>JALAZF010000337.1:0-1404152 GCA_022829125.1 Lathyrus tuberosus
AGTGCAGGCCTTCTGACACGGGCCGTGTCACAGGACACGGACGGCCGTGTCAGGTAACCGTTTTGCTGTTTTTTGCTGTTTTTGACGTTTTCTCTTGCTGATTTTTGTTGTCTTGTTGTTTTTTTGTTGTATGGATGATAAAACATGATTGTATGATGATTACTTGTTGAATATGAAATGAATGATGCCCATGTTGATTTTTGATGAATTGAGGAGAATTAGCATCATTGCATTTCATAGCATTTTATGTTGGGGCTTCTGCCTATTGGTAGCTTCAATCCCATTGTGCGGATTGAAGTGATATGTTGATTATGTTGTGCTCCTTTTGGAGGGTTAATGGTCAGTGTCCATCCATGTTGAATTGGTACCACATGCATTCTTTGCATTTCATTATAGTTGACATTGCATATGAATGATGTAAATGTGATTGTGTTGTGAAGATTTGTTGATGATGCTATGACGTTGTTGTTGCTTATTCTGTTTATTTTCCATGTCAATATATTATTATAATGGATTGTGATTTCTCACCCTGCCTGCTTGGAAACGTTGCCTCATATGTGGGTAACTTGCAGATGATCAAGAGTAGGTTTATGGTGCTGGAGGATGTAGCCTTGGAGTGTTTTCGCTTATCGTTGTTCTAAGTAGTGTTTAGAGGTGTCCTGCTCTGTGTCATGTAACATCGGGTTGGGAATTGTTTGTGAACCTCGTGTTCTTTTGGTTTATGTTTGAATTTTCATATTGTTGATGTTATTTTGATTGGATACATTTCTTTATGAAGCATTTTATTGATTTGAATTTAAAGTATGATTACCGCTGCGTAGTTGTGAATTTTATGATGAGAACAGTGGTGTAACCCGTGTTACGGGACAGGATAATGATTACTAAATGATGTTTTGAATATATGTGGCACCTTTCTCATTGATGTTACTCTGATAATATGAATTATTTTTCTAAAATTGTATGTGGGGTAGAAGGGTGTTACATTAGTGGTATCAGAGCAGGTCGGTCTGTCCGGTCAGGTTGTCTATGTTGTTTATTCCTTAGTACGCGACATGTGTGTGAACACTGTCGGTACTTGTTTGTTTTCTAAACGTTGGCTCCCGGTGTTGGTTTGAAACAAGTGGGGGAGAAGTTTGCTTCCCGGAGATGTTTCTGGTGTGAGGAGTTGACTCAAGGTGATATTAAGGGTAAGAGTACAAGTGTTGTTGGAGTTGTAATGTCGCGAACCGGCGAGAGTACAGATTCACGAATTCTTAGTTGTCTGTTAAGTTTGAGATTCCTGGAGGGAGAACAAGCCGGTATGGTTGATGTTACTTCTCGGAGGATAGAGAGTAATGTGACGAATAGTGATATGCAAGCGAAGTATAATTGCGATTTGCCTCTGGAGTGTAGATTAGAGTTGGAGACAGTGGAGAAATGGTGTTTTACCGGATAAACGAGGAAGATGACTCTTAGAGAGTGAAGCTTATATGAGTGTATGTGTATGATGACGATTTTATAAGATGTGAGGAGATTAATGACGGCGGGTTAAGGAGATGATTGAAAATAAGGATCTACTCCGAAAAAAAAATTGACGATTTGATGGATCAACTGATAGGCTAGTATGTTTTCAGTATAATTGGATTGATGTCGGATTATTTTCGAAATTGGATGAAAAACAAGAATAGTTGTAGGATCTTAGAAGCAAGAGAGTGAGGTAGAACTCATGTTTATCAATTTCGGTTTCTATTTTCGCAGTTATAGAACAGCCTTCAGACAAAGGGGCATAACTTTTCGCTCGTAGATCCGATGGAAGTGATTCTAGAATTTTTGGAAAGCTTACGAAATTCCCTACAGTTTGCATATAAATTTTTCCTTCGGCATGTTTTTGAAGAGAGGGAAAAATGCGTTTGAATATTTGGGTCTGGTGCTGACTTTGGTGGAAATTTGTATACGAGATTTTTTGACTAGCCTCCATTGCAAGGACGATAACTTTTTGGTCGTAACTCGGATTTAAGCGATTATTGAATTTCTGGAATCCACATGAAATTTTCTTCATTTTGGAATATGATTTTATACCAGGGAGATCTGTATTGAGGGAGATAATCGTGTTTGAAGTTGAACGATTCTTGCTAAAAATGGGTAAGATGAGGACAAGTGTAAGATGTTGTTAAGGAGTGAAATGTTGGTATTAGAAAGAATGCGACGGTATCGGAAAAATGCAGTGAAATGCAGCTTATGTTGAATGGGGATGATTAGAGTGGAGGTAGATTGTGTGATGGTAATGTTAAGAGACAAAACAAATTCAAGAGAGAAATTGGTATCATGCTTGTAAAGAAACCAACTTAGGTCAGGGAGAATTAAAAAGGGTTTTTATGGCAACCGGATATGAAATGATATTATTGAGAATTGCGATTCGGAATGAGATTCAAATGTGAAAATATATGGGTCCTTGATGTAGAGAGATTTGGAAGAAAAACCAAATATTTATGGATGTCGTTAAAGTCTTCTATGTGGATAGAGACTTCAAATGGAATGAGATAATTTATGATGCGTTTGGTATTATAGCATGTCCTAAGTTGGAGATACCTAACAATTGTGTGATGCCAAGCGAGTATGAGAGAGACTTGTCTTGCTAGTTTGGCAGTGTGTGAAGTAAATAGGCGTCCTATCGGGAAGCTAGTCATTTCCCATTGATTTAAGAGAGTCAGAGGCTAAATGTGAAGCTTGTGGGGTTGATAGGTGATCAGAGTGTGCAGCTGAAGCGTAATGTGTATCATGTGAATACGACTTATTGGAGTTAAGGATCAAGCATCAGAAGCTTGCAAGAATGATGCACGCCATTGGACATTCTAGAATGAAAGTGATATGAGAAAAGTTTTCGTGTTACTACCATGTCGGTAGAAGTATTGAGGTATATGTTTGTTTGAGGAATCACAATATTATGGAATTAATGTGGTAAGACAGAATTATCGGTGTTATAGGTTATGTTGATGTTCTTATGGAGGTGTTGATGGCAATGGTAACGACATGGTTATGTTTTGGCCTAAGAGTGAATGAGATTCTAAAGTGATGAGACAAGGAGTGAAATGAATTTGTACGTTCATAACTCAGGAGTATTACATCTTGTGGGTCGTTGTGGTTAACGATGTGGAATTTGGATTAATGGAATACGAGTGGTTGTTGAAGTGAGGGTTCTAATTGAAAGAAGTGAGTTTTCTTGGACTGTAATTTCTAGTGTTGAGATTGTTGTAAACTCTTCTAAGGATAGTGTGGTGTTGCGGTGAGGAATTATGAAGTCCGTGATTGAGATTCAAAGTTTCGTGGTTTAGATGGTTACTATCAAAGAATCATTGGGGATTTTTCTAAGTGCGGTTACCATTAACTTGGTGAACGCGCAAAGGCCGAGCTTATGTGTGAGACGTGGCATGTGAAGAGAATTCGTGTGATTAAAGAAGTTGACTACTGCTTCGGTATTGATTTTGATTAATTAGAATGTGTTTTATCTGGTGCATTGTGATACGTTTAAGATGGGCCTTAAGAGTGTTATTACTTATGAGTCGAGACTACAGGAAACCAATAGAGGAAATAATCCTACACATGATTAGGAACCAACAACTGTAATGTTAGTGATGAGATTTGGAGGTATTATTTGTTTTACTTGAGTTATTAAAGACTATGATTTAGAGTTGAATTGAGATTGATTGATCAAATGGCGTTGGTTAACCAAGGAATTTGTAGTGAAATCTCGAGTTGATGTGAAAGGTGCATGATATTCGGAAACAAAGCGTGAGTTTCAGAACCTAAGAAGAATATTTTTAGGAAAGAAGTTACTGGATTTGGTTATGCATGTTTGACTTTCCAGAAGTCCAAGATTGAACATCAGAAGCCTTCAGGTATGATGCAGCCGTTGAAAGTTCCTGAATGGAAATGGGATAGCATTTCCATGGATTTTGTGACTGAGTTACCGAAGACTACAAAAGGTAATGACTCAATATGGGTGATTGTGGATAGGTTAACTAAGTCGGCACATTTCTTGTCAATGAAGATTAATCATTCTATGCAGAAGTTAGTTGAGATTTATATTGATGAAATTGTGAAGTTGCATGGAATACCTTCGAGTATTGTGTCGGATAGAGATTCGCGGTTTGCGTCAAGGTTTTGGAAGAGTTTACAGGATGCTTTGGGTACTAAGTTGAGGATGAGTTCTGCTTATCACCCGCAGACGGATGGTCAGACGGAAAGAACAATCCAATCTTTAGAAGATTTGTTGAGGGCTTGTGTGCTGGATCAAGGAGGATCTTGGGATAGTCACTTGTCGTTGATTGAGTTTACATACAACAACAGTTTTCACGCTAGTATTAGGATGGCTCCATATGAGGCATTGTATGGTAGACCTTGTCGAACTCTTTTGTGTTGGTATGAGTCGGGAGAGAGTTTTGTACTTGGACCTGAGATTGTTCAAGAGACAACGGAGAAGATTAAAATGATTCAGGAAAAGATGAAGACGTCGTAAAGTCGTCAGAAGAGTTACCATGATAAGAGAAGAAAAGCACTTGAATTCCAAGAGGGAGATCACATGTTCTTAAGAGTTACTCCGATGACTGGTGTGGGACGAGCTTTGAAGTCTAGAAAGCTCACTCCGCGTTTTGTTGGTCCGTATCAGATTATGCAGAGGATATGAGAGGTTGCCTATCGGGTGGCTTTACCACCGTCACTTGCGAATTTACATGATGTATTTCATATGTCACAGTTGAGGAAGTACATTCCGGATCCATCACATGTGATTCAAATGGACGATGTTCAGGTGAGGGATAACCTGACAGTGGAAGCTTTGCCTGTGAGGATTGATGGTCGAGAATTGACGCAACTGCGAGGTAAAGAGATTGCTTTAGTGAAGGTATTGTGGGGCGGACCAGCTGGTGAGAGTTGGACTTGGGGGCGTGAAGATCAGATGAAGGAGTCGTATCCAACTCTGTTTACTTCAGGTAATTTTCGAGGACGAAAATTCTTAAAGTAGGGGAGAGTTGTAACGCCCCGAAAATCTAAATTAATCATTTATTTATTTATTTATTTAATTTAGAAGGAATTGAGAAGTTTTGGTAATTTTGGAGAATTTTGGATCAAAAGAGTATTTTTAAATAATTTAATAGAATGAATAATTAGTGTATTATTTATACTATTATTATTATTATTATTAAAAATATTAAGAAAAATGGCAAGGTGGCCATAAAGGAAAAGGAGTAAGGGTAGAGTTGGAAGTTCATAAACTGGGATATTTTGTCTAAAGAGGAGAAGACCGATCAATTCTAACTTATCGTGTTTTGTGAAGAATATAGAGGAAGAGAAGGAGAAGAGCCCTAAGACTTGAAGATTGCTGAGGAATCTTAGAGAAGGAAGGAAGCTACGGATTTCTCTAAGGTATGGGGAGTTTTCACGGTTTATTATAATTTTATAGGAATTGGTTTATGAATAGATTAGGTTTTGTGGATTCTTGAGTAATTGTGGTGTTTGATGATATAGATTGTGTTAGGAGTGAGTGTTGTGATGAGAATGAGTGAAACGAATTGGTGTATTTGATGTATGTGTATTGTGTGAGTCTTTTGGACAAATTTCGTATTGAACAACCCTGAATTTTGGGGTATTTTGAGTCAAAACGCAGCAGAAAAATCACTTTTTGGAAAATCGGGGTTTTGTCACATCCTGACACGGGCCGTGTCACACAACACGGGCACCCGTGTCAGCTTGCTGATTGGGGGCAAACAAAATTTTTGTTATAGAGCTCCTAACACGGGCAGTGTCACAAGACACGGGTGGCCGTGTCAGGCTACTGTTTCTGCTGAAATTTTTCTATTTTGGGTTTTTAGTGCAGGCCTTCTGACACGGGCCGTGTCACAGGACACGGGCGGCCGTGTTAGACAACTGTTTTGCTATTTTTTTTTCTATTTTTGACGTTTTCTCTTGCTGATTTTTGCTGTCTTGTTGTTTTCCTGCTGTCGCACCCTAATTTTTTACCCTAAGATGTCATCTTCATCTGTACATCTTAGGTCAAGCATCTCTGCATTGTCTGAGCTAACCCATATCTTGTAGTTTGTTTCTTTGTGTTCAAACTAGGTTTACATATCACCACGAAGCTCCCCAAGTTGCTTTGAAGCAAGTCAAATCAACGAAAGACCTTCAGTGCAAGAATTTTGGGATTAGGGTTTTTACCTTGAAGAAATCATTAAGTAGTGGCTCTATCAGGTCAAGATTTGTGTGGTTCATTTACCATATAAAGTCATCTATATTCAAGGGACTCCACTCAACAAGGATCCATGCTTCATTGATCCTCAACAAGAATAATTTGAGCCTCAATCCCGCTATACTTCAAAATTAGGGTTCCTGTGACGCTTATCAGCCAACAGCTTTGATTCTTCATCAAGATGATCTCCTAAACCCTAATTATTGATTCCCTTAGTTTATCAACATCCTCAAGAGTCTCCTAAGACCTTTAGATGGGAAGGAAGAAGCAAACTTACAAGATTTGGCCTCAGTGCATTCACAGTCAGAATTAGGATTTGGCTAAAACCCTAACCTTTTGGGATCTTGGATCAAATGAAGTGTTAATGGTTCTAATCATCATATATTGTCTCATGAAGTATACAAAGCATCCATGTAAGGTTTCTTGAGGTTTCTTGCAAGATAAGTAGGTTTTTGGTCGCGAAAGACTCCGTATATGGCATTTTTCCCCTAATAGCCCGATTTGGAATAACCATAACTCCTAAACCGCACACTCAAATTAAACGACTCAAAGCTCATTGGAAAGCTCTCATCAAGATCCTTAATTCATTCCATATGACTTTTTGTCTAAAAATGCTTGGATTTTGAGTTATGAAACTTACAAGACATTTTGGCCAAACACTTAGAAAATTTTTCAGCACTTTCCTCCACATTTTTATCCAACTTTGACCTCATTTTTCACCCATTTCTACTTGGATTCAAGACTTGAGTCCCAAATGAAAGTTGTAGAGCTTGGCAAGAGCTTTCCAACCATATGTGTAACATCCCAATAAGATAAGCCAAACTCAAGTTATGATGCTTTGAAATTAGGTATCTTAAAATGTCAAAATTCAATAACTTAGAGATTTTTCTAAGTTCTTTTTCGCTTTCTCATGTGCACGACTTTATGGCCCATTTTCTTATTGTTACAAGCCTCATTTCAATTGGTTTTCCACATAAGAAATGTTCTATAAAATGTCCACTCTTCATAGAGCCAAAAATCTCAAGAATTGATGGAATGGTCATCAAGATATGGCACTCCAAAGATGGCATATTGAAACATGTACACACTTGAGAAACTTCAGATTTTTATCTCTTTATTACACCAAACATTGTCACAATTTATTTCACATGTTTTAAACTCAATCTCAAACTGTCAAAGTCACCCTACCTTGTGTCAACCTTCAAAGGGTTCAAAAGTCATTTCATTTGGTGCATTAAACCAAAAAACTATCGTGTGGCAAATCTCACCTCACCAATGCATGTCCAGCTGATATGTTCTCACCACCTTCCAATACTTACTGTCACAAGCCTACACCATAGCATGTTGTCTCCAAGATCTTTTTGTCTGACTCACAACAAAGATAAGTTGCATGGCCAGCTTTCACTTGGCTCAAGAATGATACCATGTGTGTAGTATCCTGCAGAAGGCATGCCTCTACTACATCCAAGACAGCAGCACACCAGCTCACCTATAAAAGGAGCATTGTTCTCATTCATCCATCACGAAAAAACACACAGACAATCACCAACAACAAACACTAAAAGCACTCTAAGACTTGTCTTCTGAAAGAGAACTTGGGGCTAGCTAGGGAGAAGGAGAAAGTTCTTACAACTTGCGTGGAAAAGAGGTAAGTTTCTCAAACTCTCTTTTACAATGTTCATCATATTATGTTAACTGCATTGCATCCACATGTTAAATCACTTTTATTGATGTCTTAATGTTTAAAGTGTTTGGTACGTATCATGTTATCTTGAACCCCATGTTGAATTTGTTTTGAAAAGATTTGACTCATCATTGTTGATAACTTAAACCAGTATCATATGTGAGTTTGTTTTGGAAGCATGTTGAGTGGTTGGTCACGAGTTTATATGGTTGATGTTAACATACATGTTCTTTCAATACTTGCTATTTTACTTTAAATGATGTTTAATTTATGTTATAGGCTGTTTTAGTTTTGGTTTTGAACACCAAGATTTTGTTCTTTTTGAACTTGTTTAATAGATGTTAGTGTTCTGTTGTGATGTCTTGCTTTTATGCATTATTAAGCATGTTGGTATTTTGCTCAGAATGATACCCGTGTAACCTATCATGAATACCAATGTTGTTTCTACAATGCATGATGTGTGTTACTATCCCTAAATGTTTTAACAGTTAGATTTTGTTGAATGATAATTCTGGTTTGGTTCATTCACAGTTTATGACTGTATTTTTGGAGGATGTTTGCTTCTGTTTTCACTCACCATATCATGCTCACATTTCAACCATGTTGTTAAACTCTTTGGTGTTTTGTGTTGCTCTTAAAGTTGTTGTTGATTTAAGTGATATGAATGTTTATGTTGGAAGCATTTTAGTATGTTTTGGTTTGTGTTTGAAAGTATCTTCCCTTTCTCAAACTGTTTTTTTTCTTCGTATTTAGAACCTTGGTTTCCACTTTTTTTTTCCTCATGACATAGCCAATATCTTTTTCAGTTGATGACTCCATTACGTTCTACTTGAAGAATGCTTCATGTTAGCTTTTTATTTCATGTTAATTGGGTAAGATTCGATTAATTTATGTTGGAATGAAGTTTGAATTTGGTTTTATTGTTTTATTTTCAAACACAATAGCAGTATGCATGATTTTTGTTTCCATGTGTGGTTCATGATTGGTGGGTTGTTTTTTTTGTTTTGTGTGTTATTTAAATATGATAGCAGATTATGTTTCTGCTTTGATTCTCGTTGCCATGCTTTGGTCGGTTTGCTATTTGTTTCGCCTGATATTTAATAATGATAGCAGCTTTCATCCTGCATGTATTCCATTTTCCACGCGTTTATTAATTGGTTGTATGCTTTATTTTGTCTGTTAGTGTATCACGTACCACATGATACACCATCACATGCATCATGTTACACCACCAGATCTTGTATGCACGTGTTTTTTTATTTAATGCATTTCATGGACATGTTTTAGTTTATATTAATCATGAAACGTATGATTATTGGATGTAAATGTCGTCCCAACGGTTTGCCTTGCCTTGCCATTTCGCCTTTCACCATCATGACCTGGGTTCGATCCTTGGTGATCAACCTTTTGGCCTTTTTTTCATTTTTCGCCTTTTTTGCCATGTTATTTTTTCAACCTGGGCCTAGCGCCCATTGTACTACCAGCACCCCCTGTTCTGGCCCATTTCATTTCCTTTATTATTTTCAACTGACCAGAATTACTTATACACCCCCCTGCGCATTGTTTTTTTATTTTTAATCTCTCTTATTTGTTTAGCTTAATATACTTTCAGTTTATTCATTAACTATTGTTGTGATTAATTAATATGTGATGTTTTATTATTGTTAATTATACTTTTTATTGCTAATTGTTGTGTTAGTTTTTTAATCTTAATTATTAATTACATCTTAAATTGTTAACTTCTAATTGTGATATTAATCGTTATTTTTAAATTATCAACTTGTGTCTTCACTTTATATTTCTAATGTATGATTAAATGTTAATTTCTAATGTTGATTATCCATATGTAGTTAATTTTTAATTACCTTGTGTGTTGTAATTGTTAATTGTTAATTGCCTTGTCAATTAATTATCAATTGTTGGTTTAATTACTAATATCATCTACAAGCATTTTTGTTGATCTTGAAATGTTATTTCATTAAATTGACTTGTTTAATTCTTAAGATAATCTATCCATGTTGATTGGCCATATGCTTGACCTTAAATATGAATATTATCCCTCTTTAATTGTCCACCTTAATATCATCCTTTATGTTTGTCTTCCTAAAGATTGAAGCATATTGATGTACTCTCTTACAATCATGTTCATCTTATCCATACTTTATCATGAAACATATTGCCATCTTCATGCTTATGTTGCTTCCATCATGTTATCTCATATCAATGATCTAACTTGTATCGTGTCTTATCTATTGTAATTTTATCACTTATATGTTTATTATGTCTTACTACTATTTGTATGCCTATTGGTTATTGTCTAAACCTTTTCAAAACAATATCAAAATTCTCGATCCAACGTCGAGCCCATTTTCTACCCATGTAAGTCGATCGCCTTCGTGCATCGCATTCAACTTTTTGGTCACCAGACACAAGTCTAGCATCACTCAGCTAGCACCATCGTCTAAACAACATAATTCAATCGCATTAATATCCAAAGGAAAATCCCATGCATGATAACCATGTTATTGTGCATGGTGCATATCATTTGCATTCATGATCGTCACCTTAAGATAAGGCAATTAGACAACTTAGGACAGATTTCCTAGGTTAGCCCCCCACAAACTTTGATTTCTTTAATCAAACTTTAGCCTACCTGATTCTCCATACAAGAGAATTAGATGTTAATTATCTCAAAGAAAGGGACATACAATCCCATGCCCCGCAACATACACACATTTTCAAAAACTGTGGTGGTCTTTCTTAAGATGATGACTCATCTTCTTTTCCTAAACCTTTAAACATTTAGTATCTTTAATGAAGAACTACAAGCGCTCTGATTCCCTCCTGACAGGATATGTAGGCATAAGATGAGATATCTTGTCGAGCACACTTAGGGATAAAAATTGTAAATAACCTACCCTTAAACCCCTTAGCAAACAGATAACAAATAACATAAATGAATCAAGAGGTTCCTGTAGAGTACTACAGATATCTAGGATGCTAACACCTTCCCTAGGTATAACCAACCCCCGGACTTAGAATCTTAGTGCATTTGCATTGCATTGTGGGAATTCGGTTTTTCTCCCTTCCTTTGGATAAAATCAAAGACCGGTGGTGACATTAAGAATGCGATCCTAGTTAACCAATAACTATGGTATCCAATTTTCACCGCGACAGAAATGGCGACTTCACTGGGGGACATTCTCATAAGAGGGTTCCCCCTAACTTACTTCTTTTATGTTGTTTGTTCATTACTTGTATATATTTGTTTATCTGCTTGCTTGGATTCTCTGTTTGGCAAGGCTGTTGCGCTTGAGTGGTGAGATAAGTCCTAACCCGGACTTGAGAGTACATATAAGATAGGATCGTGGACATTATCGAGGAGATTTCGAGGGAGAAATCCCAAAGAAGTCAATTTGATTCCACACTCAGTTGAGGCCCTCTCGAAGGTGGTATTTGTTGAACGAGCTATCGTGAATACATTACTACTTTCGACCTAGGAGCCCAGGATATTGAGAATCGTAGTCACCTTTAACCCAACTCGGCCTTTTAGGATGTAGTGCGATGACTATGAGGAAGCAATTCCAAAATGGTTGATACGCGATACTACACTCAGACGAGATCCTCTTGAGAATATTGTTGACTACCAAGAAATTGGGAAATCGGTAATATCCGAAAGATGGGTTGTAGACTCTGGGAACTTTGTAGAACCCGTTCGGCAGGTACAAATGAACCATAGCACACACCTTCTTGGGATGGGTAGACCATGGCTCCACGCTCTTGATCTCTAAGCCTAGGCCTTTTGCTTGTTGTGTGTTTGTGTTTCCTTATGTGTGTTTGTGCATTGCATCCATGCATCTTGCACCATGCCACTTTTGAGGAACTTAACATTTGTTTTGCAAACCAGAGGATGGATTTTGGGAGGAGAAGAACGAAGAAATTTACCTTCAAAAGTCCTAAGTTGGAAAAGTTGAAAGAATTAGGGGAATTGATCGAAGACCCTTCAACATTCGAAGATAAGTATGGGAGGATTTTCTCTTTGTTGAAATTCAAGATGCTAGAAGGGATACTCCCTACTCTCGTGCAGTTCTACGACCCAGTATACCACTACTTCACTTTCACGAATTATCAGTTGATGCCTACTTTCACTGCCAAAAGAAGGAAGACACAAGGGGATTTAGTCTCTCCTAGCATATTATCAGCACCTGCTGTGAACTCTGATACCCCTCCAATTTCAGGTGCGTGGAAGTTATATGTGGACAAGCTCGTTCTTGAGAAGGCGAAGATGCAAGAAGAGATCGAAGGACTCAAGAAAAAGTTGGCTGAAGGAGAAGGATCGTCCCACCCGATGATCTAAGACTTAGTTTCCTTTCTGTTTTTTTCCATTAGTGCGACTTTTGAATGTGTAATCGTTTTTGTGACTTTAAAGGGTCATTTATTAATGAAATAAATTTTCTATTTCGAATTCCAAAATACGTTACTCATCCGATATGGTTTGCAAATATAAATATCGAGTTTCTCAATTGTGTGCATGTTATCCACGTTGCATTTGCATATTTTCCTTTAAAGGACTCAAAAGTTTGTTTTTTAGATATCGTAAAATGGATCATGGAAAGAAAGGGACGGCGCCATACACCTTCAGGGCCTTTAATGTGGAACAATTAAGGGAACTAGGAGGTCGGATAAGGGATCCAGATGCCTTCACCACAAAGCACGGGCGTATTCTCTCTTTATTGCAGGTGTAAGTAGCTGATGGTTTGTTGGAAATGCTGGTTCAACTCTACCATGTAATCTACCACTGCTTCATCTTTCAAGATTTCCAGTTGATGCCCACCTTAGAAGAGTATTCTGCTCTATTGGGAATCCCCGTCAAAGATTCACCCCCGTTCTACGGTGGAGAAGGAAGACCTAGTCAGGAAGACATCGCGAGAGTGACTCGCATCAAGCTGTTGGAGATCCAGACTCACATGATGTTCAGAAGAGGAATCAACGGTTTGCCTTCTCAATTCTTATTCGAGAAAGCTCGGGAGTTCGCCGACAAAGGAAAATCTAGGGCTTTCGAGAATCTTTTCCCGTTACTGGTTTATGGTCTATTTTTGTTTCCGAATGTTGAGAATTTCGTTGATGTTCATGCTATCAGGATTTTCATACTCAAGAATCCAGTTCCTACACTGTTGGCTGATGCATACCACTCGATTCATTCAAAGATCCTGAAAGGAGAAGGTCAGATCGTGTGTTGTACTGCTATCCTCTATAGGTAGTTTATTTCGCACCTACCAAAGACCACGGCCTTCTGGGATGTGAGGGATGGCTCTGAATGGCCCGTCAAACTCATGGCTCTCACTCATTCGGACATCGTTTGGCATAATCCGATATACGGAGGAATTCCCATGATTCACAGTTGCGGAGATTTTTCCAATGTGCCTCTTCTTGGCACGAAAGGGTGCACCAGTTACAACCCTGTTCTCGCCCGTCGCCAGCTTGGACATCCAATGACTGAGATACCCGACCCGGGGAACCTGAAAAGAATCTTTCTCTATGAAGGAGAAGACCTCCAGCTGAAGATGCGGATTTTATTTGCTTGGCGTCAAATCAACAGACAAGGAATGACTGCAGTAACAAACCCTGACTGCACAATTACAGAATCGTGCTTGGAGTGGTCACGCAAGTGGGCCCTCGCTCTGACAATGCCGTACCCTCGGCCCAAGCCTCCTGTAGTGGAACCAGATGAAATTTCAAGGCTGAAAGCAGAAGTGGAGAAACTGACACTGGACAAGTACATATTGCAGGAAAGGATTGACAAGTTGATGGAAGAACTCAGTAAAGAAAAGGGAGCATCATCCAGCGGATCAAAGCCCTAGTTCCTCTTTGTTGTATTCTGTTGTTTGTTGTACTAAAAGCCCTGAGGGTGTACCGTTTGTAACAAAGGCTTTAAAATTTTAATGAAAAAGTTCCCAATTACGATATATAACTACACTTTCGAGTTCCTTGAAGTGAATGTTGCATCATGCTGCATCATACGCATCATTAGCATTTGCATCCGCATTATTTTGTGTTCCGAGTCCTCACCCGTGTTTCTTCACCAGAGTTATTGTTAAGAGAAAGACAAGCTGAAGCCCCGATACAATACTCGAGCCAATCGCAAGAAAAGAATGGATCAACTCGAACAGGAAAACAGAGCACTCCGGGAGGAGGTTTCAACATTGAAAGAAAGTCTAGAAAAGATCAACGGAATGATGGAAGCTTTGATGGCTGCTCAGAATCAGCCATCACACAGCACTGTTATCTCTGAGATAATATCAGCACCGATCCTAGTGGTGCCCATTACAAACGAAGTTCCTGGTTATCCGTGGGGTATGCCTCCTAACTTTACTCCAGCTGGATATCACCCTACTGTTTCTCAAGTTGTTGCTACAACTGCTGTGATGACTACGCCACCACCCGTGGTAAATGCTACTCTGTTTCATCTGGAAGAACCCGTGTTTCATGCTGACTTTAGTGAGAATGCCGGAGTGGAAGAACGAATGGACGGTTTCCAAGATCAGTTCCTAGAAATGAGGAAAGAAATCAAGGCCCTTCGTAGAAAAGAGCTGTTCGGGAAGAGCGCCTCTGAGCTATGTTTGGTTCCCAATGTCAAGATTCCTCCAAAATTCAAACTCCCTGATTTGGAGAAGTATAAAGGGAACTCTTGCCCACACAATCACATAGTTATGTATGCCCGGAAAATGTCGGCTCATAAGGACGACGATCCCCTATTGATACACTTCTTCCAGGATAGTTTGACTGGTGCAGCCCTTAAGTGGTACATGGGGTTAGATAGTTCAAAGGTCCGCAGCTTTAATGATCTCTATGAGCTTTTTATCAAGCAGTACAAGTATAATGCCGACATGGTACCAGATAGAGACCAGTTGAGAGCTATGGCCCAGAAAGAAAGAGAAAGTTTCAAGGAGTACGCCCAGCGCTGGCGTGAACTTGCCGCTCAAGTTACTCCACCTCTGGAGGAAAAGGAGATGACTAGAATTTTCCTGAAAACACTGAGCCTGTTTTTCTATGAAAGAATGGTAGCCAGCGCCCCTAATGACTTTATCGAGATGGTGAACATGGGAATGCGTTTGGAGGAGGGCGTTCGTGAAGAAAGATTGGTAAGAGAAGGAAGCGCTTCCAGCAATGCCAAGAAGTATGGAAGTACTTTCGGGAGAAAGAAAGAACAAGAAGTAAGTGTTGTACACCAAGGACGGACGAAAGGAAGGTATCAGCAGCACCTGCATGTCGCTGCTGTGACCCTAGTTATTAATGCTCCAACTTACCAACCACAGTTTGCACAACCTTACCAACCACCACCTCAAACTCCACCTGCTCCGCCACAACAATACCGTCAGGAAAATCAGCCGTCTTCTCAGCAAACCCGACAGCCATTCAACAGCCCAAATCGTATGGTGAGGAAACCAAATTTTGACCCAATTCCTACGTCCTATGCAGAACTTTTTCCAACTTTGTTGGAAAAGGGTCATATCCAGACTAGGCCACCGCCAGCAGTGCCCAAGGACCCTCCTTATTGGTATAGAGGAGATCAGTTTTGTCCCTATCATCAGGGAGCACCAGGCCATAATATTGAGAATTGTTACGGAATGAAAGCCGATGTTCAAAGATTGGTCAAGAGCGGAGTTATAACTTTCAAGGATTCGAACCCGAATGTGCAGAATAATCCCCTACCACCACACGGGGCTGCCAATGTAAACATGATCCAAGAATGTTCCACAGAAGAAATTGAAGAAGTATTTGTAATAGTTCCCCATATCAAAGAGCTGGAACGAATTGAGTTCACTTATGACAGTCGGAAGACTGCTACAACTCCTCTAGTTATTAATGTACCTGGTCCAGTTCCTTACACTTCCAGCAAGGCTATTCCCTACAGATATAATGCCACTATGCTTGAAAATGGTAAGGAGGTGCCTTTGTCTAATCCGTCATCTGTAGTCAATATCGCTGATGTTAGTCGGATTACGAGAAATGGTCGAGTTTTCACTGCACCAACTAAGGAGGTTTCTTCTGAACAACCAGTTGTGAAGGACGCAACCCTGGGGTAGTTCGGCAAGAATGATTCTGTAGACAAATCGGATGAGATCCTGAAAATTATCAAAAGAAGTGAATACAAGGTGGTGGATCAGTTGCTGCAGACACCATCCAAAATATCTGTGCTACAACTGTTGATGAATTCTGAGGCCCATAGGCAGGCATTATAAGGAGTACTCGAGCAGGCATACATTGACCACGATACGACTATGGAACAATTTAGTGGAATAGTGGGTAACATTACTGCATGCAACAATCTGGGATTCTACGAAGAAGAGTTACCCGAAGAAGGAAGGAAACATAACTTAGCTCTGCACATTTCCATAAACTGCATGAATGACATGATATCCGGAGTTTTGGTTGATACTGGTTCTTCATTGAACGTGATGCCAAAAACAACTCTCGCAAGGCTGACTTATCAGGGATCACCCATGAGGCCAAGTGGTGTTGTTGTCAAAGCTTTTGACGGTTCGAGGAAAATCGTGATTGGAGAAGTGGATTTGCCCATGACTATCGGGCTCAGTGTTTTTCAGGTTCCATTCTAGGTCATGGACATTCATGCCTCCTACAGTTGCTTATTAGGCAGGCCATGGATACATGATGCGGGAGCTGTCACATCTACACTCCACCAGAAACTGAAATATGTTTGCGATGGACAGTTAGTCACAGTTTGCGGGGAAAGGGCTTTGGTGGTCAGCCATCTTTCTTCCTTTTCCTACGTCGATGCGGAAGAGGAGGTAGGAACTCCATTTCAAGCCCTCTCAATCGTTAATAATACTAAGAATAATGGAGTTTCCATGGCATCTTTTAAGGATGCACAACGAGTTGTGGAAAGTGGCTCTCAAGGGAAGTGGGGCCAGGTATTGGAGTTGCCCGAAAATAAGAACAAGAAAGGTTTGGGTTTCAAAGGTAATAATTCTGAGAAGACCCCTATAGGAAATATGGTCATTCTCCCCATCAAGAATGTGTTTCACAGCGGAGGGACTATCCATTCACCAAGGGTAAATATTATGGAGGAAGACTCTGAAGATGCCATCATTCCTCTCTTCCCTCCTCCACCAGGAGACCAAGGACCCAAATATGAAGCCAGTGCCACCCTTGAAGATGAGTCTGTCGAAGATCAGCCTAATTTCGAGACGCATGGGGCAATGGCCCGAAATTGGAGTGCTATCAACATTCCTATTGTGATCCCATTATCAAAGTAATTGTTTTGTTGTTTGTTTTTAGTATATTCACTCTGCCCAAGGTGATAACATTTGTGTGTGGGCTCTACTATAAATAACTCCCTTTGCTCTGCCCAAGGCAAAGGTGATTTTGTGTTAGGACTTCTATTTGAAATCATTATCATCAATAAAGTTATCATTTTGCATTCCTATTTTCTGTTCCCATTTGTTATTACTCTAAGGAAAGTGGTAATCACCATTTTTCTTAAAATCACTGTGCACGTTCGTACACACTTTCATCTGCTTAATATCTAAAATAAAATCACATCACGTGTGCAGACTATTGCACGAACGGAACATCGAAAACAATGATCCAATGCCTTCTCCGAACTTTGAGTTTCTTGTGTTCGAAGCCGAAGAAGAGGAAGAAGAGATCCCTGAGGAAATATCCCGTCTACTCGAAAATGAAGGCAAAGCTATTCAGCCTCACGAAGAGCCGTTGGAGCTTATTAACTTGGGTACAGAGGAACTCCGTAAAGACGTGAAGATTGGAGCTTCGCTTGTGACTGATATGAAAGCAAGGTTGATTTAATTACTCAAGGAATATGTTGATGTGTTCGCTTGGTCGTACCAAGATATGCCTGGTCTTGACACTGCTATAGTGGAGCATCGTCTGCCTTTGAAGCCAGAATGTCCGCCGATCAAACAAAAGCTCAGAAGGACTCGCCCTGATATGGCCTTGAAGATTAAAGAAGAAGTACAGAAGCAGATTGATGCAGGTTTTCTCGCTACATCTAAATATCCGCAGTGGTTAGCCAATATCGTGCCCGTGCCGAAGAAGGATGGTAAAGTTCGAATGTGTGTTGACTACAGAGATTTGAACAAAGCAAGTCCGAAGGATGATTTTCCATTGCCTCACATTGACGTGTTGGTGGACAGCACCGCAAGGTATAAGGTCTTCTCTTTTATGGACGGATTTTCAGGTTACAATCAAATCAAGATGGCTCCCGAAGACATGGAGAAGACATCATTCATCATGCCCTGGGGCACATTTTGTTACAGAGTTATGTCGTTCGGTTTGAAGAATGTTGGTGCAACATATCAAAGGGCTATGACTACTCTTTTCCATGATATGATGCATAAAGAAATTGAAGTTTATGTAGACGACATGATAGCCAAGTCCAAAACTGAAGAAGACCATGTCGAACACCTGTTAAAGTTGTTTCGGCGTTTGAGGAAGTATCAGCTACGTTTGAATCCTAACAAGTGCACATTTGGTGTCCGCTCAGGAAAACTGCTAGGTTTCGTTGTTAGCCAAAAGGGAATCGAAGTGGACCCAGGTAAAGTTAAAGCCATACGAGAAATGCCGGCTCCGACTACGGAAAAACAGGTCAGAGGGTTCCTGGGGCGTTTGAACTACATCTCTCGATTCATCTCTAATATGACTGCTACTTGTGGACCCATTTTCAAGCTTCTCAGAAAAGAACAAGGTTATGTTTGGACTGAACAATGTCAGAAAGCATTCGATAGTATTAAAGAGTATCTCCTGGAGCCTCCTATTCTGATTCCTCCGGTTAGGGACAGACCTTTGATCATGTATCTGACGGTTTTAGAAGACTCTATGGGATGTGTGCTCGGTCAACAAGACGAATCCGGGAAGCAGGAGCATGCCATTTATTACCTCAGCAAAAAGTTCACCGACTGTGAATCTAGATATTCAACGCTAGAGAAGACTTGTTGCGCCTTAGCATGGGTTGCTCGACGTTTGCGCCAATACATGCTAAATCATACCACCTGGCTGATCTCTAAGATGGATCCCATTAAGTACATTTTCGAGAAACCAGCCCTGACGGGAAGGATTGCCAGATGGCAGATGCTGTTATCCGAATACGATATCGAATATCACACTCAGAAGGCAATTAAAGGAAGTGTTTTAGTGGATCACCTAGCTCACCAGCCCATTGAAGACCATCAGTCTGTGGAGGATGATTTCCCTGATGAGAACGCGATGTATTTGAAAATGAAGGATTATGAAGAACCATTGCCAGATGAAGGGCCTGAACCAGATTCTCAGTGGGGTTTGATTTTCGACGGTGCTGTCAATAGCTACGGTAAAGGGGTTGGAGCAATTATTGTGACTCCTCATGGATCTCACATCCCTTTCACTTCAAGATTGACTTTTCCATGTACAAATAATGAAGCCGAATATGAAGCATGTATCATGGGCCTTGAAGAGGCAATGGATTTAAGAATCAAGAATTTGGATATGTATGGTGATTCTGCTGTAGTGATATACCAAATTACAGGAGAATGGATGACCCAACAAGACAATTTGATTCCGTACAGAGATTATGCAAGAAGACTACTTCCGTTCTTCAACAGAGTCGAGTTCCACCACATCCCTCGTACCGAGAATAGAATGGCATATGCATTGGCAACTCTGGCTTCTATGATTGTGGTGAACCGCTGGAACGACTGCCCTAAGATTGATGTTATGCGCCTTGACAGGCCAGCTTATGTGTTCTCAGTGGAAGAAGTTATTGATGAAAAACCCTGGTATCACGATATTGAGTTGTTTCTCCGGAAGCAAGAATACCCGCCTGGGGCATCTAACAAAGATAAGAGAACTTTGAGAAGATTAGCTGGCAACTTTTTCTTGAACAGTAATGTGCTTTACAAGAGGAATTTCGACATGGTCTTGCTGAGATGTGTTGATAAGCGAGAAGTGAATACATTAATGACCGAAATTCATGAAGGATCTTTTGGTACCCACGTTAACGGACATGCTATGGCAAAGAAACTCCTGAGAGCAGGCTACTATTAGATAACGATGGAATCTGATTGTTACAAGTTCGCCAAGAAGTGCCACAAGTGTCAAATCTATGCCGACAAAATTCATGTGTCACCGACTCTTCTAAATGTTATCTCGTCTCCATGGCCTTTCTCCATGTGGGGCATTGATATGATCGGTATGATAGAGCCAAAAGCGTCTAATGGACACCGCTTTATATTGGTTGCAATTGATTACTTCACCAAATGGCTTGAAGCCGCTTCCTACGCAAATGTTACCAGACAGGTGGTCGTCAGGTTTATCAAGAACCAATTTATTTGCAGGTACGGTGTGCCAAATAAAATCATCACTGATAATGGTTCGAACTTAAATAACAAGATGATGAGGGAATTGTGCGAGGAATTCAAGATTGAGCATCACAACTCTTCTCCGTATCGGCCAAAGATGAATGGGGCGGTTGAAGCGGCAAACAAGAATATAAAGAAAATTATCCAGAAAATGGTAATCACTTATAAGGACTGGCATGAGATGCTCCCATTTGCTCTACACGGGTACCGTACTTCAGTGCGCACGTCAACAGGGGCAACACCTTTTTCGCTTGTTTATGGTATGGAAGCTGTACTCCCAGTGGAAGTAGAGATCCCTTCCATGAGAGTCCTAATGGAAGCGAAACTCTCCGAGGCTGAGTGGTGTCAGAGCCGGTATGACCAGTTGAACCTGATCGAAGAAAAGAGGTTGGCGGCTTTGTGTCGCGGACAACTATATCAGCAGAAGATGAAGAAAGCTTTTGATAAGAAAGTTCGACCTCGCGAGATTAGAGAGGGAGACCTTGTGCTTAAGAAGATCCAATCTTTCCTTACCGATTCTAGGGGGAAATGGGCTCCCAACTATGATGGTCCTTATGTCGTCAAGAAGGTCCTTTCAGGGGGCGCTGTGATGTTAGCAACTATGGATGGAGAAGAGATTACTCGTCCTGTGAACGTGGATGCAATCAAGAAGTATTATACTTAGAGATGAAGAAAAGGCAGGCTCAGTTCAGTTCATCGAGGCTTACTGTGACAATTAAAGTCGAGACCTCCAGGAGGCCTAGAACATAGGAACTCAAGAAATAGCATTGTTTTGTTTTTGATGTAATTTCTTTTATTACCACTTTCCAACATTGTAATAACATATGGGATCACGCAATTTGCTGATCACCATTTTATGAAATAAAGTTGCGATTTTATCATTTATTGGCAAATTGTTTTCGTCTTGCAAAATGACTTTCATCTTTGATAATAAATTTCAAATTGTCTTATGAGCGGATTACTTTGATTTATGGACACAACAAGGGATATTAACAGTCTCCATAAGCCATGGCTCAAAAGGTATTTATCCCAGGTAATGTGGCCATACCCCTAGTAAGTTCTGCTCCAGGTAATCGCGGTTATCCCCGTTAAGTTTCTTCGGTTTCCGACCTTCCCCAGCGAAGCGAGTGTTTATTTCACTCCTCGTTGAACTATCTAGATCTTCACCAGTGAAAGCGGATGTTTATTTCATCCCCAAGAAATCTTTATCTCCGACATTTCCTCAACGAAATGGATATTTATTTTATCCAGCTACAACTTCCATTCAGGACTACTTCAGTTCGCGGCGATACTTATTTATCCCCATGAAGTCTCAACTCCGACATCTTTGGCTCGCGACTTTGACCCGAGCTTCTCTGAAGCGAGTGTTTATTTCACTCGTCATTGGATTTTTCTGATTATCATAGTCTTCTCCAGCGAAGGTGGGTGCTTATTTCATCCCCTCGGAATCTCATTTTCAGCTTCCTCCAGCGAAGCGAGTGTTTATTTCACTCATTATTGGAATTTTTCTTACTATCGTAATCTTCTCCAGTGAAGGTGGATGTTTATTTCATCCCCTCGGAATCTTATTTTCGGCTTCCTCTAGAGAAGCGAGTGTTTATTTCACTCATTATCGGATTTTTTTTTCTTACCATTGTAAGCTTCCTCCAGCGAAGCGAGTGTTTATTTCACTCATTATTGGAATTCTTCTTACTATCGTAATCTTCTCCAGTGAAGGTGGATGTTTATTTCATCCCTCAGAATTTTATGTTCGACATTTCCAACTACTATATTGATCCAAACTTCCCCGATAAAGTGGATATTTATTTTATCCAGTTACAACGCTCATTCCAATTACTTCAGCTCGCAATGGATATCCCCCGTAAAGTCTCTTCGATCATGAGTTTAATTCCTCCTCAGTGGAATCCAAGGTTCATCTTGACTATCCTGAGTGAAGTCGCGATGCTCAGCCCAAACGGAGTGTTCTCTTTTTCCCCAAAGAAGCTGTGAGGCAGGATTCGGTCCCAAGGAAGGGCTTGCCATTCATCCCCAGCGATGCTGCTGTATTGCCAAGATTGTCCGAGTATTCGTATCGAATTGCTTGCTTTCGTCTCCCGTTTGCTGTTCGTGTTGTTGTTAGCATAAGCATAAGCATAAGCATAAGCATGGCATAGCATCCTTGCATTTAGATTCAGGACATGTGGCATTTTTGCATCTTGCATTTTGTGTTGTTTGTTTTTCCCTGTCACCTTGGTCATGTTTATCCCCCAAATGATCGGGTTTGTCTGCTCCCTCCAAGTAGAATCGTCAGCCCTAGGCAGAAAAAGCGCATACTTTCTAATTCCCCGCTAAGTTCGATCCTCGTGGGAGGTGGTTGCTTTAAGTCTCTTTTCCATTTTTGGATAGAGATAAACCCGTTGAGTGCAATCCTCAATGGATGGAGTGTTGTTTGACCGTTTCTTTCCAGTTGTTCCCTGGATTGAACTTTGGTCCCTGACAATCACGATTTTGGATATTTCTGAGATATTGAATATGGATTAAGCGTGCATTTATTTTGCACCTTGTCTTCCCAAGAAGAGTTTACTTGAAGATCTCTATGGAAGACACAAATTATTTCTCTGAGGATTACTACATTTTCAAGGGATTTACACCCAGACGGCAAGTAGCTGCTCTTTATTTGGGCAGTTCGGTTATCAAAGATTTCTACAACAAATGGCGGTCTCTTTTCTAGACAGTTTGTCTATCCCCAGAAGTTATCAAGAGAAGCTGAATCATCATCTTGATCGTTGAAGCTTATTTCAATCTATTATCTCTGCTTAGGCTATCGTGTGATAGTAGGTAATACGTCTGTATTTTGGTCAGATGCCTCGCTTAGGTTACCGTGGTGGTAGTAGGTCATCTTTCCTTCTTGTGCTTACCTGGCTTAGGCTATCATGTGCTTGATAGTAGGTAACACACCCCTTTTTGGTCAGATGCCTCGCTTAGGCTACCGTGGTGGTAGTAGGCCATCTTTCCTTTTGTACTTACCTCGCTTAGGCTATTGTGTGTGATAGTAGGTAATGTACGCCCTTTATTGCAATTGGATACCTTGGCTTAGGCTACCAGCGGGTGGTAACTTATCCTGTTCCTTGCAAGTTCTCGCCCAGTGCTTAAGCTACCCTGTGATTGTCAGTTGGTAGTCTATTTTCCCCCAGTGGAGTTAGATCTTTTCCATTTGAGTCGTATCTCGCTGAGTCGCCCCTTGTCGGGTTTTCCTTTTTTGTATTCCTTCGTTTTGCATCATTCCATATCATGTGCATTTGGCGGCATCTTAGGGCCAAAAATTTTGTGCATGTTTGTATTTAAGTCTCTCCTATCTTGTCGAGACGAAGATTCCAATCTCCATATCTCCGAATAGAAGAAACTTAAATAGGGGCATCTGTCGCACCCTAATTTTTGACCCTAAGATGTCATCTTCATCTGTACATCTTAGGTCAAGCATCGCTGCATTGTCTGAGCTAACCCATATCTTGTAGTTTGTTTCTTTGTGTTCAAACTAGGTTTACATATCACCACGAAGCTCCCCAAGTTGCTTTGAAGCAAGTCAAATCAACGAAAGACCTCCAGTGCAAGAATTTTGGGATTAGGGTTTTTACCTTGAAGAAATCATTAAGTAGTGGCTCTCTCAGGTCAAGATTTGTGTGGTTCATTTACCATATAAAGTCATCTATATTCAAGGGACTCCACTCAACATGGATCCATGCTTCATTGATCCTCAACAAGAAGAATTTGAGCCTCAATCCCGCTATACTTCAAAATTAGGGTTCCTGTGACGCTTATCAGCCAACAACTTTGATTCTTCATCAAGATGATCTCCTAAACCCTAATTATTGATTCCCTTAGTTTATCAACATCCTCAAGAGTCTCCTAAGACCTTTAGATGGGAAGGAAGAAGCAAACTTACAAGATTTGGCCTCAGTGCATTCACAGTCAGAATTAGGATTTGGCTGAAACCCTAACCTTTTGGGATCTTGGATCAAATGAAGTGTTAATGGTTCTAATCATTATATATTGTCTCATGAAGTATCCAAAGCATCCATGTAAGGTTTCGTGAGGTTTCTTGCAAGATAAGTAAGGTTTTGGTCGCGAAAGACTCTGTATATGGCATTTTTCCCCTAATAGCCCGATTTGGAATAACCATAACTCCTAAACCGCACACTCAAATTAAACGACTCAAAGCTCATTGGAAAGCTCTCATCAAGATCCTTAATTCATTCCATATGACTTTTTGTCTAAAAATGCTTGGATTTTGAGTTATGAAACTTACAAGACATTTTGGCCAAACACTTAGAAAATTTTTCAGCACTTTCCTCCACATTTTTCTCCAACTTTGACCTCATTTTTCACCCATTTCTACTTGGATTCAAGACTTGAGTCCCAAATGAAAGTTGTAGAGCTTGGCAAGAGCTTTCCAACCATATGTGGAACATCCCAATAGGATAAGCCAAACTCAAGTTATGATGCTTTGAAATTAGGTATCTTAAAATGTCAAAATTCAATAACTTAGAGATTTTTCTAAGTCCTTTTTCGCTTTCTCATGTGCACGACTTTATGGCCCATTTTCTTATTGTTACAAGCCTCATTTCAATTGGTTTTCCACATAAGAAATGTTCTATAAAATGTCCACTCTTCATAGAGCCAAAAATCTCAAGAATTGATGGAATGGTCATCAAGATATGGCACTCCAAAGATGGCATATTGAAACATGTACACACTTGAGAAACTTCATATTTTTATCTCTTTATTACACCAAACATTGTCACAATTTATTTCACATGTTTTAAACTCAATCTCAATCTGTCAAAGTCACCCTACCTTGTGTAAACCTTCAAAGGGTTCAAAAGTCATTTCATTTGGTGCATTAAACCAAAAAACTATCGTGTGGCAAATCTCACCTCACCAATGCATGTCCAGCTGATATGTTCTCACCACCTTCCAATACTTACTGTCACAAGCCTACATCATAGCATGTTGTCTCCAAGATCTTTTTGTCTGACTCACAACAAAGATAAGTTGCATGGCCAGCTTTCACTTGGCTCAAGAATGATACCATGCGTGTAGTATCCTACAGAAGGCATGCCTCTACTGCATCCAAGACAGCAGCACACCAGCTCACCTATAAAAGGAGCATTGTTCTCATTCATCCATCACGAAAAAACACACAGACAATCACCAACAACAAACACTAAAAGCACTCTAAGACTTGTCTTCTGAAAGAGAACTTGGGGCTAGCTAGGGAGAAGGAGAAAGTTCTTACAACTTGCGTGGAAAAGAGGTAAGTTTCTCAAACTCTCTTTTACCATGTTCATCATATTATGTTAACTGCATTGCATCCACATGTTAAATCACTTTTATTGCTGTCTTAATGTTTAAAGTGTTTGGTACGTATCATGTTATCTTGAACCCCATGTTGAATTTGTTTTGAAAAGCTTTGACTCATCATTGTTGATAACTTAAACCAGTATCATATGTGAGTTTGTTTTGGAAGCATGTTGAGTGGTTGGTCACGAGTTTATATGGTTGATGTTAACATACATGTTCTTTCAATACTTGCTGTTTTACTTTAAATGATGTTTAATTTATGTTATAGGCTGTTTTAGTTTTGGTTTTGAACACCAAGATTTTGTTCTTTTTGAACTTGTTTAATAGATGTTAGTGTTCTGTTGTGATGTCTTGCTTTTATGCATTATTAAGCATGTTGGTATTTTGTTCAGAATGATACCCGTGTAACGTATCATGAATACCAATGTTGTTTCTACAATGCATGATGTGTGTTACTATCCCTAAATGTTTTAACTGTTAGATTTTGTTGAATGATAATTCTGGTTTGGTTCATTCACAGTTTATGACTGTATTTTTGGAGGATGTTTGCTTCTGTTTTCACTCACCATATCATGCTCACATTTCAACCATGTTGTTAAACTCTTTGGTGTTTTGTGTTGCTCTTAAAGTTGCTGTTGATTTAAGTGATATGAATGTTTGTGTTGGAAGCATTTTAGTATGTTCTGGTTTGTGTTTGAAAGTATCTTCCTTTTCTCAAACTGTTTTTTTTTCGTATTTAGAACCTTGGTTTCCACTTTTTTTTTCCTCATGACATAGCCAATATCTTGTTCAGTTGATGACTCCATTACGTTAGCTTTTTATTTCATGTTAATTGGGTAAGATTCGATTAATTTATGTTGGAATGAAGTTTGAATTTGGTTTTATTGTTTTATTTTCAAACACGATAGCAGTATGCATGATTTTTGTTTCCATGTGTGGTTCATGATTGGTGGGTTGTTTTTTTTTGTTTTGTGTGCTATTTAAATATGATAGCAGATTATGTTTCTGCATTGATTCTCGTTGCCATGCTTTGGTCGGTTTGCTATTTGTTTCGCCTGATATTTAATAATGATAGCAGCTTTCATCCTGCATGTATTCCATTTTCCATGCGTTTATTAATTGGTTGTATGCTTTATTTTGTCTGTTAGTGTATCACGTACCACATGATACACCATCACATGCATCACGTTACACCACCAGATCTTGTATGCACGCGTTTTTTTATTTAATGCATTTCATGGACATGTTTTAGTTTATATTAATCATGAAGCGTATGATTATTGGATGTAAATGTCGTCCCAACGGTTTGCCTTGCCTTGCCATTTCGCCTTTCACCATCATGACCTGGGTTCGATCCTTGGTGATCAACCTTTTGGCCGTTTTTTCATTTTTCGCCTTTTTTGCCATGTTATTTTTTCATCCTGGGCCTAGCGCCCATTCTACTACTAGCACCCCCTGTTCTGGCCCATTTCATTTCCTTTATTATTTTCAACTGACCAGAATTACTTATACACCCCCCTGCGCATTGTTTTTTTATTTTTAATCTCTCTTATTTGTTTAGCTTAATATACTTTCAGTTTATTCATTAACTATTGTTGTGATTAATTAATATGTCATGTTTTATTATTGTTAATTATACTTTTTATTGCTAATTGTTGTGTTAGTTTTTTAATCTTAATTATTAATTACATCTTAAATTGTTAACTTCTAATTGTGATATTAATCGTTATTTTTAAATTATCAACTTCTGTCTTCACTTTATATTTCTAATGTATGATTAAATGTTAATTTCTAATGTTGATTATCCATATGTAGTTAATTTTTAATTACCTTGTGTGTTGTAATTGTTAATTGTTAATTGCCTTGTCAATTAATTATCAATTGTTGGTTTAATTACTAATATCATCTACAAGCATTTTTGTTGATCTTGAAATGTTATTTCATTAAATTGACTTGTTTAATTCTTAAGATAATCTATCTATGTTGATTGGCCATATGCTTGACCTTAAATATGAATATTATCCCTCTTTAATTGTCCACCTTAATATCATCCTTTATGTTTGTCTTCCTAAAGATTGAAGCATATTGATGTACTCTCTTACAATCATGTTCATCTTATCCATACTTTATCATGAAACATATTGCCATCTTCATGCTTATGTTGCTTCCATCATGTTATCTCATATCAATGATCTAACTTGTATCGTGTCTTATCAATTGTAATTTTATCACTTATATGTTTATTATGTCTTACTACTATTTGTATGCCTATTGGTTATTGTCTAAACCTTTTCAAAACAATATCAAAATTCTCGTCCAACGTCGAGCCCATTTTCTACCCATGTAAGTCGATCGCATTCAACCTTTTGGTTACCAGACACAAGTCTAGCATCACTCAGCTAGCACCATCGTCTAAACAACATAATTCAATCGCATTAATATCCAAAGGAAAATCTCATGCATGATAACCATGTTATTGTGCATGGTGCATATCATTTGCATTCATGATCGTCACCTTAAGATAAGGCAATTAGACAACTTAGGACAGATTTCCTTGGTTAGCCCCCCACAAACTTTGATTTCTTTAATCAAACTTTAGCCTACCTGATTCTCCATACAAGAGAATTAGATGTTAATCATCTCAAAGAAAGGGATATACAATCCCATGCCCCACAACATACACACATTTTCAAAAATTGTGGTGGTCTTTCTTAAGATGATGACTCATCTTCTTTTCCTAAACCTTTAAAAATTTAGTATCTTTAATGAAGAACTACAAGCGCTCTGATTCCCTCCTGACAGGATATGTAGGCATAAGATGAGATATCTTGTCGAGCACACTTAGGGATAAAAATTGTAAATAACCTACCCTTAAAGCCCTTAGCAAACAGATAACAAATAACATAAATGAATCAAGAGGTTCCTGTAGAGTACTACAGATATCCAGGATGCTAACACCTTCCCTAGGTATAACCAACCCCCGAACTTAGAATCTTAGTGCATTTGCATTGCATTGTGGGAATTCGGTTTTTCTCCCTTCCTTTGGATAAAATCAAAGACCGGTGGTGACATTAAGAATGCGATCCTAGTTATCCAATAACTATGGTATCCAATTTTCACCGCGACAGCTACTGTATGGATAATAAAACATGATTGTATGATGATTACTTGTTGAATATGAAATGAATGATGCCCATGTTGATTTTTGATGAATTGAGGAGAGTTAGCATCATTGCATTTCATAGTATTTTATGTTGGGGCTTCTGCCTATTGGTAGCTTCAATCCTATTGTGCGAATTGAAGTGATATGTTGATTATGTTGTGCTCCTTTTGGAGGGTTGATGGCCAGTGTCCATCCATGTTGAATCGGTACCACATGCATTCTTTGCATTTCATTATAGTTGACATTGCATATGAATGATGTAAATGTGATTGTGTTGTGAAGATTTGTTGATGATGCTATGACGTTGTTGTTGCTTATTCTGTTTATTTTCCATGTCAATATAGTATTATAATGGATTGTGATTTCTCTCCCTGCCTGCTTGGAAACGTTGCCTCTTATGTGGGTAATTTGCAGATGATCAAGAGTAGGTTTGCGGTGCTGGAGGATGTAGCCTTGGAGTGTTTTCGCTTATCGTTGTTCTTAGTAGTGTTTAGAGGTGTCCTGCTCTGTGTCATGTAACATCGGGTTGGGAATTGTTTGTGAACCTCGTGTTCTTTTGGTTTATGTTTGAATTTTCATATTGTTGATGTTATTTTGATTGGATACATTTCTTTATGAAGCATTTTATTGATTTGAATTTAAAGTATGATTACCGCTGCGTAGTTGTAAATTTTATGATGAGAACAGTGGTGTAACCCGTGTTACGGGACAGGATAATTATTACTAAATGATGTTTTGAATATATGTGGCACCTTTCTCATTGATGTGACTCTGATAATATGAATTATTTTTCTAAAATTGTATGTGGGGTAGAAGGGTGTTACAGGGCTTACAGCTCAAGGAGAGGCCCAGTTGATTTTGTTAAAAAGACGACGATCACGCCGTTGTTTTTGAAAATACAGTGGGACTTATACAATGACTGAGGCCCAAATTATTTTGGTTTTTTTAAAAAATGATTGGGTCTTACACTCTATTAGAGGCTCAAAGAGTTTTAAGAAAAAGAATAGGGACTTATAGCTCGAGGAGAGGCCCAGTTGATTTTGTTAAAAAGGCGACGATCGCGCCGTTGTTTTTGAAAATACAGTGGGACTTATACAATGACTGAGGCCCAAAAGGTGGTGTATTTACAAAAGGATTGGGACTTACACTCTATTAGAGGCCCGTGAGTGTTTGAAAATGATTGACGAGGGTGAAAATCAAAGAAACCCTAATTTTGTTTTCCTTTAAAAGTAAATATTTAAAGAAAATCAATAAAAATGATAAAAATACCAAATAAGTTTGAAAAATGAGGTTTTAATCACAAGATGATTTAGAACTCATTTGGTTTTGATTTTCAAAATAAATATTCACTTTTAAATGTTTAAAAACAATAAAAAATGAATTTATTTACAAAAAGACCAATTATATTAAATAAATAATATAAATTTGAAATTTTTGTGGAATAAAATATTTCAACATTTTTGTGATTTTTCAGAAAAAGAACCAATAAAAAATAATAAAAATTGAGTGAGAAATTAACTTTTCAAATCATTAATAAAATAATATGAAAAATAAGAAAAATAGGAAAAAGTGATAAAAAAGAGGTCTGGGGCGAGGGGGATTCGAACCCCAAACCTCTCGCTTGCCAATACTCACAAACATACTAGTGTTTCCACTAGGGCGCAATGCCAATTCATTATATACATGGCAAATGAAAAACATAAGGCAAACTTGGTTGGAAAACCTGAAGAATGACGCCATGGCCATCTTCTTCCTCGAGCTCGTGCATGAAGCACCCTATCTCGCTCGTCTCTCATCCATTTGACATGATTCAAACACCAAACTCATGCGTTTTTTAACAAGGATCATGATGGCAATATTCAATTTTGTTGAAATGGATTGAATCAGAACATAACAAGTTAAAACCTGAAGAACCATAAAATTGGCATGAACTCAAGGAAATCCTATATACGAATTGTAAATAACAATTGATTGAGGGGAAACACTCAACATATGATGACAAGCAATTGGCAAAAGTATCATGCGAGGAAATATGCATGGATCACGAAGATGTAGTTTAGAGGCTTACCTTGATGCAAGCTGAAATGGAACTCTGCATAGATGGTGTTCCAGAAGTGGTTTGATAATCCATACAGCTTCAATGGATGTTGTTGAGTGGATTGCAAGCCTTGGAACACTTTGAAAATCTTTGGATCAAGTTGGAGGAATCCAACTGCAGAATTGAGGCATAATGGCTTGGTTGAAGAGTGATTTTGAGCTAAAGGTGTTACAGAGATGGTTTAAGTGTTTGAACACCTCATATACATCATATGTGATGTGTTTGAGCAATTGGAATAGATTGCTTAAGGCTGCAACTCAAAACCCGACGGTGGTTGCTCAAAAACAAAGAAACTTGGCACTTAAGAGAGAATGAGAGAAAGCAATGCTGTAAATTGCTTTGGGGTGATTTGAATGATCAATTGGAACCTCTATTTATAGGTGATCAACTCTTGTCTTGGAGGAATAGTGAATGGCTGCTGGATCAGATCACATTCAATGGCATTGGCTTGGTGGCATTTCTTCTCATGCAAGGCAACCTAGCCCCTCCCAAGAGCAGGGCTATGTCTTGACCAAATCCACTTTCTTCAGATGTTTTTATTGTTGTTTAATCATAGAACTTGACTGAGGAGAGTGAGAATCTTGAAAGTGCACTATTCCACATTAATGCCCTTGAATTCAAGGCATAATATGCCAAAATGCATTGATCTCAAAATGGAAGATCCTTTGGCTTTTGGACTCAGCTTTGCAAGTGGGATCCTTTGGATTAGGATCAGATTAGATGATTATGGCATAGGGATCATTGGTCTTTGGCTCAAAATCGTGCAAGACAAGAAATCTCACAAACTGATTTTTCATGATAGCCTTGCCATGGTGTGTTGTAGCAGCTATAACTCTTGGCTCAAGTGGAGTTGTTTCATCCTAGTGAGTTGCTTGGATTGTAGGCAACATGTACAACAACTTTGATGTTTACATCATGAATTGATTCAGCTTGCAACTATGTGAAAAAATCCCATAAGTTTTGGTGTTTTCAACAAAATCTGACTTGGACAGAATTTTGTCTAAGTGTTGGAAAAGTTGTACTTTCATGTTTTTAGTCATTTTGATCCAATCATAACTCAGAATCCACAATGAATTGGAGTGAGGTGTAGTTGAAGCTTTTGTAGAGTGCCATGAGAGCTACAAATCGAGCTTTGGACCAACCAAAATGGTTGCTTGGATCACAAGTTATGATCCTTGGAAGTTGGTACCCTAGCCACTTTGTTCCATAACTTAGAAAAATTCTAAGTTTTTTATGGTTACCCCTTTTACAAGTTATCCCACTTTTCTTGGTTTTTCTTGATGAATGATGATCCCAATCACATATTAACATCATTTTAGGGTCAAAGAACCATACTTGTGAAAAATCTCAAAAAGTCAAAGTTGACTTTTGTGCACAATTGACTTTTTGTCAGATGAACTCCAAACTGTGCGATCCTCTATGAAATCAAGTCCTTGACCTAAATAAAACTTGATGGATTGATTTCATAGGTGGTATAGGGTGTATTGAATCATGTCCCATGGTTTGGTAGCATGCATGGGTCAAAAGTCAAAGGCACAGTTGACTTTTCCCGCGAAACCCTAATTGTGGTTTTGATGAATTTGAAACTTGTTGATCAGGCTTCTTGGATCAATCCATTGTTTCAAATGGATCAATGTAGTGTGTTAGAGACCCTCAAATCCTTTCTTGATGTCTTGGCTCATGTTTTGTCCCAAAAGTCAACTTAGGGGTGAATTAGGTCAAGAAACCCTAATTCCTAATTTTTTAGGAATGCATCCCCTGAGGCAGAATTGACTTGATGATTGGGTTCATGGTGTCCCTTGGAGCATCTTAGGTTGTGTTTTGAATCCTTTGGCTCATGCCCAGAGGAAAATTTCCATCTGGAGGCCCTGGTCGACCAAAACCCTAATTTGGTGACACTGGCGATCTTGAGGCTTAATCCATTTTGGAATGTTGCAGCCTTGTGCTTGGTTCTTGATATGGGAGACCTCTTGATCCATTGTGGATATTTGAGAGGTTTAGACAAGTTGAAGATCATGTCATTCCTTGATTGATCCTTGGTCTAAGAGCTCTGAGTGGGCTTGGAACCCTAAGTTTGATTGTAGTGGATGCTCACTCATCTTTGGGGAGACTAATGAGGTATGATAGTTCATCCATATTGTGATGATGATTTGCACAATGATGGGAAATCTTAGTGGTCAAAATCTGGGGTATGACACTTAGATAATCTTAACAATGCATAATTGACTTCATGATTATTCCATAAGATTGATACACCACATAACTAAGCTTATACATTAAATCTCTATAAGCACGGTCTAACTTATATGGTATTTAATCCATGAAATCATGCAATAATGCAACCGCAAATATGAATTAATGCTTGTATAATATCCATGTGCTCGACGCATTCATCGGGATCTCTAGTCCCATCATAAGTCTTCAGCTATGGGAGCTTCTCCAAAGACTTAGAGATATAAAAATGAATGACATGTTTGATGAACTGATTCCTTCGATGGCAGGCACATGCATGATTAGTTAAACCATGATTGTTCCCCCTTCGAGAATGATGGGAGGAAGATATCCTTGGACGAATATCTTTTAGTGGTGTATGACTGTTGTTTCCACCCTTGGAGTTATGAAGAGGAGAGTTGTTACCATAGTGGTGATGGTGATGCCTCATTGGAAACTCTTGTTCTCTTGATAGTCGTGACCCGACGTCGAAGAAAACACCCCTAAAAGGGATTCTTGAGTTGGAATTTTCTGTTAATTTTCTTCAATGTATAGGAGCCTTGTGTTCTACGGTTACAATAAGTTAAAAATATTACACTGATTTTGTTTGCATCTGGTAGACCCAAAGATCAAGGAGGCGGAAGATGATGCTGAAACACATGAATTGGCTTAGAATCTTGAAAAATTGGTTGAGGAATATGATCATTTGAGAATTATGACTAGTTGAGGAACTACAATCAATAGAGGAATTGTGACAGGAAGCAACTGCGATCAGTTGAGGAATTGCGACAGGAAGCAACTGCGATCACTTGAGGAATTGAGAACGAAATATGTCGTTCTTAGTGATGTGGGGGTTTTTTTGTTGACTAGAGCGAGAATTGGTGAAACATTATCTTGAAGGATGTGAATCGTAATCAGACATCAATATGCAGTTGCAAGTTATTTTTGAACCAACCATCACATAATGTAGCATAAAATATGTTTAAAAATTGGTTACAATTGACAAAATGGTAACATAAAATGGTTGCAGAGGCGCAACGGTGGAGATTGAAGAAATTTGATGGGGAATTCACAAGAATTAAAAGACGATTTTCACAAATGGAACCACTATTATGTATTGAAACTTAAGTAGATGAAAGGTTGAAGATGAAGACCATGACAAAGCTAACAATATGATTGTTACAAGGTGATGATAGTGTACCTCCAAAATCAGTACTTTAACGCTCTAGTCAGGATATGAAAAAGGTGAAACTCTTCCAAATGTAACTGGAAAAATATAACTGAGCGTGATTCAGGATTACACTTATTTAGATGATATAGTTAGAAGCATTATCGGCTTGTCCATCGTAAAATATTTGCAACTATTAAATGTGATTAACGATTGAGATATTGAAGAAAGTCGTGTCCTACTATAATATCCAGAAATCAAATTTCATAGAATGAAGCAATGATTTAAAAATCGGACCGAACCGGTCGGTTCAATCGGTTGGACCGAGAACCAGAGATGAATCTGGTTGGGTCAACCTTTCAAAATCGCTAGTAGGTCAAAACCGGAGTAAAAGCAGATTGGACCCTTCAAAACCATTCGAACCAAAGAACCGAAACCTATTTAACCGATCGGTTAAAAAAATGCATCAAATTGACCATTTTTAAATTCTTTTAATATGTTAATATAAAAACTTAACATACATTCCCCAATCACAAAAAAGAATTTCGTGTATTTTTTACAACCATACAAACTTCTAAATTTTGTCACTCAATTATAGTTTTTCGTTCAACCACACTCCATCATTATCATGTCGTCTCTTTCAAACATAGTCACGTTGTCCAAATCAATATTGATTGTCATTAAAGTCAATATTGTTTATTGTTGTCAATTAAGACTTATTTGTCGTAGTTCAACTCAAATTTGATTTTTTTCTTTAATGAAGTATATTGTATTATTTATATTTTAGAATTCTATCTTATTTTATTTAGGTATTTTTAATTATTTGAACTTTATAGTTATTATATTCTATTATTTTAATTTTGGTTTGAAATTAGTTTAATTTTTTATTTTGTAATTCTTTAGTTTGGTCAAAATATTCTTCAATGATGGTTGAAATGAAATGTAAAACTATATTATGTTATGTATTATCGATATTGTTGTATTAAATTTGTAATAAATTTTAAAAATATTTATTTTATTAAGTCGTGAACACATAATTATGTGTGACATATCTATGAAATTTAGTTTCATATTATTAGTTTATTTCATAAACGGTTCGACCGTAAATTTAATAGGTTGAACCAATTAAACTTTAAACCACAAATTTTACCGGTTCGATCTCTGATCCGATTTTTAAAACATTAAAATGAAATAATCTTCAATGGATAAAATTTATGAGTCGGGTCGGTTTTAATAAACCTTTAATTAGCCTAAACAATATTTATTCAATTTTTTTGAGCTGAGAATTCATCTTAACATTACACGTGTAAGGCATTGTTCCAATAGTATTTGAACATTAAAACGACAAAATTATATCTTTCGTTGATACTTTTTGTCCATTAATTATAACAACACCACATTCGCAAATTATAATAATCAAATCCTCATAAGTGAAAACGAGTGTTTATCAAAATTATCAAAATCGTCATACTCCATTTCATTTCCTGGCATCCATTTATAATATCCTCGACAAATTAAATCATCGTCCTTAAGCATTAACATAATGAAAGTGATGTAGACTATTTTAGTGGAGAGGTTCATTCACTTTTTTGATGGAGAAAATTTCTAAGAGCAGCACAACGTGGCCTGCGTGGTTGTCTTATCTCAAAGACTTGACATAGAAAATTCTCCAACCAGATATGGATCACGGTTGCTTGCTTGCCCAAATGTCTTTCTCTCAATGGGACGTTAGTGTGACCAGATACATGCTTGCAGTTGTACAAAGTACAAACAAAGGCTCTTATCCATTTACTTCTATACCCTCTTACCCTCTTACAAGATAATCATGCTTCTTTATATATATATATATATATATATATTACTACAATAATCATGTTTTCACCTAGAGCTGTTAAAATAGGCTACCCAACCCTAAACAAGCCAGCCCTAATGAGTTCGGGCATTTTAAAGCTGGACCAAAAAAACTTATTTCTAATATGAGATCGAAAATTACTATCCGAACCCGACCTTAGATGGACTTCGGGCTAGTCAATAAACGGTTTTTTTTAAATAAAAAATAAAAATAAAAATAACATAATATTTATTATAAATAAAATTAAAAATTATATTATTTTAAACATAATATATTTTTAAGTACTATATTATCTTTTATAAATATTATAATGTGTTTTTTAAATAAAATACATGTCTAAATTGTATAAAATAATACTCGAATATTTAACATAAGAGAAATTAATATAATACAAAAAAAGAAGTGTTTGTTATATTAATATATAACATTAAAAAGAGAAAAATTGAATAGAATAGAGATAAAATTTAGTTAGGTGAGAAAAATCAATGTGTTATTTTGGAGTAAGATATTAATATAATTTTTTAAAATTTATAGTATTATTGGTCTAATGGACTACCCACGGCCCATATGAGCCAGCCCTAATGGATAGCAGGCCTTTTAAGACTGGGCTAAAAAAATTCTGAAAAATATAAACTCTAATTTTAAAGCGCAAACCCTATGACTTTTCGGGTTTGATGGGCAAATCCATTTTAACAGGTCTATTTTCACCCAATATTATCTAAATCAACCATCTTTCTCTCATAAATCCTACAGCTGTGCTATTTTTACACATTTTCTATACACTAGTCTATCCTACACTGTAAATAACAACAAATTATAAAGGTCTTGCCCAAAAACCAAGATAAATAAATGATTAAAAAATAAAATTAATATGTATTGTGTATAAAGTTAGGTGTAGGTATTATAAGATAGTGTCAATATATATTTTCTCTAAATCCTATTATACACAACTTTTAAAACAAAAAAAAAATTTACAAGTGAGCGTCAATAGAATTAAAGCCTACTTTTAAATTTGTAAGGGGATGACAATAGAATTAAAGTCCCCTTTTACAATTTATAAAGGGCATCAATTGAATTAAAGTTCTCTCTTAAATTTGTATGGGTGCGTCAATAAAGATAAAACTTCCTCTTCTTTATTTAATTATTTATTTTTTAATATATATTATATTATATAATATTATAAAGTTAATTATTATTTTAATATAATAATATTTGGGTTACATTTGCGAATAAATTTGTACATTAATTTCTATGAGTCGGTCGAAATAAGTGGCGTCTGTTCTGCAACTTCGAGGTCGTATGTCTCTTACTACTCTCTATAGTTGTGGATCCATGTGAGGTGTTTTATAAGAAATTGTCGCGGATTGTGTTTCTTCTGTTTGAAGAATCTCGCGTACGTAGCTCCATGTCGATGAACTCAAATCAACGAAGTCCTCAAGATTGAGTTGGGTGCTCATGCCTTCGTAGTTTCTATATTGGTTGTGTTGATGAGGTAATGGTTGACAGTACCAGGGTTGGTTAAACGTTAACATTGGTGCGAATGTTTGGGTGGATAATAACTGATATGGTGTTTGGTAATCCATGTTAATTTGTTCTCTATTATGGTAAGAGTGTGATGGGTTGGTTGGTTGGGTTTGTTGGTATTGAGACTGATAAAAAGTTTGTGGATGTTGTTGGAATGAGGTTTGACGCCCCTATGTCAAGGATGCGAAACCACTGCCCACTTATTATAATGTTATTCACATATGTAATTGAAGTATTATTATATTAAAATAATAATTAACTTTATAATATTATATAATATAATATATATTGAAATAATTAATTAATTAATTAAAAATAGGGAGCCCTATCCTTATTGGTGCCCATAGACAAATTTAACAGGGAATTTTAATCTAATTGGTACTCCCTTATAGATTCTTAGAGTGTTTATTCTTATTTGCGCCCCCTTACAAATTTAAGATGGAGCTTTAATCCTATTGGCGCTAATATATAATAGAATTTATGAGGGAAAGATGGTTGGTTTGAATAATATTGGGTGAAAACAATTAGTAACAAATTATATATATATATATATATATATATTAAACTACTAAACTATGGTAAATGGTATTAGAGTTTAGTCTAATTCATTCTTAAAAAATTAATTTATAGAGTGAGTTAGGTCAAATTCTAATATAATATCATAGTTTATCGATTTGGGTCATCCATCATTTATATATTGCACACCATATTAGACGATGGCTAGGATCTAGAAGGGGGGTTGAATAGATCCATCGAGTTTTACACGCAAATGACTTTCCAAAAATTGGTTTTAAAATTTTTTATGGAAGCGACCACTGAATCACGTCTACAACGAACCTCTACTAAAAGGATCGGATATGCGTATCGTGTTTAAGGAATGAAAAGACGAATGAGAAAGTTTACAACTAATTCAACAAACTCACAGCGTAATCAACAGAATTATTTTACTTGACTTTTATCCAAATTCCAACGAGATAGTATTAACAAAAATTAATCACAAAGTACTCTCGATTTTGCGCTTAATCAATTTATCGAACACTTGGAGTGCGCGGCACACCAAGTGAGAATTTCCGATTAATGTGAATATCGAGCCTACACAAGATACAATCCAAGGGATTGTATCGTTTTAGCAAAGTAATTTTTCAGCTCTCGATTACACTAAAACAGAAAATTCAGATCAATTGATACTTCGCAAATTCAAATATTGTCAAAACATAATAGAGTAAGGGAAGAGAGAACAAACACGATTTAATTAGGCAGTTCAACAATCGTCCTCGCTTTGGGTACCTCTGCCCCCAATTCCACAATTGGAATTGAGATATATATATATATATATGTTGTTGTTGGCAAATTATTTATACAAGAGAAGAACTATGAACATCCAAACCCTCAAACGTCTTTGATTGTTGATGCAGAGTCTTCTCTCCCCTTGATTCAAGACGAATCAAGTGCCTCAAATTTGGTTGAACAAATCACCGTCTCACACTACTAGACTGCAAGAAACCACCGTTCTTCAGTCAACTTCACTCGGTCGATTTCGATCTTCCGCAATTCGATCCCCAAACCTTTCTTCTACAATCCTCCGACTGTAGCTACTAAACCGAACGAATACTCTGTTGTTCGGTTACCTTCGCACGGCTGAATCCCTGTAGAACGAAACGGTTTGTGCCAAAAACCCCCAAAATCTCCTTGATTCTTGGAGGATAAAACCTAAGGTTTTATTCAAGAAACACCTACCAATTCTCAACCCAGAAATGAAGATCACAACACTTCCTAATTCTGAACGTTATCACTTCAAAACAATGGGCGACACAAACAAAGATGATTATGTGTGTTTGTTTGTTTACTCAAGGTTGAAGATGAAGATGAAGAGAAAAATTGGTATCTATTTTCACGTTTCTTTTTTTTTAAAATGTGAGCTGACCCAACTATTTATAATGAGTAATGTGACCCACAATATGAAGTAACAGAAATAACATAAAAAACTAAATGCAAAAAATCAGTTCAGACAGAGTTGGGTCGACCGCCCCTTTAATGAGGGTCGGCGTGAGCTATCCCGTAGGATTGCCTACGCAAATTTTGAAACCATGCGTCGACCCATCAATACCTTGCGTCGACGCAAGCCTGCAGATTTTACAGAAATTCAAATTTCCAGAAGCATGTGTCGACCCATGCAACAGGGGGGTCAGCGTGCGATTTCCCGAACTTTTCACATAACTTGTTCAAAACAGCATGAGTCGACTCATGCTCACCTTGGGTCGACTCAAGACCTGCAGATTTTCAAAAACTCATTTTTCTGCACGTTTTTGCTGACCAAGACTCGAAACAAGTATACCAAACATCAATATTATGATCATGCACAAGTAGAAACTATGTAGACTTCTTCCTATATGTTTAGACACATGAACATTGATGGTTAGATGCAATTTGTCCGACAATGAAGTGATACCGCTCAAATTACAATCTAATGACTATCTTATTTGTTGACATCATTAAAACCGAAATAGATGAAAGACCTTAGCCCTCACATACTCCCCCTTTTTGATGATGGCAACACTATTTATCTTTCTTTTGATTGTAATTTGAGAACAGAGAAACTCCCCTTATCTTTAACACTTTAATATCTGCTGCTTTAGTATTTTCTACTGCTAGTATCCTTCTCCCCCTTTGACAACATCAAAAAGAGTAAAAGAAGGTGGTCAAAGAGATATTATCATAATAAGTAATGGTTTAGTCACCAATTTGCAAAACAGCGACACTAATAAGCATCAACATATGATGCAGTTAATGCAATAGTATAAACGGATAAAAATAGAATGCAAGAAGCAAACACAATTCATTCCATAGTTCAAGACATAAAGTCAAGGACAAACTGAAACATAGTTCAAATTAAAACAAACCGAAATAACATGCAACCAAACAACAAAAACTTAGAATCAAAACACAAGTAATATGATGCACTAAGAATGGTGCTAATCTCTATGGTCTCCTCCCCCTAAACGGGTGACCTCTTCCCCGGTAATGATGGTCTGGTGGTGGCAGATCCTATAGGGAATGATTCAATTCAATGACAGTGTTGTTGAGAAATCCTAGGTTGTTGGATAGATTCTGGGTCTGAATTGCCATAGCATTGTCCAAATTGGTAAATCTGTTCATCGATGCATCAGCAAACGTATTGAAGTTCTCCGTGTGAGCAACCATCTGGTTTGAAAGAGCAGTCAACCTTTCTTCCTGAGCATTGTATCGCTGTTCTTGCAAGTCCTGAAATTACTCTTGTTGGAGGTTCATCTGGTTCAACATGGCTAGAATTTCTTCAGAGTCTTGGAAGGCTTGCTGTGGCTGTGGTTGAGGAGTTGGAGGTGCGGAATAGTCAGGCTGATGCCAGTCATAATCACCATAGGTAGAAGGTATATATGCATCCCCAAGAGCAGTCCAACTATTGTATTGCCATTATCCCTATCCCTGATTATCAGAATTCTCCTCTGGTTGAGAATTGCCCATCCATGCCTCATTATCTTTGTCTTCCATATGCACATCAACATTGTCACCACCTTGGTTCTCATTTTCATGTCCTTCCGCAATATCTTGATCGTCAGGAGCATTAGGAAAAAGGTGAGTAGATCTAAATTTGTACTTGTACTCATTTTCAACCGGATCCCAAGCATAACCCATCATGGTGAGAGTCTTTTGTTGAAATTGATGCTCAGATGAAATATTGACATATCGAATGTTCGGAACAGAGATACCAGCCTTATTTAAAATATTTTGAATACATGAAGCATAGCCCAAAGCCGTACCTTTTGTGGAGTCGCGAAAGGCAAACATACGGTATGTGAAATAATATGGCTAATTGATTTGGATCTTGTTCTTCAGAATGTAGATAAGATGAACCTCAGCTTTATCCACTCTAGAAAAACCTCTTTTCTTTAGTCGCAAAATGCTAGAGACAATCCACTGCAGAATGCGGTCAGTAAACTTTAGATGACCCGTTGTAACATTTTTCGGAAATAGCTCGCTTGCTACAATATCATCTGGGTATGGTTCACGCAACATAGAGTTCAAAGCAGTTTTAAACTCATAGTTGGGAGAAAACTTGGTGTCAGTCACTTGAGGAATATTTTCATCAGTTTCCAAACTGAACAAACTAGTCCAAACATCATTGTTCATAGAATGAGGCGCATTATTTATAGAATACGTAAAATCGGTACCTTCAAATTTTACCTCAATCCCACAATAGAATAAGCAGACCAGATCACAGTTGAACTTATCATCACATTCAAGAAATTCATCAAAATTCTGAGCATTTAACATGTCAATTACCTCAGTGAGATGATAGCCGGGAGCCATCAAGGGGGTGGTATGCATGTTGTCGAATAATAGCACGGTTGCGGAAATCATTATTAAAAGACTCAGACAGAGCATTGGAGAGTAGAGACATAGCATTTACCGGAGTTGAAGAAGTTCCGGCTCTGGATGTTGAAGCTCTTGTGATCCGTTTACCAGTAACACGTTGAGAGGCCATTGTTGAAGAATTAAGGAAGATGATGAACAGTGCGCGGTGAACAGTGAGCAAATGATGAACAAGTGATAGAGTGCTTGCTTCCAAATACCTTGTGAAACTCCTTTCTTATAAACCTTGTGAATTCAAACTTTGTGGGTTTAGAGTTTTAGGGTTTTAATGGAGCTTTGATGGATTTTGAATGGGAATTTGGAAGAGAAAGAGAGGAGAAGACCAAGAAAGATCAAATTTATGACATGCAATGAAGATATATTAATTGCATTGAAAGTATGTAGTGAATTTTAGAAACACTAGGTCGGTGCGCGCGTTCCCAATAAAAGGGATTCAGAATTCGTGAGGTGTGGTCGACCTAAGCATTGGATGCGTCGGCGCAAGCTGACGTGTTTTTAAAATTTTTTAAAAATTTGAGATGCGCCGACCGCAGGTAGACGCGCGCTAACCCGGTTGTTTTTCAGAAACATTTCAGTTCATGAGTCGACCTATGGTATCCTTTGGTCGACTCAGACAAGTGAAACATGGAAAAATTTAAATTTTTGCATACAAATGTTCCAAAATAAGATAAATAAACATGCAAACACATAGATCAAACATCCAAATGAATAATATATGCTAAAATATGTAATAAACATCAATTGTAAAGCACTTAACATGGTACATATACTTAAAAGGAATTTACAAAGTGGAACGATATTACCTTGATCATGATGAACGGTGAGAGCCCTCACATATAGCTCAATGACTCTTTGCATTGTTAGTCAAAAACATAAACAAGCATATATATATATATATATATATATATATATATATATATATATATATATATATATATATATATATATATATATATATATATATATAAAGAACAAATATCTTAGAGGAATATCAAACACGATCCGAGATGTCGAGAACGCCAAGTTCCCTACGGATGTGAAAGAAAGGCTCTGTAGCTAGTGGTTTTGTAAAAATTTCAGCAAGTTGATTTTTAGTATCAACATGCTCAAAGACCACATCACATTTCTCTACATGATCCCTAAGGAAATGATGACGTATTTCGATATGCTTGGAGCGTGAATATAATACAGGATTCTTAGTTAGGTTAATAGCACTAGTGTTATCGCATAAAATGGGAATACACTCAAGTTTTAAATTCAAGGACTTGAGCACAACAACTGCCGGCGGCAACGTATTCTGCCTTGGCTGTTGACAAGGTAACGGAAACCTGTTTCTTGCTATGCCAACTCACCAAGGAATTTGCAAAAAAGTGACACGTGCCACTAGTACTTTTCCTATCCGATTTGCACCCGGCAAAGTCAGAATTGGAATAGCCAACTAAGGAATAAACACTACCTTCAGAATACCACAACCCATACTTTGGAGTACCGGAGAGGTATCGAAGTATGCGCTTAACTGCTTTTAGGTGGGATTCCTTGGGACGTGCTTGATTCCTCGCACACATGCATACACTGAACATAATGTCGGGTCGTGATACGGTAAGATAAAGAAGAGATCCAATCATACCTCGATACTTCTTTACCTCTACATCCTTACTATTTTCGTCACGATCAAGATTTGCACTAGTTGGCATTGGAGTATCTATTGCTTTGCAGTTTAGCATGTCGAAATGTTTGAGAAGCTCAAGACAATATTTCGTTTGACTCATGAATGTGCCCTCTTCGAGTTATTTGATTTGCAATCCGAGGAAATAGTTGAGCTCCCCCATCATGCTCATTTCAAACTCCCCCTGCATCAAACTAGAAAACTCCTTGACCAAGGACATGTTAGTAGACCCAAAGATAATATCGTCAACATAAATTTGTACCAAGATTAAGTGTTTTCCTTGACATTTAATAAAGAGGGTTGTGTCAACCTTTCCTCTTGAATACCCTTGATCAAGTAAAAATTTGCTTAGACATTCATACCAAGCTCTAGGGGCTTGTTTAAGTCCGTATAAAGCACGTTTAAGTTTGTAGACATGATCGGGATAGTCATGGGATTCAAAACCCGGAGGTTGGGCAATATAAACCTCTTCATTTATGTATCCATTAAGGAAAGCACTTTTAACATCTATTTGGAATAATTTGAAGTTCTTAGTGCAAGCATAAGCAAGTAAAAGGCGTATAGCCTCGAGTCGGGCAACCGGCGCATAAGTTTCCTCATAGTCGATTCCTTCCTCTTGGTTATAGCCTTGCGCTACAAGTCACGCTTTGTTACGTGTTATAACTCCGTTTTCATCAAGTTTATTCCTAAACACCTATCAGGTGCCGATTACTCGATGATCTCGCGGAGGGGGGACAAGGTCCCAAACCTCATTTCTCCTGAATTGATTTAGTTCCTCTTGCATTGATAAAAACCAATGCTCATCGAGTAATGCCTCCTTTGTGTTTTTAGGTTCAACTTGTGACACAAAAGAGGAGTAATAACAAAAGTTACTAAGTTTAGAGCGGGTGGTTACTCCCTTAGAGATGTCACCGATGATATTGTCTATTGGATGGTCTTTGGAAGACTTCCATGCTGGAGGAAGGTCATCTTCATTAGTTGGATGATCCTCTTCACTCGTCATAGGTTGGTGATCCTTTTCCTCCTCAATACGCACTGCTTCGGGCTGATCAGTTCCTTTGTTAGTGTCCTTGAGTATGTCTTCTGAAGATACACCTGCACCATGAAAAGAACTACCTTCTCCGACATTTTTCGGATAAGACTCATCAAAAGTAACGTGTACCGACTCTTCAACAATTCGTAACCTTTTATTATAAATTCTATAAGCTTTACTTGACTGAGAGTATCCAAGAAAAATACCCTTGTCGGCCTTGGCATCAAACTTACCAAGTGTCTCTTTTCCATTGTTCAACACAAAACATTTGCAACCAAAGACATGAAGGTGAGAAATATTTGGCTTATGCCCTTTTAAAAGTTCATACAGTGTCTTGTTTAGAATAGGTCGGATGAGCACCCTATTCAAAACGTAACAAGCCGTACTAATGGCGTCGGCCAAAAAGTATTTTGGAAGTCCACTTTCATTGATCATAGTCCTTCCAAGTTCCTCCAAAATTCTATTTTTACGTTCCACCACCCCATTTTGTTGAGGGGTACATGGTGCGGAAAAATTACGATCAATTCCATGGGATTCACAAAATGCTTCAAACAAATGGTTTTCAAACTCACCCCCATGATCACTTCGAATTGACACAATGTTCGTGTTTAACTTGTTTTGAGATAAGTTAGCAAATTTTTCAAAGGCCAAAAAGGTATCACTCTTATTTGCTAGGAAAATAGTCCAGCAAAACCTAGAAAAATCATCGACTATTACAAAACCATAATAGTTACCACCTAGGCTTTTGATCCTAGATGGTCCAAATAAGTCAATATGGAGGAGCTCAAGGGGTCTCATAGTTGAAACAATGTTTTTAGATTTGAATGAGATCCTTGGTTACTTCCTCATTTGACAAGCATCACAAAGATGGTCCTTTGTGAATTTGATTTTGGGCAAACCGATGACTAGGTCTTTAGAGATTATTTTGTTAAGCAAATCAAAATTGATATGAGCCAACCGTCTATGCCACAACCATGAATCTTCATTCATAGTGACTAGACACTTGTCTCCATTCAAGGATACCTCATTTAGGTATAGCATATAGACATTGTTCACCCTCAAACCCTTAAACACATCCTTTTTGTCACTATCTTCAACTATGCAACAATCTTTTGAAAACGATACTTTATAATTCTTGTCACATAGTTGACTAATACTTAAAAGGCTGTGTCTAAGGCCTTCCACAAGCAGCACATTAGAGATAGTAGTAGATGAGGGGTTACCTACACTACCTTTGCCGAGAATCTGTCCCTTATTGTTATCTCCGTAGGTGACAAACCCCTTTTTCTTCGCCACAAAGTCGATGAAAAGAGATATGTCTCCTGTCATATGTCTTGAGCAGCCACTATCCAGAACCCATCTTCTTTCGGTGGTCTCAAGACTTTGCACCTACAAAACAATCAAGGGAGAGTAGGTACCCAATACTCATTGGGTCCTTTACGGTAAGTGAAACCAAGATCGCACTTGGGCAACCATTGATAAATGCCTTTTGGAACAAGAAATCTTCTAAAACGACATTTAGCAATAGTATGACCAGGCTTGCAATAATATAGCAATCACGATTCATTCGGAATTTACCTTTTCTATCTCTATCTAGAATTACATACGTATACTTTTGATACGGATTGTTCATACTTTCTCAATAATGTGATCAATCAATAGCAAACATAATTTTAGGCCTAAGAGCCTTGTCTAATTTAGCCTTAAGGGTTCTCACCTCTTTTTGCCAAATATGACAAGTATCACAGCCCCCAAACTTGAATCATGGAGACTTATTCTCATCAATCTTAGCTTTTGATGCATCCACCATGGAGTTTTTAATAGCTTCAAATTCCTTTTCGGAATCGGAAACCTTTCTCTCCAAGTATTTAAAAATCTTTTTGTTCAAGGCTAAGCGTTGAAAAGCTTCCTTAACCTCGTGGTGCAACATATCAAAAGCCTTTTGTAATTCTAAATGAGACATACTTTTAGAATGATCATATTTATAGTGTTTTACCTATTTCTTCTTGTTTTGACGTGCCATAAGACATAGATTAACGGATTCACTTTCATCACTTGAGCTGTCATCTTTTTTCGACTCGTTATTGCTCTCCCAAGCAATGTATGCTCGACTAGACTTGTTTGACTTTTTGTGTTGATGATTCTTATCCTTATCCTTATCCTTGTCTTTCTTGAGTGATGGACAATCTGGCTTATAGTGCCCGGATTTTCCACCGTTGTAACACGTTCCTTTAACCTTGCCATTCTTATTTCCTTCATTTCTAGAATGTCTCCTAAATTTGACTAGATTTTTATCCGAGTGTTGAATCTCATTCTTCCGAACATACCTATCGTATCTCTTCACAAATAGACTCATATCATCATCGGAGTCATCATCTTCGTCATTGTTGGTTTCATCATCATTTTGCTCTTTAGATGTGGACTTTAAACAAGAAGCCTTAAGAGCAATTGACTTCTTTTCCGTATCTTTTGTTTTCTCCTTCTTTATACTTTTCTCATGTTTTTCAAGGCTAATGAGCATTTGCTCATGCTCATCGAGTTTGCCAAATAATGTGGTGAGGTCTAGAGTAGCTAGATTATTGGCCTCCTTGATCGCGGCGACCTTCGGCTGCCATTCCCTGTTAAGACACCTCAAAATCTTATTAGTAGCAACCTCGTTTGGAATTGGTTTACCAAGTACATGCAATTTGTTGATAATATGAGTAAATCGTTTTTGCATATCCGCAATGCTTTCCCCTTGCTTCATGTAAAAAATATCGAACTCTTGCGTTAGTGTATTGATACGGGCCATTTTAACATCATTAGTGCCTTCGTGGGCTACTTGTAAAGCATCCCACATGGCTTTGGCTGTTTCACAATGAGAGACTCGATAATATTCGTCAACTCCTGTTGCTCCCGGGATTTTCATCCTAGTACAAACGCGAAAGTGGCACCGAACAGAGTCGCCAACAATGTGTATTTATCCCAAGAGAGGGAAAGGAAACACTGCGTAAACCTGAAGGAAGGAAAAGCATGGTCTTGCGACCAAGAGAACTAGATTCGGGAGTCGGTTACGGGAGAGGAAGGTATTAGCACCCCCTCGCGTCCATCGTACCCGATGGGATCCACGCTTGCTTGTTTCGATCAAAGGGTGTAAGGAAAGATGCTAGAAAAAAAATTGGAAAAGAATCTGAAAAAGGAAAGGAAAAGAGAAAGAGAAACAAATGTAGGGAAAATAAAAGAAGTGCTCGAATGGGCCCTACCCCACTGCCTAAGTATCTCATCGGGAGCATGAGAATCAGAGCGACGTAGTTCCCCTCACTAGGGATGGATTGTTTAAGTTCTTTTAAGGAACGACTAACGTTCTAGCTCAGGTGTTGCAGGCTCACTGGTCCGAGTGCGTTACCATCTTGCAAAAGAATGAGTAGAAGCACATTCATACGTTGAGTATGAGTGAGATGAGAAAAGAATTCCCGAAGGAAAGACGTTATTGTTTGTTTTTGTCTTTTAAGAGTTTTTTTCATTTGTTTGCATATGACAATGTATCTAAGTCTTAGCCATTGGAATGTGTACATTCTCACATTCCAAGATGGAATGATTAAGAAAGCACACTAAGGGTGAAGAAGACCCCCACACTTAGTTCCAATTGTCAAGGTTCAAACACACTGGCATACTTGTGTTTATTAAGTGTTTTTGTTGATTATGAAATGAAGAAGTGTTTTTTATTACTTGTACCTTCAACAAGTATTGCATTTAAGTCCCTCATACAAGATCAAATGTTCAACACACTGACCCAAGATGGGGCATATGCTACACATTCTATGATTATAAGAGAAGACCCCTTATAATCTTTTCTTTATATGAAAGGCCTAAATGCAATAAATGCCTACCTTTATTAGATACTTTGAATTTTCTTTGAGATGAGAAAAGAGACTCAAGAGAGGAGAGAAAGGTAAAATCTATATGAACTAAGACTCAATCCTAATTGATTAGTCAAGGGGAGTGATCCTAATGATTTGTGAGGTTTAAACCTAAAGTCTAGAGAAAGAAATAATTAAACAATTCACTTCTAAATTAGAAGATGAATTGTAATTCAAAAAGGGAAAGTGATGAGTTATTAAAAGAAAGCACATAAGTGCTTAACAAAACACAAGATTGAATTGTAAAAGAGATGAAAGGAAAGAGGTTTGAATGTGGATTCCTTATCCACACTCAATTGCAACTTACCAAAGCCCCTACATGGTTAGTAAACATGTGTAAGAAATATAAGAAGTAAAAGAAATATTTAATGCACAATAAAGCTCAAAAGAATAAGATGAGAAATCAAATCATATTGGTCACAACCAGAATGTGCATCATATGGAAAACAAATGATTATCATCAAGCAAGTTCAAGTGAACAACCAACAATCATCATCCATGGCATTAGAACATGCTATCATAAGAAAAGGGAGATGAAAGATGAAAAGAAATGAAAGAAACATGCATAAAGGGAACATGTAATCCAAGGATCAGAATTGAAATGAAATGAAAAATGATACACAAACATCTCACAAGTATGCATGAAACAACATCAAGACAATCAAGAGGTAAAAGGAGAAGTAGAATTGAAATGGAAGCTCAAAAGAAAGGAAGTGCAAGCACAACATGTTAAAGATGCACCAAGTTCACATGACAATGAATATGCAATGATGACACATAATGTGTATCAATGACCTATAATGTCACATGAATAGCTCATTGAAATATGCAATTGACCATGCAAGTATGCACAAAAGAAAACATGTAAACATGCACAAATATTACAAGGATATGACATGTTATTATGCTTCAAGTGTAATGCTTTAAGAAAAAATTAAATGGACTCATGGAAATTAAGCAAGCATGATTTCGAGATACACAAATCAGAAGTGAATCATATACCAAAATAGCATGCAATAAATCAAGGCAAAAAGGCTTTATACAATGCACTTAAGTCAAGTTGGATACACATGCAAAGTAATGCAAAGATGGACATCCAAACATGTCATAAAATGATCTAAAAATAAAACAAAAAATCATAGGACATACCTCAAGATGTTAATGACTCAATTCAAAAAGAAGCAAATCAAAACTATTTTTAATGATCAAGAACAAAAATGCACAAAATCATGTACCACATTAAGAATGCACACAAAAGAAAATCAAAGAAAATTGTGGAACAGGGGCAAAAAGGTCATAAAATCAGAGATGAAAACATAAAAAATTTCCTAAATGTCTTAATGATGTTCATGAATTTTTGTAGAATTTTATAATTCCATTTGGTATTTTTAAAAATTAAAAAGCAAACATGTAAGAAAATGGAAAAATAAAATGAGATGTAAAAAGGAAAGGGGGTGCAAGCATAGCAAAATATGAGTTCAAATTAATTGGGCTTTTAAAAAGAGGGGTGGGGATAGTAATCTGGTTAGGTCCATTTGCGCGTAGAACACACTAACAACCATGCACTTCAGTCAACAATAGTCAAAGTAATCCAAGCCACCAGATTAAGTCAAGTCAACACAACAATCCAAGTAATCAAAATCAAAGCACATGCATGAAGGACCATACTCCCTATCATGTACCACACCACACCATGCTTAAGTGAATTCAGAAATATGGCACGTGAGAGGCACATGCATTTTAATGTGATGGCATGTTTTAGAACGCACGATGAGGAAAAATAAACGGACAGGATTAAAACGTACACAAACCCTAGCAATCAAAGCTGCCGGCCGGAGAGGGACCTCCGGTCACCTTCTCCGGCGAGAACCACCACCTGCAACTCTCACATCTCACCAAAATATACAATACGCATACCAAATTGAAGCTGAGCTCATGCACATCATGAATCTACCAACAAAATCATCAAACCATTCACATACAGCAAGAAACAAGCATGAACATGTTGCCCTAAGTTTTTGGATCTAAGCTTCTAAGAAGCTCTATCAACTAGCCGGAGTTCAAATGCTTCTATTAAGCTCAAATTATCATGAAAACAACAAAATAAATAAGTAAACGTGAGAGAAGAGTTTGTAAGCTTCGGAACCTGATCTTGCAGTTCTTGTAGAGTTTGAGAAAACCAGAGGAAATACTTGCTTCTTCCTTAAATTTCACTTGGCCAAATAAAGACTTTGATGAAGATGATGATTCAGTGGAGAAGAAATGAGATCCAAGCTTCAAAATCAGTTGCTCTTTGGTGAAGTTGAGAGAGAATCAAAGAAGATTTAGGAGGAGGATGAACAATGTGAGCTCGAGAATTCTTTGCAATGGTGAGGTTGAGAGTAAAGCAAAGAGATTTTTTGGAGAGAATGTGGAGAAAATGAAGTTCAGAATGAAATTAGAGAGTGTGATTTGGTTTTATAGTGTGAGCTAACCATGGTCTAGTGAGTGAGTTAAATGAGTCACAATTGAGTTAAGTGAGTCATCCCTAACTAACTGAGTCAAGTTAGTTAGGGAGAGCAATGGTATGGTGGTGCTGGTTTATCATAAGCTATAGTGAAGGTAATGAGAAAGGAAAATGGCACGGCTTTGTATCAAACTTGCTCAACAAGTTTCCCCTTTCCATTTTCATGCAAGGCACGTGCTAATGTGCATAGTGTAGATGGTGTATGCTTGGTTAAAAGAGGAAAACTGAGGTGAGGAAGTGTTTGTTGTGTGTGTGAACCAAAATCATGCACCAATCTGTCAATGCATCAGTATCAACATGAGGTGGTTTGCAAGTGAAATTCTCTCTAACTAGTGCGTAATTTGATGAGGTTTTGGATTCATTTGAAAGAGGAGATATTGGAGAATATGTTTGGTGTGAAAAATGAGTCGAAACAATGCTTGGAATAAGTCACAAAATGACTTAAAACAGTCACATTTGGAACTGCTACCAAGGTGTGGCAATAAGGTTGGTTAGTGAGGCACTCATGGCATGGAACCTCAACATGATTATAGAAAATTGGACTCACCATATCTACTTCATAGCTTGATCAAATCAACTTTTGCCCAACATGAAACTTGAAGAGGACATGACAATGAACATTTTTTATGTTGACAAGTTTTGCAAATAAAGCCTCTAACCATGAGAAAAATAGGTGTACATTTGGCCCACCAACTGTTTGTAAAAAGGACATGCGCGTGACCTGAAAATCCTTGGTCATGACCTAGTTTTGAACCTACTTTGCCCCAACTTTGGTCAATCATATCTCACTCAATTTTTATCCAATGGAGATGTTCTACACATGGGTTTGAAGCTTAAAGCAAGACCTTTTGTTGTGGCCGAGTGGAATTTTCATTTGAGGTCTTGATTTTAAATGGCCTTGGTTCAAACTCTGATGCAAAATGGTCTAAAATTACTATTTTTGGAAACCCTACTTCGTCCAAAAATGGCAACTTTCCACAACTTGATTTTTGCATGATTTCTTTGGAGTTTCTTGATCAAATTTTGTACATTGGTCACATATAACATGAATTTCATGAATTTGGCCTCAAAAAGTCAAGAGTTGACTTTTTCCTCTGATTATTTGACTTGACCCCAATTTCTCTTATTTTTTTACCTTTCTTCCAATTGAACCACTTCTAAAATCAATTGAGAGGTAATTTTCCACATACATACACTTAAGAACATGTAGAATACCATGACATCAAGTTTTACCCAAAAAATCAGAGATTCCCTGATTTTATTAGAAACCCTAATTTTGGCCCCCTCTAGTTAGGAGGGAAAAATGCAGTCTTCAATTTCAAATTCCTCAGAGTATGTTGTGTACCCTCTTAAAGGAGGATGAGATATACCATTTGAGGGTGACTTTGGATCAATGAGCTATCTCTTTTGAGGGTTTTCCTTCAGTTTTTTGAACCTCTTGCATGATGAAGTATGTATTGTTTCAATCTCCCATTGGATCTCACTTCCTTGAGACAGTGGATGATCAATTGAGATAATGTGAGACATGAGAGATCTCTTGGCTTGCCTTGAGGCAACTTGATTGACCTTTTTGTGCTTTGAATGATCCCTTGATTGTCCACCTTCCACCTGATCACATGCCTTGATGGTAAGAGGGATGTTATGCTTCATTTTTCTATGTTAAATGCAATGCAATGCTAATGAGGTGGATATGATATGATAAATGATAATGCTATGCTAGGATGCCAAAAGAGAGAGCAAATTTTGGGGTATTACAGCTGCCCCTATTCAAACGCTGTAGACCTGAATGCCTGAAAGCGATTGCTTTCAGACTTTCAAGGTATATAGTGATTGAATACCAAATATAACCAAAAATTTGCTCTGGGTGATGAAGAAGAAAAGGGATATAAACCTAATGAGACTGCTGAATTGAAACTTCAGATGAACGTCGTCGGAGAGATCTATCTTTTAAACGACGCCAGGCGACTACTGGCTTGCCATACTGTTGATGGACTTTAAAAAAATGTCTTTTTGAACGACGCCAGACGACTACTGGCTTGCCATACTGCTGGTGGACTTTAATAATGTCTTTTGTACGATGCCAGACGACTACTGGCTTGCCACACCGCTGGTGGACTTTAGCTGCTCTTCCATTCTAAACAATGGACTTTTACCAGTTCGTGCTGGATTTTTGCCAATCTGTCGTTGGACTTCAATGATTACCAAACAAGCTTTGGAATCTCAAAATTGGCATCCTCAGATGGACTTTTGCAGCTTTGCCAAATTAAACTTAGACTTTGATGCTTACCAAACCGGCATTGGAAGCTTTGCCAAATGATCATCCCACCTGCTGGAACAACCACCTGCAATATTACCCCACATGCTGGAATAATATGAACAAACCGTATATAATGATCATCCCACTGGCTGGAACAACCATCTGCCATACTATCCCACCGGCTGGAATAATATGAACAAACTGTATATAATGATCATCCCACTGGCTGGAACAACCATCTGCCATACTATTCCACAGGCTGGAATAATATGAACAAACTGTATATAATGATCATCCCACTGGCTGGAATAACCATCTGCCATACTATCCCACCGGCTGGAATAATATGAACAAACCGTATATAATGATCATCCCACTGGCTGGAACAACCATCTGCCATACTATCCCACCGGCTGTAATAATATGAACAAACTGTATATAATGATCATCCCACTGGCTGGAACAACCATCTGCCATACTATCCCACCGGCTGGAATAATACGAACAAACTGTATATAATGATCATCCCACTGGCTGGAACAACCATCTGCCATACTATCCCACCGGCTGGAATAATATGAACAAACTGTATGCATGCCAAAAATAAATTGGACTTTGGATTGTAAATGAGCAATGCTGAGAATTACACCACCTGTTGGGCAATATCATATGCTGACACTTTGCTGAAGAAAAGATTCTGTCGATCTCTTTGGACCTTGCTGGGGAAATTACTGCGACTCGGCTGGGGAGTATAGCAGACAAGATTCAATGCTGAACTCTATGGGGGTACTGTTACCAGAGATACGACCTTGCTAGGGATCAGGGCTGCTCTGCCGGGGACATGCAAATGTTGGTTGAAAGCCAATCCGATGCAACATGCTGAGAAAGAGCCCCTAGGGATCTGTTAGGGAAACCCAAAGCAATTCCACGGTAATCTGCTGAGGAAGAAGACTGTCGAGCTTAGGATAAATGTCACAATGCCCCATGTTGGGCGAACTTTCCCTTTGATGACTTCGCTGGGGATAATGAGTTTACAACACACTCTGCTAGAGAAAACTGCTTTAAAGCGTATCGTGCTGGGGCTACCCTTTGAGAGGATTTTACAGAAGACCAAGCGTCTTCAAACTCTACTGGGGATAACAGATCGGGAATGTCTTTTGATGGGGAGATAACATGCCTCCTGCATGGGATGGTCAATAACTCCGCTGGGGATTAGTCTTTGACAAATTTCACATGCTGAAACTTGCGGGAGATATTATACTACCACTTGCTGGTACATCCTGCCAAGAGTAAACTCCACAAGGGATGTTAGTACTAAAAGTTTCGTCTCTTAAGAGGATTTTATAGAAAACCAAGCGTTTTCAAACTCTTATACGAACACTCTGCCTTGAACTACCCTTCACATCGTCTGCAAGGTACCGGAGGGTTGGCACTTGTTATTGACCTGGAGCGTTCACTGCATTAATAACCGTTATCAACACAGAAGAATTCCATCTTCGACCGCCGTTGCCGTCACGAAACTCGGTGGGAACTCTTGAATGGAAGAATCGACTTAATAAGATACAACAGTATCAAGTCAAAGCAAATATCTGTCAATTGTGCTGAGAGATAACTTTCGTGCTGCTTGGGTCGATCGTACTCATTACCTGCAACAGAAAAAGAATATGCACATGCCCCAGGATTTTGCGTGGTCTTTTGAGTCCACCATCCAAGGTTGTCCAACAAGCAAAGTAATTTTTATTGTCTTTGTGCATGTTTTTGTAAGGCCAAGATATTTTCAAAGTAATGTTTTATTATCGAAAATCGGACGTTTTTGCAAACAAAACAGTAAAATGAAAATAAAAGCTCGTGACTGAATATTCAATTTTATTGATGAAATGCCAAAATCGACGACTTTACAATCAGAAGCAAACCCCTGAAAGAGGCGATTGCCATAAAATTGAGAAAAGAAATCTATCCTAATGATAATGCAGAAATTGGATTCCAACTGATTTCTGATTCTGTTATAGCCAGTATGTATTCCAACTCTCTTGATTATCTTCGCCTTCGGAAGCTCATGGTCGGACCAATTCCTCCTTTGGAATTTTACCAGTTCGTTGAAGAGTAGAAAACGTACAGATTAATTCAGACTGCAGTCATTCGCTTTAATCCCTCTTTTGCGTGAATCACCTTTTCAGGTTTTCAATCCACCGGGATACCCATTTTTGCCTAAGTTGCCCTTTCGGGTTTTCAACTTACCGGGTGTACAATTCTTTTCAATTATATCCCTAATTTTTGCCCGAACCTTTATTCTGTTTTTGGTTCGCTGGGATGCCCTTTTTTGCCTGGATTCCTTTTTTCTTTTATCCAGCGGGTCTCTTTATACGAAGTATTTTTTAACTGCATCTGAATTAACAGGGGATGAAAAGTCTTCACCATCCATGGTTGTCAGCAATAAGGCTCCGCCTGAGAAAACCTTTTTAACCACGAATGGACCTTCATAATTAGGAGTCCACTTGCCCCTGTGATCTGTACTCGGAGGAAGTATTCTCTTGATTACCACATCTCCGACCTTGTAAACTTGAGGTCGAACCTTTTGATCGAATGCCCTCTTCATTCTGCGCTGGTATAACTGGCCATGACATACTGCTGCTAGTCGTTTCTCCTCAATAAGGCTCAGCTGATCAAATCTGGCTCGTACCCATTCAGCTTCATCCAGCTTAACGTCCATCAATACTCGGAGGGAGGGGATCTCAACTTCTACCGGCAGAACTGCCTCCATACCATATACAAGTGAATACGGTGTTGCCCCAGTGGACGTGCAGACTGATGTTCGATACCCATGCAAAGCCAATGGTAACATCTCATGCCAATCTTTGTACGTGACAACCATCTTCTGCACAATCTTCTTGATATTTTTGTTGGCCGCTTCGACCGCGTCATTCATCTTTGGACGGTACGGAGAAGAATTGTGATGCTCGATTTTGAAGTCCCGGCATAGTTCAGCCATCATCTTATTATTTAAATTAGAACCATTATCAGTAATGATTCTTTTGGGAACTCCATATCGACAAATGATATCTCGTTTCAAGAAACGAGCCACTACTTGCTTAGTGACATTGGCATAAGATGCTGCTTCAACCCACTTAGTGAAGTAATCAATGGCGACCAAGATGAAACGATGGCCGTTTGAAGCAGTAGGCTCGATTTTTCCGATCATGTCAATGCCCCACATTGCAAATGGCCACGGAGAAGACATGATACTCAACGGATTGGGAGGAACGTGCACTTTGTCTGCATAGATCTGGCATTTATGACACTTGCGTGCATACTTGCAGCAATCCAACTCCATTGTCAACCTGTAATACCCCGATCTCAACAATTTCTTAGCCATTGCATGTCCTCCGGCATGGGTACCGAAAGAGCCTTCGTGCACTTCAATCATCAACAGGTCTGCTTCGTGTCTATCCACGCATCTGAGCAGAACCGTGTCAAAATTCCTCTTATATAGTACGCCATCTTTATTCAAGAAGAAACTACCGGCTAGCCTTCTTAATGTCTTCTTGTCATTGGAAGATGCCCCAGGCGGGTATTCTTGATTTTTCAAGAAGCATTTAATGTCATGGTACCAAGGCTTATCGTCAGACACTACATCAACCTCACACACAAAAGCAGGCCTATCAAGACGACATCAATCCTGGGTACAAAATTCCAGCCATGAACTTTGATCATCGAAGATATAGTGGCTAAGGCGTCTGCAAACTTATTTTCATCTCTAGGAACATGGTACAACTTGACAGTTGTAAAGAATGTAAGCAATCTCCTCGTATAATCTCTATACGGAATCAAATTCTGCTGATGTGTGTGCCAAGTTCCCTTTACTTAATTGATTACCAGTGCTGAATCACCAAAGATATCGAGGGTCTTGATTCGTAAATCAATAGCTTCCTCGATCCCTAGTATGCAAGCTTCGTATTCTGCCTCATTGTTGGTACACCCGAAAGTTACTCGGGCAGTGAAAGGCATGTGAACACCTTCTGGCGTAATGAGAACTGCACCAACTCTGCACCCATTCATATTAACTTCCCCATCAAACATCAAACTCCATTTGGATTCAGGGTCAGGCCCCTCCTCCAGAAGTGGTTCCTCACAGTCTTTCGCTTTGAGAAACATGATGTCCTCATCAGGGAAATCAAATCTCATGGGCTGGTAATCATCAAGAGGCTGTTGCGCCAGATAATCTGACAGTATACTTCCTTTGATTGCTTTTTGCGAAGTAAATTGAATGTCGTACTCTGTCAGTACCATCTGCCACCTTGCAACTCTGCCTGTAAGCGCTGGTTTCTCAAAAATATACTTGACCGGATCCAACTTTGAGATCAACAGGGTTGTATGTGTGAGCATGTATTGTCTCAATCGCTTGGCGGCCCATGCGAGTGCACAAAATGTCTTCTCAAGCATTGAATAACGCGATTCATAATCTGTAAATTTCTTGCTCAGGTAGTAAATAACATGTTCTTTCCTACCTGTCTCGTCGTGTTGACCGAGAACACAACCCATGGATCCTTCGAGCACTGTCAAGTACATAATCAGTGGTCTCCCTTGAACTGGAGGTATCAGAATAGGAGGTTCCTGCAAATATCTTTTTATTTTATCGAATGCATTTTGACAATCATCATTCAACCTGACCGTTTGATCTTTTTTTAGCATTTTGAATATCGGTTTGCAGGTGGCAGTTAGGTGAGATATGAACCTTGAAATGTAGTTCAATCTCCCTAGAAAGCCGCGAACTTCTTTCTCAGTCCTCGGTACAGGCATATCTTGTATAGCTTTTACCTTAGCAGGATCAACCTCTATCCCTTTTTCACTGACGATGAAACCAAGCAATTTTCCAGATCGTACGTCGAAAGTACACTTGTTAGGATTCAATCTCAACCTGAATTTCCTCAACCTCTCAAATAGCTTCTTCAAGTTGATCAGATGTTCCTCTTCTGTCTTTGATTTAGCAATCATGTCATCCACGTAGCATTCGGTCTCTTTATGAATTAGATCGTGGAATAACGTCACCATTGCTCTTTGATAATTTGCCCCTGCATTTTTCAACCCAAAAGGCATTACTTTGTAATAGAAGGTACCCCACGGGGTAATGAATGTCGTCTTCTCCATGTCTTCAGGCGCCATCTTTATCTGATTGTACCCGGAGAACCCATCCATAAATGAGAACACTGAAAACTGAGCGGTATTATCAACCATCACATCAATATGAGGGAGTGGAAAGTCATCTTTAGGGCTCGCCCTATTGAGATCTCTGTAATCCACACACATTCTGACTTTGCCATCTTTCTTCGGCACCGGTACTATGTTGGCCACCCAAGGAGGATAGTTGGTTACTGCCAGAAAACCTGCATCCAACTGTTTCTGTACTTCTTCCTTGATCTTCAAAGCCATTTCTGGTTTTGTTCTGCGCAGCTTCTGCTTGACCGGTGGACAATCCTCTTTCAACGGTAGTCTATGCACAACTATGTCTGTATCTAAATCTGGCATATCTTGATATGACCAAGCAAAGATGTCAACGTATTCCCGTAGCATGACTATCAACTCTTGCTTTACATCAGCCCGCAGACTCGCACCAATCTTGATCTCTTTCTTGCTTTCCTCTGACCCAATATTGATGATCTCAAGAGCTTCCTAATGAGGCTGAATGGTCTTCTCTTCCTGTTTCAACAACCTAGCCAACTCTTCTGGGAGTTCATAGTCTTCATCACTTTCTTCCTCGGCTTGATAGATCGGATTGTCGAAATCATACGTGGGCATAACAGAATCATTTTTAGAGGAATTCACAGAATCAAGTTTGCATGATTGGATTTATGCTTTATTTTAGATTATTTTTGCTTGAAAACAAAAGAAAGAAAGTGCATTATCATTTTTAATTTTCTTTGTGCAAAAATAAAAATAAAGAAAGAGTAAAGGAACACAAATTTGTAAACAAAACACGTCCTTTTATTGATATTTGAACATTATATGAGAAAATATGGTGGCCCTACAAATGGATCCTCACACCTTGGGCAGAGTGTGGGATTTCATGCATTATGAAAGACAAGAATTATTACTCTGAATGGTGTACAACATGAATGATTTCTTCGCTAGACCAGTTTTGCAATGCCTCGCCCGGAGCCAGTGCATACACCCATCTGTCCAGATAATATGAGCTTTCAGCGTCATCTTTTATTGCTGAGCAGGACTGATTAGGATTGATAATTCCTCCACTGTTGAAACTGATTGGCCCACGGAATCGGGGAACTGGCGTCCGGCCTGGCTGGTATCCAATGCCAAACTTATCTTCTTTCACAAACACGTCAATAGCTTTACCCCAACCCTGGGCATTCCCGCTTTCGACCACTTCTCTGGCCTGCTTGTATGACGCAATTGATGCACTAGGCCCACCTGGCGCATTCGACACCACTGCTGCTGAAGTAGACTCTGGTAAGTTGTTGATATTCAGGGCTTCAAAAGATTGGCACAATGTTTCATGAATTTCTCCATCCATTTCCACATATTTGAAAGTGGATAGATGACTCACGAATATATCTTCCTCGCCGCAAATAGTAACCACTTGACCCTTGAACACATACTTGAGCTTCTGATGAAGTGTTGAGGTAACTGCGCCCGCTGCGTGAATCCATGGTCGGCCCAACAAACAGCTATAAGCAGGCTGAATGTCCATAACATGAAAGATCGTCTTGAATATCTGTGGACCAACCTGTATTGGTAGTTCTACCTCCCCAAACACCGATCTCTGGGATCTATCGAAAGCTCTCACAATCATATCGCTGGGTCTCAGAACCAATCCATCTACTTCAATTTTCATCAGGGCCTTTTTGGGTAACACATTCAAGGAAGAACCTATATCGACTAGCACATGCGACAAAACAGCTCCTTTGCATTCAAGTGTGATGTACAGCGCTTTGTTGTGATTACGTCCATCTGGAGTTAAATCCCTATTCGTAAACCCCAACCCGTGGCTCACATTCACATTAGAAATTACTCCCTCCAACTGATTCACTGTAATCTCTTGGGGAACGTATGCCATATTCAGAACCTTTAACAAAGCAGCCCGGTGTGCATCTGAACTCATTAGCAGGGATAATATCGAAATTTTAGAGGGTGTCTGATTAAGCTGGTCAATGATCTTGTAATCACTCTTTTTGATAACCCTCATAAATTCCTCAACATCATTATCAAAATTGACTTTAGGGTCCTCTTCCTGAGCAGACACCTTGTCATCAACAACCTGTTTTCCTTTTGCTCTTGCAGCGACTTCAGCGTCTTTATCATTCCTTAGAGTCTGAGGAGCAAACAGCCGACCGCTTCTGGTGAAACCACTTGGTCCACTGACATTCTCAATACTAGTACCAACAGCAGCCCCTGCTTTCTGCTGACCTCCTCCTTGATGAGTATCGGTTCCATATTGCCACGGAACTGCCCTATTAGACACATAAGCAGCCGATTCAGGAACTATAATCGTAACTGGTCTCGGCCTCTCGGGCACGATGATAGCAACAGGCTCCTCAACAGGCACCTGTATCTCAACTAGATTATAGTAAATGGTAACGGCAGAAACATCTTTCTCTTTCTCTATCTTATCAAACTGAAGTCTTCCTTCGTCCATAAGATCCTGCAGTCCAGCTTTCAACTTACTGCAGCCATTAATCTGTTTTGAACAATCCTCGCAATCATAGGCGCATCCAGGAAATACCTTTCCTTTTAATAAACGTTCTTTTACAATCAACAGCGGAGTCTTTACCAAATTAACATCAGTAATCAAATTCAACTTCTCGCCATCAAAAATAGCATTCGTGCCTGCACCTCCATGATGAGGCATTGGGTTATCACGAACATTCGGCGGCTTAGAGAAGTTAATAGCTTTTGCGTCGATCAGATCTTGAACCTTATGTTGAAAGGCCCAACACTTTTCTATTGAGTGACCCAGCGCACCAGAATGAAATTCACATCGAACATTAGCATCGTAACCTTGAGGCAATTTTCCGGCATCTAGTGGCTTCATAGTCCGAAGTTCAACCAACTTCTCTTTGAGCAGTTGTGGTAACAAAGCAGCATATGTCATAGGCAAGGGATCAAACTTACGGTCCCTTTGTCTATTAGTCTGGAATCGGGGTCTAGCTTGCTGATCTGGAGCTTGTTGTACTGCTGGAACCGGAATGGTTACAGCATCCACCTGATGGTAAGATTGAGTCCTGCCTCTGCCCTTTCCTCTATACACAGCGCTGGACTCCCCTTCCCTTTTCCTTGGTCCATTGGCAAAGGGTTTCTTCGTACTTGAAGCAACATCTTGAATCTTACCCAATTTCAGCAGACTTTCTATTCGTTCCCCAGCAACGACGATATCGGCAAACCCCATGGAAGGACATGCAGCAAGTCTATCCAAATACGTCCCTTGAAGTGTGCTCATGAACATATCAGCCATCTCACAATCACCCAAAGGTGGTTGAACTCGAGCAGCCAATTCTCTCCATCTCTGTGCGTACTGCTTAAAGCCCTCCTTGTTATCCTGAGTCATACTCTGCAATTGAGTACGATTAGGTGCCATGTCCAGATTATATTGATACTGCTTCAGAAACGCAGCGCATAAATCTTTCCAACTCCTTATATGAACCCTGTCCAACTTAATGTACCATTCCAGGGAGGCGCCTGACAGGCTATCCTGGAAAAAATACATCCAGAGCTTTTAGTCCTCGGTGTAAGCGGCAATCTTGTGATTGTAAGCTTGCAAATGTGTTTTGGGACAGGTATTGCCGTTGTACTTATCCAATGTAGGAAGCTTGAACTTGGGAGGAATCCTCACACCCTGCACGAGACCCATGTCTTCCACGTCAATCCCCAAAGGATTTTGGCTCTCAATAGCCCTGAGTCTTTCATCCAGCCCTTCATACTTCCGGTCATCATTGTAGAAACCCCTGTCGTTGTTGAGTGTGGTAAACTGATCCTCTGGACCATCCTCCAAACCATTATCATCAAGTCCCAGATGTACTCCACCAGTAGGGACATTGCCAACGGGGGAAGTGCGCACATTGTGATTCGGGATTTCAGTTTCCAATCTCTGAATAGTGGCTCTTATGGCCTCCTGACCAGCCCTCATAGTTTCCTGACCTTGAGCGATCCCCTACATAAGGTTCATGAACTGCTCCATTCTTCCCCTCAAATCAGCTAACTCAGTCTGAACTTGTTCCATTACTCTGGCTTGATTACGTCGGGTAGAATATCGATGAACTGGGGTGTCAGCTATCGTGCCTGAAAACCAAATAAAGGTTAGCAGGCGCCTGCAAAAGAAGAAAACCTGTAATGCAAAAATGATATGCAAATGCAAATGCCAAGTTATGTTTGTCATTTCAAGATATTTTTCATATCTTGATTCCAATCGTAACCACAAATTCCTGAAGACCAGGAGTCATGATTACTGAGTTTTACCATGAAGAGATATTCATATACACCAATCACGCATATCTGATGACCGGAAATAGTGATTTTGTAGTGTGCCAGTGTGCAGATATCACATCACATATATCTGAAGACCAGAAATTGTGAACAAAAATAGCTCATTTCATACAAATTCCTGAAAACTTCCAAACACGTTTGTCATAGTTTCAGCAACAAAATAAGAAACAAGCAGTCAACTGGATCCATCAACAATTCTGATGGTAACCATTGCAAATTACAAAGAAATGACAAAAATCACTAATCCGACAGCTCTACATCCTTCAGCTTCTGGCTGGAATACTTAATCTCTTCAAATAGGATGCGGGTACGCTGATGATGTGGCTTCTCAATCAGCTCTTTGATCACGACATCCCTTTTCTCCAGCGCATCAGATAATGAGCCCATGTGCATCAGCAAAGCTTCATCTTCATTGGCTCCTTTGAGCCTCTTGACTCCAGCTTGAATTTTAACCAGTTTCAGCTCTGTTGTGACATCTTCAAGCTCCTTGTTGGCGATTTTCAGCTTATCTTCGGCATTCCGTACCTGTTCTTGACTTTTGCCAAGATCTTCTCGATACTTTCTTCTTTCTACATGTGCTTTCTTCAGCTCTTCATCTTTATCTTTTGACTGGACCTGCAATTTAGAGTTTTCAATTCTGACTTCATCCCAAGCTTGACGGAGTTTAACTAACGAATCCTTGCTTCGGGCTAACGCCTGCTTTGTAGCCTTATGAGCCTGACTAGTATCATCAGCTCCCAAGGTAAGCTTCCGGAAGTATGGAGCTCTATCATCAAAATCTTCTTCTTTGTCCGCCAGAGTTTTTTCTGCTTTCAACGCGCTCTTTTCCAACTCTTTGTTGTCAGCTAGAGCTTTCTGAAGACATCTGCTCATTCCCGAGTTCTCTATCTGCAACTCTCTGACCATTTTCTTCAATTTCTCGCACTCTTCAACCGGTACCATGGAATGTTGATCTGGACATAAGAGAACTTCTCTGGAAAAGGGTAGCAACTGCTTTTTGACCTTCATCTCAATCCAAGCATCGTAGTCAGGGTACGATCTACAGTCTCCTTTGCCGAAAGTCAACCTTCCATCTCTTTGCCTAAATTTCCAAGCATTTATTATTTCTGGCACTCTTTCATTCTTGGTTCCCACGAAAAACAGAGAGGCACTAATCTCTTCATCAGCAGGAGGATTTTTCGAAGCATATCCAAATTGTCTAACTGCCAATACCGGATTATAATTAATCCCACCTCTTCTTCCAAGTAGAGGCACATTCGGAAAACTTCCACATTTGACAGTAAGCTCTATCGTCAGTAATTTGGGATCAAACCAAATAATGTTATTGGCAGTCAAACCTATCAATCTCTTGGACCACTTCATTGTCTCAGCAGTTTCTACAAACGCACTAGTCCGAGGTAAATGTTTGAAGAGCCAATGACATAACAACTGGGTACAACAACTAACCAAACTTCCTCTTCCCTTCTCATTTTTGTAATGTACTGAGTGATAAAAATCCCCTAGCAGGGTAGGAATCGGATTCTTCGAAAGGAACACTTTCAACGCCTGCATATCAACAAAATCAGGCTGACCGGGGAAAAGCACCAAACCATAGATACAAAGAGCTAACACAGCGTTGTAAGTAGTCCAATTGTTAGCCTTGGCAGCTTCATGAGCTTGTTGAAAAAGAAACTCCAAATGAAATCCTTCATCTTCTTTGAGTCTGCTTAGGCCACTTTTCACAACAAACAGGTCCAGATGCAGAACAACAACGATTACTTCAGGGGCAAGAGCACCTTCAGAGAAGTACGGTATAGCAGACGTGATTGGAATTCCCAAAATAAATGAGAATTCCTCCAGAGTGGGCATCAGAATGTAATCAGGGAATAGGAAACATCTCATTGCTGGCTCATAGAACTGTAAGAAAGTATGCAACCCATCCTTCTCATACTTTGTGAATGCACATACCATCTTAATCAGCTCTCCATATTCCTTCTGAAAAGTGCTGAGGACATCAGAACCAGCCATACCTATGATCTTGTTCAATAAATCCAGCTTAGGGTCAGGGAATTTGTATGACACATTATTCTTCCTTTTAACCTCAACTTCTTGGGAACTCATGATTGGAATCAGACAATATGGTAGGCACCTGAAAATGACAAACATAACTTGTTATGATATGATTATGCAAATGCAAAAGGCATGTGATCAGGTATCCAGGTGTTTGTGTCTGTGTTGAACTGTGTGCACTGTGTCTCTGTACTGAATCTGGCAATATATCTGAGATGAATACTCAAACCACTGTCATAGGATACACTGTCGGTAACAATCATAGAATCACAAGTAAGGTATGTAGGAGGCTGGGTTACCTGCAAACCTGTAAACATCCCACCCATACTCACATGTGGTTCCTAGAAAATAAAGCTTGTCAGTTTCAGAGGTTTGAGAAGCGATAGCACATTCAGCCCGTAGGATACAATGCTATGCCAATCAAAGAGGTCGTCCACTAACTCACCTTAGAAAATAAAGGTCATCCTATGCAAGTACCAAAGTGGGCCCTCGGGTGCGAGTGGGTTTGCCACAGAATGTGGTCTGCCACTGTCACCGCTAAAGAGAGATGTTTCCACCAAGGTCCTCAAGATCGGTCACTAGAGTCGACAGCTCTCTAGATCGACATCCTGGAATACGCAAGATGCGCACGCCATGATGGGTCCCTAGATAGCCTCGTCTAGCTGTGAATTTCGTGATTACCCACGTACACAGATGGCACGTAGGTCCCACTACTCTCCACTCTAAGTCTAAGTGTATACTCGAGCCTGTGTACTGAGCTCATCTCTCAGAAGTCCCATCCCGCCAAACAGACAGAACAGTGCAGCACAGTATAATATATGAAATATAAATGCTAACATACTGTAAATATGGTACAAGTAATAAAATACAGTAAACAACAAATACAAGATAACAGTAAACACCCAATGAAAGAAAAGCAAACAAACGCTAGGATTGACTCGCTTAGGATGAACCAGTAATAGGTCAACCTGTCCCCAGCAGAGTCGCCAGCTGGTGCTCCCGGGATTTTCATCCTAGTACAAACGCGAAAGTGGCACCGAACAGAGTCGCCAGCAATGTGTATTTATCCCAAGAGAGGGAAAGGAAACACTGTGTAAACCTGAAGGAAGGAAAAGCATGGTCTTGCGACCAAGAGAACTGGATTCGGGAGTCGGTTACGCGAGAGGAAGGTATTAGCACCCCCTCGCATCCATCGTACCCGATGGGATCCACGCTTGCTTGTTTCGATCAAAGGGTGTAAGGAAAGATGCTAGAAAAAAAAACTGGAAAAGGATCTGAAAAAGGAAAGGAAAAGAGAAAGAGAAACAAATGTAGGGAAAATAAAAGAAGTGCTCGAATGGGCACTACCCCACTGCCTACGTATCTCATCGGGAGCATGAGAATCAGAGCGACGTAGTTCCCCTCACTAGGGATGGATTGTTTAAGTTCTTTTAAGGAACGACTAACATTCTAGCTCAGGTGTTGCAGGCTCGCTGGTCCGAGTGCGTTACCATCTTGCAAAATAATGAGTAGAAGCACGTTCATACGTTGAGAATGAGTGAGATGAGAAAAGAATTCCCGAAGGAAAGACGTTATTGTTTGTTTTTGTCTTTTAAGAGTTTTTTTCATTTGTTTGCATATGACAATGTATCTAAGTCTTAGCCATTGGAATGTGTACATTCTCACATTCCAAGATGGAATGATTAAGAAAGCACACTAAGGGTGAAGAAGACCCCCACACTTAGTTCCAATTGTCAAGGTTCAAACACACTGGAATACTTGTGTTTATTAAGTGTTTTTGTTGATTATGAAATGAAGAAGTGTTTTTTATTACTTGTACCTTCAACAAGTATTGCATTTAAGTCCCTCATACAAGATCAAATGTTCAACACACTGACCCAAGATGGGGCATATGCTACACATTCTAAGATTATAAGAGAAGACCCCTTATAATCTTTTCTTTATATGAAAGGCCTAAATGCAATAAATGCCTACCTTTATTAGATACTTTGAATTTTCTTTGAGATGAGAAAAGAGACTCAAGAGAGGAGAGAAAGGTAAATCTATATGAACTAAGACTCAATCCTAATTGATTAGTCAAGGGGAGTGATCCTAATGATTTGTGAGGTTTAAACCTAAAGTCTAGAGAAAGAAAGAATTAAACAATTCACTTCTAAATTAGAAGATGAATTGTAATTCAAAAAGGGAAAGTGATGAGTTATTAAAAGAAAGCACATAAGTGCTTAACAAAACACAAGATTGAATTGTAAAAGAGATGAAAGGAAAGAGGTTTGAATGTGGATTCCTTATCCACACTCAATTGCAACTTACCAAAGCCCCTACATGGTTAGTAAACATGTGTAAGAAATATAAGAAGTAAAAGAAACATTTAATGCACAATAAAGCTCAAAAGAATAAGATGAGAAATCAAATCATATTGGTCACAACCAGAATGTGCATCATATGGAAAACAAATGATTATCATCAAGCAAGTTCAAGTGAACAACCAACAATCATCATCCATGGCATTAGAACATGCTATCATAAGAAAAGGGAGATGAAAGATGAAAAGAAATGAAAGAAACATGCATAAAGGGAACATGTAATCCAAGGATCAGAATTGAAATGAAATGAAAAATGATACACAAACATCTCACAAGTATGCATGAAACAACATCAAGACAATCAAGAGGTAAAAGGAGAAGTAGAATTGAAATGGAAGTTCAAAAGAAAGGAAGTGCAAGCACAACATGTTAAAGATGCACCAAGTTCACATGACAATGAATATGCAATGATGACACATAATGTGTATCAATGACCTATAATGTCACATGAATAGCTCATTGAAATATGCAATTGACCATGCAAGTATGCACAAAAGAAAACATGTAAACATGCACAAATATTACAAGGATATGACATGTTATTATGCTTCAAGTGGAATGCTTTAAGCAAAAATTAAATGGACTCATGGAAATTAAGCAAGCATGATTTCGAGATACACAAATCAGAAGTGAATCATATACCAAAATAGCATGCAAGAAATCAAGGCAAAAAGGCTTTATACAATGCACTTAAGTCAAGTTGGATACACATTCAAAGTAATGCAAAGATGGACATCCAAACATGTCATAAAATGATCTAAAAATAAAACAAAAAATCATAGGACATACTTCAAGATGTTAATGACTCAATTCAAAAAGAAGAAAATCAAAACTATTTTTAATGATCAAGAACAAAAATGCACAAAATCATGTACCACATTAAGAATGCACATAAAAGAAAATCAAAGAAAATTGTGGAACAGGGGCAAAAATGTCATAAAATCAAGAGATGAAAACATCAAAAATTTCCTAAATGTCTTAATGATGTTCATGAATTTTTGTAGAATTTTATAATGCCATTTGGTATTTTTAAAAATTAAAAAGCAAACGTGTAAGAAAATGGAAAAATAAAATGAGATGTAAAAAGGAAAGGGGGTGCAAGCATAGCAAAATATGAGTTCAAATTAATTGGGCTTTTAAAAAGAGGGGTGGGGATAGTAATCTGGTTAGGTCCATTTGCACGTAGAACACACTAACAACCATGCACTTCAGTCAACAATAGTCAAAGTAATCCAAGCCACCAGATTAAGTCAAGTCAACACAACAATCCAAGTAATCAAAATCAAAGCACATGCATGAAGGACCATACTCCCTATCATGTACCACACCACACCATGCTTAAGTGAATTCAGAAATATGGCACGTGAGAGGCACATGCATTTTAATGTGCTGCCATGTTTTATAACGCACGATGAGGAAAAATAAACGGACAGGATTAAAATGTACACAAATCCTAGCAATCAAAGCTGCCGGCCGGAGAGGGACCTCCGGTCACCTTCTCCGGCGAGAACCACCACCTGCAACTCTCACATCTCACCAAAATATACAATACGCACACCAAATTGAAGCTGAGCTCATGCACATCATGAATCTACCAACAAAATCATCAAACCATTCACATACAGCAAGAAACAAGCATGAACATGTTGCCCTAAGTTTTTGGATCTAAGCTTCTAAGAAGCTCTATCAACTAGCCGGAGTTCAAATGCTTCTATTAAGCTCAAATTATCATGAAAACAACAAAATAAACAAGTAAACGTGAGAGAAGAGTTTGTAAGCTTCGGAACCTGATCTTGCAGTTATTGTAGAGTTTGAGAAAACAAGAGGAAATACTTGCTTCTTCCTTAAACTTCACTTGGCCAAATAAAGGCTTTGATGAAGATGATGATTCAGTGGAGAAGAAATGAGATCCAAGCTTCAAAATCAGTTGCTCTTTGGTGAAGTTGAGAGAGAATCAAAGAAGATTTAGGAGGAGGATGAACAATGTGAGCTCGAGAATTCTTTGCAATGGTGAGGTTGAGAGTAAAGCAAAGAGATTTTTTGGAGAGAATGTGGAGAAAATGAAGTTCAGAATGAAATTAGAGAGTGTGATTTGGTTTTATAGTGTGAGCTAACCATGGTTTAGTGAGTGAGTTAAATGAGTCACAATTGAGTTAAGTGAGTCATCCCTAACTAACTGAGTCAAGTTAGTTAGGGAGAGCAATGGTATGGTGGTGCTGGTTTATCATAAGCTATAGTGAAGGTAATGAGAAAGGAAAATGGCACAACTTTGTATCAAACTTGCTCAACAAGTTTCCCCTTTCCATTTTCATGCAAGGCACGTGCTAATGTGCATAGTGTAGATGGTGTATGCTTGGTTAAAAGAGGAAAACTGTGGTGAGGAAGTGTTTGTTGTGTGTGTGAACCAAAATCATGCACCAATCTGTCAATGCATCAGTATCAACATGAGGTGGTTTGTAAGTGAAATTCTCCCTAACTAGTGCGTAATTTGATGAGGTTTTGGATTCATTTGAAAGAGGAGATATTGGAGAATATGTTTGGTGTGAAAAATGAGTCGAAACAATGCTTGGAATAAGTCACAAAATGACTTAAAACAGTCACATTTGGAACTGCTACCAAGGCCTGGCAATAAGGTTGGTTAGTGAGGCACTCATGGCATGGAACCTCAGCATGATCATAGCAACTTGGACTCACCATATCTACTTCATAGCTTGATCAAATCAACTTTTGCCCAACATGAAACTTGAAGAGGACATGACAATGAACATTTTTTATGTTGACAAGTTTTGCAAATAAAGCATCTAACCATGAGAAAAATAGGTGTACATTTGGCCCACCAACTGTTTGTAAAAAGGACATGCGCGTGACCTGAAAATCCTTGGTCATGACCTAGTTTTGAACCTACTTTGCCCCAACTTTGGTCAATCATATCTCACTCAATTTTTATCCAATGGAGATGTTCTACACATGGATTTGAAGCTTAAAGCAAGACCTTTTGTTGTGGCCGAGTGGAAGTTTCATTTGAGGTCTTGATTTTAAATGGCCTTGGTTCAAACTCTGATGCAAAATGGTCCAAAATTACTATTTTTGGAAACCCTACTTCTTCCAAAAATGGCAACTTTCCACAACTTGATTTTTTCATGATTTCTTTGGAGTTTCTTGATCAAATTTTGTACATTGGTCACATATAACACGAATTTCATGAATTTGGCCTCAAAAAGTCAAGAGTTGACTTTTTCCTCTGATTATTTGACTTGACCCCAATTTCTCTGATTTTTTACCTTTCTTCCAATTGAACCACTTCTAAAATCAATTGAGAGGTAATTTTCCACATACATACACTTAAGAACATGTAGAATACCATGACATCAAGTTTTACCCAAAAAATCAGAGATTCCCTGATTTTATTAGAAACCCTAATTTTGGCCCCCTCTGGTTAGGAGGGAAAAGTGCAGTCTTCAATTTCAAATTCCTCAGAGTATGTTGTGTAACCTCTTAAAGGAGCATGAGATATACCATTTGAGGGTGACTTTGGATCAATGAGCTATCTCTTTTGAGGGTTTTCCTTCAGTTTTTTGAACCTCTTGCATGATGAAGTATGTATTGTTTCAATCTCCCATTAGATCTCACTTCCTTGAGACAGTGGATGATCAATTGAGATAGTGTGAGACATGAGAGATCTCTTGGCTTGCCTTGAGGCAACTTGATTGACCTTTTTGTGCTTTGAATGATCCCTTGATTGTCCACCTTCCACCTGATCACATGCCTTGATGGTAAGAGGGATGCTATGCTTCATTTTTCTATGTTAAATGCAATGCAATGCTAATGAGGTGGATATGATATGATAAATGATAATGCTATGCTAGGATGCCAAAAGAGAGAGAAAATTTTGGGGTATTACAACTCCCAAATAGGAGATCAACATATTTCGAGTCTTCCAGTCATAGTTGTACTTTTTCTCGTCCTCCTCATTCCATTGAGCTTCGGGTTTGGGAACGACAACGCCTTCAGCGTTGGTCATTGTAATTTCCATAGGACCATTTAAAATAATGTTCCAAACCTTCCGATCCATGGAATTTATATGGACGCGCATACAATCCTTCCAGTAGCTGTAATTCTCGCCTGTAAAAACTGGAGCTCTATTATAATCACCTTTAGGTTCTTTCGCCATGATCCAAGAAGTTTTACCGAAGAACCAGATAAACCGAAGCTCATGATACCACTTGTTAGATGATGGCTAGGATCTAGAAGGGGGGGTTGAATAGATCCCTCGAGTTTTACACGCAAATGGCTTTCCAAAAATTGGTTTTAAAAATTTTTATGGAAGTGACCACTGAATCACATCTATAACGAACCTCTACTAAAAGGATCGGATATGCGTATCGTGTTTAAGGAATGAAAAGACGGATGAGAAAGTTTACAACTAATTCAACAAACGCACAGCGTAATCAACAGAATTATTTTACTTGACTTTTATCCAAATTCCAACGAGATTGTATTAACAAAAATTAATCACAAAGTACACTCGATTTTGCGCTTAATCAATTTATCGAACACTTGGAGTGCGCGACACACCAAGTGAGAATTTCCGATTAATGTGAATATCGAGCCTACACAAGATACAATCCAAGGGATTGTATCGTTTTAGCAAAGTAATTTTTCAGCTCTCGATTACACTAAAATAGAAAATTCAGATCAATTGATACTTCACAAATTCGAATATTTTCAAAACGTAATAGAGAAAGGGAAGAGAAAACAAACACGATTTGATTAGGCAGTTCCCCAATCGTCCTCGCTTTGGGTACTTCTGCCCCCAATTCCACAATTGGAATTGAGATATATATATATATATATATATATATATATATATATATATATATGTTGTTGTTTGCAAATTGTTTATACAAAGAAGAACTATGAACATCCAAACCCTCAAACGTCTTTGATTGTTGATGCAGAGTCTTCTCTCCCCTTGATTCAAGACGAATCAAGTGCCTCGAATTCGGTTGAACAAATCACCATCTCACACTACTAGACTGTAAGAAACCACCGTTCTTCAGTCAACTTCACTCGGTCGATTTTGATCTTCCGCAATTCGATCCCCAAACCTTTCTTCTACGATACTCTGACTGTATCTACTAAACCGAACGAATACTCTGTTGTTCGGTTACCTTCGCACTGCTGAATCCCTGTAGAACGAAACGGTTTGTGCCAAAAACCCCCAAAATCTCCTTTATTCTTGGAGGATAAAACATAAGGTTTTATTCAAGAAACACCTACCAATTCTCAACCCAGAAATGAAGATCACAACACTTCCTAATTCTGAACGTTATCACTTCAAAACAATGGGCGTCACAAACAAAGATGATTATGTGCGATTATTTGTTTACTCAAGGTTGAATATGAAGATGAAGAGAAAGATTGGTATCTATTTTCACGTTTCTTTTTTTTTTTTAAATGTGAGCTGACCCAACTATTTATAATGAGTAATGTGACCCACAATATGAAGTAACAGAAATAACAGAAAAAACTAAATGCAAAAAATCAGCTCAGATAGAGTTGGGTCGACCGCCCCTTTGACGAGGGTCGGCGTGAGCTATCCCGTAGGATTGTCTATGCAAATTTTGATACCATGCGTCGACCCGTCAATACCTTGCGTCGACGCAAGCCTGCAGATTTTGCAGAAATTCAAATTTCCAGAAGCATGCGTCAACCCATGCAACAGGGGGGTCAAAGATTACAAGTGAATACCAATAATTAACCTCTCTTAACAATCTGAGAAAACTAGTCTATTTATAGACTACTAAGCTAACTTAGGATACACGCAAACTTAACAATTAGACTTAGAAGCAAGACCCAATTCGACATACTAACTTAAATTACAAGTTAATATATTTTGACATTATGCTCGAACAGACTTCGACTACAACGTACACAACTCTTGCTGAACCATGAAACAACCCTTGTCGAAACTATAGTTCGATCCAAAATACCATAAAAACCTAGAAATTAAATGCACTCCACATATACAAAAGAATCCAAAAGTGTTTGGCATCAAAACTAAATCTTAATTTTAGTTTGCAGGAATACTTTGCAGTATCAAAAGCTAATTGTAAAATAAAAAAAGGTTGACCAAAGAATATATCTAAATATTTCTTGTCCTTAAGAACGAGTTTCAGGTTTAAAGAAGTCTTTGGAAGAAATCTTAGTTAGAAAGAAATGGTCTCTAGTATTGCCTCTCGTATCAAAAGATTCATAAAGCTTCAAATAACAAAGAAAATATAATTTGATACCCAATAAATTCTCTAAAATTTAATTACGATTGATAAAGAGGTAAATCACTTGTTAGAAAATAAACACGAAAAATTCCAATTATTTTTCTAACAATGGCTAAAGTATAACATCTCTTTTATTTTTATTAAATGATTGCTAAAAATACATTTTAAAGAAAAAAGAGGTAAAAAAAGGGGTGATCTCAAAAGAATTATGGGACAAAACCTTTTTTCAGGTGCAAAAGAATCTAAGGATTTGAAGAATCTCGCTCCTTAATCGATTAGACATTATTTTTATCACTTGTTTGTTTGCTCTCATCATAATCAAATGGCACAAAACATGATTCGTAACTTTTCAAGCTCATCATCAAGGGATTATATGTTCGAAGACTTCATTTCTCAAAGGCAAGACGTTTTCTACACCAAACACTTACTCGACATCCATCTTCTAAAATCTATCTACCTTGATGAATGTTTTTATTGAGTTTGATTTCTTCAACAATTTATGTCAAGTGAATATCAATGATTTCATCCTCAACAAGTTAGAAAAAAAGTTTCCAAGTGGCGGGTGATAGATTCCATCATAGTGTGAAATATATGAATACATCTTATCGTCTCATTCTCTAAGTGGTGGCCTGTGTTCTATTTTCAATAGAATCCGACCATGGGCAGTTGTTGAGGACTGATGTTTTGGTCGCATGGGTATTATCCCGCAACATTAAAATCAACTAGGCCAGTAGAGTAATTCAACATATGTTGGATTTCCAAAGAAGAGGTAGCACATGGTTACCATACAGAGGTTTGATAATTAGAGTACTTTTTCATGCTGAATTTAGTTTAGATTGAGAATTTTCTAACTCATCATGCTCAACGATGGGAAGGAAAATTCTAGAGAAGATGCAAATCAAAGACAATAATGGGGTCTTAGAGCACGTTGCGCAAACTCCTTGATGAATCTTCTTGCTTTTGTAAGGTCATGTTTTTGAAGTATTGGTTTTCCCCTCATTTCCTCTAAGACGCTCGTTTCTACCACACCAATCTAGGTTCTCATTCCCCTAACGAGGTGGCAATAAAGGATGACCTACGCTATTGCTTCCAAGGGCCTAGCTACGAAGAAGGGTTTTCCCCAAGTTAGGTTCCTTTTTTCGAGGTGAAGAAAAAGAAATTTGACAATTACGTCATTGTGAGTATGGTCAGCCAGGAGGAGAGGAAAGAGTTTTTTTGGTGAGGATAGAGTTCTATAGTGTTTTTTTACATGTGTGATTGCATTATGCAGATAACATGGACAAGTTGAAGTTGTTCTAAGACTTTGCCAATGCTCAAGGTATCAAGACAGATCCTATTGGCTATAGTGTAGTGCCTCCTCCTAAGACCACTACTTCGGCTCTGAACATTCCTCCTATCTCAGCCATCGTGACCACTGCCACAGCCCCTAGGGCCGACCAGCTTGTCAGCACTGTGGCCATTTTGATTCTGAAGGATAAACCCTTCCCCAATTTCAACAAAAAGGGGTCGGAATCTAGGTCAAAACTCCCCATGTGGGAGGCTTCTCTAAAACGAATGCATATCATTCTTCCTTCTCGGCTTGCTCACACTTTTGAGGAAGTTATTGTTGTTGTATTGACAAAGGACCCGTCCTTCTTCCAAAACATCTATATGGAGGAGAAGATGGAACTCCTCTAAGAGATCTCCTACAACATGTATCAAGCATCTTCTCAATTCTCTTTGGTTGTTGGAGTAAGCGGGAGACTATGGAGTAAATGTGCGCCAATTTTTAGAAGGGTCAAGCTAAGTTGGAGGAGAAGGCCAAGCTTACTGACTGTTTGCAAGAGGAGGTGAAGACCCAAGACTCTCCTTCTACTATGTCTATATGGATAACTAAGTTTGAGGCTGCTATTGAGGTAGAGAAAAAGTGGCGTTAGGAGGCTTCTGATGTTGTTGCTAAGATGAACCACAACACAGAAGAGGATCGAAAATCTCTTCAACGGGAGGCCTAAGATCTTGTTGAGGCATTGAAGGCTCTTGAAAATGACATTGTTGGTCTGAGGGGGCGTTCTAGGATTCCCCCAACGAACGATGCATGATGTGTATGGGGTCTGCGACTTAGTCGTGGATCAAGTAAGGAGGTTCTGCCTCACTACTTCTATTCTTGTTGGATAATTAGACCCTTTCAAGGATGCTCCCAAGGGGACTCTAGAGGAGAATTCGGATACTTCAACTTCGGGAACTGAATCTTGATTGTTCTTCCTTCTTTCTTTGTATTGTTTATGTTTTTCCTATAATGCGTGACATGTTATTGCGCCTCAGTTGTTACAATTAATATTAATAAAATATTTTTACCTTAGTGAGTCTTGCGTTATCTACCTTTGGATCTTGCATTTTACTTCCTTATACTGTTGTTGTGCTACAATTATGGGTCTTTGCGGTTTGTTGGAGCTCTAGTGTTTGCTTGTTGTTGTACCCCAAATTTTACCCCTTAGATGTCATATTTCTCGCACCTACATTTAGACCTCAATCATGTATGCATTGTTAACTAACCATTTCTTTTGCAAGTTGTTTCTTTTTATTGTGGAAGATAGGGTTTACATAAAGAGGACAAGGTCTCCCTAAGACATCTTTTGGCCAAATGCAACCATTAGAATTTACATGCATCCAAGAAACCTTTTTTTTAACAAGGAATCAAATGTTTCATCAAGACAAGTCAACCATTGCCTTTCATGTCAAGTAAAGTGTGATCCCAATTTTGAGATATGATCCTATGTGTTAATGAACATCCTTGGAGTACACCTCTAAGTCTTGAAAGACTTCCCTTTGAGTACAAGAATTTTTCATCTGGATAAATATTCACCAAAGTGTAACATCTCAAATTGGCGTCATGGAAGGATTATCTTTTTTGTAACTTGGAATTTCCTAAGTTTGTTTTTCAGGGACATGTGATTTATCCCAAAATTCCATTGGGCCCAAAATGCTATCACTTGAATCAAAAGCCATAAATTTGGGAATTTAAAGTGTGTCACGTATGGATAATATAACAAGGCATTATGCATTTAATTTATTTCATGTGCCTCTTGTCTGAAAAATCTAAAGATGCCTTGCTCACAAGACAATTTTGTGAAGTCACTAAATTTTCCTCTTTGAGCTCACTCTCTCCTGACATAGCAAAAATGACTTTTAGATATCATATTGGATTTATGAAGCAAAGTGGCTTAGCATAAGAGATTAGTAGGCATGCTCAGGAATCCGTAATTTTCAAATTCAAACTATTACCTCTTTCCACCTTCTCTCTCATGACACAAATAAAGGAGTTTTTGGAGTGAATATTGAAGGGTGAAAATAACAGACTGCACCACATCCTCCGCTGCACTTGTTCAGCATTGTGATCTCCAAGGTTGACTAAGATCAACAGCTGAAAGGAGTGATACATAAACCCTAATTTTTTCTCCTGTGGACAAATCAATTACCCACTGTATCTCCAAGGCACAGATCAATTTGCTTCACCTATAAAAGGAGACCATTTCTCCTTTGTTCAACACACCAGAAATTACCAAGAAAATTTCTCTCTACTTCTCCCTTCCATAATCCTGCAAGTAATCCTCAAAACTTGCAAGGAATTCACCACTTTCCATTCCCTCTGTAAACACACAGAAACACCACACACAAAAAACTCAGAGAAAAGATACGAGGAAACTCTCTTAAAATTTCTCCACTTCCTTTCCTTAGTCTTGCAAGTAACCCTCAAAAACTTGCAAGAAATCCACCATTTTCACCTCTCCTGTAAACACTTCAAAACAACAAACACAAAACACCCCAACCATCAGTGATTCGTTCCTTTCTGAGGAAACTTTACTTGGAAAGAAGAAGAAGCTCGTCCATCATTTCCAGCACCTGTACCTGTGAAGAAGCGGTGGACTTTCTCCACTAGGTATCATGCTTTGTTCTTACTCATTTTTAAATACTGTGATCATTTACTTCATGCTTAAGCATACTGCTACCATATTGTTGCTTGGTTGATGTTTGGTTATTTGATGAATGTTGTTAATGATGTTTCTGGAATAAATGTTGTAAATCTTAAAACATAAAAGTGTGAGTTTTTTTAATAAAATCAAGTGAGTTTGTTTAATCATAACTGGACTGGTGTTTGAAAAAAAAACTGAACAAGAACAAGTGATGGCGCTCGCCATGTTAAAAAGCAAGATACCTGAGTGGCGCACGCCACCAGATCCTGAGACTTAAAAAAATAAAAAAAATAAAACAGACACCACACCTGGCCCCCGCCAGGTGAGGGGTGGCGCAAACCACCCTTGCATTAACAAAGAGGAGGTGGCGCAAGCCACCCTTGGACCATATGGCGCAGGCCACTTGCAACCATGGCGCCAGCCACTTAGGGGAGCATGGCGCAAGCCACTTCTTAGTGGCAGCCACTGTGGCGCAAGCCACTCACTAAGTGGCACCCGCCACTCTATTTCCTTTTTTATTTTGTTTTTATTTATTTATTTGTATTACTTTTTTTATCTTATCTAAAAAAACAACAAAAATAAAACATGCCTAACTTCATTTTTTAATCAACTACTGTTTCTTTCTAATAAAAAAAAGAAAAACATTGCATGCTGTAACTTATGGATTCCAATGAATTTTGTTTCGTAACTATAAACAAAAACTTTATAATGAGAGTGTTATTTATATTTTCATGGCCTCTGTTACTAATTTGCATGACTTTAAATGCATTGGTTTTCAAATTGTGAGAATGTTATTTCTGCCATACTTATTATATTTGTGTGACTCATTTATCCTTGCTGTTTATCATAATTTTTGAAATTCTATTTTCATATGTTGATGCTTACTATTTTGGGAGTTGTTGAACTCACGTGTTTCATTGCACTAAAACCCTACTGTAACTCTTGTTTACAAGATGTTATGCTCCCCCTTCCTTCCAAAGGAAAAGTTTTTCTATTGACCTCAAAGTCATAGAAAGCTCATTACCGTCCTTTGACCTCATAGTCATAGGATTCCCTCTTGACCTCATAATCATAGGGTCATCTTTAACCTCTGACCTCATAGTCATAGGCAAGCTTTGACCTCATAGTCATAGCCATCCCCCATTGACCTCATAGTCATGGAAAAGCCTCTCTATTGACCTCATAGTCATAGATAGCTCATTATCATCCTTTGACCTCATAGTCATAGGATTCCCTCTTGACCTCATAGTCATAGGGCCATCTCCAACCCTTGACCTCATAGTCATAGGTAAGCTTTGACCTCATAGTCATAGCCACCCTCCATTGACCTCATAGTCATGGAAAAATCCTCTATTGACCTTATAGTCATAGAAAAGTCTCTCTATTGACCTCATAGTCATAGATAGCCCATTACCGTCCTTTGACCTCATAGTCATAGGATTCCCTCTTGACCTCATAGTCATATGATATTCACCTTTGACCTCATAGTCATAGGCAAGCTTTGACCTCATAGTCATGGCCACCCTTCCTTGACCTCATAGTCATAGGATTACCTCTTGACCTCATAGTCATAGAGACACTTCATTCCCATTTGACCACATAGTCATAGAAATCTCTCATGGCCTCATAGTTATAGAGTTACATCTTTAACCTTGACCTCATAGTCATAGGTAACCTTTGGCCTCATAGTCATAGGATATCATCTTAGCCTTATAGCCATCTTACCCTTGACCTCATAGTCATTGGATATCACCTTGGCCTCATAGCCATCTTACCCTAGACCTCATAGTCATAGGTAGCCCTTGACCTCATAGTCATTGGTAACATTTTACCATCTTGACCTCATAGTCATCTTACCACCTTGACCTCATAGTCATAGGTAGCATCTTCTATAGACCTCATAGTCATAGGCCTCATAGCCATTCAATCTCACAACTTAGACTTAGAGATTTTCTTGAACTCTAAATGAGCTTATACTTATTTCCCCCTTGGAACTTTGGCCATAGTCAATGGTTCCTCCTCACCCCTTAGTTAGGTGAACTACGGTTGCTCTGATTCATTAGTCAGATACGTAGGCACAAGACGCAACGTCTTGGCGAGCAAACTTAGTGTATATACCTTAGGTCTTTACCTTTAACCTTTAACAGATACCTTAGCAAGCAAACATAACATAACACAAACTAAACAAGAGGTTCCTGTAGAGTACTACAGATACTAAGGGTGCTAATACCTTCCCTTAGTATAACCAACCCCCGAACCTTAGATCTCCCCCCTTTAGGTTTTTCTCGATCTTGAACCTTTCCTTTGGATAAATCAAAGTCGGTGGTGAATTCAAAGAAATGCGATGCAAGTTAATTAATAGCTTGGTATCCAATTCTCACCGCAACACTTGTCATCCCTGCAATGTGTGCCTGGCCATTGAGGCATGTGGGCATCGTCTATGTTCACCGGGGTTGTGATTCAGCGCCATTGTAGCTACAAAGTGTTGCCTACTTTGGGTGTGAGAACCCTTATGACTAGCCTTCATGAGGAAAATAGGTGCACCGTTATGTCGAAGTGCTTGATTTTCTCTTTGAACTTCCTGACAATGGTCTTTTGTAATTCGCAATTTATCACAATATGGTTGAACAAAACAATATAGGAGGTTTTAGAATTGTGGTGCAAATTATGAATTAACAATGAGAAAATATAACAGAATATTAAATAGGTTTTGACAAATATGAGAAGTATGCTAGGGAGGGTGTATGATTCAATCATGTAATGATTCCAAAATTCTAGTGCAAAACATAAATTTTCTTTAATAGAATATCGGTTCTTAAGATTGATAAATCATAAGTCCTTAGAGAGAAAACCTATGATTACTCAACCTAATTACTATGTTCACATATAATCACAGTTGAAATCAAGCATTATAACATCAAGAATTTATCTGGTTATTATAAGGTATCCCTAGTCCTAGATGACTAGGACAATGTGTTCTCCAATTATGACGGACGATGGCAGTCCAGCCTAATCGTTTTGCCTAAATCAGACTCCGTTTGTCCGATGGAGAGAGCACTAAGAATGGTTGAGATAACAATTCACATATAAGAAAATAATATTGTTATTGTATTAATAATATTGAAACCATTACAGACACAATCAGGGACACCCCTAGCATTGGGGGGTTTAACTACTCATATTGTTCAAAGGAAATACAAGATAAAAAATAGACACTACAAGGATTGGGATAAACTTAGATCATCAATTGTTTCCGCTCATGAAAATCTTCCTCCCTCCAAAAACCTTGTCTTCTCCAATCTTTAATTGTGTAATTTTTCTCTATCAAAAAGTTCCCTCCTTTTCTCGTCAAAACTCATCTAACTAGTCAAAATCCAATAGCATTAGTTGGAAATGACTAAAACATCCTTGCAGCTTAACACTTGGATAAAAAACACAAGAATAGGAAAATCAGCGTACTGAGTTGACACAGCCCGTGTCAGGAAACAGGGGTGGTCGTGTTGCGTCCCTGTGTTCCATTTTTCTCTTTTTCACTCACAGGCCTGTGACACGGCCCGTGTAAGGTGACAGGGGCTCCCATGTTGCTCCACGGGTTCTTGACTTTTCTTGATGTGTCCTAGCTTCCACCCTAACACTGCCCGTGTCAGGTGACACGAGTGGCCGTGTCAGACCTCCTGTATGTTGAGCCATCTTCCTCCGAAACTCCGTATTTTTCCACTTTCTCGCAACGAGTCTTTTGGGATCTATCACTTTGTCCTGAAGACAATAAAAAACAGACAACCAAAGCATAAAATGCAGAAAACTTGAAATAAAGCTCAAAATAGTAAAACAAGTAAAAAAAACTTACGGTACATAAAATCGACGCAGACGATAACAAAATAAGTGCAAATTGCTACAGAGTACCTGGATTCTTTTCGAATAAGTGATGAAAATATAGTACAAATGGTGACTAATCACTTCACCACCTGACGCTCTTGGATTGGCAAGATCTGGAGGAGAAGGGGGAGGGTTGTGCTAGTTACGTTGAGAAGAGTGCTCCTTGGAAGTGAAGCTTATCTTAAAAGACTGGCTCACACCATTCTACATGAAACACAATATTATTTGTGATCGCAACATTTAACAATTAGCATATCACTATCAAAATAATGCAATATCTTTTAAAAGCATTTGACTAATAAAGCAGAGGTAAGGATATTATCTTCTTTTTTATATCATTTTTTTCATTTGGTTGGAGAGTCGGTGTAGTCTACCATATCTTCGTCTGTCTGACAGGGTGATGGTCCACTTTGGACGCCTCTAGAACTCCGTAACCGACTGGTACTACAGGGAGGTCGAATTTGTACAGGACATAACTTGTTGGTGTCTGCAGAAATTATGAAGCCACAGAGCTATCTTTCTGAATATTCTAGCGTAGTACCTTCTCACCAACAAGGGGGAAACACATCTGTTCCCTCTTACTTTTGTGCTGATATTCCCCACGATCCATCACCAACGACTTGCTCGTAGGGGACATGGGAGTTTAACTTCTGACGCATAGTAAAATTCACCTAATATTTTCCTTACAGTTCGACGAAGTCGGGCAAGGAATTAAATATACATGTTGACCAAAAGTGCCATTGATGAAACTTTACTTCCCCGCTACAGAGGTTCGTGGTGTCGTTTCCATGTGCATACCTAATGAACTTCTATTATCTTGTAGAGGTCCAACTATGAAGATCTGGAGGATTGGTTATGTCAGTTGGGAATTGATGTTCAGAGGATGTTGTCTATGAGTTATCTCACACAACCTTTTGTACTGGTGGAAACTTCTATGATCATCAGACAACTCACAATTTTAGTTTTCTCAATGTTCTCAATGTTCGACCGTATTTGCGCTTAAACATCTTTATTTCTTGATGCAGTGCTCAACAACCATATGGAAGGGGAATCTTAATAGAAGACCGCCTCTAAAAGCAATTACGCTTCGACTCTAAGTGACGAAGAGAAGGAGAAGGGATAGTAGAGTCATAATGTTCACCACTTTGCGTCATGGAGGTGCTTAGAACTATCCACAGTGATTGCGACTTTAGTCGCATATAATTTTCTGGAATTTTGTTTCACTTTGTTGTGATTAAGTAGATTTAGCCGCACTACGAGCTTTATCACAATCTATCAGATCTGGCCCGAGGAAGTCTCTATTCATCATTCAGAGGTCCTTCATTACTTGGAGAAGGTGTTATAATAATGAATATATGCCAGTAGTAGATATGAACTAACCGTATCTTTGAAGTTTCCACGACAAGTATCGCTCTAGTGACACGTAATAGAGGTAATACGAGATTAGAAGGTTGATCAACACTCTTTGATAATTATAGCGTAAATATGGATTTAAATCTAGGATCATTCGTTCTTTTACCTCGCGGAGTTTTCGCGGGAATTAGAGATCCATAAATTTGATGGATCAAAGTTGAAATGATGATCGATTGAAACGAACATAAGGAACCTCCCCATTTGATTCTGATCACCCTTGATTTGGTGATTCTTGAAGGTTACAAACCAATGAATCGAATAATGAACATGAAATCATGGAAAATGCAGGAACCAAAAGACGATTTCCATATACGACGTCACTGTTAGGTATTGGAACCATGATTGGGTGCAGTTGGTGAACTAGAGATCTTGAACCAGTGATGCTGATCTATGACACGACGACACAGGATGGACCTGTAAGGTTAACGCTCCAATACCCAAGTTAGTTAAAAATTCAAGATGCGTGTAGTGAAAAGTAGAGATCAGAAAATGTACTTTTGTTTTTGCGAAAAATGACTTTATACCTTGAGTTAAGTGGAATAGATTTGAGGTGAATTAGAGCTTAGTTATTTAATTATTTTCCTGGCACAAAAATATATGTGTGTGTGTGTATATATATATATATATATATATTTGCAATTCGGTACTTTTAAAAAATATATATGTGTAACAACCCCTAGGAAATAAGGGTTATCAGATGTCTTTAGGGTTTCATAGTATTAAAGCTAGCGCACACGAGGAGGTGATTAGATCTATCTATGGAGTATTTTGCGTGTTAAGGATTGAGTTCCTCTAACCACTAAGTTTGAGGTATTTACAGGGCTCTATGTGCTGAATAAGAGAGGAAGTCAAGCTCACATTCTCCACCTTTACCCTTAAATTGCTCGGCGATAAGCAGTTTCTTTCCTAATAATAGGGAGGACGAATTTTCCATCTTCTTTTGACTGTCACTTTGGACTAGAACATATGACATGTGTTTTCCTACAGATTTGAAAGATAGACGTAGGCGCCTCTTATGTGGGTGCTAGCCCTTCTTTGGGCGCTACCCCCTCTTTGAGAACTAGCCCTTCTTCGATTGATAACCCATTACTGTCAGTCCTTGCATACTAGCCATTCTTTAGGTGCTGATATTTCTTTGGGTACTCCTTCTTAGGTCCAATAGAATTATACAAGTACAAATTCTTTTTTAATGTTCAAAATGTGATTTTTAAAATGAATATTTATGGGATGATTTTAATATTTTTGGATTTTAAATTGAATTTAAAATTATTTTCCAATATTATTTAATTAACATCCGTCCCATAATGAGTGATCCATTTGACTTTTCACACAGATTAAGAAAAAATAATAAATGAAAGAAAGAGAGAGAGAATAGTATTTGTACTAAAGTACCCTTATCATGTATTAAGAATGATGAAAGTAATATTAATTAGAGGGTAAAATTAGAAAAATGCATTGTAAATTGAAACGGGTCATTCATTTTGGGACACCCTTTTATTCTATAGAATTTATTAATCCACCCCTTGATACTCTTAGGCACCTAGCGAATATCCTTTTATGCCCCCTGCTTCCGGAGACACACATCTGGACACACCTTTTTTTTGCCAAAATTTGGTTGTTTCCGGAGCTACATCTACGGAATAAATTTCTGCTAGTATACGCTGGGAAAAACTTCAAAATAATTAAGTTCAGGAAAACTTCCGTAGATGCACCTCCGGAACGTCTAAGCGCCAGAATGTTCTGTAGATACAACTCCAGAAGTTTCTGTTATATTTTAAACCTGCATGACCACTCCCCCCATTATTGTCTTTTCTTCTTCCACACTCACCTTCACCAACCTAAAAAACCCTACATTATCAATATCATTTTCACTCCAAAACTCCAACTTTTTCGTTCAATAAATCAAAGGGAGCAAGAGAAGATCGAATTTCAGGTAAAGATTTCACTTTGTCCACTACATTGCTCACATTAATCATCAACGTTTTGGAAAAAAAGTAACGTTGCTTCCGGAGTCGTACCTCCGAAACGTGTTGAAGATGAACACTTCAAAATGTACATCTCCAGAACGTGTCTGTCTTTTTTTCCAGTAGATTTGTAATTTTTGTTTATTTTTCTTATTGTTTACAAATAGATATGGTGCACCCCGATAATATCTCAAAAGAATTAGTTTCTACAAACGATGTTTCTCTGAATGTTCAGGGGGTTGTTTTAAAGTCGGTAGATGTCGGTGTTGACTTTAATAACAAACAAGAGTTTGATGATCGTGAAAGCATGCTCACATGGATTCGTAGGACTGCAACTAGACTTGGTTTTGGTGTGGTTATAGGAAGATCAGATAATGGTTTGGAAAGAAGAAACACTTTTGTAACTTTGTTGTGCAAAAAAAACCGGGAAATATCAGACTCCTCTACGGAAGTTTAAAAGAGACGACACCGGTAGTAGAAAATGTGAAAGTCCTTTTAAGATTCGTGGTTACATGTTGAGTACTAAAAAGTGGAAATTTAGTGTTATTTATGGTTTGCATAACCATGAATTGTGCTTAAAGTTACAAGGCCATCCTAGTGTATGTCGGCTCAAGTCGGAAGAGAAGACATGTATTAGTGACATGACCTTGAATCTTGTCTGTGGCGCGGTTTTTGTGGTTTCGAATCACTATCGCTTTGGTACTACAGTTCGATTCATTTTTTATCCTATTGAAGCTGATGAAGGAAGGGAAATAGATGTCTCCAATTAACCCTGCTTGCAAACTGAGGTTAAACAGTCAAAACTGTTGGTTTACAGATGCGGCTTTAGTTCGTGGGTCTCTCTCTGCTTATTTTGTTCAGAACGAAATACCGGAATTGTTCATGGGGGATTTGTTGGGATACTGTGCTAGATTGGCTGGAGGTAGGGGACTTTGGGTTTTTTTGGATTAGTGTGCTCGCTAAGATTCTTTTCCAATCTTATGCCTACGTATTCCCGGGATAGGGAAATCAGAGTGATCGTAGTTCCTCCTATTCTATGGGAGGAAATGGTGTTTTGGTGTCTTGTTCAAAGCCCAAGACATGAAGCTAAAGGTGGTTTATATCTTGTTCAAAGCCCAAGATGTGAAGCTGAAGGGTTTATTTGTATCTTGTTCGAAGCCCAAGATGTGAAGCTGAAGGGGTTTGACTTTAGAGAGAAATTGTCATCTCTAAAGAGGGGGGTTGTATGTCACAACTGTTTATAAAGGAGAATTACTTTAACCGGGATATGTGAATCCGGCAATGCCATAATTTCCTTTATAGGAGAGTTTTAACCTGAAGGAGAAAACTTTAACTCAGTGTAGAGCAATGCTATCTTTCCTTAGGAATTTCTCATGCTAAAAGAGGGACAGTGGCATGGATATAGATGATCCAGAGGCTTGCCGCTTACAGCGATTAGATGAAGGGGAATGAGTTGTTGATGTTTGTGTACTGTGAACGAGGCATAGCTTTGATGCTAAAAGGTTGATTGGATCAACCAGTGGTTTTCTTATACAAAGCCTAAGAGGAGGCTAATATGTGTCTTGTACAAAGCCCGAGAGAGAGGCTAAAAGGGTTGACTCAACGAGGGAATCTTTTGGTATCTCGTATAAAGCCCGAGATGGAGGCTATTTGACTCAACAAGGGAGTTTTTGTATCTCGTACAAAGCCCGAGATGGAGGCGAAAATTTTTTTGGCTCAATAAGAACCTTTTTTGTATCTCGTATAAAGCCCGAGATGGAGGCAAAAGGGTGATTGACTCAATGAGGGAGTCTCTTATGTGTCTCGTACAAAGCCCGAGAGAGAGGTTAAACGTTGTTTAACTCCGCTGGGGAGAATCATTGTACAAAGCCCAAGAGAAGGCTATGGTACTGTTTCAGTTGAGTGACAGGTCCAGTATACTGATTTTAAAAGAGAAAATCAGTTCTTATATGAACAATGTTGTACTCAGGGATTTGATTCGAGGATCAGGGTTATTTCCTGTTCTTTAAGGAAATGGGAAATCCAAGGGTATTGAGCTGTCCGAGTCTACAGGTTTCATCTCCTAGTTTTGGAAGGAGCTTGAGAATGTCTTTTGAGACTCAAGGTAATTAGACTGTCCAAGTCTAGAGTTTCATCTTTTGTACTATGCTTTGAGAAACAGTAGTAGACTCTTTGAAAGGACTGTTCTATGAAGATGACTAGGTTCTGTTCCTATACCTCTAGGAGGTCGTCAGGACAATTTGTATGAAGCCCAAGAGGAGGCTGGAAACTTTTAAGAAGCCGACGGGTCCTTGTACTAAGCCCAAGAGGAGGCTATCATTCCCGGAGGAAGAAATCATTATACGAAGCCTAAGAGGAGGCTGTGAATACTTCTAAGAAGCCGAGAGGTCCTTGTACTATGCCCAAGAGGAGGCGGGGTTGCTTTTAGGAAGCATGTGGGTCCTTGTATGATGCCCAAGAGGAGGCCGATGCTTTTAAGAAGCCGATGGGTCCCCAAACCCCGAGAAATTCAAGACAGGCTATTCATAAGGAATAGATCAAGCCAGGAAAGTTCGAGAATTTGGAAGAAACTCAAAGATTCCATTCACGGAGAATACATTCATCTCTGGGAATAGAGTTTCTTGACAATTGCTAATGAGGACAGCCGAAGAGAAGACTGTATCTGGTGATCCTATTGGGGATCTAGTTGTCTATTTCTACGAATAAACGAAACGGCGTCACCTAGTTCTAGACGTAGTTGCCGGGGAAACTCTAAATATCTATACTATTATTACACAGTTGATATGAGTTTATGAAAGAAGACTTACAGCGAAACAGCCCCACAATACAGTTATATGTATATGAAAGCGGTAAATGAAATCATATAAATACTTACTCGGTTGTAGAGCTTCCATGCTGTTTGGTTAGTTGTTAAAAAAAGATAGATTGAAAACAACAGTATATTCAAAATCAAAGGAGAAAGTGCTTTGAAAAAGAAAGATTTGAGGCTTACAGCTCAAGTAGAGGCCCAGGGTTTTTATCAGTGAGCACACTGTTTGAATTTGTACAGAGGGACTTATACAAGTGACTGAGGCCCAAAAAGGTTTTCTGTACAAAGGGATGGGTCTTACACTCTCTCAAGAGGCCCAAAAGGTTTAAAGAAAAAAGAGTGGGGCTTATAACACGAGGGTAGGCCCAATTGATTTTTCGTTAAAAATAGCGATCGCGCCGAGATTTTCTTTTAATGCAAAGGGACTTATACAATAAGTGAGGCCCAAAAATTGTTTTGGTTAAAAGGGGGTTGGGTCTTACACTCTATTAGAGGCTCAAAAGTTTTGAATGGGTCTTATAGCTCAAGGAGAGGCCCAATTGATTTTTTTCAAAAGGCAACGATCGCGCCGTTTGTTTTTGATGGTATCGGGACTTATACAATATACTGAAGCCCAAAAATGATTTGCTCAAAAAAGGATTGGGTCTTACACTCTATTAGAGGCCCAGTTGATTTTTTTCAAAAGGTGACGATCGCGCCGTTGGTTTTTAACGGTATCGGGACTTATACAATACACTGAGGCCCAAAAATGATTTGGTCAAAAAAAGGATTGGGTCTTACACTCTATTAGAGACCCAAAGTGTTTTGAAAATGATTTATAAGGGTTGAATTAATCCAAAACCCTAATTTCATTTTTTAAAGGACACTTTTCAAAGAAAAATCAAGTAAAAAATGATAAAAAATATCAAATAAAATCATTAATCATGTTATAAACAGTGATTAAGGTTTATGAAAAAGTATTTTATCCACATGAATATTTTAAATCATTTTGCTTTTAAAATTCAAGAAAAAGAAATCATTTTAAAAGCATTTAAAACAATTTAAAACAATATTTTTGAATATATTAAAAATATATCATATAATAATATTTTTTCTGATTTTTTGGTGGATTAAAATATTATGGAATATGAATAAGAAGTGTGTAAAACAGATTTGGAAAATGATAATTTTTGCTATGTAAAATAATTGGATGAGTTTTGAAGATAAACTAAGAAAAAGAGGAATGCGATGTCACAACATCACATTCGACATCACTCATGAGTTTTGAAGATAAGAGAACAAGGGAATATGTCACAACATCACATTCGACATCAGACAAAAACCAGAACTGCACCTTGATTTTCAACATCTTTTTATCAAACTTCAAACATTCATAACTCTCTCAATTTTTAACGTAATTAAGATCCGGAAGAGCCTATCTTGACCAATTTTTCGCAAGGAATCCAATGGTATCACTCATACATACTGAAACTTAATGTACAGCGCACACAAGGCAAAAAACCAGATCTGCACCTTAAGTTTAAACATCTTTGCTTATCAAATTTTCAAACATTCATAACTCTCTCAATTTTTAACGAAATTGAAATCTGTAAGAACCTATCTTGACCAATTTTTCACAAGGAATCCAATGGTATTACTCATATATACTGAAACTTAATGTACAGCACACACAAGGCAAAAAACCAGATCTGCACCTTAAGTTTAAAACAACATAAACTCCACATATAAACATGTTAAAGTGCAAACAGTAGGAGGATCATAACATACACATTAAGGACTACATTTTTGCTTCAAGAATTATTCAATATGATGCATGTATGTGGACATCAAAGGAAAGCATGATTCAAAGAATTCAAGTTATGAATTTTACCTCTTTTTTTGGAGATTTTGTGCAACCTACCAAGTGCTTTGTTCCAGAAATGATTTGATGCTTTGGACACCCTCAAATGACCTCTTAGAAGCTTTTAGGATGGTTGGAATCAGCTGGTACCTGCAAAAACACAAACTGTCCCTTTCTTGCAAAAGGGGTTAAAAGTGACCAAAATAGCAACTCTCTCAAATGGTGTTCCAGATGTTGGGAACCATTTGGGATAGTTCAAGGATGATATTTGGAGTGTGTTTGAGGTTTTATCTGGTTTGGTAAGTGACTGAATTAAGACATGGCTTGAAAAATGCAAAAAAGTACCATTTTGAGGTTTTGAGAAGTGACTTTGTGATTTTGTGATTACAGGTCACTTGTGATAGTTTGCACAACTTACATATGATATATATGAGGTGTGTGTGTGATTGATTGTGATGGAAAAGCTCTCAAGCTCAAAAACTCAGAATTACTTGCTTTGGAAGGCAAATTTGAGGTGAAAGAAGAGATTTTGAGGAAAGCATCTGTTTGATGGCTTTGGTGTACTCAAACTGAGCACAAATGAGCTCTATTTATAGTAGAGCAAGTTTGTTTTCACAGCAATAGTGAATGGTGGCTGCAGCAGAGGTTTGTTCAATGTTGGCCAATGAAAATCCAAGTCTCCTCTAGCCATTGACTAGAGGTTAGAGCACAGAGCTTTGGTTCCCTACTTGTTGGAGGAATCTTGACTGAATTCAGTTGCAAATGTGTCAGTCCATGCCACCTCTAAGCATATATTAAATGCTCCAATCCAAAATTGGAGTCTTGTCCCTCTTTTAAGGATTTTTAGGAATAGCATGCTACTTCTTGTTCCAAAGACTTTGGAGGCTTGGCTCAGTGATTGTCCCCTTTAGATTTGATCCTCAGATGTGTCCAAGATGATGACAAGGCTTGGAAATTCATGTGGCACAAGAAATGTGCAAATCTGCCCCATGAAAAATTCAGCTGCAACAAGCCTTTTTGTAAAATCCGTAACTCCCTGTTCGAGTATGCTACATGGACGCTCTAGGACTTTCTGGAAAGCTGAGATGATGTAATTCAACTTTGATGTTCAAGGTTTGGCTTGAATCAACTTGGATCATGAAGAAAAACATCCTTGAAGTTGGGACATTCTTGCTGGAAAAAAATATATTAGTGATGTCCTATGCAATGTTGGAACATCAGACATTAAGAACATTCATAATTCCAAACTTCAATCACTTGTATCTTTTAATCCACTATGATATTTTGAGTTGAATTGAATTGTCTCTTTGATGCTTGTCTTGCATGGTGACAAAGCTTGAAAATTGGGTGGCACAAGAAAAGTGCGCAAAATTTGTCCTAAAAAATCAGCTCGAGCAAGGCATGTTGTGAGGTTCATAACTCCTTGCTCAAGTTGAATTAATGGGAGTTCTTATACATTTTGGAAAGCCCTAATGACATACTTTAACTTTGATGTTTGACTTTGGTCTCGGTTGAGCTTGCAAAGTCATCAAAAATGGTCTTGAACTTGTGTAGTCAAATCTGTCCTAAAGCTGTCATGAAAATTCTGCTTTATCAATGCTTTTTGCAAAAATCATATCTCCTTGCTCGAATATGCTACAAGGACGTTCTACAACTTTCTGGAAAGCTGAGATAACGTACTTCAACTTTGATGTTCAAGGTTTGGCTTGAATCAACTTGGATCATGGAGAAAAACATCCTTGAAGTTGGGACATTCTTGCTGGAAAAATATTAGCGATGTCATATGCAATGTCAGAACATCAGACATTAAGAATTCCAAACTTTGATCACTTATATCTTTCAATCCTTATGATATTTTGAGTTGATTCCTTCTACAATGTTGAAGTATCAAATACCCTCTTTAAAAGTAGCTCTTACTCAAAATCAATGGATGCTTGGATCAATAGTTACAACCTTGAAAAGATGTGCACTTGAACGTGATTTTAACTTAGAAAAAATTTCTAAGTTTCTTTCAATTTGATCAATTTTGCAATTTTGCATGATTTCTTGATTTAAATTTGATCAAATTAAATCATCCATCATATTTTCTTGAGTAATGGCTTGTGAAGCTCATAGTTGACCAAAAAGTCAAACTTTGACTTTCTGCGTCAGTTGACTTTGTATTAGATGAACTTGAGGCTTGATCCACTTGAAATGTTACACTATTGTGCTTAATTCTTGATGTGGGAGTCCTCTTGATCCTTTGTGGATGTTTGAGAGGTTAGACAAGTTGAAGATCATGTCATTCCTTGATTGATCCTTTGTCTAAGGCTCTGAGAGGGCTTGAAACCCTAATTCTTGATAATAGTGAATGCTCAACAATCCTTGAGGAGATTGATGAGGCATGATGGTTCATCCATATTGTGATGATGATTTACACAATGATGGGAAATCTTAGTGGTCAAAATTTGGGGTATGACAGTATGAAAGTATGGGATTTTGGGTTTTTGTTTAGTGTGCTCGCTAAGATTTTTCTTTCAATCTTATGCCTACGTATTCCCGTTTTTCCGAAACAAGGAAATCAGAGCGATCGTAGTTCCTCCTATTCTATGGGAGGAAATGGGGTTTTGGTGTCTTATTCAAAGCCCAATACGTGAAGCTAAAGGTGATTTGTATCTTGTTCAAAGCCCAAGATGTGAAGCTAAAGAGTCTATTTGTATCTTGTTCAAAGCCCAAGATATGAAGCTAAAAGGGTTTGACTTTAGAGAGAACTTGTCATCTCTAAAAAGGTTTGTTTGTCACAACTGTTAGGTGATTGCCTATAAAGGAGGATTACTTTAACTGGGATATGTGAATCCGGCAATGCCATAATCTCCTTTATAAGGGTTTTCCAACCTGAAGGAGAAGACTTTAACTCAGTGTAGAGCAATGCTATCTTTCCTTAGGAATTTCTCATGCTAAAAGAGGGACAGTGGCATGGATATAGATGATCCAAAGGCTTTCCGCTTACAGCAATTAGATGAAGGGAAAGAGTTGTTGATGTTTGTATACTGTGAACGAGGCACAACTTTGATGTTAAAAGGTTGATTGGATCAACCAGGGGTTTTCTTATACAAAGCCTAAGAGGAGGCTGATATGTGTCTCGTACAAAGCCCGAGAGAGAGGCTAAAAGGTTTTGACTCAACGAAGGAGTGTTTATACTCAACAATAGAGTGTTTTTGTATCTCGTACGAAGCCCGAGATGGAGGCTAAAGGGTTTTGACTCAACGAGGGAGAGTCTTGTGTATCTCGTACGAAGCCCGAGATGGAGGCTAAAGTTGTTAGCTCCGCTGGGGAGAATCATTGTACAAAGCCCAAGAGGAAGCTATTGTGACTGTTTCAGTTGAGTGACAGGTCCAGTATGCTGATTTAAAGAGAAAATCAGTTCTTATATGAGTAATGTTTGCACTCAGGGATTTGATTCGAGGATCTGAGTTATTTCTTGTTTGTTTAAGGAAATGGGAAATCCGAAGGGTATGGAGACTGTCCGAGTCTGCGGGGTTTCTTCCTGTTTTTGAAGGGAGCTTGAGAATGTCTTTGAGACTCAAGGAAATTAGACTGTCCAAGTCCGAGAATTTGGAAGAATCTCAAGAGATGCCATTCACGGAGAAAAGAACATCTCTGGGGAATAGAGTTTCATGACAACTTCTACGAGTGACACTCTATGAAAGGGTTCACCGAGAATGCTGCCTTTCATATCTCCATATTGTTTAACCCCAAGAGGAGGGAAGACTGTGTCTGGTAATCCTAGGGGATCTAGTCTTGACTATTTAAGAGTGATCAACGGGCTTAATGCTAGACGTAGTTGCAGGGGAAACTCTAAATATCTATACTATTATTACACAGTTGATATGAGTTTATGAAAGAAGACTTACAGCGAAACAGCCCCACAATACAGTTATATGTATATGAAAGCGGTAAACGAAAGCATATAAACACTTACTCGGTTGTAGAGCTTCCATGTTGTTTGGTTAGTTGTTCAACAAAGAAAGATTGAAAACAACAGTATATTTCAAAATCAAAGGAGAAAGTGCTTTGAAAAATAAAGATTTGGGGCTTACAGCTCAAGAGAGGCTCAGGGTTTTATCAGTGATTGCATTGTTTGAATTTGTACAGAGGGACTTATACAAGTGACTGAGGCCCAAAAATTGTTTTATGTACAAAGGGATGGGTCTTACACTCTCTCAAGAGGCCCAAAAATTTTTAAAGAAAATAAATGGGTCTTACTACTCGAGGGTAGGCCCAAGATTTGTTTTTCAACGGATGATGATCGCGTCGAACTTTTTGAATACAACGGGACTTATACAATAAGTGAGGCCCAAAATAGGTTGTATTTACAAAGGGTTGGGTCTTACACTCTATTAGAGGCCCAAAAGAAAAAGAGTGGGGCTTATAACACGAGGGTAGGCCTAGATGATTTTTCGTTTAAAATGGCGATCGCGCCGAGATTTTCTTTTAACGCGAAAGGGCTTATACAATATCTAAGGTGCAAAATGGTTTTGGTTAAAAGGGGATTGGGTCTTACACTCTATTAGAGGCCCAAAAGTTTTGAATGGGTCTTATAGCTCGAGGAGAGGCCCAGTTGATTTTTAAAAGGCGATGATCGCGCCGTTTACTTGTACAGAGGGACTTATACAATAAGTGAGGCCCAAAAAGTTTTATGTACAAGGGGGTTTGGGTCTTACACTCTATTAAGAGGCCCAAAAATGTTTTGAAAATGATTTATGAGGGATGAATTAATCCAAAACCCTAATTTGTTTTCAAAATGTATTTTAATTGAATAAAAATTCAATTAAAATGATCAAAATTGTTTAACATATGGAAAACAAATTTTGATCTTGGATTAATGCTTCAAAAATTAAGTATTGACCTACAAAATAATTAGAAGGCATTAAAAGTTGCAAAATCAAGGTGGAAAAAATATCCAAAATGTCAAAAACAATTAAAATATTAATTCTTTGCAAAAATATCAATTATATGAAATAAATAATATTTTTGGGATTTTTCGGGAAAATAAAATATTTTAACATTTTTGTGAATTATTAAAAAAAATCAACTCAAAATCATTAAAACTCAGAGAGAAATTAATTTTTGAATCAATTAAATAAAATCACAAAATTCAAATATTTGAATTTATGAAAATGGCTCCAAGAACATGGACCAAGAACACGCGCGTTTTCTGCCTTGCCCAGATTTGCATTTTCTATCAAATCTCATTGAATACTTGATTATATCATGTAATCCACATACCAATCAACTCGTTTCAACCTCACGATTATGTCTATGTCATTTAATTTCATTTAAATTAAGCATAAAACAAGAAATCACGAAAAATCCTCAAGAACCCTAAATTCTGCATGAAGGCTGAGATTTTTAATACACGATTCAAACAAAGCAATTACTTGAGGGGAAACATTCCATGCATGATTATGAACATTTGGCAAAAGTATTGTGCGAGGAAATATGCATAAATTGAGAGATGACCAAGTTTAGGCTTACCTCTAGGTCGTGACAGCAAGAGCAAATTGATTTCTGAGTTGGAGGTGTTACAGATGAGTTGTGATGATCTGAACAGCTTCCCTACACCCTATGGAGTGTGCTTGAATGCTTGGACTTGATGGAAATTGGCTGGATCACTTCATGGTATCTCAACTGCACTTTGGTTAAAACCTTGAGCAATTGACTGGTGATTCTGAGAAATCAGTGTTCCAGATGTTGTTTAAGTGTTTGATCAGCTCACATATGATGTATATGAGGTGTGTGTGTGATTGGTTTGAGTGGAATTGCTCTCTAATGATAAACCCGATAGTGACTTACTAAGAAAGGCATTTTTGAGAGTGAGAAGTGGATTTTGAGAAAGGCAAGTGTTGTAGGCCTTTGGTGTACTTAAACTGATCACAATTGAGCTCTATTTATAGTAGAGCAAGTTTGTTTTGCAAGGAATAGTGAATGGCAACTACTGAGTAGGTTTGGCCAATGTTGGCAAATGAAAATCCAATTCTCCTCTAGTCAATGACTAGAGGTTAGGGCACAGGCTGCTGATCCCCTTGGTCTTGGATAAGTCTTGACTGAATTCAGTTGAGAATGGCTCAATCCATGCCACCTTGATGCTTCCATTGAATGCTCCAATCCAAAATTGGAGTCTTGTCCCTATTTTGGGCAATTCTAGGTTCAACATGCTATTTCTTGTTCCAAGGACTTTGGAGGCTTGGCTCAGTGATTGTCCCCTTTAGATTCAATCCTCAGATGTGTCCAAAGTGATGAAAGGCTTGGAATTGGCTGATTTTGGCAAATCTAGCAAAAGTGCAAAAATCTGCCTTGCCTTGGCAGATTTCAGCAAGGCAACTTGCCAATGTCATATCTCATAGCTCAAATTGAATTTGGTGATGTTCTTGGCCATTTTGGAAAGCCCTTACATGATACAACAACTATTTGATCATATTTGGTTTTGATACTTTTTGGATCCAAGTGAAAAATGCCCCTACATTTGGAAAAAAGTAAGGCAAAATCTGACTTAGTGAAATTTTCACTAAGTGTTGGAACAAAGTGACTTTTCTAGATTTTGATCACTCCATAACTCAAAATCCATGAGGAATTTGGACATAGGTCAGTATGAAGCTTTTGTAGAGGGCAATGAGATCTACAAATCAAGCTTTGGATGGAAAAAAATGGCTTTGTGGTTTAGGAGTTATGATCCTCCAAAGTTGGTACCTTTGTCACTTTTTTTTCATAACTTAGAAAATTTTCTAAGTTTTTATGGTTACCCCTTTTACAAGTTATCCCATTTTCTTTGATTTTTCTTTATGAATGATGATTCAAATCATACATAAACATCATTTTAGGGTTAAAAATCCATTTTTGTGAAAAATCTCAAAAAGTCAAAGTTGACTTTTGTGCACAGTTGACTTTTTGTCAGATGAATTCCAAACTGTGCAATCCTTCAGGAAATCATGTCCTTGACCTAAATCAAACTTGATGGACATGTTACATGGGTGTTATAGGGTATATTGAATCATGTCTTAGGGATTGGGAGTATGTCCTAGTCAAAAGTCAAAGTTACAGTTGACTTTTCCCGCGAAACCCTAACTGTGGTTCAGATGAAATTGAAACTTGTTGCTCAAGCTTCTTGGATCAATCCATTGTTCCAAATGGATCAATATGGCATATTAGAGATCCTCAAATCCTCTCTTGAGGTCTTGGTTCATAATTGGTCCCAAAAGTCAACTTTGGGGTGAATTAGGTCAAGAAACCCTAATTCCTGATTTTTTATGAATGCATCCCCTGAGGCAAAATTGACTGGATGATTGGGTTCATGAGGTTCCATGGAGCATATTAGGTTATGTTTTGGATATTTGGCTCATGCCCAGAGGAAAATTTCCATCTGGAGGCCCTGGTCGACCAAAACCCTAATTTGGTAACACTGGCGATCTCGAGGCTTGATCCACCAAGAAGGGAGCATCCTTGTGCTTAATCCTTGAAGTGGGAGTCCTTTTTGATCCTTTGTGTATGTTTGAGGGTGTAGACAAGTTGAAGATCATGTCATTCCTTGATTGATCCTTTGTCTAAAAGCTCTGAGAGGGCTTGAAACCCTAATTTTGATAGTAGTGAATACTCACCCATCTTTGGGGAAACTGATGAGGCATAATGACACACCCATATTGTGATGATGATTTGCACAGTAATGGGAAATCTTAGTGGTCAAAATTTGGGGTATGACACATACGTCTGTCAGCTTGTCTCTGTTGATAAGATCTCTGTGGCTGTTGATTATTCTGTGCTTGAATATTCTGTTGTTGCGGCTGTGATTGAACTTACGGACTAGGAATAGTCACAGCAGCAACCTAATTATAGGAATCTTGATAGCCTCTTCCTCTTCCTCTGTTCTTATAAACAGCACTGGCTTCACCATCTTTCTTTCTGGTAGCTCCAACAAATGGCTTCCTCACCCCTGAAGAACTAGCACCACTGACATCTTGTATTTTTTCGAGCTTCAACAAACTTTCAATCCTTTACCCAGCGATTACAATGTATACAAACCCAGTTGAAGGGCAGGCGGCCAGCCTATCAAGATAAGTTCCCTGAAGAGTACCCATAAATATGTCATCCATTTCTCGGTCCTGCAGGGGAGGTTGAACCATAGCAGCCAACTGGCGCCACTTTTGAGCATATTCCTTAAAACTCTCCTTTGCATTCTGAGCCATAATCTGCAACTGAGTACGGTTTGGAGCCGTATCCATATTTTATTGATACTGCTTGACGAAAGCATGAGCTAATTCCTTCCAGTTCCTTACAGAAGTCTTGCTCAACTTCATATACCATTCTTGAGATGCCCCGGTAAGGCTGTCTTGGAAATAATACATCCACAATTTCTCTTCATCAGTATGAGCAGCTATCCTCCCCACATAAGATTGGAGATGAGTTTTTGGACAAGTAGTGCCATTGTACTTGTCAAATGTTGGTGGCTTGAACTTGTGTGGGATTCTTACTCCAGATACCAATCCCAAGTCAGAAACGTCAAAACCAAGAGTGATGTAGGATTCAATGGACTTGATTTTTTCAGCGAGCTCGTCAAACCTGCGAGTGTTCTCATCTTCAGCATCCAACAGAGTGAACTGATCATCTTGGTTGTCTTCCACAGCATGACGAACCCCGTTATTTCTAGGAGGATCACCTCCTGCATTGCCGCCAGTCTGATTGCCATTCTCTCTATTATTACTGTTACCATTCTGCACCTCTACTTGTGGCCGCTCGACCATTGCCCCGAGTCTTTCCTGATTTTGAGCCATACCAGTCATTAAGGTCATGAATTGGTCCATCCTGTTCCTCAGCTCAGCCAATTCAGTTTGCATCTGATCCATAATCTTAGCTTGGTTTCTGCGAGTTGCGTACCGATGGACGTGGTTATCAGCTATAGTGCTTGAAACTAAATAAAGGTTAGGGGACCTGCAACGAGTACCTATCATGCAAAAAAATGATATGCGAAATGATATGCAATGCAATGCAAATGCCATGTTTATCATTTCCGAGGTGCCTTATACCCTGATTCTAGTCTTAACCACAGAAAGCTGAAGATCGTAATATGAAGATACGTGTCGTGATTATGTGCTTGTGTACAGATAATTGCCAAAGGAACATTTCTAAATACACTGCTTGTCTTAATTACAAAAGAAATCTAACATACGCACAGCGTCCAACAATGGGTTCAAACATCATACATCAAAATAGTGGATTCATTAACAGGCCTGATGATATCCACTAACAAAAAAATTTCATTAAGAGAATGAAAAAAACTGTCAATCTGACAACTCTAAATCCTTCAACTTTTCACTTGAATACTTGACTTCCTCGAAGAGTATGCGAGTGCGCTGGTGATTTGGTCTTTCGATTAACTCCTTAATCAGAACATCTCTTTTCGCTAGGGCTTCAGTCAGCGAATCCATATGCATCAGGAGAGCTTCATCATCACAGACTCCTTTATGCCTTTTCACGCCTGCTTGCATCTTGAGTTTCCCCGTATCTGCCATAGCCTCTTCAAGCTCCTTCTTGGAAATCTTTAGCTCCTCTCTGGCGCTTTCCCATTGCTCTTGACTTTTGCCAAGGTTCTCCCGATACTTCCTCTGTTGTTCGTGTGCCCTTTTGAGCTCGTCATCCTTGATCTTCAGCTATTCCTGCAACTCTGAGTTTTCCAGTATAACCTCATCCCAAGCTTGCTGAAACTTGGCTAACGTGTCTTTAGTCTGGGCTAAGGCCTGTTTGGTCTTCTTATGAGCTTGAGTGGCAGCATCGGTACCCTTACTAATTTTCTGGAAATGTTGAGCTCTTTCGGCAAAATCCCTTTCTCTTGCTGCTATGATTTGTTCGGCGTCTTGGGCTTTCTGTTCCAACCTTTTGTTGGCATGCAATGCCTCTTGAAGCCGGCTGCTCAGCTCAGAATTCTCTCCTTGAAGCTTTTTCACTGAGGCTTGTAATTTGTCGATGTCTTCCATAGTGGCAGTATTTCTTTCTTTCTCATCTTCAGGATACAACAGGGGTGCCCTATCAAAAGGCAAGTGAAAATCTTTAACTCTTTTCTTCACCCACTCTTCGTATGCTGGATAAGCCCGATTGTTGGGTTTGCCTAAAGCCACTTTCCCTTTCTTCAGCACGCTAACCCAGCTTTCAGAGACTTTTTGTACTGTTTCTAAACCCTCTGATGCGCGGAAATACAGTGACTCTTCCACATCCCTCTTAATGGGCGGACCCGTCAGAGCGTACCCAAATTGCCGGATAGCCAAAGAAGGATTGTAGTTGATTCCCCCCTTTTGTCTTATTAATGGAACATTAGGGAACTCCCCACAGCTATGGATAATATTCTTGCCGATTAGCCCATGATCTATCCATATGATGTCTCTGGCAACTAGCCCCATCAAACGCTGACTCCATTCTAGAGAACCTTTAGAATCCACAAAAGCCCCTAATTGCGGTAAGCGACTTGCAAACCACTTATAGAACAAAGGTGCACAACAACGAACTACCCCCTCCTCTTTTTTTTTCATTTCTATTATATAAGGCGTAGTGGAGATCTCCCAACAGTGTTGGTACCGGATTTTTCACCATGAATATCCTAATGGCGTCCGTATCAACAAAGTCAGGTTAGTTGGGGAACAACACAATACCATATACACAAAGGGCTAGCAATGCATTAAAAATAACCCATTTCTCGCCTTTAGCTGCCTCCTGAGCCTTCTTTATCAAATACCCCAGCTTGTAACCACGAAGCTTTCCTTTATTAGAAATATTGGCTTCCAGTTCTAACTTGCTCAAATAAAGAGCACCAACCACTTTTCCACAATCCATATCACCTGTAGACCCAAAGAAAGGAGGCTCCTCCTTGATAGCAATCCCTAGCATGTTGGAATACTCCTCTAAAGTAGGTACCAACAAATAATCTGGAAATACAAAACACCTCAGAGGAGGGTTGTAGAACTGCATCAAAGTATGGAGACCCATGTATTCGTAATCACTGACATTGCAGACAAAAGATAAAATCCACCCATATTTTTCTTTGAAAGCTTCCAGCACTTCAGGGCTCGCCATTCCTTCCAGGACAATAATAGGGCCTAGAGTAGGCGTGAGGAACTTGTAACTGATGATATACTTTCTTCTCTTTAGCATTCATCCTTGTGAGCACCTGGTGATTGGAATCGAGGGTAAAATATGCACCTGGAAATGAATAAACATGTATGTTAGGATATGTAAATGCAATGCAAAGGGCATGGTATCAAGGTGCCAAGTGTCTGTGTTGCTGGACTATGAACGGTGTCAGTGTAGCTTTGAGAACAATATAGAACCATAGATAGGAACCATCTGAATACAATAAGATGAATTCTCCTTTTGTGTAACGTCAACAGAAAATCGGGTATGTATGAGGTCATGGTTACCTGTAAACCTGTAAACAAACCCGCCCTTCTCACACGTGGGTACAAAGATCCTCAGTATCCCGGGCTCTCAGGTCGAGAAATGATAATACGTTCACCATTTCTGGTTTGGCATCATCATCAATCGAGGAGGCCTCAACTGATTCTCCAAAGCGAAAGGTCCTCAGCTTCTGGCACTGGGGTCGAGAAGCAATAGTACATTTATCCCTCGGGGTACAGTACTATCGCCAATCGAGGAGTGCCTCCACTGATTCACTTTCAAAAAGGATATCCTATAGCGAGTTCCCAGCATTGGGTCCTCGGATCAAGAATGTGTAATGGGTTTTCCATTTCTGGTTTGCCATTATCACATCTCGGGAGAAGTGCCGCAACTGAGTCCTCGGGAATGGCCACCAGAGTCGACGGTTCCTCAAGAGAATAACTACTGGCCTGTATAACATACAGTAGTAGATAGCTCCTGATAGAACCTCGTCTGGTTGTGGGTCTCATGAACAATAATACATGGTCACCACCATGCAAGCGTCATGACTATCCACTCTAATACCTATGTGTGTACTCAATTCTGGGTAGTGGGCTTATCTCTCAGAACACCCTGCCCACCAAACAGAAAACAACAGCACAGTCCAGCATAATAATGATATGTAATGCAGTGAATGCGATAAATATAGTAAAGTACAGTAAAACGGTAATACGATAAAAAAAAATACAGTAAAACAATAAATACAACAAAATACAACACCACAGTAAACACCCCATGAAAGAAAAACAAACAAGCGCTAGAATTGACTCGCTTAGGGAACCAGAGATTCTGGGTTCGATCCCCAGCAGAGTCGCCAGCTGTTGCTCCCAGGATTTTCATCCAAGTACAAACGCGAAAGTGGCGCAGAAACAGAGTCGCCAGCAATGTGTATTTATCCCAAGAGAGGGAAAGGAAACACTGCATAAACCTGAGGGAAGGAAAGAGCACGGTCTTGCGACCAAGAGAACTGGGTTCGGGAGTCGGTTACGCGAGGGAAAGGTATTAGCACGCCCACGCGTCCATCGTACCTGATAGGATCCACGCTTGTTGTTCGATCAAAGGGTGTCATCAACTGGAGCTCCACTGCTACTGGAAAGGAAAAGGAACAGGAACGAAAAGGAACGCGGAAACGGGGAATAAAAGAAGAAAGAAGTGACTCGATAGGACGTTATCGTTGTCCTAGGCCTACGTATTCCCTCAGTGCAATGGGAAAGTCAGATTCAACGTAGTTCGATAGACTACGGGGAAAGGTTGCTCGTCGAGATATCGTATCTCGTGCCTACGTATCTTCAATCAGACGAGAAAGAAGAATCAGAGCAAACGTAGTTCGGCTCAATAAGGGTTGCTTTGTTTGTGTTTTTTAGTGGAAACGTCAGAGTGCGCGTCCCAGCAGTTAGGTGTTGCTGCTCGCTGTATGGAGACTTAGGCATTACCTGTTTGCGGTAGAATGGACATGACGAGTCTTTAAGGAATAGCATGAAGGAGATGAGAAGAGAATTTGTTTGTTTTTGTATTTTAGAAAAAAATGTTTAGATCATCTTTGTGTTAGTAACACGTATTGCATTCAAGTCTATGATATAAGATCGAATGCGTCGCATGGTCGTCCTAACAGGACATATGCTAAACACTCTAGAAAGGTGGAGGGAAACCCTCCTCCTTCCATTTACCACATGCAAGGCTCGCATGCAATATGCGTTAATCTTTTATTAAATGTTTTTGCTTTTGTTTTGAGATGAGAAGAAGAAAGACTCAAAGGTTAAGAAAGGTAAAATCTAATGAGGGAGACTAAGACTTAAACCCTAAAGTTATCATACATTGATGTTCCTAATGGTTGAGTGTGGTTTAGAAACCTAACTCTAAAAAGAAAAGAAAAGAAGAGTGAGTTCTAACTTACTTCCAAGATGGAAGTTAAGTTAAGAACTCAAAGGGGATGAAAAAGATTGAACAAAGAAAGCATTAGATGCTTATCACAAACACAAATTGAAAGCTTAAAGGGATAAGAGAAAAGAAGTTGTATGTGGGTGCACACCCACACACTTGACTTACCACAAGCCCCTGAAAATGTTAGTAAAACCATTTACAAGTAAAGAAATAAGGAAAGACTAACAAGTAAAGACCAAACAAGTTAAGAACTAAAGAATAAAGGTCCTAAAAGGTTGAAAAGCACCCAAGGTCAGAACCTAAACCATGATAATGTAATCTAAATTTAAGGTACCAAACACAATGCAAACTTTGCCCAAACAATGCTTTAAACATCAAAGAAGAGTACTATGAAAATAATGGATGAAAGATGAACAAAAATGCAAAGTAAACATGCATTTATGCTTAAGGAAATGGCAAGTTCAGAAGCACACATCATTTATAAATGTCTTATAATGCATATGAACCATTATACAAGTCATGGATGAAATGATTCAAGTAGAAGAACATAGATGAAAGAAGAAAGAAAAGGAGAGAAACAAGTTTCAATTAAATGCACAAATTTGCATGTTAAAGATGCTTAACACATGAAATGAGTATGAATGCATATGGACCAGTAACATACAATTGATGATATGCAAATGATATAAAATAAATGGCACACACAATGCAAACACAAACCATTTAGAGCACAAGAAGAAATTATATGTGGAATTAGGACACAAATGCAAGTTACAATGCACAAACAAACATCAATGGTAAACACAAATCAAAATGACCAATAAGTGAACCAAGTATGACCTATAATCCTCTAGACAAACCACATAATCTCACACAAAGCAAGCAAGACAAAATGGCACAAGTGCCTCATCAAAATCATGTTATATGGAAGTAAAAGAACATGCATACATGTTGCTTCAAATACAAGGTATCAAACAATTACCAAATCACATGAGAAAAATAAGGAACATAGGTCTCAACTAACCTAAGTCAGGGACTAAGCATGTATCAAAAATCATGGCAAAACTCAAAAGGAAACATGATCAAAAGGTATCACAAAGTCTTGTTGAAACACATCCAAAGGAAACTCAAATATGCACATCAAAACATAAGATAAAATGACTTTAAAAATAAAATGAAAATGTTTTCAGATGCTTGAAGATGTTATTTAACAAGTACAAAAAGAATGAATGCAAAAGAGTATGTGTGTTAAGAGAAATGAAATGGGAAATGTCAAGTAAACATTTAAAAAGAAATTAAGAAGAAATTCTGAAAATAAGAGAAAAAATTAATAAAAGCAGGATTAAAAATAATGGAAAATTATTTTAATGCATTTTGATGTCATGTGAATTTTTATGGAATTTTTATAAAGGTTTTGGTATTTTTAATAAAAGAAAAGGAAACAAATATAGAAAAGAAAAAATAAAATGCAAAGAAAATAATCAGGGGGTGTGGCGAAAGTAAATTTTCAGTTTGAAAGTAATTGGGCTTAAAATGAGGGTGTGCAAGTAGCAATTAGAAACCCAGTCCAATACAAACGTGTGTGTGTGTGTGATATGGTGCACGCGCAGTCAAACACTTGACTCAATATGAGCCATTAGATGCAGTCAAAATATATCAATCACAAAAGTATATCCATCCGACGTCTCACATGCAAGGCACATCACAATTATCATGCACACACACATGCAAATATCTGAGATAAAAAAGATGGCACGTGATAAGCAACACGTTCAATAATGTGCTGGCAGATTCTCAAGCGTTGGATTAAGCAAATCAGACGGTCATGATAGGTTCTGGAAATAAAACCCTAACCAACCTCACCGGCTGGAGAAGGACCTCCGGTCATCTTCTCCGGCCACTCTCCGGCCACCTGCAAGCATCACATTTTCCAGAAATCTACATACCACATATCAAAATGAAGAGGAAGTCATGTAGAACAAGAATCCATAGTCCAAATCCACAAACAATGCACACACAGCAAGAAACGATCACGGACATTTTTGCCCTAGGTTTTGGATCTAGGCTTCTAAGAAGCTCTATCAATAAGCCAGAGTTTATAGCTTCTAGTAAGCTTCATAATCAACAAAAATAAGCTAAAACTAAATAAATTCGAAGTAATAAAAGTTGAAGAAATTAGAACCTGAAACTGATGAAACCTTGAATCAAAAGAAAACCAGAGGAGATCTTTAAGTTCTTGAGCTTTGAATGAGCAAAATAAATGCTATTGAACTTGATATCTTGAAGAAATCATAATGAAATTCCAACTGAACTGAAACTGCACTTGATGAATTGAACTCGATCTTCCTTGTTCTTCCTTACTGATGAACCATTGATGAAGACAATAATGAATGTAGATGAAGATGATGATGAGATCGTGCAGAGAAAGAGAGAATTCAGAGAAAGTTTAAGATGAAGAGTTTGTGGAATATGTGAGAAATGAAGTGTTCTTGAAAATTCTGTGAGAGTTTAGCTTATATATGTTGGGTTAGAAGTCTAACCAATGAGGTTGACAGTTGAGAGTCAAGTTAACTGAGTTAGTTAACTGAGTTTGAGTTAACTAACTGAGTCATGTTAGTTAGGGACACGAGTTAGTGAGTTTGGCTATGATGTGGGGAGGTTCTTGGAGTTATGGTGAGCTAAGCAATTTGAAAATGAGAGAGGGAACCGTGTGATGTTATTTATGTTATGGTGATGATGATTTAATAGATGAAGAGGTTGTGTTCTGTAGCATGAAACTTAGTGAACAAGTTTCTTGTATTTTCCACTTTCATGTAAGGTGGATGGTATGTACACGTATGTGTAAGGATTAATGTGTGTTCAAAAGAGGCAAAAGGTGAATGGTGAAGCATGCGTATGACTGCGTGAATCTGAACCAACAAGAACAATGTCATCTCATTCTATTTTGGCAACCTTAAACTTAAATTCAAGTTGATGACTTTGAGGAGAAATTGCTTCATGTATAATGTATGAAATGGTGAGTTTTTGATGGCTGTGGAAAGAGGAAACATGGTAGAACAAGTTTGGTATGGAAATCAAATTAAATGGATGCCTCTAAAGTGCATAAAAATGGCCATGAACTCAAGTACACAAAACTGGTTTATGGGCATGGCAAATTATGGCTCGCATGGCAACATGACTTGTGGAAAATTCAGAGTGAAACCATCAACTTTGGACCACCATAACTCATTCATAATTTGTTCAAATGGAAAAATGTCCAACATCAAAGTTGAAGAGGACATGGAGAGGAACAACTTTGATGTTAAACATTTTTTCATTTGAAGCTTTCTTCCATGAGAACAATGGCTTGAAATTTGGCACACCAAGTGTTTGATGAAATTATAGCCTGGGGGCCTGAACTTGCCTTGCCATGACTTGGAATTTGCCTTGATTTCACCAAACTTTGATTGATCATAACTCCCTCAATTTTGATCCAATGGAAGAGTTCTTTATATGGATTTGAAGCTTAGAATGTTATCTTTGATTGGCTCAACTTGGGCCTGAAGTTTGAAGCTTTTATCATGAAGAAAGGAAGCCTTAAAGTGTAGGGCCAAATGGTCCAAACTTGCCATTTTTGGAAACCCTAAGTTTCTAAAAATGGCAACTTTGTACAATTCTTGATTTTTCATGATTCCTGCATCATTTCTTGATCAAATCTTGTCCAATGAACATATATAACTTGAATTTCATGAATTTGACCTTAAAAAGTCAGGAGTTGACTTTTTCCACTGCACATTTGACCTTTTCCCCAATTTCTTGATTCTCAAGCAACTGACCAATTGAACCTCTTCTGAAATGAACCAATGGGCAATATTCCATCCTTAGATGCTTGACATAATGTAGAAAACATTGAGATCAAGTTTGAACCAAAATTTCATCAGGAGAGGGCTTGAATCCAAAACCCTAATTTGGACTATTTTTGATAGGAGATGATGAACTGTCCAATCTTCTTGATGAATTCCCATCTTCCAATGACTTGTAGGATCAAATGAGATGATATGAGATGTAAGAGACTCTTAAGGCTTGCTTGAAGACCCTTGGCTCTTGTTCTCTTGCTTTGGCTGATCAACACTCTGAGGACCACTAATTACATGCCCTATGCTGAATGCAATGCAATGCTTTATTTTTCTATGCTTGAATGGAACGCAATGCAATGAAAGTATATGCTAAATGATATGAAAAAAGAGAGGGCAAATTTTGGGGTATTACACTCGGTTGTAGAGCTTTCATGCTGTTTGGTTAGTTTGTTCAACAAAGAAAGCTTTGATAACAATATTATATTCAAAATCAAAAGAGAAAGTGCTTTGAAAAGAAAATTGGGGCTTACAGCTCAAGGAGAGGCCCAGGGTTTGATCAGTGATCGAACTGTCGTTTTGTACAGGGACTTATACAAGTGACTGAGACCCAAAGGGTTTTCTGTACAAGGGGATGGGTCTTACACTCTCTCAAGAGGCCCAAAAATGATTGAAAGAAAAACAAATGGGGCTTATAACACGAGGGTAGGCCCAGAGTTTATTTTGAAAAGGACGACGATCGCGCCGAGGTTTTGAAAACACCGCGGGTCTTATACAACGACTGAGGCCCAAAAGTTTTTGGTTTCAAAAGGGGATTTGGTCTTACACTCTATTAGAGGCCCAAGATGGTTTTGAATGGGTTTTATAGCTCGAGGAGAGGCCTATATGGTCTGTTTTAAACGGGCGATGATTGCGCCGAACTTTTGAAATACAACGGGACTTATACAACATTTGAGGCCCAAAGTAGGTTTGTATTTACAAAGGATTGGGTCTTACACTCTATTAAAGACCCAAAAATGTTTTTAAAAGGTTTGAAGAGGGTTGAATTAATCAAAAACCCTAATTTGTTTCCAAAATGTATTTTAATTGAATAAAAATTCAATTAAAATGATCAAAATTGTTAAACATGTCGAAAACAAATTGTGATCTTGGATTAATGTTTCAAAAATCAAGTTTTGACCTATAAAATGATTAGAAGTCATTAAAATTTGCAAAACCAAGAAGGAAAAAATATTTTAAATGTCAAAAACAATTAAAATATTAATTCTTTGCAAAAATATCAATTATATGAAATAAATAATACTTTTGGGATTTTTTGGTAAAATAAAATATTTTAACATTTTTGTGAATTATTAAAAAAGGAATAAACTCAAAATCATTAAAACTCAGAGAGAAATTAATTTTTGAATCAATTAAATAAAATGACAAAATTCAAATATTTGAATTTTTAAAAAGGGTACCAAGAACAAGGGCAAGAACACGCGCCACCCTCTGTTTTGGCAGATTTGCGTTTTCTATCTAATCTCACTGAATACTTGATTATATCATGCAATCTACATATTAATCTACTCGTTTCAACCTCACGATCATGTCTATGGTCTTTAATTTCATTTATTTTAAGCATGGAATAAGAAACCAAAGAGAAACCTCAAGAACCCTAAATTCTGCATGAAGGTTCAGAAATTCCATACACGATTCATACAAAGCAATTAATTGAGGGTAAACACTCTATGCATGATTATGAACATATGGCCAAATTATTGTGCAGCAAACATTGCATGGATCATAGAGTTAGAAGAGCTCATGCTCACCTCTTGCAGCCGGTGATCGAGTTCTAGGTTGGAGGTGTTACAACTAGGTTCCAATGATGTGGATAGCTTCCCTAGGTGCCATGGAGTGTGTCTGGATGCTTGTAGTGGATTGAAGTGATCTGAAACTTGAGATGGTACCCCAACTGCAAATCTGTCAAAGGCTTGAGCAATTGGCTGGTGATTTTGTGATTTTGGTGTTCTAGATGTTATGTGAGTGTTTGGATCACTTCTATATGATGTTTATGAGGTGTGTGTGTGTGATTGGTTTGGTTGGAATTGCTCTCAAACTCAAAACCCAATAGTGGCTTGCTTTAGAAGGCAAATTTGGAAGTGAGAAGGTGATTTTGAGGAAAGCATCAGTTAGATGGCTTTGGTGTACTCAAACTGATCACAAATGAGCTCTATTTATAGTAGAGCAAGTTTGTTTTGCAAGGAATAGTGAATGGCAACTGCTGCATAGGTTTGGCCAATGTTGATCAATGAGAATCCAAGTCTCCTCTAGCCATTGACTAGAGGTTAGGGCACATGCTGTTGGTTCCCTTGGTCTTGGATAAGTCTTGACTGAATTCAGTTAGCATTGGCTTAGTCCATGCCACCTTGGTGTATGCATTGAATGCTCCAATCCAAAATTGGAGTCTTGTCCCTCTTTTAGGCAATTCTAGGTTTGGCATGCTATTTTTGGTTCCAAAGACTTGGGAGGCTTGGGATCAGAGTTGGTTCCTCCTTGGTCCCCCTTTGAGGTGTTCAGATGGATAGAGTTGCTTACCCTTTGTAAAATTTGAGCAAATCGAGTAAAACTCCAAAATCTGTCTTGCCATGACAGTTTTCAGCAAGGCATATTGCCATTGTCATATCTCATGGCTCAAGTGGAATTTGATGGAGTTCTTGGCCATTTTGGAAAGCCCTTATATGATACAGCAACTGTTAGATCATAACTGGTTTTAATACTTTTTGGATCCAAGTGAAAAATCCCACTACATTTGGAAAAAAGTGAAGGCAGATTTTGACTTAGTGAAAATTTCACTAAGTGTTGGAAAAAGTGGCATTTCATGTTTTCAGCCACTTTGATCATTCCATAACTCAAAATCTATAATGAATTGGAATCAGGTGTAGTTGAAGCTTTTGTAGAGGGTAATGAGAGCTACAAATCTAGATTTGGATGGGAAAAAATGGCCTTGTGGTTTAGGAGTTATGGTCCTCCAAAGTTGGTACCCTAGCCACTTTGTTCCATAACTTAGAAAATTTTCTAAGTTTTTATGGTTACCCCTTTTACAAGTTATCCCACTTTTCTTGATTTTTCTTGATGAATGATGATTCAAATCACACATTAACATCATTTTAGGGTTAAAAAACCATAATTGTGAAAAATCTCAAAAAGTCAAAGTTTGACTTTTGTGCACAGTTGACTTTTTATTAGATGAATTCTAAACTGTGCGATCCTCTATGAAATCAAGTCCTTGACCTAAACCAAACTTGATGGATTGATTTCATAGGTTTTATAGGGTGTATTGAATCATGTCTTAGGGTTTGGGAGCATGTCCTGGTCAAAAGTCAAAGATATAGTTGACTTTTCTCGCGAAACCCTAATTTTGGTTCTGATGAATTTGAAACTTGTGGATCAAGCTTCTTGGATCAATCCATTGTTGCAAATGGATCAATGTGGTGTATTAGAGACCCTCAAATCCTCCTTTGAGGTCTTGGCTCATGTTTTGTCCCAAAAGTCAACTTAGGGGTGAATTAGGTCAAGAAACCCTAATTCCTGATTTTTGGTGAATGCATCCCCTGAGGCTAAATTAACTTGATGATTGGGTTTATGATGTCCCTTAGAGCATCATATATTATGCTTTGAAGCATTGGCTCATGCCCAGAGGAAAATTTCAATCTGGAGGCCCTGGTCGACCAAAACCCTAATTTGGTGACACTGTCGATTTTGAGGCTTGATCCACTTAGAAGGTTGCAGCCTTGTGCTTAATCCTTGATATGGGAGTCCTCTTGATCCATTATGGATGTTTGAGAGGCTAGATAAGTTGAAGATCTTGTCATTCCTTGATTGATCCTTTGTCTAAAAGCTCAGAGAGGGCTTGAAACCCTAATCTTTGATAGTAGTGAATGCTCACCCATCTTTGGGGAGACTGATGAGGTATGATGGTTTACCCATATTGTGATGATGATTTTCCCAATGATGGGAAATCTTAGTGGTCAAAATTTTGGGTATGACATTGTCCAACCAAAAAATATACTTGCCACATTGAAATGGAAGGAACCCGACAATATACCAAATATAAGGCAAGTGTGCAACATTCGGTACCGCACCAACAAGGCGATTAAGGGAGATAGAAGTGAGATGCAACAACTGTTGAAATTGTTGGATGATTACAGTTACATGTCCCGGTACAGAACTTGCAACGATGGAGTTATGGTCCGAGATATTTTTTGGACTCATCCGGATTCGATAAAGTTGTTTAACACATTCTCGGCAGTGCTCATTCTTGATTCTACCTACAAGACCAACAAGTATAAACTTCTTTTATTTGAGATGGTTGGTGTTACGTCTATCGAGAAGACATATGCCGTTGGTTTTGCTTTTCTGGAGTGCGAAAAAAAGGACAATTTTACATGGGAATTAGAGGTGTGTCGGTCACTTTTGAAGGATCAAGTTAAGATACCGACCGCGATACCGCGTTGATGAATGTGGTTGCAAAGGTATTTCATTCTTCTAATGCATTACTTTGTCGATATCACATAACAAAGAATGTGAGAAGTTGGATTAAACCCGAGGTGGGGGCAAAACAAGTAGAGTCCGAAGGTGGAAAATTGGTGAAGGCCGGTGTGATTGTTGAAAAAAATGGATACATGGAATCATATACTAAATTCTTCCATAAGAATTATATGCCAATTCCGTCATTCAATTCCGAAAAGAGTGTGAAAAGTATCTTGCCTTATTGAAATACGTTGAAAGCACCATTCTTGATCAGGTGAAGGAGAAGATAGTCTGTGTGTGGACTGATAATGTCTGACACCTTGGAAATACAACCACCAACAGACTTGAGTCGACCCATGCTAGTTTGAAAAAATGGTTGGGTAATAACAATGGGTATTTGTGTCGAGATTAGGACTTCGTAAATCTCATGATTAAAAACAAACATAATGAGATACAAACGAAATTGGTCGGAGTATAACGGTATTGGAACATCGATTTAAAGACAACATTATTTATTCTCAATTGATCGACAATATGTCTCGGCTAGGGTTGAACTATGTTTTTCACGAGGCCAAACGAGCTAAAACTGTAGGTTCCGATAACGCAAAGTGTGGTTGTACTATTGTGAAAACCTATGGTCTTCCGTGTGCTTGTGTTATTGCTAAAAAGTTGAAACTAGGTGAGCCAATAAGAATGGACGAAGTTTGCCCTAATTGGAAAAGACTTAGTTTTGATGATGATGGTTGCATGGAAGGAGGTAAACCAAATATATCTATTTTGACCGAATGGGATGCGATACAAGAGAGATTCTTAAAGGGTGATGACAACATGAAACTCCACATCAAAGAACAATTGAGGAATATTGACTATCCCAAAACAACCGACATGAAACCTCCTTCTCAACCGGTAAAGATAAAAGGTGCTCCGAAGAAAATGAAGCCTACACTGAATGACAACTCGATTACGCGGTCTCTTTCTTACTGTGAGCATGTTGACAAACTTTATCCCGACTCCTAAATCTCAAAAGAGTGTCATGAAAGGAGCCCGCATAAGCAAACCGCCTCCGACCCCGATTCCACCGAAAATTCCATTCATCGACGAGATACCAGTTTTTATGCTCAAATACAATGATCGTATCATCAATGTTGAAGGGGATGATAATTGTGGTTACCGAGTCGTTTCGGTTTTTCTTTATAAAGGAGAGGATAGTCATGCGCTTGTCCGTCATCAACTAATCCAAGAGTTGAAGACGCACAAAGAATCGTACACGCGGTTGTATGGAAAGAAAGAAAAATTTGATGCGCTTTATGAATCTCTTGTTCATTGCTTGAGTGGTCTGGCACCGGTGTCGAAATTGATGACCTTCCCTGATATGGGTCATCTTATTGCATGTGTATATGATATGGTGTGCATTGACTTGACGCGATACGGGTTTTCGGAAAACCATTTTTCCACTCCGCACCACACCACCTTGTCATACCCTAAATTTTGACCACAAGATTTCCCATCATTGTGCAAAACACCACCACAATATGGATGTACCTTCATGCCTCATCAATCCTCTCAAAGATTGTTCAGCATTCACTTCAATCAAGAATTAGGGTTTTGAACCCTCTCAGAGTACTCAGACAAAGGATCAATAAAAAATGGACATGATCCTCAACTTGTCAAACCTCTCAAACATCCATGAAGGATCAAGAGGTCTCCCACATTAAGAATCAAGCATGAGAATGCAACACTTCAAGCTAATCAAGCCTCAAGAGCACCAGTGTCACCAAATTAGGGTTTTGGTCGACCAAGGCCTCTAGAGGAAAATTTTCATCTGGGCATAAGCCATTACTTTAAAACTTGATCCTAGAAGCTCAAAGGGACCTCATGGATCCAATCATAAGTTCAAAATAGCCTCAGGGGATGCATTCATCAAAAATAAGGAATTAGGGTTTCTTGACCTAATTCACCCCTAAGTTGACTTTTGGAGAAAGGCATGAGCCAAGACCTCAAGAAATGTTTTGGAGACCTCAAGTATCTTGTATTGATCCTCTCACAAGTTCAAATGGTCACAAAGAACTTGGTTCATGAGCAATACAAAGTTGCACGTTCATCTGGACCACAAACTAGGGTTTCTGAGAAAAAGTCAACCATACCTTTGACTTTTGACCAAGACATGATCTCAAACCTTGGGACATGATTCAAAACACTCTAAAACACCTATGGAATCCATCCATTAGGTTTAAATTAGGTCAAGAACTTGATTTCATAGAGAATCACAAAGTTTGAAATTCATCTGAAAAAAAGACAACTGTGCCCAAAAACCAAGTTTGACTTTTGAGATTTCTTGACAAACATGGTTCCCTTAAGTCAAAAACCACGTTAACTTATGGTTTGCATCATCATCCATCAATAAAAATCAAGAAAATTAATGTTACTTGCAAAAGGGGTAATCTTAAGAAACTTGAAATTTCTTTAAGTTATGGAAAAAAGGTGATTTTTCCCAACTTTGCAAGGTCATAACTCCCAAACCACACAACCATTTTTTCCATCCAAAGCTCAAATGCAAGCTCTAATTACATACTTAAAAAGTGTCATAGTGCTCCATGAGCCAAAAAAGCTTGGATTTTGAGTTATAGAGCCATGAAGTTAGGGTTTCAAAACTTTTGAACTTGGACACTTGTGAAATTTTGAGACAAAATCTGTTTCATTTTTTTCCAACTTTGAGGCCATTTTTCATTATGATCCAAGATAAACCAAGACCAAAGTTAAACATCAAAGTTGAAGTATGATATAGGGGCTTTCTAAAAAGTACTAGAGCCTCCCATGATTCAACTTGAGCGAGAAGTTATCAGCTCCATAAAATGGCATTTTTCACCCTGCATATACAACAACATTGGTACAAGACTTGTATCCCATGATTTTTTGAGCCAATTTTGGACACTTGCATCATTGTATTTCTGTCCAATATCAACATGAATGATGGAGAATCTGAGCATAAGACCACCAAGTCAAAAATCTTATCCCTTAGGCATGTGGCATTCAAGATTCATTTCCAAAACTTTCAACTTTGTCATGAAGCATTGAATGGATGCTTAGAGCTGGCATGGATCAGTTCATAACATTATAAATGAGTCAAGATTAGTCCAAGAATCAGAAGACCATAGGCCTGCAAGATTGACTTAAGTCAATGGCTAGAGGAGACTTTGGCTACATGACAAAACTCAATGGATAATAGGGTGATCCAGCCCCCAATCACAATTCCTTGCAAAACAAACTTCCTCTACTAGAAATAAAGGTTATGTGTGACTGATCAAACGACCCCAAAACATCAAAATTCATGTTTTCTCTCATTTCCTTCTCATGAACCAGAATTTGCTTCTTTAGCAAGAAAGGTTCGAATTTTCAAATAGAGAACAATTCCACCAAAACCAAGAGTGTAGACACGTCATATACATCATATAGAAGCTGCCCAAACACTTCTCCATCATCTGTAACCTCTGAATCATAAAGCTCAAAATCCAACTTAGGCCTATTTGTAGTTGAGGTACCTCATCAAGTTCCAGGTGTTTCCAATCAATTCCAAGCATCTCAACACACTACTTGATGTCCAAGGAAGCTGTTCAAATCATCAAAACACTTCTGTAACACCTACAACTGAGGATTAGATTTCCTCTTGCAGAGGTAAGCCTGACACTCTCAAACTCTATGATCCATGCATCATAAACGTGTTTTCAAGTTACAAACATGTTTATATACTTGTATAGAGTGTTTCCCCACCAATCAATTTCTTTGTAGCTATCGTGTATAGGATTTCATAGTGTTCTTGAAGATATTAGGGTTCATGTGTCCATCACTTGGTTTCTCACTCGACACTTAATATAAATGCAATTAATTGGTACCATTGGAATTCTTGTTTAAAAACGAGCAACTTTCATGTTTACAAAAGTCAAAACCACTGAGTAATCAGAGAGATATGAGAGGTTTTGCAAATCTGGCCATGGAGGTTCTCGCGAGGAAGAAGAAGGTTGCCTTGGCGCCTTTTTTGAATTTTTGAATATTTGAATATTTGTTATTTTTTAAATTGATTTCAAAAATTAATTTCTCTTTAATTTTTAATCATTTTTTATTGATTCTTTTTTTTTTAAATTCACAAAAATGTTAAAATATTTTATTCTACAAAAAAAATCAAATTTATATTACTTATTTAATATATTTTGAATTTTTGTAAAGAATTTCATTTTAATTGTTTTAAACATTTTTAATGAAATTTTCCTCTTGATTTTTCAAATTCAAATGAATTTCACACTTTCATATAAATAAAACATGATTTTTCAAAACATTTTTCAAAATTCACAACTTGTTTTTAAATATATTTGATATTTTATATCATTTTTTATTTAATTTTCTTTGAAAAATTGTATTTTTAATTAAAATTAGGATTTTTCCTTGATTTTAATTTTGCAAACTTCATTTGAAACACTTTTGGGCCTCTTTGTAGAGTGTAAGACCCATCCCTTTTGTAAATAAATAATTGGGGCCTCAGTCATTGTATATGTCCCTCTTCGGTTCTCAAAATCACGGCGCGATCGTCGCCTTTTGAAATAGATCATCTGGGCCTCTCCCTGAGTATAAGCCCTATTTTTATTTCTTCACGAACATTTTTGGGCCTCTATTAGAGTGTAAGACCCAACCCCTCTTTGTACAAAAACAATTTTGGGCCTCTGCTATAGTATAAGTCCAACAACGTCTTTCGGTATCGCAGTGCGATCACTGTTTTCAAAATAAGTCATCTGGGCCTCTCCTTGAGTATAAGCCTCAATCTTTTGTACTTAAACTTTGTTTTAAACAATAAACAAACTCCATGGGCCTCTCCTTGAGTTGTAAGCCCCATAACTCTGTTTTCAAAATCATCTGTCTGTTTTTAACTAGTACTAAGAGGATCATTATTCCCGGTGAAACTGCTCTTAGACCACTTGGGCCTCTTTTTTTAGTTATAATCCCCAAAAATTATTTTCTTTTCAAATAGCTTGTTTTTAATTCAAATTCAAATTCAAAGTTTTCGCAAAACTTTATTCAATTTTTTAAACCCTAATCATACAGTTGTAAATCAACATAATCAATCACAATACACTTGGGTCTCTTTTCAGAGTATAAGACCCAACATCTTTTCAATTCAATGCATATTGTTTATATACATGTTAATACACTTATCTGTATATATTTGTGCATATTTGTTTAGAGTTTCCCCCAGCAGTTAGGTCTACACATAAGTCAAACCAGAGGTTACTTCTAACATAGTCAAAACTAGTTCCCTAATAGGAAATTCCCTCAATACAGTCTGCCTCCTCTTGGGCTTATTCAATATGAAACAGAGAAAGGCATTATTCCCGCTTAAACTTTTTTCAAGACTGTCAAAACTTAGAAATGTGTATATGTACAAGAAATTCATTTCCCCAGAGAGGATTAATTCCCGGTGAAACCATTCCTGAATTTCTTCAAACCTTAAGAACTGTTCAACAAAGAAATGATTAATTCCCAGTGAAACCTTTCTTGAACTTTTCTTAGGCTTGGACCCACAGGCTTCCTAAAAGTATCCCCAGCCTCCTCTTGGGCTTAGTACAAGGACCAACAGGCTTCTTAGAAGTTCCCCAGCCTACTCTTGGGCTTATTACAAGGACCCAAAGGCTTCCTAAATGCATAAGATAGAAATTAGTCATCTCTACTTGTCCAATCCCCAGGAGAGTCAAATTTCTAAAACACACTATCATCCAACGGTTGATCTTCATCCTTTAAATAAACAGTCTCCTCTTGGGCATCATACAAAGACCCCTCTCTACACCAGAGTTTACCACTTCTTGAGATACTTGGACAATCTCAGCCTCCTCTTGGGCTTCATTCAGGTAGACTTGGAAAGTCTCATAGTCTCCGCTTGGACTTCACACAAAGACCCTCAAGTTTCCTAAAAGCATAGGGAAAACCCTGATCACTCTACCAATACACCAGTCTCCAGTAGAGTTAAAACCCTAAGGTTTTCAAACTCACCTTAAAAACTCCTCTGTCCCCCAACAAGGCTTAACTTTCACCTTGAACATCCCATCCAGGGTCAGGTTACCATCAATAAATCCTCAGAAGGATTAGAGCCTCATGGCATCTGGCACTTTAACTCTTCCCTGATTCCCAGCAAGAGTAAATTCCTTTTGGATTCCCCAATACAATTTGGACCTGCTCCTGGATTTCAATAAATCCTCAGCAAGAGATAGCCTCCTCTTAGGATTCATATAATAATTTTCCCCAGTCAGCCTCAATCTTGGGCTTTGTACAAGACAAATAAAATCCTCCCCAGTGGAATCATTTTTTTTAGCTTCAACTTTGGGCTTTATTCAAGGCACACAAAAATATACATCCCCTCAGATGAGACCATGGGTCCTCTCTGCAGGAAGATATGTCCTTTGTACATCACATATCAAAACAAACAATCAAAACTTTTTTCCAAATAATTGCTATAAGTGGCACACTTGTTGATTCAAAATCCAAGCTGGAGTCCTTCCCTTATCCTGGATAAAATTCATCTTTCACCTGACTACTGTAAGTGGCAAGCCTCTGGATTCCATACATCCAAGCCAATGTCCCTCTCTTAGCATGAAAATTTCATAAAGGAAAAAGTGGCATTGCTTTACACTGAGTTAAAGCTTCTTCCTTCATGACACCTCTCTTATAAAGGAAATTATGGCATTGCTGGATTCTACATATCCCACTTAAAGTAATTTCCCTTATAATCAATTTCTCAATATTTGTGATGAATATGTGAGATATCTCCTTTTAGAGATGACAAATTATCTCTCCCATTCACCCTTTAGCTTCAATCTTGGGCTTTAAACAAGACACAAATACTCAGATAGCTTCAATCTTGGGCTTTGAACAAGACACCACATATCTTTCCTCCCATAGAATATAAGGAACTACGATTGCTCTGATTTCCCAAATCTCTTTGCAGGAATACGTAGGCATAAGATTGCGAAATCTTAGCGAGCATACAAATCAAAAATCTTAGGTGCAGTACCTTCCCAAAAACAACAGAAAACTCAAAAACAACAAAAACTTTTCCTCAATTCTCCCAAAGGAGAAACTTTCCCAATCCACAGCAGATAAACACAAGAAAGCATTTCAAGTTAACAGAAATACATGCAAAAGAAGGTTCATATGGATAACCATAGATACACTGGGTGTTAATAGCTTCCCTTTGTATAACCAGACCCCGATCCCCGATCTCTAGGCATTTGTTAAAGAAAACATTTGTGTGCAGGGTTAGTTTAAGATATCTTCCCCTTCCTTTCTAGCTTCATAGGATAAATACAGAAATCAGAAAGTAGCACCAATCATGTGGTAAGGTGGTCGCGTCACCAGGGAAAAAACCGACAGCTACAGAAAAATGGCGACTCTGGTGGGGAGTTTAGGATTAGATTTCCTAAGAGGTCTAGGCCTTGCTTTACATATATTTTTCTGTTATCTTACTTGCTTTCTCATTATATATATATATATATATATATATGGTTATGCTAATGCACACCCATGTAGGTGTGCATTAGCAACATACACCTTAGTGTATTTTTGTGTGGGGCCTACCAATTTTGGGTGGGACCCACATTAGAAAGATGAAGAAAAAAAAATAGAAAGAAAATAGATGTAGTGTATTTTTGTGTAGGGCCCACAATTTTGGGTGTATGTTAGCATTTTTCATATATATATATATATATATATATATATATATATATATATATATATATATATATATCATCTGCTGTCATATTATTTGATACCCTTGTTTAAATTAATGTTATCTGGGAACGCGATTAATACGCATGTGGTGAGTCCGAGAGAACATTAAGATAAGTGGTGGCGCATTCGGGGAGGCTTATAGGGAGTGAATCCCGACCAAGATAACTTGAGATTCCACTGAATCAGTGGAGGTGCCCGCGTGGAATTACCAATGTTGAAAGAGCATGTTGTGAAAGCATTGTTTTTTCCCATTGGGTTACCTTTGAAGCTGAGGATTAGTAGACACTTAACCATTTGACGATTAGGTAGTGCGGTGACTATCGGGAATAGTTGATATGCGATACTAGACTCAAATGAGATTCATCTTGGTATATTATAGCTCTCATGAGTCAATCGGCTTGCTGTTAATATCCTTAAGAGGGGTCAATGATTTTGGGAACCTTTGTTAGAACCCGTTCTACAGGTACAAAATTTAACCTCTAGTACACACCTTGGGAATGGGTAGATCTATAGCTCCATGCTCGTGACGATGAACCCCTAAACCAATGTTTTCAAATGTTTCTGTTTGCTACATTCATGCATCCATGCATTCATTAAAAAAACCTTTTTTAAACAAGAAAAATATTTTTTAAAAAGACTAAAACAATAATTGCAAATATCAGAGGTTGCGTTATGGATTTTAGAAGAAGAAAAACGCACAAGTACACCTTCAAGGTTCCAAAACTAGAAGACCTAAGGAAATTGGGAAGGATGATTACTAATCCTGAGGCTTTCAGAGCTAAGCACGAAGGACTGTTGTCTCTTTTGAAGGTCAACATGGTTGAAGGGATCCTGTCTACACTAGTTCAGTTCTACGATCCAGTATACCACTGCTTCACTTTTCCAGATTACTAGCTCACACCAACACTGGAAGAGTACTCTCACTTGATTGATTTACCTATCACTGATCAAGATCCATTTTTCGGACTGGAAGAAACTCCAAAAGATCAAACCATTGCAAGAGCAATCTCTTTAGAAGAGTCAGATGTCAGGACTCATATGACCACCAAGGGAGGAATCCAGGGTTTACCGGCTAAATTCCTGATGGAGAAAGCTCTATACTTTACCAGTATAGGAAATGTAACCGCTTTCGAGAATGTCTTTGTTCTGCTCATATATGGGTTATTCCTCTTTCCCAACATTGACAACTTCGTTGACACCAATGCTGTTAAGTTATTCTTAATTGGGAACCCGGTCCCAACCTTGCTCGTAGACACTTATCATTCTGTACACCTAAGGAATTTGTACAGCGGATGGATGATCACATGATATGTACCATTACTCTACAAATGATTTATTTCCCACTTACCCAAGTCTGCTGCTTTTTGGGATAACAAGAGCAGTATGCGATGGTCGCAGAAGATTATGTCCCTTACCAATTCCGACATAGATTGGTACAATCAGATCTATGACGGAAAAATCATCGACAAATGTGGAAATTTCCCCAATGTACCCCTCATTGGTACTAAGGGAGGGATCAACTATCATCCAATTTTAGCTCGCCGTCAACTTGGATACCCGATGAAGAATATCCCACATAATGCTCATCTGGAAGGTCTTTTCTTCAAGAAAGGAGAAAATGACAGGGCACTAAAGAAAGAAATAGTGCTTGCCTGGAAAAATATTCACAGAAAGGGGAGAGAGTCCCAGAGGAGGCCAAACTGCATCTCTGCAAAGCCTTATCTCCACTGGGTGCAAACTAGAGCCATCAAACTGAGGATGCCTTGCCCTCGTCAAGAAGTTTTTCCCTTAAAGGTATTTGTCCTTTATTTCATGTCTGATGCAAAAAAACTCCAGGTCGCTCTCAACAAAGTCCAACGTGAGAAGAACTCTTGGAAGAATAGGTACCAAATCCTTAATTTGGAATGTACCAAGATTTAGGAACTGCTAAAGCAAAATGATGCCCTGATTGAGATATTAGAGCAGCATGCCATAGAAAGTCAGGAGGAACGAAGAAATTTGCTCACTCCTTTCACTTGGCAGAGGATCGCCGACCCGATAATGGCTGAAGGGGCCCGATCGAAGAAAAGAAAAATTTAGGAACTAGCATCTGAGCTCTCCTCAGAGAGGACTCAGGATCCATAGGCCTAATTTTCCTTCTCACACTTTGAAAAATACTGTACTTTTCCCTGTAAAATACTGCAATCTTTCAAGTTCAATAAAAGGGTCTCCCCCACTGTGTGATATTTGCAATATAATTGTTAAAATTTCTTTTGAAAACAAAAACTATATATATATATATATATATCATTCTCTGCATATCATTCATCATTCTCACATAACACATCTTTTTCTTTGAGTCTCATATATGTGTCGCACTCTAGAGTCAAACTGTCTCATTCATACAATACTCGGGCCAATCAACAAAAGAAAATGGGCGATCTTGAGGAAGAGAACAGAGAGCTGAGAGAAGAAATCAACACTCTAAAGGAGAGTTTGGAGAAACTCTACGACACCATGCAATCTCTGGCAGCTGCCCAAGAACAACAACATCAAAGGACTGTGATCTCGGAAATTACGTCTGCACCAGCATTTGAAACACCTGGCAGTTATCCTTAGTACAACATGCCTAAAGGTTTCCCCTGGAGCATACCTCTCAACTTTATACTTGAGGGATATATCCCACCGGTCACTGAAGACCCAGAAGCTATAACAAGAACCTCCAGACCTGAAGGTTACAAACTTCAGGTCAATGAAGATGTGTCGTAACCCGAAATTTGACATCCCTCTTTTACCTTTTGCATGGGCATGTGCATTCGCATCGCTGGCATACGCATTCACACTTTTATCTATGTGTTTCTTGTTGCAGGATTTTCAGGCTTTCCAACCAGATTAATCACATCCTCACAGGACCATTACATCGTCAAAACAAGCTCAAAATAAAGGTTTCCATGTTTATTTATCAAGACAAGAGATGGGAAAATCGGAATCAGGACTTCAGCATCTTGTTTTTTGCAAATTTGCGAAAATTTTGCTGAAGTAACCGGCTAGCACATATGCTGTAACCGGTTACTCAGTGTATTTTTCACCAAAAAACTCAAGTTTTCAAGCATGTAACCGGTTAGCACATATGCTGTAACCAGTTACTCAGTGGAAAATTTCAGTTTCTGCTGCAATTTTGGGACAGCACCATGCACTCTCCTTGGTCATTGATTCTACAGTATTCTAGCAGTGTGTGGAACATTCTAGACTTCTCTAGACATTTCAAGGCTATTCAATTCAATCCAAGTGCATTTATTCTAATGCTTCACTCCAAATTAAGTGCACCATGTTCCTTGTTTTACAAGCATGTCAACCGTTGGATGATGGAAATTCGCATTGGGATTGTTACCGAGTTAGTTCTAACTAACCGAGTTAACCACCTTGACTCAGTGAGTCAAGGCCAACTAATTCCAACCCTAACTCCAAACCCAAAGCTAAGTCCAAACCTCCCATACTCCAAACCTAAAGTTTATATAAACTCACCTTCAGTCATTTTTTAAGGACCTTCAACCATTTTGCACAATTCACTCTCAATTCTCTCATTCTCCTCTGCATTTTTCTGCAACTTCTACATCTTTATCTCAATTCTCATCCCAAAACCTCACCAAAAGCTCTTATTCTTGAAGGATAATCACTTTTCACATTGAAAGTGATTAATTCTTGAGCTTAACCTCCATCATTTGGCATTCTTTGGTTGGATTTCTGGAGTTATATCTTATTCTATTTTAATCCAAGAGTTCTACAACTTTCAATTTGGTGCAAGTTCGATTTCGGTGCATTTTCACCTTTTTGATCAATTTCGACGCGTTTCATCTACAAATTAAGGATCCTCTGGTTTTCTTTGATTTTCTGCATCAATATCTCTTTGCAACACTTACCAAGCCAAATCTCCGGCTTGTAGGTTGGTGGATCTCACTAATTTTACCGTTTCGCGCATTTTCGTATCGTTTGCAATGTAGTCGATAATTGTTGTGTGTGATTTGGTTTTGCATTTGTTTGATCCATGATCCTAATGTGTTAGTTGATTCTATCACTATTTATTTGTTGTTTTCAAGTTCAATTTTCGTGCACAAATTCATTTCCTAGCATGTGGTGGTTGGCATAAGTGATTATGTGTTGAAAACTACTTTTGAAAAGCTGTTTTTGCTGTTATTTTTGCCACTGTCTCAGTGGTAACCGGTTAGCAGTTATGCTGTAACCGGTTACACAGTTTAATTTTCAACAAATACGCTGATTTTCAAGTATATAACCGGTTAGCAGATATGCTGTAACCAGTTACCACTGAACAGAATGGCCAATTTTGAGTTTTTTTCAAGCTTGTTTGATATCCTTTCTTCTTCTAACTTCCATGGATCAATGTGCTTCATTTTTATGGATGTTTTAAATGTCATTTAACTTCTGATTGAAACATGTCCATGAACTTTTTTTGCACACTTTTGATTATTCAAATTGTTCATATTTTGGCATCATGTGAATGTAGTCATTCTTGCATTTTTCTTTGATCACAAATAACATGATTTTGTGTTGCATTTTGTTGATCACTTGGTACTGTTTTGTACTCCCTTTCTTTGTTTGTATTAAGTTTATTCTTCATAGATGAGCTTAATCGTGTATAATCAATAATTTACACCTTTTTCTTTAATGATTTTCCATTCTCTTTGGAAAATTGTTAGCATAGCATTTCCCTTTGATTAATTGATCGAAACCATGTTTCGATTAGTTGATCCTCCCTTTCCTTCTCACTAGGATCTCTTTAGAGCTTCTCTTTCTTGATTCCTCGTGGAGTTGGAGTTAGCACGACGCACGACTTTGGAGCGCTGTACAAACTGAAGTTGTTACGCTGTTCACTTCACAACGCGTTGGAGCACTGTACAATTTGGAGCTGTTATGCTGTCCGTTTCAATTCCCACACTATATATTGGGTGCTAGAGAAGGAATGAGGATGTAGTTTTTCTACCCTCATTCTGTCTATTTCTTCGAAAAGGGCGTCTTGTCCTCTTCTCGAGAATAGTCACCTCTATCCTTTAGTTATAGTGTTTCTCATTCCCCAGTCGAGTCGATCCTTGATCACTCTTCTCCCTTTGCAATTTTCTTCGATCCTTGATCACTTTTCTCTTTTTGCATTCCTTTTCGATCCTTAATCACTCCTATGTCTTTCGACCTTTCTTTTAATCAATCATCATTCTTCTTGGTTACGATCCTTTGTTCTTTGGGTTAGCAAGCTTCCTTTGTTTCAATGCCCTATCCTTTTCTTGCGGTCAATCATTATTCTTTTGATTCCCCTGAAGAGTCTCTACTCTCTTTCTTCCGTTAAACACAGCCCGCCTGTTAAAACACTGAGTTTCCTCTTGGGTTAATCACCTTCTCTTGGTTAATCACCCATCTCTTCAGTTAACCACAGTCTGCCTGTTAAAACACTGAGTTTCCTCTTGGGTTAATCACCTTCTCTTGGTTAATCACCCTGTTCTTCAGTTAACCACAGTCCGTCTATTAAAACACTAAACATTTTTCGGGTTAATCACCTATTCTTGGTTAATCACCCTTTTCTTCAGTTAACCACAGTCCGTCTGTTAAAATACTGAACCCTTTTTTGGGTTAATCACCTATTCTTGGTTAATCACCTTTTTCTTCAGTTAACCACAGTCCGTCTATTGAAATACTGAACCTGTTTTCGAGTTAATCACCTTCTCTTGGTTAATCACTCGTTCCTTTCGGTTAATCACAGTCTGTCTGTAAACACCGAATCCCTAGCAGTTGGCAACCTCCTCTTGGTTCGAATACTTGCATCCTTGGGTTAGTAACCTTTCTTTGGTTCAAATACCCTTTCTTCGGTTGAGTACTGTTTATTAAGTCAGTTCACCGAACCCCTTTGGGTCACGACCTTTGCTCGGTCCTACACCCGTTCTTTGGGTCACGACCTTTGACCGGTCCTACACCCATCCTTTGGGTCACGACCTTTGCTCGGTCCTGCACCCGTCCTTTGGTTGATCACATTTCTTATCTGTTAAAACTTCTTTTCCCCACAGAGTCTTAATCCTCTGCTTGCTTGGTTTGGACACCATCTCTTTCTTTATCTCTTATCCTCTTGGTTTGGACACCATTTCCCTCTTATTCTTTTATTCTCTTGGTTATGATACCACTCCCTTACCTTGCGCTCTTGGTTTTGACACCATTCCTTGCTTTTTTCGGACTCTTTTCCTTTTTTCTCCTAGCGGAGCTCCTTTCTTGGTTTCGACACCATTTCTTTGGAATCCCCTGTGGAATTTCCTTCTTTCTTTTGCTCCTGGTTTTGACACTACTTTCTTCTCCTTTCCCTTTTCCTTTTCCGTCTTAGTTCCCCGAACTACGGAAGCTCTGATTCTGCATTCATTCGAATGAAGATACGTAGGCACGAGACGCAATGTCTTGGTGAGCACACTTCCACCCTTCTTTCCTTCTCCCTTTCTTCTTTTCCTTTCTGTCCCCTGGTTCCATGAACTACGACGCTCTGATTTCCTCATTGCACTATAAGGGTACGTAGGCACGAGGGCCCTAATCCTCCGCGAGCACTTTCTTTCCTTCCTTTATTTTTCCCCTTTTCTTCTCTCTCTCCTTTCTTTTAGCTAGAAGCCTTTAGATAGATAACCCATCCAAGCTTAGAAGCAAGCGAAATGGCTCCCGTCGAGTACGAAGGATGTGTTAGGTGCTAATACCTTCCTTTCGCATAACCGACCCCCGTTCCCGTTTCTCTTCCCCTTGGGTTTTATCGATATTTTCCCTATCCTTTGGGACTAAATAAAGTTCGGTGGCGACTCTGTTGTATCTCTGAGTGTGCGATTCACTCAGGTATAAACCAGCCATCTTCAGCTGGCGACTCTGCTGGGGACAGATTGACCTCTTGCTGGTCCATCCCTTGAGGGGTCTCGCCTAGTTTTGTTTGCTTTCTTGCTTGCTTGGGTGTTTATCTTCTGCGCTTTACTAGTTTTATCTTTACACTTTATTTTCTTTATGTTTATTTATTGCATTTCTTTACTGCTTTAAATACTCATATGCTGTATATTCTGGATATCTGCTATTTTCTCTGCTGTTGTCGGTTGGGATTGTTACTTCAGAGATAAGTCCAATACACAGGCTTGAGTATACACCTAGGATTAGAGTGGAAAATGGTGGGACCTACGTGCCATCTTGGTGCGTTTGGTGTTCACGAAATTCACATCCAGACGAGGTTTTCTTGGGAGATGCTTTGACGTGCGTGTCTTGCGCATTTCAGGGTGTTGATCTAGAGAGCTGTCGACTCTGGCGGCCATTCCTGAGGACTTAGTTGCGGCACTCCTCCCAAGGAGCGATAATGGCAGACCAGAAATGGAAAACCCATTACGCTTCTTGATCCGAGGACCCAAAGTTGGGAACTTGCCATAGGGTGATCTTTTTGGGGGAATCAGTGGACGACCTCTTTGTTTGGCGATAGTATTGTACCCCGAGGGATGAATGTACTATTGCTTCTCAAATCAAGAATCCGAAACTGAGAATCCCGCTTTCTAGGAACTACCTTTGAGAGGGATATTGGGTTTTTCTGCAGGAAACCAAGACTCTTCTAACCTTTGTTCTCTCATTGCATCAGATCTCGCACCGAAACAACATTACCTTTGCAAATGTTCAGATTTGGATATTCAGACTATGCTGACTTGTTGATTCTGTTGTTGCATATCATCTCATTATGTCAAATTAGTCTTTTTGCATATGCATTAAAATTCCTTTTTTTGCATGAATTGTATTTATTCATGCCCGCATATGCATGTCCTTCATCTGGGAAACCATTGCTCACTCTGACCATTTCCAGTTTGTAGCAAGACGACGACTCGACATCGGTATTTTACCTGCTCAAACAAATCCAGAATCATGGCTGCCTTCGAAGCTGAAAACGCTGCTTACAAGGAAACTCTGGCTCAATTTCAAGGTCGAATGGATCAGTTTCAGACAAACTTGGATGCCATTATGGAACTCCTTCGCGCTCAGAGGGACGCTTCTACCGCCGCCACTGTTGTTGCAACTGCTACTGATGTTACCGTTGTCACTCCTGTTGTGACCACGTCTCCTGTTGTTACGGCTACTCCTGTTGTTGATCCTTCTCCTGTTATGGTTGAAGTGTCGATTGAGCCTGTGAATCAGCTCGTTGTCCAGTCTAATGTAAACAAGATGCCCGCTGGTTTCCCATGGGGCATGCCTCTGAATTACACTCCTCATATTGCTAATAATGGTAGCGCCTTCATACCATATCAGCCTTTTGTTGCACCCATGCCTAACGGGAATGCTGCTGCATATCCATGGGGTATGCCTATTCCAGTCCCGCCTCTAGTGGTGAGTGATGATCACAAGAATCCTCAGGATCAGACTCATCAAACTTCCGGGTTGGCTGACACTGAAACTCCTGATGAAGAAGAGCATGTGTATAGGGGTCCTCCTATTCATGTTCCGGTTTCATCTCAAGCTGGCCAAACTGCTGTTCAGAATGTTCATCCTGGGATATTCTATCCTGGGGCATCTTCCTCAACTGCTGTGATACCTCCTCCGAATTATCCGTTTGGTGTTCAGATGGGTCAGAATGCTGGTCAGATGGTTAATCAGGGTTTGGTGTTTCCTTCTCAGCTTGCTACTCCGCAAGTGCATGCTCCGGCCACATCTCAGTTGCCAAATCCTCATGTTCTGGTCAGGCCCACTCATCAGAATAGACCTGCTGACTACAAGTTGTTGGAAGACCGTATCAGAGCTATTGAAGGGTTTTCTGCTTTTGGCATGGAGGCCAAGGACTTGTGTTTGGTTCCGAATGTTGTGCTGCCGCAGAAATTCAAGATACCTGAGCTTCCAAAGTATAAAGGTTTAAGTTTCCCGCATAGTCACATCATTATGTACTGTAGGAAGATGGCATCCCATGTTGATAATGATGAATTGCTGATTCATTGTTTTCAAGATAGTTTTTCTGGTGCTTCGTTGGATTGGTACATGGGTTTAGAGCGCAGCAAAATCCGTACTTGGAGGGATTTATCTGAGGCATTCGTAAAACAATACAAATAAAACCTTGATCTGGCACCGACTAGATTACAGCTACAAAATCAATCCCAGCGCTCAGCTGAAACATTCAAAGAGTATGCGCAAAGATGGCGTGAGATGGCATCTCGTGTGCAACCTGCTCTCTCTGACAATGAATTGGTTGACCTCTTTATGGGTACATTGCAAGGTTCCTACTATGAGAAAATGGTGGGTAGTTCTTCATTGAATTTTGCTGATGTTGTGACCATTGATGAGTGGATTGAGAACGGTTTGAAGATTGGAAAGATTTCTGGAACTGCTTCCCAGCAGCCAGCCAAAAAATCTCAGAACAGCCAGTCAAAGAAAAAGGAAGGTGAAGCCAATGCTATGACAACTCAAGATTCTCCTCAGTACCAAGCTCCCATGGCTCCCATGCCATGTTATCCATATTCGTACATTACTGTCGCTCAATATCAACAACCACCATATCAGTATCATCCGCAACAACCAGTTCAGAATGCTCAGAATCAGCAACAGACTCAACAGAAGAACAAAAATCAGCAGAATTAAAACCGTCAGAACAACAGCAATCAAGGAAACCGTAAGCATCTGAATTTTGACAGAATTCCAGTGTCATACACTGAATTATTTCCTTATCTGATTCACCAAGGGGCAATTGTCCCCAAGCAGATTGCACCTGCAATTCCTCCATTTGGTCTGAAACATAATCCGAATGCTTCTTGTGCTTATCATGCTGGGTACATAGGACATGCTATAGAGGATTGCTTTGTTTTCAAAACCAAGGTGCAGGAACTCAATGATAAGAAGATCCTAACTTTCGCTGAGGAAGGTCTTAATATTCAGAACAACCCGTTGCTGAATCACAATGAACCTACGGTTAACATGATTGAGGATAGTTCAAGGCCTGATTTGATCTTGGATGTTGACGAGGTAAAGACCCCGATGACTGTGGTTTTCAAGAGATTGAATGAACATGGGTTGTTGAGAGGGTTGCATAACAAATGTCAGATTTGTGACAATAATCCTAACCAGTGTCGAAGGCTGAAGGGTTGCATCCAGATTTTGATGAACCGAGGTGAAGTTCAATTTGCCAGATCTAAGCCTGTCGAGGAAGTTGCTGCCATCGAGCCATTCACCATTGTCTGTAGGAAGGTTCCTGCGGAATCCCCTAGGTAGAAGAAGGTACAACCCATTGTTGTTTTCCCGCCAAAGCCGTTTCCGTATCAGAATTCTAAAGAGGTACCTTGGAGGTATGGGTCTTCTGTGTTTTCTGGAGGTCAAGAGATATGGTTTGCAGAATCTGAGATCATAAATGTTACAGCTAGTGGAGGCATGACTCGTAGTGGACGTGTGTTTGCTCCAAAGGCCACTACAAAGCCTATTCAAGTTCCGACTATCGTTACTCCCAAGGTGACACTTGCATCCGCAACCCCTGTTGGTCAATAAGGGACATCTTCTACTACCATTCCAGTGCCGAATATCCCGTCTGAAGATGTTTCAAAGAGCAAAGAGAGGCTTGATGATCAAGAGTTCCTTAAGCTGATCAAGAAGAGTGACTTTAAAATTATGGATCAGCTGGGGCAGACTCCCTCGAGGATCTCAATCTTGTCTTTACTCATGAGTTCACCCGCGCACAGATCAGCTTTGTTGAAGGTCTTGAATAGTGCTCATGTTATGCATGATATATCCGTTGTCGAGTTTGATGACGTGGTGGCTAATATAACTACAAGCAGATACTTGGGCTTTAATGAATCAGAATTACCTCCTGAAGGAGCCACCCATAACAAAGCACTGCACATATCCGCCACCTGTACAGACATCCTCTTATCTTGTGTTATGGTGGATACCGGTTCTTCCCTCAAAGTGATGCCTAAGGGCATGTTGAGCCAATTACTGGTAGAAGGGAGCGAGATGAGTCCGAGCTCCTTCGTTGTCAGAGCCTTTAATGGTTCTCGAAGGAAAGTCATCGGAGAAGTGGACTTACCCATCAAGGTTGGACCACATTTGTTTACCATTACCTTCCAAGTGATGGATATCAATCCGGCGTACATTTGCCTATTAGGTCGTTCGTGGATTCACGTTGCAGGGGCAGTTACCTCCACTTTGCATTAAAAGTTGAAATTCATGTTCGAAGATCAGCTGGTCATTGTCTGTGGTGAAGAAGATCTGATTGTGAGCGAGTTATCATCTTTCCGATACATCGAAACTGAAGAAGGCATAGCTGAGGTGCTGTTGCAGTGTCTCGAATTCGAAGATGTCAGTTCTACTTCAACTAGTCAAAATAGATCACCACAAGTGACTTTAGCTTTTGGCAAGAGTGCTAAAGAGACCATCGATAGAGGTGCCTTGCCAGGCTGGGGGCATGTGATTGATGTGGTTGAAAAGCATAATCGTTTTGGATTAGGTTACCATCCTGGTCGTCAATCCAGCTCGCATGGTCCAAAGCAGTGCAACTTTGTCAAGTTCAATAGCGCGGGTTTCCAGCAAGGTGACATTGTGGCAGCTACGGATGATGGTGGTCCTAGCAATCAGAGGTCAAGCTTTGTGTACAAGTGTCCGCCGGGCTTCAAGCTCAACAATTGGACGGCTACTGTGATCCCTGTGGTTTTTCCGTGTAACATGTAATGCATTTTGCTTTTTCCTTTCCCTCATCCTCGCCCGAGACGAGTGGATAGCTTGTAAAGGCCTCACTTTTTTTCAATATTATGTGATCAATAAATAAAAGTTTTTTGCATTCAAAATCATGCTCTTCTTCTTTCTTTATTTTTACTTTTTCACAAGTAAATGGCAAAAGTTTTTTTTATTTTCACTTTTTCAAAATAGCTCATTCTAAACATATTCATAAACATGCAGAACTAATAAGAGCATTGATAACAACATGGCCAACACCCATTGTAATTCTGGAATTCCAATTAACCAAGCCGAAGAAGATGGTGAGGAAGATTGTGAATTATCGGCTGAACTAGCAAGGCTCCTTGAGCACGAGCATAACGAGATTCAGCCACACAAAGAGCCATTGGAAGTTGTTAACCTTGGTACTGATGAGGTCAGAAGAGAAGTCAAGGTTGGCGCATCCCTCGCAGAGCATGTACACTCCGAGTTGGTCAAGTTATTGAAAGAGTATGTTGATATCTTTGCCTGGTCCTATCAAGATATGCCTGTGTTGGATACCAACATCGTTGAACATCACTTGCCACTCAAGCCCAGATGTCCTCCTGTCAAGCAAAAGCTCAGGAAGACTAGACCCGACATGGCACTCAAAATCAGAGAAGAGGTAAAGAAGCAGCTTGACGCTGGGTTCCTCGCCACTTCCGAGTATCCTGAATGGATTGCCAACATCGTCCCAGTTCCAAAGAAAGATGGAAAGGTCAGAATGTGTGTGGATTATCGAGATCTCAACAAGGCAAGCCCGAAGGATGATTTTCCTTTGCCTCATATTGATGTCTTGGTGGATAACACAGTGCAGTTCTCTATCTTTTCATTCATGGACGGTTTCTCAGGATATAATCAGATCAAAATGTCCCCAGCTGATATGGAGAAGACTACTTTCATCACGCCATGGGGTACATATTGTTACAAATTCATGCCATTCAGTCTAAAGAATGCAGGGGCAACATACCAACGTGCCATGACGACCCTCTTTCACGATATGATTCATAAAGAGATTGAGGTTTACGTGGACGATATGATTGCCAAATCCAAAACTGAGGATGATCACTTGGTTCATCTGAAGAAACTGTTTGACAGACTTCAGAAGTTTATATTGTGGTTGAATCCTGCGAAGTGTACCTTTGGAGTTTGATCTGGTAAACTGTTGGGCTTTATTGTGAGTCAGAAGGGCATTGAAGTTGATCCTGATAAGGTTCGGGCAATTCAGAACATGCCGCCTCCCAAAACAGAAAAAGAAGTCCGTGGCTTTCTGGGCAGACTTAATTACATCTCAAGATTCATTTCTCATTTGACGGCTACTTGTGAACCAATGTTCAAATTACTAAGGAAAAATCAATGGGTCGAATGGAATAATGATTATCAAGAAGCATTTGATAAAATAAAGCAATACTTGCAAGAACCACCGATCTTAGTACCACCAGTTCCTGGTAGGCCATTAATCATGTATTGGGTCAATAGGATGTGTATTGGGTCAACATGAAGACACTGGCAGAAAAGAACATGCAATTTACTATCTGAGCAAGAAGTTCACTGATTGTGAGATCAGATACTCACTCTTGGAGAAAACTTGTGCTCTGGTCTGGGCTGCTCGACGCCTACGACAATACATGATTTGCCATACTACTTTGTTAATATCCAAAATGGATCCGATAAAGTACATATTTGAGAAGCCTGTTGTCTATGGAAGGATTGCTCGGTGGCAGATGCTGTTAACTGAGTATGATATCCAACATGTTACCCAGAAAGCAATAAAAGGGAGCGTCTTGTCTGACTACCTTGCCCATCAACCTGTGAAGGGTTATCAACAAATGAAGTTCGACTTTCTCGATGAGGATGTGTTGTTCATCAGAGATTATAAGACTCCAGACCCTGACATAGGACCCGAACCAGGGGCGCGGTGGACGCTCGTGTTTGATGGTGCCTCCAATTCTAAAGGTCGTGGAATTGGTGCTATCCTTATCTCTCCTACAGGTTTTCACCTTCCCTTCACTGCCAGATTATGCTTTGCATGCACCAACAATATGGCTGAATACGAAGCATGTATCTACGGTATTGAAGCGGCAGTTGACATGAGAATCAAGATTCTTGAGGTCTATGGAGATTCTACCTTGGTCATTGGTCAAGTCAGAGGGAATTTTGTGACTCGGGATTCCAAGTTGGTTTCGTACCAACAACACATTGCGAAATTGGTTCCTTATTTTGATGAGATCACTTTTCATCATATTCCCAGAGAGGAAAATCAATTAGCTGATGCTCTTGTAACTTTAGCATCCATGTTCAAGGTCAAGTGGAAGAATGAAGCTCCTCATATCCGCATTGATCACTTGAACGAACTAGCACACTGTTTAGCAATCGAGGATGAGTCCGACGACAAGCCTTGGTTCTATGACATTAAAAGATATCTAGAAAAACAGGAATATCCCGAGGGTATCACTATCACTGATAAGAAAGCTCTTAGGCGGCTTTGCGCCAAATTCTTCTTAAGTGGTGGTATATTATACAAGAGGAATTATGATTCTGTGTTGCTCAGATGCGTGGATAGACACGAAGCAAACACGATCATAAGGTCCATACATGAGGGCTGCGAGGGTGTACATGCTAAAGGTCCTGCTATGGCCAAGAAGATTCTTCGGGCTGGGTATTCCTGGACAACGATGGAGGTAGATTGTTACAACTTTGCCAAAAGATGTCACAAGTGCCAAATCTACGGAGACAAGATCCATGTGCCTCCTACTCCATTGAACGTTCTGACTTCACCTTGGCTATTCTCTATGTGGGGTATAGATATGATTGGAATGATCGAACCGAAGGCTTCCAACGGTCATCGATTCATTCTAGTTGTTATCGACTACTTCACCAAGTGGGTTGAAGTTGCTTCCTATGCAAACGTTACACGACAAGTGGTTGCCAGATTCATCAAGAAAGAGATAATTTGTCGTTATGGCATTCCTAGCAGCATTATCACGGACATTGAAAACAACCTGAACAACAATATGATGAAGGAGTTGTGTCAAGAATTTAAGATCGAGCACCACAACTCTTCACCATATCGGCCCAAGATGAATGGCGCCGTTGAATCAGCAAACAAAAACATTAAGAGAATTGTCCAGAAAATGGTCAAGACTTACAAGGATTGGCATGAAATGCTTCCATTTGCACTGCATGGCTACAGAACTTCAGTTCGCACTTCTACTGGGGCAACTCCGTATTCGCTAGTGTGTGGTATGGAGGCAGTTCTACCCATTGAAGTCGAAATTCCTTCGCTCAAAGTCATCATGGAAGCAGGTCTTGACGAAGCTGAATGGGTTCAATCCAGATACGACCAGCTGAATCTCATCGAAGAGAAGTGCCTTACAGCCATTTGTCATGGTCAATTGTATCAGAGACGCCTCAAACGAGCTTTTGACAAGAAAGTTCTTCCTCGAACATTCTGTGAAGGAGAACTCGTGCTCAAGAGATATTCACTTGTTCACTTGGATCCACGAGGCAAATGGACTCCCAACTATGAAGGACCTTTTGTTGTCAAGAAAGCCTTCTCAGGCGGAGCCCTGATCCTCACCACAATGGATGGGGAGGAGTTGCCATCGCCCGTGAACTCCGATACAGTCAAAAAATATTATGCCTGAAAAAAATGGATAAAAGTCCGCTAGATTGACATCCGCAAGGACAATCTAGGCAAAAATGGATATCCCGATGGACCGAAAAAAGAAATGTCCATGCAAAAGTTAGGGACAGTGAAAAAAACAATAACAACCCGCTAAGTCGAAAACCCGAAAGGGCGACTTAGACAAAAATGGGTATCCCGGTGGACAAAAAAAAAAAAAAAAAAAATATATATATATATATATATATATATATATATATATATATATATGTAAAAATAAAATGTCCAGACAAGAATTAGGGATAAAGGCATTTGACTGTGAACACTTGAGCCTCTTTTCATCACGGATGGACCTCAGACAGTAACAGAACAGTCGAATCATCATCAACGGGTGCAAAGCGTTGGAACCTAGACTTTCAGTGGATGGGAGCCAATGTTGTAATCAATGCAAACCATGATTTCCCTTTGCCTTTTACATTTGTTTTTCAATTTCATTGCAAATTTCCTCATGAAGGATTTGGCATCCTTGTACACATCTTATGTACATAGTTTTCACATTCAATAAAATTGCATTATCGAATTTCTCAATTGTTTTCATTCCAGTATTTTGTTTGCAAAATGAACGACTATTTGTGATCACATAATACTATAAAATGTTGAGAACAATAAAAGCTAAATCAATTGAGAAAGCATTATGCATTGCATATTTTACCGATAATCCCTGCAGGATAATTAGTATTATACATTGGTGAGTCTAACGCCTGGTCGGCAATGTAGGGGGTTCTTTGAAGAAGTCAATGTTCCTCAGCGGGGTCATCATTTCCCCAGCAGTCGCCATTGTGGTTCTCAGCAAAGTTTGATTGCATTTCGTTTCCCCAACAGATCCATAATGTCTCCAGTAAAGTTGCCATGTTGTACCCCGATAGGAGACATGTTTGTTTTTCCCCAACACGGGTCGCGCGCGACATGCACCCGCTGCTACGCGATTTGGTTTCTCGTATTCTCCAAGCAGAGAAGATTCTCCGAACCTTGTGAGTTCCCCAAACAGAGACAATCAGAACGTCCACAGTAAAGTCAGCGGAAGCTTTGAACTAGGATTTTCCTGGTTTCACTTCCCAGCAAAGTCAACCATGATGTAATGATTGTCATGGTTCTCTTATCCCCGTAGCATCAATGGTGATATTCTACAAGTTTGAGACTTCTCATGTTCTTCCCAGCGGAGTTGTCACCATTCGGGGGCCTTTCGTCGGTAGGATCAGTTTTGTGGGTTCTCCTCCCAGCTGAGGATGTCGAGTTCGTTTTGCTACAATCTCTGCCTAACCGCCGCACATTACCTCGACCTGGATTTTTGCATTGCATGATATCAAGCATCATGTAGATCGATGCATACATAGCATATGCATCGCGCATACCCCCTTTCTTTCTTTTGGCCTGATTCATCTCCCCAGTGGATTTTCAGCCAAACTTCAAACACCCCTTACACTGGCAGCTTTCTTTTGTCGCCGTCGGCCAAATTCTCGAGCTGCTTTTTTATTTAATCCCCTTTTACCTCGAATCATCGAAAATCTGGCGCAATTCGTACATTCAGATCCAAGCGGATTAAATAGGGGCATCTGTCGTAACCCGAAATTTGACCTCCCTCTTTTACTTTTTGCATGGGCATGTGCATTCGCATCGCTGGCATACGCATTCACACTTTTATCTATGTGTTTCTTGTTGCAGGATTTTCAGGTTTTCCAACCAGATTAATCACATCCTCACAGGACCATTACATCATCAAAACAAGCTCAAAATAAAGGTTTCCATGTTTATTTATCAAGACAAGAGATGGGAAAAACGGAATCAGGACTTCAGCATCTTGTTTTTTGTAAATTTGCGGAAATTTTGCAGAAGTAACCGGTTAGCACATATGCTGTAACCGGTTACTCAGTGTATTTTTCACCAAAAACGCAAGTTTTCAAGCATGTAACCGGTTAGCACGTGTGCTGTAACCGGTTACTCAGTGGAAAATTTCAGTTTCTGCTGCATTTTTGGGACAGCACCATGCACTCTCCTTGGTCATTGATTCTACAGTATTCTAGCAGTGTGTGGAACATTCTAGACTTCTCTAGACATTTCAAGGCTATTCAATTCAATCCAAGTGCATTTATTCTAATGCTTCACTCCAAATTAAATGCACTATGTTCCTTGTTTTACAAGCATACCAACCGTTGGATGATGGAAATTCGCATTGGGATTGTTACTGAGTTGGCTCTAACTAACCGAGTTAACCACCTTGACTCAGTGAGTCAAGCCCAACTAACTCCAACCCTAACTCCAAACCCAAAGCTAAGTCCAAACCTCCCATACTCCAAACCTAAAGTCTATATAAACTCACCTTCACTCATTTTTCAAGGACCTTCAACCATTTTGCACAATTCACTCTCAATTCTCTCATTCTCCTCTGCATTTTTCTGCAACTTCTACATCTTCATCTCAATTCTCATCCCAAAACCTCACCAAAAGCTCTTATTCTTGAAGGATAATCACTTTTCACATTGAAAGAGATTAATTCTTGAGCTTAACCTCCATCGTTTGGCATTCTTTGGTTGGATTTCTGGAGTTACATCTTATTCTACTTCAATCCAAGCGTTCTATAACTTTCAATTTGGTGCAAGTTCGATTTCGATGCATTTTCGTGTTTTTGATCGGTTTCGACACGTTTCGTCTACAAATTAAGGATCCTCTGGTTTTCTTTGATTTTATGCATCAAAATCTCTTTGCAACACTTACCAAGCCAAATCTCCGGCTTGTAGGTTGGTGGATCTAACTAATTTTACCGTTTCGCGCATTTTCGTATCGTTCGCAATGTAGTCGATAATTGTTGTGTGTGATTTGGTTTTGCATTTGTTTGATCCATGATCCTAATGTGTTAGTTGATTCTATCACTATTTATTTGTTGTTTTCAAGTTCAATTTTCATGCACAAATTCATTTCCTAGCATGTGGTGGTTGGCATAAGTGATTATGTGTTGAAAACTACTTTTGAAAAGCTGTTTTTGCTGTTATTTTTGCCACTGTCTCAGTGATAACCGGTTAGCAATTATGCTGTAATCGGTTACACAGTTTAATTTTCAACAAATACGCTGATTTTCAAGTATGTAACCGGTTAGCAGATATGCTGTAACCGGTTACCACTGAACTGAATGGCCAATTTTGAGTTTTTTTAAAGCTTGTTTGATATCCTTTCTTCTTCTAACTTCCATGGATCAATGTGCTTCATTTTTATGGATTTTTTAAGTGTCATTTAACTTCTGATTGAAGCATGTTCATGAACTTTTGTTGCACACTTTTGATTATTCAAATTGTTCATATTTTGGCATCATGTGAATGTAGTCATTCTTGCATTTTTCTTTGATCACAAATAACATGATTTTGTGTTGCATTTTGTTGATCACTTGGTACTGTTTTGTACTCTCTTTCTTTGTTTGCATTAATTTCATTCTTCATAGATGAGCTTAATCTTGTATAATCAATAATTTACACCTTTTGCTTTATTGATTTTCCATTCTCTTTGGAAAATTGTTAGCATAGCATTTCCCTTTAATTAATTGATCGAAACCATGTTTCGATTAGTTGATCCTCACTTTCCCTTTCTCTAGGATCTCTTTAGAGCTTCTCTTTCTTGATTCCTCGCGGAGATGGAGTTAGCACGACGCATGACTTTGGAGCGTTGTACAAATTGAAGTTGTTACGTTGTTCACTTCACAACGCGTTAGAGCACTGTATAATTTGGAGCTGTTATGCTGTCTGTTTCAATTCCCACACTATATATTGGGTGCTAGAGAAGGAATGAGGATGGAGTTTTTCTACCCTCATTCTGGCTATTTCTTCGAAAAGGGCGTCTTGTCCTCTCCTCGAGAATAGTCACCTCTATCCTCCAGCTATAGTGTTTCTCATTCCCCAGTCGAGTCGATCCTTGATCACTCTTCTCCCTTTGCAATCTCTTTCGATCCTTGGTCACTTTTCTCTCTTTGCATTCCTTTTCGATCCTTAATCACTCCTATCTCTTTCAACCTCTCTTTTGATCAATCATCATTCTTCTTAGTTACAATCCTTTGTTCTTTGGGTTAGCAAGCTTCCTTTGTTTCAATACCCTATCCTTTTCTTGCGGTCAATCATTGTTCTTTTGATTCCCCTGAAGAGTCTCTACTCTCTTTCTTCCGTTAAACACAGTCCGCATAGTAAAACAATGAGTTTCCTCTTGGGTTAATCATCTTCTCTTGGTTAATCACCCGTCTCTTCAGTTAACCACAGTCCTCCTGTTAAAACACTGAGTTTCCTCTTGGGTTAATCACCTTCTCTTGGTTAATCACCCTGTTTTTCAGTTAACCACAGTCCGTCTATTAAAACACTGAACATTTTTCGGGTTAATCACCTATTCTTGGTTAATCACCATTTTCTTCAGTTAACCACAGTCCGTCTGTTAAAATACTGAACCTTTTTTTGGGTTAATCACCTATTCTTGGTTAATCACCTTTTTCTTCAGTTAACCACAGACTGTCTGTTGAAATACTGAACCCGTTTTTGAGTTAATCACCTTCTCTTGGTTAATCACTCGTTCCTTTCGGTTAATCACAATCCATCTGTAAACACCGAATCCCTAGCAGTTGGCAACCTCCTCTTGGTTCGAATACTTGCATCCTTGGGTTAGTAACCTTTCTTTGGTTCAAATACCCTTTCTTCGGTTGAGTAATGTTTGTTCAGTCAATTCATCGAACCCCTTTGGGTCACGACCTTTGCTCGGTCCTACACCCGTTCTTTGGGTCACGACCTTTGATCGGTCCTACACCCGTCCTTTGGGTCACGACCTTTGCTCGGTCCTGCACCCGTCCTTTGGTTGATCACATTTCATATCTGTTAAAACTTCTTTTCCCCACAGTGTCTTAATCCTCTGCTTGCTTGGTTTGGACACCATCTCTTTCCTTATCTCTTATCCTCTTGGTTTGGACACCATTTCCCTCTTATTCTTTTACTCTCTTGGTTATGATACCACTCACTTACCTTGCGCTCTTGGTTTTGACACCATTCCTTGCTTTTTTCGGACTCTTTTCCTTTTTTCTCCTAGCGGAGCTCCTTTCTTGGTTTCGACACCATTTCTTTGAAATCCCCTGTGGAATTTCCTTGTTTCTTTTGCTCCTGGTTTTGACACCACTTTCTTCTCCTTTCCCTTTTCCTTTTCCGTCTTAGTTCCCCGAACTACGGAAGCTCTGATTCTGCATTCGTTCGAATGTTAGATACGTAGGCACGAGACGCAATGTCTTGGCGAGCACACTTCCACCCTTCTTTCCTTCTCCCTTTCTTCTTTTCCTTTCTGTCCCCTGGTTCCCTGAACTACGATGCTCTGATTTCCTCATTGCACTATGAGGGTACGTAGGCACGAGTGCCCTAATCCTCCGTGAGCACTTTCTTTCCTTCCTTTCTTTTCCCCCTTTTCTTCTCTCTCTCCTTTCTTTTAGCTAGAAGCCTTTAGATAGATAACCCATCCAAGCTTAGAAGCAAGCGAAATGGTTCCCGTCGAGTACGACGGATGCGTTAGGTTCTAATACTTTCATTTCTCATAACCGACCCCCGTTCCCGTTTCTCTCCCCCTTGGGTTTTATCGATATTTTCCCTGTCCTTTGGGACTAAATAAAGTTCGGTGGCGACTCTGTTGTATCTCTGAGTGTGCAATTCATTCAGGTATAAACCAGCCATCTTCAAGATGCAAGGGTTGCAACAGAAACTCCTGAAGGTTACAGACTTCAGGTCACTGAAGCCCCAAGAATTATTGTCGTAATGACTATACCATAACCAGTGGTACACACTATCCCGGAGGAACATATCCCACAGACAGCTTCTGGCATAAACGAAGAAGTATATGAAAGGATGAATGAATTCCAGGAGCAGTTCCTAGAAATGCAAAAGGAATTCCACACCATTTGTGGACAGGACTTGTTTAGCAAAGATGTTGCCGGCCTCTGTTTGGTCCCTAATGTAAAAATATCGCACGAATTCAAGGTGCCCGACTTTGAAAAATAAAATGGCAACTCTTGCCCTCAGAGTCATTTGGTAATGTACACTCGAAAAATGTCTACTCAGACAGAAAATCAACAGCTACTAATCCATTACTTCCAAGATAGTTTAACCGGTGCCGCACTCAGATGGTATATGGGTTTAAACCACACCACGATTAGTACTTTCAGAGATCTAGGGCAGCCTTCGTTCAGCAGTATAAATACAACTTGGACATGGCACTAGATAGGGACCAGCTCAGAGCAAGGTCACAAAAGGATAAAGAAACCTTCAAGGAGTATGCTCAGGAGTATGCTCAGAGATGGTGTGAAATCACCACCCAGATCTTTCCTCCTCTTGAGGAAAAGGAAATGACAAAGATCTTCCTGAAAACATTAACCTCATTTTATTACGATCGAATGGTTGCAAGTGCACCTAGTGATTTCACTGAAATGGTGAACATGGGAGTACGCCTTGAAGAAGTAGTCTGAGAAGGAAGATTGGTCAAAGATGCAGAGCCATCTAACAATACTAAAAGATACGGTAGTGCTTTCTAAAAGAAGAAAGAGCAAGATATCAATAATATCTCTCTGGGAAAGTAAATACGAAGGTATCAACCGGTAGTAGTGGTAACTCCCACTATCAATCCAGCGCCAGCTCTGACATATCAACCTCAAGTTGCTCCGAGCCAACCTAGTCAACAACAGTATCAGTAAAGGCAGCAACAGCCTCAAGGAGGATCGGGACATAACATTAAGAATTGCCTCAGCTTCAAATCTGATGTAGAAAAGCTCGTCAGAAACGGAGTTTTATCTTTCAAAGATACTAATCTGAATGTTCAGACGAACCCGTTACCGCAACATGAGAAGACTACAGTGAATTTGATAGAAGGAGAACCTGGCAGTAGTTATCAAATTCACAATGTATGCTTACTAGGAACCAACCTGGTAAAAATACATTGCAGACAGAGCAAGTACGGCCATGTGCTATCTCGCAACTATCATCAGTGTGATATCTGTTTCAAGGACAATCAAGGATGTGCCATAGTACAAACAGCTCTTCAAGAACAAATGGATCTAGGCTAGATTTAGGATCACAGGATTCGTGAAGTAAACATGGCCCATGCACATCCAAACATTATTCAAAACCATGACATTCGTGCAATGAACATCAATTTAGTGGCAATGCATTCAAGACAAAGTCAGTATTACAATTTTCCGCAGCACGATTGCAGCGCTTGCCCAATCTGCTCAAAAGACCATCAGGGATGCTCTTTTGTACAAGAGGCCCTCCAACGTCAAATGGATCTTGGATGGATCCAAGACTACCATGAAAGTAATGATCATCAGGTTAACATGGTTCAAATCTTTGGCATCCACTTAATGAATACCAGTCTAGTAGACCATGTCAAGCTGGTCAGACTTGGTTTTCTAGCCTCGCACGATTATCAAGACTGCAAAGAATGCTACGAAAACGACCAAGGTTGTGCGCTTTTACAAAGGACTCTTCAACATCTATTAGACCACTGGTGGCTTCCGATCTACCAGGATGAAGACACGCAACAAGTTAGCATAACTAATGGGAATCCTGGTAGACATCAAAGTTGTGATGTCTGCTTACTAGAAACGGATCTCGTAAGGATGCACTGCATACAAAGTGGATATGGTCGAGTACCACCTCACAATTATGAACGCTGAGGGATATGCTCGGAAAATAACCAAGGTTGCTATCTCGCACGAGCAGCCCTCCAACATCAGTTAGACCGAAATAAAACTCAACCATGCTTGAATTCTCAATCAATCAACATGGTACAAGGTTGCCTCCCTGTCCAAAACAAGGACCAAGGACTACTAGACAAAAGCATTGTCATAGTCTCTAATCATGGAATAACCAAGGATTTTTGCACCATAATTCCTCTTCTCGATGAGTCAAAAGTCTCTCTTGACAATAGAAAAATTCCAAACTTAGAGCTAATCGAGGTTGCCTACGACGGTCGAAAGGCCCAAAAAGCCATTATGGTCATCTACTTGCCAGGTCCAATGCCATACAAGTCAGAAAAGGCTATCCCGTACAAGTACGGTGCAACGACCATAGAAAATGGAAAAGAAATTCTGTTACCATCCGTTGTGAACATTGCCGACAACAGTCGAGTTACCCGGAGCAGTCGGATCTTCAACAGAGGAGTTGAAGAACCTACCAAAGAAAAGGAACCTCAAGTCGAAGTTTATAATTAACAAGTTGGTCAATCCAGAAACACAGAACCTGTATAGAACAATGATGAAATCCTGAAGCTCATCCAGAAAAGCGAGTACAAGATTGTGGATCAATTGTTGCAAACTTCGTCTTGGATCTCTGTGATATCTCTCATGCTTAGTTCAGAAGCTCACAGGGAAGCTCTAAAGAAGGTTTTAGAACAAGCCTTTGTAGAACAATATGTGACAGTAGAAAAGTTCGATAGCATTATCTTTAACATCACTTCCTGCAACAATTTGATATTCAGTGATGAAGAACTTCCAGAGGAAGGCAAGAACCACAATATGGTACTCAATATCACAGTCAACTGCCAGGACAATGCTTTAGTCAGCGTACTGGTAGACACAGGTTCATCCTTGAATGTCATGCCAAGGTCAACTTTGGTACGACTATCTTTTCAAAGTACTCCCATGAGAGGTAGTGAGATCATCATCAAAGCCTTTGACGGATCCAGAAAACACTTATCGACGAAGTCGATCTTTCCATAACCATCGGTCTTCACACTTTCCAGGTCATGGACATCCGAGCATCATATAGTTGTTTATTAGGAAGACCTTGGATACATGAAGTCGGGGCAGTCACTTCGATACTTCACCAGAAGCTGAAGTTCATCAAGAACAACAAATTAGTCATGGTATGCGGAGAGCAAGCTTTAATCGTAAGTAACTTATCATCATTCCCCTTTGTAGAACCAGAGGAGATTGTTGGAACTCAATTTCAAGCATTCTTGGTGAGCAATGAGAATCACCTAGAAAAAGGAACGTCGATTTCCTCGTACAAAGACGCTCTCAAAGTAGTGGGAAGTGATGACATAAAAGGATGGGGACAAATTGTAATTCCTACTGATAACAAGACGAGAAAAGGTCTTGCTTTCTCTTCGGCCTGTACCCAGACTACGAAGAAGAATGAAAGTTTTCATCCCATTCAGGATTTCTTCCACAGCGGAGGCTTCCTCCACCCAGTATCTCAAGAAGTCCACACCATAGAGGAGAACAACTCTTCTGATAAAAATGAGGAGTGGAAGTCCTATCTCAATGATGAAGGTTATGTATCTCAGGGAGAAACGTACATGTCATTCTGCTCTCCAAGGTAAAGTCCCAGATATATACCAAGATCAGATGTTAGAATGATTTACAGAGATTATGATCCCGAAGGATGCCGTGCTCCACCCAACTCATTAGAGGAAGTCACTCTGATGAAAGACAACTTTGACTATGATTTTTATGATCCCTTGGATGATTTGCCTATCTGGAAGCCTTACATGGGAGACTCGGGGCAAAAGAGTCAGCCGGACAATGCCTATCAGCTGAGTAATCTTGAAAAGAACGCGCCTGTTCTCCCAGAGTCATGGAATCCTTACTCTGAACATTTCGAAAATGTCCAACACCACGTTGATGAATTTACAAAGGTCGCAGGACAAGAATTCATTAACTACGCATTTCCTGAAGTCAACGTCCATGAGGAAGATGACTCATCTATTCCCATAGAAACCTGGGATACCTTGGGGCAGCCAAGCAGCATATACAACTTTCTAGTCAAATACATTGCTCCTGAAAGCTCTCGCATCAAATACGAGGACATCTAGCCAACTGGATAGGGAGATCCTCTTGAGAGTGAAAACACTATGGAAGATGCAACAGAAGAGTCCTCTTATGATAACTCTGCATGGGAAGAAGACTCCAATGATCCCACTCCGCCAGAAATCAATGTCATTTCTGAAGACAAACCAAGAAGGAAAGTACCGGACTTTGTGATCCACAGAGGAGTTCGTCGCCATTGGGTTGCGGTCGATGTCCCGAAAGTCGTTCATAAATCGAAATAATTGCCACATATTTGTTTTAACCTTTCACCTTGCCCAGGTGAAATGGATGTTTTATAGGGCTTACTTTTTTGTAAATGTACCTCTTCGCTTCGCCCAAAGCGACATAGTTTTGTTTTATAGGGTTATGTTTCAAGAATTGACAAATCATGAATAAATAATGTCATTCTGAATTTCTGCATTTATTGCTATTTTCACTTTTCGTTTTTTCAGAAAATGGTAATCCTAAAATACAACCCAAAATAAAAACAAGCATTTTCAGAAAATACACTACAAACACTTTTGCATTCTCTCTGTCTTTTCTAAAAAGGAATCATCACATCATGCAGATTACTTGTTTTAAACCCCATTGAAACATACGATCCAATGCCTTCTCCCAATTTTGAGTTCCCAGTATTTGAAGCTAAAGAAAAAGAGAATGAAGAAATTCTGGAAGAGATCTCCCGACTACTCAGGCAAGAGGAAAGGTCCATTGAACCTTACAAAGAGCTGTTGGAAACGGTCAATTTGGGTTCAGAAGAAGAGAGGAAAGAAGTTAAGATTGGAGCACTGTTCAGTACAACTGTCAGAGAAGGCTTGATAAAACTTCTCAAAGAATTTCCAGATGTGTTTGCTTGGTCCTACCAGGACATGCCAGGGTTGGATACCAACATCGTGGTACATCACTTACCAACTGAAAATAGAATGTCCTCCGGTAAAACAAAGACTGAGAAGGACATATCCGGACATGGCCATCAAAATTAAGGAGGAAGTGCAGAAGCAGATTGACGTAGGTTTCCTTGCCACCTCAGAATATCCTCAATGGCTAGCCAACATAGTGCCAGTTCCAAAGAAGGACGGGAAAGTTAGAATGTGTGTAGACTACAGGGATCTAAACAAAGAAAGTCCAAAGGATGACTTCCCTCTACCACACATTGACATGTTGGTAGACAACACAACAAAATACAAAGTCTTCTCCTTCATGGATGGATTCTCGGGCTATAATCAAATTAGAATGGCACCAGAAGACATGGAGAAAACGTCATTCATCAACCCATGGGGCACCTTTTGTTACAAGGTAATGTTGTTCGGTCTGAAGAACGCAGGGGCAACTTATCAAAGGGCCATGACAATTCTGTTTCATGACATGATGCACAAAGAGATTGAAGTGTACATCGATGACGATTGCCAAATCTAAAATAAGAGAAGAGTATATGAAACACTTACCAAAGTTATTCGAGCGTCTGAGAAAATACAAACTCCGCTTGAATCCTAATAAGTGCACATTCGGCGTACGCTCAGGAAAACTCTTAGGATTCATTGCCAGCCAGAAAGGAATTGAGGTTGATCCCGACAAAGTCAAGGCCATTTAAGAAATGCCTTCTCCAAAGACTGAAAAACAGGTCAGAGGATTTTTGGGACGTCTAAATTACATCTCAAGATTTATATCCCTCATGACCGCGACATGCGCACCGATCTTCAAACTACTCAGAAAAAATCAAACCTGTATATGGACAGAAGACTGCCAAAAGGCTTTCGACAGCAAAGAATATCTGCTGAATCCACCAATTATGTCTCCTCCAGTGGAAGGAAGACCACTAATCATCTACTTAACAGTCTTGGAAGACTCCATGGGTTGCATGCTTGGCCAATAAGACGAGATAAAAAGAAAAGAGTCTGCCATTTATTATTTAAGTAAGAAGTTTGTGGACTGTGAAACTCGATACACTATGCTCGAGAAAACTTGTTGTGCTCTGGCTTGGGAAGCCAGACGTCTGCGCAAGTACATGATTTGTCACACTACTTGGTTAATCTCCGAAATGGATCCGATCAAGTACGTCTTTGAAAAGCCTGCTCTCACGGGAAGGATTGCCCGTTGGAAAATGTTGTTATCGGAATACGACATCGAGTACCATGCTCAAAAAGTCATCAAAGGAAGTATTTTAGCTGATCATTTGGCTCATCAACTGATTGACGATCAAGAATCAGTCAAATTTGACTTCCCAGATGAAGATGTTATGTACCTAAAAATGAAAGATTGCGATGAACCGCTACCAAGCGAAGGGCCGGAGCCAGGTTCCCAATGGGGACTAATATTCGACGGAGCCGTCAATGCTTATGGAAACACAATTGGGGCAATCATTGTAACACCTCAAGGTACCCATATTCCTTTCACTGCCAGATTAACGTTCAAATGCACAAACAATGAGGCCAAATACGAAGCTTGTATCATGGGTCTCGAAGAAGCTATTGACTTAAGGATAAAGAACTTGGATGTGTATGGCGACTTAGCCCTGGTTATAAATCAGATCAAAGGAGAGTGGAACACATATCAATCAAGATTGATTCCTTACAAAGACTATGTGAGGAGGTTGTTACCCTTCTTCAACAAAATTGAGTTTCATCACATTCCTCATGAAGGAAACCATATGGCTGATGCATTGGCTACTCTATCCTCCATGATTAGTGTGAGTCGATGGAATGACGTACACAATATTGAAATAATGCGCCTTGAAAGACCCGCTTACATCTTTGCGATTGAAGCAGTTATAGATGACAAACCATGGTATCAAGATATCATTTGCTTCCTTCAAATACAAGAATACCCGCCTGGGGCATCAAGAAAAGATAGGAAGACTCTCAGAAGACTGGTTGGCAACTTCTTCCTGAATAATGATATACTCTACAAGAGAAACTTCGACATGGTTTTGCTCAGATGTGTAGATAGACAAGAAGCAAACATGTTAATGGAAGAAGTTCACGAAGGATCCTTTGGCACTCATGCCAATGGACACATAATGGCAAGAAAAATTCTGAGAGCAGGATACTATTGGCTGACAATGGAATCTGATTGCTACAAGTACATGAGGAAATGTCACAAGTGTCAGATATACGTCGACAAAATCCATGTACCGCCAACCCATCTCAAAGTTCTTTCTTCTCCATGGCCTTTCTCTATATGGGGAATCGACATGATTAGCATGATCGAACCCAAAGCCTCAAACGGACATCAGTTCATCTTGGTAGCCATTGACTACTTCACCAAATGGGTCGAAGCAGTATCATACACCAATGTGACCAGACAAGTAGTGGTCTTATTTATAAAGAACAATCTCATCTGCCGTTATGGTGTTCCAAGCCATATCATTACTGATAATGGATCCAACTTGAACAACAAGATGATGAAAGAGTTGTGTGTTGAGTTCAAGATCGAACACCATAACTCATCTCCCTACCGACCTAAAATGAATGGACCGGTAGAAGTAGCTAACAAGAAGATCAAGAAGATCATTTAGAAAATGGTTGTAACCTACAAATATTGGCATGAGATACTACCCTTTGCTATTCACGGTTATCGCACATCTGTCCGCACTTCAACAGGGGCAACCCCTTTCTCTCTTGTGTATGGCATGGAAGCAGTGCTCCCCATAGAAGTAGAGATCCCATCAATGAGAGTAGTTATGGAAGCCAAGCTAATAGAAGTTGAATGGTGTCAAAGCTGACACGATGAACTAAATCTAATTGAAGAAAAGAGAATGACGGCTTTATGCCATGGTCAGTTATATCAACAAAGGATGAAGAAAGCATTCGACAAAAAGGTCCGACCCCGTGTCTTTAGAGAAGGAAACCTCGTGCTCAAGAAGATACAATCATTTCTCACTGATTCCAGGGGCAAATGAACTCTGAATTATGATGGCCCCTATATTGTTAAGAAAGCCTTCATGGGCGGTGCCTTGAGACTCGCAACCATGGATGGAGAGGAGTTTACCTACCCCACGAATGTTGATGTAGTCAAGAAATACTTCGCCTAAATAAAAAAAACGTCTCGGTGGATTGAAAACCCGAAAGGGCGGTCCAGGCAAAAATTAGAGACATAAGCGAAAGTCACCCCGATGGATTGAAAACCTAAAAAGGCAATTCAGGAAAAAGTTAGGGATACATGGCAAGTAACCATATCCGACAAGATTGACTCCTCAGCGGTAACGTCATCCGTCAGGAAAACTTCAGTCAAGGTCACCTTCGACAGAAGCTCAGAATGTCCAGAATTCAAAGTTGGTGGAAAGATAGCAGTCGTTATGTTTCAATGTAGCCCCTTTTCCCTTTAAATTACCATTTTCTAAACTTTGTAATGCTCCATGGGATCATGCGTTTGGCTGATTACCATTCTATCAATAAAATTTGAGCCTGTGTGCCTTTTGTTTGCAATTCTTATTTATTCTGGTTTGTAAAATGACACTTTAAATATGATCAATGATTCTTGAAACAAAAAATGAAGTTACTTTTATTTTCAAAATTTTTTCTGCTTTTAAAATAAGGATGGCAATTTCCTTTTGATTACTGAACACAAAAAGGAACATCGATGACTTCTCCGGAAGTGATCAAACTTCAAGATACATAATCAAGGCACTCCTTTTAATCAGTACACACTGAATAAAGGATCAACTGGTTTAGAAGGAATGTCCCGTCTATCATCCCCGGTAGAGTTCTTACCTCTGAGAACCAATGACTGGTTTTTCTCCATAGTAGGGCCCACCCTTGAAAAACAAGAACGAATTTCTATCCCTAGCAGGTTTGTACCTCCGGAAACCGGAACGAACGCAGGAATCCCTGCTCCCAAGTAAACGTACAACTTTCAGAATCTCCAGTGATACCCCTCATCTCCTAGAATAGCCAAGTATCTGGTTGTGTTTATCAACAGTCTGTATGTTGTGTCTGTTTTATCAGCATCAGCATCTCATACATCGCATATGATTGATTCATATTCATACTCATATTGCATTAATATCACTCCCGTTGTACTCATCCCCAAGTGATAAATGTCCTCTCTCCGATAGAATCGTCAGTTTTCCATTCTACGTCAGATATGACAAAATCCCAGTTTGAGTTTTTTCCTTATCAGGAAATGTATCATCTGACAAATCTCTCTCTAGTGTATTCCTGGATTGAAATCGGTCCTCGATCACTTTGATAACTTGAACCTTTGAAAGACAAGAAGTTGTTTGGTTATACACCTTTAGAACATTACTCTTTACCAATAAAGATGATATTTTACTTTCCCGGATTAAGGAAAAATCCCCAGAGAAAGCCTCTCTACAAAAGACTCTCGGCAATACGGTAGTTTCGCTCCGAAATGTTTGCTTTCAATTGAGTCAACAGCACCTCAAAATTGGATTACATCACACGACATCTTTCCGAAAGGAGGAAGTATGATGTAATTTCCCCAGCAAATGACATCTCCAATAAGAAGTTTGCACACCTCTATAGTTCAGACCAATGGGTTTCCCCAGCAAGTCTGACATAAAATCATTTTCCATCAAATGACATCTCCCCGGCGAGAAGTTTGGTAAAAACCATCACAGATAGCATTCCTTGTCAAAAAACGGACTTGACAAGAAGAAACTAAGACCAGTTCCATGGCAGAAGACCAGGATCGAGGGGAAGTGTATTTCTAAAGAAACTGAGACTAGTTCCATGGCTAAAAACCAGGATCGAGGGGAGGTTTATTTAAAAACAGAAACTGAGACCAGTTTCATGGCTGAAGACCAGGATCGAGGGGAGGTTTATTTCAAATGAAGAAAACTGAGACCAGTTTCATGGCAGAAGACCAGGATCGAGGGGAGGTTTATTTCAAAAGAAGAAACTAAGACCAGTTTTGTGGCTGAAGACCAGGATCGAGGGGAAGATTTACCCTTTTCTAAGTAGCATTACTTAGCAAAAGAATATGGACGATCATATAACCACCATTCGTAACCACAATCAAAATTTTGGGTATTCCGATATTTAATCCTCTTTTACCTTGAATGTCCGAACGTCTTCGCCATTCACACCTTCAGGTCCAAGAAGATTAAATAGGAGCATCTGTCATACCCTAAATTTTGACCACAAGATTTCCCATCATTATGCAAAACATCACCACAATATGGATGTACCTTCATGCCTCATCAATCCTCTCAAATATTGTTGAGCATTCACTTCAATCAAGAATTAGGGTTTTGAACCCTCTCAAAGTACTCAGACAAAGGATCAATCAAGAATAGACATGATCCTCAACTTATCAAACCTCTCAAACCTCCATGAAGGATCAAGAGGTCTCCCACATCAAGAATCAAGCATGAGAATGCAACACTTCAAGCTAATCAAGCCTCAATAGCACCAGTGTCACCAAATTAGGGTTTTGGTCGACCAAGGCCTCCAAAGGAAAATTTTCATCTGGGCATGAGCCATTAATTTAAAACATGATCCAAGAAGCTCAAAGGGACCTCATGGATCCAATCATAAGTACAAAATAGCCTCAGGGGATGCATTCATAAAAAATCAGGAATTAGGATTTCTTGACCTAATTTACCCCTAAGTTGAGTTTTGGAGCAAGGCATGAGCTAAGACCTCAAGAAATGTTTTGGAGACCTCAAATATCTTGTATTGATCCTCTCATAAGTTCAAATGGACACAAAGAACTTGGTTCAGGAGCAATACAAAGATGCAAGTTCATCTGGACCACAAACTAGGGTTTCTGAGAAAAAATCAACCATAACCTTTGACTTTTGACCAAGACATGATCTCAAACCTTGGGACATGATTCATAACACTCTAAAACACCTATGGAATCCATCCATTAGGTTTGAATTAGGTCAAGAACTTGATTTCATAGAGAATCACAAAGTTTAAAATTCATCTGACAAAAAGTCAACTGTGCCCAAAAACCAAGTTTGACTTTTGAGATTTCTTGACAAACATGGTTCCCTTGGGTCAAAAACCATGTTAAGTTATGGTTTGAATCATCATCCATCAAGAAAAATCAAGAAAATTGATGTTAGTTGCAAAAGGGGTAATCTTAAGAAACTTGAAATTTCTCTAATTTATGGAAAAAAGGTGATTTTTCCCAACTTTGCAAGGTCATAACTCCCAAACCACACATCCATTTTCTTCCATCCAAAGCTCAAATGCAAGCTCTAATTACATACTACAAAAGTGTCATAGTGCTCCATAAGCCAAAAAACCTTGGATTTTGAGTTATAGAGCCATGAAGTTAGGGTTTCAAAACTTTTGAACTTGGACACTTAGTGAAATTTTGAGACATAATTTGTTTCATTTTTTTTTCCAACTTTGAGACCATTTTTCATTATGATCCAAGATGAACCAAGACCAAAGTTAAACATCAAAGTTGAAGTATGATATAGGGGCTTTCTAAAAAGTACAAGTGCCTCCCATGATTTAACTTGAGCGAGAAGTTATAAGCTCCCCAAAATGGCATTTTTCACCCTGCCTATACAACAGCATTGGTACATGACTTGTATCCCACGATTTTTTGAGCCAATTTTGGACACTTGCATCATTGTATTTGTGTCCAATATCAACATGAATGATGGAGAATCTGAGCATAAGACCACCAAGTCAAAAATCCTATCCCTTAGGCATGTGGCATTCAAGATTCATTTCCAAAACTTTCAACTTTGTCATAAAGCATTGAATGGATGCATAGAGCTGACATGGAAGAGTTTATAACATTATAAATGAGTCAAGATTATTCTAAGAATCAGAAGACCATAGGCCTGCAAGATTGGCTCAATTCAATGGCTAGAGGAGACTTTGGCTACATGACAAAACTCAATGGATAATAGGGTGATCCAGCCCCCAATCACTATTCCTTGCAAAAAAAACTTTCTCTACTATAAATAGAGGTCATGTGTGACTGATCAAACGACCCCAAAACATCAGAATTCATGTTTTCTCTCATTTCCTTCTCATGAACCAGAATTTGCTTCATTAGCAAGAAAGATTCGAATTTTCAAATAGAGAACAATTCCACCAAAACCAAGATTGTAGACACATCATATACATCATATAGAAGCTGTCCAAACACTTCTCCATCATCTATAACCTCTGAATCACAAAGTTCAAAATCCAACTTAGGCCTATTTGCAGTTGAGGTACCACAACAAGTTCCAGGTGTTTCCAATCAATTCCAAGCATCTCAACAGACTACTTGAGGTCCAAGGAAACTGTCCAGATCATCAAAACACTTATGTAACACCTACAACTGAGGATTCGATTTCCTCTTACAGAGGTAAGCCTGGCACTCTCAAACTCTATAATCCATGCATCATAAATGTGTTTTCAAGTTACAAACATGTTTCTATACTTGTATAGAGTGATTCCCCTCAATCAATTGCTTTGTAGCTATCGTGTATAGGATTTCATAGTGTTCTTTTAGAAATTAGGGTTCATGTGTTCATCACTTGATTTCTCACTCCACACACTTAATATAAATGCAATTAATTGGTACCATTGGAATCCTTATTAAAAAAACGAACAACTTTCATGTTTACAAAGGTCAAAACCATTGAGTAATCAGAGAGATATGAGAGGTTTTGCAAATTTGGCCATGGAGGTTCACGCGAGGAAGAAGAAGGTTGCCTTGGCGCCTTTTTTGAATTTTTGAATATTTGAATTTTTGTTATTTTTTAATTGATTTCAAAAATCAATTTCTCTTTAATTTTTAATCATTTTTTATTGATTCTTTTTTTCAAAATTCACAAAAATGTTAAAATATTTTATTTTACAAAAAAATAAAATTTATATTATTTATTTAATATATTTTGAATTTTTGTAAAGAATTTCATTTTATTTGTTTTTAAACATTTTTAATGAAATTTTCCTCTTGATTTTTCAAATTCAAATGAATTTCACACTTTCATATAAATAAAACATGATTTTTCAAAACATTTTTCAAAATTCACAACTTGTTTTTAAATATATTTGATATTTTATATCATTTTTTATTTAATTTTCTTTGAAAAATTGTATTTTAAATTAAGGATTTTTCCTTGATTTTAATTTTTCAAACTTCATTTGAAACACTTTTGGGCCTCTTTGTAGAGTGTAAGACCCATCCCTTTTGTAAATAAATAATTGGGGCCTCAGTCATTGCATAAGTCCCTCTGCGGTTTTCAAAATCACGGCGTGATCGTCGCCTTTTCAAATAGATCATCTGGGCCTCTCCCTGAGTATAAGCCCCATTTTTCTTTCTTCACAAAAATTTTCGGGCCTCTATTAGAGTGTAAGACCCAACCCCTCTTTGTACAAAAACAATTTTGGGCCTCTGCTATAGTATAAGTCCAACAACGTCTTTCGGTATCGCAGTGCGATCACTGTTTTCAAAATAAGTCATCTGGGTCTCTCCTTGAGTATAAGCCCCAATCTTTTGTACTTAAACTTTGTTTTAAACAATAAACTACCTCCATGGGCCTCTCCTTGAGTTGTAAGCCCCATACCTCTGTTTTCAAAATCATCTGTCTATTTTTAACTAGTACTAAGAGGAACATTATTCCCGGTGAAGCTGCTCTTAGAACACTTGGGTCTCTCTTTGAGTTATAAGCCCGAAACATTCTTTTCTTTTCAAATAAATTATTTTTAATTCAAACTCAAATTCAAAGTTTTCTCAAAACTTCTTCAATTTCTTAAAACCCTAATCATACAGTTGTAAATTAACACAATCAATCACAATACACTTGGGCCTCTTTTCAGAGTATAAGTGTAACGCCCCGATTTATTTAACCGTATTTAATTATTCTATTTATGTGAAATTTTGTGAATTGTGTGATTTATTGTGTTTCATGTTAATGCATCATGCTTGGGCATTGAGAGTTTGTGGCATAAATGTGTCACATTTTGACCTAACATCCACTGGTAGAAGTTAGTGTTATTTTTGGCATTTTTGGGATTTGTCACGTTTTGCACTTAACTTCCACTGGTGGAAGTTAGTGTTATTTTTGGTCTTTTTGGATTTGGTCACGTTTTGCACTTAACTTCCACTGGTGGAAGTTAGTGTTATTTTTGGCATTTTTGGGATTTGTCACGTTTTGCACTTAACTTCCATTGGTGGAAGTTAGTGTTGTTTTTGGCTTTTTTTGATTATGTCACATTTTGAACTAACTTCCACTGGTGGAAGTTAGTGTTATTTTGGCCTTTTTTCGAATTGTGTAAATTAAATGAGTTTTACCTATTGATTGGATAATTTCTTTGATAGGTAAAATATTTGCAATAAATTATAATTTCTTTTCAACTTTTATTTCCCGAAATATATTTCATCGGTATGTTTATGTTTTATCGCATTTTGAGAGCGTTGGGAGATATTTGAGCTGAGGGGTATTTTGGTCTTTTTGGGGTTAGATATTTTGATTTCTTATAAAAATAGAAAAGTTAGTAAGAGTTTCCCAAAAGAGAAGAAAAAGAGAGAAATAGAGAAGTGAAGAGAAAGTGAAGACAAAGGGGAAAAATCACCAAGCAAACTTTAGGAATCGGATTGTTATCGGGTAAGGGTGCGAAACTCGGTTATTATATCATTGTGTACGATTATATCCGTTTGTTTTTGAATTGTTTGGATTGTGTAGGAAAATATTGAGTTTAGGTTAGTTTTTGACATAATCGATAAAATCGGGAGTTTTTACGGATGAAATTCGAAACAAATTGTGTAGTTTAGTCGTGTGAGGTGAGGCCGACATTATAGGAACTCGTTTCGTCGAAATCGGTTGATGATTGAAGTTTTCACGTTTTTGGCTTTTGAAAGTGAGGTTTTCGTGAAAAATAAAAGACGAGTAATCAGGTTTTTCTTGATTCTAATATGTCCGTATGTATTTATGTGATATTACCATGTGTTTGTTTCGAAGGAATTATGTGAATCGGTCGGGTTTTCGGACGAAAACGCCGAAAAATAGCAGCTGCACCAGTAGAACCCGCAGGGCTGCATTGCTGATTTTTCTGGTTTTGTGTAATTGTCGGAAAACTTCGGAAATTCATATCTCTTGAACCGTAAGTCGGTTTTAACCCCCGTTCGAAGCGTTGGAAAGCTAACGAGATGTTCTTTCTAGGAAAAATAATTTTGGGGTCTGAACTTGGTCCAATCGGTACAGTTTTTACGAACCGTTTCGTAGTGTCGGGCGTCCGGTTTATGTTTTTGCGTTATTTTGAAATATTCATATCTTGTTAACCGTTTATCGTATTTAAGAGTTCTTTATACCGAATCGAAGCTGTCGATGAGTACTTTTTGATGATGATAGAAAATATTATTTTTGGCTGACTTTTAGCCGACTTTTCCGAGAAACCGTAAAATGGAATTTTTGAGTTATTTTCTATATTGTGCGATAGGATATGATATGTAACGTATGACTTGTGTGAGGAATGTTTGATGGGTATATGATGTTGTGGTGAAGGTTTGTGGCCGTTTGGCAATTATGTGCATTGTATTATATGTACTTGAAATGCATGATTTAATGTATGAGCCTTGATTGCCATGGGTCATTATATGACATGCATCCGGTTGTAGACATTGTAGATCCCTTCGTGGGTGTAAACAATGCATGTAGACATTGTAGATCCCTTTGTGGGTGTAAACAATGCATGTAGACATTGTAGATCCCTTCGTGGGTGTAAACAATGCATGTTGAATTGTAGATCTCTTATGGGTGTAAGCAATTGCTGTATTGATCGTGTGCCTATTATAAAGGACTAAAAACGATCCATAACGTCGTATGCTTGTTGATAAGTGGTAGCGACGGGGAACATCGTATTCCCGACGAGGAGTTACCCTAAGTAACGAGCGATGATTCCAAGAGTTCCTAAGGGACTAGTGGTACCGCATGCATAGAGTCGTTGTGTCGGTCTCTGTGCATTTGCATAATTCATTACATGAATGTTTATGTGTTGAATTTTGAGAAGGATTTGTTATGCATTGTGTTAATGTATATGCTTATGTGATTGATGTGTGAAATGGGTTTAATATGTCTTGTGTTGTTTACAAGTATCGTATTTGTGTGGTGAGAATAATTGTGCATATTTTGCTAAGTGTTTTATAATGATATGCAATTATATTATAATCCTGTTTCTCACCCTTCTGCTGTGGTTTAATGCTGTAATGGCATTGCAGATTAGACGCTGGAGGTCTTTTGCGAAGATTAGTGTCTTCGTCTTTTTGTCGTTCCGTCGGCTCTGATATGTAACACGGGTAGTCGGGGTTCGAGTGTAGATGTTTCTTTTGGCTTGTATATAGTGGCTTTGTATGAACATGTATATGACATACTTATCTTTTGTGATGACATCAGTTATGGATGTTCCGCTTTAATTCTGTAACTGAACGATGATATTTTGGAACTGAGTTCCTATGTTTATATGACTATCAGGATGTTATATATCTATATGAGCAGGTTGTTTTAGTTCACGTTGGTGTGGCATCTCTGGCTATATCATGATAAATTATTCTTTGCTCTGATGTTTTATTTATAAGATTAGTTTATTCCGGTTTTTGTACGGGGTATAGAAGGGGTGTTACAATAAGACCCAACATCTTTTCAATTCAATGCATATTTGTTTATATACATGTCAATACATTTATCTGTATATACTTCTGCATATTTGTTTAGAGTTTCCCCCCGCAGTTAGGTCAACATATAGGTCAAACCAGAGGTTACTTTTAACATAGTAAAAACTAGTTTCCTCATAGGAAATTCCCTCAATACAGTCTGCATCCACTTGGGCTTATTCAATATGGAACAAAGAAATGAATTATTCCCGGTGAAACTTTTCTCAAGATTGTCAAAACTTAGAAATGTATATATGTACAAGAAATTCATTTCCCCAGAGATGATTAATTCCCGGTGAAACCTCTCCTGAATTTCTTCAAACCTTAAGAACTGTTCAACAAAGAAAGGATTAATTCCCGATGAAACCTTTCTTGAACTTTTCCTAGGCTTGGACCCACAGGCTTCCTAGAAGTATCCCCAACCTCCTCTTGGGCTTAGTATAAGGACCAACAGGCTTTTTAGAAGTTCCCTAGCCCCCTCTTGGGCTTAGTACAAGGACCCAAAGGCTTCCTAAAAGCATAAGATAGAAATTAGTCATCTCTACTTGTCCAATCCCCAGGAGAGTCAAATTTCTAGAACACACTATCATCCAAGGGTTGATCTTCATCCCTTAAACCAACAACCTCCTCTTGGGCATCATACAAAGACCCCTCTCTACACCAGAGTCTACCACTTCTTGAGAGACTTGGACAATCTCAACCTCCTTCTGGGCTTCATTCAAGTAGACTTGGAAAGTCTCATAGTCTCCGCTTGGACTTCACACAAAGACCCTCAAGTTTCCTAAAAGCATAGGGAAAACCCCGATCGCTCTACCAATACACCAGTCTCCAGTAGAGTTAAAACCCTAAGGTTTTCAAACTCACCTTTAAAACTCCTCTGTCCCCCAACGAGGCTTAACTTTCACCTTGAACATCCCATCCAGGGTCAGGTTACCATCAACAAATCCTCAAATGGATCAGAGCCTCATAGCATCTGGTACTTCAACTCTTCTCTGATTCCCAGCAAGAGTAAATTCCTTTTGGATTCCCCAATACAATTTGGACCTGCTCCTGGATTTCAATAAATCCTCAGCAAGAGATAGCCTCCTCTTAGGCTTCATATAATAATTTTTCCCAGTCAGCCTCAATCTTGGGCTTTGTACAAGACAAATAAAATCCTCCCCAGTGGAATCATTTTTTTCAGCTTCAACCTTGGGCTTTAATCAAGGCACACACAAATCTACATCCCCTCAGATGAGACCATGAATCCTCTCTGCAGGAAGATATGTCCTTTGTACATCACATATCAAAACAAATAATCAAAACCTTTTTCCAGATAATTGCTATAAGTGGCACACTTGTTGATTCAAAATCCAAGCTGGAGTCCTTCCCTTATCCTGGCTAAAATTCATCTTTCACCTGACTGCTGTAAGTGGAAAGCCTCTAGATTCCATACATCCAAACCAATGTCCATCTCCTAGCATGAAAGATTCATAAAGGAAAAAGTGGCATTGCTCAACACTGAGTTAAAGCTTCTTCCTTCACGACACCTCTCTTATAAAGAAAATTATGGCATTGCTGGATTCTACATATCCCAATTAAAGTAATTTCCCTTATAATCAATTTCTCAATATTTGTGATGAATAGGTGAGATATCTTCCTTTAGAGATGACAAATTCTCTCTCCCAGTCACCCTTTAGCTTCAATCTTGGGCTTTAAACAAGACACAAATACTCAGATTGCTTCAATCTTGGGCTTTGAACAAGACACCACATATCTTTCCTCCCATAGAATAGGAGGAACTACGATTGCTCTGATTTTCCAAATCTCTTTGTGGGAATACGTAGGCATAAGATTGCGAAATCTTAGCGAGCACACAAATAAAAAATCTTAGGTCCAGTACCTTCCCAAAAACAATAGAAAACCTGAAAACAACAAAAACATTTCCTCAATTCTCCCAAAGGAGAAACTTTCCCAATCCACAGCAGATAAATACAAGAAAGCATTTCAAGTTAACAGAAATACATGCAAAAGAAGGTTCCTATGGATTATCATAGATACACTGGGTGTTAATAGCTTCTCTTTATATAATCAGACCCCGATCTCTTAGCATTTGTTAAAGAAAAAATTTGCATGCAGAGTTAGTTTAAGATATCTTCCCCTTCCTTTCTTGCTTCATAGGATAAATACAGAAACCAGAAAGTAGCACTAATCATGCGGTAAGGTGGTCGCGTCACCAGGGAAAAAACCGACGGCTACACACCTAAAAATCCAAATGATTACATCATGTGTATTGGATGACTTGCAAAATCAAGAAATTCTGTACAAGTTTACTTGAAACCGGAATGCCCCATACCACCTACATCACCGGAATGGGCGACTCATTCAACCGCAAATGCCGAGACGTGGCCGAATCGTTTTGTTGAAAGGATGCACGAATTCGAAAGATTGAACAACATTGAAAAGGAATCGAATGCGGAAAAGTCCAAAGGGGTACCACCAATAGATTTAGTCGGCGACACTTGTTTTGATTCGTTTTGAATTCTTGTATAATCGGACGACTAAATATAAATTTTTGAAGTGCAAAATAGTCACTTTTTATTCTTATGCCTTATTTATGCACTTATGCCTTTTATTTGTCTATTATGATGTGCTTCTATATTGAGTTCTGGTTTTAAAATGTAGCAGGGAAAGTTCTGGATATGTATCTATGGAAGGTTCTTAATTTTGCAGTTTCAGGGAAAGTTCCAGAGATACACCTCCGGAACCAATAATTATGGGGCCGTTCTGTAGATATAGCTCCGGAAACAAGTTTGACAGAAAATGGTTGGTCCATATTCACCTAGGTTTTCTATAAATTTGGGGTTTCATTTGTTATCTTTCACACAAATACAAAAATGTCTCAATTGTTTGAAATAAAGATTTGTTGGTATGTCTCAAGTGTCTCCTTTTTCGACGGCAAAACACCTGGGAGGACGTTCAAGCTCATGGATCTCACCCCCTCGCCGATATCATAGACGAGATCCAATATCGCCTACCTAACAATGACAAACGAAAGGTTGTGAAGCTTGAGTATCGTTCACCTTCAGTTGACAACGAAGGGAACGTTGTTTACAGCAAGTTTGAGCTTAAGAATCAAGACGATGTTAGGGCGATGTGGCGAACGTATTTCAGTTTCGAAGAGAAAATTCCGCTCGAGTTAGAGGCGACGGTCCGAAGAACGGTCGATGACATCTTACAGATGTGAAAGCGTCCATCGGAAATTAAAATGTAGTATTTAAATTTCTATCGAAATCATCAATGTAACGCCGATTTTATTTTATGAGTGTTGATTATATTGCTGTAATATTGATTTTTTGGGATTCTGATTCTGGGTTTCTTCCGTAAATACGCAGACGGAAGTATACCGTAGATGCATCTACGGAATTAATTAAAAAAAGCTAAAAAAATATGCGTCCGGAGATACATCTCCGAAATTAAGGGGTAATTTAGTCAGCACGTATGATGCCTAAGAAGTCCAAGAAATGGAATAAGAAATTCTCTTATTCTAAATGGGTGAGACGAAGATAATATATTTTAAATTTATATATGTATGATTTACATTTTTTTTTTCATAGTTGATTTACTAAAAAAGAACATTTTAGAATATGTTATAGATTTAAGGGCAGATTCATATTCTTTATTGAAATTCAACTATTTGACCAATTATTTTATCCATTTAATGTGTATTTTCCCTTTTATAACTACCTAAATAATTATAATAAATTGATCAAAAGTTGTAAATCCCTTTTACAAAAATTTCCTAACTTAATTTTTATATATATACTTTTTTATTTCCTTTAAAATGGAAACGCAACCAAAGATGAATCAGGCCGGAATTTGGATGAATATGAGATACCTAAAAAACAGTGCTTATAAACGACGAAAAATCAAACTGTCGCATTGTAGGGTCAAAATGGTAAGTTCACAAAATCCCATATCCACGATGCTATAAATAAGTTAATACAGCATGATGGCACAACAATATAGCAAAACAAAACATTTGGCCAAACAAACGAGTTTGTCTGAGGTGAAAAGTGTCCCGTGATGGAGGTAGCAATGAGAGATTTTCTGAACAAGTGCGGTGGCGCCGCCGTGATAGACGGTGGTTTCGCAACTGAGCTTGAACGCCATGGTGTAGACCTCAACGATCCACTTTGGAGTGCCAAATGCCTCTTCACTTCTCCTCACCTCGTCCGAAGGGTACAACTTTTTTTCTTTACTTATTCATTTTTGTTTCTATTTTAAAATAGATATTCGATTTTGCCCGATTAATTTAAAATAATCAATTCCACTGTTCATTAACGAGTCTAACTAAGAACCTCAAGAAAAGCACATTCTCAAAATTCAAACCTCTATCGCAAAATCATCGCTTGACCTCATGTTCTTACGCAAAATTATTATCGTTTATAATAACTTAAAATGCTCAAAACTTTGTAATAATATTTATGATAAAGAATAAATATTATTTAAATTGTTCCATTTACAGGTTTTTAGGAACAGACTTTGACAAAAATGTTACGTAATAAAAAGTAGCACAATAAGTAATGAAAAGTACACGTGGCACTTTATGTTAGCCAGGTGTCAGTAGTTCATGGACTCGGGTTCTAGGAGTAATGTCTTTCTGGCTGGCTGGTTCTTCCCAATTGTGCCTCGTGAACACATAACTTATAATTTTGTTGGATATGTCTTTGAGATTATGATACTATGTTATAAAGCTAGAGATTTTATTTATAGTTTTTTTTAAGTTTTATAAGTTCTTCGAGATAATTAAGTTTTATTTTCGTATTTTAATTTAAAGTATTAAATAGAATATAATAACAATAAATTATTAATTTTTTCTTAAATAGACTAGTCTGATAGACGTAAAAAAACTTTTCTTACGATCTGTGACCTAACCTCTTTAGCTAAATAGACTTATAAAAAAGCATAGGTCTTTTCTATTTAAAAAAAACTTGGCCTGACCTGAGCCTATGTAGCTAGGTCGTAGGCCCCTGTGTTAGTCTGGCCTATTTCCACCCTTAATTCCCATCCCTAATTCCCACTCTTAATGATAGTAGTATTAAACATTTAATTATTTAATATTATATTATTTTAAATAATTCTCCAAACTTTTAACATACTTTTTGAAATGAAAAAGGAAAAACTTATCTTAGATAAGATTGACATGTTTGGATGTATACAACCAAACTTGGATTTATTTATTGACTAAGAAAACAACTTAAAGCAAACGGAACTCCTAATACAAGTAACGTTTGTTTGGTATTTGTACAAGAAAAGAAAAAGAAAAGGAATTGCATATCTACTCCATCCACTTTTTATTATAAGCAAAAATTTAATTTTTAAAATTATTAATCTTTTTAATCTTTATATAGTCCAAATTTATTATTTATTCAATAAATTATTTTTATTTTTATTTATGACAGGTTCATCTTGATTACCTTGCCGCAGGGGCAAACATAATATTAACATCATCTTATCAGGTAAATAATTCATATAAACTATTAATTTTAATATGATTTACTAGCCATCATTAACTTATCATGCAAATAATCATAATGATTATTATTTTTTTTTGTATATTCAGGCTACAATTCAAGGTTTTGAAGCTAAAGGGTTCTCAAAGGAAGAAGGCGAAACTCTTCTTAGAAGAAGTGTGGAACTTGCAATCGAGGCGCGCGATATTTATAACGATAGGTGCACAAAGGATTCGTTTGATTTTACCAGAGATGAAAGATATGGAAGAAGTCGTCCGATTTTAATTGCAGCTTCTGTTGGAAGCTACGGCGCCTATTTGGCCGATGGCTCTGAATATACGTGAGTCAACTAAACATATCATGCAAAATAAATTATCAATTTAAACACACATTTGCGTTCGAGTTTTAGTTTGATGAAGTTATGGATTATGATGTTATGATTGCGTCTTTTTTGACAGAGGGGACTATGGCGATTCCGTTACTGTCCAGACACTCAAAGATTTTCACAGGGAAAGGGTAAAGATTCTTGTTGACGCAGGTGCTGACATAATTGCTTTTGAAACAATTCCAAACAAACTTGATGCACAGGCTTATGTTGAACTTATGGAGGAAGAAGGAATAGAAACTCCTGCATGGTTTTCATTTTCTTGCAAGGATGAAAACAATGTGGCTAGTGGAGAATCTATTTTGGATTGTGCTTCGATTGCTGATTCGTGTCGACAAGTTGTTGCGGTTGGAGTTAACTGTACTGCTCCTAGATTTATTCATGGCTTGATTTCATCTATCAAAACGGTATGAATTTTATTATATCAATATATTTGTTCAATATGAACAATTTTCAACTGATAGTTATAGAACTGATACTTGTTCCTTGAATTCTTCCTTGAATTCTTAAATATCAGGTAACAAGTAAACCAATACTTGTGTATCCCAATAGTGGAGAGACTTATAATCCTGATAACAATCAATGGGTGGTGAGTTCCTTATTTTCTCTATCTGTTCATGAAAACAACTCTGACTATCAGAGCTGTCTTTGAGAGCGTGCAAGGCGCCGCATTGGCCCAAAAATTGCCCCAAAATTTAGTACAGTTAAAGTATGACAAAATAGGATATCTATTTGTTTTACTACAGCTAAATCATGTCTAACCTACACAGAATCTCCGAAAACTTCATATTGGTCATGAATCGGCCGACCTTATGTGACTGATGCGTGTTTTTTATGTTTGCAGAAATCAAGTGTGGAAGCAGAGGAAGACTTTGTGCCTTACATAGGAAAGTGGCGTTATGCTGGTGCTTCACTCTTTGGTGGCTGTTGTAGAACCACTCCCAAAACTATTAGAGGCATAGCTGAGGCAATAAATGAAAAACCTCATGGAAAATCAATATAAGTGTTGATTGATTTTGAAGTATATGTTTATGTTATGTGTGTAATAATGGAACAAAATTATGACAATAATGTAAAGAAAATGGTTAGCTTTATGTCATGTCTTGGCTATGCCACGGTCTTATATGACATGCACTAATTTTGGCACAAAGATATAGCCGTAGAAATTGGAGATCTTTGACAAGTAATCTTTAATATTATATTATAAATTACTTGACCTACTTGTTTGTGGAAACTTTTGAATGATTAATAGAGTAATACAAATCATAACATGCTTAAAAGATAATATCGGAGCTATCCATGCATAACTATACTATAATTGAAGAATATTTTTATTTTTTAATATGAATTCGATGCTCAATTAAACATTTTTTAAATTGCAATGGCATAAAGAAATATATTCTCTTATGCAAAACTTTGAAGCTTGCTTTAAGCTATGAAGTGCTATTTTTATATGTACATGATTATTCGTTTTCTTTTATATAAAGTTTTGGAAATTAGTAGATATAAACCTCTGTATCAGGAGGTCTATTAAAGAATGATAATCTTACATCTTACATCTATGTCTTGAAATCTGATGTAATGATGAGAAGAAAAACATACTTTGAAATTTTCAGAAATTAAAATGTCAGAAAGCAGAAGGGAAGACGATTGAGGATACTAGAGCCGCTCAACGGAGGTCTGGCGGGGCAATTGGCGGCAACAGAGTCTGGCTGTCTGTGGTGGTGGCTCTGGCTGTCTGTGGTGGTGGCTCGAAGGCGGTTTATTGGAGTCTTGATCGTACACTACTACAAAATAAGTCTTTAGTAATACAAATATTACGACGACCATAGTGTTAACCCTGGTAATAGATTAATCCTGGTCGCATATATATTTTTTTAATTTACTAGATGACATGTCATAATGGTCAAAGTAGCAACTGTAACACCCCCAATCTATACCCCCAATTAACAAAAACAGTAAAAGAAAATTCAAAATTTCGTCAGAGTATATTTAAATTGTCATGGCATAGACCGAGGGGTCACATCAATTTGAAAACAATACATACAACACCTGCTCATAAAGATATGCAACAATGGGGTAGCAATCAACAGAGGAACTCAGTTCCCTACACCCACATTTCAGAATTTGGAATAAAAGCGGAAAATCTAAAACTGAATAACATACATATATATATCATGAGAAGTTTGTCGTACATCAGGTTATACATGCACAAGCCAAAAGATATACATATACAGAATACACAATAATCACTAACGGCCTCCCTAACTACCCGGTGTCACATATCAGAGCCGACCGACAAAAGAATGAAGACGCAAAGCTTCACAAAAATACCTCCAGCAACTCTAATCTGCAATGCCTCATAGAGCATTATAAAACAGCAGAAGGGTGAGAAAAACAACTATAACATAATTGCATACAATTATATATAACACAAAAATACACACATGTATACGTTTCTCACCACAACTCACGCCATAAATCATACACAAGGCATTACAAGACATAATACATATTTCCATCACCAACACATATCCATATATCAATTTATCCACAAATCCCCACATAAACAACCATCAATGATTTATGCAAATGCAAGAGACCGACGCAACGACTCTATGCATATGCACATACGGTACCGACTTCCATTGTTTCTCATCACTAGTTCACTCAGGAAGTCTGCTAGAATCATCGCTCGTTACATAACTGTAACTCCCCGTCAGGCCTACGATGTTCCCCACCGCTCACACCCCACACGGGCACACGGTGTTTATGGATCGCTCACACCCTACACGGGCACACGACCCGATCGCTCACACCCACATGGGCACACGATCGTCTATAATCATCGCCTACACCCCACATGGGCACACGAAGTTATAGCGAATTCCCTCTGGAATCCAAACCGTCACTCAGGACGTCTCAACAATGCATATCATGATGCTTGGCATACAAGGACTCATGACATTTAATATGCACACACATACATACATTTATATCGACAAAATCACACTTTCCACTTATGCCCAAAACAATGCATTTAATTTCCATACGGCCACAAATCATCACAACACCATTTAAACGCATACATTTACGTCATACAACAACACCTTGCATAATACATATCAATTACGCATCACTACAACGACAAAAGTCGACAATCGACACTATTCCCAATTTTTTGACATAATTAAATCGGCTAACAATTTCAAAATCATCATAATGGGAAAGTACAGTTCAATAGCTACACAACGATACCAAGAATGTAAAAATCGGACAAACGAAACTCAAGTTACGAAAGAAAACGAAAAATGATATTTTGAAAAGTCACATTCTGCAATTGTCCTGTCCATACGCGTATCACCATGATCCATACGCGTATGAGCAGAGACTCATTTTCCCCAAAGTTCACGTTAGAATGTCCGTACGCGTAATGACCAAAACCATACGCGTAATGCCCTGAAATGCTACGCGTATCATACGCAAATGGGCAGATGACCGAGAAAATTGAAGACCCATACGCGTATTGGCCCATGGCTCGCCCACCATACGCGTATTGCCAAGGTCCATACACATATGAACATGCCCCATACGCGTATGACCTGGAAAAACCAGAAAAATTTCTGCAGAACGTGGTTCTGCGTTTTCCACCCAAAAATCCTCCAATTTTCACCTACACCCAGAAAATTACCAATACAATGCATAGCAACATGTATCTATCATATACCAACCTTAAGAAACACTAAAAACATGATTTCCAACACATTTGATCAATTTCTAATCAATTTTACCAAAAATGGGTTTTACTAAATTTCTTCATTTCAATCCAACAAACATCACAAATACACATACATAACCATACACAATCATACAATAATTGAGTTTCGCACCCTTACCCGATTAAATCGATTCTAGAAGTTGATTTTTCTTGATTTTTCCCAAGTTTCCTCACTATTTCTCTTCTTCTTCTCTTTTCTCCTCTCTTTCTTTCTTTTCCTTTTCTTTCTTTCTCTTTTTCTCTCTTCCTAATTCCCTTTCTATTCTAACTTAACAAAATATTGTGAAATGTCCAAAATACCCCCACACTCAAATATATCACAAACGATCCCAAAACCCGATAAAATATCACAACATTGAAAAATAACATATTTTCAGATAAAAGTCAAAAATAAAATAAAATAATAATATAATAATCAAACGACTCGATTAAATAAAACTCACACAAAAAATGGGTCGTTACAACTCTCCCCCACTTAGAAATTTTCGTCCTCGAAAATATTACCTGAGACGAAAAAATTTGGATATGACTCCCGCATCCAACTCTCCAACTCCCAAGTCAAATTGCCCTCAGCAGCGCCGCCCCACGCCACTTTCACAAGTGCAATATCCTTGCCCCGCAACCGCTTCATCTCGCGATCCAAAACCCTAACTGGTAATGCCTCAACTGTAAGGTTCTCCCTTACCTCGACCTCATCCATCGGAATCACATGCGACGGATCCGGAACATACTTCCGAAGCTGTGAAACATGAAACACATCGTGCAAATTCGACAGATTCGGCGGCAACGCCACCCTATAAGCCACAGCACCCACTCTCGCGGATATCTGGTAAGGACCAATAAACCGAGAAGTAAGTTTCTTCTATTTCAATGCACGACCCACACCTTTTACCGGCGTGACCCTCAAAAATACATGATCGCCCTCTTGGAACTCAAGATCCTTCCGTCTCCGATCATGATAACTCTTTTGTCTACTCTGAGAAGCTTTCATCTTCTCACGAATAAACTTCACTTTCTCCGTCGTCTGTTGCACCAATTCCGGTCCAACCACCGTTCGCTCACCAGATTCGTGCCAACACAACGGTGTCCGACACCTTCGTCCATACAATGCTTCAAACGGTGCCATCCCAATACTAGAATGGAAACTGTTATTATACGTAAACTCAATCAATGCAAGATAACTATCCCACGCACCACCTTGTTCCAAAACACACGCTCTCAACAAATCCTCCAAAGACTGAATCGTCCTCTCCGTCTGACCATCCGTCTGCGGATGATAAGCCGAACTTAATCTCAATTTAGAACCCAAAGCCTTCTGTAAACTTTCCCAAAATCTCGAGGTAAATCTAGGATCTCGATCAGAAACAATACTCAATGGAACCCCATGTAATTTCACAATCACACTGATGTAAATCTCAGCCAACCTCTCCAAAGAGAAACTGATGTCAATCGGAATAAAATGAGCCGATTTAGTCAGTCTATCAACAACCACCCAAATAACATTATGCCCTCACTGAGTATTCGGTAACCCTGTTACAAAATCCATGGAAATACTATCCCATTTCCATTCAGGAATATCTAACGGCTGCAACAAACCACTAGGCCTCAGATGTTCCACCTTCGATTTCTGACAAGTCAAACATGCATAAACAAACTGAGCCACATCTCTTTTCAATCCAGACCACCAGAAAATCTTCTTCAAATCTTGGTACATCTTATTCGCTCCCAGATGTATACTCAAATTACTCCGGTGTCCTTCCTCCAAAATCATCTTTTTCAACTCCGCATCATCTGGAATACAAATCCTACCTCGGAATCTCAAAACACCATTAACATCCACTTGAAAATCACTACTCGCATCTTTTCCTCCAACCAACATCAAATCCACAAATTTCACATCCAACTTTTGTTTCTCACAAACAGTCATCAAAAAATAATTAGTAATCGTTAGCATACCAAGCCTAACACTATCCGACGTCACTTCACAAACCAAACTCAAATCTCTAAACGATTCCAAAAGTTCCCACTCCTTAACCATTAATGCGGACATATGTAACGATTTTCGGCTCAATGCATCGGCTACCACGTTAGCTTTACCAGGATGGTAATTCAAGCCAAAGTCGTAGTCCTTCAAGAATTCTAACCATCTACGTTGCCTCATATTTAGCTCTTTATGATCAAACAAATATTTCAAACTTTTATGATCACTAAAGACTTCAAACCTTGCACCGTAGAGATAATGCTTCCAAATCTTCAACACAAACACCACAGCCGCTAACTCAAGATCATGAGTAGGATAATTTTTCTCATGAACTCTTAACTGCCTTGAAGCATAAGACACCACCTTACCTTCCTGCATCAGAACACCACCCAGACCAATCAAAGAAGCATCACAATAAACCACAAATGGTTCATTAGGATTCGGCAAAATCAAGATCGGAGCTGTCGCCAATCTTCTCTTCAGCTCATTAAAACTCTCCTCACACCGAATATCCCAAATGAATGCTTACCCTTTACAAGTCAACTGGGTCAAAGGAAGTGCTAGTTTCGAAAAACCTTCAATGAATCTGCGATAATAACCAGCCAAGCCCAAAAAGCTTCGAATTTCAGTAACAGATCTCGGAGCCTCCCATTGTAGAACTGCTTCTACTTTAGATGGATCCACAGCAATACCATTACCTGAAATTTCGTGTCCAAGAAAACTTACTTCCGATAACCAGAATTCACACTTGGATAATTTAGCAAAAAGCTTCCTCTCCTTCAAAACCTGCAAAACAATACGCAAATGTTCTGCATGCTCCTCCCGAGACTTAGAATAAATTAAGATATCATCAATAAACACCACGACAAAACGATCCAGATGCTCGTGAAAAATACGATTCATGTATTCCATAAACACACCTGGCGCATTAGAAATCCCGAACGGCATCACAGAATATTCATAATGACCGTATCGTGTCCTAAAAGCCGTCTTCTGAATGTCTTCCTCCTTCACCCTTATCTAATGATACCCTGACCTCAAGTCAATCTTACTGAACACACACGCACCAACCAACTGATCCATCAGATCATCAATCCTTGGAAGAGGATACTTATTCTTGATCGTCACCTTATTCAACTGGCGATAATCAATGCATAACCTCATACTCCCGTCCTTCTTTTTCACCAATAAAACTGGAGCACCCCAAGGAGAAACACTTGGTCTCACGAACCTCTTCTCCAACAACTCATTCAACTGTTTCTTTAACTCCACCAACTCAGATGCCGACATACGATAAGGTGCCATAGAAACAGGTCTAGTACCAGGAACTAGATCTATAGAAAACTCCACCTCTCTCTGGCGGCAAGTCTGAAATATCCTCAGGAAACACTTCCGGAAATTCACACACAACAGGAAACACCTCAAGTGAAACTTGACTATCCACAGTTAAAGATGCAAACAATCTAAACAACTGAGCTTCCTCTGCCAAAAGTTTCTTCAACTCTTTGGTAGATAAGAAACTCGAGTCTTCGTCTTCCTCAAGAGAAGGAAACCTTACCAACTTATGATAACAATCAATATGAACCCGATTGAATTGCAACCAATTCACACCCAAAACCACATCTAATTCGTCCAACAGTAAACACACCAAATCCATCTTAAAGTCTTTACCATAAATGGTCAAAGGACATCTTAGACAAACCAAAGAAGTAGTTACTGACCCCATTACTGGAGTGTCAATAACCATCTCACCACCCATCACAGACAACACAAGATTCAAACGCTTCGCGCACTCAGACGAAATAAACGAATGAGTCGCTCCAGTATCAATAATAGCAATCAAAGGAGTACTATTAATAAAACAAGTACCTCGAATCAGACGATCTGCACTTGAAGTCTGAGTCCCCGATAATGCAAACACTTTCCCACCAGCTGGAGCCCACTTCGGTTTCGGACACTTGGTACTAATATGACTAGGTTCACCACAGTTGTAACATTTCACCACATTCTTCCTTGCACAATCAGCTGCAACATGTCCTACACCTCCACAATTAGTACACTTCCTCAAATCTTTCATGCACTCAAACTGATGATGCCCCAACTCACCACATTTATAACACCTCATAGGACCAGACATTCCCCCTCCACCTGACCTTTTCTCAAAATTCCCTCTTTGTTTACCTTTATCAGCTGGTGTCACATACGGACCACCACGGAACTGTTGCTTCCCTTTCCTCTCGCTCACACTCTTATAGTGAGTAGAACGAGCCTTACTGTCTTCTTCATAAATCCTACAACAATCTACCAAATCAAAAAACCTCCGAATCCTCTGATATCCAATTGCCTGCTTTATCTCAGGACGCAAGCCATTCTCATACTTCACACACTTAGAGAATTCAGCAGTAGCTTCAGCATAATTAGGATAAAACTGCACAAGTTCCACAAACTTAGCAGTATAATCGACAACAGACATATTACCTTGTTTTAGCTCCAAGAACTCAATTTCCTTCTCTCCTCTCACATCTTCAGGAAAATACCTCCTCAGAAACTCCATACTAAACACAACCCAAGTAATCTCCTCCTCTGCAGCTTCTAACACATGATGAGTACTAACCCACCAGTCATCAGCTTCTTCCAATAACATGTGAGTACCCAGTCTCACCTTCTGATCTTCAGCACAATCCATCACTCGGAAAATCCTTTCAATCTCTTTCAGCCAAATCTGTGCATCATCCGGATCATATCTTCCTTTGAAGATAGGCGGTTTGTTCTTCCTGAACTCGTCATTACCCGCAGCATTAGGTGCACCCTGCACAGCACGAGCCATAGCTTGCATAGCCGCAGCCAAAGCAGCATCATTCCTACCAGCCATATTCTGTTCATTTCCAATAACAAAAACTATGGTTAAACAAACAGCTCATCCAACCATAACGACCAATAAGGACTGACACAACTGACACGGACTGACACGAACCAGGCTCTGATACCACTTAATGTAACACCCCAAATCTATACCCCCAATTAACAAAAACAGTAAAAGAAAATTCAAAATTTCGTCAGAGTATATTTAAATTGTCATGGCATAGACTGAGGGGTCACATCAATTTGAAAACAATACATACAACACCTGCTCATAAAGATATGCAACAGTGGGGTAGCAATCAACAGAGGAACTCAGTTCCCTACACCCACATTCAGAATTTAGAATAAAAGCGGAAAATCTAAAACTGAATAACATACATATATATATCATGAGAAGTTTGTCGTACATCAGGTTATACATGCACAAGCCAAAAGATATACATATACAGAATACACAATAATCACTAACGGCCTCCCTAACTACCCGGTGTCACATATCAGAGCCGACCGACAAAAGAATGAAGACGCAAAGCTTCACAAAAAAACCTCCAACAACTCTAATCTGCAATGCCTCATAGAGCATTATAAAACAGCAGAAGGGTGAGAAAAACAACCATAATATAATTGCATACAATTATATATGACACAAAAATACACACATGTATACGTTTCTCACCACAACTCACGCCATAAATCATACACAAGGCATTACAAGACATAATACATATTTCCATCACCAACACATATTCATATATCAATTTATCCACAAATCCACACATAAACAACCATCAATGATTTATGCAAATGCAAGAGACCGACGCAACGACTCTATGCATATGCACATACGGTACCGACTTCCATTGTTTCTCATCACTAGTTCACTCAGGAAGTCTGCTAGAATCATCGCTCGTTACATAACTGTAACTCCCCGTCAGGCCTACGATGTTCCCCACCGCTCACACCCCACACGGGCACACGGTGTTTATGGATCGCTCACACCCTACACGGGCACATGACCCGATCGCTCACACCCACATGGGCACACGATCGTCTATAATCATCGCCTACACCCCACATGGGCACACGAAGTTATAGCGAATTCCCTCTGGAATCCAAACCGTCACTCAGGACGTCTCAACAATGCATATCATGATGCTTGGCATACAAGGACTCATGACATTTAATATGCACACACATACATCCATTTATATCGACAAAATCACACTTTCCACTTATGCCCAAAACAATGCATTTAATTTCCATACGGCCACAAATCATCACAACACCATTTAAACGCATACATTTACGTCATACAACAACACCTTGCATAATACATATCAATTACGCATCACTACAACGACAAAAGTCGACAATCGACACTATTCCTAATTTTTCGACATAATTAAATCGGCTAACAATTTCAAAATCATCATAATGGGAAAGTACAGTTCAATAGTTGCACAACGATACGAAGAATGTAAAAATCGGACAAACGGAACTCAAGTTACGAAAGAAAACAAAAAATGATATTTTGAAAAGTCACATTCTGTAATTGTCTTGTCCATACGCGTATCACCATGATCCATACGCGTATGAGCAGAGACTCATTTTCCCCAAAGTTCACGTTAGAATGTCCGTACGCGTAATGACCAAAACCATACGCGTAATGCCCTGAAATGCTACGCGTATCATACGCAAATGGGCAGATGACCGAGAAAATTAAAGACCCATACGCGTATTGGCCCATGGCTCACCCACCATACGCGTATTGCCAAGGTCCATACGCGTATGAACATGCCCCATACGCGTATGACCTGGAAAAACCAGAAAAATTTATGCAGAACGTGGTTCTGCGTTTTCCACCCAAAAATCCTCCAATTTTCACCTACACCCAGAAAATTACCAATACAATGCATAGCAACATGTATCTATCATATACCAACATTAAGAAACACTAAAAACATGATTTCCAACACATTTGATCAATTTCTAATCAATTTTACCAAAAATGGGTTTTACTAAATTTCTTCATTTCAATCCAACAAACATCACAAATACACATACATAACCATACACAATCATACAATAATTGAGTTTCGCACCCTTACCCGATTAAATCGATTCTAGAAGTTGATTTTTCTTGATTTTTCCCAAGTTTCCTCACTATTTCTCTTCTTCTTCTCTTTTCTCCTCTCTTTCTTTCTTTTCCTTTTCTTTCTTTCTCTTTTTCTCTCTTCCTAATTCCCTTTCTATTCTAACTTAACAAAATATTGTGAAATGTCCAAAATACCCCCACACTCAAATATCTCACAAACGATCCCAAAACCCGATAGAATATCACAACATTGAAAAATAACATATTTTCAGATAAAAGTCGAAAATAAAATAAAATAATAATATAATAATCAAACGACTCGATTAAATAAAACTCACACAAAAACTGGGTCGTTACAGCAACTGTAGTGAAAAGTACACGGAGTGAAATGGTTTGAATCCCATCACCAACAATTAGTCATTTCTCGTGATAAAAAATGTTATTGATCATGTATATTACCACAGTTTTTGATCGTGAAGGGTGGATCAGATCCTGTAGAATCGGGCCGCCAAGTGCATCAGGGATGCTGGTCGTATGGAGAGGAGGGGGTGTACCTGCAAGGTACTCCGACGCTCAAGTAAGAAAGGGTCAGAGAAAAGGAGCAAGTACAAAGTATGAATTCTTAGGGTGAATATTGGATACCTGACCCTCTCGAGTGAGAGGGTTTATATAGTGCCCCCAGCGCGTGGCCAACGGTCCTAATTTCGGGGCGAAATAACCGTTTTTCCAAAAGAATAGGTAACTACCCAAACTAGCCGTTATGTCGGGCAGGGTGTCCAAAACTAGCCGTTATGTCGGGCATATGCGTGGTTCCGGGCACCTGCCCATAGTTGTTCGGGGAGCAGTGAAGCCGTGCGTAACAGGCAGTAATTCCGGGGAGGAACGTTGTATTCCTTGCCCGGTTGGAGGGGCAGAAAGGTAACTTTTGCCCCTCTGTGGATTGGAATTAGGCAATTTGGGCCGCTCTGGAGCAGAGGCGGATTGTGCCATGTCTAGGCAGTGGTCCAGTCAAAAACAGGAGCCCCCCAAGTCGTTGCTCCCGAGCATGGGAGTGATGAATTAAGGACTGCTCGTTGCTCCGTGGAGCCAGTATGGAGTCGTTGTTTGGAGACGAGGAGGATTGTCTCGAAGTGCTCGTGGCTCCTTGTGTCCGTGAGGTTCGTGGTCGTGACCTTGTTGCCCGGCGTTCGGGGAGATTAAGGGTCAGACAGAATTGGAAACGTTGTGACGCCACGTGTGCCTAGAGCTCCGTGTAGCAGTTAATAGGAAATGATGGCTAGTGGGTAGTCATCATGGCCTATGAGCGCGTGTTCGCACGTGCCCCTTTGTATAAAAGGGGGAAAATCGTTCCATTTGGAACTTTTCAGTCTGATTTCTCTTCGTTCTCTTCAGTACTCTTGCCCGTAACCACCTTCCGCCTACTCCGACCACCGTGTCAAGCTTCGAGCAGCTTCTTTCTTCTATTTAAATCAAGTAAGTCTTCTGATCCTTTTCCTGTTCTGCTTCTATTTGTTATTAGTGGTAGATTGCATGTGGTTAGGGTTAGTTTTAGAGGACGAAATGGGCGAATCTCTGGCGATTGTTGGTGGTGGACGGTGGTTGTGCCATTTTCCTACCTCTAACATGTCGCCGGAGTTAGTAGTATGTTTCAGCGAGGAGGGTGGTTCACGGTGATGTTGCGGTAGCTATGCAGGCGTGACCACCGTGTCTGTTCATCGTCCGAGCGGGTGATGAGTTTTCTGGTAGAACATTCCCAGATTCCGGTGAAGCTTCAAACGGAAACTGGGTGTGGGTGCGGGGAAGCTCCTCGCCCTGGGATGATTAGTTTTGAGCGTCTCCTTGCGGGGAGGTTTCAGTTTTCCTTATGATGTTAGGCCTTAGGCCGGGGACGTTGTCCTTAGCCCTTTGCGCGCCCTTTCACTTGACTTAGCAGTGGAAGGGTGGATTTGATTTGTTGTCGAATTCACTTTCTTCTCTGCTTTTCAGGTGACTGTAATGGCGACGGGGCCAGATAGAGAAGTCATTATAGATACATCCGAGGAGGAGACGGGCTCCGAAGATAATAGCAGCTCGACGGCTTCGAGTCCGGCGACTTCGAGTTCTTCCAGCAATGTCGGGGAGGAAGAGACGGACGATATGGAAGAGGATGTCGACGGGTTCTCCACGGAAGAGTGGGAGGTGGCCGAACCTGTCGAGCATGTGTCCACTTTCGCAAAGTCTTTGGTGGACGTTTTCACAGAGGTAGGATCGGAGAGAGAGTGGAAGGTGCACTTCCCTTCGTTAGACGATCGTGTCTGCACGCACTTCGGGGACCGTTTTACCATGTATGAATACGCTTTCAAGGAGCTGGGCTTGAGGCTTCCGTTCACTGATTTTCAGCAGTCAGTGTTCGTGCATTTAAAGTTGGCCCTCACGCAGTTGCATCCTAACTCGTTGGCCTTCATCCGGGCGTTCGAGTTGGTATGCGAGCATCTCGCTATAGGGGCTACTCTTCCTTTGTTCTTCACTGTCTTCCATCTTCAGCGGCAGCTATCAGGGAAGAAGTACGGCTGGGTTTCTTTGAAGCAGCCCCGCAAGCTATTCAAGCCGTTTTCAGAGTCAATTCGGACATTCAAGGAACGGTATTACGTTGTTGAGCCCGTGTCCGAGGCTGCCCAGGACAGTACATATGTCTGGGAGATCGAAGTTGACGAGGACGGGAACGAGTTGCACGACGAGGAGGGGAGGTTTATTGGGCGGAGACTCTATAAGTTCCCCCTCCACTGGGCACCCGACCATTTTGCCAAGAAGCCCAGTAACTATGTCTTCTAACCGAGCAATCTCCGCGGGCAGGACGCCGCGGCGTATGAGGTGCTGGTGAAGTGGGTCAACTTCTTCGGACTTACTGAGTGCTGGACGAGCAAGGGCAACCTGATCTTCGAGGAAGATGGGAGTCAGAGGGTCGAACGCCGATTCATCAACGTTAAGGCACTGCTGGAGTGCAAGACTCCTATGGATGCCGAGAAGTTTCTTGGTAGTCATAGTTATTTAGATTTTGTTCGTGTTTTTTCTTTTCCTCATATCTAACTTGTTCATGTTTTGCTTGTGCAGGTGAGATGCCTCAGGCCCATGACAGGGTTGTAAGGAACGCTCTCGCGAGGAATAAGGCCAGGGCGGCTCCTCCGAAATCTCGGTTTGCTGGTGCTCGTGCTCCTCCTCCTGTTCAAACTGCCACGGGGACCTCTTCTTCTCCTACTCCCGCTTCCCGAGGATCTCCTCTGTCCTTGATCGGGCGAGCGAAGCGGCCAAGGGTAGCTGACGCTGTGGACCTTACTCGGGTGTCAGAGAAAGGGAAGTTCGAGCTTCCTCCCTGTATCCTTGATAGGAGGATTTTTGAAGGCAACTTTTTGGTCGTTCCCCGGGCAGAATCTCTTCACTTGGAAGGTATGGATCGCCCGAGCAAGAGGGCGCTGGTGGCCTAAGACGCTTCTGCCTTAGTCAGGATGCTAGAGATGACGGCTGTTTACGCTGAAGGGGACTCTGCAACTGAGTCTGAACTCAATGCTGCCCGGGCTTCTGTGATATCCCTCAAGGAAGAAGTCAAGAGTGTCGGCGAGGCTCGGAAGAAGGCTGAAGAGGAGGCGGTTAGGCTGAAGGAGGAGAACTCCAAACTGGCGGCGGAGAAGAAAGCTGCCGAGGAGTAATCAGGAAGCTGAGGGCGGTCAATTCCCCGGGTGTCGACGAGCCGGACGATGTGAAAGAATTGAAGACTAGATCCGAGCTGGTTGCTCGCATGCTACTGGCCGAAGGCGATGGTATTGCCGTCGCGGAGGAGTCTTTCAAAAATGTCGTGGCTCAATTGCGGGTGGTGAACCCTGAGCTCGATTTTTCTGTTGAGGGTACTCACTACCTGGCGCATGTAGAGGATGGCCGTATTGTCGTGCCCGACGGTCTCCTTGAAGGTACCCCGAGGATCAGCCCGCAGAGGACCAGGGACCCCATCCAGAGCCTGCCGAGCATGCGGATGAGTGAGGAATTTGTATTTTTGATGTTGTTGTAATCTGTCCGGCCTGCGTGCCGTGGAATTGCTTGTAATTTATTTTTGCGGGGGGTGTGGCCCCCGTTTCATGTAACTAAGTAGAATCGCGGCCCTTGCGGCCACTTATTATGTTAAATTATCACGTGTTTAATTCTGTTGTTTGTATGAATTTACTTGCTTTTATTTTTTGCTAAGTATCGTATTCAAGCTCATTGTAAATATATATCTGCCCGTGATTGGGAGTATTTGACTTGCGCAAATACTTTAGGGGGATTGCTCGTTGCAGATGTGTTCGACAGTGAGGGGAACTGTTCGAACGGCCGGGGAATGTCCTGGTGGGGGTGCGGGGCTCAGGTCACGTTTGAGGCCTGAGTTCGCGGCATGAACATCCCATCGTGAGCTGGGGTTCTGCCAGTTATGGTACTTTGACGACAGCGATGCTCGATCGAGGATCGCCGTCGAGCAGTTACCCGACTCATTACTGAGCGGGGTTCTACTTAATTCGTATGTGACGCTTGTACCTAGACGCGCATAGTGGTCGGTAGCGGACGTTCGTCATTGTGACGGGTCGAACTGAGGATTTAGCTGTGGTATTGTTTTAGCTTTTCAGCATTCCATGGTCGAGCAAGTTCTTCCCCGGAGAGATGTTCTAGATAGTAGGCCCCATTTTCCGTTTTTGCTCGGACGCGATAGGGTCCTTCCCAGTTGGCTGCTAGTTTGCCTTTGTGAGAGTCTTTGTGGTTTCTTCTTAGAACAAGGCTTCCCACATCGAACTCTCGCCGTATCACCTTGGCGTTGTGCCTGATGGTAATTTTTTGTTTTAGTGACGCTTCGCGAAGGGCTGCCCCGGTTCGGATTTCCTCGACGAGGTCTAGCTTTTCTCTCAACGATTCGTCGTTCATCTCCTCGTATAGGGGCGACTCTGTCCGCCTAGAGGGCACGTGAACTTCGACGGGAATTACAGCCTCGGTTCGGTATGCTAAACGGAAAGGTGTTTCCCCGGTCGTTGAGTGCGGAGTTGTGCGGTATGCCCACAGTACGCTGTGCAGTTCCTCGACCCATGCCTTCTTTGTTTCGTCCAGCCTTCGCTTAAGGCCTCGAAGGATGACTCGGTTGGCTGTTTCAGCCTGCCCGTTTGTTTGAGGGTGCTCCACGGATGCGAAGTGCTGCTTCATGCCTAGTTGGGCGACGAAGTCTTGGAACTTCCTGTCCGTGAATTGCGTCCCGTTGTCCGTTACTATCGCTTGGGGAATATCGAAACGTGCAAGGATGTTTCATTTGTAGAAACGCAGGATGTTAAGGGCAATTATTTTGGCTAGAGCTTCTGCTTCTATCCATTTTGTGAAATAGTCTACGCCCACTATGAGGTATTTGTTCTGACTTGATCCTACCACGAAGGGTCCTAGGATATCTAGGCCCCACCAGGCGAATGGCCACGGGGAGGACATAGCCTTGAGCTCGTTAGGCGGAGCCAGGTGCATGTCCCCGTGCCGTTGGCATTTATCGCACTTCTTCACGTGTTCTTTTGCGTCGTTTTGCATGGTCGGCCAGTAGTAGCCTGCCCGGAGAGCCTTTCGAGCGAGGGACCTTCTGCCGAGATGTTGGGCGTTGATTCCCTCGTGGATTTCACGCAGGATGTGTGCGACCATTTCCTCCTCGACACATTTGAGCAGCGGAATGGAGAATCCCTGTCTGTAGAGTTTATCTTCGACCAAAACATAAGAGCAGGCTCTTCTCCTAATTACGCTGGCCTCCTTTGGGTCAGACAGGAGTTCGTCTTTGGCGAGATAGTTGTAGACTAGGGTCATCCAGCAGTTGTTGTCACCGATCACCTGTACGTCGAGTGTCGGGGAGGCCTTCTTGATACTGGGTCGAGGAAGTACCTCCTGTATGACGGACTTGTTTCTGCCTTTCTTCTTCGTGCTGGCTAGTTTAGACAGCACGTCTGCTCGTACGTTATGTTCGCGGGGAACGTGTTTCACTTCTACTGTTGTGAACTTCACCATTTCCTTCTTTACCAGGGCCAAGTATTCGGTCAGGTTGTCGTTTTTGGCTTGGTATTCTCCCCGGACCTGGAGGGCCACGAGTTGTGAATCTGTGCAAATGACGACTTCCTCCGCGCCCAGGTCCTCGGCAAGGCGTAACCCAGCGAGGAAGGCTTCGTATTCCGCCTGGTTATTGGAGGTTGGGAAAGACAGTGTGAGTGACACCTCGACGATAATTCCTTCGTCGCTCTCCAGTATGATGCCCGCGTCGCTTCCTGCCGAGCTTGAGGCACCGTCGACGAAGATGGTCCATTTGCGTGCCTCGCTCGCGGGGGAGTCTGCAAACGTCATTTCCGCGACAAAGTCGGCCAGAGCTTGGGCCTTATGGGATTTTCTGCCTTCGTACTGGATGTCAAATTCGGACAGTTCTAGAGACTATTTGAGCATTCGGCCGGCCATATCTGGTCGTCCGAGAAGTTGCTTTATGGCTGATCTGTTCGAATCACGATCGTGTGAGCCAGGAAGTAATGTCTTAATCTTCTGGCTGCGTTGCTGAGGGCCAGCGCCACCTTCTCTATCTGTTGGTATCTTAACTCTGGTCCTTGCAGCGCTTTGCTAGTGAAATATATGGGTTTCTGCCCTTCAGGTGTCTCGCGGATGAGAGCGACACTCACTGCTTCGGTTGCTACGACCAGGTATAGGTACAATGTTTCACCGTTGTCTGGGAGAGAGAGGACCGGTGGCTCTGAGAGTGCCCGTTTCAGATGGAGAAAGGCCTTGTCGCACTCCTCGGTCCATTTGAGTGCTGCCTCTTTACGGAGGAGTTTGAAGAACGGTAGGGCGTGCTGGGCGGACTTGGCCACGAAACGAGATAGTGACGCGAGCATCCCGTTGAGGGACTGAATGGATTTTTTGGACTTGGGCGTAGGAAACTCGGAGAATGCCCGGAATTTGTTGGGATTGGCCTCGATTCCTCGTTCCGTTAAGTAGAAGCCGAGGAATTTGCCTGCTCGGACACCGAACGTGCACTTCTCCGGATTAAAATGCATTTTGTATTTCCTGGCCTATTCGAAGACCCTTCTCAAATGGGCAGTATGATCAGTCTCCTCGTGGGATTTTACGATCATGTCGTCCATGTAGACTTTAAGCATGTCGCCCATTTCTCCCCGAAACACTTTGTTCATCATTCGTTGGTACGTTGCTCCGGCGTTCTTCAGGCCGAAGGGCATTACGTTGTAGTAATAATTGCCCGATTCGGTCATGAAGTCCGTATATTTTTTGTCGGACATTGCCATTGGGATTTGATTGTAGCCCTAGTAGGCGTCCATGAACGATAAAAGTTTAAAACCAGCAGAATTATCAACAAGTTTATCAATATTGGGGAGGGGGTAGGCATCCTTCGGGCACGCCTTATTGAGATCGGTATAATCAATGCACATGCGCCATTTTCCATTAGATTTTTTAACTAATACAACGTTGGACAGCCAAGTGGTGTACTTGGCTTCCGAAATAAATTTGGCCTCTAAGAGGTCCTTTACAGCTTTTTCAGCAGCCTCCGTCTTCTCCGGAGACTGCTTCCTCCTACGTTGTGCTACGGCCTTGACGGCCGGGTCGATGGTCAGCTGGTGACAAGCGACTGATGGATCCAAGCCGGGCATTTCGGCGGCACTCCATGCGAAGAGGTCGGCATTCTCTCTGAGGCATGCTTTGAGCTGCTTCCTCGCAATGTCGGGCAGGTCTGCTCCAATCTTCACTCCCCGTTGGGGGTCTTTGCCGAACAGAACTATCTCGAAGTTACCATCCGGGATTGGGCGCATCGGATGGGAGCTGTTGCTGGATGACGCGGACGGGCTGGCTAAAGCTGCTCGTTCCTCTTGTTGGTCCTCGGGGAAGCGACTGTCGAGGTCGATAGAGTCGACCTGGGGCAGAGGCCTGGCCTCCTCGGAGCTGCTTGGCAGTGCTAGCATGCTCGACACTTTTGGCTTGGGCGCAATGGTGTTGAGTCCCTTTGTAGCTGCTTCAAAACACCGTCGGGCAGCTTCTATATCGTCGTGGAGGGTGGCGACCATCCCTTTCGAAGTGTAATACTTCATCTTCAGGTGGACGGTTGAGGGAACTGCTACCAACTCGGCCAGAGTTGGCCTTCCGAAAATGCATTGGTAAAGTGACGGGCAGTCGATTACCAGAAATTGCACCTTGATGGATCTGGCCGTCTCAGCTGATCTGAAGGTTACGATCAGTTCGACGTATCCCCACGGCTTGGTAACAGACCCGTTGAATCCTTGTAAATCGGACCCTACGTAGGGGGTAAGGTTCGATTTATCCAACTGAAGTGTTGAAAATAGCTGGGAGTACATGATGTCGACCAAGTTGCTCTGGTCGACGAGTATTCTGCGAACGTCGAAGTTCACCATCCGGGCTCTGACGAGCAATGGTATGCTTGAGTTCGGGGAGCCGCCGAGGAGTTCCTCCTGGTAGAAGGAGATGGGGACGGATCCCTTCTGGGCCCGATCAAGCGTGGTCACTTTGTTGGAGCTTGTGTTGATCAGGTGTTCGAACTTCCATTTTACGGAGCCCATAGTGACTTTGTTGAAACCCCCGCCAGAGATGACCATGGCGGAGGGAAATGTCTCCCACGGGTTGTGGGCCGCGAAATATGTAGAGGCGCTGAGCCCGTCCGGGACGTTGAAGTCCTCGGGTCGCGATATGGACATAGCGACCTGTACATTGGCATCTTCCGAGGAGGGTACCTCCTCCTCGACCTTCTTGGACTCCTGGGCGTCCTGCCGAGGAGTGTCCTTCTTCTTCGCGAACTGCTTCAGGTGGCCGTCCCTGATCAGTATCTCAATGGTATCCTTCAGATGGATGCAGTCCTCCGTAGTATGGATATGGCTTTTGTGGAAATGACAGTATTTTGATTTGTCCATGTTTGGTCTGTTCGACAGCTGTTTGGGGAAGCAGACCCCAGCCTGTTTGAACTCCGAATTGGCACATTCGGACAAAATCTTTTCCCTGGAAACGGTCAGGGGAGTGTAGTCATGGAAGCTCCCGGAGGGTCCCTTGCTGTCGCGGGGGTCCCGTGGATGGTCCTCGTGCCTCCGTTCACCCCGACGAGATGTCGAGGCTTCATCTCCTTTGGAGGCCCGAGCGTTCTCCTGGCGGCGTGATGCTCGGACGTTGCAGGCCGCAATCTTCTCTTCGTATTGAATATGAGATTGGGCTTTGAGGAGGAGGGCGTCTAAGTTCCTCGGTGGTGCGAGGCCAATGGCTTTAGAGAACTCGGAGTCCGGGCGGACCCCTTGTTCGAGCAGAAAATTCTTTATTTTATCTGTCGTCGGGACCTGCACTGCTTCCTTGTTGAACCTCTCAATATATGCGCGGAGAGGTCCGTCTTTCCCCTGGATTATGGCTCCAAGAGAGGCCTCAGTTTTGGGGGTGGCGGCGAGATACTGTGAAGTGCCGCGAGAACATCCTGCCCAATAGCCTCCATGAGGTAATGGACTCCTCGGGCAGTTGCTTATACCATGTCATCGCTTCCTTTCGGAGCGTGGTCGAGAACAATCTGTATTTGATGGGGCCTCGTACGCCGCGGTAGTCTAACAGCGCATCGATGTTCTCGATGTGCTCGTCGGGGTCGGTGGTCCCGTCGTACGTGCCAAGTGACAGGGGTTTCTCCAAGCCTTTTGGGAGACGGGTTGCCAAGATCTCCTGGGACAACGGGCCGCGAGGCTCGTCGTCGTCGCTAGAACTGGTGTATGATGGGGACCGAATGGGATGCTCGCGACGCCAGTTCCTTCGCGGAGAAGGTGAGCGGTTCCTTCGCGGAGAAGGTGAGCGGTCCCGTCCTTTAGAATTGATCGGGGGAGATTGTTCGTTCCTCTGAGTCCTCTTGTGGTCATGAGCGTGTTGGTCACGCGGGGAGATCTGGTCGGGCTTCTGGGTTATGCGAGGATCAGGTTCTTGGTGCAGTCTTCGGTCGATTTCTCTCCGGGGCTACGGGCTTCTTGATCGTCGCTGGTTCCTCTGTGTAGGAGGGGATCTTGGACGGTGTGACTCTTCTAGTGCCCCGATCCTCTCGTTTTGCTGCAGGATCAGGGTGTTGGTTTTGTTGATCGCCTCCAGGAGGGCTGCCACGCTGGGTCGACATTGGGCGGAACAGGAATGGGCTAGACGTCAAGTGATGGTTGATCGTTGTTGCGATCAGCAGGGGTAGGGGAAGGAGAAGCGGTGGCTCCGTCCCTGAGGAAATGGGAATCTCGGAGGAGAGATGACTGGCCGTCAACGTCAGATTTGTTAACGGGGAGGATGGTGGTTTGGAGAGCATCCTTGGTGCGATCTTGGGAGGCCATGATCGTGATGATGTTTGAGAATTGTTTTGATCTTCGGTTTCTGAGGAAAGAAAGATGGGGTGAACAAAGTTCCCACTGACGGCGCCACTGATCATGAAGGCTGGATCAGATCCTGTAGAATCGGGCCACCAAGTGCGTCAGGGATGCTGGTCGTATGGAGAGGAGGGGGTGTATCTACAAGGTACTCCGACGCTCAAGTAAGAAAGGGTCAGAGAAAAGGAGCAAGTACAAAGTATGAATTCTTAGGGTGAGTATTGGATACCTGACGCTCTCAAGTGAGAGGGTTTATATAGTGCCCCCAGTGCGTGGCCAACGGTCCTATTTTCGGGGAGAAATAACCGTTTTCCCCAAAGAATAGGTAACTACCCAAACTAGCCGTTATGTCGGCCAGGGTGCCCAAAACTAATCGTTATGTCGGGCATAGGCGTGGTTCCGGGCACCTGCCCATAGCTGTTCGGGGAGCAGTGAAGCCGTGCGTAACGGGCAGTAATTCTGGGGAGGAACGTTGTATTCCTTGCCCGGTTGGAGGGGCAGAAAGGTAACTTTTTCCCCTCTGTGGATTGGACTTAGGCAATTTGGGCCGCTCTGGAGCAGAGGCGGATTTGGCCATGTCTAGCCAGTGGTCCAGTCTAGAACAGTTTTTATTTTCAACTGTGATGAAATGTGATATTTATTTATATATAAGCGAAATTATCTATCGCTTCAGTACATAACAACCGTCTGTCTCAAAACAAAACCCTAACAACTCTTTCACTCGTCTCTTAGCACGAAATTCTAACAACTCTGTCACTCGTCTCTCTCATATGGAAACCACAAAACAAAACCATAACAACAAATTTTAGTCAATGGGTATTTACAGATTTGTTTCCTCTGTAGTTTTTTTTTCACAATTTGTTTCAATAACTTGTTTCATGATGTTTGAACTTTCTTCTATTTTCGCCTTGTAGGTATGAATGCTTATTGAAATAAAGAGGACGAAGATAAATTTAGCCTGACAAACTTGTGTCAAAGATCCATAATGACATCCTGAAATTATGGTATGCAGATCTCAAATGTCCTAAGAGATGTCGAGACACTTGATCTCTGCTTTAAACACAATGACAAGAAGGAGCACAATAAAAATTGCATAAAATAAATGAACACACAGTAATTGTTAACCCAGTTCAGTGTACAACAATACCTACGTATGGGGGCTACCATGCCAGGAATGAAACCCACTAGATAGTATTAATTCTAAGCTAAGCAACCCCCAGTTTACAACTTATCACTTAATCACTACCCGTACTTAATTTCAACCTAAGACTCTCCTAGGTATGACACCCTTCTCAATTCCCTTTGAATCACAATAGTGACAGAAATTACAACTCAATGCAAACAGTCCAGCTCTAGTATCAACACGATACAATAGAGGCTCACAAATACACAAACCCTAAAACTCACTAAGCAACAATGTATTTTCCACACTTTGATTAGGTTAAGTTCATCCTATTTATAACCATAAACTAGACTGGATTTGGCCTTCAAAAACGCAGTAATTCTATTACACTGAATCTGCAACTTATTCTCCTCAAGAATAGTTTCTTCAATCCAAAGTTTCCTAAAATGTCTCCACACTTAGAAAACGGCATCTTCAAATTCAAATAGAATCTTTGATTCCTCAATCTTGAACGCCACCTAGGATAAACAAATATTCCCACATTATTCTAAAATCTCGAAATAAATTAGTAGTTACAAAACTACAAAGTAACAGACAAAGATGTCGAATCATCATGATAGGACATCTTATCTGACATCTTGTTCTTCAGATTGTTCTTCATGTTAGGACATGTTGTCCAACATCTTGCTGTCAAGTTAGTTTTACCAATATTAATGTCAATCTTAAAATCTTGGACTTATCAATCTCCCCCTTTGGCAGATTTTGGCTAAAACTAACTAAATAACCCTTGCATACAAATACACAAAAAGTCAGAGGCAAAAATCAGAACATCAGCGGAAATAATATAGTCTCCCTCTCAATCAATTCCTTCTTCTGCAGCAAGTGGTTAGCACTCTCCCCTTCAACAGAAGCAACCAATGGTTAGTAGTGGTTAGTTAAGTTAGTATTACTACCCCTTTTTAGCCATAATATGACAAAGGTAGTTAACTAACTAAACAACCAAACATTAACACAAGCAGAACAAGAGTTTAAAGGACAGATCAGGCACATGAAGTGCCAAAAATATCTTGGGCATTTAGCCCTTACATAACCCCAAAAAAATGAATACTACTAACAAACATCGTCTTCAGTAGCCTCATCATCCTCTTCCTCTTCCTCTTCAAGGCACTCACCATCTGTCTCAACATCTTCATCAGCATTAGCCTCATCATCTTTTGCTGCATCCTTTTCAGCATTATCTTTATCACCAGCAGCTTCAGTTCCCTTGTCCTGTTCAGTTGTCAAGACCTGTATCAACTGTTCAAGTATTCCCTTCGTAGCTATGCTAAACTTGATGATGAAATCTAGATTCTTTCAAGTCTCCTTCAACTGAGCAATAATATCATCCTTTGAGGTTGCAGGAGCAGGTGTTTGAACAGATGTCGAACAATATCTGGGACATGATCCCCAGCAAACAACTTATGGTGCAAAGTCAAAGGAAATTCCCCTTTCATTGCATAATCAGCAGACACCAAGATACCAGGATGCTGATCTAAGATTATACTACAGATGAGAGAAGGAAAACAGATAGGCATCTTAATGGCATTTGATGATGCTTGCTTCAGAATTTGGTCAAAAATATAAGCCCCAAAATTAAACTTCCCCTCTTTACCAACAACATATATGAACTTCCCAAGCCCAACAGAGATGGCTGAGGTATGGTTGGTAGGAACTTAGTTGATAGTACCAATTCTATGAAGAATTGCATACTTCACACTAAGCTTCCCAGCTGAAAGCTTTCCTTTGTAGGGTTAATGCTTCAATGTATTACATATGATCTCCTGACACACCTGATCATCAGTATCTTCAAGCTTAGGTTGAGGATTTTCTGATCTGACCAGAAACTTGTTGATCACTGTGGAAGAAAATGTCACAACATTTCCTCTGACATACACCTTCTTGTAGTCTTCACTATTTACATCATCACAACCTTCATGAATGTTCAACACAAATTCCTTGACTAGCTTCTCATAGCAAGAACCAATTTTGTGAGAGTCTTCATTAAGCCAACAACTTCAATCAGCTTCATCACATATTTGCATTGTAGGGCATTTTTTCCCTAACTCCCTTTCCAAAGCAACCCTCATTTGGTACACGTATTGCCACCTTTCCACATTTTTAGTAGCATGAAACGACACATTATCCAGAGGAGCCTTAGGAATAGCAGCAGGCTTCTTTTTAGAAGCAGATTTCTTGACTTGAATGATGTCTTGGACATCTTCTTCAACATCATAGTCTGACTCATTGTCAGACACAACCATTCTTTTCTTGGACACAGTCACAACCTTGCTCCAAGCTTTAGGAGGACCAGCAACATGTTTCTTGGTGCTCTTGGTAGGGGTGTTCTCCAACCCCACATCCTTACCTTTTATGCTTTTCAGCCTTTTGGCAACACCAGGGTGAAGACTCTTTGCAATAACCTCATTATCAGAGGGCAAGTAATCTACATTGATAACCTGGTCAGCATTTTTCCCACTGTCTTCAGAAATACCCTCAGAGGCTTGACCCTTTGAATGAGATTCTTCTACCGCAGGGGATGTTCCACCATCTGTTTCAACATCTCCTACTACAGAATCAACAAGAGTGTGCAGATTCCCTTCTGACCCTTCATGATCAGGCACCTCAACCCTATCTTTTTCAACCTCAATCTCAACATCAACATTTTTCTCAGTCTCTACCTCTAGTTCAGTATCAGGTACAATGGTAGTAGGGAGAATTTGAGCAAAGGGTCTAGTAATCCCAGCAATATTAAGATGACTCCCTTCATTTAAAGTTCTATCTACCAATTTTCTAATTCTCTTATCAGATTCGAATTTTTCTCTCTCAATCCTAGGGTTAGAGAAAGAATCAGAGGTCTTTGAGACATTACCTGCAGGAATGTTCTTGGATCTTCTCACTGGATGTTTGTCAAGCTTGCAAGGAACCATGGCCAAGGGAGCAACATCAATCGTGTCTTCAACAGACACCTTCGCAGACTTAGCCCTAGATGTAGATGACGAAACATTCTCCTTTCTGGATACACCTTTTGAAGATTGTTGGTGAGACATCTTTGAACACTTGAGAATTGGAGTAAGGTAAGCAAGATTAGGTCTTTCTTTAAGATGGAAGATGAAGCAGTTTGTGAAGAATAGCACGGTATGGAGGAAGCGTGCGTGATATCGGTTTAGGTATATTTGAAACGATTGACTTTGAAACCCTCTCTTTGTTTGTTGGGAACACACATACACTTTAATAGTATTCCCACAAGAAATTAACTACTATAAATCCTCAGACACGCAAATCCATAATTTGCCCCTTAACACCTCAAATTGATTTTTGGAAATGTTGATGACACTCAAGTTGTCACTGAATAATGCCATGACATCTTGTGTGACATTATACTCAATCAGCATTTGTTTCATCCACATGAGTTGAAAGCAATTACTCCCTGTTGCTATGTATTCAGCTTTAGTAGTAGACGAGGACACATAATTTTGTTCCTTGCTAAACCAAGAGATCAAATTGTTTCCCAAAAAGAAATATCCTCCAGAGGTGCTCTTCCTGCCATTAGCACTGTCAGCATCACAGTATCCCATCAACATGGAATTAGAATTATGAGTGTACAACAGACCATAGTCACATGTACCATTTATATTTGACCCTTCAGGTCTTGGCACCAGGTCCCAGACATCATGCCTCTTGAACTTCCCTAATTCATCTTGCATAGAATTGATCCAGAACTCATCATTCAAGGTCTCATTGACACTCTTGGGTTCAAATTTTGAAACAAAGCAAGTACCAGCAATAACTTTTCTTGATATGGTCATTATTCCATTATTTAGATCTCCTATGATAAGCTCTTTAGGATGGTCTTTCTGAATTATGATGGAATGTCCCTTATCATCTGTCTTAGTCTCTGTAGGTTTAGGATTACCACTTGAGTCTACAATTTCTTCAGAAATATCATAGGATGTTCCAACATTGTCTGTGACATCAACTTCTGTGGTTGAGTCATCAACAACAACACAGGCACACCTCTTTCCTCTAAGATTTTCAACCTGCATAGGTCCCATCAAGTACCTATGAAGTAGTTCTAGAATCCTTGAAGTAGTCAGATGTTGTAGCTTCTTGTGTGACATCTATGTTTTCTTTCCAATCTGACATTCACCACAGATTCTTCCTCCATCAATCTTCAGATTAGGGGTATCTCTGACTGCTGCATTTGACAAGACTTTCTTCATCTTCTGTAGATGACCAAGTTTCTGATACTTCACTTCATCTCCTTTTAACATCAAGCTTATGGATGAACACTCTGTCTCTAGATGAATCCACACAGAGAAATTATTCTTAGATCTGGCTCCCTTCATGATAACTTCATTTTTATCATTTGTTACCAGATACTCAGATTTAGTAAAGTTAACCTTGAGACCTTGGTCACATAGTTGACTGATACTTATCAAATTTTCAGTCATTCCTATGACAAGCAACACATTATCAAGACTAGGCTGCCCAATATAGTCCAGCTTCCCAACACCCTTTATTTCAGCTTTGGATCCATCTCCAAAAGTGACATAGCTAGTAACATGTGATTTAATATCCACCAAAAATTTAATGACACTAGTCATGTGTCTAGAACAACCACTATCAAAATACCACCCTCTCTAGTAGAAGCTCTTAGAGAGGTATGAGCTATGAGAGCAGCAGTGCCAGTCTTGGGAATCCACTTCTTTTCTACTTTACCAACAACCTGCATCTTTCTGGGTTGTGAAGCAGATTTGGGATAGCCATGTAACTTGGAGCAGTAAGGTTTTATGTGACCAAACTTACCATAATGATGACATTTATAGTCTTGCTTCTTGCTCCCTGAGGAATTCTTCTGATGTCTTTGTTGATGTTGGGACATCTTTCTTGACATCTTTTGATTCTGCTTTCTTTTGGGTTGAGCAGAATTCATGGTAGGCCCTTTTCCTTTATTCTCAACTTGATCATTATAACCAAGCCCTTTAAAATTTCCAGCATTCCTTCCTAATTCAAGAATTTCATCCAGCACGTCAGAACTGCTATTGAGCATTCTTACAGATTTAGTCATATTGTCAAGTTTAGAGTTGAGCAATACAACTTCATCCTCTAGGTCAAAGATGACAGCCAAGTGCTTCAATATTTCATCATGAAGTTGAACAATAATATTCTGGTGATCCTTTCCTAGTTGACATACTTCTACAGTTCTGATGCACAACTCCTTGTACGAGGCAGCCAGTTCATCAAAAGTGAGTTCTTCACCATCTGATTCTTCATTTGAATCAAATACTCCTGTAAGAGCACAAACCTGTTTATCAGATTCTCCTTCGCATTCATAGCATTGGATTCATTTTCCTTTTTTAGATTTCTCTTCAGTTTTGGACCTTATTTCGAAATCATTCCTTTTATTGATGTCAGATGACTGAGTCTTGACATTTTATTTTGACTCCCCCTCCATCCTCTTTAACAATTTGGTTGTACTGTTTTCCAAGTAGCACAATAGACAATTTTTCCTTAGAATTTGGTTCACATTCACCTTGATTAGACACTAAGGATATGCTTTCCTTCTTTTCAGATTTCTCACTAATTGCCAATTCAAAAGTCTGAAGAGTGAAGGTGTGAGAAAAACACAAGAAATGGGGGGTTTGAATTAGGTTTTTAAAATGAAAGCTTTTTATGAAACTCAAACAGAAATCACAAAGAACCTAAACAAGAGAGAAAGACACACGATATATCCTGGTTCACTTGAAAACTATCAAGATAATTTAGTTCACCCGCCAAGGTGATTTTGCCTTATACTCTATGACTTAATCCAATATAATCAACTGATTATGCAACTGCTGGTGACTAACAGCCACAAAGACTAACTATCTAAGTCTTCTTAAGAATTATGACCAAACTGGCCCCTTAAGGAATTACAAACAACAGTTTGTGAAAGATAAATGTTTACAATGAAATGCTTCTACTCAAGCAGATATAAACACAATGAATCTCTTAAAAATACTTAAAGAAAATTTGAACACAGTATAAAATTTTTCGTTGTTGTATTATTGCATGGTTATTCACTTCTACCATTTTATTCAAGTTATCAAGTCCTTATATAGCCAGTAAAAGATCCATTGGAGGGAAGATCAAAAATATCCTTGAGTGAGCTGGCGACTTGAAAGAATGTCATTATGTAGGGATGAAAATCTTACACAAAAGTTGTCTTTTGTACCACAAAATCAGGGTAGTGGAATGGAACGTTTTGATATGTATTATGTATTATTTCCCTCGTAAAGTTTTGATCTTATCTTCTATACATCAGAGGCTTCTGGATAGAGATGTTTGAAGCATGAATAGAAGAGTTGATAAATGGGTCTTCAGAGTCTTCAATACTTGTTCACCAGATCCTAGTCTTCAAAATCTTTAGTCTTCAGAGTCTTCATAACTTTGTTCAGCAGAACCTTGTCTTCAGAGTCTTCAGCACTTAGTCTTCATAAACTCAAGTCTTCAGAATCTTCAGAACTTTGTTCAGTAAAACCTTGTCTTCAGAGTCTTTAGCACTTAGTCATCAAAAGAGAACAACTTCAGAAGCTAGAAATCCTTCAGAAGTAAATCATCAGAGTCACGCTCAGAGGTAGAATCCAAGAGAGCATTGCAGCAACAACTTATTGTCTTCTTAGAATCTTTTTGAGTGTGAGTAGGTAGAGAAGCAGATTTGCTTCTTTGGCGTAGAAGCGACTTTTGTCATACCAGAATAATGTTGTATATGGTCTCTATCAGAGTCAGAACCTATTTGTTAAAACTTTAGAATAACAAACCGTTAGAGTACCAAAATTGTTTTCACACAAATACTACCTTGTTATTATCAAAACTTAGAGATAATCAGCAGAACAAAATCTTGTTCTAACAATCTCCCCCTTTTTGATAATGACAAAACAATGTATTTTGATGAAACAATTTTGTACAAAAATGATCAATAAGTGATGACAGAGATATGATTAGAAATAACTTCCCTTTATCAAGCTCCCCATGAATCTAAGACTTATAAAAATCTTATCATATTTGGGATAACATAGCCTGATTATAACAGAGCCTGATTGGTCTTATCAGATCCAGAATAATGTCTGACTAAGTTTTTCTAAATATTTTGTCAGAGCTAATTCTTATTAATTATCAAAGCAGGTTCAAGGCTGGTTCTTATCAGATGCATCAGATAGTCATGATTGCCAAAGTTTCAATGTCGTTTATGAAAAATGAAAGCTCTGCTGATTTGAGCAAATTTTTGGGAAAAACAGAATGTCAAAAGATATGTTTAATCATGAAGAAGTTTGATGAAAGAAGACTGGTCAGAGATAATGTCCTAACAAATGTCTCGACATCATTATCTGACATTGCAGGATGTTTCTAAATCTGTTGTAATAATCAAGGAAGCAATCAGAACTTGGATCAAGAAATCAGCAAACAGAAGATTGAAGCCCAAGGAAGTAGAAGCCTATAAATATAAGACTTAGACCTAGGTTGTTACATGCCTTTGTATACCTTTTGTAACCTTGTGTTCTTGCGTAAGAAACAAGGGTTTAGGGTTTTGAGAGTCGTTGGCTCTCTAGGTTGTAAGTCTTCCTTTGTATCGTTTGATGCACTGTGGTAGATATAGGTGTCGCACAGATCCATAAGCCTTGAGGTATTGGATTGTGTATTGTTCTTGGATGAAGCTTTTAAGCAAATTCGAGTTAGCTTGTTTGTTAAGAAAACTTGACAGATTTCTGTATTGACAGGGATGATGTAGATATCACAGTTGGTGATTAAGGGAAGTGAGTGGGGTATCTCATATCAAGGTTCTAAACGTCTGAGTTTAGCCTTGGTAAAGATGTCCATTGGGTAGATGTTAGGATAAAGTTGTAACGGGGGAGTTTAGCTTTGTAACAGGTCTACAGATAGTGAAGTCTTCTTCCTGGATTGGTATCCCCCAGATATAGGTGAGCTGCACCGAACTGGGTTAACAATTGTTGTGTTCTTTATCATTCTGTAGATTTACGTTTTCTGTTAGGGTTCATGATAAACATGTTGGATTAGATGTCGTGACATCTGTGATCCTGAAGTTATGATATTCAAGGTATCAGTCTGCTATTACGCCTGTGAGTTTAAATGATTATGTAGCACAATGTCTTGACATGTGTTAGGATATCTGCTGTTTGCATAGGCCAGAATTTCAATTGGTATCAGAGCAGGCATCCTGTCTGGTTCTGGATGAGATCCTTGGGAGATACATTTTGGCGTTTAAACAAGTAGGAGTTTTGAAGAACAGATCAATCAACTCAGACATACTCAAGGGTATTAATGGATGAGATGGATGTTCTGGATCGAAGGGAGCAACCTGGAGGTTGTTCATGTTGCTGAGGAGATTCTACATCAACTACAGGAGAAGTGGCTTGTTCTCTTGTTGGTATGTCTTATAAGATGTTGTGACATCTTATTAGGGTAAGCAGGATCTGTTCCTTGGTGGTTCCACTGAATGTGTTTCTGATGGAAGAACTCTAGAATTATGGGATTCTGGAGTTGTTATTGAAGACAGTTGGTGGAAGGTCTCAATCGTCGGCCTCTATATTTGAAGATATCTGCATTCTTTTATTCCAAAGTCGGGAGTGATGGAGTGAAGGGAGTTGTGGTTAGATATCTGGTATGATGACTTGGTACTTGGAAGCTTGGTTTCTTGGTGCAGTTGAAGTCAGTTGAAGAGGAGAGGAGTTGAGTTTAAGTTTATCAGGTTCTTGCTCTAGGAGTTTGATAAACTATTGATCGGCTAGGTTGTCAAAGATACTTGAAAATTCTCTCAAGTCCACTTATAAAGGCATCTATTTTGTGTATCTGGAGTCTTCTAGTTACTCTTCTGACTAGAAGGTGTTTCTTTGAAACACAATCTGAAGAAAGTAGAGATGATTTATTTTCACCATCCAAAAACAGCAAGGAAGGATTCATCTTTCTTGACCCTAAGAGTGGATCCAATCTGATTGAAGAATTGTTGAGGTAAATATGATTTGTTCAGAGAAAGTCTTAGTTACTTGAGTCAAGGGTGGCAGCCTTGGTATCTCAACATTGTCCTTTGAAGAAGATACTTGCAAAAAGATTGTATACTTTATAAGTGTTCATGATGTGATCTGGTGGAGCTCAGCTACAACAGTGAAGAAGGCTTATTGGACAAGGATTTAAGATCAATTTCTATTTGTGGAATACACAAGTATTTAATTGATTATCCTTGAAAGTCAAGATTGCTGATGTTCAACAAGATGTTGGAACATCTCATCATTAGAGTTTGTGCAGAATCATGGGAGGGGTACTGCATACGCTTTAGCATCTGTTTTAGTCTTAGGTGGTGACCTAAGAAGTAGCTTCAGTCAGGTGTGGCAGAAGCATGTGTTCTCTGGAGAGTTTCCTGGCAAGAAACTAGTCTGGACTTTGATGTTGTTGAAGATGAAGATGAAGACATCATAATCTTGATGGTTACAGCTTGGATCAGTTTATTCCTGATCTAGGTGCTTTGGAGCATGAATCTTGCTCTTCTTGTTGAAGGTCAAAGTTAAGTGGCAGTTATCTCTGACTTTCTACAGTCAGCTCTACTAAGGAAAGTGGCATTCTTTGGTATGGCTATGGTGTAGTCTTGGACTACTTATTTTATGAAGATTCAGACGTGGCAGGTTTGAAGTCTTTGGAGTTCTAAAGCAGGATGGAGGTTTTCTACTCAAACTTGGTTGTTGAATCAAGTCTATGAGAGCATGGAACTCTTGTTATACAAAGGGGGGAGGTTCTTTTAAGTGGCAGAAGGAGGAGCTGAATTCAACAGTTGGATGTCATATCAGAATGTTTTGACATCTAGCTCAACATCAGAAGTATCAGCTGGTGATGTGGCACATCAAATTAAGCTAAGGTGATCTACAGGAGAATGGAAGTTGTGGATGCTTCAAAAAGTTCTATCTTATGCAGTTTGCGGGAGCTGTGGATGGGAAGATGTTACATGACTAAGAGGCTTGGTGGATCCAAGATGTCTTGCTATGGGGCAAGAAGTTCATGTGACTTGAAGATCTGATTTCATTGGTGGATCAGTGTATCTTGTGGGAATTCTGAAGAAGATTAAGATCAATCAAAAGGTGGCATTTGGTTGGTTTCATAGTGTACATTCAAGTAGAATGCTTGAAACTTGTTGCTCTTGTGCAAAAGAGTAGTTAGTTGAAAATGTAAGGAGGTTCTGGTTCTCTGGGAGCTTGTGGCAGAAGTTTTGGGTTGAGGATGGAAGTATACCTTCTTTTGGTGGATGAGAGTTTATTTCTCTCTGGGTTTCTGAAGTTCTATTTATTCAAACTGGTGGCGCAGTGTTGTGTGAAGATCTTCAGTTTGGATTACTATGCTGATAGTAAGTCCAGTGGTGGAGCATATCAAGAACCATGGTGTGTGGTGTCTGTGATGTGTGGAAGATGTCCTAACTGATGTTAGATCATCTTTGGGTTGGTTATCCTTGGTGGAGGATTCTTAAGTTCTGGTCTAGGAACTTGTTGGCTACATCATGTCTAAGGAGTATCTATCTTGTCATACGGGAGAATGATGAAGTAGAAGAACTGCCTTGGGAGGATGGTATGGAGAAGACTGGAGTTGATCATATGTTGATTGCATGAAGGTCTGGGTTCTGATGCGTTCAGAAGTGGATATTCACCAGAAAATCAGAAGTATTCTAGGTTATCATACGGGAGAATGATAAGGAATGACTGTCTTGGATTGTGGGGTGTCTATCTCTATTGCTGGTTTGGTAGAGTCAGTGGAAAATCTTGCGAAGGGGATATTGCCCCTGGCTGCAAGTCATGCTAGTAGTGAATCAGTTTGGTAGCTGTGAAGTTCTGGAGCATGCATATGATATCTTATATCATTATAACAAACTAAGGGGCCCTGTGCGTCTCTTTGAGGAATGTGAAGCATTTTGATTCAGTTAGTTTGTGCCTCAAGCTGCTGGAGGTCTATACATGAGAATTCAAGAGGAGTTCGTGTGGTGTGTAGATGGTTGCAGGATGGGGGGATCAATGGGACTTTGATCTTAAGCCAAGAGTTTGTTATGGTAGGATTGCTATCCTTTTATTATTTCCTCACGGGTAGCATGATGGTGATCATGTGTGAGTGATTATTGGTTCTTGTCAGAAGAAGCAATAAGAAAGTTGATGATTGTGTTCAGCAGGTGGCTTGAACTGAGGGTGCGCTCTTGAAGACATGAAGATGCGTCTTATGTTTTCCATTCATTAGCTAGGTGTTCTGTGGAGGAGCACTAGTTACCTTAGATAGGGGGAGTTGCTCCTTGATCTAAGATGTTTTACTGTGAGGGTGCAGTTGGAGTTCCAGTTTGCATTTGTGCGTCAAGCAAGTTGTGATTATGTGTCCATCCTGGGAGGATGAGATGTCAAGAAGGATGTCTTGACATTTGTATTATTGCAAGTTGGGGGAGACTTGGTAGTGCATGTGTAATGGTTCTTATTGGATGCTTAAGAATCATTGGTTGAGTCTGGGAGAATTTATTTTTCTCTACAGACTGTGATCATAAAACTGTGAAGTTATTGATCAATACAGAAATCTCTTGGGTGCTAACTGGAATATGTTTGAAGAAACGTCTTAACATCTTGGCCAGCTCTATTATTCTTCTTGTTAAAAGGATTATCCTTGGACTCATCAACAGTGTGGTGACTATAATATATTGAACAAGACTGACAAAAAGTCAGGATATTGTTTAAAACCTGAGGGTGGGTCCTATCTGACTATGTTGAACGGTGGGGAGTACTTCCTAAGAGAAGGCATGAGTAACATGTGTTTTGTTATAAGTGATCCTTTTGGACAGTTACTCTTAAAAAGGTTGAACAGTTTTATCCTAGTTGGGCGGTGCACAGTTATTAATGTTGAATTCACCTACCAAAATTTATTTCTCTTTGAATTGTTCAGCGGTAACTTTGTTGGATCTTGGTTATCTAGAGAAAGCATTTAGGTATTTAAAGAGTGCATCTGTTTGAGGTATTCTAGATTGTGGGTTGATTCATCATGTCTTTCATTCGTGTGTAGATTAATATCTTATGGATATGGAATTGCATTGGCTTCTTTTGCCAAATTTTGGCTAAAAAGCGGGAGATTAATAGCTGTATGGGTGGGTCTCTCAACATACATCTCTGGTGCTGGTTCTGCAAAGATGTTGGAGAGGATGTTCTAAAAGTCTATCAGAATCTCAGAATCTTTCCCTTGTGCCTTGTGGTCTGAGTTAGGGAGCAAGTTATGTCTTGTGACCTGAGTTACATGTTCTATTGACTCAGTGTTACGCATGATACAACTGAACCTTCTTACTGGTTCTCTTATGCCTCTTCAGAGGAAGATTTATCCCTCTGTGGCAAGTACAAGTTTGAGGGGGAGTGTGCTATGTACTCTTCCTTATGTACACCAACATTCAGGTGGGAATTTCAGAGATAAGAAGCCGCCTCAAAAGTGTTCCGATCATATCCACCAAACACTGTACTTTCTTTTTCTACCTAAGGAGTTTTAACCAAAAATTTGTCAAAAGGGGGAGATTGAAAGCTTTGCTGATTTGAGCAAATTTTTGGGAAAAACAGAATGTCAAAAGATATGTTTAAACATGAAGAAGTCTGATGAAAGAAGACTGGTCAGAGATAATGTCCTAACAAATGTCTCGACATCATTATCTGACATTGTAAGATGTTTCTAAATCTATTGCAACAATCAAGGAAGCAATCAGAACTTGGATCAAGGAATCATCAAACAGAAGATTGAAGCCCAAGGAAGCAGAAGCCTATAAATAGAAGACTTAGACCTAGGTTGTTACTTGCCTTTGTATACCTTTTGTAACCTTGTGTTCTTGCGTAAGAAACAAGGGTTTAGGGTTTTGAGAGTCGTTGCCTCTCTAGGCTGTAAGTCTCCCTTTGTATCGTTTGATGCACTGTGGTAGATATAGGTGTCGCACAGATCCATAAGCCTTGAGGTATTTGATTATGTATTGTTCTTATATGAAGCTTTTGAGAAAATCCGAGTTAGCTTGTTTGTCAAGAAAGCTTGACAGATTTCTGTATTGACAGGGATGATGTAGATATCACAGTTGGTGATTAAGGGAAGTGAATGGGGTATCTCATATCAAGGTTGTAAACGTTTGAGTTTAGCCTTGGTAAATATGTTCATTGGGTAGATGTTAGCATAAGGTTGTAAACGGGGGAGTTTAGCTTTGTAACAGGTCTACAGATAGTGAAGTCTTCTTCCTGGATTGGTATTCCCCAGATGTAGGTGAGTTGCACCGAATTGGGTTAACAATTGTTGTGTTCTTTATCATTCTGCAGATTTACGTTTTCTGTTAGGGTTCGTGATAAACATGTTAGATTAGATGTCGTGGCATCTCTAACCTGCAGTTCTGATATTCAAGGTATCAGTCTGCTATTACGCCTCTGAGTTTAAATGATTATGTAGCACAATATCTTGACATGTGTTAGGACATCTGTTGTCTGCATAGGCCAGAATTTCAAAAAACATTCTAAGAAGGATTGTGTGTATTTATTATGTTAGAATGTCAGAATTATGATTCAGAGAACAAGATATTTTTATCAAAATAATTTTTTCATTACTACTCCCCCTTTTTGTCATAATTAAAAAGGTAAACAAAACAAAAACAAAATAAAACAACTAAGGGGTAGCCTAGAAAGTGTCTAAGGTTGAGGAGGAGGAGGGAGCCTCTGAAGAATCTGAGCAAGCACATTCTGAATGTTGGATATAACTTCATCTTGCTTATCCATTTCATGTTCTGAATAACTCTTGTTCTTTCTAAATGCTTTCCAGAGTCTTTAACACTGGATCAGAAGTAGGGTTATCAGAGCGTTCAACAGCGTCCAGAGCATCTTCTTGATTCTTCAGTTCAACTTCTCTCTCAGCTAATTCTTGACCTTCCTTAGCTTGTCTTTCAGCTTCTCTCTCAAGAGCTTCCTTAGCTAGTCTTTTAGCTAATTCCCTTTCTGCAGCTAACTTTTCTTCAGCTTTTCTCTGAGTTTCCAATCTTTCTTCTGCTTGCTGGATAAAGTGTTATTTTGTTTGAGCAGAGAGATTTTTGATCTTTTGAAACTCCACAGACATCCATCGCTTGAATTGATTCTAGGTTGCACCCAAAGTAGAAGGGTCAGCGCTAGAACTAGATTCATCAGAAAGTTTCTTGAATCTCCTAACTAAATTGTATTTAAAAATAGAAATGACTTCATCAAGGTTAGGAGGGGGAAGATCAGAAGATTGATGTTCTAGAAGTGTTTGGGTTTCTTCATCAGAGGAAGCTAGATTAGAAAGTGTTTGGTCAGAGTCTGAATCAGAGTTTGTTTCTGGGGATGAAGGGTCAGAATTATTAGAGATGGTTATGGCATTTAAGGATGTGGGTGATTAAGGGTTGGTTGTTGGATGAGGTTGGTTATTGGTTGTTGGAAATGTCTGAGATGATGGTGGTTCAGAAAGAGGGATGGATGAGGTTGTAACTATGGTTGAAAATATTGGAGGTGGTGTTGGAATAGATGAAGATATTGGAGGTGGTGTTGAAAATATTAGTGGTGGTGTTGGAATAGATGAAGACATATTTCTATTAGTAAGAACATATGCAGTCATAGAAGAGTCAGAAGACTTACTTGTCAATTCTGGATAGGATTCCAGTGAAATATTCTTCGTCCTGGCTTCACCCAAATGCACACCTTTCTTTTGCTTCTTAACAGTCTTCTTCTGAGGGGTCTTGTTATGAGGTCTCTTCTTATTCATCAGATCAGGTGGATTATCTGGTAGATCTTCAAATCAGAATCTAGACATATCATATCCTTCAGCTTCATGTATCTTAATGTACTCCTCTATAGCTTCTATAGAGTCATGCTTGGTGAACAGAGGAAATCCATCGATTATCATTCTCCTTGACTTCAAACTGTTCCAATCTGTAGCCATACTTGGTTCAACTCTTATCTCGTTTATAATTTGCACCCGCTTCAAATTTCTGCTATTCAGAGGTGTTCCAGTTATAATATCTAATTCTTCTTTGAAATTCAAATTTGCCAGATGATAAACAATACCACTTTCAATCAGAATATCTAAAATAAGTCTACCAAGAGGAATGTATTCCTTCTTTCAATCATTTCGGGTTTCTCTTACAGAATCTTTGAGGTATCTGAAGATAATGGAAGGAAGGCAGATCTTTTCACCTTTTAGCAGATAATACAACATGTATTTCTGATCAGAGTTGATGAAGTCAGTTGAACTTGATGAAGGTCTATGATAGATACATCCCAAAATGATCCTGAGCCAGATGCGAAGCTCTTTAGATAAATCTTGACTCTTAAAAGGTGGCTTTCCATCAGATGATTGAATGAAGATGGCTGGGTTTATCACTTCAGAAAGAAACTTTGATTTTGAATTCATCTTATAGATACGCTTTCCACCACCGTTCTCCATTCCAAGTAATGTAGCGATAGATTTCTTCGTGATGATAAATTTGTTTCCCAAAACATATGACATAATGAAGTGATCATCAGCATCAGCAAATCTCCAGAATTCCTTGATTAGGTTAGGGAAGATGGGACCGTAGAGACGATCAAAGTAATTTCTCCAACCTTGAGCATTCAGTTCCTTAAACAAATTTATTCCATTTTCAGACATGTTATCAAAATCTACTAACCATTCAGAAAGAACTTCTAATTCTGAAAAAGGAGTCGAGAGATGAATGTGAGGTGGATGATCCATAATATGAACTTCAACTAGTTTTTGGAAGGTAGATATTGATTGATGCATCGACATCGAAGCAGTTTGAGCAGTAATAGAAACCATTTGAGATGATTCTGCATGTTGTGATTATTGAGACAAGTTGTACACACTTTGTTATTGAGGATCCATTGATGAAGTTGATGAAGTTACGTAACATAAAGGGTTTTTAGGGTTTAGGGTTTCTAAGAAAAAAAGTGTGGGAAGTGAAAGAGTACTGTAGTGTGTGATAGTGAGATAGTGAGTATTTAAAGAGAGAAGTTGATGATTATAAAAATTAGGGAGTAATAGGTAGTAATTATTTTAAAACCTAGTCTCACAAAATCACAATGTTCGAGGCGTCTCTTCAACAGTAAGGTAAGATTTGGTATTGGACAAATGTCACAAGAAAATCATAGCCGTCTGTTTAAGTGAACACATTTGATGTTCCCAAAGTCAAGAATACCAAGAGGTATCTGACTAGACAAGTTTTTGATCAAGACATCTTCTAACATGTAGAAGTATCTTTATTCAAAAAACAAAAAAATAAATAAAAAATATTTGCTTAACGTTAGAATCTCATTTTACAGAAGGATATTAAGCATATTCTGATAAAATTCATTCTGGACAAAAATCCATATTTATGTTTTTCAGAATGAACTGAAATCTATCTTCAGGTAAGGGTTTTGTAAAAATATCAGCCCACTGACGATCTGTATCTATAAATTTTAGAGTTAAAATTCTATTCTGAACATAGTCTCTGATGAAATGATGTTTAATTTCAATGTGTTTAGCTCAAGAATGTAAAATAAGATTCTTACTTAGGCAAATAACAGTTGTGTTATCACAGAAGATAGAAATGTTACCCTCGTGAATCTGAAAATCTACTAGTTGATTCTTTATCCAGAGTATCTGAGTACTTCAAAGTGACGTTGTGATGTATTTTTCTTCTACAGTTGATAATGCAATGGTTGATTGCCTTTTGCTTGCCCAAGAGACGAGGTTGTTACCCAAAAATTGACAATATCCAGAAGTACTTTTCCTTTCTAATCTGTTTCCAGCATAATCTGCATCATAATAACCAGATAACTTGTACTCTGATGTTTTCTTATACATCAAGCCAAGGTTAGTTGTTCTCTTTAGATACCTTAGGATTCTCTTAACAGTTGTTAAGTGAGTTTCCCTTGGATCTGATTGGAAACGAGCACACAGACATACACTAAACAGAATATCTGGACGAGAAGCAATCAAATACAGAAGAGAGCCTATCATACCACGATAGAGCTTCTGACAAACCTTTTTACTTACTTCTTTATCCAGAATGCATGTAGGATGCATATCAGTTTTTGTAGGTTTACTATCTGACATCTCAAACTTCTTCAGAAGTTCTCGTGCATATTTGCTCTGATGAATATACGTTCTTTCTGGACGTTGATCAATTTGAATTCCTAGAAAGAATCTGAGTTCTCCCATCAGACTCATTTCAAACTCTGCCTGCATTAACTTAGAAAATTCCTTGCACAAAGAAGGATTAACATAACCAAAAATAATATCATCTACATAAATTTGCACAACCAAAATATCATTCTTAAAGGTTTTGCAAAAGAGTGTAGTGTCTACTTTCCCTCTGGTAAAATCATTTTCCAAAGGGAAATTACTGAGTCTGTCATACCAAGCTCTGGGAGCTTGTTTCAGACCGTATAATGATTTCTTTAGTTTGAATACATAATCTGATTTCCCAAAATTTTCAAAGCCAGGGGGTTGATGTACATACACTTCTTCAAAAATATACCCATTTAAGAATGCACTCTTAACATCCATTTGATAAAGAATGATGTTATGATTAACAACAAAAGAAACTAATAAGTGAATAGATTCTAACCTGGAAACTGGTGCAAAGGTTTCAAGATAGTTTATCCCTTCTTGTTGAATATAGCCTTGTGCAACCATTCAAGCTTTGTTTCTTACGATCTCACCTTTCTCATTAAGCTTGTTTCTGAATACCCGTTTTGTTCCAATGACGTGGACACCTTTTGGTTTCTGAACAAGATTCTAAACATCGTTTCTGGTGAATTGATTCAGTTTTTATTACATTGCCAGAATCCACTCATTCTCCAGAAGAGATTCATCAACTGATGTTGGCTCTATAAGTGACACCAAACCCAGAAGAGTTTCTTCAGAAGGTTTGAATGATGAAGGAGTTCTGACTGGATCAGCTTTATCTCCCATAATCAATTCTTCAGAATGAGAAGTCCTTAGTTTATTCTTCTTCTGATTAGATGGACTATTCATTGTTTCTGGTGAAGTTGTATCTGAGTCTATAGTTTATACAACTTTGTCTTCTTCTTTAGAATCTTCCTCCTTGGATTCTGATAAGGTAATCTTCAAATCTGCAAGTTTTTCAACTAGCTTTGACTTTTCAGGGTCAAGCTTATCATCGAATCTAACATGAATTGATTCCTCAATAATTATTGTTTCTGTGTTATAGATTCTGTAGCCTTTAGACCGTTCAGAGTATCCTAACAATAAACACTTTTGAGATTTGGAATCAAACTTGCCGAGATTCTCTTTAGTGTTCAACATAAAAAAAAATATCCAAAATGATGAAAATAAGAGATGTTGGGTTTTCTATTCTTCCACAATTCATAAGGAGTCTTACCCAGAATAGGTCTGATAGAAATCCTGTTCTGAATATAACATGTTGTGTTTACTGCCTTTTCCCAGAAGTGCTTAGCCATGTAAGTTTCTTGAATCATGGTACGAGCCATTTCTTGCATTGTCCTATTTTTCCTTTCTACTACTCCATTATGTTGTGGAGTTCTTGGACAAGAGAAATCATGAGAAATTCCATGGGAATAAAAAATATTCTCAAAGTATTTGTTCTCAAATTCTCCACCATGATCGCTTCTGACTCTGACTATTTTGCAACCCTTCTCTGTTTGCACTTGTGAGCAAAAGGTAGAGAACGCAGAATGTGACTCATCCTCGTGTTTCAAGAATTTTACCCATGTCCAACGAATATAGTCATCTACAATGACTAATCCATATTTATTACCATTGATTAAGGCAGTTTTCACTGGACCAAAAAGATCATTGTGCAGAAGTTCTAATGGTCTAGAGGTAGAAACAACATTTTTCGCTTTAAAAGAGGTTTTGGAAAACTTTCCTTTCTGACATGCTTCACAAAGAGCATCTGAAGAATACTTCAGATTTGGTAAGCCTCTGACTAATATAAGCTTAATTAGCTGAGAAATCTTTCTCATACTAACATGGCCCAAATGTTTATGCCATACCCATTGCTCCTCATTTACAGACATTAAGCATTTGACATTCTGGTCCTTAAGATCAGAAAGTATGATTTTGTAAATGTTATTTTTCCTCTTTCAATTAAAAAGGATTGATCCATCCTTCTGACTGAAGATGGCTGGTTTATACCTGAGTGAATCACACACTCAAAGATACAACCGAGTCGCCACCGAACTTTATTTAGTCCCAAAGGACAGGGAAAATATTGATAAAAACCAAGGGGATTTACGGTTTTAACAGACATACTGTGATTAACCGCAGAAAAGAAATTGAGATTCTTCAGGGGAATCAAAAGGCAATGATTGATTACAAGAAGAAAGGAGTAAAGAAACAAAGAGAGATTGCTAGCGCAAGAATAATGATCTTAACCAAGAGTGATCAAGGATCGACTCGATTGGGGAAGAAGATACACTACAACCTGGAATTAGAGGTGCTAAGCCAAGCACAGGGTCATTCGTCCCCTACCTGAAATAGTCAGAATGAGAGTAGGAATTCTCCATTCTCATTCTTTCTCTAACACACAGAGTGTAGCACAAAAATTGAAACGGACAGCATAACAGCTCTAAATTGTACAGTGCTCCAACGTGTTGTGAAGTGAATAACGTAACAGCTTCAGTTTGTACAGCGCTCCAAAGTCATGTATCGGCCGTTGTATGAATCTTCAACTCCGCGGGGGGAAAAGAGAGAAAAAAGATCTAAAGGAAGCCTAAAGATAGGGAAAGGGAAGGATCAACTAATCGAAATATGGTTTCGATCAATTAATCAAGGGGAAAAGCCATGCCAACAATTTTCCAAAGAGAGTGAAAAATCATTAAGGCAAAAGGTGTGAATTATTGATTATACATGATTAAATTTGCTCACTATAGAACAAATATAATGTGATCAAGAATTGAAAGTGCAAAACAGTGCCATACAAATATTATCATGTATCACACATCAAGTGTCAAGTGATCAAAGATTGTGCAAGAATTAGCATGTTCAAACAAATATCAAGAACACACATAATTGCAAAAATTGATAAATCAATCATTGAATTAATGTAAATATGCTTTAAACAGAGGGTAACAGCATTAAAATATCCATAAATATGAAGCATATCAATCCATGGAAGTTAGAATGAGAAAGCATGGTAAACACACTTGAAAAAGCATGAAAATGACATTCTGGTTCAGTGTTAATCGGTTAACAATATGGTTAATCGGTTAACGGCTTGAAAATCAGCGTTTTTGGTGAAAAATGAACTGGTTAACAGATTAACCAAATGGTTAACCGATTAACATTGTGACAATGGCAAAAATAACAGTAAAAACAGCTTTTCAAAAGTAGTTTTCAACACATAATCACTTATCCAAACTTCCACATGCTATGGTATGATTTTGTGCACGAAAATTACATCATGTAAGTGCAAATAAACACAAATTACAAGCATTAATCATGGAGATTAAAGATCAAGCAATTGCATGTAAATTAAACCGAAAACGATCGAAATTACGACGTAAATGCGCAGAAACGATCGAAACAGTGAGAAGAGTAAGATCTACCAACCTACAAGGCTGAGATGTGCCTTGGTAATTGTTGTAAATGATTATTGATGCAGAAAATCAAAGATAAACCAGAGGAATCTTCGATTTTGTTGACGAAACGTATCTAAACCGAGCACAATTCGACGAAAACTCCGAAATGAGAATTATCACCGAAGAATCTTGAAGCACACACTTGAGATGAATTCAAAAGCTTATAGAACTCCAGAAACTCAAGTATAATAGCAAGATGATGAAGACAATCGAAGAAAACTAGAAGAATCTTCAAGCATGGTCGAATTGTATCGAAACCGTGCAAATTGCGACGAAAACTCCGAAATAAGAATTATCACTGAAGAAGCTTAAAGTGATTACTTGAGATGAATCCAAAAGCTACTGAAGCTCCACAAAATCCAGTAGCATGGAATAATGGTGAAGGTTAAGCTCAAGAAATATTCACTTTCAATGTGAAAAGTGATTATTCTTCAAGAATTAAGAGCTTTAGTGAGGTTTGGTGAAGAAGATGAAGAGAAACGTGTAGAAGTTGCAGAAAAATGCAGAGGAGAATGAGAGGATTGAGAGTGAAGAAAGTGTGAATTTGTGTGAATGATTGTGGAGGGTTTGTGAAATGAGTGAGGCTTTGTTTATATAGATTTTTGGTTTGGAGTGTGAGAGCTTTGGACTTTGGTTTGGACTTAGCTTTGGGAGGTTTGGAGTTAGGGTTGAAGTTAGTTACACTTGACTCACCGAGTCAAGGTAGTTAACTCGGTTAGTTAGGATCAACTCGGTAACAATCCCAAGGTGCACTCCATCATCCAAAGATCTACATTACTTGGAAAACAAGGAACATGGTGCACTTAATTTAAAGTGATGCATAGAATAAATGTAAGGGAAATGTATTAAATGGTCTTGAACTGTCTAGAATGTTCCAGACAATGCTAGAATAGAATAGACCAAAAGAGAATGGAGAGAGTTGCTGAAATATGATGGAAATGTTGAATTTTTGCTGAAATAGTAAGTGTTAATCGATTAACCAACAGGTTATCCGATTAACAGCTGTTAAAAAATTGAATTTGGCACTGTAAAAGGGTGTTAATTGATTAACCAAATGGTTAACCGGTTAACCAGTAAAAAACTTGCCCAATTTTGCCTGAAAAGGGGTGTTATGACCATGGTTCCGATTTCCGACCTCGTGCTTTGATAAATAGGCATAAAAACCCTTGTTTTGTGCTTGTGTTGATGATGTGATGACTTTGTGAGGATACGATTAATCGGGCTTAAAAAACCTGAATATTCCTGCAACAAAAGCATAGAGAAAAAATGCGAATGCGTATGCTAGCGATACGAGTGCACATGCTTATGCAAAAAGCAAAAAGGGAGGTCAAATTTTGGGTTACGACAGCTGCCTCTATTTAATCCACTTGGACCTGAATATACGAATTGCGCTAGCTTTTCGATGATTCGAGGTATAAGGGGATTAAATAAAAGAGTAGCTCAAAAATTTGGCCGACGACGATAAAAGAAAGGTGCAAGTGTTAAGAATGTTTGAAGCTTGGCTGAAAATCTGCTAGGGATATGAATCAGGCCAAAAGAAAGGGAGTATGCTTGATGCATATGCTATGTATGTGTTATTCTACATGATGCTGGATATCATGCAATGCAAGAATGCAGGCTAGGATGCAGTGTAGTAAGTTGTAGGTGCTGGACGGACCAGAAAGGTTTTGGACGGACCAAGGAATTGAAAAGGTTCTAGAAAGGTTTACCAGACGAAAATTGGATTTTGATCGGGACGCATGTTTAAACCTGCAAGGTGTAATGCTCCGTGTTGATGATTATGCTATGCGTTTGAGGATGCAATGAAATGCGACGATGATTACCAGATGCAGAACGTCAGTAATCAGGTTTTGAAGATATGTTAAATATGATCGGGCTTAAGTTAAGGCTTCATGTTATGCTAGATGAATAAATAAGCATGAGTGAAGCGACGTGATCAAAGCATGAGAAAGATCTATGCAATAGTTCAAGCGTTTTATTATGGGAGACGGAAGAAAGTTGAGGTTAGGGTGTAAGCCATAAAAATGTGATTCCCCGACATCTATTTCAGGATCAACAGTTGTTGATGTGCCATTGCTCTTGCCTTATCGTAGAGAGAAAACTTGTACTTTGGTAGCCTGTCTCAGCCCCAGTCTGTTGGGTATCTGCATGAAATGCCCCAGTCACGAGCTGAGAAACAGTTGTGCCATATGATGATCCTGATTTAACTTGCCCCAGAGTATCGGAACAGTATGCCCCTGATTAACCGTCTTTTGGAGAGGTCGACTTCTTGTGCTCTTGAGGTGGCCTGCCCCTGAACATGGAGAGATTTGTCGAATCTCATCATGATTGACTCGGATTGACTATATCTCGAAGTGGCTAGGCCCAATGGAGTTTTCCAGGCGTTTTACCCCTTGAGGTGATCACACTTTCCATTGTGGAAACTTTTTTTATGTCAAATGCTTATGCACGAGTAAAAAGTGTTTGTTTTGAAAATGATAATGTTAATGCCATGGATATGTCAGTTTTGAAATCCAAGTATGTTCACTAAGATTATGACATATAGTGATTGGATCACCCTTTAGAATGCCATGTCAGTATCAGCATAAATGATAAGCAAATCTTTGGGAGTCAGCTTTGACATGATTTTACTGTCGTATGCTTTCGAAATAAACCCTGCTTCAATTAGGTCTTTTCAGGGTTGTAATGTGGACTGGTTCACGGTTTAAGAAAGAAAGGATATAAGGCTCAAAATTATTTTAACCCACCCATTCTCCTTGATGTTCTCCAGTCCTACGTTCAGCTAGTTTGACACAAGCGTTCACCTTTCAAAAAAAGGTATTGAATGATAGATACGACGATAGAGGAACCGACAATGGTTTTGGAGCGGAAGTTACTCACCTTTTGTTTTTGTCACATGTGATCACACGACCTTGCTTTTGATTCTCTGTTTTGTTCTTTTTGTTTTCCCTAATTTTTACGTAGACTGATTATTTTGAATTTACAGTCTACCGGGATGCCCTAATTTTTGCCTAAGTCCTTTGTTTTTGAGTTTTTGACTTAGCGGGCTTTTATTCTTTTGCCTTTTTTTTTCTTGTGATTTTGATTTTTTTCTCTTGAACAAAATCGTGTGTTATGTGTTTGATTTATAGGGTGAGTTGTGACTGCCTCATTCCTTTGGTCGGTGAGGGATAACCAATATGGATTTGGTGATTTTTCCGACCTCTTGCGAGGGATAGGATGTAGTTGATCCTCAGATGGGGTAATCTTCTTTTGAAATTTGAACGCATGGTCAAACTAGCTGAAGACTACCCTGCCCCTGGTTAAGATGGAGGGTTTTTGTGCACAGAAAGAAACTCCTACTTCAAGGCCTAAAGGGGTTGACTAGGGATTGTCTTCCTTATAACTCCTGTGTTTGGGAATTTGAACAAATGCCTTACATCCTCGGCAAGGTTTTTATTCAAAAGTATACAGATAATGATCTCGTCTTTTTGATTTCATCCTTCTCTTTTTGATTTTGCTTGATCAAATGTGTGATACTGATAAAAAGTATGAGTGAACATAAATGGATTTATTCAAAACATGCATATTCATTTTATTATTATCATCATCCGAAAACAAACAAGTTTTACAAATGAACAATGCTTGACAAACAAAAATATTACAAAATGGAAGAGATGGAATGCCATGATGATTGCCGATGTTGAGGAAGTTCTCACAGGCTTATTCAAGGGGTTCTTTTGCAATCTGGACCCTTACATGGACAAAGGATTCCCGTTCAACCACAGTTTCTCACCTTGAACAGTTAAGTGCCTCTTGTCAATCAATTGTTAGACCTTAGCTTTGAAAGCGTTACAATCCTCAGTCAAATGTCCAGCCGACCCAGTATGATATTCGCACCGCACCTTGGGATCATATCCAGGTGGGAATGGTTTTGGAGGGGTCTTCGGAGCTTTGGGAACCACCAGCGAGTTCTGAACCAGATGTGGGAGAAGTTGACTGTATGTCACGGGAATTGGATTTAGAGGAGCATTCCTTCGTTCTAGATTGTTTCGGGGCTTGCGCTGATTTTGGCGCTCCCGGCCTTGGGCTTGTTGATCATGATTTTGAGGAGGCTGTTGATGTTGGGTTGCGGCAATATGCGAGAAGGAATAATACGGCGTAGGAGCCAGAGGTGCTTGAGGATGAATCTGATGAGTAGCATATTGCGGGAACACTTGAGCAGGGTGCATCAAACCAGGATTACCTATCTGATTAACAGTCTAACCAAAATGGATCCCATACGGAGTGTAGGGTACCCCAGGATAAGTAACTGAAGGTGTAACAGCAGAGGGTGCCCCAGAATAAGCAAAAGGCATTCCAGAATTAGCAGACTGAAAACCTTGGTAGGCGTATTTCCCAACAGGTTGAACAGCTGGAAGAATCTGCATGTGAACAGGAGAACCTCTATTCTTAGCTTCGGCAGATGTTTCAGCAATCATAGGTGCAGAATTCTGGCAAGGCTTCTCTGTAAAGCAAAGCAAATTCTGATCGAGGAGCTCTTGGACTTTGTCCTTAAAGATGACACAGGCTTCTGTGGAATGCCCTACATATCCAGCATGATATCCACATGTGGCATTAGGATCATGCTTAGGATGATAAGGAAACTTGACCGGCTTGATTTCTTTAGGAACAATTGCCCCAGCATGAATCAGAACAGGCAGTAGATGCGTGTAAGTCATGGGAATTAGATCATGACAAGGACGTCTCCTCCCTTGATTGTTGTTCCCTTTGCTGATTTGCTTACGCTTTTGTTTCTGATTGCCTTGAGTGGTCTTCTGATTAGACAAGGGGTAAACCAGCAGGTTTCTTGCATCCACAGTCATGGTCTTGTCCACCTTTGGTCCATTATGGGCTTGCTCATCAATCACAACCTGATCAGAGGGGTTCAATGTCATACTGTCCAGAAGTAGTTCCACAACCATGTCAACCTTGCCTTCCTTGTGCACTGTGCTCTCATACCCAACCTGTTCCATGATTCTTTGGCTTTCAGTGTTAGAGAATCGTTGTCTCTGGGCTGATGAAGGGAAGAAAGTGAGCTTTTTGGTTTGAAGGCATGCAATGCAAAGGTATGTATGCGTATGTTGTTTATGCAGGTGGAATGCAAATGAGACATGCAACACCCAATGACGCAAAGGTTAGATGATGCAAAAATTCAACATACATATGATGATACAATAACTTATGCTCGACAATGCGGTATATACAATGATGCCATAAGTCTAGTTCAAAAATTCGGCATACATGATGATGCAATAACATTATGCAATAATGTAAGTTAGGGATGCAACAACTTCTGGATAATCTGCATATACAACTCTTGCATAGGTGCGAAGATCTGACGTGCGTGAGAGAACAAAGGTATGAAGTGGCTTGTTTTCCTGCAAAAACCCATCCCCCTCACAGGTGTGATCTAGACACAACAAGGTAGTCCCTAGAAAGGTCTCCCAAACCATAGGACTCAGAATGAAAATCCCCCGCCGTAGTGAATTCTCATAGGACAGAAGTATTCTCAAGCGAATCACGATTTGGGATGTGGCTCTCGTGATAACCCAACGCGCAAAACACAGGCCTCACGACTATCCACGTTCTAGCCTATGTGTATGCTAGGCCCGGTGTTAGGACATTTCTCTCCAATAATATCTACCCATCCCAACAACAGCAGAAAATAGCAAATATCCAGAATATGCAGCATATGAATATCCAAAGCAGTAAAGAAATGCAGTAAATAAACATAAAGCTAAAGCATAAAAATAAAACGAGTAAAGCTCAAAAGATAAACACCCAAACAAGCAAGAAAAGCAAACAAAACTAGGTGAGACCCTAACCTGCAAGCAAGCTTCTCTCCAGCAGAGTCGCCAGTTGAAGATGGTTGGTTTATACCTGAGTGAATCGCACACTCAGAGATACAACAGAGTCGCCACCGAACTTTATTTAGTCTCAAAGGACAGGGAAAATATCGATAAAACCCAAGGGGATTTACGGTTTTAACAGACAGACTGTGATTAACCGCATAAAAGAAATTGAGATTCTTCAGGGGAATCAAAAGGCAATGATTGATTACAAGAAGAAAGGAGTAAAGAAACAAAGAGAGATTGCTAGCGCAAGAATAATGATCTTAACCAAGAAGGATGGTGATTGATCAAAAGGAGAGATTGTGAAAGATATGAATGATCAAGGATCGACTCGATTGGGGAAGAAGATACACTACAGCCTAGAATTAGAGGTGACTAAGCCAAGCACAGGGTCATTCGTCCCCTACCTGAAATAGTCAGAATGAGAGTAGGAATTCTCCCTTCTCATTCTTTCTCTAACACACAGAGTGTAGCACAGAAATTAAAATGGACAGCATAACAACTCCAAATTGTACAGTGCTCCAACGTGTTGTGAAGTGAATAGCGTAACAGCTTTAGTTTGTACAGCGCTCCAAAGTCATGTACCGGCCGTTGTATGAATCATCAACTCCGCGGGGGGGAAAAGAGAGAAAAAAGCTCTAAAGGAATCCTAAAGAGAGGGAAAGGGAAGGATCAACTAATCGAAACATGGTTTCGATCAATTAATCAAGGGGAAAAGCCATGCCAACAATTTTCCAAAGAGAGTGAAAAATCATTAAGGCAAAAGGTGTGAATTATTGATTATACATGATTAAATTTGCTCACTATAGAACAAATATAATGTGATCAAGAATTGAAAGTGCAAAATAGTGCCATACAAATATTAGCATGTATCACACATCAAGTGTTAAGTGATCAAAGATTGTGCAAGAATTAGCATGTTCAAACAAATATCAAGAACACACATAATTGCAAAAATTGATAAATCAATCATTGAATTAATGTAAATATGCTTTAAACAGAGGGTAACAGCATTAAAAACATCCATAAATATGAAGCATATCAATCCATGGAAGTTAGAATGAGAAAGCATGGTAAACACACTTTAAAAAGCATGAAAATGACATTCTGGTTCAGTGTTAATCGGTTAACAATATGGTTAATTGGTTAACGGCTTGAAAATCAGCGTTTTTGGTGAAAAATGAACTAGTTAACCGATTAACCAAATGGTTAACCGATTAACACTATGACAGTGGCAAAAATAACAGTAAAAATAGCTTTTCAAAAATAGTTTTCAACACATAATCACTTATCCAAACTTCCACATGCTATGGTATGATTTTGTGCACGAAAATTACATCATGTAAGTGCAAATAAACACAAATTACAAGCATTAATCATGGAGATTAAAGATCAAGCAATTGAATGATAAATTAAACCGAAAACAATCGAAATTACGACGTAAATGCGCAGAAACGATCGAAACAGTGAGAAGAGTAAGATCTACCAACCTACAAGGCTGAGATGTGCCTTGGTAATTGTTGCAAATGATTCTTTATGCAGAAAATCAAAGAAAAACCAGAGGAATCTTCGATTTTGTTGACGAAACGTATCTAAACCGAGCACAATTCAACAAAAACTCCGAAATGAGAATTATCACCAAAGAATCTTGAAGCACACACTTGAGATGAATTCAAAAGCTTGTAGAACTCCAAAAACTCAAGTATAATAGCAAGATGATGAAGACAATCGAAGAAAACTAGAAGAATCTTCAAGCATGGCCGAATCGTATCGAAACCGTGCAAATTGCTACGAAAACTCTGAAATAAGAATTATCACCGAAGAAGCTTGAAGTGATTACTTGAGATGAATCCAAAAGCTACTGAAGCTCCACAAAATCCAGTAGCATGGAATAATGGTGAAGGTTAAGATCAAGAAATAATCATGTTCAATGTGAAAAGTGATTATTCTTCGAGAATTAAGAGCTTTAGTGAGGTTTGGTGAAGAAGATGAAGAGAAATGTGTAGAAGTTGCAGAAAAATGCAGAGGAGAATGAGAGGATTGAGAGTGAAGAAAGTGTGAATTTGTGTGAATGATTGTGGAGGGTTTATGAAATGAGTGAGGCTTTGTTTATATAGATTTTTGGTTTGGAGTGTGAGAGCTTTGGACTTTGGTTTGGACTTAGCTTTGGGTGGTTTAGAGTTAGGGTTGGAGTTAGTTACACTTGACTCACTGAGTCAAGGTAGTTAACTCGGTTAATTAGGATCAACTCGGTAATAATCCCAAGGTGCACTCCATCATCCAAAGATCCACATTACTTGGAAAACAAGGAACATGGTACACTTAATTTAAAGTGATGCATAGAATAAATGTAAGGGAAATGTATTAAATGGTCTTGAACTGTCTAGAATGTTCCACACAATGCTAGAATAGAATAGACCAAAAGAGAATGGAGAGAGTTGCTGAAACATGATGGAAATGTTGAATTTTTGCTGAAATGGCAAGTGTTAATCGATTAACCAACAGGTTAACCGATTAATAGCTATTAAAAAGCTGAATTTGGCGCTGTAAAAGGGCGTTAATCGATTAACCAAATGGTTAACCGGTTAACCAGTCAAAAACTTGCCCAATTTTGCCTGAAAATGGGTGTTATGACCATGGTTCCGATTTCCGACCTCTTGCTTTGATAAATAGGCATAAAAACCCTTGTTTTGTGCTTGTGTTAATGATGTGATGACTTTGTGAGGATGCGATTAATCGGGCTTAAAAAACCTGAATATTCCTGCAACAAAATCATAGAGAAAAAATGCGAATGCTTATGCTAGCGATGCGAGCGCACATGCTTATGCAAAAAGCAAAAAGGGAGGTCAAATTTTGGGTTACGACACTGACTAATAGCCTTACAGGACTTTTGATTGAAAATGATATAATAACCATTGTCACTAAGTTGGCTAATTGACAATAAGTTATGCATCAAACCACCCACCGGCATAACATCAGTAATAGAAGGAAGTTAACCATTACCAATAGTTCCAGAGCCAATGATCTTACCCTTTTGGTTTCCTCCAAAACCAACAAAGCCTCTAGGCTTAAGTTCCAAACTTTAGAACATATGCCTTTTTCCTGTCATGTGTCGCGAGCTACCACTGTCCAGGTAGCATGATTGGTGTTAACTGAGCTGCTAAGGACATCTCTGAGTCAGAGTCTTAATCTGATTCTGGTTCTGATAGCATTTTGTCTTCTGGTTCTCCAGAGACTTCAACGTTAATTTTTGTTGCCACTAGCGCAACGTTTGTCTGTTCTTCATCAGAATCTTCTTCTTCAGAATCAGAGTCATCCCAAGTTATCATGAGTCCCTTCTTGACTTTGGTGAAGTTCTTCTTACGCTTCTTGTCTTTCTTAAGCTTTGGAAATTCATTCTTGTAATGACCTGGTTCATTACACTCATAGAAGATGACTTCTTTTCCAGAACTGTGCGTTTTTTATCCAGATGTTGAGTCAGAACGACCGTTGTTCCTTCTTGATCCTCTGAACTTTCCTTGCCTATGTTTCCATAGTTTGTTGATCCTTCTGGAGATAAGTGATAACTCATCTTCTGAGTCTTCATCAGAATCTTCTGATTCTTCCTCAACTTGATAAGCCTTTGCATTTTCAGGTTTAGACTTAAGAGCAACTAATTTACTCTTCTTCTGAGGTTCATCTTCCTCCAGCTCTATCTCATGACTTCTTAAAGAACTAATAAGTTCTTCAAGACTTATACTGTTTAGATCTTTAGATAGCTTTAGAGCAGTTACCATAGGTCTCCATTTCTTGGTAAGACTTCTGATAATCTTCTTCACATGATCAGCAGTTGAATATCCTTTGTTTAGCACTCTGAGTCTTGCTACCAGCATCTGAAATCTTGAAAACATAGTTTCTACAGATTCATCATCATCCATCTTGAAATCTTCATATTTCTGGATTAGGGTAAGAGCCTTTGTCTCATTTACTTGAGCATTTCCTTCATGAGTCATTTGTAGTGAATCAAAAATGGACTTGGTAGTTTCTCTATCTGTTATTTTCTTATACTCAGTATAAGAAATAGCATTCAGCAGTATAGTTCTTGCCTTGTGATGATTCTTGTAATCTTTCTTTTGTTGATTATTCATAGCACTTCTTGACACTTTTACTCCTGCAGCATCAACTGGGTGAGTGTAGCCATCAACTACAAGATCCCAAAGATCTACGTCGTAGCCAAGAAATAAACTTTCAATTCTATCTTTCCAGTAGTCAAACTTTTCACCATCAAAGATTGGTGGTTTTGTACTGTAGTGATCTTTCTCTTCTGGAATAGGATTAGCGTTAGTAGCAGCCATGATGTCTCACACAAATACTGGATCGGCACTGAACACGGTGAAGTGTTGATAAAACTTTTATCACAATCAGAACCGGAGCTCTGATGCCAATTCAAGGTGTGAGAAAAACACAAGAAAATGGGGGTTTGAATTGGGTTTTTAAAATAAAAGCTTTTTATGAAACTCAAACAGAAATCACAAAGAACCTAAACAAGAGAGAAAGACACGATATATTATGGTTCACTTGAAAACTATCAAGCTAATCCAGTCCACCCGCCAAGACGATTTTGCCTTATACCCAAGGAATTAATCCAATATAATCAACTGATTACAATCTGCACTAGCAACTGCTGGTGACAAACAACCACAAAGACTAATTGTCTAAGTCTTCTTAAGGATTCTGACCTAACTGGTCCCTTAAGGAATTACAAACAATAGTTTGTGAAAGATAAATGTTTACAATGAAATGCTTCTACTCAAGCAGGTATAAATACAATGAATCTCTTAAAAATACTTAAAGAAAATTTGAACATAGTATAAAATTTTTGTTGTTGTGTTGTTGAGTGGTTCTCCATTTCTACCATTTTCTTCAAGTTATCAAGTCCTTATATAGCCAGTAAAAGATCCGTTGGATGGCAGATCAGGAATATCCTTGAGTGAGCTGGAGACTTGAAAGAATGTCGTTACGTAGGGATGAAAATCATACACAAAAGTTGTCCTTTGTACCACAAAATCAGGGTAGTGGAATGGAACATTTTGATATGTACTATGTACTATTTCCCTCGTAAAGTTTTGATCTTATCTTTTGTACATCAGAGGCTTCTGGATAGAGATGTATGAAGCATGAGTAGAAGAGTTGATCACTGGGTCTTCAGAGTCTTAAGTCTTCAGAGTCTTCAAAACTTATTCACCATAACCTTGTCTTCTGAATCTTTAGCACTTAGTCTCCGGAACCCTTAGTCTTCAGAGTCTTCAGAACTTTGTCTTCAGAATCTTCAGAACTTTGTTCAGCAAAACCTTGTCTTCAGAGTCTTTAGCACTTAGTCTTCAGAAGAGAACAACTTCAGAAGCTAGAAAGCCTTTAGAAGTAAATTATCAGAGTCACGTTCAAAGGCAAAATCCAAGAGAGCATTGCAGCAATAACTTATTGTCTTCTTAGAATCTTTCTGAATGTGAGTAGGTACAGGAGACGATTTGCTTCTTTGGCGTAGAAGCGAATTTTGTCATACCAGAATGACGTTGCATATGGTCTCTATCAGAGTCATAACTTGTTTGTTAAAACTTCAGAATAACAAACCGTTATAGTACCAAAATTATTTTCACACAAATACTACCTTGTTATTATCAAAACTTAAAGATAACCAGCAGAACCAAATCTTGTTCTAACAAAGAGATCCCATGAGTTCATCCACCTTCATGGTGTTTATGTCTTGGGTTTCTTCAATGGAAGTCACCTTCATGTCAAATTTCTTTGGAAGAGATCTTAGAATTTTTTGGACCAACTTAGTATCAGGAATCTTTTCTCCTATATCACTTGAATTATTGGCTATATCAACAATGTTCATGTGAAAGTCTTGAATACTTTCATCCTCCTTCATCTTCAAGTTCTCAAATTTGGTTGTAAGAAGTTGAGGTCTTAATGATTTCACCCTAGAGGTTCCTTCATGAGCAATATTCAAAATCTCCCAAGCATCTTTGGCAACAATACACTTCTTTATCAATATTAAGATGTTATTGTCCACTCCATTGAATAAGGCCTTCAATGCTTTGGAATTACCCTAAGCTAGCTTGTCATCTTCATCATCCTAGGCTTCCTTGGGCTTTATCATATCAGTAATCTTACATTCCTGATCTTTAGCCTTTAGTGGATCCCATCCTTTGACCACATATTTCTAACCTTTACCATCCATGGACTTAATAAAGGCCACCATGTGCACTTTCTAATATTCATAATTGGATCCATCAAGGATGGGTGGTCTGTTCAATATTCCTCCTTCCTTGTCCATTACACTAGAAAGTAACTTCCCTGAATCTCACCCAGATACAGAGCAGGATGCCTACTCTGATACCAATTAAAATTCTGGTATGCAGATCTCAAATGTCCTAAGAGATGTGGAGACACTTGATCTCTGCTTTAACCAAAATGACAAGAAGGAGCACAAGATAAATTGCAGAAAGTAAATGAACACACAGTAATTGTTAACCCAATTCAGTGTACAATAACACTTACGTCTGGGGGCTATCAAGCCAGGAATGAAATCCACTAGATAATATTAATTCCAAGCTAAACAACCTCCGGTTTACAACTTATCACTTGATCACTACCCGTGCTTAATTTCTACCTAAGACTCTCCTAGGTATGAGACCCTTCTCAATTCCCTTTCAATCACAACGGTGACAAAAATTACAACTCAATGCAAACAGTCCAGCTCTAGTATCAACACGATACAAGAGAGGCTCACAAATACACAAACCCTAAAACTCACAAAGCAACAATGTATTTTCCACACTTTGATTAGGTTAAATCCATCCTATTTATAACCATAAACTAGACTGGATTTGGGCTTCAAAAACAAAGTAATTCTGTTACACAGAATCTGCAACTTATTCTCCTCAAGAATAGTTTCTTCAATCTAAAGTTTCCTAAAATGTCTCCACACTTAGAAAACGGCATCTTCAAATTCAAACAGAATCTCTGATTCCTCAATCTTGAACGCCACCTAGAATAAACAAATATTCCCACAATATTCTGAAATTTGGAAATAAATTAGCAGTATCAAAACTGGAAAGTAATAGACAAAGATGTCGAATCATCATGATAGGACATCTTATCCAACACCTGGTTCTTTAGTTTGTTCTTCATGTTAGGACATATTGTCCAACATCTTGCTGTCAAGTTAGTTTTACTAAAATTAATGCCAATCTCAAAAGCTTGGACTTATTACATCCATTCAAAATATACACAAGTTTGCTGGTCTAAATTTATCTTCATCCTTATTTCATTGTTGACACGCCATTATGGGCCTTGACATGTATGGTATGTTTCTGAAGCATTTTATGCCTTGATATGTTTGTTCTATAGTGTTTGTTGGTTATTGTTTGTTGTTGATGAATATTTTTGATGAATCTTGTTGTTAATGTCTATTTTAAACATGAGTTTATTATATATTATGCGGTTTGAGTGTTTTTCCAATCCCTTACTGAATATATAACTTCCCAAATGACATTAGAAAATTATGATATGATAGATAAAATCTGTTTCAATAGCTTGTTTCATGATGTTTGAACTTTCTTCTTTTTTCGCCTTGTAGGTATGGATGCTTATTGAAATAAAGAGGACGAAGATAAATTTAGCCTGACAAACTTGTGTCAAAGATCCATAATGACATCCATTTAAAATATACACAAGTTTGCTGGTCTAAATTTATATTCATCCTTATTTCATTGTTGACACGCCATTATGGGCCTTGACATGTATGGTATGTTTCTGAAGCATTTTATGCCTTGATATGTTTGTTGTATCGTGTTTGTTGGTTATTGTTTGTTGTTGATGAATGTTGTTGTTAATGTTTGTTTAAAACATGAATTTATTATATAGGCCTAATGCATGCTTTGGTCCCTTAACTTAATTTACGTTTTCAGTTTGGTCCCTTATATAATAAACGTTAGTATTAGATCCTTTAATAGTGATTCCGTTAACACATATGGTCCATTCTGTTAAAATGTGTGTTTTCCGTTAGTTTTTGATTAGGTGGCATTCCAGCTGGATTTTTCTAGGTGAGATGGAATAAACGTTTCACATTCTAATTAAAAAAACTCTAAAAGTTTCAACGTTTCAGTTTTAGCCTTTTATCATTTCATTTGAGTTCACTCCATTCAGTCCCTCTTCTCCACCATTTGAGTTACCTGAAACCCTAACGAAAAGGCAACCTGCATCCATCGTAGTATTCGCTCGTCTGGTAATCAAATGATTATGTGTATATTCTTCGTTTCTTTTGTTCATCCACGTTCACATTCAGTTCTATTTCATTCGTTCATTTTCTTCTCCATTTCCATTTTAGGGTTTGTGAAGTATTTGATACGATACGGCGCGAAAGAGGAACAAGTTCAAGCATCTGTTTTGAGGTAACACTCCTGTAAACTTTATGTGTATATTCTTCATTTCTTTTAGTTATTCCTTAGGGTTTTTCATTTGCTTAGTTAGGGTTTTTGCTCTTGTTTGTCTAGGTCATGGAGAACCGTTTTACATGCGTTGTTCATCATAGGGGTCAGTTTTCTGAGTTAACGAAAGTAGGTTATAATGGCTTAGAGGAAACGTGGGATGTGGACCCTGATTTTTGGAGTTACTTCGAAGTTTTAGGTGGTTTAAAGGAGTTAGGTTATCCTAGTATAGAGAGCCTATGGTATTATGATGAAATGGAGTGTAATAGCATAACTGAGTTAAAAGATGACAATGGAACTAGGAGGATGCATACTATTGCTGTGTTGACTGGAGAAGTACATTTATATGTCATACATCCTATCCTACAACCTGAGGTAATCGAGGAACTAATTCTGTCACTTGAGTTTAGTGCTGAAATAGGAGAGAAGACTGATTTAAGTGAAAAGATTAATGAGGGCCCCACTTGTGTTGAGAATGTAGGTGACAATTCTGAAAAAATTCCAACTGATTTTAGGAGTGTCATGGATGAGGTTATAGCTGATGTGGAAGGAGACAAGGGGACCACAATTGTTGGAAATGTTGTGGAAGTGGAAGTTGGGGACAAGGGGACCACTGACATTAAGATTAATGAGGAGCCCAATGTAGTTGAACAAAGTGAGGAGCCCAATGTAGTTGAACAAAGTGAGGGACTGAACTGCAACAATGATGTAAAAGAAAGACTGAATTGCCAAAATGAAGGAGAAGAGGGACTGAACTACAGTGATGACAGTGCATTGGAGATAAATTTTGAGGACTCGGATGATGATGTGGTTATGACTGAGGAGATACCAGAAAGTGAACATGTAGTGTCTGAAGATGAGGTGGTTGAGGGAAAAGGGAAGGGTAAAGGGAAGGGTAAAGGGAATGGTAAAGGGAAGGGTAAAGGCAAGGGTAAAGGGAAAGGTAAACCCAAGGGGAAAGAGTATTTTAGTGAGGATGAATGTGTTGGAAAGGCAGATTGGCAAACATTCAAATTGCCTAAGAAGATGGATGACTATAAGTGGGAATTGGGGACATACTTTGCTTCTAAGCAAGACTTCAGGGATGGTATTAGAACATATGCCATACATAATGGTAGGAACATGAAGTTCAAGAAAAATGACAAGAAAAGGATGCGAGTGATATGTAAAAAAGGATGTCCATGGGAGGCATATTGTGCAAAAATTCAGGATGAAGATACTTGGCAGCTTAGGAAGATTGTTGATAAACACACATGTAGTAGAGATTACAAAGTGAATTTTCTCACATCCAAGTGGCTTAGCACTAAGATACAACACAATGTGAGGGAGAATCCTAGTTTAAAGCTTAGTGACATCATGGAAAAGACCCAACAAAAATGGAATGTGGGGATCAACAAAACTCTTGCATACAGGGCAAAGACCATGGCAATTGATATTGTTGATGGGTCTTTTAGGGAGCAGTACAAGAGAATACATGATTATACACATGAACTTCTTAGGTCCAATCCTGGATCAACTGTTAAAGTGACAAGTCAGTCATACCAAGGTGGAGAAGAAAGCATTGAAAATCCTGAATGTCAGTTGAGCCCTCATTTTCAAAGGATGTACATCTGTTTCAAGGCATGCAAGGACAGTTTCTTCAAGTGCAGGCCCATAATAGGATTGGATGGCTGCTTCTTGAAAGGTTACTATGGTGGTCAGATTCTTGCTGCAATTGGAAGGGATCCAAATGACCAGATGATGCCAATTGCATTTGCTGTTGTAGAGGGAGAAACAAAAGATTCATGGAGTTGGTTCCTTGATTTGCTGATACATGATCTTGGAGGTACAAGGTTGTGCAAAACTTACACATTCATAAGTGACCAACAAAAGGTACTTAGTCAATTAATGTCTTTACTTTGCTGTTCACATACATAACTTACATTGAGTTTAGGTGACTAATGCATACTTATATTTAGGGACTGTTGCCTGCTCTAGATGAACTGCTGCCACAAGTGGACCAAAGATTTTGTGTCAGGTATACTTCTGCCATATACTTATATCTTTCTGTTAATGCATGTTCATAAGGTAACTAATACATACATATGTCTTTCTGTTGGTTTGTGTATGAAGGCATCTATACAGGAATTTTAGGAAGAGATTCTCAGGTGTTAAACTCAAGGAATTAATGTGGAAAGCTGCAACAACCACCTACACAAATGCTTTTGAAAAGGCAATGTTGGAAATGAAGGTTGTTAATGTAGAGGCATTCAAGCACCTAATAAAGTTACCTGCTAGGTTTTGGACCAAGGCATTCTTCAAAACAACCCCTTTGGTGATACCCTAGTAAACAACATGTCAGAAGCCTTCAATTCAGTTTTTGTGACAGCAAGGTCCAAACCAATCATAACAATGATTGAAGAGATCAGAGTGTATCTAATGCAAAGATGAGAGTCAAACAGACAAAAAATTTCCAAGTTTGAAGGTGACATCCTACCCAACATCAAGAAGAAGATTACAAAGGAGTCTGAAAAAACAAAAAGCTGGATTGTGAGGTATGAACATTCTACACAACATCTAAATGATTGTTTTACATTCTACCCAACTCATATTTTAAATGTTTATTATCCATTTAACAGGCGTGCAGGGGAGTATGACTATGAGGTGAGACACATCTCATACAATGGAGAAAAATACACTGTCAATTTGTCAACCAAAGTGTGTTCTTGCAGAAAATGGATGCTCACAGGTTTACCTTGCTGTCATGCTATATCTTGCATGAAATCTCAACATTTAGAGATTGAAAGTTATGTCCCTGATTGCTACAGAAAACAAGTGTATGAAGACTGCTATGCATCAGTCATATATCCAGTCAATGGGGAATTACTCTGGGAGAAAAAAGGTTATGCTGAGTTGCAACCACCACCCATCAAAAGACAACCAGGAAGGCCAAAGAAGAAGAGGACTAGAGATGCTTCAGAGAGCATAAGGGATGAAACTCAGCTAAAGAGAGCAAACTTTGGCATCAAGTGCAGTAAATGCCACATGATGGGGCACAACAAGTCAACCTGCAAACACCCAGGTCCAAGTCAGACAACTCAGCCTGAACCAAGTCAGCCTGGTCCAAGTGAGCCTGCAGCATCTCAGCCTGAAGCAACTCTTCCTGCAACAAGTCAGCCTGCAGTGAGTGTCCCTGAAGCAAGTCAAACAGCATCAACAACAACTTGATCCACATATGAACACTTTATTTTGTCTTTTGTAACTCAGTGTCATATGAACACTTTATGTAGTCTTTTGTGAGCACCTTATTTAGGCATTGTTGTTTTGGTGGCACTTTTGTATCAGTGCTCTTTTTGAATCAGTGCTCTTTTGTAATCAGTGCTAAGAACAAATGCTTTTTGTAGCAGTGTCAAGAACACATGCTTTATTGATTCACTAATATATTATCAGCATGTTATTGGTTCACTAATATTGTATCAAAATATTCTAAACAATACTGATTCATCATATTCTAACCAATACAGTTATAATTACAGACCATTACAAACCATTTCATACCACTACAGAACAATATATGTTGCAGAACCATATATCTAAACAATAAATGTTGCACATCCTTACACAATTGCAGAATAATATTTTATCAACCAGTTTGATACCATTACAGACCATTGCATAACACCATTACATAACACAATTACATAACACAATTGCTTAAACATTTGATAACATTCTTACATCCATAACTATGATAAACACATTATTACATTTATTTCAAATACCTTGTTATAAAAACTATGTTAAACCCTAAACTAATAATGCAAAACAAAATTACATTTTTCAACATTCCTCTTGTGCTCAAAACCTCATTCTTCAACTTCAATATCTTCTTCCTTTGCCTTTCAATCTTCAGATCCCTTCCATCAACAACTTCATCTCCTACCCACTTGAAAAAATTGCATCCCTTCTCCACTTGATTTTTGTAATTTCTACAACCCCAAAATTTTCTCCCAACATTAACACTATTCAAATCCGTAACAGTACGCATCACACACTCTTCTTCACACCAACACTCCATCTTTTTCTTTCTTATCACAACAGATCCAAATGACCCATAACTTTGGGTGTTTGCTTTCGATTTGTTGCTGGAGTTTATTGACATTTTCACCTATGAAAGAAAGAGGATGAAGAAAGAATAAGGAGGAAGAAGATGATGAACAGTAACGTGACAATCATGAAGGAACGATGAAGAATGAAGAATCCTAAACATTCATCATCTTTATCGTTTAAAAATGGCTAATTGCTGACTCACAAATGAACTAAAATCCTTGTTGGCATGCCACCTCAGCAAACTTAACGTTTTTACAACAAAACTAACAGAATGGATCAGATTGTTTAACGGAACAATTCTTGAGTGACTTAATCGTAACGTTTATTAAATAAGGGACCAAATTGAAAACGGAAATTAAGTTATGGGACTTCAGGACTAAATAAGCCTATTATATATTATGTGGTTTGAGTGTTTTTCCAATCCCTTACCGAATATATAACTTCCCAAACTTCATTAAAAAATTATGATATGATAGATAAAATCTATAATATAAGAAAAGAAGATGCTCTGGAAAACACATTTTTGCCCTTCCCTCTAATTCTGCCACATCACAAAAATGAGGGTAATTTTGGTCCAAAATTTACTTTTTGTAACTAATTATGTCACATTGTTCAATTTCAACTACATGCTTAGTGTATTATATCTTTATTTGCTAGGTATGATTCAATTGATGATGTCATATGGGTCTCTTTGGTTACAAACCAACCAATCTAAACCAAATTTTTCTGCTTTTCACGCTTATCAAAGTGTCATCACATCACTTTTGATTTTTTATATGCATTTTATCTCTATTCCTCCGCAATTTTTTTTCTCTCTCTTCCATTTCTGTTTCACTTCTTCCTTCACAAAAGAAAACATGTTTCCTCTTCTTCTCAGATCTCACCTTCTTCTTCTTCTTTTCTTCTAACCTTTTTTCTTTTAACACAAAGTCAAACATGGTTCTCTCTGCTGTTTTTTTATTTTATAAAAGAAACTATTTTTCTTCTTTTTCTCTATGTAAATCATCTCTCTTTCAAATAAAACGCAAAAGTATTGATCAAAGGGAAATCAAAAAGGACAAACATAAAACCAATCGTAATAGGGATACAACGGTAGATCTGGAGTTTTCGGTGGTTTTACGGTGGTAAACGGTTCCGCGATGGTAGATTTGTGGTAAAGCTTCAAACTTTCTTCACATATATTCTGTGTTTATATTAACTGGTATTTTGTATTTAAATCAAAAGGATGGATCAAAGTGAAATCAAGAAGGATAAATGGGGTACCAATCAGAATAGGGGATACTACGTCAGATCTGAAGTTTCTGGTGGTTTTACAGTGGTGTATGGTTTTGCGGTGGTAGATCTGTGGTAAAGCTCCAAACTTTCTGCATAAATTTTGTGTTTATATTGATTAGTATATTATATGTCCAAATTTTGGGTCTTCTTCTACAAACGTTTTTTATATTTGCAGATTTTAGGGTTTCATACTCTAGGATGCTTGTGTTGGAGCTACCCTAACTGTTAAAGGTACAGATGAAACAATTATTTTGTGTTACTAACATTTCTTCCAATAGGCAAATGATGTGGATACAAATTATTGTCTTCATTTTAATTTTTTTTACAGAGATGTATTCATTTGTATTGTATTCATTTCTTCTACAATTATTTTGGGTTATGTCATCTATAGTTATGAAAATGTATCTTTTTTTTATCTGAACATGTTTTTTGTGTTTTCCTTATTTTACGTTGTTCAGTGAAATTGAGATTGTTTCTTTTAAGTTGGTAAAACATCAAATGAGGTTAAACTTTGTAGAAACTTATTTTGGTTTGATTTATTGCAGGTTTGAAGGATGATGATCTAATTTATCAACCAGAGTGAAAATATTATTTTCTGCGTAGTTCCTACTAAGCATATAGCAAAGTAGTATATGGATTGGATAGACAATCCACTGTTTTGCGAACATTCAGCCAAAGATTGAGCAGGTAGCCATATGAAATAGTCTTTTTTTTTAAAACTAAAAACTGATATATCACATTTACAGAGGCTTCAATGATGTTGTAAATGGATTCAACAACAATTTGTGTTCTATACCAAAATGTGATGGTTCATAGGATGAAATTATTGTTGTTAATTCGATAAAGAATTTGAGTAGCATGAACTTAAAGTTTAACGATTAATTTACTTTATTTTTCATGTATTAGATTATAGATTTTGGACTTGCAAATTAATATTAATATCATATAAAAATTATAATAAGAATCTAATTATATGAAACAAGATATGTTTACTAATTACATGAAAAATATTGTCTGCACAGTTATTGTATTCTCACACACTCAGTTATTGTATAAAGGGCAGTCATGAGGGAGTTCTTTGAGGTGAGTGCTTACTCTATATCAGTATTTGTTTCAATAATTTGCTATTTTAGGTCATGGTGTTTATTTTTTTCTATGTCATTTATATAATATTTCTTAAACTGTTGTGTGAGAAATTTGTTGGAATGGATTTGTGGATTAGATTGTGTGGTTGACTTTGTTTTCAATTAAAGATTAAAGCCAAATAAGTTTGTCCTCCGAGTTTTTGTTCTGATATAATTCGTTGTTCCTTAATATTTAATTTTTAACAACTTATTTCCTTAAGTTTTCTGCCGTATCATATATGTTGTTTTTTATATTTTTATTCTTCATGTTATATCTTTTAGAAACTTTGTCTTTTATGTTTTTGATTATGCTATTAATATTTTTATGTCACCATTGCTAAGTCGTTGCCGATTCACCGTCGCTGAGCACTTGCTACTGTTTCGGTGCTACTACAATTTCAGAATTAATTGGTAGTAAGTTATATTATGTTCATAAGTTGTGTACATCTGTATGCTTAAGTGGTACTAATTTGTAATAATTTGTGTATATTGGTAGTAACTATTAATAATTAGTAGTAATTGGTAGTAAGTTTTGATGCTACTAATATTTTGTGCTACAAATTGATAGTAATTATTGTAACATAACTAAGTAATTTGTAATAATTGATAGTAATTGATAATAAGTTTTATTGCTACTAATATTTTGTAAAATAATTTGTGTAGGTTTGTTTTGGTGCTTAATTGGTAATAAGTTTTGTTGCACTTAATCTATAGTAGCATTTCTAAATTGTAATTGCAGTATAAATATTTTGTACATATTGAATAGTTAAACATAACCTTTCAATTTCATAAACTCTAATAAGTTATGTGTATCATTTGATTATTTAAAGCAATTTGGTGAGAAAATGATTGGTCTTTCATTTATTCTACTTTTATTTAATTGATAATTCAAAACGCTCATACAAAATTGTATGTAGTTTATACTGTTTTCAATTATATATATTCTTCTAATATTTTTTAAATTTAAGTCATGATGATTTTATGGTTGTTTAATAGCACAAATACTATCTTTTTAAATGCCACTTTCTATATTGTCATTGTTATAAATTAAATTCAAAAAATATATTTCTTCATTGTAGCTTGTCATAGAGATACTCAATTTATTTTCATTATTAAAGGAATAAAATCATGTGATATGCCAGAAGAAATAATGGTACTTACTTCAATGACAGACCTAAAAAGGATAAAATGCATTGAAACCCATTATTTCAACAATTAATTATGACAGTCTTAAGAATGCATTGAGACCCACATTTGAATAATTATTTATTAAAACATTAATAAAAGTGTTCCAACATTACTTTTTTATAGACGTGCAACAAAAATTGTTCTAACATTACACCTAATTTATTAGGTGACATGATTAATTTTTCAGGCATAAATATGCATTAAATTTTAATTATTGACATTGATAAAAAATTATGGAAAATTAAATTAAATTTTAAAACTGGTAACTATATGTAAATAATTAATTGAGAAATTAAAGGGGAACATAAAGTCATTAAGAAGGAAAAATGAAAGGTCATAAAAAAGAAGAATTTGATCAAATTATAAATTCTTTTAAATATTTTATTAATTAAAAATAATTTTATAAATATTCTCTCTGTTTCAAATTATAAATTATTTTTTAAATATTTCACACAAATTAAGATGCATAAAAAAGAATGAGATGTAAAATTTTAAACATTTTTTAGCCAAGATTTTATAATAACAAATGGTTCATTTTTAACTTATAAGATTATAAAATATTATTTTTTTTAAATAATCCAGTATTATATTGGAGTATAAAAGTTTATACAACTAATTATATGTAGTAATTTTTATTTTATTGCTATTCATATTTACTTGTTTTTTATTGCATTGAAACCTTTGTGCTATTATTGCATATCATATTTGGCAATATAGTTAATTGCACACTCTTTATCACCCAAAAGATTCATTTACCCTATCATATATTTACATTTGTACTTGCACAACATATTATATTTTAATTTAATTTAATACTCATATTTTTGTTTTAACTTAACGACAGTTAAATGAGATTTAAGACAATGCACTAAAACTATTTACCAATCATATATTTATATTTGTACTTGCACAACATATTATATCTTAATTTAATTTAATATTCATATTTTTTTTAACTTAATGAGATTTATGACAATGCACTAAAATTATTTTCCAAATCATATATTTATATTTGTACTTGCAAACATATTATATCTTAATTTAATTTAATATTCATATATTTGTTTTAAAATAATGAAATTTAATATTTATATAATTATAATATAAAATTTCCTTTTACATGCAGCTGTTGTTATATATTAATATTATTTTCTGATGATATAACAAATTTGATTAATCACTCTATTATATTACTAAAACAAATAAAATGAATGAATTAGTGATACTGTCAAATAATTTTTATATATGTGAGAGATTAGTATATGTGAGAGAAAGATTTTAAAAAGTTAAATTTTATAAATTTTCAAAATATAATTTAAATAATTTATATTTTATAATTAAATAAATAAAAATATTTTTATTTTTTTAAAAGTGATTTTATGGAATGCATCATGTTAAGAGTCTTCAAGAATACAATAATCAGATAGTGGTTAAATAGAAGAATTGATGAATAGAGAGGAGGTAGAGCTTAGAAATAAAAGTATATAGGAAACCTAATTAAAATAGAATAAAAAACTACATGACAAATTAGCTACAATATATTCATAAAGAAATATTGGTTATGTGTGGCGGTAAAAAAACATCGAGAATTGAAATTGAGATAGTTTTAAAGATTTAGTCTATTGGTATTAATTACTATTTTTACAGACTATGTAATTATGAAATCTAAAATAATGCAGTAACAATATATACATAGTATTTTTATTATAAATGCTAAACTATGTACTCTAATATAACGTTATTATATTATTATCGTATAAAGAAAAAAAATGAATTGTAACTAAAAAAAAATGTTGAAGCGATGTATGTTTTTGCGCCAAATGCCTTTTCTTTAATATACTAAATTAATTAATGTGAATATAATAATATATGTAACTAATAAACATATAGCGGTTGGGGCAGCAGCCCACAATATATATAACATGGGTCACTGAATCCACATAACACATACCGAAGAACTTGCATGATAATGAGACATATGTTGTACAGTGTTTAAAGAGGTTCATGGCAGAGTAGATGGCAGTGTAGCTTCATTGTCATGTCTGCTACTATTTAATATTTTGTTTACTTAAACCAAATACTATTATTCTTTTGCTATGCGTGATATATGGTTGTGTCAGCAATAAGAGACTTTTTTCATCCTCATGTCAATCAATTGATACACTTTAATATTTTATCTCTGTAACCTATATACTATGAGCGAGTCTTTCCAATATAGCTATTCAATTACTTGCTATTCCTTTTAAAATACAACAACTATTTTTCAAAAGGTGCTCCTTTTATTTATTTTCTCTCAATCCCACATATATGACAACTATTTCTTTTACTATCGTTTCTTCTTTCTATGTCTTCTTTAATTTCCTACCATATTTGTTTCTAATTTTTTTTATCAGGTGATGCAAAATGTGGAAGGATAGAAAAATATAAAGCCATTGAATAATTATCGACTCCTATATTATAAAGTGGTTAATATTTTTTAAATAACTATAAATACAAATACAGAGGATCATAAATTTTATTATGAATTATTATTCATAATTGGGGAGAAATATTTGCGATTATATACATAGATTTGTTATTCAAATCTTATAATATTGATTCTCAAAGATTATGAGTAATCAAATGTAATAAATTATGATAATATACTTTCTAAATACACATATATTTGCATATTCATGCTTTTTAAAAAAAATCACGTCCGCTCATTTTTGTTATTGAATAAATTATTTTTATTAGAGGTATACATAACTTTAATTTTGAATCAATTTTAAAATCTACGAAACAAATACTATTGTAATCAACGGGCACAACTTTTGTTTTGATTCAAATTTTTTTATATACAAATAAAATACATATCGTATAAACGAGCAAAACTTTAATTTTGAATCAAATTTGTAATATACGAAACACACACTACTGTAATCCACGGGCACAACTTTTTGTTTGATTCAAATTGTGTTAAACAATAAATTAATACATATGTTTTAAACTGACACAATTAGAAATTTGATTCAAATTTTTAAATATACTAAACAAATACTATTGTTATAAATGAGGGCAACTTTAATTTTGAAGCAATTTTTTAATCTACGAAACAAATACTACGGTAATCAACGGACACAACTTTTGTTTTGATTCAAATTTTTTTATATACAAATAAAATACATATCGTATAAACGAGCAAAACTTTAATTTTGAATCAAATTTTTAATATACGAAACAAATACTACTGTAATCCACGGGCACAACTTTTTGTTTGATTCAAATTTTGTTAAACAAAAAATAAAAACATATGTTTTAAACGGACACAATTATAATTTTACAATTTCTTTTTTCAATTTGATTAACAATTACGCGTCCATAACCTAAAATCCTCGAACAGACATGCACGTGCGAATGCACAGGTTAGTTACTAGTTGTATTAGAAAATTAGTACACGTTCAATTCTTGACAAGTATTCTTCACACTGTTAATTGCATGTTGTTCTTTGACCGTTATAACTTGGTTTAGTGATTATAGATATTCAACCAACCCTCTCTACACCTCTAATTTTATTTGCAAAGTAAATAATATTTTGCAAAAAGAATTAGAGGTGAAGGCAGGGGTTGCTGAAGAACTAGGATCATTAAACCAAGTTCTTACTGTCAAAGAACAAAATACGGATAAGGAGTTGAAGAACCCTTGTCAAGCATTGAACATGTACTTATTCTTCTAATATAACTTAATTTGTCATATTATAATGTTCTAGTGCAGATTGGAAGGTTATATGTTTAGTGAGCATTGACGAAATAAGCATTCCACATAATTTATAATAAAATCAGGGCTATATTTAACAACGGTTGTCTAGAACAACCGTTGTTAAATATGCTGCATATTAATATACCACAACGGTTGTTTAAAGTAACCGTTGTGGTAGGTAGCGCGCTACATGGATACAATCACGGTTGCACGTCCGTGGTTGACATCATCATACATACAATAACACCTTAGTCACAAACGGTTGGACCTGCGTGATGGTATCCTTTTTCCAACCGTTGTGATATGGGTTTTCCGTAGTAGTGGTACGCATTGATAGTCCGACGGAGTAGAAAGTCCGGCGACAGATGTCTAAACTTAAAAATCGTTATTAATTTGAAAAATTGTTTCCTTAAGACATCAATTTGCTTTAGTATTGAAATAGAAAAAAAAAGAAAATAATTAAAAACAATAAAGTAAATGACATCAATTTTATTGGCTAATCTCAATAACCAAAATAAATTTTTACCGGGTTGAGTTCTAGCACCAAACAGATATTATCGTTGGTTTATCTCAAGAATCAAAACAAGAACCTTTAAGAGAATCAAACTCTTGAAATAAACAAACAAGGTACAAAACCAATACAAAACTTTCCAAACAAGTAGTTTTCACTCACAAAGCATTAAGGCAACTTTATCGAAAAAATAATATTAACGTGAGGGGAGGAGAGTTATAAAATAGTAAGAAATAGAAAAACTCTGAATTATTATGTGATTTTGAATGAGGAAATACCTCCTTTAAAAAGAAAAGAATGTGGCTCAAAAAGTAAATAATCTGTGGCCAAATTAAGAAGATCATCAATTATGTCATTCGATTATTACACATGAGTAATCGATTGTTCAATCCACAAATAGAAGGTTTTGTATTTAATGGAAGGTTTTGTGTATAGTTGTTATCAATCATTAAGAGACTTGTTCCAATCAATTTTCAGCATTAAAAAGCAAAATAATCAATTATAGCTTTAGGGCTAATAGATTATTTAGTTGTAAAACAACTTCCAATTTATCACATAATTCCCTAATCAGTTAGCTAGACCTTAAAATGGTTTTAAGATAATTTTAGAAAATAAAGAGATGCTCCTTATAGGTTTTTAAGTGTGTGTGAGTTATCTTAGTAGTTTATGAGTTATTCTCCTACTTTCAAAAGACTCTGGTCACTCAGACAGACATGGCCAGATGAGCTTTCACACTTTCTCTCTTTCACAACTATGAAGCTTCAAGTTCCTTTGCGAGATACACCGATCATATAAGCACTTCACTGGAACTTTAAATCTTTCAACTTGATTAGACTTGAGATATCTGCAAGTTAATCACCATCATCAGAGAACTGGAAAGGTATCACCACCTACTTCAACAAACATCCGCGTTGCTGTTATCAAAACACCAAGACTGCAAACAACATCAGGATCATTAGCTTCACACATTCAATCACATACATCCACATTTTCACCCTTTTTTATAATTACAACACACCCCTTTGAGAGGTGGTAAGAGAGAAAACAAACAGGTAAAGTTTGGAGTGGTTAAACTCCACTAATTAATTAAGGATTTGCATCAACCTTTTGCTCATCCAACTCCAATTTAATGCGACAGCAAATCAGCAATCAACCTCGCTCATAACCCTTCCTTCTGTAACGCCCCGATTCTGATTATTCCCATTTTGTTGAGTCTTTTATTTAAATTGAGTGATAAATTATTTTATTTGTGAAATTGGTGTGTTAATATGCTATGTTGACATGTTATGATATTTTACCGTTTTTGAGAGTGTTCGGGGAAATTAGAATGGAGGGTATTTTGGACATTTCTCAATTAATGGTAAGTTAGAAATTTAGTGGAAATAGAATTATGTGAGAAATTTAGTAAAATTGGTAGAAAAGTGATTAAGTGTAGAATTATGTGAGAAAATGAATTAATTGAATTTGAGTAGAAAATAAGAAAAGAAAATGAGAAAAAGAAAGTAGGAAAAGAAATAGAAAAGAAAAAGAGATAAGAAGAAGAAATAGGAGAGAAAGAGAAAGCAAAGAAAAATAGGGAGAAAAAGGAGAGAAAGAAAGAGGAAGAAGAGAAAAGAGAAGAAAACTTGGAAAAACCTAGAAAACCATCAAGAACAATCATCTAGCAAGCTTGGAATCCGGGTAAGGGTGTGAAATCTTATTATCTCATCAATCTATATCATTATGTATGATTATGTATGTGGTTGTTTGTGGTTTTGTTGGATTGAAATGGAGAAATATAGTAAAAATCCTAATGTTTAGAAATTGGTAGAGATTGATTTCAAATGTGTCTAAACTCATCATTGATTGTGTTCTTTGTTGCTTATACATGTTGAGTATGTATTGTTATACCTCAAATTGGTGTTTTTCTGAGTTTGGATGATGATTTGGAGGGTTTTTGGGTTGAAACCCGTAGCAGTAAGTTCTGCAGAATTTTTCTGGTTTTGCCCTGGTCATACGCATATGGGGCATGTTCATACGCGTATGGGCCTTGGCGATACGCGTATCATGGGCGTGTTTTGGGGCCAATACACGTATGAGATGTTATTTTTCCCAGCCTTCTGGTGATACGCGTATGGTACGCGTATGAGGGTTGGCCGTACGCATATGAGAAGGGCCATACGTGTATGGTCAGGACAATTGTAAAATAGGACTTTTTCAAAATATCGTTTTCGTTTTTCTTTCGTAACTTGAGTTTCGTTTATCCGATTTTTACATTCTTGGTATCGTTGGATAGCTATTGAGCTGTAGTTTCTTATGGTGAGGAGTTTGGGGGCTGTTAGCCAATTAAATAAGTCGGAAAGTCGGGAATAGTGTTATTTAGCGACTTTTACCGTTTTGAATGTGTGTTTTGGATGTGAATCATACAATAGTGCATTGATGTGAATGTATATAGATTGTATGTGATTGTATGAGATGAATGCATGAATATATTGTGAATATGTATGCATTTCAAGAATGTCTTGAGTCATTTTGTATGTGAAGCATAATGATATACATTCTTGTGTTGGGTGATTCTAATGAGAATCCGTTGTAACGTCGTGTGCCTATGTGAGGTGTGAGAGATGATTACAAACGATTGTGTGCCTAGGTGAGGTGTGAGCAATCGGATTGTGTGCCTATGTGAGGTGTGAGCAATCCATAAACATTGTGTGCCTATGTAAGGTGTGAGCAATAGGTGAACATCGTAGGCCCGACGGGGAGTTACTTTGGTAACGAGCGATGGTTCCAATAAGTTCCTGAGTGAACTTGAGATGATTGAGTCGGTACCGCATTGCATTTGCATAGAGTCGGGAGTCGGTCTCTATGATTTGCATTTATCATCTTTATAATTGTGCATGGATGAATAAACATGAATATGTATGTTTATGTATAATGATAAGAATTGTGAAAGTATGCATGATGAATATGCTTGGTTTTGTATATATATACATTGTGATGTATATGAGTGAGTTGTGATGAATTATGGTGAGAATGTAGAATATGTGTATTTTCATGCTAAGATATATAATTATATGCATTGTTATTATGATAATATTTCTCACCCTTCTGCTATTTTATGATGCTCTATGAGGCATTGCAGAGTAGGAATGCTGGTGGTCTTTTTGTGGAGCGTGTCTTCATTCTTTTGGTCGGTCGGCTCTGATATGTAGCACCGGGTAGCTAGGATGTATATGATTCTTTTGTGATACATTTGTACATGTATCTTGTTGATGAATGTTTATGTAAACATGAATTATGTTGGTGGATAATACTTGATGATACATATATGTATATATGTTAGATGTTATTCAATGTTTAGATTTTCCGCTTTTATTCTAAATATTGAGATGTGGGTGTAAGGACTAAGTTCCTCTGTTGCAAAGTTACCCCACTGTTGCATATCAATTGTTGAGCAAGTGTTGAATGTTTTAATTTCATGTATAATGTGACATACCTCTTTTATACTATGTTTATAATTATACTCTGACGGAATTTTTAATATGTGCCTAAATGATTATGTGGTTATTTGGGGGTATAGAAAGGGGGTGTTACATTAAGTGGTATCAGAGCCAGTGTTGAGTCAGTTGTGTCTGTCTTGTTGTTGTGATGGTTGAACTGTTGTTTAACCTTGTTGTCATTTTTGGGAATGATCAGAATATGGCTGGAAGAAACGACAATGCGATGGCTGCTGCGTTAGAAGCAATGGCTAGGGCGTGCAAGGTGCGCCGAACGTGAATGCTAATGGCGAGTTCAGGAAGAATCAACCACCGGTCTTCAAAGGAAGATTTGATCCCGATGGTGCTCAAATTTGGTTGAAAGAGATTGAAAGGATCTTCAGAGTCATGGGCTGTGCGGAGGAGAATAAGGTGAGGCTTGGGTCTCACATGCTGAAGGAAGAAGTCGACGATTGGTGGGTCGGTATGCGTCAAGTTCTTGAGGTGGATGATGAAGAGATAACTTGGGATTTATTTCGTACCGAGTTCTTGAGGAAGTATTACCCTGAAAGTGTGAAAGGGAAGAAGGAGATGGAGTTCCTTGAACTGAAACAAGGTAGTATGTCCATGGTGGACTATACTGCTAAGTTTGTGGAGTTGGTTCAATTCCATCCTCAGTATGCTGCAATTACTGCTGAGTTCTCAAAGTGTATCAAGTATGAGAATAGTTTGCGTCCCGAGATTAAACAAGCTATGGGATATCAAAGGATAAGAAGGTTTACGGATGTGACGGAATGTTGTAGAATCTTCGAGGAAGATAGCAAGGCTCGTTCTACACATTACAAAAGTTTGAATGAGAGGAAGGGAAAGCAACAAGCTAGAAGTGGACCTTATGTGACACCCGTTGATAAGGGCAAGCATAGGGGAAACTTTGAGAAGAGATCTGGAGGAGGAGGTTCCGGTTCCGTTAAGTGTTACAAGTATGGTGAAATGGGTCATAAATCATTTAAGTGTGGGAAGACCGTGGTGAAATGTTCTAACTGTGGAGGCCTTGGGCATGCTACTGCCGATTGTAGAAGGAATATGGTGAAGTGCTATAATTGTGGATAAGTGGGTCACATTAGTGCTAAGTGTACTAAGCCGAAACAAACTCAAGCGGGCGGAAAGGTGTTTGCATTAGCGGGGACGGACACTACTAGTGCAGACCGTTTGATTAACGGTACATGCTTTATTAATAGTACGCCTTTAGTTGCTATTATCGATACGGGAGCGATTCATTCATTCATTTCTCATGAGTGCGCTAAGCGTTTGAATTTGTTTATGACTTCTTGGGGTGGTGAGATGGTTATTGAGACTCCTGCTTCAGGGTCGGTAACTACGTCTTTGGTGTGTGTAAGTTGTCCTTTGACCATGTATGGTAAAGACTTCATTATGGATTTAGTGTGTTTGCCGTTGGAGGGATTGGACGTAATCTTGGGTATGAACTGGTTGCAATTTAATCGAGTTCATATAGATTGCTATCACAAGTTAGTGAGGTTTCCTTCTTTGGAAGATGATGAAGATGAGAGTTTCCTATCCACTAAAGAGTTGAAGAAACTTTTAGCGGACGAAGCTCAATTGTTCGGTTTGTTTGCATCATTGTCGGTGGAGAGTAAAGTTGAGCTCGATGTGTTCCCAGTGGTGTGTGATTTTCCAGAAGTGTTTCCGGAGGATATTACGGATGTACCGCCGGAGAGAGAAGTTGAGTTTTCTATTGATCTAGTTCCGGGTACTAGACCGGTTTCGATGGCACCGTATCGTATGTCGGCATCGGAGTTGGTAGAATTGAAGAAGCAATTGAATGACTTGTTGGACAAGAGATTTGTAAGACCAAGTGTTTCTCCTTGGGGTGCTCCGGTATTGTTGGTAAAGAAGAAGGATGGGAGTATGCGGTTATGCATTGATTATCGACAATTGAACAAGGTGACAATTAAGAACAAGTATCCGCTTCCAAGGATCGATGATTTGATGGACCAATTGGTTGGTGCGCGTGGTTTTAGCAAGATTGATTTGAGATCGGGATATCACCAGATTCGTGTGAAAGGAGAGGATATTCAAAAGACGGCCTTTAGGACACGGTATGGCCATTACGAATATTCCGTGATGCCATTCGGGGTTTCTAATGTGCCGGGTGTGTTTATGGAATACATGAATCGTATTTTTCATGAACAGTTAGATCGTTTTGTGGTTGTGTTCATCGACGATATTTTGATTTATTCTAAGTCTCAAGAGGAGCATGAAGAGAATTTGAGGATTGTGTTACAAATTTTGAAAGAGAAACAATTGTATGCTAAGTTGTCGAAATGTGAATTTTGGTTGTCGGAAGTAAGTTTTCTGGGACATGTTATTTCCGGTAGTGGTATTAGTGTTGATCCATCCAAGATTGTAAAATGGGACTTTTTCAAAATATCGTTTTCGTTTTTCTTTCGTAACTTGAGTTCCGTTTATCCGATTTTTGCATTCTTGGTATCGTTGGATAGCTATTGAGCTGTAGTTTCTTATGGTGAGGAGTTTGGGGCTGTTAGCCGATTAAATAAGTCGAAAAGTCAGGAATAGTGTTATTTAGCGACTTTTACCATTTTGAATGTGTGTTTTGGATGTGAATCATACAATAGTGCATTGATGTGAATGTATATAGATTGTATGTGATTGTATGAGATGAATGCATGAATATATTGTGAATATGTATGCATTTCAAGAATGTCTTGAGTCATTTTGTATGTGAAGCATAATGATGTACATTCTTGTGTTGGGTGATTCTAATGAGAATTCGTTGTAACGTCGTGTGCCTATGTGAGGTGTGAGCGATGATTACAAACGATTGTGTGCCTAGGTGAGGTGTGAGCAATCGGATTGTGTGCCTATGTGAGGTGTGAGCAATCCATAAACATTGTGTGCCTATGTGAGGTGTGAGCAATGGGTGAACATCGTAGGCCCGACGGGGAGTTACTTTGGTAACGAGCGATGGTTCCAATAAGTTCCTGAGTGAACTTGAGATGATTGAGTCGGTACCGCATTACATTTTCATCGAGTCGGGAGTCGGTCTCTATGATTTGCATTTATCATCTTTATAATTGTGCATGGATGAATAAACATGAATATGTATGTTTATGTAGAATGATAAGAATTGTGAAAGTATGCATGATGAATATGCTTGGTTTTGTATATATATACATTGTGATGTATATGAGTGAGTTGTGATGAATTGTGGTGAGAATGTAGAATATGTGTATTTTCATGCTAAGATATATAATTATATGCATTGTTATTATGATAATATTTCTCACCCTTCTGCTGTTTTATGATGCTCTATGAGGCATTGCAGAGTAGGTATGCTGGTGGTCTTTTTGTGGAGCGTGTCTTCATTCTTTTGGCCGGTCGGCTCTGATATGTAGCACCGGGTAGCTAGGATGTATATGATTCTTTTGTGATACGTTTGTACATGTATCTTGTTGATGAATGTTTATGTAAACATGAATTATGTTGGTGGATAATACTTGATGATACATATATGTATATATGTTAGATGTTATTCAATGTTTAGATTTTCCGCTTTTATTCTAAATATTGAGATGTGGGTGTAAGGACTAAGTTCCTCTGTTGCAAAGTTACCCCACTGTTGCATATCAATTGTTGAGCAGGTGTTGAATGTTTTAATTTCATGTATAATGTGACATACCTCTTTTATACTATGTTTATAATTATACTCTGACGGAATTTTTAATATGTGCCTAAATGATAATGTGATTATTTGGGGGTATAGAAAGGGGGTGTTACATTAAGTGGTATCAGAGCCAGTGTTGAGTCAGTTGTGTCTGTCTTGTTGTTGTGATGGTTGAACTGTTGTTTAACCTGTTGTCATTTTTGGGAATGATCAGAATATGGCTGGTAGAAACGACAATGCGATGGCGGCTGCTTTGGAAGCAATGGCTAGGGCGGTGCAAGGTACGCCGAACGTGAATGCTAATGACGAGTTCAGGAAGAATCAACCACCGGTCTTCAAAGGAAGATTTGATCCCGATGGTGCTCAAATTTGTTGAAAGAGATTGAAAGGATCTTCAAAGTCATGGGCTGTGCGGAGGAGAATAAGGTGAGGCTTGGGTCTCTCATGCTGAAGGAAGAAGCCGACGATTGGTGGGTCGGTATGCGTCAAGTTCTTGAGGTGGATGATGAAGAGATAACTTGGGATTTATTTCGTACCGAGTTCTTGAGGAAGTATTACCCTGAAAGTGTGAAAGGGAAGAAGGAGATAGAGTTCCTTGAACTGAAACAAGGTAGTATGTCCGTGGTGGACTATACTGCTAAGTTTGTGGAGTTGGTTCAATTCCATCCTCACTATGCTGCAATTACTGCTTAGTTCTCAAAGTGTATAAAGTATGAGAATAGTTTGCGTATCAAGATTAAATAAGCTGTGGGATATCAAAGGATAAGAAGGTTTACGGATTTGACAGAATGTTGTAGAATCTTCGAGGAAGATAGCAAGGCTCGTTCTACACATTAGAAAAGTTTGAATGAGAGGAAGGGAAAGCAACAAGCTAGAAGTGGACCTTATGTGACACCCGTTGATAAGGGCAAGCATAGGGGAAACTTTGAGAAGAGATCTGGAGGAGGAGGTTCTGGTTCCATTAAGTGTTACAAGTGTGGTGAAATCGGTCATAAATCATTTGAGTGTGGGAAGACCGTGGTGAAATGTTCTAACTGTGGAGGCCTTGGGCATGCTACTACCGATTGTAGAAGGAATATGGTGAAGTGCTATAATTGTGGAGAAGTGGGTCACATTAGTATTAAGTGTACTAAGCCGAAACAAACTCAAGCGGGCGGAAAGGTGTTTGCATTAGCGGGGACGGACACAACTAGTGCAGACCGTTTGATTAACGGTACATGCTTTATTAATAGTATGCCTTTAGTTGCTATTATTAATACGGGAGTGATTCATTTATTCATTTCTCATTAGTGCGCTAAGCGTTTGAATTTGTTTATGACTTCTTGGGGTGGTGAGATGGTTATTGAGACTCCTGCTTCAGGGTCGGTAACTACGTCTTTGGTGTGTGTAAGTTGTCCTTTGACCATGTATGGTAAAGACTTCATTATGGATTTAGTGTGTTTGCCGTTGGAGGGATTGGACGTAATCTTGGGTATGAACTGGTTGCAATTTAATCGAGTTCATATAGATTGCTATCACAAGTTAGTGAGGTTTCCTTCTTTGGAAGATGATGAAGATGAGAGTTTCCTATCCACTAAAGAGTTGAAGAAACTTTTAGCGGACGAAGCTCAATTGTTCGGTTTGTTTGCATCATTGTCGGTGGAGAGTAAAGTTGAGCTCGATGTGTTCCCAGTGGTGTGTGATTTTCCAGAAGTGTTTCCAGAGGATATTACGGATGTACCGCCGGAAAGAGAAGTTGAGTTTTCTATTGATCTAGTTCCGGGTACTAGACCGGTTTCGATGGCACCGTATCGTATGTCGGCATCGGAGTTGGTAGAATTGAAGAAGCAATTGAATGACTTGTTGGACAAGAGATTTGTAAGACCAAGTGTTTCTCCTTGGGGTGCTCCAGTATTGTTGGTAAAGAAGAAGGATGGGAGTATGTGGTTATGCATTGATTATCGACAATTGAACAAGGTGACAATTAAGAACAAGAATCCGCTTCCGTGGATCGATGATTTGATGGACCAATTGGTTGGTGCGCGTCGTTTTAGCAAGATTGATTTGAGATCGGGATATCACCAGATTCGTGTGAAAGGAGAGGATATTCAAAAGACGGCCTTTAGGACACGGTATGGCCATTACGAATATTCCGTGATGCCATTCGGGGTTTCTAATGTGCCGGGTGTGTTTATGGAATACATGAATCATATTTTTCATGAACAGTTAGATCGTTTTGTGGTTGTGTTCATCGACGATATTTTGATTTATTCTAAGTCTCAAGAGGAGCATGAAGAGCATTTGAGGATTGTGTTACAAATTTTGAAAGAGAAACAATTGTATGCTAAGTTGTCGAAATGTGAATTTTGGTTGTCGGAAGTAAGTTTTCTGGGACATGTTATTTCCGGTAGTGGTATTAGTGTTGATCCATCCAAGATTGTAAAATGGGACTTTTTCAAAATATCGTTTTCGTTTTTCTTTCGTAACTTGAGTTCCGTTTATCTGATTTTTGCATTCTTGGTATCGTTGGATAGCTATTGAGCTGTAGTTTCTTATGGTGAGGAGTTTGGGGCTGTTAGCCGATTAAATAAGTCGGAAAGTCGGGAATAGTGTTATTTAGCGACTTTTACCATTTTGAATGTGTGTTTTGGATGTGAATCATACAATAGTGCATTGATGTGAATGTATATAGACTGTATGTGATTGTATGAGATGAATGCATGAATATATTGTGAATATGTATGCATTTCAAGAATGTCTTGAGTCATTTTGTATGTGAAGCATAATGATGTACATTCTTGTGTTGGGTGATTCTAATGAGAATCCGTTGTAACGTCGTGTGCCTATGTGAGGTGTGAGTGATGATTACAAATGATTGTGTGCCTAGGTGAGGTGTGAGCAATCGGATTGTGTGCCTATGTGAGGTGTGAGCAATCCATAAACATTGTGTGCCTATGTGAGGTGTGAGCAATGGGTGAACATCGTAGGCCCGACGGGGAGTTACTTTGGTAACGAGCGATGGTTCCAATAAGTTCCTGAGTGAACTTGAGAAGATTGAGTCGGTACCGCATTACATTTTCATCGAGTCGGGAGTCGGTCTCTATGATTTACATTTATCATCTTTATAATTGTGCATGGATGAATAAACATGAATATGTATGTTTATGTAGAATGATAAGAATTGTGAAAGTATGCATGATGAATATGCTTGGTTTTGTATATATATACATTGTGATGTATATGAGAGTGTTGTGATGAATTGTGGTGAGAATGTAGAATATGTGTATTTTCATGCTCAGATATATAATTATATGCATTGTTATTATGATAATATTTCTCACCCTTCTGCTGTTTTATGATGCTCTATGAGGCATTGCAGAGTAGGTATGCTGGTGGTCTTTTTGTGGAGCGTGTCTTCATTCTTTTGGCCGGTCGGCTCTGATATGTAGCACCGGGTAGCTAGGATGTATATGATTCTTTTGTGATACGTTTGTACATGTATCTTGTTGATGAATGTTTATGTAAACATGAATTATGTTGGTGGATAATACTTGATGATACATATATGTATATATGTTAGATGTTATTCAATGTTTAGATTTTCCGCTTTTATTCTAAATATTGAGATGTGGGTGTAAGGACTAAGTTCCTCTGTTGCAAAGTTACCCCACTGTTGCATATCAATTGTTGAGCAGGTGTTGAATGTTTTAATTTCATGTATAATGTGACATACCTCTTTTATACTATGTTTATAATTATACTCTGACGGAATTTTTAATATGTGCCTAAATGATAATGTGATTATTTGGGGGTATAGAAATGGGGTGTTACATTAAGTGGTATCAGAGCCAGTGTTGAGTCAGTTGTGTCTGTCTTGTTGTTGTGATGGTTGAACTGTTGTTTAACCTGTTGTCATTTTTGGGAATGATCAGAATATGGCTGGTAGAAACGACAATGCGATGGCGGCTGCTTTGGAAGCAATGGCTAGGGCGGTGCAAGGTGCGCCGAACGTGAATGCTAATGACGAGTTCAGGAAGAATCAACCACCGGTCTTCAAAGGAAGATTTGATCCCGATGGTGCTCAAATTTGTTGAAAGAGATTGAAAGGATCTTCAAAGTCATGGGTTGTGCGGAGGAGAATAAGGTGAGGCTTGGGTCTCACATGCTGAAGGAAGAAGCCGACGATTGGTGGGTCGGTATGCGTCAAGTTCTTGAGGTGGATGATGAAGAGATAACTTGGGATTTATTTCGTACCGAGTTCTTGAGGAAGTATTACCCTGAAAGTGTGAAAGGGAAGAAGGAGATAGAGTTCCTTGAACTGAAACAAGGTAGTATGTCCGTGGTGGACTATACTGCTAAGTTTGTGGAGTTGGTTCAATTCCATCCTCACTATGCTGCAATTACTGCTTAGTTCTCAAAGTGTATAAAGTATGAGAATAGTTTGCGTATCGAGATTAAACAAGTTGTGGGATATCAAAGGATAAGAAGGTTTACGGATTTGACGGAATGTTGTAGAATCTTCTAGGAAGATAGCAAGGCTCGTTCTACACATTACAAAAGTTTGAATGAGAGGAAGGGAAAGCAACAAGCTAGAAGTGGACCTTATATGACACCCGTTGATAAGGGCAAGCATAGGGGAAACTTTGAGAAGAGATCTGGAGGAGGAGGTTCCGGTTCCGTTAAGTGTTACAAGTGTGGTGAAATGGGTCATAAATCATTTGAGTGGGGGAAGACCGTGGTGAAATGTTCTAACTGTGGAGGCCTTGGGCATGCTACTACCGATTGTAGAAGGAATATGGTGAAGTGCTAAAATTGTGGAGAAGTGGGTCACATAAGTACTAAGTGTACTAAGCCGAAACAAACTCAAGCGGGCGGAAAGGTGTTTGCATTAGCGGGGACGGACACTACTAGTGCAGACCGTTTGATTAACGGTACATGCTTTATTAATAGTACGCCTTTAGTTGCTATTATTGATACGGGAGCGATTCATTCATTCATTTCTCATGAGTGCGCTAAGCGTTTGAATTTGTTTATGACTTCTTGGGGTGGTGAGATGGTTATTGAGACTCCTGCTTCAGGGTCGGTAACTACGTCTTTGGTGTGTGTAAGTTGTCCTTTGACCATGTATGGTAAAGACTTCATTATGGATTTAGTGTGTTTGCCGTTGAAGGGATTGGACGTAATCTTGGGTATGAACTGGTTGCAATTTAATCGAGTTCATATAGATTGCTATCACAAGTTAGTGAGGTTTCCTTCTTTGGAAGATGATGAAGATGAGAGTTTCCTATCCACTAAAGAGTTGAAGAAACTTTTAGCGGACGAAGCTCAATTGTTTGGTTTGTTTGCATCATTGTCGGTGGAGAGTAAAGTTGAGCTCGATGTGTTCCCAGTGGTGTGTGATTTTCCAGAAGTGTTTACGGAGGATATTACGGATGTACCGCCGGAAAGAGAAGTTGATTTTTCTATTGATCTAGTTCCGGGTACTAGACCGGTTTCGATGGCACCGTATCGTATGTCGGCATCGGAGTTGGTAGAATTGAAGAAGCAATTGAATGACTTGTTGGACAAGAGATTTGTAAGACCAAGTGTTTCTCCTTGGGGTGCTCCGGTATTGTTGGTAAAAAAGAAGGATGGGAGTATGCGGTTATGCATTGATTATCGACAATTGAACAAGGTGACAATTAAGAACAAGTATCCGCTTCCAAGGATCGATGATTTGATGGACCAATTGGTTGGTGCGCGTGGTTTTAGCAAGATTGATTTGAGATCGGGATATCACCAGATTCGTGTGAAAGGAGAGGATATTCAAAAGACGGCCTTTAGGACACGGTATGGCCATTACGAATATTCCGTGATGCCATTCGGGGTTTCTAATGTGCCGGGTGTGTTTATGGAATACATGAATCGTATTTTTCATGAACAGTTAGATCGTTTTGTGGTTGTGTTCATCGACGATATTTTGATTTATTCTAAGTCTCAAGAGGAGCATGAAGAGCATTTGAGGATTGTGTTACAAATTTTGAAAGAGAAACAATTGTATGCTAAGTTGTCGAAATGTGAATTTTGGTTGTCGGAAGTAAGTTTTCTGGGACATGTTATTTCCGGTAGTGGTATTAGTGTTGATCCATCCAAGATTGTAAAATGGGACTTTTTCAAAATATCGTTTTCGTTTTTCTTTCGTAACTTGAGTTCCGTTTATCCGATTTTTCCATTCTTGGTATCGTTGGATAGCTATTGAGCTGTAGTTTCTTATGGTGAGGAGTTTGGGGCTGTTAGCCGATTAAATAAGTCGGAAAGTCGGGAATAGCGACTTTTACCATTTTGAATGTGTGTTTTGGATGTGAATCATACAATAGTGCATTGATGTGAATGTATATAGATTGTATGTGATTGTATGAGATGAATGCATGAATATATTGTGAATATGTATGCATTTCAAGAATGTCTTGAGTCATTTTGTATGTGAAGCATAATGATGTACATTCTTGTGTTGGGTGATTCTAATGAGAATCCGTTGTAACGTCGTGTGCCTATGTGAGGTGTGAGCGATGATTACAAACGATTGTGTGCCTAGGTGAGGTGTGAGCAATCGGATTGTGTGCCTATGTGAGGTGTGAGCAATCCATAAACATTGTGTGCCTATGTGAGGTGTGAGCAATGGGTGAACATCGTAGGCCCGACGGGGAGTTACTTTGGTAACGAACGATGGTTCCAATAAGTTCCTGAGTGAACTTGAGATGATTGAGTCGGTACCGCATTACATTTTCATCGAGTCGGGAGTCGGTCTCTATGATTTGCATTTATCATCTTTATAATTGTGCATGGATGAATAAACATGAATATGTATGTTTATGTAGAATGATAAGAATTGTGAAAGTATGCATGATGAATATGCTTGGTTTTGTATATATATACATTGTGATGTATATGAGTGAGTTGTGATGAATTGTGGTGAGAATGTAGAATATGTGTATTTTCATGCTAAGATATATAATTATATGCATTGTTATTATGATAATATTTCTCACCCTTCTGCTGTTTTATGATGCTCTATGAGGCATTGCAGAGTAGGTATGCTGGTGGTCTTTTTGTGGAGCGTGTCTTCATTCTTTTGGCCGGCCGGCTCTGATATGTAGCACCGGGTAGCTAGGATGTATATGATTCTTTTGTGATACGTTTGTACATGTATCTTGTTGATGAATGTTTATGTAAACATGAATTATGTTGGTGGATAATACTTGATGATACATATATGTATATATGTTAGATGTTATTCAATGTTTAGATTTTCCGCTTTTATTCTAAATATTGAGATGTGGGTGTAAGGACTAAGTTCCTCTGTTGCAAAGTTACCCCACTGTTGCATATCAATTGTTGAGCAGGTGTTGAATGTTTTAATTTCATGTATAATGTGACATACCTCTTTTATACTATGTTTATAATTATACTCTGACGGAATTTTTAATATGTGCCTAAATGATAATGTGATTATTTGGGGGTATAGAAAGGGGGTGTTACATTAAGTGGTATCAGAGCCAGTGTTGAGTCAGTTGTGTCTGTCTTGTTGTTGTGATGGTTGAACTGTTGTTTAACCTGTTGTCATTTTTGGGAATGATCAGAATATGGCTGGTAGAAACGACAATGCGATGGCGGCTGCTTTGGAAGCAATGGCTAGGGCGGTGCAAGGTGCGCCGAACGTGAATGCTAATGACGAGTTCTGGAAGAATCAACCACCGGTCTTCAAAAGAAGATTTGATCCCGATGGTGCTCAAATTTGGTTGAAAGAGATTGAAAGGATCTTCAAAGTCATGGGCTCTGCGGAGGAGAATAAGGTGAAGCTTGGGTCTCACATGCTGAAGGAAGAAGCCGACGATTGGTGGGTCGGTATGCGTCAAGTTCTTGAGGTGGATGATGAAGAGATAACTTGGGATTTATTTCGTACCGAGTTCTTGAGGAAGTATTACCCTGAAAGTGTGAAAGGGAAGAAGGAGATAGAGTTCCTTGAACTGAAACAAGGTAGTATGTCCGTGGTGGACTATACTGCTAAGTTTGTGGAGTTGGTTCAATTCCATCCTCACTATGCTGCAATTACTGCTTAGTTCTCAAAGTGTATAAAGTATGAGAATAGTTTGCGTATCGAGATTAAACAAGTTGTTGGATATCAAAGGATAAGAAGGTTTACGGATTTGACGGAATGTTGTAGAATCTTCTAGGAAGATAGCAAGGCTCGTTCTACACATTACAAAAGTTTGAATGAGAGGAAGGGAAAGCAACAAGCTAGAAGTGGACCTTATATGACACCCGTTGATAAGGGCAAGCATAGGGGAAACTTTGAGAAGAGATCTGGAGGAGGAGGTTCCGGTTCCGTTAAGTGTTACAAGTGTGGTGAAATGGGTCATAAATCATTTGAGTGTGGGAAGACCGTGGTGAAATGTTCTAACTGTGGAGGCCTTGGGCATGCTACTACCGATTGTAGAAGGAATATGGTGAAGTGCTAAAATTGTGGAGAAGTGGGTCACATTAGTACTAAGTGTACTAAGCCGAAACAAACTCAAGCGGGCGGAAAGGTGTTTGCATTAGCGGGGACGGACACTACTAGTGCAGACCGTTTGATTAACGGTACATGCTTTATTAATAGTACGCCTTTAGTTGCTATTATTGATACGGGAGCGATTCATTCATTCATTTCTCATGAGTGCGCTAAGCGTTTGAATTTGTTTTTGACTTCTTGGGGTGGTGAGATGGTTATTGAGACTCCTGCTTCAGGGTCGGTAACTACGTCTTTGGTGTGTGTAAGTTGTCCTTTGACCATGTATGGTAAAGACTTCATTATGGATTTAGTGTGTTTGCCGTTGAAGGGATTGGACGTAATCTTGGGTATGAACTGGTTGCAATTTAATCGAGTTCATATAGATTGCTATCACAAGTTAGTGAGGTTTCCTTCTTTGGAAGATGATGAAGATGAGAGTTTCCTATCCACTAAAGAGTTGAAGAAACTTTTAGCGGACGAAGCTTAATTGTTCGGTTTGTTTGCATCATTGTCGGTGGAGAGTAAAGTTGAGCTCGATGTGTTCCCAGTGGTGTGTGATTTTCCAGAAGTGTTTACGGAGGATATTACGGATGTACCGCCGGAAAGAGAAGTTGAGTTTTCTATTGATCTAGTTTCGGGTACTAGACCGGTTTCGATGGCACCGTATCGTATGTCGGCATCGGAGTTGGTAGAATTGAAGAAGCAATTGAATGACTTGTTGGACAAGAGATTTGTAAGACCAAGTGTTTCTCCTTGGGGTGATCCGGTATTGTTGGTAAAGAAGAAGGATGGGAGTATGCGGTTATGCATTGATTATCGACAATTGAACAAGGTGACAATTAAGAACAAGTATCCGCTTCCAAGGATCGATGATTTGATGGACCAATTGGTTGGTGCGCGTGGTTTTAGCAAGATTGATTTGAGATCGGGATATCACCAGATTCGTGTGAAAGGAGAGGATATTCAAAAGACGTCCTTTAGGACACGGTATGGCCATTACGAATATTCCGTGATGCCATTCGGGGTTTCTAATGTGCCGGGTGTGTTTATGGAATACATGAATCGTATTTTTCATGAACAGTTAGATCGTTTTGTGGTTGTGTTCATCGACGATATTTTGATTTATTCTAAGTCTCAAGAGGAGCATGAAGAGCATTTGAGGATTGTGTTACAAATTTTGAAAGAGAAACAATTGTATGCTAAGTTGTCAAAATGTGAATTTTGGTTGTCGGAAGTAAGTTTTCTGGGACATGTTATTTCCGGTAGTGGTATTAGTGTTGATCCATCCAAGATTGTAAAATGGGACTTTTTCAAAATATCGTTTTCGTTTTTCTTTCGTAACTGAGTTCCGTTTATCCGATTTTTACATTCTTGGTATCGTTGGATAGCTATTGAGCTGTAGTTTCTTATGGTGAGGAGTTTGGGGCTGTTAGCCGTTTAAATAAGTCGGAAAGTCGGGAATAGTGTTATTTAGCGCCTTTTACCATTTTGAATGTGTGTTTTGGATGTGAATCATACAATAGTGCATTGATGTGAATGTATATAGATTGTATGTGATTGTATGAGATGAATGCATGAATATATTGTGAATATGTATGCATTTCAAGAATGTCTTGAGTCATTTTGTATGTGAAGCATAATGATGTACATTCTTGTGTTGGGTGATTCTAATGAGAATCCGTTGTAACGTCGTGTGCCTATGTGAGGTGTGAGCGATGATTACAAACGATTGTGTGCCTAGGTGAGGTGTGAGCAATCGGATTGTGTGCCTATGTGAGGTGTGAGCAATCCATAAACATTGTGTGCCTATGTGAGGTGTGAGCAATGGGTGAACATCGTAGGCCCGACGGGGAGTTACTTTGGTAACGAGCGATGGTTCCAATAATTTCCTGAGTGAACTTGAGATGATTGAGTCGGTACCGCATTGCATTTGCATAGAGTCGGGAGTCGGTCTCTATGATTTGCATTTATCATCTTTATAATTGTGCATGGATGAATAAACATGAATATGTATGTTTATGTAGAATGATAAGAATTGTGAAAGTATGCATGATGAATATGCTTGGTTTTGTATATATATACATTGTGATGTATGTGAGTGAGTTGTGATGAATTGTGGTGAGAATGTAGAATATGTGTATTTTCATGCTAAGATATATAATTATATGCATTGTTATTATGATAATATTTCTCACCCTTCTGTTGTTTTATGATGCTCTATGAGGCATTGCAGAGTAGGTATGCTGGTGGTCTTTTTGTGGAGCGTGTCTTCATTCTTTTGGTCGGTCGGCTCTGATATGTAGCACCGGGTAGCTAGGATGTATATGATTCTTTTGTGATACGTTTGTACATGTATCTTGTTGATGAATGTTTATGTAAACATGAATTATGTTGGTGGATAATACCTGATGATACATATATGTATATATGTTAGATGTTATTCAATGTTTAGATTTTCCGCTTTTATTCTAAATATTGAGATGTGGGTGTAAGAACTAAGTTCCTCTGTTGCAAAGTTACCCCACTGTTGCATATCAATTGTTGAGTAGGTGTTGAATGTTTTAATTTCATGTATAATGTGACATACCTCTTTTATACTATGTTTATAATTATACTCTGACGGAATTTTTAATATGTGGCTAAATGATTATGTGATTATTTGGGGGTATAGAAAGGGGGTGTTACATTAAGTGGTATCAGAGCCAGTGTTGAGTCAGTTGTGTCTGTCTTGTTGTTGTGATGGTTGAACTGTTGTTTAACCTGTTGTCATTTTTGGGAATGATCAGAATATGGCTGGTAGAAACGGCAATGCGATGGCTGCAGCTTTGGAAGCAATGGCTAGGGCGGTGCAAGGTGCGCCGAACGTGAATGCTAATGACGAGTTCAAGAAGAATCAACTACCGGTCTTCAAAGGAAGATTTGATCCCGATGGTGCTCAAATTTGGTTGAAAGAGATTGAAAGGATCTTCAGAGTCATGGGCTGTGCGGAGGAGAATAAGGTGAGGCTTGGGTCTCACATGCTGAAGGAAGAAGCCGACGATTGGTGGGTCGGTATGCGTCAAGTTCTTGAGGTGGATGATGAAGAGATAACTTGGGATTTATTTCGTACCGAGTTCTTGAGGAAGTATTACCCTGAAAGTGTGAAAGGGAAGAAGGAGATGGAGTTCCTTGAACTGAAACAAGGTAGTATGTCCGTGGTGGACTATACTGCTAAGTTTGTGGAGTTGGTTCAATTCCATCCTCACTATGTTGCAATTACTACTGAGTTCTCAAAGTGTATCAAGTATGAGAATAGTTTGCGTCCCGAGATTAAACAAGCTGGGGGATATCAAAGGATAAGAAGGTTTACGGATTTGACAGAATGTTGTAGAATCTTCGAGGAAGATAGCAAGGCTCGTTCTACACATTAGAAAAGGTTGAATGAGAGGAAGGGAAAGCAACAAGCTAGAAGTGGACCTTATGTGACACCCGTTGATAAGGGCAAGCATAGGGGAAACTTTGAGAAGAGATCTGGAGGAGGAGGTTTCGGTTCCGTTAAGTGTTACAAGTGTGGTGAAATGGGTCATAAATCATTTGAGTGTGGGAAGACCGTGGTGAAATGTTCTAACTGTGGAGGCCTTGGGCATGCTACTACCGATTGTAGAAGGAATATGGTGAAGTGCTATAATTGTGGAGAAGTGGGTCACATTAGTACTAAGTGTACTAAGCCAAAACAAACTCAAGCGGGCGGAAAGGTGTTTGCATTAGCGGGGACGGACACTACTAGTGCAGACCGTTTGATTAACGGTACATGCTTCATTAATAGTATGCCTTTAGTTGCTATTATTAATATGGGAGTGATTCATTCATTCATTTCTCATTAGTGCGCTAAGCGTTTGAATTTGTTTATGACTTCTTGGGGTGGTGAGATGGTTATTGAGACTCCTGCTTCAGGGTCGGTAACTACGTCTTTGGTGTGTGTAAGTTGTCCTTTGACCATGTATGGTAAAGACTTCATTATGGATTTAGTGTGTTTGCCGTTGGAGGGATTGGACGTAATCTTGGGTATGAACTGGTTGCAATTTAATCGAGTTCATATAGATTTCTATCACAAGTTAGTGAGGTTTCCTTCTTTGGAAGATGATGAAGATGAGAGTTTCCTATCCACTAAAGAGTTGAAGAAACTTTTAGCGGACGAAGCTCAATTGTTCGGTTTGTTTGCATCATTGTCGGTGGAGAGTAAAGTTGAGCTCGATGTGTTCCCAGTGGTGTGTGATTTTCCAGAAGTGTTTACGGAGGATATTACGGATGTACCGCCGGAAAGAGAAGTTGAGTTTTCTATTGATCTAGTTCCGGGTACTAGACCGGTTTCGATGGCACCGTATCGTATGTCGGCATCGGAGTTGGTAGAATTGAAGAAGCAATTGAATGACTTGTTGGACAAGAGATTTGTAAGACCAAGTGTTTCTCCTTGGGGTGCTCCAGTATTGTTGGTAAAGAAGAAGGATGGGAGTATGTGGTTATGCATTGATTATCGACAATTAAACAAGGTGACAATTAAGAACAAGTATCCGCTTCCAAGAATCGATGATTTGATGGACCAATTGGTTGGTGCGCGTGTTTTTAGCAAGATTGATTTGAGATCGGGATATCACCAGATTCGTGTGAAAGGAGAGGATATTCAAAAGATGGCCTTTAGGACACGGTATGTCCATTACGAATATTCCGTGATGCCATTCGGTGTTTCTAATGCGCCGGGTATGTTTATGGAATACATGAATCGTATTTTTCATGAACAGTTAGATCGTTTTGTGGTTGTATTCATCGACGATATTTTGATTTATTCTAAGTCTCAAGAGGAGCATGCAGAGCATTTGAGGATTGTGTTACAAATTTTGAAAGAGAAACAATTGTATGCTAAGTTGTCGAAATGTGAATTTTGGTTGTCGAAAGTAAGTTTTCTGGGACATGTTATTTCCGGTAGTGGTATTAGTGTTGATCCATCCAAGATTGTAAAATGGGACTATTTCAAAATATCGTTTTCGCTTTTCTTTCGTAACTTGAGTTCCGTTTATCCGATTTTTACATTCTTGGTATCGTTGGATAGCTATTGAGCTGTAGTTTCTTATGGTGAGGAGTTTGGGGCTGTTAGCCGATTAAATAAGTCGGAAAGTCGGGAATAGTGTTATTTAGCGACTTTTACCATTTTGAATGTGTGTTTTGGATGTGAATCATACAATAGTGCATTGATGTGAATGTATATAGATTGTATGTGATTGTATGAGATGAATGCATGAATATATTGTGAATATGTATGCATTTCAAGAATGTCTTGAGTCATTTTGTATGTGAAGCATAATGATGTACATTCTTGTGTTGGGTGATTCTAATGAGAATCCGTTGTAACGTCGTGTGCCTATGTGAGGTGTGAGCGATGATTACAAACGATTGTGTGCCTAGGTGAGGTGTGAGCAATCGGATTGTGTGCCTATGTGAGGTGTGAGCAATCCATAAACATTGTGTGCCTATGTGAGGTGTGAGCAATGGGTGAACATCGTAGGCCCGACGGGGAGTTACTTTGGTAACGAGCGATGGTTCCAATAATTTCCTGAGTGAACTTGAGATGATTGAGTCGGTACCGCATTGCATTTGCATAGAGTCGGGAGTCGGTCTCTATGATTTGCATTTATCATCTTTATAATTGTGCATGGATGAATAAACATGAATATGTATGTTTATGTAGAATGATAAGAATTGTGAAAGTATGCATGATGAATATGCTTAGTTTTGTATATATATACATTGTGATGTATATGAGTGAGTTGTGATGAATTGTGGTGAGAATGTAGAATATGTGTATTTTCATGCTAAGATATATAATTATATGCATTGTTATTATGATAATATTTCTCACCCTTCTGCTGTTTTATGATGCTCTATGAGGCATTGCAGAGTAGGTATGCTGGTGGTCTTTTTGTGGAGCGTGTCTTCATTCTTTTGGTCGGTCGGCTCTGATATGTAGCACCGGGTAGCTAGGATGTATATGATTCTTTTGTGATACGTTTGTACATGTATCTTGTTGATGAATGTTTATGTAAAAATGAATTATGTTGGTGGATAATACTTGATGATACATATATGTATATATGTTAGATGTTATTCAATGTTTAGATTTTCCGCTTTTATTCTAAATATTGAGATGTGGGTGTAAGGACTAAGTTCCTCTGTTGCAAAGTTACCCCACTGTTGCATATCAATTGTTGAGCAGGTGTTGAATGTTTTAATTTCATGTATAATGTGACATACCTCTTTTATACTATGTTTATAATTATACTCTGACGGAATTTTTAATATGTGCCTAAATGATTATGTGATTATTTGGGGGTATAGAAAGGGGGTGTTACACCTTCCATGAGCAATTTAAGCACATAGAAATTGATTGCCATGTGATTCATGAGAAGATTGAATCCAGACTCATCAATCTTTTTCCCATTAATAGAAGATCCTAACTTGCATATTTTTTGACAAAGCATATATACAAGTGCTTTCGACTTACACATTTCCAAGCTTGGACTACTCAATCTCCATAGTCCAGCTTTGGGGGGGGGGGGTGTCTTACATATGTACACTTAATTATAGCCATTAGATCTCCTTTAGACTTAGTTCATTCATATCCATCGGTCTTGCATAATTATAGGGAAGACTGTTATTTCCATTGATGTATATGTAAAGAGGGTGTTAATCCCCTTTTGGATAATGAGAATCAGTTTTTAGTTCGTTTAATTTGAGATGGTGCTTGTGTAACATCCTACTTTCCGACTCGATAATTAATTAAATAAAATCTAAATTGAAAAAGTAGAATGTTACTCAACATGCAAACATCTCATACTTGAACCACATAATTAAAAACAACTCATTTCATAAGCAGCGAAAAATTAGAAAATAGCTTGAATAAAAGCCTCACCACCAAAAATTTGAAAGGTGATTCGAGGTTAAAAGCAAATGAAGATATACAACATAACAAAAAAGACAAAACAACACGTCCCCTCGTGTTACATATTAGAGCGACTCTAACTATAGACTCGAACGACAAGCAACTAAAGAGGCACAACACCATCCTCATCCTCAAGCTCCTACTCAGGTACCCGATTAATTATACTCCAAAGGAGCATATATCGAACTACACAAAAGGGGATGAGAATACATTCAAATAATAAATGGTGCATATACAATCATGATATATCCACATAATAAAAAATTCACATCAACATCATGTATTCACATTTCACCCACATCGTAATCACACACACAATCATGCAAGAGTATTCATCATTACAAAAACATCTCATCATCATGTAATATAATGCAACAATGACTCAGCTCATGCTCACCACAGTCTCACTCTGAACTGGACTCACAACTCAACTCTATATGCATGCGGTACTAATTCAACATTTGGTTCTTTATACAAACTGATTCCCAATTAACTGTGAACCCCAAGCTCTAATCAATTGTAAGCTCCAATTCCCCACTCTAAGCTTGGGACAACCACTAGTCCCCACTCTAAACTAGCGAATATGCCTCTTTCATAACAACAACGACATATGATGCATGAAAATTGATCATGCAATGACACAATATCATAACGAATACAGTCTCACTCTAACTGTAAACATCCACACATCAACAACATGGTAAGGACTACAACCCAACTCTAACGGTAATTTATCATGCACTCAATACAACATGATTAGTTCTCATTCCAAACTCACCTCATCAATCACCAAAAGCATGTACAATTATAATCAATTATACATATGACTCACAACATACATTTACACAACAAAATTATTTCACCAAACCACTACCACTACATATATCTACATGACAGCTCTCTAACGCTTCAAACGACACATCGTTTGGACTTACGGAACAAAAGTTATGATAAAATAGTATTTTGGCCCAATTTGCCTTTCTGATTCGAATCAAGTGTAAAATCAGATTCAAATTAAACCAGGAAGGGGCTACCCAAAAGGCTATGATTCAAATAAAAAATCTCAGTATAAACCTCTGATTCGAATCAAATCAGTCAACAACATTTTTCTACTATTTTTTCACTATTGAAGGCCATCCAGACCCCCGATTTCGATCCCGTAAAAACCCAAATGCTCAGAATAATTCATACATCAATTATATCACATTCTATCATGACTAACACATCCATTACCTCCAAAATGACACTGGTCCATTATTTTTATACTGAATTACTCAATTATAATGATATCCTAAAATCCCCAATTCAACAGTCTTATCATAACACCATTTGATTCATGAACATCAAACAAAACAGCAACAAAGCACATCTTTTCACATCATTCCATGGAAAAACAAAATTACAACATTCATCTATCATGCTTCTAATCAAACAATAGAGAAACCACAACGTCCTATTGGAGGTTAAGGGAAACCACTCTACCTTTCATGGTATAAGCACTCTTAGATGAAGAATCCCCCCCAATTACCTTGTAATTCCAGCAAAATTCAGCAAGGCAAACTTCAAATGATCTCTTCTCTCAAGCCCTAGCTTTCCCTTTCCAAACTCTTCTCTCCAATTCCCTTGTTTTTACGTACTGATAGAAAGTCCTCTAAAAACCTATATTTTCTAACTTTTAGAATATATACTATTTTATTTAATTTCTTGTAATTACACTTTTTGTCCAACTAAAGTTCACCTCTACTTCACTCACCACTAAATTATCTTAATTCACAAAATTGGCCCAATTCTACATATTATCTATAATTTTCAAATTAAGTAATTAATTCCCACTAAACTTAATTAATTAACCCAAAATAGCACAAATGCTTTCAATGGCAAAACATGTCACACATCACAAAAATAATCATTTAAATAAATTACTCAATTAAATTAAATAAATAATTAAATTAAATAAATAATTAAATTAAATAAATAATTAAATAAGCGAATAATTAAATCGGGGTGTTACAAGTTGCATATTAATAATAATGAAACAAAAAAACAAAGGGGGTCCACGTTTAAAGAGCAAGAGTAGTTTTGACAAAATAATGGAAGGAACAGGTGTAGTTGAGTTGATAAAATGGTTGAATTTGGATGAGCCGAGGAAATTCGACAGCTCTAAGAAGCTTAAGGTGATCGATGGGCTGCATATTAATAAGCAAAATAATTTTGTAATTTCTTAATGCACCTTATGCATTACTAAGGCACCACGTGAAAATACAAAAAATCCCACAGTTTCCGAAAATGTATCTCTAGACGCACCCTGAGTAAATAGAATTTAGACTTAACGTTAAAAAAACTCAGGAGATGCATCTTTGTAGTTATTTCATAGATGCATCTCCGGATTGTATTGGCTCTATATCACGCCAGATGCCTTCTCCTTCTTCATTTTCAAAAAAACACAACTTTCTCAAACTCTCTCAAAGGTTCTTCCATCAACCAAGCTCAAAATCAATCAAGTAAGTTCAAAGGTTCTTCCATCAACATCAAGTACATCAGAGACATCATTTAACGCTGAAGCAAAACTCTGAATTTGTAAGTTTTTGATGTTTTGAATTTTTTTTTGAGTTTTGGTATAAATGAGTGGAAGTTGATGATTTAGGTAAGAAATGATTAGAAATTGCATGAATAATAGTTTATGCATATCGTAGAACATTTTGATGACTAAATAGTAATCAACCCATTATTTTTGGGGTTTGGTGGTCTACATTACTGCCATTGACGAACTAGAAAAGTTGCATAAAGTTTCGGAGATGCATCTCCGAAATATTTCAACGTTTGGATTGCCAGTACCTGAAGATGCTTCTCCGTAAATTATTAGGGTGTTTTTTTTCTTGCTTATAGGGTTGCTTGTACTAATTGTATGGTTTACTTACAGGCATTATGGCTAGGGATGTAAATGGATATTCATGGGGACGGATACTATGAAATTCGTATCCGTACCCTTTGATAAATATGATATCTATATCAGCCCCATATCCATGCAGGTATCCGTTAAGCGGGTATTCTGCGGGTTTTACGGTATCCGCGGATATTTACAGATACCCATGGATAATATCTTTTTTAATAATTTTTTTTCTTGAAATATTTTTTTTAGCTTCTTTTAAAGACATAAAAGTTATTATCACATAACATCCATACAGTTCGCTCTTAATTTAACAATAAAATTTCACCATATTAATTTTTTTTATTCACCAAAACATAATTAGATCTAAACATAATGTCTATACATTTCATTTTTAACCAAACAAATAAAAGATATTGTGATTGTGAGTTATGATGGAAGAACGAAAGACAGAGGAATAGGAATGAAGACACTAGTTCGACTGAGGAATGACGACACTAATTGGTTGGACCTTGAAATTGTTGAAGTGAAGTATGAAGTATTGAAGAGTTTAAATATGAAATGACTAATAGAATTTGAATGAAATGTGAAAGGTTTTCTTCAAAGAAAATTTAAAAAATATAAAGAAATATACGAAGACTAATTTTTTTTAGAAGATGAGATTGCTGAGCTAGTGCCACCTCTGGCTGATGAGGTTGTTCAGTCAGTGCCACCTCAGGCATTTGGAGGAGGATCTGTAGAGTAGTCATTGTTTCCTCTATATCCAGACCATACTGCCAAACATATGTGGAACAAAGAGGTAAAATTAGTTGGATTCATTCTTTTTAATTTACGTTTATTATTATATTACAAGTTTCTAACATAGATTTATTTTTTCGTAGGACCGTGATCCGCTGAGGTTTATTAACCATTGGCGGAAGATTACTGCCTAGCCTCATCCGAATAAAGAGTGGTTTCAGGCTGCTTTGTGCCTGATTGAGATAAAGGACTTGTGCATGAGCGGTTATATTATAATTAACCATGAGATTCTTAATGCATTCGTGGAGAGAGTGCACACCGAAACCTCGTCATTTCATCTACCACTTGGTAAGATTTCTATCACACTCGACGATGTTTAGGGTTTGCTGCATCTTCCGATCAAGGGGGAACTTCTAGATCATGGAAGGATTAGCAAAGACGAGGCACTCGTGATGATGGTAGACTATCTGAGATTTGACCCGGAGGATGCCGTGAGGGAGTTTGAAAAAATTAGAAGGGATCATGCTAGGTTTGAATTCCTATAAAAGGTATATACATATGAGATGCTTAGAGCTGAGCAGACTAGAGGTGATGACAAGCAGGTGGGGCTCCATAAAGCATATGCTATAAGAGCATACCTGCTATATGTGCATGACACTGCCATTTTTGCGGACAAGAGTGCCAATTATGTGGATGTCGTCTACTTACGGTACTTCGAGGACTTCGAGAGGGTCCATGAGTATAACTGGGAGGCCGCTTGTTTGGTCTACTTTTACTCGAAGTTATTAGACAGCTGTAGGTAGAAGACGAAGTAGATCACAAGCAGCATCACACTATTGACGGTAATATTTATTGGTCTTTTAATGTTTGTGTGTCATTTTTATTACATTTTTGCAACACCCTTACTGATTGATGATTTGTGTGTTCCAACACTCTTCAGACTTGGATCCTCTAGCACTTCCCGCGTATCTTGGCTTGGTCGTGTGTACCGACTTATATTGAGCATATGCCCCGTGCTTCTGCATTTCCCCACTCAGAGGGAACCAGAAGATAGAGCAGTTTAGAATGTATCTTGACCACTTGGTTGCTGAGGATATGTACTTCAACACCTATGTTGATCACCGTGAGATGCGGCCATTTGACGATATAATGTTATACTCGGGATGGTTGGCCTACAACTCACATTTTACATTTCCTCATCTACCTGAGCGCATCATGCGTTAGTTCGGCTACACTCAAACTATTCTCAGACACCCTGTTATCTCTACTTCTCCTACTATGACACTGAGAGATATGGATTCCATGTTTGATGATTATTTTAGTCATCTGGTGTCGGAGGAGGCACAAAGTACCATAGCTGAGAGAGAGACTGGAGCTATGTCGACGAGTACATCAAATGGTTTTTCAGGGTGTCACATCCATATATAGTGCAGACTTCTCTAAGATATCCATCGAGGCTATCTCATCAAAAGATACTAAAGAAGGAGCAGACACAGTTAGATCATGCTCATGATGTCTTGCCTATATGTCGTCGCATTGTAGAGATTGGTCAGGAAGACATTGACAGAGATATCTTTTCCGATGGGTCTAAGGTGAGGCATGTCCTTACCATTATGACGGAGGCACGAGAGACACTGATGTACCGGAGACAACGTCGGAGGACGGGGGATAAAAGAAGACGAGGAGCACGAGGAGGCCAGAGAGCTATAGTCCGGCATACGCATTAGTATATAGTAATTGTAATTTGGATTCATTATGAATTGTATTTTATTTTCACTTCATTATACATTATCGTGTATTTCGACTTCATTTATATATGTCATTTTTTTACCATCTGATTTTGTATATGTCATTTTTTGCATATCGATTGCATGGTTTAATGCCCATCACATTACAGAGACCTTAATATTTATAAATCGTCATTTTCATCTGAATAACCATAAAAGTAACATAACATGCACTGTACTAATAGGTTACGGAGACGCATCTCCGTCAATCTTACACGGAGATGCATCTCCGGAACAATGAACATGTAAAATGGCCTTTTAGAGAGGGATGCATGAGGTGTGTTAAAATATTTCAGAGATGCATCTTCGGATCAGGTAACGTTTTGACTTAAGACAATGTGCGTTCAGAGATGCATTTCTGAAATCTGAGAGATATTTTAAATTTTTTATCGGGTGATTTTTCACCCTGTAAGATAGGATAAAAAATTCCAATAATTTGGGGCCAAATGTCAATTGAAGAAGCTGGAGAGGTCAATGAGAACTTATCATTTCAGGTAGTAGAAACTCCCAAGAAACTTCAGAGATGAGAATGATGGTGATGGAGAAGGCATTGTTGAAGTGCCAAACTATAGTAGAGAAGAAGTAGTGGATTCAAATATGGATGTTGTTGAGGAGACCCCAAACTAAGATCTCAGGCTTGAATCAATTTCTCAATAGCTTTTATGGTTTCTGGACAACATAAAATCTTGACTTGGAATCGTAGAGGAGTTGTGAATAAAGCTTTTCTTCGAGGGTGTAAACAATTTGTACAAGAATTCCATCTTAAAATGTTTTTAATTATGGAAACTTGAATTGATTTTTGAAAGCTCAGCAAGCCCTTCAAACAACAGGGTTTTGACTATTATGGCTTCAGAGAAGTTACGGATTTTGTAGGTGGAATGGAATAGTCATGGAAGTCAGAGAAGGTAATAGTTACAATATTGGAGAAACATTTTCAATTTTTGCATGTGAAGATCAAGCAAGTTGATGGTGAGGAATGACTTTTCACTCATGTTTATGTTAGCCCTATAAAAGACGGTAGGAAAGAGTTTAAGAAAATTGCTTTAGATGTGAACTGTGGCTGGTTGTTTAGGGGGACACTTCAATGAAATGAAATTATGGTAGTTGCAGGAAAAAATGGAGGAGCCCCAACTTCTAAAAGAAAGTGTGATGTGTTCAAGAATAGAGTATACTCATGCAACCTTATTGGTATTAGTTTTATTGGGAATAAATTCATGTGGAGAGGCCTAATTTACCATGGAGATTCAAGAGTGTACGAAAGGCTTGATAGAGCATCGTGCAACAAAATATGGAGATTGTGATTCCTAGATGCTTAGGTTAAAGTTCTTACTCGCTTGGATTTCTCTATCACCACACAACTATGGTGTCAATTACGAATAATGAAGTTAGGAGAGTGGTAAAGAGGTAGAGGTTTGAATGTTCCTTGGTTCTAGAAGATTCATATGAGGAGATGATTCGAGAGGCTTGGACCGTCAACAACAGCTTCACAAATAACATAGCAAAAGTTAAAAGTCAAGTTGAGAATTGGAGTATGCATTATTTACATAATCGTGAGAATAATAAAAAACAACTTATGGTAAGATTGAAGGGAATTGAATTTTCTATTCATAATGGGAGAGGACACAGTGGTTTATGGCGCCTGGAGAAATGCTTACATCAAGACATGGCCAAAATCCTCCATCAAGAATAACTAACTTGGTTCCAAAGGTCTAGAGCTCAATGGTTAGTGGATGGTGACAGAAATACTCAGTACTATCATGTCAAAGCAGTGCAAAGTAGAAGGAAGAAGGCCATTACTATGATCATAGATGTCAATGGAACAAGGATTGAGGATTCTAGAAAAAATTAAAAAGATGTTTAACGATTTATATCAGAACTTGTTTACTAATGATGTAGAGCCTAACAATTGGATTCGACCGCATATTATTTTTCCAAGATTAGAAGATAATATGGTTTCTATGTTAAATAAAGATTTTAATGGGCAAGTGATTGGAAAAGCAGTATATGACATGGCTCATTAGAAAGTCCCAGGACTAGATGGCTACCCGACTCGCTTTTATCAAAACGATAATGTTTGCAGTTACATAAAGAGCTTGTGGGGGAATCCGACCGGTATTATGGAGGTAAACTTAATTGACATATGTTTGATTCCTAAGGAAACCAATCACCGGTATGTACATCAATTTAGGCATATCTCTCTTTGTAACTTGACTTGTAAAGTTTTGAGAAAGGTAATGGTCAATAGACTCAAGAATTGTATTGATAACTTAGTATCACCTCATCAAACGAGCTTTATTCCTGAAAGAAGCATCCATAAGGATATTGTGGTAGCTCAGGAGATGCTCAGCAACATGCACTATTTGAAAGGAAGAAATGGCTTCTTTGCTATCAAATGGATCTATAAAAATCCTATGATATGATAAGTTGGAGTTTTGTTGCTAAAATTTTGTATGAAGTATGTATCCCTAAAAGACATAGAAGAGTGATTATGGTTTCTATTACATCTGTCAAAATGAGTGTCTTTTGGAATGGTGAGAAGGAAGACTATTTTGAGCCTAAGAAAGGTCTAACGCAAGGAGATCCTATCTCTTCTGTGAGTAAGGAAACTTACTGATATGAACAACTTCCTCATTCTTAAGCTAGGTTGGAAAATTAAGAGTGAAGATAACTCCTTATAGTGTCCATTGTTGCGAGGTAAGTATGCTAGAAACAATAGTTTAACTAATTATGTAGACGCCAAAGTTTATGACTAAAGATTTTGGAAGAACAAAGCAAGTGTTTGGCCTATTTTGGATATCATGTTATTTTGGGCAATTGGGAATGGTGCTGATGTCAGAGCATGAGATGATTGTTGAGTGGCTCTAGGGGTTAAGTTGACAAGTATCATGGAGCCATTTATTGATGTTCAAGGGAATGTAAATGTTGCTGATATGGTGAATGATAATGGTGACTGGAATTGGGCCTGGCTTAGAAGGTTTCTTCCATAGGAAGTTTTGGATAGAATTATGGAAATACTAGTACATCCTCCAATTGCTGATATTGGTCGTTACATAATATTCATCTTCACGATCCCAATTATACTGATAAGCATGGAGCCTTCTAGGTGGTTTCTCAAAGCTCATAGGAAAATGTTCTATTAGAGTAAAGGAGATTTGGGGAGTTTAAGAAAACCTAACTCATGTGTTTGATAAAGGTTATAGAAAAATGGAACTACATATAGACGTCAAAGATGTTCATGTAGCTTTTACAAACAAGAATTGTAAGATGGGAGTAGGGGATTGATTCAAAGAATTAAGAGCTGTATTAACCAGAATTGGAAGGTTCATATAACTCATATTTATCGTGAAGTGAATAAATGTGCAGAAGAATTAGCAAGATTAGGAGTGAGATATGCAACAAGCATTCAATATTAAGATGTTTGTCCACAAGATTTGAGCTCCATTTTCTTAGCACATTTTGTTGGTATTTGTTATAGTAGGATTTTTAGAAGAGAATTTTGTATTGCGTTCAATATGTTTCTAATGCATCATGTGAATTTTCACATATGCTTTTTGATTTCGGAGATATATCTCCGGACACACCAGCACACACTCAATAAAGATCGTTTTGAGCTACGCTATTTTCTTTTGATTTAATTTATTTCGGAGATGTATCTCTAGAACATTTTAAGAAAAACAATTTAGTTGTTCAAATCAGTAGATATTTCGGAGATGCATCTCCGGACGCACCCCAACACACACTCAACAAGGCCATTCTGAGCTACACCATTTCTTTTGGTTTAATTTATTTCGGAGATGCATCTTTAGTTGTTCAGGTCAGTAGATACTTTAGCGATGCATTTCCAGAATATTTTAAGAAAAACATTTTAAGTGTCCAATTCAGTAGATATTTGGAGATGTATCTCCGAAATTATGGGCGGCATTTTGAAATTTTGTGTCACCTTTGCATGTCAGATATTTGCGGAGATGCATCTCCGGAAATATCTGTTATAGTATCCAGTTGCATGATCACTCCTCCATTGTTGACATAGTTGGTTTTCAAGCAAACCCTTCATTCTCAATCCATTTTTTCACTCCAAATCTCCATTCTTTTGGTTCAACATATCACAGTGAGCAAAAGAAGACAAATAATAGTTACATGTCCAGGTATCAAACGTGCAATGATGGAGTTACAATTAGAGATAATTTTTGGACTCATTTTGATTCCATAAATTTTTTCAACACATTTCCTACTATGCTTATACTTGAGATGGTTGGTGTTACCTCAACTGAAAAGACATATTCTGTTGGTTTTGCGTCTCTTGAGTGTGAAAAAGAATACAATTTTACTTGGGCATTAGAGGTGTGTCGGTCACTTTTGAAGGTCCAAGGTGGGATGCCTAAAGCGATTGTTACTGACCACGATACCACTTTGATGAATTTGGTTGCAAAGGTATTTCCTTCTTCTTATGAATTACTTTATAAGTCTCACATAACAAAGAATGTGAGAAGTCAGGTTAAACTCACAATATGGACAAAACAAATAGAGTCCGAAGGAGGAAAATTGGTGAAGGTGGGTGTGATCGCGGGAAAAATAATGGATGCATGAAATCGTATAATAAATTCTTCCACAAAGAGCTATATGCCGATTTCGTTATTCATTTCCAAAAAGTGTGTGAAAAGTATCCGGATTTGTTGAAATATGTTGAAAGCACAATTCTTGACCAGGTGAAGGAGAAAATAGTTTGTGCGTGGGCTGATTATGTTAGACACCTTGGAAATACAACTACTAACAGAGTTGAGTCGGCTCATGCTACTTTGAAAATTTGGTTGGGAAATATTAAAGGGAATTTGTGTAGAGACTGAGACTCTGTGAACCACATGATTCAAAACCACCATAATGAGATACAAACAACATTTGGTCGAAGCATCACGGTTTTGAAACACAGATTTAAAGACAACACTCTATGTTCTCAGTTGGTAGGTAACATTTCTCGGGCGGGTTTGAATTATACTTTCCACAAGGCTAAACGAGTCGATAATGTAAGCTCCGATAGCGCAAAGTTTGGATGCACTATTGTGAAAACATATGGTCTCCCATGTGCCTGTGTTATTTCTAAAAAGGTGAAACTTGGTGAACCAATAAGATTGGACGAGGTTTTCTCTCATTGGAAGAGACATAGATTTGATGATGATGGATGCATGGATGACGGTAAATCAAATATCTCTATTTTGACTGAATGAGAAGTGATACAAGAGAGATTTTCGAAGGTCGATGACAACATTAAACTCCACATCAAAGACCAATTGAGGAAGATTTCCTATCCTGAAACCACCGACATGAAACCTTCTTCTCAACCCGTAAAAACAAAAGGTGCTACGAAGAAAATGAAGCCTACACCGAATGACAACTCGACTACACGATCTCTTTCATATTTTGAACACATTGACAAAGTTTTTCCCAACTCCCCGACTCCAAAATCTCAAAAAAGTTCTGTGAAAGAGCAAACCACCTCTGACACTGCTTCCTCCTAAGATTCCATTCATCGACGAGATGCCGGTTTTTACTCACAAATATATTGAGCAGATCGTCAATGTTGTGGGGGACGGAAATTGCGGTTATCAAACCGTTTCGAATTTACTCGGTAAAGAAGAAGATAATCATACACTTGTCCGACATCAACTAATCCAAGAGTTAAAGACGCATAAAGAATCGTACATGTGGTTGTATGGAAAGAAAGAAAATTTTGATGCGGTGTATGAGTCTCTTGTTCCTTGCTTGAGCGGTTTGGCATCAGAGGCAAAATGGACGTGCTTCCCTGATATAGGTTATCTAATAGCATGTGAATATGATAGAGTTTGTGTTGACCTGAGACGCTACGGTTTTTCAGAAACCTTTTTTCCACTGCGCACCGCTCCAAAATCCAAATGATCGAATCATGTGTATTGGATGAATTTTTAAATCAAGTCATTTTGTTCAAGTTTACTTGAAACCGGGATGCCCTGTACCACTTACATCACCGGAGTGAACGACTCATTCAACCGCAAAAGCCGATACGTGATCAGATCATTTTATTGAAAGGATGCAAGAATTGGAGAGATTGAACAACATTGAAAAAGAATCAAATGCACAAAAGTCCAAGGGGGTATCACCTAGAGATTTAGCCGACGACATATGTTTGGATTCGTTATTTATTTATTATTTAACCAGACAAATAATTGTATATAATTGTGTCTCAATATAAATGAAGTGTTATATATTCACCTTTTGTTCATATTTTGTCTTTATGCATTTTTTATCTTCCCCATGTAAACATGTGTTATCTTGTCAATGGAAAAATAAGGTTATGTTATATGGTTCTGTTTTGAAACTGGTTCAAGACAAATTTTGGAGATGTATCTTCGGAACAAGATAATAGATGCGGTTCCGGAGATATATATCTGGAATAAAAAATACAGTTAATGAGTGGTCCAACATGATCTATGACTTCTATAAATTTAGGTACTTTAATACTATATTTCACACAAACACAAAATGCCTCAAATGTCACAAATAAACATCTATTGGTATGTCATAAATATGTCCTTCTCCGGCTTTACACCCGATCGAACATTCAAGCTCCCCGATTTCGCCTCCCTCGAAGATATCAAAAACGAAATCCACCATCTTCTACCTTACAGAAACAATCGAAAGATTGTGAAGCTCGAGTACCGTTCACCTTCGATTGACAACGGAGAGAAGATTCAGTTCACCAAATTTGAGCTCAATACGCAAGTGGATGTTAGGGCTATGTGGGATACGTTTTTCGGTTTTGAAGAATAAGTTCCGCTCGAGTTGGAAGCAATGCTACAAAGATCGATCGAAGATATTCTGAAGATGTGTAAACGTCCACAGGGATATTAAATGTAATATTGAACTTTCTGTTGAAATCATCATTGTAATGATCATTTTATGTTATAAATATCAATTTCATTTTGGAAAGTTACTTTTCTGTTGAATCCGTTTCTGGTGTGAATCCAGATATGTAACTACAGAATTATTCTAGAGATGCATCTCTGGAATAAATTAAACCAAAAGAAAGGGCGTAGCTCAGAATGACCTTTGTTGAGTATGTCTTAGGGTGTGTCTTAAAATGTATCTCCAGAATCAGGGGGCATATGTGAAAATTCACATGGTGCATTAGAAACATTTAGGGTGCAATAAAAACTTCCTTTTTAAAAATTTAGTTTTCTTTTGTTGTTTTGGGCTTAGGCCCTCTTATATCCGAAAAAATGAAAGATTTAACTTACCACCTCCAATTAAATTTGGTACTCCCACATATTTTTATAATTTTCAAATTATCCATAGAAAAATTTGAGTCAAATGTGAGAACCAAATTTCTGGTATTTTATTCAAAAAAATTTATAGTTCATTTTTAAATTGCAAAAATGAATTTCTTATCGATTTTTTTAAGAAAAATTAATATACCAGATTTTTTGATAAATCTGATCTCTCTCTTATTTTTTTAGATTACTTAAAATTTCGATAATTCATATTCAATAAGGAAAAAAAATTAACACTCCAAAATTTTTTAAAAGTGTTGTAATTTATCAGAATTTTTGAAAAGTGTGGTAATTTATCGAAAATTTCAAAATTTTCAATTGCGTAAAATTTATTTTTCTGACAAATTTTTCAAAATAATCTGATATTTCTTCAACAAATTTATGGAAATCAATGATTTTTTACTGAAAATTTTGACAACTTACCGTATTTTTTTCGAAAAAACATGTAAGCATAATAAAAAATCCCCCCAAAAAAATTAATAGATATAAAAGTAATAGCAGACACTACATGGTGGTGAGAGGTTTAATTGAGGGCGGTGGTTAAATCCTTAAAAAAAAAAAAAGCAATAAGTGTTTTGGATTGGCATTATCACATTGTTTTAGCTCCGAAAGTCTCAATTCATCACCCATACATACATGCATAGAGTCATTCACAAAGCACAATCTCAGCCATATATTCCAACCAAATGCAGTTAGTTATCCATCGACCATTTTTTGTCATCTTCTATCCTTCTTGCATAATCTCCATGTTGGACTAGAACTATAAGAAAAACATTTCATAAAAAATAATGTACATAATCTAGGTTGTAATCAAATTAAAAATTTAAGAATTGACATGAAACATTTGAGAAAAAAATAATTATCTGTCTTCTGGTAAAATTAGTCCTATAATTTTATTTTAACTTTGGTTAAAGACCAAATAAAAAATCAAAAGGAAAAAAAAGTATATGTGACATCATACAAACACAAACTAGCTAGTAATGTAGAATTTAATGGGCTCCTCTCTAATTCAAAAGAAAGGGAAAGCTTTTTCACATTTTGATAATGCAAAACCCAAAGCCAGTTTGACGATGAAAACATGAAGGTAGTAAATAGAAAGGAGACAAACAAATTTGGGTCTTTCTCAAATCAGAAAAAGCAAGAAAAAGAATCAAACCGAAGGAGGCATGGAGTAAAATATATCTTTGACCGTCTCGTAAAACATAATTTTATCTCATATTATTCAAAATAGCCACCGATTAAAATTGAAAGTACGATTGACTGTAAAAAAATATATAGAAACAATTAATCTCGCTTAATATAGCAAATTGCACTAAAAACGAATGGTTGTGATGCATTGTATATGAATCTAATATAGCAAATTGCACTATAATCTCGCTTAATCTATCTATATATATATATATATATATATATATATATATATATATATATATATATATATATGAATTTAATTAATATGTATTGTTAGTGTAAAGATTAATCACAATCGCTGATTTATTTAAAAGATTTGAGTTTTATTTTAACCACGTCAAAAATAATATCAACGGATGGTTGTGATGTATTGACAGTGTAAAACTTTTTACACTGGCCGTGTATAACAATATATATATATATATATATATATATATATATATATATATATATATATATATAAAAGAAAAAGAGAAATGCATTGACAGTGTAAAAGTTTTTACACTGTCAACCAATGAGAGACATACATCAGAATAAATCCCAATTTTATTCTTAAAATACTGAAATGACACGGTAAATATAAGAGTTTTAATTGGTTGCATGTGCAAAACTCTCTTACACTGACAGTGCACTACCATTAAACCATATATATATATATATATATATATATATATATATATATATATATATATATATATAATGAGAGAATGGATGATACACCGACAGTGTAAATTATTTTTATACTGTCAACCAATAACGACCATGAATCCCGCAACATCACACTGATATTTAAAAAAAATTTTAATGACATGACAGACTATTGATTTTTATTGGATGATAGTGTAAAACTATTTTATAGTGTCAGTGCATATGTGTGTGTGTGTGTGTGCGCACGCGCATGTATGTGTGCGTGTGCGTGTGTGTGTGTGTGTTTTTTAATTGATATATATATATATATATATATATATATATATATAACAAATAAAGTAGAATAGAGTGGAATGAAATGATGCGAAAGGAATAAAATGAAAATGTCATTCTATTGTTTGGGTATTATATAACGGAATAAAATAATTTTTGTTATTCCGCCTAAATTTGATGGCTAAAAAAATGATAGAATGTGATGGAATAGGATAGAATGCATACCATTTGATTCTGCTTCATTCCATCATTTTTTTGAATTAATCAAAAAAATATAACATTAACTCATACCATTTCATTCCATCAATTCAAATATATAGTTCTTCAATAATTTTTCTTCGAAAAATGCTTTTCATAATATTTTCCATCCATACTTTGGTCTCTCTTTTTAACATCGGTTAACAGAAGCAAATTGTAAGTTAGGAGTGTGCCTAAGAGAGGGGAGGGGGGTGGGGTTTGAATTAGGACTTAGAAAAAATTATCCGTTTTTATGAATCTTTGTTCTATCTTTTCTGGTTAGGTTAGGCAATGAAAACGGTAAAGTGCGGAAAAGTAAAGAACACTGAAAGTTATCCTGGTTTCCCTCAGAATTCGAGAGTACTCCAGTCTCCTTACCATATGTAAGATATTTTATTATAGTTAGATCTTCGTAAACAAGATTCTAACCAAGTTATAAAGAACAATCCTCTTGAAACTTGTACCATAAGAAAAGAAAATAATCCTCCCTTTTCTTGTAACCTTATCTCCAACAATCCTGGATGATAAGTAACCACACCTAATATCTAACAATCCTTGATACTTAGGAATTTACCAAAAAACTATATGTATATAGAAGTAGACGAAGTTTGTAGAATTCTTTAAGACCTATTCTAAAGAACAAGGCATTCTTCTCTTTCAAGTATGAAGATTCAAGAACAAATACTCTCTAAGTGCTAAATGATATTTTATTGAATATGATGTGAAAATGTAATTCAGAAAGTATCTAAGTTTGAAAGTTCTGTAGTAAAAAATATGCAGAGAGATTTGAAGATTTTATTAAAATAGGTGAATGTAAAATAAAAATTTGAAATGAATTTATAGTGATGGAAGCAACCACTCAAAAATCATGGCAATGATTAGATAAATTCTGAAAATTTATTTGTGAAATGATGTGAAGGTTGCCATGAAGAGGTATGATGAAAATGTGCAATTAAACACAGTATTTTTCAGAAAACAAACAGGTGCAATCCATTGCTGCAAACTTACAATCAATTGTACCAGACACAACGTTAATTTAAAAAAAAATGCCTTGTGACAATCGATTGTTGCTCCTGAAAAATGCAATTTCAATATTGGTAGTGGCAAATGCAATTATAAAACAATCGATTGTTGCCATAGAGCAACCGATTGTCATCCTTTAGAAATTGAAAAATTTCCAATGAAAATGAACCAAACTTATGCAACATCTTGATATCCAACCAAGAGAATATATGAACTTGGAAATTTATTTTAACATGATTCAAAAGATAAAATAGCTTTTTCAATACATGATTAAATACTTGAGCACTTAGATTGTACATGTTAAGAATTTCATATACCTTTAAATTTGATTAATCCCATCTTGCAAGTGAAATCAAGTCTTCAACATCTTTTCTTTTTCCATCTTTGATCATATCATTGTTGAGCTTGTCTTCATCAAAACATGTTGGAAGCTTGTCTTCACACAAATGTGGCATGTCATGTGGATATGTTTTATGACTGGGCATACATGTGACAATGTCAGCATCGCAAAGATTCTGACATGAATACCACTTGGCAATTTGTTACCTATTTATATTATTTTTACAAATTAGAGTTATTGCAACAAAAAGTCTATCGCAAAATTAGTCGCTAAGATAAACATCATACATAAACCCATAAACGATAGCTAATCCAAATATAATTCGTAGTTAATCGCTAGCTAATTCAGACTAACCATTGTTATGACCTGGAAACTTCTTTTTTTTTTAGGATTTTTCGCATGAAAGTTGATCACATTATACAGATCTTTCCCATAAAAATTGATTTTTTTTTACATGAGATGAATTAAATATGAATTTTTTAAGCGTCAAATTTCCATGAAACGGAAACAACGCAACCATTGGCATATGATTAAGTTTTGAGCTAATCTTTTGTAGAGACTTATCTGCTAAAACATAGAAAAAATCTGAAAAGTTTCATGACATTCAAAAAAGTCTTTGTTTATTTTGATTTTTCGAATGAAACACATATATTAATGTATTTTTTTAAGAGATGAAACAACATAAATATAGGCCTACACATCATATTTTGATCATATTTTTTTTTTGGATTTCTATGAAAACAAATCAAGAGGAAATGAAAATTTTTGTAGCATTATTGCGGTGCTTCAATTTATTTTGCTTTTCTGAGTGTCGGGTGTTCAAGAAGCAAAAAACAACAGAAACACAGGCCTATGCATCACATTTTCATCTAACTTTTTCAGGGATTTCAATGACAACAAATAGATAGGAACTGTAAAATTTTGTGTCATTTTGAATATTTCTTAATTTATTTTGATTTGTTTTTGCCTCTTGAAAAAAATACTTTTACATTTGTTTCGATCGAAAAATATAAAAAAAAATTGAGACTTATTCAGAATTCCATGAAACTTTGCATATCCTTTTTTATGCTAATGAGATAAGTTCATGAAAAATATTATATCAAAATTCAATCATATGACAAAGTTTGCGTTGTTTCCATTTCAAGAAAAATTGACGCTTAAAAAATTCATATTTAATTCATCTCAGGTAAAAAAAAACTTTAGTTTTTGTAGGAGATATCCTTAAAATTAATGTGATATACTATCATGCAAAAACTCATGAAAAAAAACCAAAGTATAGGCCATTATAAGTATTTCTTTAGGATGAAAAACAATGGAAGAATGATGTGTTTGAATTAGCTAAGGAATTAACTACCATTTCTGAGTTTATGTATGATGTTCCTCTTAATGACGGATTTAGCGAAAAACTTTTTGTTACTAAAACTTTAATTAATATAACAATGTAAAAAATGGTCACAAATTGACTCGTGGTATCTATGCCACCATTTTTTCCACGCTGGAAATGTCACATGTATTCGCAGTCATAAAAAAATTCCATGTGGCATGCCACACCAACTTATAGGAGGGACCAAAAGTGTAGATGGAAAACATTATTATTTAATCTAAATAAGTTTTAAGAATAGCAACGATATAGAAAACTCATATGAATATAATTAGTTTTATGGTTTTATATCTAAAATCTTAAGACAAGTTTATTCAAGCATTCATTGATCAAGAAATTCAAAAAATTTGTGATGAAAATATCTAAATTGTGATGTGAAATGGTGCTGAAACATTGTGAAATTGGTGGGAAATGAGATGATGTATGAATGTATGATCATGCATGATTAGTTAGGTAAAACTAGTGTGGTCAACTTTTTTTACCTTTTGTGCCAAAATCCTTGCCTTTTGTTGATTTTTGCTTTGTAATGTATGATGATAGAATGTGATGGAATAGGATAGAATGCATACCATTTGATTCTGCTTCATTCCATCATTTTTTTGAATTAATCAAAAAAATATAACATTAACTCATACCATTTCATTCCATCAATTCAAATATATAGTTCTTCAATAATTTTTCTTCAAAAAATGCTTTTCATAATATTTTCCATCCATACTTTGGTCTCTCTTTTTAACATCGGTTAACAGAAGCAAATTGTAAGTTAGGAGTGTGCCTAAGAGAGGGGAGGGGGGGGGGGGGGGTGGGGTTTGAATTAGGACTTAGAAAAAATTATCCGGTTTTTATGAATCTTTGTTCTATCTTTTCTGGTTAGGTTAGGCAATGAAAACGGTAAAGTGCGGAAAAGTAAAGAACACTGAAAGTTATCCTGGTTCCCCTCAGAATCCGAGAGTACTCCAGTCTCCGTACCATATGTAAGAGATTTTATTATAGTTAGATCTTCGTAAACAAGATTCTAACCAAGTTATAAAGAACAATCCTCTTGAAACTTGTACCATAAGAAAAGAAAATAATCCTCCCTTTTCTTGTAACCTTATCTCCAACAATCATGGATGATAAGTAACCACGCCTAATATCTAACAATCCTTGATACTTAGGAATTTACAAAAAAACTATATGTATATAGAAGTAGACGAAGTTTGTAGAATTCTTTAAGACCTATTCTAAAGAACAAGGCATTCTTCTCTTTCAAGTATGAAGATTCAAGAACAAATACTCTCTAAGTGCTAAATGATACTTTGTTGAATATGATGTGAAAATGTAATTCAGAAAGTATCTAAGTATGAAAGTTCTGTTGTAAAAAATATGCAGAGATTTGAAGATTTTATTAAAATAGGTGAATGTAAAATAAAAATTTGAAATGAATTTATAGTGATGCAAGCAACCACTTAAAAATCATGGCAATGATTAGATAAAATTTGAAAATTTATTTGTGAAATGATGTGAAGGTTTCCATGAAGAGATATGATGAAAATGTGCAATTAAACACAGTACTTTTCAGAAAACAAACAAGTGCAATCCATTGCTGCAAACTTACAATCAATTGTACCAGACACAACGTTAATTTTAAAAAAAAAATGCCTTGTGACAATCGATTGTGCTAAAGTGACAATCGATTGTTGCTCCTGAAAAATGCAATTTCAATATTGGTAGTGGCAAAAGCAATTATAAAACAAATGATTGTTGCCATAGAGCAACCGATTGTCATCCTTTAGAAATTGAAAAATTGCCAATGAAAATGAACCAAACTTATGCAACATCTTGATATCCAACCAAGAGAATAGATGAACTTGGAAATTTATTTTAACATGATTCAAAAGATAAAATAGCTTTTTCAATACATGATTAAATACTTGAGCACTTAGATTGTATATGTTAAGAATTTCATATACCTTTAAATTTGATTATTCTCATCTAGTAAGTGAAATCAAGTCTTCAACATCTTTTTTTTTTCCATCTTTGATCATATCATTGTTGAGTTTGTCTTCATCAAAACATGTTGTAAGCATGTCTTCACACAAATGTGGCATGTCATGTGGATATGTTTTATGACTAGGCATACATGTGACAATGTCAGCGTCGCAAAGATTCTGACATGAATACCACTTGGCAATTTGTTACCTATTTATATTATTTTAACAAATTAGAGTTATTGCAACAAAAAGTCTATCGCAAAATTAGTCGCTAAGATAAACATTATACATAAACCCAAAAATGATAGCTAATCCGAATATAATTCGTAGTTAATCGCTAGCTAATTCAGACTAACCATTGTTATGACCTGGAAACTTTTTTTTTTTTTTAGGATTTTTCGCATGAAAGTTGATCACATTATACAGATCTTTCCCATAAAAATTGATTTTTTTTTACATGAGATGAATTAAATATGAAAACAAATCAAGAGGAAATGAAAACTTTTGTAGCATTATTGTGGTGCTTCAATTTATTTTGCTTTTCTGAGTGTCGGGTGTTCAAGAAGCAAAAAACAACAGAAACACAGGCCTATGCATCACATTTTCATCTAACTTTTTCAGGGATTTCAATGACAACAAATAGATAGGAACTGTAAAATTTTGTGTCATTTTGAAGATTTCTTAATTTATTTTGATTTGTTTTTGCCTCTTGAAAAAAATACTTTTACATTTGTTTCGATCGAAAAATATAAAAAAAAATTGAGACTTATTCAGAATTCCATGAAACTTTGCATATCCTTTTTTATGCTAATGAGATAAGTTCATGAAAAATATTATATCAAAATTCAATCATATGACAAAGTTTGCGTTGTTTCCATTTCAAGAAAAATTGACGCTTAAAAAATTCATATTTAATTCATCTCAGGTAAAAAAAAACTTTAGTTTTTGTAGGAGATATCCTTAAAATTAATGTGATATACTATCATGCAAAAACTCATGAAAAAAAACCAAAGTATAGGCCATTATAAGTATTTCTTTAGGATGAAAAACAATGGAAGAATGATGTGTTTGAATTAGCTAAGGAATTAACTACCATTTCTGAGTTTATGTATGATGTTCCTCTTAATGACAGATTTAGCGAAAAACTTTTTGTCACTAAAACTTTAATTAATATAACAATGTAAAAAATGGTCACAAATTGACTCGTGGTATCTATGCCACCATTTTTTCCACGCTGGAAATGTCACATGTATTCGCAGTCATAAAAAAATTCCATGTGGCATGCCACACCAACTCATAGGAGGGACCAAAAGTCTAGATGGAAAACATTATTATTTAATCTAAATAAGTTTTAAGAATAGCAACGATATAGAAAACTCATATGAATATAATTAGTTTTATGGTTTTATATCTAAAATCTTAAGACAAGTTCATTCAAGCATTCATTGATCAAGAAATTCAAAAGAACATAATTGGAACAATCGTGAACAAAAAGATCAAATGAGCCAGATGACACAAATCCAAAAAAACTAAACTAGAGGACGCAGTTATGCAAAACCCAGTTAGAGAACTCACTCGTACTAAAAGGCAAATCCCAGATTCTAAAAGCAACACGTGATGCCAGCATTACACACGTGATGTCACATTACACTACTAATTTAACAAAAAGATTATGGACAAGACTGAAACTAGAGGAATCGATTATACAAAACAGAGTTAGAGGACTCACTTGCACTAATCGACATAACTCAGTTTCCCTGAGTAATAAATGATGTAAGAACTACACCATTGATTTGACACAAAGATGATGGACAATACTAAAGCTAAAGGACTCAATTATACAATACACAATTATAGGACTCACTTGGACTAAAAGACAAAACTCAATTTCCAAGTGTAATAAATGATGCCAGCATTGCACTATTGATTTGACACAAAGCTGATGAACAAGGATATCAAGCCTTCTTCATGATTTGACCATGAGGACTCAAATTATGCAAACTCACACTAAATGGAAAAATATGAGGACTCAACGCCTATACTTATTTCTTATAAATACAAGTTATTTCTTCAAAAATAACTATGTGAATACTCTTGATAAAAATGTGAGATAAGGTTCATAAGTAATGTACTAGTAAAAAAAATACAAGTGTGCATGTCACTCCTGTGAAGGGCAAGGATTCTTAGAGGTTTTAGTAGGTATATTCTGTTGTATGGTGGTTAGGGCTTATCCACAGTTGCGATAAGCCCTGTACGGTGGTGTATTTGGTAATTTTGAGTCCTGCTCACGTGAGGTAAGAGGTTGTGTATATGTGTTGGTTGCATGTGTATAAGTGTGTGGTATGATTTGTAGGACTTAAGATCCCATTAGGGAGATGTATTTATAGAAGTTTTGAGCCTAGGGTTTTCTTGGAAAGCTCACAACCCACCTAGTCAAGGGTGGACCGTTGAATCCCTTTTTCCAAGGAGGATGTGAGTCAGTTATTCACCATTACTTCTCTCTTCCCCAGAAACGTCTTATCTCACGTTTTTGATAAATGGGCGATATGGAAGCTTTTGGGGCGAGGCATTATCTCTCCAAGGGAGACGTATAATCTTGGTCCCACCCGGGGGCGATTTATAGTAATCGCCCTAGCCAGGTTCTTTATAAATATAACATTACATAGTCTGTCAAACACAAGGCATTTGATAGAGGAAAAATTGGTTTTAGACCATAGTACAGAGGAAAATCACGAGGCCCTGAGTTTCTCGATGATATGTGTGACATGATACTCTTATTAAGCTTGAGGGATTTTTAAGGGGAATCATATTGTTTGGTCTCATCCGAGCGATGCTAAGTCCTTCAAGCGAAGTTTAATTAGTCTAGAAGTCTAAGTCCCTCAAGCGAAGATATATGTAGCCCATATGATGAGACTACAAGTCCCTTAGGCGAGGAGTTAGATCTCTCGTGATGGATTTCTATTCATCCCTTTACCAAGACTTGTGAATAAGTAAGTCTCTTAGGCTAAACACCTGTCGCACATCTTAGGCTTGATTTCTATGTCGTATCCCGATCGGGAAAAACCTAAGTGTCTCAGGAAATAATTTAATTATTTTGGGGAATTTAATTCAATCATGTGAAGTTTAATTAGCTTGGGGAGTCTAAGTCCCTCAGGTGAAGTTATATGTAGCTCGACTGATAAGACTACAAGTCCCTCGGGTGAGGTGTTATACCTCTCGGGAGGGACTTCTATCAATCCCTCACACAAGATTTGTAACTATGTCTCTTAGGCTAGACTTCGGTCGCGCCTCTTGGGCATGTCTTTTATGTCTGATCTCACCCGAGGAAATCCTAAGTCCCTTAGGCGAGAGTTTAGTTGGCTTGGAGAATCTAAGTCCCTCAGACAAAGTTTAATTAGCCTGGGGAGTTTAAGTCCCTCAGGAAAAATTATATGTAGCCCGGCTGATGAGATTACAAGTCCCTCTAGAGAGGCGTTGAACCTCTCGGGCAAGACTTCTATCAAGCACCCATAAAATACTTGTGACTAAGTCACTTAGGATAGACTTCGATCGTGCCACTTTGCCGTGATTTCTATGTCTGATCCCGCCTGAGGAAAGCGTAAGTCTCACAAGTGAGGGTTCAATTAGTATGGGGAGTCTAAGTTCCTCATGTGAAGTTATATGTAACCACACTGATGAGACTACAAGTCCCTTAGGCGAGGCGTTGGACCTCTCAGGTGGGATAACTGTCGCACCTCTTGGGAGTGATTTCTATGTATGATCCCGCTCGAGGAAACCCTAAGCTTTTCAAGAGATAATTTAATTATCTTGGGGAATCTAAGTCCTTCAGGCAAAGTTTAATTAGCCTAGAGAGTCTAAGCCCTATGGTGAAGTTATATGTATCCTGATTAATCAGACTAGAAGTCCTTCATGCGGGGCGTTGAACCTCTTGATCGGGACTTCTATCAAGCCCTCAAACAAGACTTGTGAGTAAGTATCTTAGGCTAGACTTCAGTCGGACCTCTTAGGAGTGACTTCTATGTATGATACTGCCTTAGGAAACCCTAAGCTTCCCAGGAGATAATTTAACTAGCTCGGGGATCTAAGTCATTCAGGCGATGTTTAATTCTCCTAGGGAGTCTAAGTCTCTGTGGTGAAGTTATACGTAGCCCAGCTGATGAGACTAGAAGTCCCTCGGGCGAGGCGTTGAACCTCAGTTGGGACTTCTATCCCTCAAAAATAACTTGTGACGAATTCTCTTAGGCTAGACTTCAGTCACTCCTCTTGGGCATGATTTTTATGTCTGATCCCACTCAAGGAAATACTAAGTCCTTCAAGAGAGAGTTTAATTAGCCTACAGAATCTAAGTTCATCAAGCGATGTTTAATTAGTTTAGAAAGTCTAAATCCCTCAGGAAAAGTTATACGTAGTTTGGATGATAAGGCTACAAGTCCTTTAGGCGAGGTGTCAGACCTTTCTGGCGAGACTTTTATCAAGCCCTCAGAAAAAACTTGTGAAAATGTCTCTTAGGCTAGACTTTGGTGGCGCCTTTTAGGCGTGATTTCTTTGTCTTATCCTGCCCGAGTTAATCCTAAGTCCTTCAGGAGAGAGTTTAATTATCCTAGAGAATCTATGTCCCTCAGGTGAAGTTTAATTAGTTTAGGGAGTCAAAGTCTCTTAAGAGAAATTATATGTAGCCCAACTGATGAGGATAAAACTCCCTCAGGTGAAGCGTTGGACCTCTCGAATGGGAATTCTATCAATCCCTTAGACAAGACTTGGAGTAAGTCCCTCAGACAATCATTTATGGATTAATTTCTGCTTGTAACAGGTTGTTTTGAAGAAATCTGGGTTGGAGCTCATGAATGATCACGAGCATTCATGAGCTAGAGAACCTTAAATTTCCAGATACACTCAATTCAGTGTGATCTGATGAAATTATTGAAGTATTTAATGCTCAATGTGTGCAGAAAGCAAAATGTGCAAAGAAATCAAACAATTGGCAAGAATCGGGGCTTACTTGAAGCAAATAGTCCAAGAACACGATGAATGCTGATAATTTTTTCGGTCAGCAATTCCAGATTCCAATAATGCTCCGATCTAGCTCTGGCGAAGCTTGTTTTTCAATTTTCTTTGCAGATTTGGACTCCTTGTGATCTCTTTTCCCTCATCCAACCAAAATTAACTCAAATTGACCAAAAATTTCAAAATTTGGATTCGACTTGAATATGAATTTAAAGGTGATTGAGATTTTTTGGAAAGTGTTTAAATGTGTAATAACACTGAATGAAGAATAAAGGGACGGGGTAGATATTGAGCAAGTTTGAAGGTTTTATGCAAGTTTTTAAAATTTCTTAAAGATGAAGAAACTTGAATTAGGAAGATGAATTTGCTGCAGGGTTTTGGCTAGGCTTAGCAGTGGTTGTTGGCTGTTTTGCTAATAGAAAGAGTTTGATTTATAGGCTTAGAAATTAGGTTAAAGGTTAGTTTATGGATTATGTAAAAATGCACAAAGTGTGATTAAAAATTTGAATGTAATTTGGTGAAATTTGAAATGAAAATATCTAAATTGTGATGTGAAATGGTGCTGAAACATTGTGATATTGGTGGAAAATGAGATGATGTATGAATGTATGATCAAGCATGATTAGTTAGGTAAAACTAGTGTGATCAACTTTTTTTACCTTTTGTGCCAAAATCCTTGCCTTTTGTTGACTTTTGCTTTGTAATGTATGATGATGATAATGTAATGATAAATGGAATGGATTACTATAATTAGAATGAATTAAAATGCATTCTTTTTGTTTTGTCTTTTATGCAAGTTAGAAATTTGATGGAAAAATCACATGAGTGCACATGTCGATGACCTTTCTTATTAAAAGAAATAATCATTTATTTTGAAATAAAATGTATATGGTTAAAATATAGAAATAAGTCTTGCTATTTTAAATTAAAAATTAAAAATGAAAAATCACAATATGAATGAAAATGTGACAAAATGCAAAAAATGACTAGATGAATTAAAAATTTATTGATAAAATTAGGGTATGACAATAGTCGTACATAAAAGTCCGAAAAAAAGAGATCGTCGAAAAGCGGTTGGAGATGAAAATGAACTCTTAATGAAAAATCCACTTTTATACTGGGAGCAACCGTGAATCAACGATCCAGATCAAAGACAATGTGCAATTCTTAAGTATTTTTTATGCACATTTGCATAGATTAAGTTTTCTGAGTCGAAAATGTGCAATTCTTAAGTATTTTTTATGCGCATTTGCAGAGATTAAGTTTTCTGAGTCGAAAATGATCATAATATACAGTAAAATTCTTACTCAAAAAATTTAACACTGCTGCCTAAAACTATAGTAAACATACCTTTACTATTTAATTAAATTAAAAATTAATAATAAATAAAATTTATTAAAAAAATGAATTCTATATTTTGTTACATTGAGAGTATATATGAGTAAATATATAACATAATGATAGCTTTTGGAGAGAGGCCAAAAAAAACTCACACCTCCACCCTAGATTCGTCCCTACCAACAACATATGTTTATTTCGTATTTTATAAGATGGATATCTAGGAGACATAAAGCAAAAGCAAGAAACAAACAGATATTCTTGGAGTTCTTTTTCAACTAAAATTAAAATCAATATATCACTAACTTTGGCTAGCTCTTTTCCATTGAATGACACAAACCGAATATACTTTATAATCATCATAACCTCATTGAATCCAAAAACATTGTTTGATGAAGATGTTGTTGCGTCCTCTAGGTTGTCTAATCTCTAGTCTATTGTATAACCAAGTGGAAGAAAATGAGACGAAGACTTAGCATATTCTAAAATGTAGGACCAATTACCAAATATGGCCTAATTCTCTATATTTGTTGTTGCAACTATTCTCGAGTTTATTTGGAAAATTTAATGGACCCCTCTTTCTACCTTAGTGTCTCATGAATCATTCCATAAAACCCACATTCAACGATGCATAGACCTAACCTAACCACGTTATAAAATTCCCACGTAAAGCAAAAGTAGAAGAATATGGAATTCATATAACTAATTTTTCTACAATACCATTAAGACGGATTTCATTTGATATATCAATAAAATAAGAATATGATATGATGATTAGATAACCTTGAATTGATTGCAATGAAATGCTACTCATCACTCATGTCTAAGACAAATTCTCAAGGAAAAAAAGTGTTCCAAATTACTTTCATTTGGTTTGTGTCTCAACCAATCCAAATGCTTGCTTTACAAAACATTAAGTGTATGTTTGAATAAGATGTGAAATTAACTAAATAATAGAGGTATCAATATTGAAATCAATAATAGATAAAAAGAAGTAAAAGATGATCACCGTGCGAAGGCTTATGCGACGCTGGTTATGGTTTTTTGGTGAAGAGGGAAATGTACAAAAGATTAATACCTTAACATTCAAGGCAGGATGATTTAAGGTCAGTAAATGAATAGAACCATATTCAGTTGGTTCAGCGGAGAGTGTGGATAACCGTTGGATGTGAATCAACAATTGACATGAAGATGAGGTCACATTCTTATGTGGTGACCAAAAATAAAAATATACAATTGCAGAAGTTAAGGTTTATATTTTTAGTCAATGAAATTTTCCTCGCTAAAATTGAACTTATGAATTAGGTTGGAATTAATAGGTCTCTAAGAGCATAAACATCGGTGCCACATCACCATTCATACACGTACTCCAAAGCCATTATGTAAGAAAATAATGGATAATCAATTCACAATGCCGTGCTTTATTTTGCAATCGTCCTTCTGTCCAACATCGCTCATAAACTTCCATTTGGGTAGAAATATACATATTTAATTAAATTTGAGGTATGTTATAGTGTGTAATGGAACCCATTTTAGAGTTTTTGATAGATTGTATGGATATTTAAAAAATATGGTGGAGTTGTTTAAATAATTGAAAAGTGTAAAATAATATAAAATATTTAATGGGGTCCATTTAAATAAATCAAATGGGTTCTTTGGATGTGGGTACTCTAACAAACTGAAACAAGAGAAACAAGAGGGTTATTGAATTTTTCGACAAAAACTACATTTTATAATTTTATAAAATCACATTTAATCTGGATAGTTTCCAATTTTAACACTCATAAATATCATTATTCTTTGTTTTTCTTTTATAAATAAGATAATATATCTATGTAACTTTTACATAAAAAATAAAAAAAAGTAGAGACATGACCATTTGAAAATAGGATGTTTTTATTGTAAGTTACATAGTCAAAATATTAGTAACTATTTGAGATACAGTATGAATGTGAAGCTAAGAAGACTAATCTTAGAAAATAACATTTCTTTAAAACAATTCTTCTCTTAATTTGATTAGACCTTTATCTAAATTCAAAGTCAGTGGTGGGGGAGCCTTGTTATCCTGTACCCCATACTTGTGCTTTACTTGAACAAAATTTCAGTGCTTCCATGATATTGAATACATAATATACTCTTCTTCATTATAATTATCTTTTTGACCGTTTTTAATTTAAAAATAATAACAAAATTATTTTATATACCTACATGTTGCTAATTGAAGGAATGCATATATCCTCAACTTTTTCTTAATCGTGTTTTAGGGGTGTGGCACTTGTTAGTAGAGCTTATTTATGAAGCTACTCATATTTTATTTTATTTAATTTTATTGTAAATCCTTCTAAAATTAAACCTAAATAAATAAAGGTCAATCTACTACAAACCTCTAAAATTGGCCAAAGAATGAAATTTTTACCTAAATAACTCATTTTCTTAATTTTTTTTTTCAAAATACCCAACTTTTTAATTTATTTTCCAAAGTATCCGACTCTAGGGTACTGATTGTATGCAAACGTCAATTGAATTGGCGACCCTTCACAAAGACAATGTGTTGTCGCCAATTGGATTGGAGACAACACATGGTGTTGGCAATCCAATTGGCGACACAGTGTAATATTTACAAATGTGTCGTCAATTCATCTGGAGACAGCCTTGAAAGTTGAATTGTTTTCTATAAATAGAGGTATTCTGATCATTTAGTTCCACAACTCATCTCATATCTTTGTATTACTGATAACATGTATCGTCGGCGGTGTGGAAAAGTCATCTATTCGAGAGAGAGGTCTCTGATTGACATGCTGTTTTGGAACATTCAAAGTTTCAATCAACTTAAGAGGGAGCTGAATTGGTGGTTAGAAGGAGACATTCGTGAAGGGGAAAAAATTTGAAGTATCGAGAGACTTGATCGCCTGCGTGGATGGGTTCGCGTTAAGACTGACAAGGATGCGAGAGAAGTTATGTTTGGACCGAGTGACATTAGTTTGATTGTTGTAATAAGTTAGAAATGTTTTATGTTTTATATTTCTTTTCCATTATTTGTTTTATGTGTCGTATGTGTTGTCTGTTGTTAGTTCGCGGTATGTGTTGTTTGTTGTTAACATTGTTGTAACAAAGACACATTAATATATGAAAATATTAGGTTACAACAATTGAAAGGAAAAACTAAATTATGATGCAAAGGTTGCTCCGACATTAGGACAATTTTTGGGCTGTGTCCGGGCTGACGACATATACTGCATAATCTTATCATTTTATAAGTCGTATCCATTTCGGTTCTTATACGCGTGCTATTTAGTTGTCCTTTTTCTTTCTTCGCATCTCATCGTTGTGTCAAACTATGTTCCCTTGGTATGGAGGCAAATATTCCTCCATTGATAGCACTGCAAAGCCTTCAATGTAGACATTCATAACATTAATCTCCTTGTAAACATCAGACAGATGGCTGTAAGCATCTTGACGAGCATGTGCGCATGCTGCAATGACATGTGAGTAAGGTACACGGAAGGCCTGGTACTTGCCACAGTCACACTTACATCTGTTTAGTCTGACAACATAGGATAAATTTGGCCCCCTTATTATGGTCCATTATTTCTTGTACACTGAAAGTTTACCTATGACGATCAAAGACTGTAACTGCATGTGTGCTGGCTTTGATAGTACCCTCTTTCATCACTTTCATTATGCTTCAACTGAATACTTGACCCGACATTAACACTACACTCTATCTTTCGCCTCTTTTCGCGAAAAGTGATGCCGAACTACAATAGGTTGATCTCGTCAAAGCGGTGATTGGAAGGTTTCTAATTCCTTTGAAGACCCCGTTCATGGATTCCACAAGGTTGGTCGGCATGTGGCCCCAACGACATCCACCATCAGAAGCCCTTGTCCACCTGTCCAATGGAATTTTATCCAACCACCTTCCTGGATCTGCGTTTGACATCCTAATTTCGTTAAGGTAGTATTGAAATAATGGTTGAGTTAGAGCATACCCGACATTCACAACTTTTTTGCGAAGGTTCTTGTCTTTGATTGCACGCATGAAGTTTTATGCAATATGTCTAATGCAATATACATGGGTAGAAGGAGGATTATGCCACCAATTATCATGGTTATTGTAAGCACTCTCTATAGCATCATGTTTGTCTGAAATCAAACAAGGATTGGTTTGTGGAGCGACATGTGTTATGAGATTCTTAAGGAAGAAACTCCAAGCAGAAGCGGTCTCACCCTCAACCAGATCAAAGGCTATGGGAAAGACATTATTGTTGTCGTCATGTGCAACAACCATAAGCAAGGTGCCCTTGTATTTTCCGTAGAGTCATGTTCCATCAATTTGAATAGTCGGGGTTCCGCTTGTCTGTCTTATTTGTATAGCTCTTTGTGTAAGTGTGCCAAAAAACACACCTACTTTTTTTGGATGCGTCGTTTTGCTCCAAACATGGGGTTAGTCTAGATTTCCATCCCTAGCACCCGTCAACCACAACAGCTTTTCATTCCCGTATGCACAAAAGTAAGTTAATAACTTAATATTAGTTTATTTCACCTTACTAATTATTGTGTCTAACTAATTGAATTTATAATTTTTGTTGTTTAGATGGTCGACTAAGGGTATGAGTTACAATAGATGTCCTAGACATTGTATCGTTCAATACCGTAATCTGTTGGATCACCTAACACCTGGAGATGTAAGGCCTTTAAACAAATTAATTTATTTTTTATATCAACAATTTTATGATCTAATATTTTTCTCTTCTTCAGTTTATTTGGCGTCCATATCTAAACATGGAACACCTACATGAAGTCATAGAGGAAGATGCATCCGTTTAGACTACATGTGTGTCGATCATCAGTTTCACCACTGTGGAGATGCACAACAGTTATCGTGTTAAACTACAATTTGGAATGCATAAAAACATCCTAGACCCCCCAGTTGACCTCGGTAAATGGCATCTAAAAAAAGTTAATGATCAATGGGACTATCTCAACTGGAAGGATTTTGCAAAATCTGAGTGTCGTAAATGGAGGAACCGCAGCGCCCATGTCTTACGCGATCCGGTGATGAAAAACTCCGTCTATACCAACTAATAATTATATGGCTTAGTACAGATCGGTTGTAACTGGGCTTGTCTCCGAAGAGAGGTATCTATACGACCCAAGACAAACCACCTTCACACAAGAAGCTTCAACGTCTAATCCACCGGGAAATTACCGGCCATGTTACTCACAACCCCATACCCAACAGAATTACCAACTCACTAACACACAAATCCACCATCCAAACATGTCAAACACCCAATCACAATACCAAGAGCGTCCCTCATACCATCTCTAACAAAATGACTATTATCAAGAAACTCAATATGGATATGCCTCCAACACAACATCAAGATATAGCCAAAATGAGGGTACATTATACCATAGCTAAAATGAGAATGTTAAGAAGGATTCAATGAGAATCTTGTGTGAAGTACCAGCTAGTGAAGTCGAAAGAGAATTTTGACAAGAAGAAGTCTTTGGTGAAGTTGGTCTAAACAGACCTCAACGAACAAGACACGTGCCTGCAAGGTTGCAAGAGCGTGTGATTACATCAGATGATGTGGTCAATGAAGAAGGTGAGTTGGTACACTATGTTTTCTATGCAGATGTCGAACTAGTCAATGCAGGTGAGACATTGAAAGATTCGAAGTGGGTGAAAGCAATGAATGGGGAACTAGAGTTTATCGAAGTCAACAAACTTGGTCATTTGTTGAATTACATCAAGGCAAGAAGGCAATCAATATGAAGTGGGTATACAAGGTGAAATTGAATCCTAAAGAAGAAGTAACTCGACAATGGGCAAGAGTTGTGGCGAAAGGATTTCTTCAGAAAGAAGGAATCGACTTCGACAAAGTTTTTGCACCTGTTGCTAGGATTGAAACAATCAGGTTGGTTGTTGGTCTAACAAACATGAAAAATTGGCACACGTGTCAGATGGATGTGAAATGTGCATTCCTGAATGACCCCTTAGATAAAGAAGTTTATGTTACACAACCAGATGGGTTTGTGAAACAAGGCGAAGAAAGAAAGGTGTACAGGATGCATAAAGCCCTGTATGGACGTAAGCAAACTCCAAGAGCTTGGAATAAGAAGATAGAAAACTTTCTAAGGGAGAAGGAATTTGTGAAGTGCACGACTGAGCATGAAGTATATGTAAGGAGAAGCAATAGTGAATTGCTTATACTATGTCTCTATGTCGATGACCTGTTAATAACACGAAGTTGCAAGAAGGAGATCGAAGATTTCAAACATGGCCTAAGTGAGGAGTTTGAAATGTCAGACTTGGAAAATATCTCGTATTTCCTTGGCATCGAATTCTAAAAAAGTGGTAGAGGTTTGATGATGCACCATAAAAATATGTAGGCAAAATACTCAAGAGATTTGAGATGTAAGATTGCAATCTAACTTCGACTCCAACTGAGCCAACTGTCGAAAGATTCAGATGAAGATGATGTCGACCCAACCCAATATAGAAGACTTATTGGGCCACTTCGATACTTTTGTCACACAAGGCCTGACTTAGCATACATTGTGGGTATGGTAAGTAGATTCATGCAGAAGTTAAAAGTATCATACCTAGCAGCGACGAAGAGAATATTAAGGTATCTAAATGAAACTCTCGACTACGTCATTTTGTTTCCTACAATGATGAAGGAAAAGAATGCAAGTTAGTGGAATACACCGACTCAAGTTGGTGTATTGATGGTGAGGATAGAAAATTCACAGTTGTCTATGTGCTTATGCTAGGTGGGCACCAATTGCTTGGAGTTCGAGAAAGGAGCCAGTAGTGGCATTGTCGTCATGCAAAGTATAATACATAGATGTTTCTCTTTGTGCATGTCAAACAAAGTAGATGGTGAAACTGGTCGAAGAGATTACAGCGAAGAGTCATGGTGCAATTACCATGAAGATCGACAGCATGTCAGCTATCAACCCGATGAAGAATCCAATAGCACATGGACGAAGCAAGCACATCGAAATGAGGTTTCATTATCTTCGAGAGTAGGTAGCAGAAGGGAAGATGAATTCGGAACACTGCAGAACTGAGAATCAGATTGCAGACATTATGACGAAAGGAGTGCAAGTCGAAGTATTCAAGAAGCTAAGGTCTATGAATAATATAGATAGCTTAGACACAATGAATTTGGTGGTGTGTTGAGATTGTAATTCCTTGTTCCGAAGCAGTGTATCTCGACATAAATAAGGATTAGGTCGAATTAGCCTAATATATGTGTGTGTGTGTGTGTGTGTGTGTGTGTGTGTGTGTGTGTGTGTGTGTGTGTGTGTATGTAGAGTTGTTTAGATGTCGAAGTGTCGAAGCAGGTTGCTTGACACAAAATTTCGACTTAGAACAAAATAGTAATTTTTGGCTTTTATAATTTTGGACTTTCTTCTATTATAAATAGAGGGAGTAACCTCTATTTTGTAATAACTTGTATTAAAAAAAGTTTGCAGTTGCAAAGTGAATAAAAGAAATTTTTCACAGTTTGTGGGCGGAGATTCCGCAGTTGAAAATCATTCTCATCTTCCATTATTTTGTTAAACTCTACTTTTTTTTCTTTCTCGTTTTTTCATTAACAGTTGCTGCGCATAATCTTTCTTAAAATAAAGATTGATTAGGAATTCTCAAAAAAAAATTGGATTTAATTCTAACAATTAATTATGCAATAACAATGACTGTTTGAGTATATTAACTTTAGCTAAAATTAAGTTAAAAGGAAAATAATTTACATTTAAATATATTTATGCTAATGTAAAGTAAATAATAAATTTAATATTAAACATAAGTTATAGATACAAAATTTTTAAATTCTAATTATGATTAATCTTAATAAAATATAAATTATTTTAAAAAAACTTATGACATCGTCATATACGATAAACCAATGTAATTAAAATCAAAACAAATATTAAACTGATTTAGCTTAAGAGTTAAAGATTCAAAAGTTTAACCAGAACCTGACCAATGTTCATGTGACAATAATGAAACATAAAACATTATATATAATAAACAAATCTAACATAGTAATTATAATTTTACACAATTAAAAGTTAGAGATTAATTTTTATACAATGACAAATTATATATTTGTAGATAAACTTTATAAAATAGTTTTAAAAAGCGACCATAAAAATATTTTTAAAAAAATGTTGGTGTGGACTTTTAAAATGAACTTTAATGGATAATAATAATAATAATACTAATAATAATAATAATAATAATAATAATAATAATAATAATAATAATAATAATAATAATAATAATAATAATAATAATAATAAATAAATAAAAATTAAGGTTTATCTTATATAAAATAAAATAAAATTGAAGTGTGAGTTTATTTGAAAAAATGTTTAAAAAATAACCAAAATAAATGTTTCTCTAAAGTTATGCTGATTTTAGTTATATATATACTTTTAAATAAAAGTTCCTACAAGAAGAACAAAAACAATAATATAATAGGAATGATATTGTATATAGTGGCACGGATACTGAAGAAAAGATTACGTGCATAGAAAGATATAGGAAAATTATAAATACAGTGGTGAATAGAGTTTGGAGAAAATCAAAACTTCGAAAACATGTTACTCATCTGATATTGGTTTAGTTTGCTTCTCCAATTTTGATAGTTTCTTGTTTTTTTAAGTTGGACTTTCTTTGTATTATCTATTTTTGGATCTAATAAAATTTTATTTTTTTCAAAAAAAAAAAAAAGCAATAATATAAAGAATTACTTATCCATGAATTTTTTAGAGACAATTCGACTCGTTACTAATTTAGTAGAACCTTATCGAACTACTTTGAAATGTAATATGTTTTTATTTAAGCAATTTCTTATCACACCACTCTTGTTTCTTAGGCACCAAGTGAATTTTCGGTTTTGCCCCTTGATTCCGGATGTGCACATCCGGACGCACCATTTTTTTTTTAATTTTCATTTTTTCCCGGATGTGCATATCCAGTAAAAGTTCGTATTTGCAAATCCGAAAAAAATACTGAAGCAGAACACCAAAACCAAAAATGTTTCTCACATTCATAAAATAAAATCGGGATTACATTGAGAAAATCGGCATGGCATCGACAGAAATTTAAATATTACAAGATCAATAGCCCGGTGGACGCTTGCACATCTCTAAGATGTCATCGACCGTTCTTCGGATTTTGACGGTCGCCTCGAACTCGAACGGGAATTGTTCCTCGTAACCCAAATAAGTTTGCCGCATCACTCTAACATCGTCTTGATTCTTGAGCTCAACAAGGATGTAAGCGACGTTCCCTTCGTTGTCAACCGAAGGTGAACGATACTGAAGCTTCGCAACCTTCCGTTTGTCTCCGTAAGGTAGGAGATGTTCGATGTCGTCAATGATTTGGTCGAGGGGGATGTCCCTCATTATCGTAAACTTTTGACCGCGTGTTTTGCCGTCGGTGAAGGAGACACTTGCGGCATACCAACGGAATTTGATTTGATACAATTGAGACATTTTGAGGTTTTGTGAAAGATATCAAATGAAACCCCTAATTTAAAGAAAAGTTAGGGTAAAGTTATTTTTGCCCAAGTTCGTTCCGGATGTGCAGATCCGGACAAACCCTACAAATATTATTTCCGGATGTGTACATCCAGAAATTGTCCGGATCTGCAAATCAGAATGTTTTACTGATACAATTTTAAAACAGAATTGAACAGCTTATGCAGTCACTTGGAATACTTTCAGTGCAATAAAATTCGTAAGTGTATTAAAAAGACATATGGATAAAAATACAATATATTTCACTTCAATAATGTACATTGTGTCGTATGATTATACAAAAGAGTTAAAGCAAAATTCTCCGTCTAAATCTATTGGAGCTAGAACTTTCGATTTTTTCGCATTTAATGCCTTTTCAATTGCGTGCAATCTTTCGAATTCAAGCATCCTTTCGACAAAATTATCCAGCCAAGACTCGGCAATTGCGGTTGCATGCGTCGTCCATTGCGGTGATTTAGGTGGTATCGGGCATCCGGGTTTCAAGATAACTTGTACGAAATGTCTTGATTTCGCAAGCCATCTGATACACATGATGCGATCATTTGGATTCGACGGAGGTGCGGTGTGTAGTGGAAAAAAGGTTTCCGAAAATCTGTATCTCGTCAAGTCGATACACACCATATCGTAGGCGCATGCTATAAGATGACCCATCTCGGGGAAGCTCATCCATTTCGATACCGGTGCCGGACCACTCAACCACGGAACAAGTGACTCGTGAACCTTGTTGTAATTTTCTTGATTTTCATAGAGACGCAAGTATGCTTCTTTGTGCGTCTCCAACTCTAGGATAAGTTGATGACGTACAAGTGCATGACCTTCCTCTCCTTTACCGAGTAGAGCCGACACGGCTCGGTAACCGCAATTACCATCCCCTACAACATCGATTATACCGTCGATATGCTTGTGCATAAAAATCGGCATCTCGTCAATAAAGGAAATCATACGTGTAGTTGGAGTCGGAGTCGGAACTCGTGGAATCGGTGTCGGAGCCGGTTTGGAAATGCGAGCTCCTTTCACGACACTTTGTAGAGATTTAGGAGTCGGAGATTCCGGAAAGATTTGGTCAACGTGCTCATAATACGAAGGATACCGAGTTGTTGAGTTGTCATTTGGTGTAGGCTTCAACTTCTTCGGAGCACCCTTTGTCTTAACCGGTTGAGACGGAGGTATCATTGCGGTTGTTTCGGGGAAGGCAATCTTCCTCAACTCTTCTTTGATGTGTAGAATCATATTGTCGTCGGCCTTCGAAAATCTCTTTTGAATCGCTTACAGTTCGACCAAAATAGAGATATCGGGTTTATCTCCTTCCTTACAAGCATCATCATCAAAACTAAGTCTCATCCAATGAGGGCAAACTTCGTCAATTTGTATTGGGTCACCTAGTTTCAACTTTTTAGCAATGGCACAAGCACAAGGAAGACCGTAGGTTTTCACAATAGTGCAACCACACTTTGCACTATCGGAACCTACCGTTTCGGCTCGGTTGGCCTCGTGAAAAACATAGCCCAACCCCGCCCGAGACATGTTGCCGATCAATTGAGAGTAGAGGAAGTTACCTTTAAACCGATGTTCCAAAACTGTGATGCTCCGACCGAAAGTGGTTTGTATCTCATTGTGTTGGTTTTTTATCATTAGATGCACGGAGTCCCAATTCCGACATAAATCCCCCTTGCTATTTCCCAACCAATTCTTCAAAGTGGCATGTGCCGACTCAACTCTATTGGTGGTAGTGTTTCCAAGATGTCGTACGTTATCGATCCACGCACAAACAATATTTTCTTTCACTTGATCAAGAATGGTGGATTCAACATATTTCAACAAAGCGGGGTACCGTTCACACACTTTCCGGAATTTAATGACCGAATCGGCATATAATTCCGTTGTGGAAGAATTTAGAATATGAGTCCATGCATCCATAATTTTCTCTACAATGACACCCGACTTGACAACTTTTCCGTCTTCCGAATCCACTTGTTTCGCACCCACCGCGGAAGTAGCGTAACTTGTTTTTCCAAAAATGTAGATTGATAATGTGAGCAATGTAGTGGATGAAGTTGAATGTTTACCTGAAATTCAGTCTTTCCTTGCTCCCTTTGATTTGTTGCACCAAAAATTTGAACTTTTTAAGTGAGAAATGGGATTGATGAAGTAGGGTTTTTTGACTTGGTGAGAGTGAGTGTGGAAGAAGGTTGATTATGGGAAGGGGGAGTGATTGTGCAACTTTAAATATTTCAGAATGTCTTCCGGATATACAGATCCGGAGACACTCCGGATATGCACATCCGAAAAAAATTTTAATTCTTAAGGATTCTGTGCGTCCGGATATGCACATCCGGAATTAGGGGGCAAAAAAATAATTTCATATAATGCCTAAGAAACTTGAATGGTGCATTAAGAAACTATCCAAACTAAAAAGGTGGTGGACATGAATCATATATTTTGTTTAGTTTTTCTTATGGCAATAATAAAATACCTCCAATATCAGTATTGCGCCGTCAGTAGTCACTGCGTCAACTCAATGCATTTTGTTCCTCAATATCACAATAATAACTTTGACTAAAAAGATACTCAAGACAATAATTAGGGCAAGAGTAAAGAGGTTTAGTGGTGGGACTATGGCTTCAACGTCCCTTGAAGAGCTTTCTCAATTTTGTTTTTGAAAGTTTTTAATGCATGTATAATTACAAATACGATCCTTAAAGATTTTAGGGAAAAAATAGTCAATTTTAAATCTGTTAGTCATGAATCTCATGATATATATTACTACTTCATTAGATTTGTGTTGTTGGTGCAGCTTTAACTAACCATAGGATGTTTCGAAAATTGAAAATATGATTCTTCTAAAAAAAGAATTTGGAAATACTGAATAAGTGTCGTTTCGTATGTGGTAATCGGGACAAGTATCAAGTATTCAATTGTTTAGTATTGGTATTAAATGGGTTTTTCACTTTTTTTTTAATTGATGATTTGGAAGTGAAGATGAAAATAATCTTAAAGATAATTGAATATATAATTTTTAATGTTTATGATATAATATTATTATAAGAAATTAATTATGATAACTTATAATAAAATATTATATTCTATCACACCTCCGCAGATTAAGCGGGAGGTTCGCGGACATTTAGATTGGTCTGAAAGTCATCAAAGAGAATGAGAGGAAGCTTTTTGGTGAATATGTATGCGATGTGGTGTCTAGACGGAACCTGAAGAATGTGTGTCTGATCATAAGTTACCTTTTCCCGAATAAAATGAATGTTCATCTCAATATGCTTGGCAAATTGATGCTACACAGGGTTTCCAGATAGATAGATGGTACTGACATTGTCACAGTACACCAAAGTGACATGAGGAATAGGAAAATGAAGCCCCAGAAGAATATTATGAATCCAACACGATTCAGAGACAACATTGGAGGTGGGAGAGACGATCTCTCTATCCTTGAGCATCTTATCAGATTGAATTTATTCCCTCGAGATAAGTAGAGGAAAGCGAAACTACTCCACTTGCTGCAAAGTATTCTCATAAGATTGTGAAACTGCCCCATCATTGGTGGACACACACTTAGCCAAACTCTGAGTTAGAGAAGCGTTCTCAAGGTTCAGAAACTTCAATCCCTTCTGAGCAGCAACTAAAGCTTGGTTCTTTCTCGCCACGTTCCTCATTAGATGATTCATCTGACTGGCCAAAGAGTTAGAGAGATTAAGGGGGCCAATTGTAGTGGAAAAAATTGAGATTAAGCTATTGATTAACTTAACTCATAAAGCAAGAGTCGCCACCGCACTTTATTTTTTCCATGGGAATGAGAAAAGAAAGAATAAAACCCACGGAAGTTTTAAAACAAAACTAATAAAACAGAGAGACAAAGTGTAAGGGGGTTGGTTATGTAATTGGAATGTGTTATCACCCAAAACATCTATAGTACTATATAAAAACTTCTTGAAAATCTATGTTCGGCTTAAGAAGGATTATTTGTAAAAGTTTGAGGAGATGAGAAGGGAAATATTTTTTAGGGTTTTGGTGTTTGACAAGACTTCCTGAGCCTCGTGCCTGTGTACCGACAGAGTGCAATGGAGGATCAAAACCATATAGTTTGTGGTAAAAATAATAAAAAAAAGTTTGTTTTGATTGATTTTAAATGGAAAGACAAGTTGTCATTTTAAGGAGAAAACTCAACTAATCACCCTCAAGTATATGAAAAATGGACATTTGAATCACTACTAAGAAAGGCTCCAACTTGGATAGAAATCAACAAATATGCCACTAACTCTCTCAAGTGAAAAAGAATCAACATCAAGCATTACTATGGGAATAGGAGAATCACATCTCAACTATAAAAATGACTCATGTCTAATCCTTGAGAAAAGGGTTTTAAAAGGAAAAGTGCACAAAGGGTACAAAATAGTGGACAAAGGAAAAAGAAGTATAAACATAAACAATATGAAATGTAAATGATGAAATAAAAGCATAATATAAAGAGCAAGAAGTAAAGGGCATAAAAGTAAAGGTGCAAGAAAAAATAAAAGGCATAAAGTAAAAGTTATCATAATAATATTGTTAGTATTGATGTTAGAGTTAATGATCTGATTCAGGACAAATTTAGCGCTATGTTAAGCAATCGTAGCACAATCTATTAGGAAGATCATACTATGGGAGACCGGTCAATAACAATTTATTTACCATACATGTTAGAAATACGATAGAAATCATACTCCTAAAACATATAGCACAAGTAAAAATCAAGGAGGGATCAAGCACTAAGGCAAGGAGATTGGTCTATTGCATTAATCGTCCTTCATTACATCTAAGGACAAACTTATGCATCAATCTAAAGTACCTCCAATGATCCATGATCAATTGAATGGTAGATTTGAAATGATAAAAGTTCATCAAGCATCAATCCAAACATCATGAATAAGATGGAAAACAAATCATCCAATTGATCAAGAGAAAAGAAAAAGAAAAAATCGAAGGAGAAGGAAAGATGAGAAGAGGAACCAAATTGAATCAAGGCTTAAGATCTATTTATCATCAATTTCAAACACCTTTTTTGGTGGATTAAGGCACTAAACCTATCATCTACCCAAAGCACCAAAAATGAATCAATGATTAATTTAATGATATATTTGAATTGATGAAGATTCATCCAACCTCTTCAACACCCAAAGTCCATTGAAATTGAGGAAAATTTGATTAATGAACCATGATCCAAGGCAACAACCAGCAACCAAGATAAAATGCAATATCACACAGATAAAAATGCATGAAAAAGATTTTTAAAACTCTAAACAACAATTAATTGCTCGAGAAAATTAATACAAGTCAGAAACAAATCAAGGATCACAAAATAATTTTTGTAGAATTTAAAAATGCACAATAGTATTTTTAAACAAGTTAAAATGCATTAAAAACTTGAAAAATAATGAAAAATACCAAATCATGAGATGAAAATATGTAAAAATGCTTATAAACTAAAAAATATTTTTAGAAAATTATGAAAGAAAATTGGAGTGAAAAATGTTAAGGGAGCTATTTTTTATGGTTTTTCAAAATTAAATGAGAAAATAAAACAAATAAAAATGAAAAAAAAATGCTGCAAAATACCACATCCATCAGATCTGATCAAAAGGAGACATGCTGGACTCTAAATGAAATAACACGCTGGATCCATTTTAAATCAAAATAACCTAAGGCCACCGTGGAACACTTCTGACCGTCTTCTCCGGTGAGTTGCTCACCGGAGTTTGGCAAATGGCAAGCTCAAAGCATGAAACCACCACCATTACAACTGTTTCATTAGTGTGAATCCAACTGAATGCTCCACTTTCATTGATTGAAAGTGAGCAGAGAGAATTTCAAAGAAACTCAGTGAAACAAGAAAGCACGAAAAGAATAATTAAATGACTAATATGAACAATCAACACAAGGTAACTGAGGGGAAACTATTAGGAAGCAATAGGCTACATCGTGGTAACTTGTTTGAGTCCAAAATATGCTCAGAACTACCTTGTCTAAATGATTATCAGAGGTGTTGAAAGATGAATCTGGTTAGAGCAATTCAGTGAGTCTTAGCGCTTGATTTTTGTTGCAGAAGCTTCCTAGAAGAACGATGGAGCAAATGGAATCAAGAAACAAGGTTGAAAAAGCTTAGAATTTGGAAACAAAATCTCAAATTTTCAGTGCAAAGTAGGAGTTCGAGCAGAGGTTCTGGGGGCTTTCTAAGCTTGGTTTTCAGTGCAAATGCTTCCTCTATTTATAGCTGAGGAGAATGAATGGGATATGTGTGGAAATCAGTTGCAATTTGTGTGAAATCATGTGCACCAGAAGCGTGACCAAGCTTAAATCGAAAGTCATCAAAACGCAGGGCATTCTTTCTGATTTTGGGTCATTTTGCATCACAAACCATCACTTAACATCATCAGGTACTAACCACCTGCAAACATTGGTTTTAAATTGAGAATTGAGTGAAATTGTAAAATTGATCATGAACAAATTTTAGTTCCATGGAGCCATGTTCAAACCATTGGGAAATCTTGTACACTTGACCTTTAGTGCTCATTCTTTTTTCAAAATGTTCACTTCATAGATAAGAATACAATGTGAAAAGAAAGGTTTCATTTGGATGATTGGACAAAAATTTATGAGCTTGCAAAGTTGGCACGATGACCTGTAGTCAGAGGTCAAGAATATTCTAAGTCCAAAATGACCTATAATGTCTTCAAACTTTTCATGGATTTTCATGCATAATTGGAATTTGATCCTTGAAACAAACTTGTAGAGGGCATCAAATAGGATAACTAAAAAAAAAAAGAACCACCCACCAAAGTTGAAAATTTAGAGAGTTATGATCTTTGGAAGTTAGGCAAATATCACTTGAACTTAGGCCAAATTTCACAAAGTCCACAAAATGACATATAATGTCTCCAAACTTTTGATGGCCTTTCAAGCACAATTAGCTCTTGACTTGTAAATAGAAGTTTTAGAGGATGTCAAGAAGAGTCATTTTCCCAAAGAAGCACTAAAAAATGTTGAAGTATGAAGAAGTTATGAAATCTTGAACTTGGGCTTCAAATGTTGTCTTTTTAGGTTAAACCTCTTTGTACAAGCTTGTTACCTTGGACTTTTTCTTACATTTCATGGCACATTGATGATCATATGAACTCAAAATGATGTACTCTTGAATGTCCTTGGATAAAACTTGCAATGGCTTGAGGAAACTTGTTGATGAAGGCATGGAAATAAACACATGAACCTTTGAAATTTCTTGAGAAACAAGATATCAAATCTTGCATCATATTTGATTAAATGAAGTTGAATTATGCTTGAGACTTTATGATTTAAGATTAGAGATCATGCTTTGATGAATAGCCTTTAACAACCAATGGTTGACCACACTTTGACTTGAGGAACTCAAACCCTAGCTGAGGATACAAACCCTTGATGCCCTTGATTCCAACCTCTACCTTGCAAAAGAAGAAAAAGGGACAAGGCATATATTTTTGTATTTTGATTAGGAGTTAGTGAATTACAAAACATATAATTACAAAAAAAATGAAAGATACATAAAGAGGTGCTTGGTGATCTCTGTATAGACAAACCCAAAGATGAGAGGGTTAGGAGACAACCAAGTTTGTGATCTTGTTGCATTGTAAAGATGTAAATGAGGTGGGATATTAGGGGTAAAAATTAGGCTATGACAGATGCCCCTATTTAAGTTTCTTCTATTCGGAGATATGAAGGTTGACATCTTCGTCTCGACGAGATAGAAAAGACTTAAATACAGAAGAACCAATTTTTGTCCCTAAGATACCGCAAAATGATTATGATATGATATGATATGAATGCAAACACATGACTCTGTGGAAAAAGGTATCACAAGAGACAAACTACTGCTGGAGAATCTTAGCAAGGGAAACAGAAACTCCGCAGGGGGAAAAATAGAAGAGACCTAGTTGAGGAATATAAAATTCAACAAAAATGGGAATAATGCGTAGATGAAACTGCGACTTGAAATTGCTGGAGATAAAGAGGAAAGAGGATATGGAATCCACTGGGGAATCTCAAGGGAAATTCATTTGTTCTACTGGAGAAGAAACTTTTATGTAGACAAAGATTAACAGGATAATAAGCTTCCACCATTATAATAGGGCTCAACTTCTTCTTTAATCAAGTCAAACTTGAAAAGGGTAACAGACAAGCTTCACAAAGGATAGCCACTTGCTAGTAATAGACATGCTTCATAAAGGATAGTCACTTGCTGGTAACAGACAAGCTTCACAAATGATAGCCACTTGCTAGAAATAAACACTAGCTCTGCTGGAGATACTCAAAAGAGATGTGATCCGGTCAGACTACACAACAGACTTCTCAAATAGTGACACATCAATCTGTTGGGGATGAAAGATTCACTGGATCGCAATAGGATTCTTAATTAAGGAGATAAACATATGTTCAAATAATGAACCAAGTTGAATGATAACAAGTTTCCACTATTAGAATAGGGCTCAACTTCTTCTTTAATCAAGTTTCAAGCTTAAAAAAGGACCAAATACAAGTTATCTCCGCTAAACGGACTGCCACTTGCTAGGAATTAGGAATCAATAACTCTACCGGGGATCTTTAAAAGAGATACGTGCAGGTTATATTGCACAATAGACTTCTCAGATAAAAAGACAACCATCTGTTGGTGATGATAAAAATTTCACAATAAACTTATCTAACGGGAATATACCGGAGAGATGCCATTTGATTGAGAGGTTGATGGAGTCGTAACAGGATTCTCAAATAAATAGATGCCACCTATTAAAATAACGAGTCCAGGACTTCACTTGATTGGATGAGGATCAAGTATTTCACAATAACCTTCTCTGCTGAGGATAAACTAGAGAGATGTCATTTTATGCAGGGGTGGCAAAAAGAGCCGTCCGCCCCACCCCGCCTTAAGCCCACCAAAAAAAGGAGGGGCGGGGTGGAAATAGGCATAAAAATCTTTCTCGCCCCGCCAAGGTGGTGGGCGGTGGACTTGCCCACCTACTTATTTATTTAATTTTTTTTCATTTTTTAATAGATTAATAGGCTTATTTTTACATTTCAATTAGATTTTTCACTTATTTTTTGGAACAATTTTTATAAAGCATCTTTTTAACAAATTTTACTTTAAAAAATATTGCATACATTCTCAAATAAATGTATAAAATAAAACCATCAAGAATTGGAATTACTAGAATTAACTAAAAAGGGTGGGTTTAAGATGGGACAAGTTGAACGAATAGGTGCGACGGGCTTTCACGGGCGGTGGGTTTTGGCTCTAGCGAGTTGTGGTATTTAGCAAGGCGGGTTTTGGTGGGCGGCGAGTCCAAAATCCCAACCCCGCCATTTTTTGGCGGGTGTGCGGGTCGGCCCCGTGGACCACGACCCGTTTTTCCACCCATGATTTTATGTGAAGATACATATTGGTATTTAGGGACATACAAGCTTCTCAAATAAAGAGATTGTCACTTGAAGTTATGCAAAAGTTGTAATTAGAAAACAAACTTCTCAAAGAGACTGCTACTTGTAATTGCAAAGGTTGGAGAACCATCAAGAACAGATAAGTTTCTCAGAAGAGACAACCATTTATCGTTGCAAAGGTTGAAATAGCAAAACAAGCTTCTCAAAGAGACTGCCACTTATTACCAGGTAGGCTTACCACTTTGGGGACATATAAGCTTCTCGCATAAAGAGATTGCCACTTGCTGTCAGGCAAAGGTTCCAAGAGAGTGTTATCATAACACTGCTGGGAAAGCAAAATTTTCATCTTTCGATGGAGAATCATAAACAGATTTCTGCTGAGGAAAATAAATCCCCAAAGGTGCAAAATAAATGCCTTTTCAATCATCTAGGTTTCACGGCCTAGAGACCTTCAAAATAATTGTTGCAGGAGACCAAAGTTCAATCCAAGAACAAACTAGAGAAAAACAGTTAAACAAGACTATACCCAATGAGAAAATAACTCAATTGGGGAGTGATTTCATCCAGATAAATGAACTGGAATGGAAAGCTAAAGAAAAATCCTACCACGAGGAATAAAATCAGTGGGGAATTAGAAAGGATATGCACTTTCTGCTTAAGGTAGACATTCTAATAGAAATAGGATACACACACTCTGCGGGGATGAGCATGAATCTTCATTCAGTTATGCATGATGTATGTATGAATGAATGGATATGTGCATGTGTATGTATATGCTGACAAAACAAGGACAAGGATAAATAGGGGATAACAAATCACCACAGTACAACCAGATACTCGACTAAATCTCGATAAGATAGAGATATCACTAGAGATTCTGCGGAAACTCCTACTAGGGATTCAGCTGGAGATAATTAAAAGCCACTGAAGGAGTGAAGTCCTACTACCAGGCTCAAATATCTGGGGGGAGGAAGATACTACTTGGGAGGAAACTCAATGTTCAATCTTCTAACATCAATAATCCACTGAGGGGAAGAAAATATGAACTCCACTTTGATGGAATGGAAAGATATGTTGGGGAACACACAACACAAATCTTCCAAAATATTCTTTTGGAAAAGAAAACCACACAAAATCTGTTGCAGAAGGATGAAAATCGGCTAGGGATATACACAAAGTAAAACTCTTCTAGGGATATCGACCTTTGGGAGGGATAATATCTGTATCAACTCTGTTAAGGGGATGGAAATATGAATCTTCCAAAAGGCAACCTTTGAGAGGAAAAATATATCCTTATGAACTCTGTTCAGGGAGAGAATGGATTTGTTGAGGATCATACCACAAAAAGTCTTCCAGTACAAACTCCACTGAGGGAAATGCATACCTGATGGGGGATTATCAAAGAAAAATCCCTGGGGATTAACAACCTCAAGGAAAACATCTTGGATTTGCAAGGGAAATTAAGAAGTTGACATTATAGCAAAAAGTCACTCTGCGGGAATTTTAAAACTCCACACAAGGTGAGAAAACCCAACAATTGACTGCTATATCAACACTTCTTAGTAGGAAACATTGTTCTGAATTTGCTACTTGAGTGGCACACAAGAGCAATGAAACCATAACAGGGAATGCAAAAACCTACAGGGGATCCCACAAAGAGAGATGGAATCCAACAATAAAAGCTTCACAACCTCGTATATCTGCTTGATCATAACCCGGTTGGGGAGAGAATCACACTCAGCTAGAGAAATCTGAATCAAGACTTAGCTAGGGAGTATAGGCCTAGGATTTAATTGGGAAAAATTGAGTTCAGTACTCAACTAGGGAACACCTGAATTAGGGCCCAGCTGGGAAAACTGGATCACAAACCCAACACAACATAGCAACTCGGAGGAAACCCACTATTTGAACACATCCACAAGAACAAACTCTGCTTGGGAGAACATTGAGTTTGGAACTTTGAGGTTTTACCATTCTTGGAATAACTGTTGACATTCCTTTTAGTATTCACAAATCAAAGGAAAATATTTTTGTAATTTTCAAAAGTATGATTGTTATTTATCTTTTTTTTTTTGAAAAATTATTATAAAAAATAAATGAAATTTTTGAAAAACAAAAACAAATATAAGAATTGCAAACAAATGGACAAAGACCTAAATTTTATTGATAGAATGGTAGTCCGCAAATGGCGTGACTCCATGGATCATTACAAAGTTGTAAAATGGTAAATAAAAGAAAATGCTACATTGAAATACAACGTCCACTATTCTCCCTAACAACTTTGAATTCCACTATGCTCAAAACTTCTGTCGAGAATGATGAGAATGAGATCACATTGCTTCAAATGATTGAGTATGGCCTGATGTAGTTACTTTTCAGAATCCCTAACTTTTGCCTAGATTGCCCTCTTGGGTTTTAAATCTACCGGGATAATTGTTTTCTGTTTATGTCTCTAACTTTTTCCTGGACCGCCCTTTCGGGTTTTCAGCCCACCGAGACGCTCATTTTTGCCTAGGCCGCCCTTTCGGGTTTTCAACTTAGCGAATTGTTCTTTGATTTTTTTTAGGCGAAGTATTTCTTGACTGCATCAGCATTCATGGGACGATTGAGCTCCTCACCATCCGTAGTTATAAGAGTTAATGTGCCACCAGAGAAGGCCTTCTTAACATTATATGGGCCTTCATAATTAAGAGTCCACTTGACCCTAGAGTTAGTGTTGAAAGACAAGATATTTTTGAGCACGAGGTCTCCTTCTCTAAATACGCAAGGTCAGATCTTCTTATCAAAAGCTTTCTTCATTCTTTGCTGATATAAATGGCCAAGACACAAAGTCGTCATTCTCTTTTCTTCAATCAAATTCAACTGATCATATCTGCTTTGACACCATTCAGCCTCAGATAACCTGGTTTCCATTAAGATTCACATTGATGAGATCTCAACCTCTACCAGGAGCACTGCTTCCATGCCATATACAAGTGAGAAAGGGGTTTCCCCTGTTGAAGTGCGGACGGATGTACGATACCCATGCAAAGCAAAAAGGAGCATCTCGTGCCAGTCCTTGTATGTCACAACCATCTTTTGGATAATTTTCTTAATGTTCTTATTCGCAGCTTCAACAGCCTCATTCACCTTAGGTTTGTAAGGAGAAGAATTATGATGTTTGATCTTGAAATCATCACACAACTCTTTCATTATCTTATTGTTCAAATTCCACCCATTATCAGTAATGATCTTGCTGGGAATGCCATATCGACAGATAATCTGATTCTTGATAAACCTGACCATAAATTGCTTGGTCACATTAGCATAAGATGTTGCTTCAACCCACTTGGTGAAGTAATCAATGGCCTCCAAAATGAAACGGTATCCGTTCGAAGCCTTGGGTTCAATCATACCAATCATGACAATTCCCCACATTGAGAAAGTCCATGGAGATGAAATAACATTGAGAAGAGTCGGAGGAACATGAATCTTATTAGCATAAATCTGACACTTATAGCACTTCTTCACATATTTGCAACAATCATATTCCATTGTTAGCCAATAGTAACATGCTCTTAACATCTTTTTATCCATAGCATGTCCATTGGCATGAGTACCAAAGGATCCTTCATGAATTTCTTGCATTAACGTGTTTGCTTCGTGTCTATCCACGCATCTGAGAAAGACCATGCCAAATTTTCTTTTATACAACACATCTTCATTCATAAAGAAATTGTCAGCCAGTCTTCTCAAAGTCTTCTTATCTCTGTTGGATGCCCCAAGTGGGTACTCTTGACTTTGGAGGAAACATTTAATATCATGATACGAAGGCTTATCATCTTTTACTTCTTCTGCCACAAACACATGAGCAGGTCTATCAAGGCGCATAACATTAATCTTAAGCACGTCATTCCAACGATTCACTATAATCATAGAAGACAAAGTGGCCATGGCATCTGCCATCTGATTCTCTTCACAAGGTATATGATGCAACTTAACTTTATTAAAGAAAGTCAACATCCTCCTTGCATAATCTTTGTAAGGAATCAAACTAGGATGACGAGTCTCCCAGTCACCTTTAATCTGATTAATCACCAGGGTTGAATCCCCATACACGTCAAGGATTTTAATTCTCAAATCAAAGGCTTCTTCAAGGCCCATGATACAAGCTTCATACTCTGCCATGTTATTCGTGAACTCAAACATCAATATTGTAGTGAAAGGAATATGAGAACCATAAGGAGTAATAATGATTGGTTAAATTCTATTAAAATAAGCATTGACAACTCCATCAAACACTAAACCCCACCGGAATTTAGGATCTGGTCCTTCTTCGGGTAACAGTTCATCACAATCTTTGGCTTTCCAAAACATAACAACTTCATCAGGGAAGTCAAACATGATGGATTGATAATCATCAATTGGTTGGTGAGCCAAATGATCGGGAAAACACTTTCTTTGATCACTTTCAGAGTACAGTATTGAATATCTTATTCAGATAACAACATCTGCCAACGGGCAATCCTCCTAGCCAAAGCAAGCTTTTCAAAAATGTACTTGATTGGATCCTTTTTGGATATCAACCAAGTGGTATGATTTATCATATACTAGCATAAACATTTAGCAGCCCATGCCAAAGCACAACCCATTTTTTCAAGCATTGAGTATCGAGGCTCACAATCTATGAACTTTTTGCTCAAATAATAGATGGCATACTCTTTTCTACCAGTTTCATATTGTTGACCAAGGACACAACCCGTGGACGTTTCCAACATAGTTAAATACATAATGAAAGGCCTTCCTTCCACTCGAGGAGACAAAATAAGAGGTTCAAACAGATACTCTTTGATACTATCAAAAGCCTTCTAACATTCTTTTGTCCAAACACAACCTTGGTCTTTACGAAGAAGCTTGAAGATTGGCCCATAAGTGATAGTAATGTGAGATATAAATCTTGAAATGTAATTCAAACGCCCAAGGAATCCTCTAACTTGTTTTTCCGTCTTGGGTGCAGGCATTTCTTGAATAGCTCTGCCTTTATCAGGGTCTACCTCAATACCTTTTTGGCTGACAATAAAACCCAAAAGATTTCCTGAACGGACACCAAAAGTTCATTTATTAGGATTCAAGCGGAGTTTAAACTTTCTCAAACGTTGAAACAGGTTCAACAAATACTCAACATGATCTTCTTCAGTCTTCGACTTAGCAATCATATCATCCACATAGACTTCTATCTCTTTATGCATCATATCATGGAAAAGAGTAGTCTTGGCTCTCTGGTACGTTGCACTAGCATTTTTTAAACCGAAGGGCATCACTCTGTAGCAGAATGTTCCCCAGGGGTGTAATAAATGTTGTTTTTTCCATATCCTCGGGTGCCATTTTAATTTGATTATAGCTGGAAAAACCATCCATACAGGAGAAGATATTGAATATAGTTATATTATCTACCAACATATCAATATGTGGTAATGGAAAATCATCTTTTGGGCTAGCTTTATTCAAATCTATGTAATCAACACACATCCAGACTTTACCGTCTTTCTTTGGAACAAACACAATATTGGCCACCCATTAAGGATATTCAGTAATATCAAGAAAACCTGAATCAATTTGCTTTTGAATGTCCTCTTTGATTTTAACAGCCATATCAGGGCGAGTTCTTCTCAATTTCTGCTTGACTGGCAGACATTTTGGCTTTAAAGGCAATATATGCTCCACAACATCTATATCAAGACCTGGCATATCCTGATAAGATCAAGCAAACACATCCACATATTCTTTAAGAAGCTCTACCATCCTCTTCTTAACATCTGGATGAAACAGTGCCCCAATCATAACTTATTTCCTTTCTTCTTTATAACCCAAGTTGATCACTTCCACCAGCTCTTTAAAAGGATGAATGGTATTCTCCTCGTCCGTAAGAAACCGAGAAATCTCATCAGGAATTTCCTCAACACTCTCTTCTTCAACTTCAAACACGGGGAATTCAAAGATGGGATAGGGCATATGGACATTGTTTTCAACGGGTTTATCATGAATCAATCTGCACAAAGATATATGCTTGAATTTAGGAAACAGATAAATGCACAAGTATTATGCAGATATTGAAATTATTTTTATTGTCTTTTGGTTTTTTAGGTTACCATTTTCCAGAAAAAGCAAAAAGATAAAAAACACATATGGATAAGCAAAATAACATTTTATTCATGATATTAAAAATTGGAACAAAGCCCACACATATTAACTTTCACCTTGGGCAGAGTGAAAGGATATACTTTGAAACGTGAACAATAGAAGGAAAATGTCAACAGTTGTCCAATTCTGGAAGATCACTCTGTGAGTCACAAAGTTTGGCATGTCCTCTTCTGAATCATCTTCAATAATTGCAGCAACAGTTTGATTTCAAGAATGAATAAACCCAACATTGTGAAATATATCTTGGTTTCACTTCAATTCTCTTCTAGTTGCACCAGGGGAAAATCCCATACCAGCTATGTTTTTGTTCTCAGCAAGTTCAACAATTCGGCCCCAGCCAACATATTAACTGCTTTCCATAACTTTTTGCGCATCTTTTAAAGAAGAAATGGATGCCCCACTCTTTTTACCAACATTATCAATAATAGAGAGGGCTTGGAATGGGGTTCCTACAACCTCATCAGCGTCAATATAAGAGAAGGATGAAAGATTACTCGCCAGCATGGCTTGCTCACCTCCTACTATGATCAGGTTTCCATTTTTCATAAATTTTAACTTTTGATGGAGAGTTAAAGTGATAGCTCCAGCTTCAAGAATCCATGACCTACCTAACAAACAACTATGTGAGGGATGAATGTCCATAACTAGGAATGTAATCAGAAAGGGTTGCAAACCTATCTTTTCTGGGAGATCAACTTCCCCTATCACAGTTTTTTTGGATCCATCGAAAGCCTTGACAACGACCCCACTGTATCACATTGGAGTGCCTTGATATGAAAGCCTTGACAGAGTGGACTTGGGAATTACATTCAGAGAGGAACCAATTTTTACCAACACGTTAGATAATGCATCCTCTTGACAATTCATTAAAATGTGTAAGGCCATATTGTGATTTCTTCATTCCTCAGGTAGCTCCTCGTCACTAAAGCTCAAATTGTTACAAGCAGTTATGTTGCCAACAATACCATCAAACTGATCAATGGTTACATCACAGTCTATATAAGCTTGTTCTAAAACTTTCCTCAAAGTCTCTTTGTAAACCTCAAAGTTCATTAACAAAGATAAGACATAAATTTTTGATGGATTTTGCAGTAGTTGATCAACAATCTTGTATTCACTCTTTTTAATTAGCTTTAAAACTTCATCATCAAAATTATGATTTGAACCACTAGATTTCCCTGTTACAAATCCATATTTAGATTGTACGACAGGCGTTTCAAATACAATTGGCTTGTTAACAGATACATCATCAATCTTCTTAAGAGATGCAGCAACAAATACACGACAGTTACGGGTCACTCTGCTAACATCGACAATATTGACAACAAAATAAAGAGAGAGAATGGGCACCTCCTTTCCATATTCAATCATTGTAGCATTATATATGTAAGGCATAACTTTTTCAGAATCATAGGGAGTAAGACCAGGCAGACAAATAATCAAAGGAGATACAGACGACTTCTGATTGTTATAAGCAATCTCAACTGGCTCAGGTATATTGAAATGAGGAAATATGACATCCAATTCATGGTCAACATCAGCCATTGATCTAGTAATCTGGATAAGCCACTGATCCAGCATTTCCTGAAGTTCTCTTTTCACCATAGAGCATCCTCGAGGATTTCTTGAACAAATTCGGCAAGCAGCATGGTCATGCTCATAATAGCTCAGTCTATACAAACTGACATGTATATTAACCAATCTAATCAAATTAACATCAAAGATACGATAGTGGTCAGGACATCCATTTACCATGTTCATATTGGCACCTCCATGTTTAGGCAACGGGTTAGCTTGGACATTGGGTCCAAGATCCCTGAAGGACAGAATACCACTTCAAATTAATCTATAAACTTTTGCCTTTAATACAAAACAATTCTCGATGTCATGAACATGTGCCCCTTGATGATAAGCAAAAAAATGATCAGATTTATACCACCAAGGGAGCTCTTTTGGAATAGTCGGTGGATCTCTAATTTGTACAAGATTATTTTGTACCAGTGCAGGGTACAGTTCAGCGTACGGCATGGGAATCGGATCAAACTGAGTTTTCTTCTGAGTGTAGTTCTGTTGATGAGTTATTTGTTAAAATTGTGGTTGATAAGCTGAAGTAGCTAGAGCAACTGGAGCAGTGTTAATGATAGGCGTGAATGAGGATACTTGTTATTGATGATGATTGTTCTTTCCTCGGAGTCTTTTATGCCTTTCTTGGGAAATGGCAATAGACTCTCCCTCCTTCTTTTTAGAAAATTTGCTCCCATATTTCTTAGGATTACTAGCAGAATTACCATCTTTAACCAATTGTCCTTCTCGGACTCCTTCTTCCATACGCATACCCATGTTTACCATCTCGGTGAAGTCACTGGGTGCACTAGCCACCATTCGTTCATAGTAAAAAGAACTCAAAGTTTTCAAGAAAATCTTTATCATCTCTTTTTCTTCCAAAGGAGGACTAATTTGTGCAGCAATTTCTCGCCACCTCTGGGTGTACTCTTTGAAAGTTTCTTTCTCCTTTTGTGACATAGCACATAATTGATCTCGGTCCAGTGCCATGTCTAGATTGTATTTGTATTGTCGAATTAACGCTTCCCCCAAATTATTGAAAGTGTGAATCTGAGTATTGTCTAATCCCATGTACCATTTAAGAGCAGCTCCAGTGAGGCTATCTTGAAAATAATGGATTAGGAGTTGATGATTATCTGTATGAGTTGACATTTTCCTTGCGTACATCACAAGGTGACTTTGAGGACAAGTGTTTCCCTTATATTTCTCGAAATCAAGGACTTTAAATTTGGCAGGAAACTTCATGTTGGGAACGAGGCACAAATCATGAGCATTCTTCCCAAACAATTCTTTCCCCCTTAAAGCTTTAATTTCCTTCTGCATCTCTTGGAGTTGATCTTGTAATTCATCTATAATTTCATAAACGCCGAAGCTTTCACTAGGCTCGGCATGAAAAATAGGCTCTTCAGTTTGTGTAACAGCATGAACCACAGGTGGATGAATAGTCATGACAGGTTGAACACTAGAAACTTCAACAACGGGTTAATACCCTTCAGGAACAAAGTTCAAAGGGATTCCCCAAGGATAACTAGCAGGCATTTGGTGTGGCAGAACACTGATCGGGGCCACAGAAATGGGCACTGACACAATTTCAGAAATCGTAGTAGTTTGAGGCTGAGTTGCCAGAGGAGTAGGAGGAGGGTGAGGAGACTGATTCTCGAGAGCAACCAGAGATTCGACCAAAGCATTGAGTTTCTCCATCCCAGCCCTGAGGGTTGTCACCTATTCACAGAGTTCACAATTTTCTTGCTTTATCGGTCCCAAAAAATAGTTATCGGCGAAGTCGACCTTCCCATAACTATCGGTCCTCACACTTTCCTAGTCACTTTCCAGGTCATGGACATTCGGGCAGCATACAACTGTTTGTTAGGAAGACCTTGGATACACGAGGCTGGGGCAGTCACCTCGACACTTCACCAGAAGCTGAAGTTCGTCAAGAATAACCAATTAGTCACAGTCTGCGGAGAGCAAACCTTGATCGTGAGTAACTTATCATCATTATGTGTAGAACCGGAAGAGACTGTTAGAACCCACTTCCAAGCACCTTCAGTGAGCAATGACAATCAAATAGAAAGAGGAACGCTAATTGCCTCGTACAAAGATGCTCTCGAAGTGATCAAAAGTAACAAATCAAAAGGATGGGGACAACTTGTCATTCCTACTGACAACAAGACAAAGAAAGGTCTTGGTTTTTCTTCAACCTGTACCCAGACTGCTACTAGTAATAAAAGTCTTCATCCCATTCAGAACTTCTTCCACAGTGGAGGTTTCCTTCACCTAATATCTCAAGAAGTACATACCATCAACGAGGGTGACTCCTCTGATACAGATGAAGCGTGGAAGTCATATCTCAACGAGGACGGTTACATGTCTCAGAAAGAGGTGCATACACCATTTTGCTATCCTGCATAGAGTCCGAGATATATACCGAGGTCAGATGTCAAAATGATATACGGAGATTGTGATCCGGAAGGATGCCGTGCTCCATCAAACTCATTAGAGGAGGAAATTTTGATGAAAGACAACTTTGACCATGACTATTATGGCCCGATGGATGACCTACCTATCTGGTAGCCGTACCCAGGAGACTTGGGGCAAAAGAGTCAGCCCAACGATGCATATCAGCTGAGCATCATTGAAAAGAATACCTGTGTCCCCGCAGAATCATGGGATCATTACTCAGGGCATTCAGAAGATATCCAGTACAACGATGAATTTGCAAGGATTGCAAGACAAGAGTTCCTTAACTATGCCTTTCCCGAGGTCAACGTCATCGAGAGAGATGACTCCTCCAGTTCCAAAGAAGTGTGGGACAATCGAGTGGCAAATATGACTTCATGGTCAAGTTCACCGCTCCCGAAAGCTCTCGCATCAGGCTCGAAGACATCCAGCCAATTGGATGGGGAGATCTTCCTGAGAGTGCAAACACTGTGCAAGATACAGCTAAAGAATCCTCCTACGACAACTCTGCCTGGGAGACAGATTCCAACGATCCTACTCCACCAGAAATCAGTGTTATTTCTGAAGACAAACCAAGAAGGAAGGTACCAGACTTTGTGATTCATCGAGGAGTTCGCCGCCAATGGGTCGCAGTCAACATTTCGAAAGTCGTCCATAGGTCTAAGTAATTGCCGTCTTTATTTTAACCTTTCACCCTACCCAGGTGAAACAGATGTTTTGATAGGGCTCACTTTCTGTAAATGTCTCTCTTCGCTTCGCCCAAAGCGACTGAGTTTTGTTTTATAGGGCTGTAGTTTCAAGAATCGACAAGATCATAAATAAAATAACGTCGTTCTGTAATTTCCGCATTTATTGCTGTTTTTTCTTTTCGTTTTTTCAGAAAATGGTAATCCTAAAAACAACTCAAATAATAAAAACAAGCATTTTTTAGAAATTACACTGCACACACTCTTGCATTATCTCCATCTCTTCTAAAATAAAATCATCACGTCATGCAGATTGCTTGTTTTAAACCCTATTGAAACATACGATCCAACGCATTCTCCCAACTTTGAATTCCCGGTATTTGAGGCTGAAGAAGAAAATGACGAAGAAAATCCAGAAGAGATCTCCCGATTACTCAGACAAGAGGAAAGGTCCATTAAACCTCACAAAGAGCCATTGGAAACACTCAACTTGGGTTCAGAAGAAGAGAGAAAAGAAGTCAAGATTGGGGCACTACTCAGTACAACTGTCAAAGAAGACTTGATGAAACTTCTCAAAGATTTTCCCGATGTATTCGCTTGGTCCTATCAGGACATGCCAGGGTTGGATACCAGCATCGTGGAACATCACTTACCACTAAGATCAGAATGTCCGCCAGTAAAACAAAGGCTAAAACGGACTCACCCAGACATGGCCATCAAAATCAAAGAGGAAGTACAGAAACAGATTGACGCAGGTTTCCTCGCTACATCAGAATATCCTCAATGGTTACCCAACATAGTACCAGTTCCGAAAAAGGACGGAAAAGTCAGAATGTATGTAGACTACAGGGATCTGAACAAAGCAAGTCCAAAGGATGACTTCCTCCTGCCACACATAGACATGCTGGTAGACAGTACAACAAAGTTCAAAATATTCTCCTTCATGGATGGATTCTCGGGCTATAATTAAATCAAAATGGCGTCGAAATACATGGAGAAAACTTCCTTTATCACCCCATGGGGCACCTTTTGTTACAAGGTATTGCCATTCGGTTTGAAGAACGCCGAGGCAACCTATCAACGGGCCATGACTACTCTGTTCCACGACATGATACACAAAGAAATAGAAGTGTATATCGATGATATGATCGCCAAATCTAAAACAGAAGAGGAGCATGTGACCCACCAGTCAAAACTATTCGAGCGTCTGAGGAAATACAAACTCCGCTTGGATCCCAACAAATGCACGTTCGGTGTTCACTCAGGAAAACTGCTAGGGTTCATCGTCAGCCAGAAAGGAATTGAGGTTGATCCTGACAAGGTCAAGGCCATTCAAGAAATGCCTTCTCCAAAGACTGAAAAACAAGTCAGGGGATTCTTGGGATGTTTGAATTACATTTCCAGATTCATATTCCTCATGACTGCGACATGCGCGCCGATCTTCAAATTACTCAAAAAGAATCAGGACTGCATTTGGACAGAAGACTGCCAAACCGCCTTCGACAATATCAAGGAATACCTATTGAACCCGCCGATTTTATCACCTCTAGTAGAGGGAAGACCGTTGATCATCTATTTAACAGTTTTGGAAGACTCCATGGGTTGTGTACTTGGCCAGCAAGACGAAACCAAAAGGAAAGAGTCTGCCATTTACTATTTGAGCAAGAAACTCACCGACTGCGAGACTCGGTACACTATGCTTGAGAAAACTTATTGTGCTCTGGATTGGGCAGCCAAACGTCTTTTCCAGTATATGATTCGTCACACTACTTGGTTAATCTCCAAAATAGATCTGATTAAGTAAGTCTTTGAAAAGCCTGCTCTTACGGGAAAGATCGCCCGTTGGCAGATGTTGTTATCAGAATATGACATCGAGTACCACGCTCAGAAAGCCATCAAAGGAAGTATTTTAGCTGATCATTTGGCTCATCAACTGATTGACGATCAAGAATCAGTCGGGTTTGACTTCCCAGACGAAGATGTCATGTACTTAAAAATGAAAGATTGCGATGAACCGCTACACAGTGAAAGGCCAGAACCAGGTTCCCAATGGGGACTTATCTTTGAAGGAGCTGTCAATCATTATGGAAATGAAATTGGGGCAATCATCATAACACCTCAGGGTACCCACATTCCTTTCATTGCTAGACTGACGTTCAAGTGAACAAACAACGAGGCCGAATATGAAACTTGTATCATGGGTCTTGAAGAAGCGATCGACTTAAGGATCAAGAACTTGGATGTATATGGTAACTCAACCCTGGTTATTAATCAGATCAAAGGATATTGGAACACATACCAATCAGGGCGGATTCCTTACAAAGATTACGCGAGAAGGTTATTACCATTCTTCAACAGAATCGAGTTTCATCACATCCCTCGTGAAGAGAATCACATGGCTGATGCATTGGCCACTCTCTCTTCCATGATTAGTGTAGGTCAATGGAATGACATACCTAAGATTGACATATTGTGCCTTGAGCGTCCCGCCTACATCTTCACGATTGAAGCAGTCATAGGCAACAAACCTTAGTATCACGATATCAAATGCTTCCTTAAAAAACAAGAGTACCCACCTAGGACATCCAAAAAAGACAGAAAGACTCTTAGAAGATTGGAAGGCAGCTTCTTTCTGAGCGGTGATACACTCTATAAGAGAAACTTTGACATGGTCCTGCTCTGATGCGTAGACAGACCAGAAGCAAACATGCCGATGAAAGAAATTCATGAAGGATCCTTTGGCACTCATGCCAACGGACACACAATGGCGAGAAAAATTCTGAGAGCAGGGTACTATTGGTTGACAATGGAATCCGATTGCTACAAGTACATGAGGAGATGTCACAAATGTCAGATATACTCAGACAAGATCCATGTACCACCAATGCATCTCAAAGTTCTTTCTTCCCTGTGGCCTTTTTCCATATGGGGAATCGACATGATTGGCATGATCGAACCCAGAGCTTCAAACGGACATCGGTTCATCCTGGTAGCCATTGAATACTTCACCAAGTGGGTCGAAGCATCATCATACACCAATGTAACCCGACAAGTGGTGGTCCGATTCATCAAAAAAAAATCTCATCTGTCGTTATGGTATTCCGAGCCAGATCATTACGGATAATGGATCTAATCTGAACAACAAGATGATGAAAGAGTTGTGTGCTGAGTTCAAGATCAAACATCATAATCATCTCCCTACCGACCTAAGATGAACGAAGCGGTAGAAACAGCTAACAAGAATATCAAGAAGATAGTTCAAAAGATGGTTGTAACCTACAAAGACTGGCACGAGATGCTACCCTTTGCTCTTCACAGTTATCGTACATCTGCCCACACTTCAACAGGGGCAACCCCTTTCTCTCTAATATACGGCATGGAAACAGTGCTCCCCATAGAAGTAGAGATCCCCTCAATGAGGGTATTGATGGAAGCTAAGTTAACAGAAGCTGAATGGTGTCAAAGTTGACACGACGAACTCAATCTGATCGAAGAAAAGCGAATAACGGCACTACGCCATGGTCAGTTGTATCAGCAAAGAATGAAGAAGGCGTTTGACAAAAAGGTCCGACCCCGTGTCTTCAGAAAAGGAGACCTCGTGCTCAAGAAGATACAATCATTTCTCACTGATTCCCGAGGCAAATGGAATCCGAATTATGACGGCCCCTATGTGGTCAAGAAAGCCTTCTCGGGCGGCGCCTTGAGACTTGCAACCATGGATGGAGAAGAATTTGCCTACCCCACAAATGTTGACGTAGTCAACAAATACTTCTCCTAAATAAAAAAATAAAAATAAAAACGTCTCGGTGGATTGAAAACCCAAAAGGGTGGTCCAGGCAAAAATTAGAGACATAATCAAAATCATCCCGATGGATTGGAAATCTCAAAGTACAATCCAGGAAAAAGTTATGGATTCATGGAAAGTAACTACGTCCAGCAAAGGGGCAAATCCCCCCAGCAGCAGTAATGCCATCCATCAAAAGAAACTCCAGTCAAGGTCATCTTCGACAGAAGCTCAGAATGTCCAGAATTCAAAGTTGGTAGAAGGATAGCGGTCGTTATGTTTCAATGTAGCCCTTTTCCCTTAAATTACCATTTTTTAACTTTGTAAATACTCTATGGGATCACGCGTTTGGCTGATTTCCATCCTATCAATAAAACTTGAGCCTTAGTGCTTTTGTTTGCAATTCTTATTTGTTTTAGCTTTACAAAATGATGTTTTTAACATGATCAGCGATTCTTGAAATAAAACAAAAATGAATTTACTTGTCAACATTTTTCCGCGTTTAAAATAAATATGGCAATTTCTTTTGACTGTTGAACATCGAAAGAACATCGATCGCTTCTCCAAAGGTGATCGAACCTTAAAGTGCAGAATCAAAGTACTCCTTCTAAACCAGTACGCCTGAATGAAGGATCAGCTGTGTCAGATGCGAATATTCCGTCCGACATCCCCGACAGAGTTCTTATCTCCTAAGTCCGACCAATGTTGTTCCTCACAGGGACTATCTCTCCTAAGCAAGGCAAAATTGCTATTTTGAACCAAAAGGTACTTCTTCGTCCCCAGCAGTGGCCGAGTATCCAGTCGTGTTCATCCACAAGTCTTTATGTCGTGTCAGTTTTGTCAGCATAAACATACATACATCATGCATTATTGATTTACATTCATATTCATATTGCATCCCTATCACTCTAGTCAGTCTTAACTCTAAGTGATAAAAGTCCTCTCAATCGAGTTGTCAGTTCTTTCCTCGTCAGGAAATGTTGCGTCTGAACAATCTCTCTTCCCCAGTTTATTTCTGGATTGGAGACGGTCCTCGACCACTTTGATAACTTGAACCTCTAAAAGGCAAGAAGGCATTCGACAAATATCACTCTTCTCCATTGAAGATGATATCTTCGCTTTCCCAGATTAAGGAAAATCCCCAGAGAAAGCCTCTTAATCAAAGATTCGGCAATACAGCAGTTCTTCTTCGGAAAATTCACTGACAAAAAAGTCATCAACACCTCCAAATTGGATTACATCACATGGTATTTCACCAAGAAGATCTCGAGGAAAAGTATGATGTAATATCCCCAAGCAAAAGGCAGTCTCTCAAGAGACTCGTTTTCCCCCAGTAGAGTCAACGAATGGCGTCTCCAATCGAGAAGGTTGAACACCTCTACAGATCAGACGAATGGGTTCCCCAGCAAGTATGACATCAAAACCTTTTCCCATCAAAAACTGAGACCAGTTCCTTGGCAGAAGACTAGGATCGAGGGGAAGTTTATATCAGAAACTGAGACCAGTTCCTTGGTAGGAAACCAGGATCGAGGGGAAGTTTACAAAAGAAACTAAGACCAGTTCCTTGGCAGAAGACCAGGATCGAGGGGAAGTTTATATAAGAAATTGAGACCAGTTCCGTGGCTGAAAAACCAGGATCGAGGGGAAGTTTTTACCTTTTCTAAGCATCATTTCTTAGCAAACGAAGATGGATGAGTAAACTGCCATTCATAACCACCATCAAAATTTCGGGTATTCCGATATTTAATCCTCTTGCACCCCGAATGTCCGAATACCTTCGCCATTCACACCTTCGGGTCCAAGAAAATTAAATAGGGGCATCTGTCATACCCTAAATTTTAACCACTAAGATTTCCCATCATTGTGTAAATCATCATCATAATATGAATGAACCATCATGCCCCATTAATCTCCTCAGAGATGATTGAGCATTCACCACAAACAGGAATTAGGGTTTCAAGCCCTCTCAAAGCACTTAGACAAAGGATCAATCAAGAAATGACATGATCTTCAACTTGTCTAACCTCTCAAACATCCACATAAAGGATCAAGAGGACTCCCACATCAAGAATCAAGCACAATGTTGCAGCATTACAAGTGGATCAAGCCTCAAGATCGCCAGTGTCACCAAATTAGGGTTTTGGTCGACTGAGGCCTCCAGATGGAAATTTTCCTCTGGGCATGAGCCATTGCTTCAAAGCACAACTCAAGATACTCCAAGGGACCTCATGGACCCAATCATCAAGCCAATTTAACCTCAGGGGATGCATTTACCCAAAAAAATCAGGAATTAGGGTTTCTTGACCTAATTCACCCCTAAGTTAAATTTTAGGACAAAACATGAGCCAAGACCTCAAGAAATGATTTGGGGGTCCCCAATATATTAAATTGATCCATATGCAACAATGGATTGATCCAAGAAGCTTGATCCACAAGTTTCAATTTCATCAGGACCACAATTAGGGTTTCGAGGAAAAAGTTAACTGTACCTTTGACTTTTGATCCAGACATGCTCCCAAACCTTGGGACATGATTCAATACACCCTACAACACCTATGGACTATATCCATTAGGTTTGATTTAGGTCAATGACTTGATTTCACCAAGGATCGCACAGTTTGGATTTCATTCGATAAAAAGCCAACTGTGCACAAAATCAAGTTTGACTTTTTGGGATTTTTCACAATTATGGTTCTTTGACTCTAAAACAATGTTAATATGTGATTTGAATCATCATTCATCAAGAAAAATCAAAGAAAGTGAGTTAACTTATGAAAGGGGTAACCATAAAAAACTTAGAAATTTTCTAAGTTATGGAACAAAATGGCTAGGGTACCAACTTCCAAGGACCATAACTTGAGATCTAAGCAACCATTTTGGATGGTCCAAAGATGGATTTGTAGCTCTCATGGAATACTTTAAATGTGTCAACTACATCTCATTCCAATTCCTCATGGATTTTTAGTTATGAAGTGATCAAAATGGTTGAAAACATGAAAATGACATTTTTCCAACACTTAGTGAAATTTTCACTAAGTCAAAATCTGCCTTACTTTTTCCCAAATGTAGGGATATTTTTATCCTTGATCCAAGTCAAACCAGGTCTAGGGGTGGACATCAAAGTTAAAGTATGTCATGAGGGCTTTCCAACAAGTACCAGATCATCTCCAAATTCCATTTGAGCAAGGAGATACAACCCTTTGAACATGGCATCCTGAACTGATTTTTACAAGGCAGATTTGTGCACATTGGCTCGATTTGTCTAAATCTGATAAATACAAGCCTTATCATCATTTTTGACACATTTGAGGATCAAATCCAAGGGGGTGATCTGATCTCCAAGCCTCCAAAGTCCAAGAATCTACAAGTAGCATGCCAAACCTAAAAGAGCTAAAAAGTGCCAAGACTCTAATTTTGTTTTCAAGCATTCAATAGATGCACCAAGGTGGCATGAACTGAGCCTATTCCAACTGAATTCACTCCAAGTTTATCTCTGAACTAAAGCTACAAAGGTTGTGCTCTAATCTCAAGTCAATGGCTAGAGGAGACTTGAGATTCCTTTTGCATAACATTGGCCAAAGCCCTGCTGCAGACTCCATTCACTATTGATGCCAAAACAAACTTGACACACTATAAATAGACCTCAATTGTGATCAGTTTGAGTACACCAAAGCACCCAAACTGATGCTTTCCTCAAAGTCTCTCTAATTAGGCCAAAATGCCTTCTTTTGCAAGGTAACTCTGAGTTTTTGAGTTAGAGGGCATTTCCATCACAGCTCATGATCCAAACACATCCAATATGTCATATCTAAGTTATCCAAACTCTCATATGTGACCTGTAACACCAAAATCACAAAGTCCCATCTCAAAACCTCAAAATTGGTCTTTTTTGCATTTTCAAGCCATGTCTTGATTCAGTCACTTGTAAGAAAGAGCTCAAACTTGTTCTTGGAGGTTCCAGCAGGTGGGGATCATTCTAAAAGCTCCTTAGGGATCAATTGAGAGTATCTAAAGCATCAAATTACTTCTGGCACATGGAACTTGGCAGATAACACAAAAAGCTCATAAAGAGGTAAGCATCACAACTTGAACTCTTTGAAATATGCATTGCTTTGAAGTCCACTGATCATACACCTCTCATGCATGTTGTATATGTTGTGTTTGAACCAATTTGCCATGTAATTCTTGCCTGTACCATGAGGTAGCACAGAAAATGCAAATGGAGGCCTATTTCAAAACCAATATCGGGTTTTAAAACGGGAACCTCATCTGAAAAATCCAAGGGCACCATTGGATTCCTTGTGAAATTCTAGGCAGGATAGACCTAAATTTTGTTCCAATCCATGGAGAAATGAGAAGGTTACAACCTTTACATTTTGGACCAAAACCTTGCCTTGCCTTGCCTTGGCCAGGCCTAAAACAAGGCATGCCTTATGTAGTCATGGGGGTGGTTTTGATACACGGATGTATCACCACCCCAGTGGTAGAAGGCGCGCACTGCAACCTAGGGGTCTGGGGTTCGAATCCCCCTCGCCCCAGACCCTCTTTTTACTATTTTTTCCATTTTTACTATTTTTCATATTATTTTTAAATGATTTGAAAAATTAATTTCTCTCTCAATTTTAATTATTTTTTATTGGTTCTTTTTGAAAAAAATCACAAAAATGATAAAATATTTTATTTCACAAAAAAATCATATTTATATTATTTATTTAATATAATTGGTATTTTTGTAAATAAATTCATTTTTATTGTTTTTAAACCTTTTAAAAATGAATATTCATCTTAAAAATCAAAATAAAATGAGTCCTAAATAATCTTGTGATTAAAACCTCATTTTTCAAACTTTAATAAAAAATCACAAGTAGTTTGTTTAGACTTATTTGGTATTTTTGTCATTTTATTCATTTTTTATTAAAAGGATCACTTTTAAAAGAGAATGAAATTAGGGTTTCTTTGATTTTCACCCTAAAAAATCTTTTTCAAACACTCATGGGCCTCTTGATAGAGTGTAAGTCTCACCCCTTTGTAAATAAAACAATTTTGGGCCTCACGCATTGTATAAGTCCCTCTGTATATTTTAAAAAGTTCGGCGCGGTCGTCGCCTTTATAACAAAATAAACTAGGCTTCTCCTTGAGCTATAAGACCCATCTTTATTCATTTTCAAACTCTTTGGGCCTCTTGATAGAGTGTAAGACCCATCCCTTTGTACAAAAATCTTTTTGGGCCTCACACATTGTATAAGTCCCTCTGTACATTTTCAATACAACGGTGCGATCACTGTTAAAACTTGGGCCTCTCCTTGAGTATAAGCCCCAACAATCTTTTCAAAAATAACTTCCCTTTTGATTTAGATTCAAATATACATGTTGTTATCAAGACTTTCTTTAATTTCTTTGAACAACTAACCATACAGCATGGAAGCTTGCTCGCCTGTAAGTTTTAACAGCTTTCATTTATTCGCTTTCATATATATAATTGTATTGTGGGAAGCTGCACATGGTTAGTCTTCTTTCATACCCTTTTAAATACTTATCATATATCAACTGTATATATACTAGTATAGTTATTTAGAGTTTTCCCCGACAACTAGGTCTAGAACTAGGTAAAGCCATGTTGGTCACTCTTTAATACAATCAAAACTAGATCCCCATAGGATTTCCAGATACAGTCTTGCCTTCTCTTGGGCTTAAACAATATGGAACAAAGAGAAAGGCAGTATTCCTCATGAACCTTTTCTCAGACTGTCACTATTAGAAATTGTCAAAGAAATTCTACCCCCCGGAGTTGATCTATTCTCGGTGAATAGCATCTCTTGAGTTTCTTCAAACCTCAGAACTTTCACTAAATGATCTATTCTCGGTGAATAGCATTTCATGAACTTTTCTTGGTTTGGGACCCACGGGCTTCCTAAAAGCATCCCCGCCTCCTCTTGGGCTTTGTACAAGGACCCTCCGACTTCCTAGAAGTTCTCATGCCTTCTCTTGGGCTTAATACAAGGACCCTGAAGACCTCTTAAAGGTATAAGACAGAACTTAGTCATCCTTTGCTAGAGCAGTCTTTCCAGAGTCAAATCACAGACCAATTTAGGGTTGATTCTCATCCCTTAAAACACCCGCCTCCTCTTGGGTATCATACAAAAGATAAAACTCTTCCGCACCAGTAGACTTGGACAGTCTAAACCCCCTTGAGTCTCAAAGACATTCTCAAGTTTCCTACGAACGTAGGAGGAACCCTGATCATCCAATCAATTCCCAGCTGAGTTAAACTTCAGTCTCTGTCCTAAAAATTCCCCAACTAGGGTCAGTATAACAATATCCCAAATCAGAACCTCAGGGTATCTGATATCTCAACTCTTCTGTAAACCTCAGCAAGAGTTGATTTCCCCACTTGGACCTGCAGAGGGATCTCAATAACCCTCAGTAGAAAGCTAGCCTCCTCTTAGGCTTTGTATAATGATCCTTCCTCAGTTAGCCTCCTCTTGGGATTTGTACAAATGATTCTCCCCAGCGGAGTTAACCTTTTTAGACTCTCTTGTTGAGTCCACCAACTTTTCAGACTCTCTTGTTGAGTCAATCACTTTTCAGACTCTCTTGTTGAGTCAATCACTTGTCAGACTCTCTTGTTGAGTCCATCAACTTTTCAAGACTCTCTAGTTGAGTCAATCACCTTTTAGCACTCTCTTGTTGAGTCAACCCTTTTTCAGCCTCAATCCTGGGCTTTGTACAGGACAGATAAAAATGCTCTCTTGTTGAGTCCATCTTTTCCAGCCTCCTCGTAGGCCTGGTATAAGGATTTCCCCTAGCAGAAGCCAAATTCCTCTTAGGTATAATGATTTCTCCAGCTTGTTCAGCCACAATTCTGGGCTTCGTACAGGACAGATAAAAGCACTCTCTTGTTGAGTCAAAACCTTTTTTTCGCCTCAATCTTGGGCTTTGTACAAGACATAAATCTTCAAAACCTTCTCTTAAGCCTGGGACAAACATTTTCCTCAGCGAAGTCACCTCCTCCCAACCTTCTTTTTGACTTCGAGGAATGGTTTCCCAAGCAGAGTCAACCTCAATCTTGGGCTTTGTACAAGACACATAAAAATATCCTCACCCCGAGTCAGTTAAATTTCCCATTTCATCCTCAATCTTGAGCTTGGTACAAGACACATACAAACCTCCCCGGCGGAGTCAAAATCCCTTTTTAGCCTCAATCTTGGGCGTTATAAAAGACAGATAGAACATTTTCCCTGGAAAAGTCAAACTTATAGCCTCCTCTTAGGCTTTGTATAATGATATCCCCAAAGAGTTAGTCTCTTTTTAGCCTCAATCTTGGGCTTTGTACAAGGCAGATAAAACACTCTCTTGTTGAGTTGGTCATTTCCAGCCTCCTCTTAGGCTTTGTATAAGGACTTCCCTAGTGGGGTCAATCAACCTCTTAGCTTCAACCCTGGGCTTTGATCAAGGCACACAAAAATCAACAATCCCCTCAGAGGAAGTCCAATCCCTCTTTAAAGATGACAAATTCCCTCTCAGTCAAACCTTTTAGATTCAATCTTGGGCTTTGAACAAGACACAAATACCCTTTTAGCTTCAATCTTGGGCTTTGAACAAGACACCAAAACATCTTTTTCCTCCCATAGAATAGGAGGAACTACGATTGCTCTGTTTTCCCTGTTTCGTTTAAACGGGAATACGTAGGCATAAGATTGCGAAATCTTAGCGAGCATACTAAACAAAAACTCTAGGTCCAGTACCTTCACATATCAATCAAAAGTTAGGTCCAATACCTCACCAAAAACATCGGGAGTAACCCGAACATCAACAAAAACTCACTCACTCGCTCATATTTCCCAAGAAACTTTCCCAACCCATTAACAGATAAACACCATCAAGTACAAAGCGAAACCTAAAGCTAATATCCTATGGATAACCATATATAGGATGGGTAATTGACAACTCCCCATTGTATAACCTGACCCCGGACCCCTCAATATCTTTAAAGCGTTTGTTCAGTTAAACATTCGCGTGTAAGGTTAGTTTTAGATAGCTTCCCTTTCCCTTCAAGCTTCATGGGATAAATAAGAAATCAGAAAGTAGCACCCACTCCTCCTCATTACGGTGAGGAAAACCCAGCGATAAGGTGGTCGCGTCACCGACAAAAATCACTCGCTACAACTGGAAATGTCATTATTGTGGCAAGTATGGCCACATTAAATGTTACTGTTACAAGCTACATGGATATCCCAAGGGTAGAATTGCTGGAAAGAAAAGGAGTTCCAAGAATGAGTCTATGGCCCTGATGGCTCATTCCACTCAAAAGGAATACACTGAAGAGAAGTGGTGCTTTAATAGTGGTTGTTCAAGACACATGACTGGTGTAAAGAACTATTTGGTGAATATAAAGCCTCATTCCTCCAACTATGTCACTTTTGGAGATGGATCCAAAGGAAAGTTTAAAGGAGTTGGGATAATGGATCAAGCTGGAAATCCTAGACTTGACAATGTCCTGTATGTCAAAGGACTAACTGCTAATCTAATTAGTATCAGTCAATTCTATGATCAAGGCCTGAAGGTTAACTTTACAAAATCGGAATGTTTGGTTGTAAATGAGAAAAATAAAGTACTCACGAGGGGTGTCATATCAAAAAATAATTGCTATATATGGACCTCATTACTGACAGAGTGCTCCTCAATGACAATAAGGAAACATCAGAAATTCCCCTCAGAACTAAACATATATAAGTGGGAAATTGGTAGATTAACCCAAATGACACACAGAAAAACCATCTCTAGGATTCAGGATCTGCTTCATAAGGCCTCCTTGATAGATGATCTGGAAGAAAGAAGATGTGCATTTATGGCCACTACTGACTCAACTACAGAAAGTGATTACCCTGCTACCACATTCAGTAGCTTTCACTACACAGGAATGACGCAGATGCCAACAAGGGAAAATGTCGCACAAAATGTTATGACATTTTCCCATGATAACCTGAGCTCTCTTGATGTCCTTAAAAATAAGTGTGGGAAACTGAAGGGTAAAATAGGGCTTTACATAACTAGGGGCCTAAAGAGATTAACTTGTAAGGATACGGGTCAGGTAGGAGCTTGTTTTAAACAAACGAAAGGAGGGTTTCAAAAACGATCATTTCAAATCAATCTAAATCTCTCTCAACCTATTTTCCTCGCCACAATAACCTCGTTCTCCCAGTGCAAAGGAAAATCCAATCTTGTTCCTTCTATGATGTCTCAACAATAATCCTCAACTGTAGGAGGAGTGAAGGAGACCTCTACATCTTCCGCTGTTAGGGCAAAACCGGGGAAGATGTCTACTGGAGATGCGATCAATGTTTTTCCCCTTTCTATGGTGCCATGCAAGCCTGAGAAATTCCCTGCACGAAGATCTTGAAATCTCCTTGCAGGTAATACTTCTGAACCTATTAATGCCCCTCTTGATCCTAGACATAAGAAAGAAATGGTTGAAACGGATAAGAGAATTAGGAAAATCGTAGCTGAATAATTAAATATAAGAAGTAAACTAAATACTAATGGGGATACGCTAATCACATCAGCTTCTGTTGAGGAACAAGAAGATGTTAGAGATACTAATGAAGGAGATGGTAATATAATGTCAGAAGAGAATCATCACACATGTGTTGAAACTAGTAAGAAAAATGATGGACCAGATAATGGAACATCCTTATCTCTAGAGGAATCACTTGAACAGGGACTAGAGAATGTTGATAAAGAGGTAACTGACAAGGTAATCAACATTGATGATTCCTCTTCTGATGATGAGATCATTGCTAATGCGATCAAGAGATTGAAGACAAGAAAAAGGAAAAATATGGATACTGAAAACAATACTATCAGAAGAAACATTAAATCTGTAGTTGGACCTTAGAAACCTTGGAGAAAGGTTGCGATTGTATGCAAGAAAAGAAAGGCTAAGTCAGACATTGAGTCAGACTATGATGTCACAAATGATGATCAGGGCATCATACTTCCAAAGGATCGTGGGGTGAAGAAAAAGACTGTCAGTATTCCCAAAGGTCCCTTGGATAATATCTCCTTCCATGCTCCTGAGTATGTACACAGATGGTCATATGTGTACCAAAGAAGAGTAGCATTGGAAAGGGAACTAGGGAAGGATGCATTAGAGTGCCATGAAGTGATGAAACTGATCAATGACTCTGGGCTAACAAGGACAATCACCAATCTTGGAAATTGTTATGAAAAGCTGGTGAAGGAATTTGTGGTAAACATTCCTGACTACTGTAATGATGCAACCAACAGGATAGTGTATACCAGAGGAAATGTTGTGACATTTTCTCCCACAATGATTAATAGGTTTATGGAAAGATCTGAAGAGTCTCAATCTGAATATGGAGACAGTGATGACCAAGTTTATCAAGAGCTCACTTGCAACACTGTGAAACAGTGGCCTAGCAATGGGAAACTTTCAGCCGAGAAACTGAGTGTGAAGTATGTAATTCTGAATAGAATTAGTACTATCAACTGGGTGCCCATCAATCATACTTCAACCATATCTGCTGGTCTAGGTAGATTCATCTATATGATTGGCAAAGGAAGAAGGTTCGACTTTAGAACTCACATCTCCAATCAAAATTTGAAGAAATCTGCATCAACTGTGGTGAAACTCCCTATATGTTTTCCTTCACTTATTTGTGGGATAATTCTGAATCAGTACCCAAACATCCTAGTCTCCACAGATCATGTAATGAAAAGGGCACCTCCCTTGACTCTGCACTATAAATTCTTTACTGGTAACCATGTCCCAGATATTGCCTCAACATCTGCACCAACATCTGCTGCTACATCTTCAGAGGAGGACACTATTGTTCAGCTAAAGGCAACTTGCAAAGAGCTTGATGATATTATCAAAGTCAGCACTGCCAGAAAGGAGAAGCTGGAAAGATTGATACAAGCCTTGTCTGGTGAGCACAACAAGGATATTGGAGTCAACACTAGTGATGCGGAGAAGGCAGCTAAGGAGAACAGTGATGCAGTTGAAGGAGATGCTGATACTAGTTCTGGTGAAAGTAACGGAGAAAAAGAAGATGATGAGGATACAGAAGATGACTTCTAATAGTTGTCTTTTCTTTTCCTTATGTTTATGTTTTCTTGTTTGGGTTGTGTAACGGCTAAATGCCCAGGATAATTTTTACTTTTGTTGGGTGTGTAATTTAATTACTCTGAACTGTTTAATTGGTTTTTAAGTTAGTCCTTCTGCCTTTGTTATATTGTGGCTAAAATGGGGGAGAAATACTAACATCACTAACCACTGTTGATATGCTAATAACCACTGAGGGGGAGTAGTTTTGTGTTGTTTGCAGAAGGTATTGGTTGAGGGGGAGACAAAGTTGTGTTTCCACTACTGTTCTGATGAAGGTCTCCCTACTCTGATTTTTTTGCAGGTTAATTATAGTTAGTTTTAGCCAAAATCTGCCAAAGGGGGAGATTGATGAGTCCAAGCCCTTGAGGTTGGCATCAATTTTGGTAAAACTAACTTAGCAGAAAGATGTTGGACAAGATGTCCTGACATGATGAACTAACTGCAGGTTAAGATGTTAGACAAGATGTCCTATCAGGTGGATTCGACATCTTTGTCTATTATAGTTTTGGATTAACTGTATCTGTGTTCCAGGTGTGATTGGAATATGATTTGATCCTTGGTGGCATCTGAGATTGAGGAATCAGAGATTCTGATTCTAAAAGGAATATGCGGTTTCCATGTAAGGAGACATTTTTGGAAACTTGGGATTGAAGAAAAGAATAGGTCTCAGATTCTGTGGAGCAGAATTGCTGCGTTTTTTTTAAGCCCAAATCCAGTTCTGTTTTGCTATATAAATAGGATGGATTTGACCAAGAATGTGTGGAAGTTTTACAATTGTTATAGAGTACTAGGGTTTGTACTTTTTGTGAGCCTCTCTCTTGTATTGCGTGAATACCTGAGTATGACAGTTTATTGAGTTGTAATTTTCAGTCACTACTATGGTTGAAAGGGAATTGAGAAGGGTCTCATACCTAGGAGTGTCTTAGGTAGAATTCTAGGAAGGGTAGTTTCTAGGTGCTAAGCTATAAACGTTGGAGTTTAGCTTAGAACCAATTCTACTTAGTTGATTTAATTCTTGGCTTGGTAGCCCCCAGACTTAGGTGTTGTTGATCACCGAACTTGGTTAACAATTCCTGTGCGGTGTTTTCTTTCTACTGTTTGTTTCTGTTCTTCCTTAATCCTTGTGAGAAGCAGAGATCAAGTGTCACGACATCCTGTCCGACATCTTCGTGATCTGCTTAACCAGAATTTCAAACCCAAAGCACCAAAAATGAATTAATGATTCATTTAATGATTAATTTGAATTGATGAAGATTTATCTAACCTCATCAACACCCAAAGTCCATTGAAATTGAGGAAAAGTTTATAAATGAACCATGATCCAAGGCAAATCAGCAAACAAGATAAAATGCAATATCACACAAATAAAAATGCATGAAATTTTTTAAAAAGGAAATAAAAGATAAAATGCAAATGAAGCCTCTAAACAACAATTAAATGCTCAAGAAAATTAAGACAAGTTAGAAACAAGTCAAGGATCACAAAATAATTTTTGGAGAATTTAAAAATGCATAAAAGTATTTTTAAACAAATTAAAATGCATGAAAATGTGAAAAATAATGAAAAATACCAAATCATGAGATAAAAATATGGAAAATGCTCATGAAATAGAAAATATTTTTAGAAAATTATGAAAAAAAACTTGGAGTTAAAAATGTTAAGGGAGTTATTTTTTATGACTTTTCAAAATTAAATGTGAAAATAAAACATATAAAAAAGAAAAAAAATACTGCAAAATACGACAACCATCAGATCTAATCAAAGGTTAAGAATCAACATGCGTGTAGCCATCAGATCTCATTAAAACAAATCCAAAGGTCCAGGTCAAAGATGACACAATGGATTCTAAATAAAATAACACGCTGGATCAATTTTAAATCAAAACAACCTCAGGCCACCACCGAACACTTCAGGTCATCTTCTCCGGTGAGTTGCTCACCAGAGTTTGGCAAATGACAAGCTCAAAGCATGAAACCACCACCATTACAACTGTTTCATCAATGTGAATCCAACTGTATGCTCCACTTTCAATGATTGAAAGTGAGCAGAGAGAATTTCAAAGAAACTCAGTGAAACAAGAAAACACGAAAAGAAAAATTAAATGACAAATATGAACAATCAACACAAGGTAACTGAGGGGAAACAATTAGGAAGCAATAGGCAACATCGTGGTAACTTGTTTGAGTCCAAAATATGCTCAGAACTACCTTGTCCAAATGATTATCAGAGGGGTTGAAAGCTGGATCTGGTTAGAGAAATTCAGTGAGTCTTAGAGCTTGATTTTTATTACAGAAGATTTAGAGAAGAACGATGGAGCTAATGGAATCAAGAAACAAGGTTAAAAGAGCTTAGAATTTGGAAACAAAATCTCAAATTTTTAGTGCAAAATGGGAGCTCGAGCAGAGGTTCTAGGGGCTTTCTAAGCTTGGTTTTCAGTGCAAATGCTTCCTCTATTTATAGCTGAGGAGAATGAATGGGATACGTGTGGAAATAAGTTGCAATTCATGTGAAATCATGTGCACCAAAAGTTTGACCAAGATTGAATGGAAAGTCATCAAAATGGAGTGCATTCTTTCTGATTTTGGGTTGTTTTTCATCACAAACCATCACTTAACATCATCAGGTACTAACCACGTGCAAACATTGGCTTAAAATTGAGAATTGAGTGAAATCGCAAAACTGATCATGAGCAAATTTCAGTTCCATGGAGCCATGTTCAAACCATTTGGAAATCTTGTACACTTGACCTTTAGTGCTCAGTCATTTTGCAAAATGTTCACATCATAGAAAAGAATACAATGTGAAAAGAAAGGTTTCATTTGGATGCTTGGACAAAAATTTATGAGCTTGCAAAGTTGGCACAATGACCTATAATGATCTATAATGTCTATAATGTCTTCAAACTTTTCATGTCTTTCCAAGCATAATTGGCCTTTGATCCTTGAAAAAAACTTGTAGAGGGCGTCAAGTATGATAGTTTTCAGAAAGAATCGCCCACAAAAGATGAAAATTGAGAGAGTTATGATCTTTGGAAGTCAGGAAAATATCACTTGAACTTAGGCCAAATTTCATTAAGTCCACAAAATGACCTATAATGTCTCCAAACTTTTGATGGACTTCCAAGCACAATTAGCTCTTGACTTGTAAAGGATCAAGGAGAGTTATTTTCCAAAAGAAGCACTAAAAAATGTTGAAGTATGAAGAAGTTTTGAAATCTTGAATTTGGGCTTGAAATGTTATTTTTTAGGTCAAACCTCTTTGTACAAGCTTGCAACCTTGGACTTTTTCTTGCATTTCAAGGCACATTGATGATCATATGAACTCAAAATAATTTACTCTTGAATGTCCTTGGATGAAACTTGCAATGGCTTGAGGAAACTTGTTAATGAAGGCATGGAAATAAACACATGAACCTTGGAAATTTCTTGAGAAACAAGTTATCAAACCTTGCAAAATCTTTGATCAAATGAAGTTGAATGATGCTTGAGACTTTATGATTTAAGATTATAGATCATTCTTTGATGAATAGCCTTTGACAACCAATGGTTGACCACACTTTGACTTGAGGAACTCAAACCCTAGCCGAAGATACAAACCTTTGATGCTCTTGATTCCAAACCCTACCTTGCAAAAGAAGTAAAAGGGACAAAAAATATATTTCTGCATTTTAATTAGGGTTTAGTGAATTACAAAACACATAAGTACAAAAAAATGAAAGATACATAAAGAAGTGCTTGGTGATCTCTGCATAAATAACCCAATGATGAGAGGGTTAAGAGACAACCAAGTTTGTGATCTTGATGCATTGTACAAATGTAAATGAGGTGGGATCTTAGGGGTAAAAATTAGGGTATGACACCAATGTGCAAACATGTTTTGCATGGTATTAAAGAAAAGTGATCTAAGCTATCATGATTTTCCTTTGCCAATGGGCTTTTGTTGATGACAAATTAATAATGACAACTTAAAGGGAAATCCAAAATAGAATATTTTTTTATAAAACCTCAATGCAATCTTTGAATGAAGCAAGTATTACAAAGTGGTTAAATATGCAGATAGAAAAATTGGGGTTTGATCCTCTAATGATGGTACTCAATTGGAATAAATCTCAAGCCTCGCCACCAAGAAGATTCAAGAAAATGTCTATATGATTGGTTTACTTTACAAGTCTTGAAGCTTTGAAGTATGAAAGAGAGGAAGTGTTAAAGCTCACTCGGTCGCATCTGATTGAACTGTCTTTTGTAAAAACATAAATGGATTTTTCGTAAATTTATACGACTAAAACACACACATACACACACTAAAACAAGTTTTTAGGCCTATATTTCTTGAGAAAATATCCCTAAAAATATTTTGGAGTCATGTTAGGTGAATAAGGAACTATCTAAATGATTTTGGACAAAAATTGTAATGGCTAATCGATTGACACTTATACCCAAATGATTGGATTGGTGCAAAAGTTATCCTTAAACATTTCTGACGGCGTCTTAATGAACGAAAATGTCTCTAATCTTATCTTTTCTTTTTAATTTTTCTAATCTATTATTTTTAGGCCATCCATTCGATTGCAGCAAAGGGCTAATCGATTGGCACATTAATTTTAGCCTAAGAAATTTTACTTTTTCTTCTCACCTCTAGCCTATAAATAGAGGATCTTCCCTTCTCATTTTTACATCCATAAAGGTGAGTATTTTATATCACTCATCACTCTCTCTCTAAAATATTTTTACTTTCTCTCACATATTTTAGCTGTAGCGCTTTTGAGAAAGTTTATTTTTTTATTTAGAGGAATATTTTATTTAGGTGAGTATTTTACTAAGAAATATTTTTATCTTGGTTGAATAATTTATCCATAAGGGATTATTGTGGATCTAGGTGCTTGCAGGTTATGAAGCTCCGCCTCTAAAGTTTTGATGACGATAATGCATGACAATAAATTTCAACCTCGATGATGATAACCAAAGAAAGTATCTTATGACTCATCAACAAAAGGGCTCAAGATCAAGTGCTTGTACGAATCAGAAACTATCTAGGAAAAATCTTGAAGTCTTGGAGAAAGGTGTGAAAGCTCGCCAGGTCATGTGTGTCTGTCTGAGTGATTTGAGTATTGTAAAAGTAAGGGAGTGACTTAAAAGTAATAAGGCAACTCACACACACACACACACACACACACACACAGCTAAAAATATTTTCTCAAATGTGTTTAAACTTAAAAATCATTTTCTAAGCCAAGACAAGTGATCAAAAAGTTGTCCAAGCCTTTTAAAACCAATTTTCTACTAATTAACCAATCGATTTGTCAATTATGCTAATCGATTAGGAAAACTTTTTTGAGCCATATAATTGATTAGAGCATATTGCTAATTGATGAGAAGAGTGGTAATTGATTAATCAAATGACATGGACAACACATTAATGACTTGCAACGGTTATATATATATATATATATATATATATATATATATATATATATATATATATATATATATATAGAGAGAGAGAGAGAGAGAGAGAGAGTGAGAGATAAACCTTCCTTTTTGGACGTGATAATCGATTAAAAGTGAGTTGTCTAATCAATTAGAGCTTTATGTTGATCAATTAGTTCATTAATTCAGCCCGTGGGTCATTTACATTTTTGGTTTTTCCAATTACTATATAAAGGAGGCACACATCCACTTTAAATCATGCCACTTTCCGAGAGAGAGAGAGAGAGAGAGAGTGTGAGTGAGTGAGAGAGAGGGAGAGAGAGAGAGAGAGAGAGAGAAAGAGAAAGAGAGAAAGAGAGAGAGAGAGAGAGAGAGAGAGAGAGAGACTACAAAACGCGCAAACAACAACGCCAGGTTTACAACGACATCCTATACACCGTTGTAATAGTGCATACTGGATGCGCGCATTGTTTTAAGTCTTATTAAAATTCTTTTAATGACGGTTAAAATTCCAACTGTGGTGAACTGTGATGCTTTTCACCACGATTATTTAAAAAAACTGTCATTATAGGTAGCGTCTCGTCATGGGTTCAAGTCCCGGCACCAGCTTTTTTCGGTTTTTTACATATTTTTTCAAACACCATGGTGATACTTCGAAACTCATGCGCTAATTTTTTTTTAATATTATTTTAATTAGAAATTTCAAGGGTATAATAACGGTTGTTGTGAACACTGTGGTGATACAATCAAGCTTTCATGGGTTCGAACCTCATCGCCCTCAAATGGTTTATTGCTTTAACATAAATGCGCCCCTTTTTAGTTTTATTTATATTTAACTAAAAAATAATAAGGATATCACTACGGTTATTTCTTAAACCCGTTGTTACAAACTGAAGCTTCTTTATGTATTTTAAACACCAAGTATATATCCATTTATCCACTGAAAAAAGAAACAAGACGACACAACCCTAACACCAACACCGTCACCATCGCCGGGAAGAAGACAACAACAAGAGAGTGTTCTACTTTAAGGTGTTTCAATGTCGCATTTGAAGATAAACTCATCCAAAGGTGTTTCTATGTCTTCTTCAGTTGTAAAATCTCGATCTGGAAATTTCTGTGGTTGTGATGGTCGTATGGTTTCGTACTAATGGAAGAAGGGACAAAATAAAGTAAGGCTTTTTTGGAGATGTCCATTTTGGAGGAGAGATGAAACATGTAATTTGTTCATATGGGATGAAGACATGGGAGAAATAGGTGGAAATGAAGATGAGAGCATTATGAAGTCAGAGTTGGAAGTTGTGGGCTATTTGAAGGTTATGTATGAGGATTTAAAGAAGAACAACAAGAATTTGAAGATCAAACTGAAATCAGAGAGATTTTCTGGAAATCTCAAGATGTTATGTTTTCTTGTCTCCTTTATGTTTAATGTTGACTTTGTTATGAAATGTAATGTTGAATTAGGGTTTGAATTACATTGTTGATGTTTAAACTGCAGATGCATTGTTGATGTTTGAATTACATCATGAAGACAAAAATGCAACTAATAAAAGACGGTTTCTTACGAGTAAGTTCAACGCAAACTTTTGAATTTTCAATTAGTTATCTGTTTGTTAGTATATTAGTTGATAGATATTGTAGCTGATAGTTTAAGCTGTTAAGCAAAAAGATTAAAATTTCATTAGATAAATTAAGTTTCATTACATAAACTTTTCATTACATAAACTTAATCATCAAATCTAAATGCTCTGGATGAGAGGAAGTTTGACCAACCATAGTCAGCCTCGTCATCATCATCAGAATCGAAAACAACCATCTTCTTCTCAACATTCTTCTCCTTCTTCTCTTCACCCTCAGAGCTCTCCTTCTTTCCGCAACAGTCCCCTCTACAACAACAACTTGTTGATTCTGAGGAAGGTCTTGAACGACAACCCCGTCTACAGCAACATGTTGATTCTGAGGAAGGTTTTGAACTACATCCCCCTCTACAGCAACAACTTCATTCTCAACATTTTTGGTAGCTTGAGCAGTAGAACTCATTTTGATTCTTTTGGATTAAGTTATTTTTATGTTTTGGCTCTTACGCTTTTATATTATTTCTTCTGATTCTTCATCTTCTCTGGAAGTTGGATAAGTTTCTGCCATCCTCGAGCTGTTGAATTAATGATTATATCTCTTTGTATTTTAACATTTCATTTTTCATCCTTTGATATTCCTTCGTAATTAATGGTTTTGATATCTGTTCACAAATGGTGTATTGCCGATTCTGGTATGATACGTTTATTTTTTATTCATAAACAATATCACAATGGTTATTACTCTTAACCGTTATTATAGGGCGCGCACTTTCCAATTTATTACAATGGTCACAGGACCGTGATTGTAAGTATCATATATACAACAACACTCTACATAACAACGCACGTGTCTGCCTCATCATATATCTTTCCCAACCGTTGTTAAATGGGCCTTCCGTAGTAGTGAGAGAGAGACCTCAATGCATTATCTTGAACACAACCGGTTAGCAAGTCCACCAAGCAACAGAAATCCCTCAATGAAGGGTTCTTCAACAGTTTTTCTATAATAAACTCGATCTTCTCTTCTCCTACCTCAAAGGTCAAGTTCCTTCTCTTGAAATCTATGATGGCTCCCACCGTAGCTAAGAAGGGCCTACCTAAATATATTGGGATTTGGCAATCTTCATCGATGTCCATTATAACAAAATCAATCGACACATAATACTCTCCAACTCTCACCAGAACATCTTCTAACACACCTATAGGATATTTAACCGACCTATCAGCAAGTTTTAAATACACATTAGTAGGTTTCATCTATCCCATGTTCAACTTCTTACATACAGACAAGGGCATCAAGTTAACACTAGCTCCTACATCACAAAGTGTTCTCTCAAAGTCCATGGTACCTATGTGACAAGGGATAGAGAAACTTCTCGAACCTTTAAGCTTAGGAATTACCATGTTTTGAATCACGACATTATTATCAAGGGCCATGGCCACAGTTTCATGGTCATCTAGCTTTCTTTTATTGGAAATAATATCTTTTAAGAATTTAGCATAGGAGGGCATTTGAGTTAGAGCATTAATGAAAGGTACGTTGAGGTGGAACTTTTTGAGAATTTCCATGAACTTTTTGAACTGGGCCTCCACGTTGGCTTTCATGAGCCTTTTTGGGAAAAGAACAATAGGTTTGTAGGGAGGAGGAACAACGTAGTGCAAATCCTTCGGTTTTTGATGGAGAAAAATGTGATTACTAAAAAGATAGAATATAAAGTTTTTTCCTTGGCCATGATATAGATCTATGGGATATGGTAGTTGATGGCTACATTCATCCTGTAGATGCTAGTGGTAACAAGATGGAAAGAAGAGTGATGAGTGATCAACAAAGGAAAGACTACAAGAACCATCACAAAGCAAGAACTATCTTGTCAAATGTTATTTCATACACTGAGTATGAAAATATTACAAACAAAGATACAACAAAGTCTATATTTGATTCTCTAAGAATGACTCATGAAGGAAACACTCTAGTTAAAGAAACCAAGGCAATTGCCTTGATATCGAAGTATGAAGCCTTCAAGATGAAAGACAATGAAACAGTTGAAAACATGTTCTCAAGGTTTTAGGCTCTTGTTGCAGTACTGAAGGTTCTGGATAAAGGTTACTCAACTGCAAATTATGTGAAGAAGATTATTAGAAGCTTACCCAAGAGATGGAGGCCTATGATAACCATGCTAAAAATTTCAAAGGATTTGAACAACATAACTCTTGAAGAACTTGTTATTTCTTTGAGAAGTCATGAGAAAGAGCTTGAAAAGGATGAGCCTCAAAGAAAAGTCATGTTCGTGGCTCTAAAATCCATGGGAAAGTATGAGAATACCAAAGCCTTTCAAGCTAAAGAAGAGGAGAAATCTAAAGAAGATTCAGAAGAAGAAGATGACTATAATGCACCTTTCTATCTCTTTCTCCATCTGTGTGTGTGTGTGTGTGTGTGTAAGTGTGTGTTTCAAAGTATTCATCCATAGAATCTAGCATGGAGATTGAAGACACTATGTTCGTGTGGACTGAGTAGAGGCATCAATCATCGTTCATCACTTGTGATCATTCATCTGATTCAACGTCAAATGTTTTAATTGTCACGAGAGGTAACTATTTTCTATCAATGATCATTGTCATACCCTAATTTTTGACCCTGAGATCCCACATCATTTGCATTTCATTAGCATCATATGTATATATATTTTACGCTTCACTAACCCATTTAGAGATACAAAGATTGTTGTTTGTTTCATTTGATTACCAATTAGGGTTTTGAGCCTCAAAGGACACTCAGGCAAAGAATCAATCAAGAATGGGCATGACCTTCAACCTACTCAACCTCTCATTCATCCATGAAGACCAAGATCTCTCATTCGTCAAATAATCAAGCACAAGTCTACATCATTTCAAGTCAATCAAGCCCCAAATTCATCTGGTGCACCAATTAGGGTTTTGGTTGATCAGGGCCTCCAAAGTGAATTTTTTTATCTGGGCATGATCCAATACCTCAAGATATGTTTCAAGAACATCAAATTCCTCATATTAGTCCAATCATATGATTGGATTGATCCAAAGAACTTGATTCATAAACAATGCAAGGATTCAAATTCATCTGGACCACAAACTAGGGTTTCTGATGAAAAAGTCAACCATACCTTTGACTTTTGATCAAAACATAATCTCAAATCTTGGGACATGATTCAAGACACTTAAAAACACCATTAGAATCCATCCATGATGTTTAAATTAGCCCAAGGATTTGATTTCATAAAGGATCACAAAGTTCAAGATTCATCTGATACAAAAAGTCAATTGTGCCCAAAGTCAAGTTTGACTTTTGGAGTTTTTGGTCAAACATGACCTCTTCAAGTCAAGGACAATGTTAATATGTGATTTTGATCATGATTGATCAGGAAAAATCAAGAAAAGTGAGGTTACTTATAAAAAGGGCAACCTTAGAAAACTTAGAATTTTTCTAAGTAATGAAAAACAATGATTTTTACCCTACTTTGCAAGGTCATAACTTCCAAACCAAGTAACCATTTTCTTGGATCCAAAGACCAAATTAAAGAGCTTGTTACAGACTACAACTTTGTCACTTAGGATGAATTCCCAAAAAGTTCATGGATTTTGAGATATGAAGCCATGAAGTTAGGGTTTCCACACTTTTGAACTTTGACACTTAGAGAAATTTTGGACATAAATTGTTTTGTGTTTTAGCCAACTTTGAGGCTATTTTTCACCCATATCCAAGATGAATCAATACCAAATGCAAACATCAAAGTCGAAATATGATATACTAGTTTTCCAAAATGTCCAGGAACACAATCTAATTCCATTTGAGCAATGAGATATGGAGTGCACAATATGCCTTGATGCAACTGTTTTTGCAAGACATATTGGGCATTACTTGGAGTGCACGATTTTGTGAGTTCAAGTGTGATGATCAAGAAATGCTCATTCAACAAGAATATGAGTGAATCATCCAAAACCTGCAAGATAGAGCCACTAAGTCAAGAAGAATCCCTTTGAAATGATGAGACATCATCACTTTAAGCCTTGAATTCAAGAGGCATTTATGTGGAATAGTGCATTGTCAAAGAAACCACTCTCATCAGTCAAGATGCACTCTTAAACAACAATAAACACCTCTGTAGAATGTGGAATTGGTCAAAAGAAGAGCTAGGCTAGTGGAAGAGATAATGTACCTTGAGATAGAAGTAATGATACATTGCCAAAACCATTGAACAATGAACTCATCCTTCAAACCAGCACTATTCCTCCCAAAAAAAAACTTGCTCCCCTATAAATAGAGACCATATTTGATCATTCAAAACACACCAAAACAATCACAACACTTGTTTTCACATTCTCCCTCTTTCACTACAAATTTTCAAAATTCCAAAGAGTAAGCTTCGAGTTTTGAAAACCAGAGCTTAAACCACTCAAACAACCATCCCAACACATCACAAATCATCTCTTGAAGGTGTTCAAACCTTCATCTTCATCCCAAAGCACCAAAATAAAAAAAGTCAACTGTCAAAACCTCATATCTTTGACTTTTTGCATTTTTACAAGCCATGTCTTGATTCAGTCTATTTCAAAACCTTCCAACATCTCAAACACACTCTGATATATATCCTTAAAGTGTTCCAAGCATAGTTTCCAACTGTAAGTCCAGTTGGTGAAGGTTACATTTTGGTCACTTTTGACCATTTTGCAAGCAAAGGTCACTTTCTGTTCCAGAGGTTTTCTTTGGATTATGATCGTCCTAAAAGCTTCCAAGGGGTCAATTAGAGGTGTCCAAGGCATTCATTCACTTCTGTAATAAGTATCTTGGAAGTTGGCTTTGTGCTTCAAGAGGTAAGTTTCACTAGAACTTGGTACTTTATTGAATATGCATTGCTTTGATGTACATTGAGTTTGAACATGTCTTGTACGTCATATATGTTGTGTTTGAACCAATTTTAGGTGTTATTATTGATTGTATAGAGATTTGGCATAGAACTTGCAAAAATACATCATTTTAGGTCTTGCTATCGTGTTTTAAAATAGAATCATTTATAGAAAAAACTAAGACCACCACTAGATTCCTTAGGTAATTCTAGGCAAGATCCATCTTTGTTTCATCTATTTTCATGGAGAAATGAAGAAGTTATGCCCTTCTTGCAAAATGAGGAAAACTTGGTTCTTGTCCAACCAAACCAGCCATGGCACCATGCTTGCCTCAGGCCACATTTAGCCTTATGTATTAATGGGTGTGGTTTAATACACGGATGTATCACCACCCCAGTGGTTAAACCCGCGCGCCCTATGTAACCTTGTACTACCAGAACTGGAGTTCGAATCCCTCTCGCCCCAGTTCTTTTTATTTTTCAGGTTTTTTAAATGAGCATTACATATAATATCTTGCTTCCATTCTTAGTCACCACGCGTGTGTGGTCGGGTTGGCTAGCGTTTTGACCTGTAGGCGAGGGAACCTGAGTTCAAATCCCATGGGGACCATTCCCCATTTCTTTTGACCACTTTATTCTCTTATGTTTCTTTGTATTTTTAAATGATCATAACTTTCTCATTTTGTTTTATCATTTTTAACCCATTATTTTTGTAAATTGTTAATGATAATGTCTAGTTTCTATTTGTGAAAAGAAATGGTCAAAAATAATTATTTTTTATTTATTTATGGATGTTCAATGTTTGTGGTTATTTTATGGTTTTCTTGATTTCATCTTGATTCTTTTGAATGATTTCTTAGTTTTCCTTGTACATGATGACATGTGAACCCTACACACCTTGTAGAAACCTTGTATGACTTCATGAACTTGTGCATTGTGTTTTTGCTTAAACGTTTATGCCTTGTTAATACATGTTCACATGTTTAAAGTGTATGTTGAACCTTGTCCATACCATGAGCCTTTGCACAACTATTTTGCTTGAACATGAGATGTTCTTTCCATGATTACATGACTATGATATGCATGTTTGCCTTTGTGATTAATTTCACCATGTTTGTGTATTCTTATACACTTGAATTTTGTCTTGAAAATGATTATGAATACATACTTGTATGCCTAAACTTTTTGTGATGTTCTTACTTATTTATGACCATGTTTGAACCCTAATACCCATGTTTGGTTGTTACCAACTTGTCATTAACATGTTCAACTTGTATCCATGCTTAAATGTTTAAGTAATGCCTTAACTTGTTCACATGATGTTTAAACTTTAAACTTGTCTTCTCACATGCCATCTTTTGTATGTTTACATCTTCATCCACATGATGTTGTCATAAACATGTCCTCATGTTCAAGTATTTCCTTCATAAACTCTTACCATGATGAACATATCTCTTTGTGTGATGCATATCACAATTTCAAAAACTCATGGGCCTCTGTTAGAGTGTAAGATCCATCACATTTTAAATTACATTTTTCAAAACACCTTCGGCCTCTATTAGAGTGTAAGTCCCTCCCCTATTCCCTAAAACTTTCTTCAATTTCCCAAAAGCTTTTCATCTATCCAAACCTCAATCTTCAACTCCCATCAAACACAACCCTAGTGGCATCAAATTTCAAATTATGGGCCTCTGTCAAGAGTGTAAGACCCATTACATTTCAAAACTCATGGACCTCTGTCAAGAGTGTAAGACCCATCACAATTTAAACTCATGGGTGTCATACCCTAAAATTTGACCATAAGACTTCACATCATTATGCAAGTCATCACCACAATATAGATGTACTTTCATACCTCATCAATCTTCTCAAAGATTGTTGAGTGTTCACTCTAGCCAAGAATTAGGGTTTCAAGCCCTCTCAGAGCATTCAGGCAAATGATCAATCAAGAATTTACATGATCTTTAACTTGTCAAGCCTCTCAAACATCCATGAAGGATTAAGAGGTCTCCCACATCAAGAATCAAGCACAAGATTGCAACATTTCAAGTTGATCAAGCCTCAAGATCATCAGTGTTACCAAATTAGGTTTTTTGTCGACCAAGGCCTCCAGAGAGAAATTTTCATCTGGGCATGAGCCAATATTTTAACATATGATTCATGAAGCTCAAAAGAACCTCATGAGTCCATTCATAAGTTCAAAATAGCCTTAGGGGATGCATATATAAAAAATCAGGAATTAGGGTTTTGACATAATTCAGCCCCTAAGTTGACCTTTGAAGCAAGGCATGATCCAAGACCTCAAGGTATGCTTTAAGGACCTCAAATAAATCATATTGATCCACTCACAAGATTGAATTGATTCAAAGAACTTGGTTCATAAGCAATATGAGGATTCAAATTCATCTGGACCACAACTAGGGTTTCTGAGAAAAAGTCAACCATATCATTGACTTTTGAGCAAAGCATGACCTCAAACCTTGAGACATGATTCAAGACACTAAAAAACACCTTTGGAATCCATACATTAGGTTAAATTTAGCCCAAGGACTTGATTTCATAAAAGATCATAAAGTTCAAGTTTCATCTAATACAAAAAAAGTCAATTGTGACCAAAACCAAGTTTGACTTTTGGAATTTTTTTGACAAACATGGCTTCTTTAAGCCAAGAACAATGTTAACTTGTGATTTGGAAAAAGGGCAACCTTGAGAAACTTGAAATTTCACTATGTTATGGAAAATCATGGTTTTTACTCAATTTTGCAAGGCCATAACTTGTGATCCAAACAATAATTTTTTCCATCCAAAGCTCAAATGAAAGCTCTCATTACATACTACAAAAATTTTCTACTGACCCATGGTCAAAAAATGCCTAGATTTTGAGTTATAAGGCCATAAAGTTAGGGTTTCATGAGATTTTGACTTTGACACTTAGAAATTTTTAGACAGAATCTGTCTCAAGTTTTGCCCAACTTTGGAGGTATTTTTCATTATAATCCAAGATGAATCAAGACCAAATATAAACATCAAAGTTGAAGTATGATATACAAGCTTTCCAAATAGTACAAGAACATCCATTGATTCAACTTGAGCAAGAAGTTATGAACCTTACAACATGCCTTGATACAAACTGATTTTTGGCAGCATTGGCACATAACTTGCATCCCACGATTTCTTGAGCCAATTTTGGACACTTGCATCATTGGATTTCTGTCTAATGTCAACATAAATGATGAGGAATTTGAACCTTGAGGCCAAAGAGTCAAGAATCCTTTCCCTTTGGCATGTGATCATCAATGTTGCAAATCTAAAATTCAATTTTGTCATATGGCATTGAAAGTATACATTGAGGTGGCATGAATTAGCTCATATCAGTCCAAATAAGTCAAGCCATATCCAAGAATCAGAAGACCTAAAACCTGCAAGTTCAACTCAAGTCAATGGCTAGAGAAGACTTTGAACACCTAGCCATATCCATTAGGTAATAGGGTGATCCAGCCCCCATTCACTATTCCTTGCAAAACAAACTTCCTTTACTATAAATAGAGGTCATTTCTGGTTGATCAAAACATAACAACACTTTATTTCCACCATTTCACTCATCATTCCAAATTTTCAAGTTCATGAGGTGTGAGAATCAAATTTTGCAATAGGGAGCAATTCAACTCAAACCAATGGTTCTAACACCTCACATACATCATATATGAGTGATCCAAAACCCTTGAACAACATCTGTAACACCAGATTCATCAAGTTCATATCTCATCCCAAGCAAGCTGCAGTTGGATTCGAGCTACTCAAACCAGAGGTTTTCAATCCATTCCAAGCATCTCAACACACTACTTGAGGTCCAAGGAAGCTGTCCATATCATCAAAACACATCTGTAACACCTACAACCGAGGATTCGAATTCCTCTTGCAAGGTAAGCCTGAACTTTTCAATCTCCATGAATCATGCATCATAAATGTTGTTTCAAGTTACCAACTTGCTTCTGGGTGCTCATACATCATTAACCCTCAATCAATTGTCATTTATCATTCGTGTATGAAACTTCATATTAGTTTTTGCAAATTCTAGGGTTTCTGTGTTCATGCGTGATAACTCTCTCCACACTTAAAAGAAATGAAATTAATTGCTACCATCATGTTCCTTGTTAAAAAACAAACAAAATCCATGTTTACATCTTTTGATATCATTGCGTATTGAGAAAGATAGCAGAGCTTTTGCAAAATTGCCATGGAGGGAACACGCGAGGAAGAAGATGACAGTTGGCACCATTTTTCAAAATTAATTCAAATTTTTGAATTTTTAATTATTTTCTTAATTATTTTCAAAAATTAATTTCTCTCTCAATTTTAATCATTTTCAAGTGATTTTTTAAACATAAATCCTTCACATATTTAAATATTTTATTCCACAAAAAAATCAAAAAAAATATTTTTATTTGATATATTTTTGAATATTTTAAAGAATTTTATTTTTAATTGTTTCAAACATATTAAAATAATTTCTTTTTCTTGATTTTTCAAAACCAATTTGATTTCAAATAATCATGTGAATAAAACCTTATTTCCAAAACCCTAACCATGATTCATAACTTGCTTTTTGAATTTATTTGATATTTTTCGTCATTTTTAATGGTTTTTTTTCATTTAAAAAATACAAAAAATAAAATTAGGGTTTCCCTTTGTGATTTAATCTTTCAAACTTCATTTGAAACACTCATGGGCCTATATTAGAGTGTAAGACCCAATCCCCTATGTACATAAATAAATTTTGGGCCTCTACTATAGTATAAGTCCCACAACGTCTTTCGGTATCGCGGTGCGATCACTGTTTTCAAATAAATCAACTGGGCTTCTCCTTGAGTATAAGCCCCAATCTTTTGTACATAAAATTTATTTTAAACAATAAACAACCTCCATGGGCCTCTCCTTGAGTTATAATCCCCATACATCTATTTTCAAAAACATATATCTGTTTTAAACTGCTTGAAAACACCTGGGTCTCTAATAGAGTGTCAGACCCAACTCCTTTCTGTAAATAGAAAATCTTTTAGCCTCATTCATCTTAGGCTTTGTACAAGATACAAATAACCATCTGGGCCTCTATCTAGAGTGTAAGACCCAACACCTTTGTTTTCTCCTACTTGAGATCAAGTCATCTTCAAATTCAAAACTTTCTTCAATTTCTTCAAAACCCTAATTCAATCTTGAAGAAAACATTTGATCAGTCACAATACACTTAGGCCTCTATCCAGAGTGTAAGACCCACCACTTTTCTCAATCCAATCAATACTTATTTATACACTTGTTCACATGTCTGTATATACTTGTACATATCTTGTTAAGTTCATCCTCAGGTTAGACTAGTTAAAACAATAGGATCCTTTCAGTCTGTTCAACTTAGTTCAAACAACTAGTTCCCCTCTGTACAAAGGAATACAAATAGCCTCCTCTTGGGCTTTATCCAAGCATCATTGCCTCCTCTTGGGCATCATACAATGAATCTCCCCAGAAGTTAGCCTCCTATTGGGCTTTGTTCAATTTGATCAACAATTAAAGAGAGGATTATTTCTCGGTGAAACCTCTTCTTTAATCCCTTTTAAACCTGGAACAGTTCAACAAAGAAAGGATTATTTCTCGGTGAAACCTTTCTTGAACTCTTCCTCGACTTGGAAAGTCTCCATACTCAACCTTCTCTTGGGCTTTATATAAGGACCCACAGGCTTCCTAGAAGTATCCCTAGCCTTCTCTTGGGCTTCATACAAGGACCTTCAGGCTTCATAAAAGAATTGGATAGATCCTAGTTATCTCTATCCCTACACCAGTCCCCAGGAGAGTCTAAACCTCTAAGGCTTTCAAAATTATCCTCTAAGGATGTTCTGATGCTTAACAAAGTTTGGCTTTCATCTTCAAAAATCCCCAGCTAGGATCAAGTTGTCACCAACAAAATCCCCAAAGAGTAACAATGCCTCATGGAATCTGATAATTCAACTCTTCCCTAATTCCCTAGCAAGAGTTAGTTTCCTTTTGTATTCCTCAAAACAGTTTAGACTCTCTCTTGGATTAAATAATCCTCAGCAAGAGTCAGCCTCCTCTTAGGCTTCATATAATAATTTTTTCCAGTTAGCCTCAATCTTGGGCTTTGTACAAGACAGATATAATACTCCCCAGTTGAGTCAGTTTTCATCTTTTTCAGCTTCAACCTTGGGCTTTGATCAAGGCACAAAATTCATCATCCCCACAGATGAGACCATGAGTCCCCTCGGTAGGAGGATATCCCCTATGTACATCACATTTCAAAACAAACAACCAAAAACCTTTTTCCAGATAATTAATGTAAGTGGAACACTTGTTGATTCAAAATCCAAGTTGGAGTCCCTCCTTTATCATGGCTAAAATTTCTCTTTCATCTAAGTGATGTAAGTGGCAAGCCTCTGGATTCTACACATCCATGTCAATGTCCCTCTCTTAGCATGAAAAGACTCATAAAAGAAAGATGTGGCATTGCTGGATTCCACACATCCCAGTTAAAGCAACTTCCCTTATAATCAATTCCTCAATATTTGTGATGAATAGGTGAGATATGTCCTTTTAGAGATGAAAAATTCTCTCTCTCAGTTAATACTCCTTTAGCTTCAATCTTGGGCTTTAAACAAGACACAAACACTCTTTTAGCTTCAATCTTGGGCTTTGAACAAGACATAAATACTCTTTTAGCTTCAATCTTGGGCTTTGAACAAGACACCAAACAATTTCCTCCCATAGAATAGACGGAACTACGATCGCTCTGATTTCCCTGGATCTCTTTATAGGAATACGTAGGCATAAGATTGCCAAATATTAGCAAGCGCACTAATAAAAAATCTTAGGTCCAGTACCTTCCCAAAAACATAGAAAACCCAAAAACAAAAAAAAAATTCCCCAGCTTTCCCAAATGAGAAACTTTCCCTATTCCACAGTAAATGGATTTAAGAAACCAAGCAATACAACAGTAAAACTTATGCAAATAAAGGTTCTAATAGATTACTATAGATACTCTGGGTGTTAATAGCTTCCCTTTGTATAACCAACCCCCGATCCCCGATCTCTTCGCATTTGTTAAGGAAAACATTTGCACGCAGGGTTAGTTTGAGATATCTTCCCCTTCCTTTTAAGCTTCATAGGATAATATAGAAATAAGAAAGTAGCACCAAAAGCGGTTGTGACCACGTCATAAAAACCGACGCTACAGGAAAATGGCGACTCTGCTGGGGACTTTATATTTTTCTTTCTAGGAGGGTTATGCCTTGATTTGTATTTTTTACTGTTTATTTGCTTTCTCATTTGATATTATTTACTATTTTTTCATCATACTATCTGCTTATTTGCCATACTTGTTTAATTTACCATTATCTGGGAATGTGATTAATACACATGTGGTGAGTCAAAAAGTCCTCAATGGGCTTGAGAGCATATTTTAAGATAGGAGGTGGCAGACTCAAGAAGGCTTATAGGGAGTGAATCCCGACCAAACTAACTTGAAAGTCCACCAAATCAGTGGAGGTGCCCTTTTGGAATTACTGATGTCAAACGAGCAAGTCGTGAAAACATTACTTTTTCCATTGGGCACCCGCGAAACTGAGGATTAGTAATAATTTAACCTTGACTATTCTTTTAGGATGTAGTACGGTGACTATCGGGAATACTTGATACGCGATACTGCGCTCGAATGAGATTCATCTTAAGGATATTACAGCTCTCATGAGTCAGTCGGTTTGCTGGTAATATTCTTAAGAGGGGTCAATGATTTTGAGAACCTTGTTAGAACCCGTTCTACAGGTACAAAAAAAACCCCTAGTGTATACCCTTTGGGATTGGGTAGACCATGGCTCCATGCTCAGGACGATGAACCCGTAAACCCATGTTTTTACATACTTGTGTTTGCTGCATTCATGCATTCATACATTCATAAAAACTTTAAAAAAAAAAATTTCTCAAAATTTTTAAAAAAAGAACTAAAATAAGAGGGTGTTGCAAATATCAGAAACCACGTTATGGATTTTGGTAAAAGAAAAACTCAGAAGTACACCTTCAAAAGTCCAAGACTTGAAGACCTGAGAAAATTGGGAAGATTAATTACCAATCCGGAAGCTTTCAGAGCTAAGTACGGAGGACTTTTGTCTCTTTTGTAAGTCAACATGGTGGAAGAAGTCCTAGCTACATTGGTTCAGTTCTATGACCCGGTGTACCACTGCTTTATGTTTCCCGATTATCAGTTCACACCAACATTGGAAGAGTACTCTCATCTGATTGATTTACCTATCACTGATCAGGATCCATTCTCTGGAATGGAAGAAATTCCTAAGGATCAGGTCATTGCAAGAGTCACCTCTTTGGAAGTTTCAGATATCAAAACTCACATGACAACCAAGGGAGAAATTCAAGGTCTACCAGCTAGGTTTCTATTGGAAAAAGCCCTATACTTTGCCAGTATAGGAAACATAGTTGCTTTAGAGGATAACTTTGTTCTACTCACTTATGGATTATTCCTTTTCCCTAACATTGACAATTTTGTCGATATAAACGCTATCAAGATATCCTTAATTGGGAACCCAGTTCCAACTTTGTTGGCAGATGCTTACCACTCAGTGCATTTAAGGAACTTGCACAGCGGAGGGATGATTACATGTTGTGTACCATTACTCTACAAATGGTTTATTTCCCACTTACCCAAATCTGCTACTTTTTGGGATCTCAAAAGTGGTATGCGATGGTCGCAAAAGATCATGTTTCTCACCCATTCTGATATAGATTGGTACAATCGGGTCTATGACGGAATAAAAATCATTGACAAATATGGAAGTTTCCCCAATGTACCCCTCATTGATACCAAGGGAGGAATCAATTATCACCCAATTTTAGGTCGTGGTCAGCTTGGATACCCAATGAAGAATGTACCTTAAAACGTTTATCTGGAAGGTCTTTTCTTTAAGGAATGAGAAAATGACAGAGCACTTAAAGAGGAAATTGTGCATACCTGGCGTCATATTCACAAGAAAGGAAGAGAGTCCCTAGGGAAACTAAACTGCATCTCCGCAGAGCCTTATCTCCAATGGGTACAAACTAGGGCCCTCAAGTTGAAAATGCCTTACCCTCGTCAAGAAATATTTCCCTTAAAAGAATTTGTCCTCTATTTCATGAGTGACACAGAAAAACTGTAGCTCACTTTTAACAAAAACTCAACGTGAAAAGAACTCTTGAAAGAACAAATATCATATTGTCAGCTTGGAGTGCACCAAGATTCAAGAGTTACTAAAGGAGAAAGATGCTCTGATTGAAATACTAGAGCAACATGCTGTGAAAAGTCAAGAGGAACGGAGAAGTTTACTCTCTCCTTTCACATGGCAAAGGATCCTCGACCCGAAAACGGTTGAGGAGACCCAGTCAAAGAAGAGGAAAGTGGACCAGCAGCCAGCATCTGGACCTTTTTCAAAGATTCCTTAGGATCCATAGGCATAGTTTTCCTCCTTGCACTTTGTAAAATAATGTACTTTTCCCTGTAAGATATTGTAATCCTTTGAATTCAATAAAAGGTTTCCACCGCTGTATGATATTTGCAATATAATTGTTAAGATTTACTTTAAAAAAATGAAAGATCATTCTCATTCTTTGCATATCATTTATCATTCTTGCATTACACATCTTTGTCACAAAGTTTCACACATGTGTCTCACTTTAGAGTCAAACTGTCTCATTGTACAATACTTGGGCCAATCAGCAAAAGAAAATGAACGATCTTGAGGAGGAAAACAGAGAGCTAAGAGAGGAAGTCAACACTCTGAAGGAAATTCTGGAAAGACTCAACAACATGATTGAATCCCTGGCAGCAACTCAGGATCAACCATCTCAAAAGACAGAGATCTCAGAAATTGTATCTACACCAGCGTTTGAGATACCCATCAATCTTCCACAGTACAACATGCCTAAAGGTTTTCTCTGGGGCATGCCTTTCAATTTCTTACCTGAGGGATATATACTACCCGTCACCGAAGACTTGGGAGCCACAGTCGGAACTTCCAGACCTGAAGGTTACAAACTTTAGGTGAACGAAGATGCAAGGGTTACGACAGAAACTCCTAAAGGTTACAAACTTCAGGTCACCGAAGCGCCAAGAGTTACTGCAGTGATGTCTATACCCTAACCTGTGATACATAATATCCGAAAGGAACAGATCCTTCATGCGACTCCTGGCAAAGATGAAGAAGTTTACGAAAGGATGAATGAATTCCAAGAATGGTTCTTAGAAATGTAGAAAGAACTGCATGCCATTCGCGGACAGGACTTATTTGGCAAAGATGCCGCTGACCTCTGTTTGGTCCCAAACGTCAAAATACCGCACAAGTTTAAAGTGCCCGACTTTGAGAAGTACAAAGGCAACTCTTTCCCTCAAATTCATTTGGTAATGTACGCCCGAAAGATGTCTACCTAGACACAAAACCAACAATTGCTAATCCATTACTTTCAAGACAGTTTAACCGGTGCCGCGCTCAAGTGGTACATGGGATTAAACCGTACCAAGATCAGTACTTTCAGAGATCTTGGGACAGCTTTTGTTCAACAGTACAAATATAATTTGGATACGGAACCCAACAGAGATCAACTCAGAGCTATGTCCCAAAGGGATAAAGAAACCTTCAAGGAGTACGCTCAAAGATGACGTGAAATCGCCGCCCAGATTTGTCCTCCTCTTGAGGAGAATGAGATGACGAAAATCTTCTTGAAGACATTAAGCTCATTTTATTATGACCGGATGGTCGCCAATGCACCCAGTGATTTTACCGAGATGGTAAACATGGGGGTACGCCTTGAGGAAGCAGTCCAAGAAGGTCGATTGGTTTAAGACTCAGAACCTTCCAGCAGTAGCAAGAGATACGGAAGTACTTTCCAAAAGAAGAAAGAACGGGATATTAGTAATATCTCGCAGAGTAAGCAGAGGCGAAGGTATCAATCTCGACAGGTAGCAACGGTATCTCCTGTTGTCAGTCCCGTGCCGATCCCGGCATATCAACCACAGGTTGCTCAAAGGCAACCATATCAACAACCGTATCAGCAAAGGCAACAACAGCCCCTTCAGTAGGCTCACCGGCAATACAATAACAATAATCATTTTCCACGATCACCAGGGTTTGACCCCATACCAATGTTATATATATATATATATATATATAATTATTCCCACTTTTTCTAGCCAAGGGGCACGTTCAAACCAGAACTCCTCTCACAGTACCGGACAATCCCCCTTATTGGTTCAAAGCTAATCAATTTTGCCCTTATCATCAAGGAGGACCGGGGCATAACATTGAAAACTGCCTCAACTTCAAATCTGACGTACAAAACTTTGTCAGAAACGGATTTCTATCTTTCAAAGATATGAATCCTAGTGTTCAAACGAACTTGTTGCTACAACATGAAAAAGCTTCAATAAACTTGATAGATAGAGGACTCGACGGAAGTTATCAAATTCATGATATACGCATACTAGGAACAAATCTGATAAAAATGTATTACAAGCAAAGCGGGTATGGCCATGTGCCATCTCACAACTATCATCAATGCGACATTTGTTCCAAGAACAATCAAGGGTGCATCATTGTACAAGCAGCTCTTCAAGAGCAGATGGATCTAGGCTGGATCCAAGATCACAGGGTCTGTGGAATAAATATGGCCTATCAACATCCGAACATTGTTCAAAACCATGACATCCGTGCGATGAATGTCAATCTAGTGGCAATGCACTCAAGACAAAGTCAGAATTACAATTTGTTGCTACACGACTACAATGATTGCCCAATTTATTCAAAAGACAATCAAGGATGTTCTTTTGTACAAGAAGCACTTCAGCGACAAATGGATCTTGAATGGATCTAAGACTACTATGGAGGTAATGATCACCAAGTCAATATGGTTCAAATTTTCGACATTCGTTTAATGAATACTAGCTTGGTTGAATTGCATGCCAAACAAGTCAGACTTGGTCATCTGTCACCACATAATTATCTGGACAGCAAAGATTGCTCCGAAAATGATCAGAGTTGTGCGCTTGTACAAAGAACTCTTCAGCATCTATTAGACCATTGGTGGCTCCCAGTTTACCAGGATGAAAACACATAACAAGTTAGCATAACCAATGGAAATTCGGGCACACACCAAAGTTGTGACATCTGCTTGCTGGAAACAGATTTGGTAAAGATGCACTGCATACATAGTGGGTACGGCTGGGTGCCACCTCACAATTATGAACGCTGCCAAGTATGTTCGGAGAATAGTCAAGGGTGCTACATAGTGCGATCAGCTCTCTAGAATCAAGTGGACCATGGGGAAACCCAACTATTCCTAAATTCTCTGTCAATCAATATAGTGCAGGGTTGCCCTAGACAACACGCAGTTTATGACGTTAAAAACATTGAAACATCATTGGTCAAATTTCACAAGTGCCTGTGCGGACTTAATTATTTTGGTCTGAATCACCACGATCTTTCGGCTTGCAGAAAATACCGCAAGAGTCAACATGGTTGCCTCCTTATCCAGAATAAGATTCAAGAGTTGTTGGACAAAAGAACCATCACGGTTTTCAATGAAAGAGAGCCTGTTAATTATGGAATTAACGAGGACGTTTTTACCATAATCCCTCTGCTCAACGAGCCAAAGCACTTGGGAACCCCTTTTTACAGTGGAAAATTTTCCAACGGTCCCGAGCTAGAACCAATTGAGGTTGCTTTTGATAGTCGAAAGGCCCAAATAAACCCTGTGGTCATCTACCTATCAGGCCCGGTGCCATACGAATCAGAGAAAGCTATTCCGTACAAATACAGTGCGACCACAATAGAAGATGGAAAAGAAATTCCACTGCCATCTATTGTCAACATTGTTGATATCAGTCGATTCACCCGAAGTGGCCGAATCTTAAATAGAGGAGTTGGAGAAACTGCAAAAGAAAAGGAACCTCAAGCTGAAGTTCCTAATCAAAAAATTGGTCAATCCAGCAGTGCAGAGCCTGTGAAAAATAACGATGAAATGTTAAAACTCATCCAGAGAAGTAAATACAACATTGTGGATCAATTATTACAAACTCCTTCTCGGATATCCGTGTTATCACTCCTGCTCAGTTCAGAAGCTCACAGAGAGGCTCTACAAAAAGTCTTGGAACAAGCCTTTGTAGAACAAGATGTAACAGTGGGTCAGTTTGACAACATTATTTCCAACATCACTTCCTGCAACAATTTGGGTTTCATTGATGAAGAACTTCCAGAGGAAGGCAAGAATCATAACATGGCACTCAATATCACAGTTAATTGTCAGGACGATGCTTTAGCCAGCATACTGGTAGTCACTGGTTCATCCTTGAACGTCATGCCAAGGTCAACTTTGGTACGACTATCTTTTCAAGGTACTCCGATGAGAGGCAGTGAGATCATTGTCAAAGCCTTTGACGGATCCAGGAAAACAGTTATCGGCGAAGCCGACCTTCCCATAACCATTGGTTTCCACACTTTCCAAGTCACCATCCAAGTCATGGACATCCGAGCGGCATACAGTTGTTTATTAGGACGACCTTGGATACATGAAGCAGGGACAATCACTTCAACACTTCACCAGAAGCTGAAGTTTGTCAAGACAACAAGTTGGTCACAATATGCGGAGAACAAGCTTTAATTTTAAGAAATCTATCATCATTCTCATATTTAGAGAAAAGTTCGCTGGAACTCAATTTCAAGCACTCTTTGTGAGAAATGAGAATCATCAAGAAAAAGGAATGTCAATTTCCTCGTACAAAGACGTTCTCCAAGTAATGGGAAGCAGTGACATAAAAGGATGGGGGAAAATTGTGATTCCTGTTGATAACAAGACAAGAAAAGGTCTCGGTTTTTCTCCAACACTTACCAAGATTACAAAAAAGGATGAAAGCTTTCATCCCATTCAAGATTTCTTCCACAGTGGAGGATTCCTCCACCCGATTTCTCAGGAAGTCCACACCATCGAGGAGAATAACTCTTCTGATACAGATAAAGAGTGGAAATCTTATTTCAACAATGAAGGATATATATCTCAGGAAGAAACATACATGCCATTTTGCTCTCCGAAGCAAAATCCCATATATATACCAAGATCAGACGTCAGAATGATCAATGGAGATTGCGATCCCGAGGGATGTCGTGCTCTACCCAACTCATTGGAGGAAGATACTCTGATGAAAGACAACTATGATTATAAATCATATGATCCCATGGATGATTTTCCCATTTGGAAACCTTACATGGAAGACTCAGGGCAAAAGAGTCAGCCAGATAATGCATATCTGCTGAATGACCTTGAGAAAAATTCACATGTTCACCCAGAGTCGTGGGGACCTTACCAGGAAAATTCTGCAAATGTCAAACATCATGTTGATGAAGTTGCAAGGATTGCAAGACAAGAATTTATCAACTTTGCATTTCCTGAGGTCAATGTCATTAAAGAAGATGACTCATATATCCCCTCATAAATGTGGGATACTTTGGTACAGCCAAGCAGTAAGTATGACTTTCTAGTGAAGTACACTGCTCCCGAAAGCTCTCGCATCAGATATGAAGACATCAAGCCAGCAGGATGGGGAGATCCTCTTGAAAATGAAAATACTTTTGAAGATACGATAGAAGAGTCCTCTTATGATAATGCTGCATGTGAAAAAGACTCTAGTGATCCTACTCCGCTAGAAATCAGTGTCATTACTGAAGACGGTCCTGGAAGAAAAATATCAGACTTTATGATCCACAGAGGAGTTCGTCAAAATTGGGTTGCGGTTGATGTCCTGAATATTGTTCATAAATCAAAGTAATTATCTTGTCTTTGTTTTAACCTTTCACTTTGCCCGGGTGAAAAGGATGTTTCATAGGGCTTGCTTTTCTGTAAATATCCCTATTCGCTTCGCCCAGAGCGAAAGAGTTTTGTTTTATAGGGTTGTGTTTCAAGAATCGACAAATCATAAATAAAGAATGTCATTCTGAATTCCTGCATTTATTGTTATTTTCACTTTTCGCTTTTCCAGAAAATGGTAATCCTAAAAAACAGACCAAAATAAAAACAAGCGTTTTTAAAAAAAAACACTGCACACACTTTTGCATTCTCTCTGTCTTTTCTAAAAAGAAATCATCATGTTATGCAGAGTACTTGTTTTAAACCCCATTGAGACATACGATCTAATGCCTTCTCCCAACTTTGAGTTCCCGGTATTTGAATTTGAAGAAAAAGGAGACGAAGAAACTCCAGATGAGATCTCTCGATTACTAAAAAATGAGGAGAAATCCATTCAACCTTACAAAGAACCGTTGGAAACGGTCAATTTGGGTTCATAAGAAGAGAGAAAAAAAGTTAAAATCGGAGCACTACTCAGTCCAACTATCAAAAAAGGCTTGATAGAGCTGCTCAAAGAATTTTCAAATGTGTTTGCTTGGTCCTACCAAGACATGCCAGGGTTGGATACCAACATCGTGGAACATCACTTACCACTGAAACCAGAATGCCCTCCGGTTAAACAAAAATTGAGAAGGACTCACCTTGATATGGCCATCAAAATTAAGGAAGAAGTGCATAAACAAATCGACGCAGGTTTCCTTGCCACCTCAGAATATCCTCAATGGCTAGCCAACATAGTGCCCGTTCCCAAGAAAGACAGAAAAGTCAGAATGTGTGTAGACTACAGGGATTTAAATAAAGCATGTATGAAGGATGATTTTCCCCTACCACACATTGACATGCTAGTTGAGAGCACAACAAAATTCAAAGTATTCTCCTTCTTGGATGGGTTCTCAAGCTATAATCAAATCAGAATGGCACTAGAAGACATGGAGAAAACTTCATTCATCACCCCATAGGGCACCTTTTGCTACAAAGTAATGTTGTTTGGTCTGAAGAATGCAGGAGCAACTTATCAAAGGGCTATGACAACTCTGTTTCACGACATGATGCACAAAGAAATTGAAGTGTACGTTGATCACATGATTTCAAAATCTAAAACAGAAGAAGAACATGTGGAACACCTATCAAAGTTATTCCAGTTTTTGAGAAAATATAAACTCCGCTTGAATCCCAATAAATGCACATTTGGTGTTTGTTCAGGAAAGCTCTTGGGATTCATCGTCAGCCAAAAACGAATTGAGGTTGATCCCGACAAAGTCAAGGCCATTCAAGAAATGCCCGCTCCAAAGACTGAAAAACAAGTAAGAGGGTTTTTGGGACGTCTGAATTACATCTCAAGATTCATATTCCTCATGACCGCAACCTGCACACCAATTTTCAAGCTACTCAGAAAAAACCAAAGCTGCATATGGACAGAAGATTACCAAAAAGCTTTTGACAACATCAAAGAATATCTGCTGAATCCACCAATTCTGTCTCCTCCAGTGGAAGGAAGACCACTGATCATCTACTTAACAGTCTTGGAAGACTCTGAAATTCTGTTTAAGCAGATCACTAAGATGTCGGACAGGATGTCGTGACACTTGATCTCTGCTTCTCACAAGGATTAAGGAAGAACAGAAACAAACAGTAGAAAGAAAACAACACACAGGAATTGTTAAACCAGTTCGATGATCAACAACACCTACGTCTGGGGGCTACCAAGCCAGGAATGAAATCAACTAAGTAGAATTGGTTCTAAGCTAAACTCCGACGTTTACAGTTTAGCACCTAGAAACTACCCTTCCTAGATTTCTACCTAAGACACTCCTAGGTATGAGACCCTTCTCAATTCCCTTTCAACCACAACAGTGACTAAAAATTACAACTCAATAAACTGTCCTGTCCTACTCAGGTATTCACGCAATACAAGAGAGGCTCCCAAAAAGTACAAGCCCTAGTACTCTATAACAGTTGTAAACTTCCACACATTCTAGGTCAAATCCATCCTATTTATATAGCAAAACAGAACTGGATTTGGGCTTCAAAAAATGCAGCAATTCTGCTCCACAGAATCTGCGAGCTATTCTTTTCTTCAATCCCAAGTTTCCAAAAATGTCTCCTTACATGGAAACTGCATATTCCTTTTTATAATATAGAATCTCTGATTCCTCAATCTCATATGCCACCTAGGATCAAATCATATTCCAATCACACTTGGAACACAGATACAGTTAATCCAAAACTGTAACAGACAAAGATGTCGAATCCACCTGATAGGACATCTTGTCTAACATTTTAACCAGCAGTTAGTTCATCATGTCAGGACATCTTGTCCAACATCTTTCTACTAAGTTAGTTTTTCTAAAATTGATGCCAACCTCAAGGGCTTGAACTTATCAATCTCCCCCTTTGGCAGATTTTGGGCAAAACTAACTATAATTAACCTGTAAAAAAATCAGAGCAGGGAGACCTTTATCAGAACAGCAGCAGAAACACAACTTTGTCTCCCCCTCAACCAGTACCTTCTGCAAGCTGCACAAAACTACTCCCCCTCTGTGGTTAGTAGTATATCAGCAGTGGTTAGTGATGTATCAGTTCATAGTAATTAAATTACACACCCAACAAAAATAAAAATTATCCTGGGCATTCAGCACTTACACAACAAAAAATAAAGTAAAAACATAAAAATAAAGATGAGAACTTGAGAGAATTTAAGACACTCCTCTGAAGCCAGATGGGAATACATATTCAGATAATTGAATAACATTCCCATAACTAGTGAATGGTTATGCCCCTTCAGATAGGCAAACTCCAAGCTTGCCTCTTAACACTTCAAACTGACTTGCATCCAAAGCTTTAGTAAAAATGTCAGCTAGTTGATTTTTTGTGGTAACATGCTCCAGAGTTATGATTTTGTCCTCCACAAGGTCTCGTATGAAGTGATGTTTGATGTCAATGAGTTTGGTTTGGCTGTGCTGAATTTGATTCTTTGAAATATTTATTGCACTCAAGTTGTCACAGAAAAGTGTCATGACATTTTGCGTGACATTATATTCAGTCAGCATTTGCTTCATCCACATCATTTGAGAACAGCTGCTCCCTGCTGCAATATATTCAGCTTCAACAGTAGATAAGGAGACACAGTTTTGTTTTTTACTGAACCAGGAGATTAAATTATTCCCTAGAAAAAAACATCCACCATAGGTGCTCTTTCTATCATCTACATTGCCAGCCCAGTCAGCATCATAGTATCCTATTAATACAGATTCAGAGTTGTATGTATAGAGTAGTTCATAGTCACATGTGCCATTTACATACTTCAGAATTCTCTTGACCTGATTAATATGGCTAACTTTGGGTTCAACCTGATACCTCGCACAGACTCCTACTGCAAATGTTATATCAGGTCTGCTAGCTGTTAGATATAAAAGGCTTCAAATCATGCTTCTATAGAGACTCGGATCAACACTTACTCCTTTCTCGTCTCTAGATAACTTCAGATGAGTAGGGGTCGGGGTCCTCTTGTGTTTTGCATTTTCCAAGCCAAAATTTTTAACAAAATTCTTGGCATATTTCCATTGACTGAGAAATATAGAATCATCCATTTGTTTTACTTGGAGACCAAGGAAGTAAGTTAATTCTCCAACTAGACTCATTTAAAACTCAGATTGCATTTGCTTAACAAAATGTTGAACCATCTCTTCTGATATTCCTCCAAAAACGATATCATCAACATAAATTTGTGCTATCATGAGATTACCTTCTCTTTCTCTGACAAAGAGGGTTTTATCAATTCCTCCCTTTCTGTAGCCATTTGTAACAAGAAAGTCAGTTAGCCTTTCATACCAGGCCCTTGGAGCATATTTTAACCCATATAAGGCTTTCTTCAGCTTGTATACATGATTTGGAAATGTCGGATCAATAAAGCCTTTGGGTTGTTCAACATAAACTTCTTCATTGAGATATCCATTCAGAAATGCACTCTTGACATCCATTTGAGAAAGCTTGAATTTCAGCAGATAGGCTATCCCAAGTAGCAGTCTTACAGACTCCAGTCTAGCTACAGGAGCAAAAGTTTCATCAAAGTCCACTCCCTCTATCTGAGTGTACCCTTACGCAACTAGTCTGGCCTTGTTTCTTGTAACTACTCCGTGTTCATCAGACTTGTTCTTAAACACCCATTTTGTTCCAATCACGTTTGATCCTTCTAGTCTGGGTACAAGATCCCAGACATCATGTCTCTTGAACTGCCATAGCTCTTCTTGCATCCCATTAATCCAGAATTCATCTGTCAAGGCCTCCTTGACATTTTTGGGTTCTATTTTTGACACAAAACAGGCACTTGCAACAACATCTTGAGATCTAGTCATCCTTCCTCCATTTGGATCCCCTATTATGAGTACCTTAGGGTGATCTTTCTGAATTCTGATGGAGGGTCCCTTGTCAACCCGCTCAGTCACAGTCGGTTCATGATTGTCATTGTTTGATACTGCATCACCTTCAGAGTTATCTTGGGGTGTTTCAACATCCTCTGTGACATCTTCCTCCTCCATGGGAAAGAATGCTCCAACATCATTTGTAGCTTCAAATTCCATGGGAGAGTCATCAACTACGACATTTATGGACTCCAGTACCACTTGAGTTCTTGAATTATAGACTCGGTATGCTCTGCTATTAGTAGAATATCCTAGAAAGATTCCTTCTTCACTCTTAGGATCCATCTTTCTTCTCTGCTCACGGTCTGCAAGTATGTAGCATTTACTTCCGAAGACATGGAAGTATTTCACAGTTGGTTTTCTGCCTTTCCATAATTCATACAGTGTGGTAGGTGTTCCAGACCTGATAGTTACCCTGTTTAAAATGTAGTACGTTGTGTTCATTGCTTCAGCCCAAAAGTGATAAGGAAGTTTTTTTGCATGAAGCATGACCCTTGCACATTCTTGAATCATTCTATTCTTTCTCTCGACCATACCATTCTGTTGAGGAGTGATGGGTGGAGACAACTCATGGATGATTCCTTCTGAGGAGTAGAACTCATTAAACTTACTGTTCTCAAACTCCTTCCCATGATCGCTTCTGATTCTAACAATCCCACAATCATTTTCTCTTTGAAGTTTCTGACACAATCCTTTGAATACTTCAAAAACTTCTGACTTTTCTTTGATAAAATGTACCCTAGTGTACCTAGAGAAGTCATCTACAACAACATATGCATACCTTTTTCCACCCAGGCTTTCAACTTGCATAGGTCCCATTAAGTCCATGTGAAGGAGCTCTAAGTTTTTTGAGGTGGTCTGAAGTTGAAGCCTTTTATGTGACATTCTGGTTTGTTTGCCAATTTGACATTCACCACTTATCTTGCCTACATCTATCTTCAAATTAGGAATCCCTCTGACAGCCTCCTTGGATATGGCTTCCTTCATTCCTTTCAAGTGCAAGTGACCAAGTTTCTGATGCCATATCTTCACTTCATCTTCCCTTGACACTAGGCAGGTGGGAGGACACTTAGTTTCATGAGGAGCCCATAAGTAGCAATTATCCTTAGATCTGGTACCTTTCATGATAAGTTCCTCTTTGTCGTTTGTGACCAGACATTCAGATTCAGAGAAGTTAACCTTAAGGCATTGGCCACACAATTGGCTAATACTTATTAGGTTTGCCGTCAAACCTTTGACATACAAGACCCTATCAAGGCTGGGCTGTCCATCATACTTTAACTTACCAACACCTTTTATCTCTCCTTTTGAACCATCTCCAAAGGTGACATGACCAGTGGAATGAGGTTTAATATCAATCAAGAACTTCTTGACACCTGTCATGTGTCTGGAGCAGTCACTGTCGAAATACCAGTCTTCTTTGGCAGAGGCTCTCAAGGAGGTATGAGCTATGAAGGCTACCGTTTGATCCTTAGGGATCCACTTCTTCTTCCCTTTAGGAACCTTCTTTCTTCTTCTAGATCGTGTTGATGATTTAGGATAACCATTTAGCTTATAGCAGTGAGCCTTTATGTGACCGAACTTCCCACAATAATAGCACTGCTTGTCCTGTTTCTGTTTTCTTGAAGGGGTGTTCTGAGGCCTTTGATGATGTTGAGACATTTTTCTTGACATCACATGGGCTGAGTTCCTTCCAGTCCTCTGCCCTTCATCATCCTCATTATAACCGAGACCTCTTCCACTTCCAACATTTCTTCCTGACATAAGGATTTCATCTAGCATATATGAGCTATTGTTCATCATCCGTATGTACTTGGTCATGTTGTTGAGTTTGGAGTTTAGCAACACAACTTCATCCTCCATATTAGAGATCGTTTCCAAGTGATTTAATCTTTAATCATAGAGTTGGGAAATAAGATTCTGTTGATCATGTCCCAATTGACATAGATAAGCAAGATCACCAGGGTTGAGATATCCACTATTTGACTCCTTGTCAGAATCATAAACTCCATTCATTGCAGACACCTTTTTCGCAGATTCTCCATCGCTCGAGGAGTCATCCTCAAACCACGAGGTGGATAGGCCTTTTTTCTCCTTCTTGTAGAAAGTGGGACACTCACCTCTTGTGTGTCCAAAACCTCCATACTCAAAACACTGAATTCCCTTTCCTCGATTGGGTTTCTTATCATAGCTAGGTCTTCTTCCAAAGTTTCTTGATCTATAGATGTCAGAAGTCTAAGCCTTGACATTGGTCTTAGACTTCTCATCCAGTTTCTTCGCTAGTTGATGAAATTGTTTTACAAGAAACCCTACAGCTTTGGACAAATCCTCATTGGTGTCACCCTCTTCTTGGTTGGTTACCAGGGCAAGACTTTTCTTCTTTTCATCCTTTTTGCTGATAGCCATCTCAAAAGTTTGGAGTGATCCCATAAGCTCTTCTACTTTCATAGTATTTATGTCTTGAGCTTCTTCAATAGCTGTCACTTTCATATCAAACCTCTTGGGAAGAGACCTTATAACCTTCTGAACCAGCTTGGCTTCAGGAATTTTCTCCTCAAGGTCACTAGATGTGTTGGCAATATCAACGATGTTCATGTGAAAGTCATGTATACTTTCATCTTCTCTCATCCTCAAGTTCTCAAACTTAGTGGTGAGAAGCTGAAGTCTTGAAGATTTAACTCGAGAAGTACCTTCATGAGCAGTCTTCGGGATTTCCCAAGCATCCTTTGTAACAGTGCAGTTCTTGATGAGTCTGAAGATGTTCTTGTCCACAACATTGAACAAGGAATTCAAGGCTTTGGAATTTCCTTGAGCAAGCTTATCATCTTCATCATCCCAGTCTTTGTAGGCTGCTAATTTCGACGCCTGGATTTTGTTCAGAAAATAAGTTTAAAGATCTGCCAGGATACTTTTTCGACAGGAATATGTTTTTGAAAGAGGTCAGTCGAAGGCCAATATTAATTGGAGAAGCATATTTGGAGATTTTTCTAAGTATTAGAAATGTTTCGACGGATTGGTGATGAGGCTACTTTCGACGGATGTTTTGAAATTTGAATTTAGGAGGGAGTTCGGTTTTAAAAAAGGACGCATGGAATATATTTACTTGACGAATGCATGCAGATTTCCATTTGTCATCATTAGGAGAAATAGCCGTTATTGACAGTTATTTCGATTGTATATAAATAGGGAGTCCTAGCGTTAGATTTCCGGGTGTGTTCAAAATTTGTACAAGTAACTCAAGAAATACTCAAAGTAACCGTGTGAGAGAAAAGAGTAGTTACTGAGAAAATGTACGTTTGAGAAACACCAGTTTTATTCCTTGCATTTTAATGAAATCTTAAGTTATTCATTTACAATTCCTTTTCATTTCCGTACTTTTATTTTTGCAATTTACTTACATTTTGCCATTTCTTTCAAGAACCAAAGTCTTTACTTTTAGTCAAAAAACACTAGTTGATGAAAACCGTGTTTGATCTTTGGTGGATCTTTCGCCATTTCGCCATTTTAATGAAAACCAAAGTCTTCCCATCTTTGTCTTTGATCTTTGGTGGATCCTACCCTTTAACCACAGACTTCCAAGCTTTACCATCCATGGACTTGATAAACACCACCATGCGCACTTTCCAATATTCATAATTGGTGGAACCATCAAGTATGGGTGGTCTATTTAGAATTCCTCCCTCTTTATACATCGAACCAGAAATTATCGTCCCTGAATCTCACCCAGATACAAAGCAGGATGCCTGCTCTGATACCAATTGAAATTCTGGTTAAGCAGATCACTAAGATATCGGACAGGATGTCGTGACACTTGATCTCTGCTTCTCACAAGGATTAAGGAAGAACAGAAACAAACAGCAGAAAGAAAACAACACACAGGAATTGTTAACCCAATTCAGTGATCAACAACACCTACGTCGGGGGGCTACCAAGCCAGGAATGAAATCAACTAAGTAGAATTGGTTCTAAGCTAAACTCCAACGCTTACAGCTTACAACCTAGAAACTAACCTTCCTAGATTTCTACCTAAGGCACTCCTAGGCATGAGACCCTTCTCAATTCCCCTTTAACCACAGCAGTGACTAAAAATTACAACTCAATAAACTGTCATACTCAGGTATTCACGCAATACAAGAGAGGCTCACAAAAAGTACAAACCCTAGTACTCTATAACAGTTGTAAACTTCCACACACTCTAGGTCAAATCCATCCTATTTATAGAGCAAAACAGAATTGGATTTGGGCTTCAAAAAATGCAGCAATTCTGCTCCACAGAAACTACGACCTATTCTTTTCTTCAATCCCAAGTTTCCAAAAATGTCTCCTTACATGGAAACCGCATATTCCTTTTAGAATCAAAATCTCTGATTCCTCAATCTCAGATGCCACCTAGGATCAAATTATATTCTAATCACACCTGGAACACAGATACAGTTAATCCAAAACTATAACAGACAAAAATGTTGAATCCACCTGATAGGACATCTTGTCTAACATCTTAACCTGCGGTTAGTTCATCATGTCAGGACATCTTGTCCAACATCTTTCTGCTAAGTTAGTTTTACTAAAATTGATGCCAACCACAAGGGCTTGGACTCATCAGACTCTATGGGTTGTGTGCTTGGCCAACAAGAAAAAAACAAAAAGAAAAGAGTCTGCCATTTATTACTTAAACAAGAAGTTCACGGACTGTGAAACTCGATACACTATGCTCGAGAAAACTTGTTGCGCTCTAGCTTGGGTAGCTAAACATCTTCGCCAGTACATAATTTGTCACACTACTTGGTTAATCTCGGAAATGGATTCGATCAAGTACGTCTTTGAAAAGCCTGCTTTAACGGGAAGGATTTTCCGTTGGCAGATGTTATTATTAGAATACGACATCGAGTACCATGCTCAGAACGCCGTCAAAGGAAGTGTCTTAGCCGATCATCTGGCTCATCAACCGATTGAAAATCAGGAATCAATCAAATTTGACTTCCCAGACGAAGATGTAATGTACCTCAAAATGAAAGATTGTGATGAACCGCTAACGAATGAATGGCCAGAGCCAGGATCCCAATGGGGACTAATATTCGACGAAGTTGTCAAGGCTTATCGAAATGGAATTGGGGCAATCATTTTTACACTACAGGGTACCCATATTCCTTTCACCGCCAGATTGGCATTCAAGTGTACAAACAATGAGGCCGAATATGGAGCTTGCATCATGGGTCTTGAAGAAGCTATTGACTTAAGGATAAAGAACTTGGATGTGTATGGAGACTCAACCCTGGTTATAAATCAGATCAAAGGAGAGTGAAACACATATCAATTGGGATTGATTCCTTATAAAGACTATGCAAGAAGGTTGTTGCCCTTCTTCAACAAGATTGATTTTCGTCACATTCCTTGTGAAGAAAACCACATGGTTGATGCATTAGCTACCCTATCCTCCATGATTAGTGTGAGTCAATGGAGCGACGTACCCAAGATTGACATAACGTACCTTGATAGGCCCACTTGCATATTTGCAGTTGAAGCAGTCATTGATGACAAACCATGGTATCATGATATCAAATGCTTCCTTCAAAGACAGGAATACCTGCTTGGGGCATCGAGGAAAGATAAGAAGACTCTCAGAAGACTAGCTGGAAACTTCTTCCTGAACAATGATGTGCTCTACAAGAGAAACTTCGACATGATTTTGCTCAGATACGTGGACAGACACGAAGCAAACACGCTGATGAAATAGATTCATGAAGGCTCCTTTGGCACTCATGCCAATGGACATACAATGGCAAGAAAAATTCTAAGAGCAGGATATTATTGGCTGACAATTGAATCTGATTTCTACAAGTATACGAGGAAGTGTCATAAGTGTCAGATATACGCTGATAAAATTCATGTACCGCCAACGTATCTCAAAGTTCTTTCTTCTCCATTGCCTTTTTCTATATGGGGAATTGACATGATTGGCATGATTGAACCTAAAGCCTCAAACGGACATCGGTTCATCCTAGTAGCCATTGATTACTTCACCAAATGAGTCGAAGAAGTATCATACACCAATGTGACCAAACAAGTGGTGGTCCGATTTATCAAGAACAATCTCATCTGCCGTTATAGTGTCCCAAGCCAGATCATTACTGATAATGGATCGAACCTAAACAACAAGATGATGAAAGAATTATGTGCTGAGTTAAAAATTAAACGCCATAACTCATCTCCCTACCGGCCTAAAATGAATGGGGTAGTAGAAACAGCTAACAAAAATATCAAGAAGATCGTTCAGAAAATGGTTGTAACCTACAAAGATTGGCACGAGATGCTACCCTTTGCTCTTCACGGTTATCGCATATCTGTCCGCACTTCAACAGGGGAAACCCCTTTCTCTCTAGTATATGGCATGGAAGCAATGTTCCCCATAGAAGTAGAGATACCATCAATAAGAGCCTTCATGGAGACCAAGCTGACAGAAGCTGGATGGTGTCAAAGCCGACACGATTAACTGAACCTAATTAAAAAAAAAAGAATGACGACTTTATGCCATGGTCAGTTATATCAATAGAGGAAGAAGAAAGAATTCGACAAAAAGGTCCGGCCTCGTGTATTCAGGGAAGGCGACCTTGTGTTCAAAAAGATCCAATCATTTCTCACTGATCCCAGGGGCAAATGGACTCCAAATTATGATGACCCCTATGTTGTTAAGAAAGCCTTCTCAGGAGGTGCCTTAAGACTCACAACCATGGATGGAGAAGAGTTTACCTACCCCACAAATGTTGATGTAGTCAAGAAATACTTTGTCTAAATAAAATAAAATAAAATAAAAAACGTCTCGTTGGATTGAAAACCTTAAAGGGCGGTCCAGGCAAAAATTAGAGACATAAACAATAATCACCCCGATGGATTGAAAACCTGAAAAGGAAATCTAGGCAAAAGTTAGGGATTTGTGGCAAGTAACTGCATCCGACTAAGATTGGATCATCAAAAGTGACGTCATTTGTCAAGAGATCCTCAATCAGAAGTCACCTTCAGCAGAAGCTCAGAATGCCCAGAATTCAAAATTAGTAGAAGGATAATGGTCATTATGTTTCAATGTAGCCCCTTTCTCTTTAAATTACCATTTTCTAAACTTTGTAATGCTCCATGGAATCACGCATTTGGCTGATCACCATTTTATCAATGAAAATTTGAGTCTGTGCCCTTTGTTTGCAATTCTCATTTATTCTGCTTTGCAAAATGACATTTTAATATGATCAACATTCTTGAAATGAAAAAAAAAATGAATTTTACTTTTTCAAAACGAAAATTTCAAATTTACTTCTACTTTTAAAATAAAGACGGAAATTTCCTCTGATTTATGAATGTAAGAAAAGGATACCAACAACTACTCCAAGGCAATCAAACTTCGAAATACAGCCTCGTATTTCTCCAAAAGACAGATCTTTTCAACAAGACGGATATGGACGTTTCACTCATCATCCGCGGTAGAGTTTTTACCTCTGAGAACCAATATTTGGTTTTTCTCCCCAGTAGAGTCTACCCTTGAAGAGCAAGAACGGGTTTCCATCCCTAGCAGGTTTGCACCTCCAGAAATCAGAACAAACACAGGAATCCATGTTCCTAAACAAAAGTACTACCTTCAAAATCTCTAATGATACCCCCATCTCCCAGAGTGACCGAGTATCCAATTATGTTTATCACCAGTCTGTATGTCATGTCTGTTTTGTCAGCATAAGCATCTCATACATCATGCATAATTGATTCATATTCATATTCATATTGCATTACAATTACTTTGGTCATACTCATCCCCAAGTGATAAATGTCCTCTCTCCATTAGAGTTGTCAGTTTTCCGTTCTACACTTGATAGGATAAAATCCCGATTTGAGTTCTTTCCTCGTCAGGAAATGTATCGTCTAAACAATTTCTCTCCAGTGTATTCCTGGATTAAAATCGGTCCTCAACCACTTTGATAACTTGAACCTCTGAAAGGCAAGAAGACATTTGGATATACACCTTTGGAACTTCGCTCTTCACCAATGAAGATGATATTGTGCTTCCCTGGATTAAGGAAAATCCCCCGCGGAAGCTTCTCAACAAAAGACTCTTGGCAACATGGACATCACATCCTCCAAGAGAATTTCTACTGATCGGCAAAAAAGGAAATTTGTTCTTGCCCTCATAGATTCCCAAATAAAGTAGAAAAATGGCAGTCTCTCCCCGAGAAGTTTGTCCTACTTTCAAGGAAGTCATCAGCACCTCAAAATTGAATTTCATCAAGTGGCATCTCCTTGATAAACCTCAGAGAGAAGCTTGGTGAAGACCCTTACAGATGAGCATTCCTTGTCAAGAGAAGAACTCGATAAGAAGAAACTGAGACCAGTTCCATGGTTGAAGACCAGGATCGAGGGGAGGTTTATTTCAAAGAAAATTGAGACCAATTCCATGGCTGAAAACCAGGATCGAGGGGAAGTTTCACCCTTTTCTAAGTGACATTACTTAGTAAAAGAAGATGGATGAGCAAATTAGCTACCATTCAAATCCACAATCAATATTTCGGGTATTTTGATATTTAATCCTCTTTTACGTTGAACGTCTGAATATCTTCGTCATTCACACCTTCAGGTCCAAGAAGATTAAATAGGGGTATCTTTCATACCCTAAATTATGACTATAAGACTTCACATCATTATGCAAGTCATCCCCACAATATGGTTGTACTTTCATACCTCATCCATCCTCTCAAAGATTGTCGAGTGGTCACTTTAGCCAAGAATTAGGGTTTTAAGCCCTCTTTGAGCATTCAGGCAAAGGATCAATCAAGAATTTACATGATCTTCAACTTGTCAAGCCTCTCAAACATCCATGAAGGATCAAGAGGTCTCCCACATCAAGAATCAAGCACAATATTGCAACATTTCAAGTTGATCAAGCCTCAAGATCATCAGTGTCACCAAATTAGGTTTTTTGTCGACCAAGGCCTCCAGAGAGAAATTTTCATCTTGGCATGAGCCAATACTTCAAAATATGATTCAATAAGCTCAAAAGAACCTCATGAGTCCATTCATAAGTTCAAAATAGCCTCAGGGGATGCATCTATCAAAACTCAGGAATTAGGGTTTCGACCTAATTCAACCCCTAAGTTGACTTTTGAAGCAATGCATGATCCAAGACCTCAAGGTATGCTTTAAGGACCTCAAATACATCATATTGATCCACTCACAAGATTGAATTGATTCAAATAATGTGGTTCATAAGCAATATGAGGATTCAAATTCATCTGGACCACAAACTAGGGTTTCTGAGAAGAAGTCCACCATACCATTGACTTTTCAGCAAAGCATGACCTCAAACCTTGGGAAATGATTCAAGACACTCAAAAACACCTTTGGAATCCATCCATTAGGTTTAATTTAGCCCAAGGACTTGATTTCATAAAGGATCATGAAGTTCAAGTTTCATCTAATACAAAAAAGTCAACTGTGACCAAAACCAAGTTTGACTTTTGGAATATTTTGACAAACATGGCTTCTTTAAGCCAAGAACAATGTTAACTTGTGATTTGGATCATCATCAATCAAGAAAAATCAAGAAAAGTGAGGTTACTTATAAAAAGGGCAACCTTGAGAAACTTGAAATTTCACTAAGTTATGGAAAATCATGGTTTTTACCTAACTTTGCAAGGCCATAACTTGTGATCCAAGCAACCATTTTATTCCATCCAAAGCTCAAATGAAAGCTCTCATCACATACTACAAAAGTGTCCTACGGATCCATGGTCAAAAAATTCCAAGATTTTGAGTTATAAGGCCATAAAGTTAGGGTTTCATGAGATTTTGACTTTGACACTTAGAAATTTTTAGACAGAATCTGTCTCATGTTTTACCCAATTTGGAGGTATTTTTCATTATGATCCAAGATGAATCAAGACCAAATATAAACATCAAAGTTGAAGTATGATATACAAGCTTTCCAAAGAGTACAAGAACATCCATTGATTCAACTTGAGCAAGAAGTTATGAACCTTACAACATGCCTTGATACAAACTGATTTTTGGCAGCATTGGCACATAACTTGCATCCCACGATTTCTTGAGCCAATTTTGGACACTTGCATCATTGTATTTCTGTCTAATGTCAACATAAATGATGAGGAATTTGAACCTTGAAGCCAAAGAGTCAAGAATCCTATCCCTTTGGCATGTGATCATCAATGTTGCAAATCCAAAATTCAATTTTGTCATATGGCGTTGAAAGGATACATTGAGGTGGCATGAATTAGTTCATATCAGTCCAAATGAGGCAAGCCTTATCCAAGAATCAGAAGACCTAAAACCTTCAAGTTCAGCTCAAGTCAATGGCTAGAGGAGACTTTGAACACCTAGCTATATCCATTGGGTAATAGGGTGATCCAGCCCCTATTCACTATTCCTTGCAAAACAAACTTCCTCTACTATAAATATAGGTCATTTTTGGTTTATCAAAACACGCCAAAACATAACAACACTTATTTTCCACCATTTCACTCATCATTCCAAATTTTCAAGTTCATGAGGTGTGAGAATCGAATTTTGCAATAGGGAGCAATTAAACTCAAAACAATGGTCCTAACACCTCACATACATCATATATGAGTGATCCAAACCCTTGAACAATACCTGTAACACCAGATTCATCAAGTTCATATCTTATCCCAAGCAAGCTGCAGTTGGATTCGAGCTACTCAAACTAGAGGTTTTTAATCCATTCCAAGCATCTTAACACACTACTTGAGGTCCAAGGAAGCTGTCCAGATTATCAAAACACATTTGTAACACCTACAACTGAGGATTCAAATTCCTCTTGCAAGGTAAGCCTGAACTTTTCAATCTCCATGAATCATGCATCATAAATGTTGTTTCAAGTTACCAACTTGCTTCTGGGTGCTCATTGATCATTAACCCTCAATCAATTGTCATTTATCATTCGTGTAAGGAATTTCATATTAGTTTTTGCAAATTCTAGGGTTTCTGTGTTCATGCGTGAAAACTTTCTCCACACTTATAAGAAATGAAATTAATTGCTACCATCATATTTTTGAAATTAATTGATATATTTTTGAATATTTTAAAGAATTTTATTTTTAATTGTTTTAAACATTTTAAAATAATTTCTTTTTCTTGATTTTTCAAAATCAATTTTATTTCAAATAATCATGTGAATAAAACCTTATTTTCCAAACCCTAACCAAGATTCATAACTTTCTTTTTTAATTTATTTGATATTGTTCATCATTTTTAATGGTTTTTTTCCATTAAAAAACACAAAAAATAAAATTAGGGTTTCCCTTTGTGATTTAATCTTTCAAACTTCATTTGAAACACTCATGGGCCTCTATTAAAGTGTAAGACCCAACCCCCTATGTACATAAATATATTTGGGGCCTCTACTATAGTATAAGTCCTATAACGTCTTTCGGTATCGCGGTGCGATCACTGTTTTCAAATAAATCAACTAGGTCTCTCCTTGAGTATAAGCCCCAATCTTTTGTACATAAACTTTATTAATAAACAACCTCCATGGGTCTCTCCTTGAGTTATAAGCCCCATACCTCTGTTTTCAAAATCATCCATCTGTTTTAAACTGCTTGAAAAGACCTGGGCCTCTAATAGAGTGTAAGACACAACACCTTTATGTAAATGAAAAATATTTTAGCCTCATTCATCCTGGGCTTTGTACAGGATACAAATAACCATCTGGGCCTCTATCTAGAGAGTAAGACCCAACAACTTTGTCTTCTCCTACTTGAGATTAAGTCATCTTCAAATTCAAAACTTTCTTCAATTTCTTCAAAACCCTAATTCAATCTTGAAGAAAACATTTGATCAGTCACAACACACTTGGGCCTCTATCCAGAGTGTAAGACCGACCACTTTTCTCAATTCAATCAATACTTGTTTATACACTTGTTCATATGTCTGTATATTCTTGTACATATCTTATTAAGTTCATCCTCAGCTTAGACTAGTTCAAACAATAAGATTTTTAGTCTGTACAACATAGTTCAAACAACTAGTTCCCCCTGTACAAAGGAATACATATAGCCTCCTCTTGGGCTTTATCCAAGCATCATTGCCTCCTCTTGGGCATCATACAATGAATCTCCCCAGAAGTTAGCCTCCTTTTGGGTTTTGTTTAATTTGAGCAACTATTAAAGAGAGGATTATTTCTCAGTGAAACCTCTTCTTTAATCCCTTTAAAACCTAGAACAGTTCAACAAAGAAAGGATTATTTCCCGGTGAAACCTTTCTTGAACTCTTCCTAGACTTGGAAAGTCTCCGTACTCAGCCTCCTCTTGGGCTTCATACAAGGACCCACAGGCTTCCTAGAAGTACCCCTAACCTCCTCTTGGGCTTCATACAAGGACCCCCAGGCTTCATAAAGGCATAAGATAAATCCTAGTTATCTCTATCCCTACACCAGTCCCCGGGAGAGTCTAAACCTCTAAGGCTTTCAAACTTATCCTCTAAGGATGTTCTGATCCTCAACAAATTTTGGCTTCCATCTTCAAAATCCCCAGCCAAGATCAGGTTGTCACCAACAAAATCCCCAAAAAGTACCAATGCCTCATGGTATCTGATAATTCAACTCTTCCCTAATTCCCCAACAAGAGTTAGTTTCCCTTTGGATTCCTCAAAACAGTTTAGACTCTCTCCTGGATATAATAATCCACAACAAGAGTCAACCTCCTCTTAGGCTTCATATAATGATTTTTCCCAGTTAGCGTCAATCTTGGGCTTTGTACACGACAAATATAATACTCCCCAGTTGAGTTAGTTTTCACCTTTTTCAGCTTTAACCTTGGGCTTTGATCAAGGCACAAAATCCATCATCCCCACAGATGAGACCATGAGTCCTCTCTGTATGAGGTTATCCCCTTTGTACATCATATTTCAAAACAAACAACCAAAAATATTTTTCCAGATAATTTATGTAAGTGGCACACTTGTTGATTCAAAATCCAAGCTGGAGTCCCTCCTTTATCATGGCTAAAATTTCTCTTTCATCTATGTGATGTAAGTGGCAAGCCTCAGGATTCTACACATCCATGTCAATGCCCCTCTCTTAGCATGCAAAGACTCACAAAAGGAAGATGTGGCATTGCTGGATTCCACACATCCCAGTTAAAGCAACTTCCCTTATAATCAATTCCTCAATATTTGTGATGAATAGGTGAGATATCTCCATTTAGAGATGACAAATTCTCTCTCCCAGTTAATACTCCTTTAGCTTCAATCTTTGGCTTTGAACAAGACACAAACACTCTTTTAGCTTCAATCTTGGGCTTTGAACAAGACATAAATACTCTTTTTAGCTTCAATCTTGGGCTTTTAACAAGACACCAAACAATTTACTCCCATAGAATAGGAGGAACCACGATCGCTCTGATTTTCCCAGATCTCTTTACAGGAATACGTAGGCATAAGATTGCGAAATCTTAGCGAGTGCACTAATAAAAAATATTAGGTCCAGTACCTTCCCAAAAACAATAGAAAACCCAAAAACAAAAAAATAACTTTTCCTCAGCTTTCCCAAAGGAGAAACTTTCCCTATTCCACAATAAATGGATTTAAGCAACCAAGCAATACAACAATAAAACTTATGCAAATAAAGGTTCCTATAGATTACTATAGATACTCTGGGTGTTAATAGTTTCCCTTTGTATAACCAACCCTCGATCCCCGATCTCTTCACATTTGTTAAGGAAAACATTTGCACGCAGGGTTAGTTTGAGATATCTTCCCCTTCCTTTTAAGCTTCATAGGATAAATATAGAAATCAGAAAGTAGCACCAAAAGCGGTTGTGGTCGCGTCAGAAAAACCGACGCTACAATGGGCCTCTGTCAAGAGTGTAAGACCCATTACATTTCAAACTCATGGGCCTCTGTCAAGAGTGTAAGACCCATTACATTTCAAAACTCATGGGCCTCTGTCAAGAGTGTAAGACCCATCACAATTTAAACTCATGGGCGTCTGTCAAGAGTGTATACCCATTACATTTCAAACTCATGGGCCTCTATCAAGAATGTAAGACCCATCATAATTTCAAAACTCATGGGTCTCTGTCAGAGTGTAAGACCCATCACCTTTTCAAGTTCAACCATGCTTAGACGTAGGCCTCTATAAGAGTGTAAGACTCATCATCATATTCAATTCATGTCCATATTTGTCATATACTTATTCATATTAAGTTTCTCTTGACATTTATAACACTTTATCCTTAGTTTAGACTTAGCTCAGAACATTAGGGCTCCCTCAACTACAACTTAAACCCTAATTCCCTTGGATGAAGTCAACTTCATCATAGCCTCCTCTTGGGCTTCATCCAAGCATCATAGCCTCATCTTGGGCTTTATCCAAGAATCATAGCCTCCTCTTGGGCTTTATCCAAGCATCATAGCTTTACATCTTGGGCTTCATACAAGATAACATCAATTCAAAACTCACCCCCAGTTAAGTCAGCCTCCTCTCAGGCAAACAAACTCTTTAGCTTCACATCTTGGGCTTTGAACAAGATACAAACAAACTTTTTAGCTTCGCATATTGGGATTTGAACAAGATACAAATAAACATTTTATCTTCACGTCTTGGGCTTTGAACAAGATACTCAAATGATTCAACTTCTCCCCAGAGATGAGACATTGAGTCATCTCTGTAGGAAGATATCTCTTCTATACACCACAATTCAAAATCAAACATTAAAAACTTTTTCTCCATATAAGTGATGTAAGTGGCACACTTGTTGATTCAAAATCCAAGCTAGAGTCCTTCTCTTAACATGGTCCAAAACTTTTCTTTCATCTAAGTGATGTAAGTGGCACACTTGTTGATACTATATCCAAGTTAAGGTCCTTCTCTTAGCATGCAAAGACTCATAAAGGAAGATATGGCATTGCTTAGCATTCTTTAACATCCAAGTTCAAAGCTTCTTCCCTTATGACATTATTCTCAAATCTTTGTGATAAATATGTGAGATATCTCCCTTAAGAATGACAATTTGTCTTTTCTTTCAAAACCAACAAATACCCTTTTTAGCTTCATTATCTTGGGCTTTGAACAAGATACAAATTCCACTCATAGTTAGGTGGAACTACGGGTATCATAATTTCCCTTCAAAAACAAGGTGTTTTAATTTACTTGAATCCTTATATATATTTTTATAGATATAAAATAATTCATTATAATTAAGTTCTGAAGATATATTATTTACCTTAATTTTTGTATAGATTGTCATGGGACATAAATATGTTTCTTCCTGTTTTTCAGATTCATCGAAAAAGTTCATGTTGTTATTAGACCATGAAATGTAAACTCTTTATGAATCTTTTTCTGCCATGAAATGTAATCTTTTTATTCGTAGATTGTGATGAGACATATATAGGTTTCTATATGATCAAAGATAATTTTAGTATTATGATTAAAATTTAATATATTTATGTCTAACCAAATATTTTTGAAACTATTAGAAAAGATCTTTTAATTGTCAAAATTTAGTCTATTTACTCTTATAATGGTCTGATTCACTCTTTCATTTTCGTTTTACTTTCAACATTTATATGATTATTTTTTATTTATTTACCATGTTTAAAGTTCAATACAATTCCTTATTGGAACCAAAATTGGTGTTAATTTATGTGATTCGGAGTGACATCGTGCTAATTTGTTACCCATCCTGATCGAGGAGAGTTGGTGCAAGTCTTCAGCATCACTAGGAACTATCCCCAACCAAAGCTGGAGTTCCCATCCCTGCCCCAAGGTTTTATCCTAGTTTGGGGTGAACGACTCCAGGATTCCACAACCTACGCTATTGGAACGGCTAATTCCTAAGAGAGGGTGAGAGATAACCTGATTTTTGAGGCATCACCCATGCGGATAGAGGATCGGGAAGTGAGGAAGTTGTGTGGTAAAGCGATTTCCATTGTGAAGGTAGCTTAGGGAAAACCAGCTGATGGAAATGTGACTTGGGAGCTTGAGAGCCAGATGAGGGAGTCGTATTCGAATCTATTTACTTAAGGTAATTTTCGAGGGAGAAAATTCTTTAAGTGGAGGAGAGTTGTAACACCCCAGTTTTTGAGTTATTTTTTAATTGATTTATTTGTATTTTGATTTAATTATTATGTGCGATAATTGAATTGATTTAGGTGATAAAGGGGTGTGTGGCCTCAAGATAAGAGTGTAGGAGTTATTAGAGATTGATAGAAGTGGGATAGAATTATTAGAATTTATTTTAATAATTAAAAATAATAATATTTTATTTTGATTTAATTAATTAAATGGAAAATTGAGAGTTTGGGGCTAAATTGAGAATTATGGAAAATAGAGGGGAGAAAGGAGAGAGAATGTTAGTAAGTGAAAGGTGAGTTTATAATTTAACTAGATTTACCCTATTGATATAAATTAGAGCATAAACTAGTTTTACTTTAGGGAGTTTTATATCATATGTGAAATTAAAATTTAGGAATAGAGAGGAGGTTAGAGAAGGAGCAAGAGCAAAACTAGGAATTTGGAGGAATTTAGAGAAGCAAAGTCATATTTTTTGCAGTGCTAGGATAACCAGTTTAGGGGGATAACTATCTCAATAATGGGTATATGCACGAGTAGTAGAATTAACCTCCAATAAGGCTTTGGGATTTTAATAAAATTCCGTTATAGATTATTGATTTGCTGTTTGTGATGATGTTTGATGATGAAATTCGTGTACCATGATGTGTGACAATTTTTTGTTTTGATGTGTTATCATATAATCACCATTATTGTTATTTTGATGGTTTGGGAATAACATGATTTTATGAAAACATGAATTAAAAGTGTTAGTTTGATGGAATTAGATGTATTGATGAATAAAGCATACAAACTCATGATTAAATGAGTGAATTTGAGTGTTATTTGGTGTATAATATTAGATTTTCGAAATAAGTTGTTATAATATGTTAGGGCATGTTTGGATGGGGTCTTGGAAGGAGTATTTTTTTAAATAAGTTTTCGAAATAAGTTATTATAATAAAAGATTAAGTTTTTCGAAACTGAATATTTTTTGTCATATATTCTGTCGTAATCGACTACCAGTTTAAAAATTAAGTTTTTTATTTTTATTTTTTGGGGCCGGTAATCGATTATCACTTATTAGTAATCGATTACTGCAGAATGACATAATTTTTTGAAGTAAAACTGAAAATGACATAACTTTTGTTCTGTAAGTCTAAATGATGCGATGTTTGAAGCGTTCGAGAGTTGATTTATAGATTTACATAATGATAGTGCTTTGATGAAATAATTTTATTGTGTGACTACATGATTATTGCTTGAATGTATGTTGTGAATCTATGAAGTAATTGATGAATGATGTATATATGCATACATGATGATGAAGTTGTGATAATTTATGTGAATTATGATGATGCTAAGCTACTGTATGAGCATGATTAAAGTCACTGAATTGTGAGTATGTTGATGTGGGATGAAATTTTGGGAGAAGAACTATTATTGTTGAGTCAATGCATGTTTTGTTTATTTTCGGGAGGGGACTTTAAATATTATGTTTTTGTTGCACTAACGTGTTGTGACATGCATTCATTATGTTGTTATTGATGAAAAAGGCAAGTTGCAATTCGAGTATGGTGGATTGGTGACTTGCTCCGAATCCGAGCAAGGTGGATTCGGGGTTCGAACAGGGTGAACCTGGTTCCTGAGTGAACTAATTGATGATGTTATGGTACCACATGCATATGAGTCTGGTTGAAGTTGTGAGTCTCATTGCATAACTTAATTGAATGAGTATGTGATTGTGTTGTGTATAATGATGAATTGGGTGTGAGAATGATTTTTGTTTGATTATTGATGAATGTGTAGATGTTTGAATTCTATCTTGCAGCTTATGTCGTTAAATTATTGATGTGAATTCTCACCCCCTTTGCTTTGATGTTGTCCACCATGGACATCTCGCAGATAATTAGGATTAGAAGTTGCTGTTGTGAGTGGAAGATAGCTTTTGAAGTTATTTCCATTTAGTTTCATTGTTTATTTAATGGCTATGCTTTGATCATGTAACATTGGGGATGGGATGCTTGTTTTACTTGTTGAATTCGAATTAATGTTTTTGAGTAGCTTTTATGACGTTATTTTGAAGTTAAGAACAAACATGATTTTTGTTGAGTATTTTAATTTGATTTCCGCTGCTACCTTAATACAATTGAGATATTTTGAAGTTGGTAACACTTTAATCAACATATAATGCTTGTTATATAAGTTCCAGGGTTAGGGTGTTACACGGTCCATCCGGCCAAGGTTTTGTCTTGTTGTTTGTTCCCTGGTATGTGACATGTGTGTGAAACACTATTGATAATCGTTTGTTTTTATAACCACTCGCCAACAGGAGCATGTTTGAAACAAGTGGGGGAGAAGCTTCTGCTTATATGATATGTTTCAAGCGTGGTGGGTTGGCATATCCTTTGACTCAGTTGACTAAAAAAGGCCAAGCTTATGTGTGGAGTGTTCATTGTGAAGAGAGTTTTCAAGAACTCAAGAAGAAGCTGACATCACTCTAGTTTTGATTTTGCCAAGTCCAAGTGAATCCTTTGTTGTGTATTGTGATGCTTCGAAGGTGGGTCTTGGTGACGTGTTGATGCAGAACGGCTAGGCTGTGGCTTATGCTTCTAGACAGTTGAAAGTTAATGAGAGGAATTATTCTACGCATGATCTAGAGTTGGCAGCTATGGTGTTTGTATTAAAAACTTGGAGGCATTATCTGTTTGGTTACAGATTTGAAGTGTTTAGTGAACACAAGAGTTTGAAATATTTATTCGATCAGAAGGAGTTGAATATGAGGCACAGGATGTGGCTTGAATTTTTGAAGGATTATTATTTTGGCTTGAGTTACCATCTGGGTAAAGTCAATGTCGTAGCATATGCTTTAAGCAGAAAGTTGTTCCATATATGTCAATGCTTATGGTTTTAGAAATGGAGTTAATCGAGCAATTCATAGATCTGAGTCTGTTATGCGAAAAGACTCCTAACAATGTGAAGTTAGGTATGTTGAAGCTGGCTAGTGGTATTCTCAAATAAATCTGAGAAGGTCAGAAATCAGATTTGGGTTTGATTGACTTGTTAGTGTTGATCAGTCAAGGTAAAGAGGTGGATTTCAGAATAAATGAGAATGGTGGTATGCGTTTCCGTGACAAAGTTTGTGTACTTGACGTGCCAAACTCAACAAGAGTATTCTTGAAGAAGGTCATAGAAGTTGTCTGAGTATTCATCCCGGTGCTACTAAAATATATCAAGACTTGAAGAAAATGTTTTGGTGGCAAAGAATGAAGAAGGATATAACCGAGTTCATTTACGTGTGCTTGAATTTCCAAAAGTTGAAGATTGAGCACCAGAAGCCATCTGGGTTGATGCAACTGTTGAGTGTTCCTGAGTGGAAGTGGGACATCATTTCCATGGATTTTGGGACAAGTTTACCGAGTACGAAGAAAAAGTGTGACTCCATATGGATTATTAGTGATAAACTGACTATATCGGCTCATTTCATATCGATTAAAATCATATATCCTTTGCCGAAGTCAATTGAGTTGTATATTAACAAGGTTGTTAGCTTGCATGGTATTCCTTCGGTATTGTTTCTGATAGAGACCCGAAATTCACATCGAGGTTTTGGGGTAGTTTGCAGAAATCCATGGCTACTAAGCTGAAATTGAGTTTTGCTTATCATCCACATATGGACGGTCATACAGAGAGGACTATCCAATCTTTAGAGGATTTGCTGAGAGCTTGTGTTATGGAGCAGGGAGGTAACTATCACAGTGAGAATCGGAGACCATAGCTATTGATTAGCTAGACTCACAAAACATAAGATATCACCACCGATCTTTAATTTATCCAAGGGAAGGGGAAAAGAATGAATAAATGCAAAATAAACATGCAAAGCATATAAAGTAAAAAAACTAAAGGCTAAGCAAGATAAGAGATCTAAGGTACGGGGGTTGGTTATACTAAGGGAAGGTGCTAGCACCCTAAGTATCTATAGCATCCTATAGGAACCTCTTGTATTATTTGTGTTTTTGGTTAGAGTTGTTTGCTATTGGTTGAAATGGGAGATGAGAAGAGAAATGATTTTTATTGTTTTTCTGTTTGGCAAGACATGAAGTCATGTGCCTACGTGCCAATGAAGGATTAAGACCTCGTTGTTCGGGGTATAAATAGAAAAGGGTTTGTTATGGTGTATTTTAATGAAGAAGAGACAAGTTGTCATCTTAAGGAGAATACTTAACTAATCCACCACAAACAAGTGGAAGATGGATCTTTGCCTCACGATGAGATAAGGGCTCCAACTCGGATATAGAATTAATAAGTATGTCACATACCTCTCTCAAGTGGAAAAGAATCAACATCTTTCTCATCAATGTTATGGGGTAGGAGAATTATATCTCAACTAGGGATGACTCATGTCTAATCTCTTTTGAGAAAATGTTTTAAATTGAAAAGCCAAGTGGCAAAAGATTTGAGTATAGTTTGTGTGTTTTAGTCTTATGAAAAAGTTTTGATATGCTTGAGATGTCTTGAAGCATTAATTAAGAAAATTGTTTGAAAAGTCAATGACTTAAGGTCAAGGTTTCTTATATAAAAAAGTTTTAAGTTTGAAAGAGGGAAACCTAATAGTACACCATCTAAGGGTAACAACCTAAGAGTGTCACAACCTAAAGTAATCAATCTAGAGTCAACAATCTAAGTATATATAACATAGGGTAATCAACCTAAAGAGAAACAAGGATCATACAATGGGTGAAAAATTCAAAAAGAGAAATGCAATGCACATGACAACAAAGTCAACCATAAACCCTTCCCTTGGATTCAGACATACTCAAACATAAAGGTTTAAGAGCCACTAGTGAATATCAAATAAAATAGGCATCATGACAATAATATGCTAAGAGAACAAAGCAAAGCCTCAAGTATCAAAGTTAAGCTCATATAGCAGCATGTGTGTAAAGCAAAGATCAAGGCATACACAAACTCATAAGGCAATGCATTACAAGTGACCTCAAACAAAACCCTAATAATGTAGTTTATGGAATCAACAAACAAAGAGGTTATCAATACATGTCAGAAAACATTACCCACAACCATCAAGTCAAACAAAATCCAAGGCATCACATAGATATATCTTCATCAAGTATCACATCTAAGGCATAATCAAGACAAGTAAAGAACCTTCACATGGAGAGCATACAAGTATTCATATTTCAAGAATCAATTTACGAATCAAACCAAAAGTAATAATCAAAGTGTAACAAGATTATGACATTCACAAAACACATGAAAGAAGAGGTAAACAATGATTTATCAAGAAACTATGACAAGCTAATAAATACACAATAAATCATATGACCAAAATGAAAACAAGCACAAATGAAATATTTTTATATTTTAGTTTGAAATACAAAAAAGGATTAAAATAAATAAATTTTTAAAAGATAAAATAAAAATATTTCTTTGATTTTTAAATACTAAATAACTAATTAAATTAGAAAGTAAAAATATTAAAAATAAATTATTAAAATTTTTTTATTTGTTTTTTTAAGAAAAAAATAATTAAAATACAAATGGGGGATAACCGCCCCCACTCTCTAGTAGTCTTTTGTTCTTCCTGAAACCGTTTGAAAGTTAAGAATGGCTCATGTAGCATATTTGGATCAAATTTTATGGATTATGAATGACTATATTGATGAACTCAACATACTGAGCATAACTTAACAAAAATGCAACCAACACTCCATATGAAACAAGGAAATCCCCAACCAATTCTAAATAAACAAGCTATATTTACTTTTGAACCGAGTCACGATAATAAAGCCCTAAACAATAGGTGAATATGAAAACCACAGGTGTAGCAGAAACAAAATAGTTGTGATCCCGGTTTGACAATGTCAGGTAGAGGTGATATACACCTCTCTTCCTTTAGCTTATTTACAAAATCACTTTTTGAAGAAACAAAACTTGTTGCACTTATATACTTGCCATTTAAACACAAATCCAAACAATAATCAAACCATGAAACAAATTTGACATAAACTTGGTTCTCTCACATTAATACAACAACACATACATGTTTCTATGATTCTATCTACTTTAAACGCAAATCAAAATGAAACTCATGATGAACATAATTAATGCATAACCGAATGAAAAAATCAAGCTGAATATGTGACAAAATATATTCAAAGAATTAACCACAACCTATCCGAAATTCAAGTCCAACGTCCGGCTCGAATAAAATGGGTAGAGGAAAAATGGAAGAATGAAGATGATGAGAGTGGATGAGGAGTAAGCTGAGTCTGAAGGTTGTTTGTGTGGTAGTGAGTGTTCTGTCTTTCGGATAGAGCAGTGGAGATTGAGGAAAAAGGTGAATCACATGGTGGAAGATGATATGTGATACTACCACATGCATGCATGTACAACACATATAATGAAAAACTAACATAACCAAACAGTCACACACATTATCACACACAACTCATGATGATTTCAATACAAGAAACAAGCATTCACATACAAACAAAAACACAACATGAATATTAAACACATACTATACATTACATACACAATACCAACACAATATTTACAAGAACACAGGGTGGAAGAGAAACATTTGAAACTTAACACCAATGGCGAAAATGTTCCCAGCTGCAAGTTGAGTTGTGGACTTTGATGGTGATAGCAAGGAGAGTATTGTCCCTCTTTGTGAAAATGAAAGTGGGGTGTTGAAGTTTTTGTAATGGAGTAAAAAAGAATGGAAGTTTTTTCAACAATAGTTCAAAGCTCTCTTGTTCAAACTTGGATCCCCCTTTTTTCTGATCTCTCTCCCTTTCTTTAACAGCTATTTTTCTGTTTTTTTGCAAAGACATTGGGTTCTTCAATCCTAATCAACATGTTTTGGTCATAAGCATGAAAATGGCAAAATGTTGTATGGTATCTCACTTTTGGAAGCACCAAATGAGACAAATCTTGGTGGTTGGAGTTTTTCGCCTTTTGTAGCATGCATTATATCTGAATTGTATCAGCTAGAAATTGACTTGTCTTGCCTTGGTCAATGGGTGTCAAGACAAGTTGGTCATGGCACCAAAAATTTGCATAGTGAAACAATTCCACCATGGCTTTTTGCTCAAATCATAACTTCATACTTGAGCCTCCAAAATTCATGCTCTTGGTATCAATGGAAAGAGGGGACAAAATACTATAACTTTGATGTTGGGAGCTTTCTTTGAACCACATTGGATCATGAAGAAAACTTGTCATGAAAAGTGGAAGTTTAAACTATTTGACACTTAGAAAATTCTGGGTCATTTTGCCTCGAATTGATCATGATAAAACCTCTACTTTGGCCACCCATATCTTCCAAATGGTAAAAGCTTTTGAATCCATTCTTTCACCAAAATGAAGTATAAAATGTGGTTTTCAATATCTTCCACTCCAAGAAAGCTTTTGGCTTGCAATTTTCAACAACTTGTAGTATCAAATGCCCTATTTTAAAGTAGCTCTCAAGTGTTTCCACTGGATGCTTGAGGAAGAAGTTACAATCTTGGAAAGTAGGTCATTTGACCATGGAAATTTGTACTTAGAAAATATTCCAAAACCCTAATTTCATCAATTTTGCATCTTTTCTTGATTCTTTTGATTTAACATGATCAAATTCAATCATCCTTCATATTTTCATGATCCTTGACTTGAGAAATCCATATTTGACCAAAAATCTCAAAAGTCAAACTTTGACTGTGATCAACAGTTGACTTTTTCTCAATTGAACTAGAATTCTTCAATTATCAATGAATCAAACTTCTTGAACTAATCCAAACACATTAATGGACTAAAATGATGCATTTGAGGCCTTTGAATCATACTTTGATGGATGAGATCATGTCCAGATGAAAGAGTCAACTTTAAGTTGTCTTTGGTCAAAACCCTAATTTGATGTACCAGATGACTTGGGGCTTGATAAAATGGCATTGATGTAATTTTGCACTTGATTGTGGATGAAAGGAAACTTTTGATCATGTAGAGATGAATTGGGAACTTGGGATGTTGAGGACCACACAAATCCTTGACTGATAAACTTCTTGAGCTCCTTGGTGCCAAAACCCTAACTTGTAATCAAAACAAAGCAAGACACATTTTTTTGTATTTTCAATGGGGTTAGGAATGCATAAAAGACACACAAATGAGATGCTTTATTTCATGCAAAAATGATGCAAATGAGGTGGAATCTTAGGATTAAAAATTAGGGTATGACAGTAACTGGAATAATTACTTACCCTTGGTTGAGCTCACTTACAACAACGATATCAATTCTAGTATTAGAATGACATCGTTTGAGGCTTTGTATATTTGAAGGTGTATAACACCTTTGTGTTGGTATGATTATGGTGTAAGTGTTGTGCTTGGACCTGAGATTATTCAGTAGACTACCGAGAAGATCAAGATGTTCCAAAAGAAGATGAAAGCTTCGCAGAGTCCCCATAAGAGTTATCATGATAAGAGGAGGAAAACAAATGAGTTCCAGGAGGGAGATCATGTGTTTTTGAGAGTCACTTCGATGATATGGGTTGGTCGTGCTTTAAAATCTCGAAAGCTTACGCTGCATTTCATTGATCCTTATTAGATTATGAAATGAGTAGGATGAGTGACCTATAAAGTTGCTTTACCTCCATTTCTTTTTAATCTTCATGATGTCTTTCACGTGTCTTAGCCGAGAAAGTATATTCCTAATCTGTCTCATGTGATTCAAGTAGACAATGTGCAAGTTAGAGAGAACTTGACCGTTAAGACATCTCCCTTAAAAGTAGAGGATCGCGAAGTGAAGCACTTGCGAGGAAATGAGATTGCGCTGGTGAAGGTGGTGTGGGGAGGACCTGTTGGTGGCAACATGACGTGGGAGCTGAAAAGTTAGATGAGAGAGTCGTATCCGACTTTGTTTCCTTTAGGTAATTTTCAAGGGCGAAAATTCTATAAGTTGGGGAGAGTTGTAACACCTCAAATTCAAATAATTTATTTAATTAAATTTAGATGCATTTTATTTAATTTGTTAAGTGATTTATATGCTTTTATATGGATAATTGGAAATATTTATGGTTTGGAGGGTTTTGAGAGAGTTAAGGGAGTTGTAGGGATTAGTTAGATTATTATAATTAATTTAAGTTGAGTGGAATAATTAAAAGTAAAGTAGTTGTAGAAAAATAAGAGAAATAATATAATTTGGTGGATAATTGAATTATTAGAAATTAAAAATAAAGAAAATTAGAGTTAGTAAGAGGAGTAGGGGCAAGAGAGAGAATATTGGAGTAAGTTGAGGGTAATAAGGGAATAAACTAATATCAGAGAATTAGGTTTTTGTTTAAATAGAAGAGAGTGAGGGATGAACCTTGACAATACATATTATTTTGGAGAACGAGAGAAAAAAGGTAAGAGAGACAACCTAGGGTTTGGGGAGAAAACACCATTGTTAAGGAGCTTAAAGCCCGCTTTGCTGGAAATTCAAGGTAAGGGGGGAGATTACTCTTCTATGGATGTATGTTGTATAAAGGGTAGAGAGGGATCCCTGCGGAGGAAATATACTTCATCGTAAGGTTGGAAATGAAATGAACTTTAGATGCAATTTATTTGTGACTTGGTTTTGGATGAAACAAAATTTGATTGTGGAATTTTGCGATTCCCGCATACTATGTCAATGTTCCTTACTCTTGAAGCAGTGATGTTGATCTTCGATGTAGTGTCCGAGGTGAACCTGCGAAGTTAGTACTCCAATGCGCAAGTCAGTTTAAAGTAAAAAATAAGTGAAGGTAAGAGTATAGATAAAAACTGTACCTTGACTTTCACGTGTGCTATCTATATACGTTAAATAATTTTGATTGAACTCGATATATGAATCTTATTCATTATGGGCTTTGACCGGCCCAGAAAAAAATATTAATCATAAATATGTTATAAATATCTACCATTTATTGCACATAGCAATTACTAAAATAAAATAAAAAATAATTAAAAATTTTATAAGAAAAAATGATAATATTGAAAATAAAAATTTATTATTACTTTGATATGTAAAAGTATAAAAAAAAGACATTACAAAAGAAAAGAGAATATATTTCGAAGTTAAAATTCTTACAATGAGGATTAGATCAATGAAAATCAATTATGATAAGGAAATTATTAGTCCAAACCATTTAGTCAAAAAAAAGGAAGAGTTCAAACTTGGGAGCCAAACCCAAAACCCAAAAGGTAGTAATTGTTTTGGAAATTGTGACATTCTTTCCAAGAAGCATATATACTATTGAACAATCCACAAATTCAAAGGAAATATGGACGGCGCATGAGACTACCTGTAGAAACAAAATAAAAACTAAAGAAAAAATTTCCCATTTCCAAGTGAAAGAATTGAAAGATAAAAATAATAAATAAAACAAAACTTTAACACCAAAGTCTATGTTCTAAACAATATGGTAGCTTCTAGCCTTCTATTAACAGTTAAAAGCAGTGAGGGAAAGGAAACATGGGCTGCATGACCAATCCAAACACCACAAAATTGGGTAAGTTGCTATTGTTTTTAAAGACATGAATTGAAGGATAGGTCAGAAGAGCCTCAAAGTAACACACCCTACTTTCAATGGAACCACACCTATGATCAATCTATGGAATCAAACGTCACATTGATGCTTATAAAATATAAAATATGTACTCACTAGATGGCAAATCTAAAGAAAAGACAAGTTTCTAGTTTTTGATTTAGATTCATTCAATACCTAAAAGTGAGATAAGGCATTGTATGTTAAATTTTGTTCCTAATCATAAAATATTGGTTGCAACCAAATATACATGTGTGCATGTGTGGTCTAGTGGGGAAACGTTTGAATTTTGATAATGTGTTTTTTTCAAGGTCTCAGGTTCGACTCTTGTTGGGTACAAATTACTTATTAAAATATATATATTTGGTTATTAATTTTTTTAGATAAAATCATGTCTATGTTTATCTTGTCATCTATAACTGGTCTTAAATTCAGATAAAAAAGAGTATTAAGTAGTTGACAACAAACATAAAGTTTTATTGAAAAATCTCAAAATTAACAAATTTAATAAAAATATGATTTTAATAGAATATTATTACTTTATTTGATAAAATAATAGTTGATAATTATTTTTGGATTATCGAAAAAAGTTTATTATAATTTTTATTAAAAAAATTTAGAAAAATTAAATTTCACATGCTCACCATATCTCATTGATTCAAACTCACATCTTTATGAGTTTTTAATTGAAATTTATTAGGGCCGCCCACAAAAGGCCTAGAACTGATAAGACCTAAAAGCGAAGCAAACAAGTCAATTAGACGATGGACCGCGATCTACACTACATTATTCTTTTTTCAATTTAAATCATTTCCACTATAAAAGAGAGAAGATGTACAATTATCAAATATTCAAACACATTCTCATTTTTCGTCAGTTTTCATTTTCTAAATTACTTGACTATTGAAATACTAATTTTATAGATCAATTTTCTCTCTACCATATTAAAAACTCACTCCACGAGTTATTTAATCATTGAAGTGTTAATTTTATAGATCAATTATCGCTCTACCATTCCAAAAGTTTACTCCACCGTACCAAAACTCTATTTCTCTATTTCACCTAACAATTCTGATTTTTGAATAGAACAAAAACCTTATCAGCTGAATCAACTTATATTGGCAATAGACAAATGATATGACTTAACCACTATGCTTCTCTTCCAAACATTCCATTCCATGTCCAACAAAACAATAATTTTTTTAAAACAGTATTCTTATAATTAACTACACAAGACCTTTATCTTTATTTTCCTCTTTAACTACTTTTACTTTATTTCCAAGACCCAAAATGTTCAAACTACTGTACCCAAAATTCAGCTACAGAACACTACTAGATCTCACTTCACACATCACACTTCACAATAAAACCAAACAACAACAACTCTCTCCACTTTGCTGACCACGGTCAGCCTTCGTTCAACTGCCCGTCTCATTTCACACACAAACCATAAAGCTAAACCAACTGCCCGTTGCCCTTTTTCTCACAACCTAAGATTATTTAATAAAGCTCTTATATATGTTCTCTTTTACTGCACTTTTTTCTGTTCAAATTCGTTACTTTGTTTTCTATTGTTGTCACATAGAACAACGAGATTGCTTTGGTTTCTCTCTCTATCTCTAACCTTACTGCATTGTCTTCTTCTACTTATTACTTCAGAATCTCTTCTCACTTCCATGCATTATTCATAAAGTCTTGTTTTTTCTCTCTCTAACTCTCTCTCTCTAGGAGTTTTTATTTGTGTTGCAAATGAACTTGTTCTTGTTTCTTAGCTGAAAATATTAGTAACTGGTTTGGGTGGTGTGTATGAAGTAGAGGTGTCAAAATGGGAGATGAAAGTTCAAAGAAAACTAAGGTTTTTGTTAATTATTGTTGTTGTTATTTGGTTATGGAAATGAAATTCAATGTTTTTATGAGGTGTTGATTTTGTGTATGTATGGTGTTTGATGAAATAGCTCTCGTGGTCGAAGAAAATGGTGAGGAAGTTTTTTAATATCAAGAGCAAATGTGAGGATTTTCGAGATGATGATGTTGTTTGTGGAGGTTGGTGTTTTTGTTTTTCTACAAACTTGGCTTGTAATAGTGACCAGTTTCAAGAATTTGAAATGAAATTAGTTACTATTGTTGTTTCATTTGGTGAATTGAAGGTTGTAACTTGTAAGTTGTAACACTGTTTTTCTTTTGCAGGAAGTGAGGTTGAATATGGAAGCAGGAATAGCTTCTCTGAGAGAGAGCCATGCACGATCAAAAAGAGCAAAACAGGTTAAAAGAATCAGTCAAAACCATTTCTTGAACTATGATGGTCATTTGAAGTTCTTGATGGTAATAGTATTGTTTAAATGCTGACATTTTTGCATTGCTATGAACAGAGAAGTTTAGTAGGAACAGCAGTCAGGTTAGGCGAGGAAGAATGAATCTCGATCATCCTCGAATTATCGATGTGCAGAACTATAGGTACCGACTTCTCCAATTTTACATTTTTTGGCAAGAAATGATAAAGGTTTTGTTCTGTTTCTCATTAATTGTGTGAATATTGAGCAGCATTTTTGTAGCTACATGGAATGTAGCTGGAAGATCACCACCAAGTAATTTGAATGTAGATGATTGGCTTCATTCCTCACCACCAGCTGACATTTATGTTCTTGGGTAAGAATTGTTGCTTGACATTAACTTTTCGGTTAAATATGTTTTTAGTCTTGATAATTATCTCGAATTTCGCTTTTAGTCAATCTCAACAAATTACAAAAAAAAATGAATATTTAAGGCTTAACTGTTTTACCAATGATATATTTTTCTATTCTGCCTGTTTCTTACAGATTTCAAGAGGTAGTTCCATTGAATGCCGGTAATATCCTAGGGGCAGAGGACAATGGCCCTGCCAAAAAATGGCTGGCTCTTATCAGAAAGACTTTAAACAATCTTCCTGGAACAAGTGGAAGTAGTGGATGTTATACACCATCTCCAATTCCTCAGCCAGTTGTAGAGCTGAATGCAGATTTCGAGGGATCAGCTAGGCAGAAGAATTCGTCTTTCTTCCACAGACGATCGTTCCAGACGGCTTCTAGTGGTTGGGGAATGGACAATGATCCTTCAAATGTTCAGCCGCAAGTAGATCGAAGATACAGTGTATGCGACCGTGTAATTTTCGGTAACAGGCCTAGCGACTTTGATCCTAGTTTAAGATGGGGTTATAGACCTAGTGACTATTCAAGGGCAAGTGACTACTCGAGACCGAGCGATTATTCAAGATGGGGTTCGTCTGATGATGATAATGGCCTTGTGGATTCACCGAGTACAGTCTTATTTTCACCAATGTCAACTAATGGTGGAACTGCCTCTAATGAAGATGGATATAGCATGCCGGGACATTCAAGGTACTGCCTTGTTGCAAGTAAGCAAATGGTGGGAATTTACCTTACCGTATGGGTAAAAGGCGAACTCAAAGATCATGTTCGAAACATGAAAGTATCGTGTGTTGGCAGAGGATTGATGGGTTATCTCGGAAATAAGGTGAGTTTAGCTTATTATGACTCGTGACAATCCCGACTCTTGTTTTTACATTTGATTAATAAATTTACGGAGAAAACGATTGGCTTAAATGAGAGTTATTTTGGTTGGATTTTGCAGGGATCCATCTCAATTAGTATGTCTGTGCATGAAACAAGCTTTTGCTTTATATGTAGTCATTTAACCTCAGGACAGAAAGAGGGTGATGAACTAAGAAGAAATTCTGATGTATTGGAAATTCTTAAAAAGACTAGGTTTCCTCGTGTTCATGGCGTGGACAACGACAAATCTCCTCAGACAATCCTCGAGCATGAGTAAGAATGAATAACTAATGCTTAATTAAGCTCCTGTGAATAACCTATTGTATAACTACTTAATTAGAATGGTTTTTATTTTTTATTGTCTTTTCTTCTCATTTGCATATTCTCATTTTAAATTCATTAATGTAGTCGAATCATATGGCTTGGAGATTTGAATTATCGGATTGCTCTCTCCTACCGTTCTGCGAAGGCACTTGTTGAGATGCAAAATTGGAGAGCATTGTTAGAAAATGATCAAGTATGTCTCTTTAACCTCATCAATAATCCCATGTTTATTGTTTTCCTCCAATGTATTATTGTGTAACAAACTTAACAAGCCTTAACTATTGACACTCGTGACAGTTGAGAATAGAGCAAAAAAGAGGTCGTGCGTTTGTGGGATGGAACGAAGGGAAGATATATTTTCCTCCAACATACAAGTATTCAACTAATTCAGATCGATACTCGGGAGATGATATGCACCCCAAGGAGAAAAGGAGAACACCTGCATGGTAAGATTTCTTGAAATTTGGATTAAGCTTAATTCAACTCTACAAAAGCGGCTTATATATACATTTTCCAGACCTTATTTGATTAAATGTTGAACTCTTAACAAGATTATCACATAGCTTAATATGAATTTAGAAGACATGCACTATAAATGCTAAAAGTCAATTCTGTACCATGGAAAAAATAGATGTTACAAAATGAAGTATGTTTCATGATATATGATATAGTTTGGACAAATGGTTACAACTTATGCTGACATGAATATTTTTTGTTTCATAGGTGTGACCGTATTTTATGGTACGGAGAAGGTCTCCATCAGTTATCTTATGTTCGCGGGGAATCAAGATTTTCCGACCATAGACCAGTTTATGGCATATTTTGGGCCGAGGTTGAGTCAACTCATGGAAAATTGAAGAAAAGTATGAGTTGTTCTGGTTCCAGAATTGAGGTGGATGAACTTATGCCATATTCCGGGGGATATACTGAGCTAAACTTTTTCTAAAGATATGGAAGGCCGAACAAGAAACGTCTCCATCCATAACCAAGTACTTTATCTATTCCTTACACACTCTCATAATCATGCTTGTAAGATAGTGGAACTTAAGCCTCTTAGAGTTTATATTTTTCTTCTTTTTCTTTAAATAAGCTCATTCAAATACAACATCCAAATAGAAAAATAAAAGTCTATGTGCAGAACCCTAGGAAAACTTGACCCTTCCCCAAAAAGGGGGCCCAAATGTTTCCTTATGATATTGATGGTTAGACCAAAAGTACAAAATTCTGAGGCTGCAACTGGCTTATATAGAATTGAACACAACAGAATGGAATATTGGATTATGCAATCAGAACATACAACATAAAGAATATTCAAACATGATCTTTGCCATTAATTATCCTCTTTAAATTGACTTATTTAAGCCTATCTACTAATATAAACACTTGTGAGACCGTTCAGAAGAGGTCATGAAAACAACTTATGACACGTTCATAACCTGTTTTCAACTTATTGCTACAAACACTACAAGATATCTTATATGAAAATAGTTTGACTTTATATTATATTTTGTGATTGTGATAGCTTATACATAAACACTTATTTGATAAATGCTTGTGCTACAAGCACTTAAGTAAGTCATTTTCTGAACAAAGTTGTGTATCATGCATTATTAGATATACGAATTCATTTCATGAACATGAAAGCCAACATAAACATACTATGTTTAAAGTATAATATGAGAAGTCTATATCTCATTCTCTTCTACCTTGAAGTCCTTTTGTTCTTTTCTTATTGTCATTACAATTATTCTTTTTTACTTGAAATAGAAATCTTACATGCGCCTGTTACTGTTTCAGCAAAATGGTCCCCATTTACCAATAGGGATTTTACTTTGAAGAAATTCTTTCGATGGAGAGAGATAGATAGGGACAACCCATTTCCCACATACCGAAAAAGGTTAGTTTTTTCTTCTCTCTTTCATGCTTTTTTTTTTCTTTGTTCTGCTTTTGCCTCATTTCTTTGTCTAATTTTGCCTCCACTTTACCTTTTTCAGTTTACAATCTCTAGTTTTGGTGCTTTCCCTAACACATGATCAATACAACACATCATCTTGATACCAAATTAACAAACACTCAAAGTTTCCATTTTATCAATCATTAGGTACTACTACATTGTTGTTACTATTAAATTATCAATGCTAGTTTATGTATACTTTTAATTAACTACAATAGATAGTACATGCTTACTAATGATCAGAGCTTTTTTTATTGTGCAGGCAGTTGAACAGAAGATTCTTTTTTATTCAAGATTTTTTTAATTGATTTAGGGAATATTTATGATAACGGAATGAAGGTGGAAGATTGTCAGAATAATCATTTGGGCACTAACTTTATTTAATGTAATGTAAAGAGAATGAGAGTTTTGATGTATAGTGATTGCTGCCACAGTAAAAAAAGATATTGAAGTTCATAATTGATTCCAGAAAATCTCGTGTGCTGAGTTCTCTGTTTGTGTCTGCAATCTGCATGATAATTTTTTTACTGATAAAGTTGGTTTTGACATCAAAATAAAACAGAAAAGCACTATTGTGATAGTCGTCTCAAGTTTTTTGAAAGTTCCGTGTAGGTTAGTTACAATTTAACCATGACAAAACAAATAGAGATCTTATTTTACCATAATTTAACTGAAACAATATTTTACGAGACAATGTTTGACCATGTTTTAACCGTGACAAATTTTAGATCTTGTGCGATAGTCTATCTTGCACGTTCTCAAAACAAAGACAGTCTGATTATCGTTGCAGGCTCTTCTTGTTACTAATGAGGAACAGTGTTTGAGTATTAACAAAACCAAAAGAGGCATGCAAGTTTGGCGGGGAAAATTGTTGGAAGTTTTAATACAACTGGGCCCTCTCTTCTTTCAAGATGCTATTTATTTCAATTGCTGTTGTTTACTTTTGACTAGATGGACCTTAGCTACTTTACCTTATTACCTGTTTTGTTTTGGTGTGTGTGTATATTTAGGATCCCTAAGAAAAGTTGAAAGATTAACAATTGCAGAAAAGGACTAATGCTAAATCATTAGTTGAGTAATAGTTCTATTGGAAGGTAAACTAGTGGTACACATTCCACAATAATTACTTCACTATCATTTTTTAAAGTAGTTTCATAAAAGTGATAATTGTACACAAATGTGATATGAAAATATTTTAACTACTTAAGCTTAGTGTCCATTATGGAATGGGAAGGAACCTCAAATTTACTTACTATATTCAGTTACTTGAAATCTTGAATAATTGATCATCAATTTGCATGTAAGAACTCAAATGTTACAAGTTGTGACATCTTGATAATTGGCGAAGTCTCCTAAAGTAAAAAATAAATGATCAAATTCTTCTTTATTAGAAAAAAACGCAATACATATCAGAGTAAAGAGAAATATACAAAAGTTTTGTTCACGTAGTTCGGACAAATTGTCTACAATTGCGACTATACAGTAACTATAGTTTATTTTATTTATATCTTGTGAATTGCGTATAGATTACAATGTTACAAGCATATATATATATACGAGATTTTAGTTTATCTAAAACCCTAATCCCTAATTTCTCTCGACAAACAATTATCTCTACTCATAATTATCTCATTCTCTCAACAACCTATAGTTATCTCAAAAATCCATAATCATCTCAACAATATGAGTTATACTCTCAACAACCCATAGTTATCTTAAAACCTCATAATTATTACAACATATGAGCCATATTAACACTCTTCACCTTGGCGAATATCACACCCCTATGAAGACTTCTTGCATAACGATTCGTCCTGGAAACTAAGGTGGTACACCTCCTATTTAACACTGAGAAATACGTAATAAGTCAAAACAGTGTTTGAACTTCTCAGTGATGACTGACTTGGTCAACATATCAACTGCATTATCTAAAGTGTGAACCTTCTGAAGTAATATCTATCTGGACGCCAACAACTCCCTGATCTTGTGGAACCTCACATCAATATGCTTAGTCCTAACATGATACACATGATTGTTCATCAAATAGATAACACTCTGACTATCTCAAGGCAACTGAACTCCACCTTACTTAGCATCTAACTCTTTCACTAACCCTGTAAGCCATAATGCTTCCTTGGCATCTTCAGCTACAACCATGTATTCTGCCTCAGTTGTAGACATGACTATTATGGATTTAACTGATGATTTCTAGCATATAGGTCCCCTTGCAAGAGTAAAAATATTTCCTGTTATAGACCTCCTATCATCCAGATCATCTACATAGTCAAAATCCAAATATCCCACAACTGATGAAACACCTTGCTCCTTGCTGAATATGATATCATCATCTGTTGTACCCTTTAAGTACCTTAGGATCCACTTGACTACTTACCAATATTGCTTCCCTGGCCCAAAGAGAGCTTAAAATGATTTGCCAATGGAGTACTCATGGACTTTGCTTTGCTTACGTCGAATATGCTCATAACACCCTTAACATAGCTTTTCTGAGACAACCATAATTTTTTAGCTCCTCGGTCACTGTGAATTTCCATCCCAAGAATCTTCTTTGTAGCACCCAGATCCTTCATATCAAACTCCTTACCCAACTTGGTCTTCAACTTATTTACATCCTGAAAATGGTTGGTAGAAATAAACATATCATCAACATAAAGTAACAGGAAAATAAAAGAGTCATCATCAAGGCTCCTCACATAAACACAACAATCATAATCACACCTTCTATAGCCAATCCGGAGCATGTATGAATCAAAGCGCTTATACCACTGCCTTGGAGACTGCTTCAAGCCATACAAAGACCTCTTAAATTTGCAAAGAATTCTGTCATGTCCAGTATCACTGAATCCCTCTGACTGCTCCATGTAGATTTGCTCATCTATATTACCATGGAGGAAAACTATTTTCACATCCATCTGCTATAAATGCATATTCCTGCTGGCTACCAGGGCCGATAATGCTCTGATAGAAGTGTGTCTAACAACCAGACTGAGAATATCATCATAATCAATCCCCTTTTGCTGTGAATATTCCTTTGTAACTAGGCGAGCCTTAAACTTTTCCCTTTCTTTTTCTATTACTGCAGGATTTTTCTTGTACACCCACTTACAATCAATAGCTCTCTTTCCCTATGGCAACTAAACAATATCCCATGTTTCATTCTTTTTGGAGGATTCCATCTCCTCCACCATAGCACCCATCCACTTATCTTTCTCCTGGGTAGCCATGGTCTCTCGAAAGGTAGAATGGTCTCCTGAACTGGTAAGAAGAGCATATGCTGCTAAGTCTTCAAACCTATATCAAAGTGGAGGTGTAATATGACAGGGCTCTCTATCACTCACAAGTTTATAGTCTTGTACTCCACCTGAATCTTGCATTCCACCTGAATCTGAGTCTGGTTCATCCTGTTGTTGTGCTACAATCTGCCTTGGACTCACTTGTGACTCCTCAATGTCTGCTTGAATATTATCATGACTGGAACTTTCTATATTCACATGTGGCATGATTGTCATATCTAAGTGTTTCAACATTGATTTCTCATCTAATATAACATCTCTACTGACAACCGCCTTCCTCTTAACCAGATCCCATAACTTGTACCCCTTCACACCTTTATTGTATCCAATAAAGATGTAATGTTTTGACTTGGGGTAAAGTTTAGACTGATCCTCACTGGAAATATGCACATATGCTGCACACCCATAAATCCTCAAATTACTTAGATCGATGGGGTTACCTGTCCACACCTCCTCTACAACTTTGTCATCCAATGAAGCCCGTGGTGATCTGTTGACTAGATAACATGCTATATTGGGTGCTGCTACCCAGAAACCTTTTGAAAGACCAGCATTAAACCGAAGGCACCTTACCTTCTCTGTCAGAGTCATGTTCATCCTCTTTGCAACACCATTCTATTATGTTGTCTTCCTTATAGAAAAGTGTCTCTGGATTCTATTCGCCTCACAGAAATGCATGAACTTTTTATCTGTGTATTCAGTTCCATTATCACATCGCAAATACATTATTTTTCTCCCTGTTTGGTTCTCAACCTCCGTCTTCCATAATTTGAACTTGGAAAAGACCTCAGATTTATACTTCATGAAATAAACCCAGATCTTACAAGAAAAATCATTAGTGAATGTGATGAATTCTCGACAAGTGTATCGATAATGTCGTAGTAATAAAAAGATCGAATCCACAAGAACTGTGTTCGAACATAACAATAATTAGTGCAATATTAACTAAAAGCATTAAACGAGGGGGGGTTGCAAGTTTCAATTCAAAAAGGTAAATTTAAGAGAAAACAAGGTCATGAAGGCGGTTAGGTTGTGTTTTAGAATTCCTTTATCCCTTCTTGTTGATGTACGACGCCTTGTATGAATTTTCTTATACATATAATTTTACGGCGAACTAACAAAACTGTTATAGCTAGTCCCCCACGAAATAACTCATTAACAAGTACTATCCCTAGTGCTCCAGCGTAAGTAGTGTTAGGCAATGAATAGATCGTTAGTTCTCTGTGCCACTACTCGAGGTATCCTATCCCTATTCAACCGGCTTAAGTAGAACAATTGCCCTAGGTCCAATACATAGGCTATGGGTCAGGAATCCATATGCATCTAACAACATATTAATAGAGTATCTCAAATAATACGCATTAAACAAAATAAACAACTGAATAAAATTATAAGTAAAAAGGTTCATACAAAGTCAAACCGCCATATAATGCCAACAAGGTTGAACAAAGTTCATCACACACAACCTAACCTAGAGAGTTTAGCTACTTATGATAAAATTACAATGCCAATTAATTAAAGATTAATTGCATGGGAATTCCCTTGAAGGATTAGCCTCCAATGGCTTTCAATGCTCTTAAAACCACCCTCTAATGCTGTAAAATCGTGCTCCCAGTGCCAAATTTCGTAATCCTTGTAAATGTGTAGAAAATCCCCTTTTAAAGCTGTCAGAATGGGTCCGAACGTGTCAGAAAAAGTTTAGAAAAAGTTGTCATCGCGCGCACTATAGAAGCATCACGCACGCTATGGTCCACTTGCGGCTTTATCGCGTGCGTGATGGGGCACGATTGTCATACCCTAATTTTTACCCCTAAGATCCCACCTCATTCACATCTTTGCAATGCATCAAGATCACAAACTTGGTTCTCTCCTAACCCTCTCATCTTTGGGCTTGTCTTTGTAGAGATCATCAAGCACCTCTTTGTGTATCTTTTATATATTTGTACTTATATGCTTTATAATTCACTAACCATTAATCAAAATACAAAAATATGCTATGTCCCTTTTATTTCTTTTGCAAGGTAGGGTTTGGAATCAAGAGCATTAAGGAATTGTCTCCTCAGCTAGGGTTTAAATTCCTCAAGTCAAGGTGTGGTCAACCATTGATTTTCAAAGGCTATTCATCAAAGCATGACCTCTAATCTCAAAGCATAGGATCTCAAGCATTATTCAACTTCATTTGATCAAAGATATTTCAAAGTTTGATAGCTTGTTTCTCAAGAAACTTCAAAGGTTTGTGTGTTTATTTCCATGCCTTCATCAACAAGTTTCCTCAAGCCATTGCAAGTGTCATCAAAGGAAAATAAAGTGTACATCATTTTGCGTTCATATGATCATCAATGTTCCTTGAAATCCAAGAAAAAGTCCAAGGTTTCAAGTTTGTTAAAATAGGTTTGACCTAAAACGTCAACATTTCAAGTCCAAGTTCAAAATATCATAACTTCTTCATACTTCAACATTTTTTAGTGCTTCTTTGGGAAAATGACTCTTCTTGAAATCCCCTCCAACTTCTCTTTACAAGTCAAGAGCCAATTATGCTTGGAAGATCATCAAAAGTTTGGAAACTTTAAGGTCACTTTGTGGACTTAGTGAAATTTGACCTAAATTCAAGTGTTATTTGCCTAACTTTCAAAGATCATAACTCTCTCAATTTTCAACTTTTATGGGAGATTTTTTTGCCAATTATCATATTTGATGTCTTCTACACGTTTGTTTCTAGGATCAAAGACCAATTATGCTTGGAAAGCCATGAAAAGTTTGAAGACATTATAGGTTATTTTGGACTCAAACTTTTGACCTCTAATTATAGGTCATAGTGCCAACTTCACAAGGGCATAAATTTTTGCTCAGGTGTCTAAATCAATACTTTCTTTCCACATTGTATTCTTTGTTATGATGTGATAATTTTGCAAAAAGAATGAGCATTAAAGGTCAAGTGTACAAGATGTCCCATTGGTTTGAAATTGGCCTCATGGAACTGAAAATTGCTCATGGCCAGAATTTAAAAATCACAAATTACTCCAAATTGAGCCTAGATTTGCACGTGTTTTGTCCATGATGATGATGTAAAGTTATAGTTGCTGAACAAAAACAGCCTGAAATAGCAAGGTTTTGGCTGCGTTTTGATTGACTTTGGAATTAAGCTTTCATCACAAACTTTGCACATGGGATCACACGAATTCAAACTAATTCTCACACATATTTCATTCATTCACCTCAGCTATAAATAGAGGAAGCTTCTGCACTCAATTTCAAGATTAGAAAGTCCCCAGAACCTCTACTCGAGCTCACACTTTTCACTGAAATTTTGAGAATTCGTTTTCAAATTCTAAGAAATCTCAACTCCATTTCTTGGTTCCATTAGCACCATCGGCATCTTCTAAAGCTATCGCAACAATTCCTAAGTCTTGAGAGCCTCTGAATTATGCTAACCAAATCAACCTGTCAGCCTCTTATGATCGTATTTGGACAAGGTAGTTAGAGGTTTTGTTTTCACTCAAACAAGTTACCACAATGTAGCCTGATACTCTCAGATGCTTTCCCCTAACTTATATATCTTTGATTGGTCTTGTATGGCATTCAATTTTACTTTTCGTGTTTTCATTTTCACTGAGTTTTCTCCAAAATTCTCCATGCTCATTTTCAATAAATGAAAATAAAGCATACAGTTGAATTCACACTGATGAGATGGTCACAATGGCACAGGTTTCATGATCTAACTTTGCCATTTGCCTGACTCCGATGAGCAACTCAACGGAGAAAATGTCTGGAGGTGCGCAACGGTGACTTGAGTTTGTTTTATTTTAAAAATGATCCAGCGTGTTATTTCACTTAAGGTCTACCGCATTCCTTTTGATGAGATCCCTTGGATGCACATACTTTGTCCAGATGACTCCAATATGATAGCTCTCATTTTTTCTCTTTTCATTTTATTTTGTTTATTTTGTTTTATTTTGCTTTTATTTTATAAAATTCATTTTAATTCAGATTTTCACGCAAAAATTATTTAAAAAAAAATTAAAAATATTTCTTCTCATTTTACTTTTTTTGTGATTTTTTGAGATTTTTATTTTCATTTTTGCTATTTTCTTTTATTCATCTTGTTTTAATTGGTTTAAAAATAGTTTTCTGTTTTAAAAAATATTCCAAAAAATCCTAAAGATACTTTAAGTCATTTCTAATTTTTCTATATTTTTATTTGCCATTTATTTGATAGTTTGATTTTACTTTGCTATTTTCTCTTTTATTTTCATTTTAAAAATCATTTTAATGCATTTTATTTGTATATTATTGCATTATATATATATATATACTGCTGTTGACTTGGATTAGGGATTGGTTGATCAAAATCTTCCTCAATCTCAATGGACTTTTGGGTGTTGATGAGGTTGGATGAATTATCGTCAATTCAAACTTATTATTAAATAATCATTTGGATCATTTTTAGTACTTTGGGTTGATGATAGGTTTAGTACCTTAATCCACCAAGAAAGGTGATTGAAATTGATGATAGATGAATCTCTAGTCACAATTCAATTTGGTTTCTCTCTTCATCTCTTTCTTCTTCTTTTTCTTTTTGTTTTTCTTTTCCTTTTCTCTCGATCAATTGGATGATTTAGAGTCCATCTTGTTCATGAAGTTTGGATTGATACTTGATGAACTTTCATCATTTCAAATCTACCTTCCAATTGATCATGGATTATTTGAGGTACTTTGGATTGATGCATAAGTTTGTCCTAAGTTGTCATGAAGGATGATTGATGTAATGGACCAATCTCTTTGCCTTAGTGCTTGATCCCTCCTTGGTTTTTACTTCTGATACATATTTTAGGAGTATGGTTCTACCATATCTCTATAATGTATGGTACATAAATTTTTATTGACCGGCCTCCCATAGTATGATATTCCTAATAGATTGTGCTATGATTGCTTAACATAATGCTTAATTTTCCCTGAATCGATTCTTTAACTCTAACATCAATACTAACATTATTGAAAGCTCTAAAAGATTTGACAAAATTTTGGTAAAACATAATGTTGATAAAGATGTCCAAACATGAATATTTCTGTTAAAAGAAAACATGTCAGACAAGATGTCCTAGCTTAAGGACTCGACGTCTTAATCTGTTACAGCAGGATTTTGAAGATCTGGTCCAAGATTTAAGGAGCAATCAGAACATGGATCAAAGAATAAATAAACAAATATTTCGAAGCCCATGAACAACTGAAGATTATAAAAGAAAGACTAAGACCTAGGGTAGAATAAAAATTCTTATTAAGACTTTTGTAAAGTAGAAAATAAGGATTTAGGGTTTTGAGAGTCGTGTACTTTCTTGTGTTGTAAGTCACCCTTTGTATCGTTTGATACATTGTGGTAGACATAGTTTTACAGATTCAGAAGCCTGTAGGTAATGAATTGTGTATTTCTCTTGGATGAAGCTATTAAGCGAATTCAAGTGTTATTGTTAGTCAAGAGTCTTGACTGAATATTATATTGGAAGGAGTGTCTTTCAATTGAGCAGATTGATGCAGTTACCAGAGGTTGTAACTGTTAGATATCACTGAGGTGATTTAGGAATTGAGATGGTGATTTCTCATATCTAAGAGTGTCTTAGGTAGAAGTTTGCACGGGTAGTGATTAGGTGATAAGTTGTGAACGGGGGAGTTTAGTTTTGAACTAATACTATTAGTGAATTTCATTTCTGGCTTGGTAGCCCCCAGATGTAGGTGAATTGCACCGAACTGGGTCATCATATCTCTGTGTTATTTATCATTCTATTATGTTCTATTTAGTCTGATCTCTTGCTCAGAAGTGTATGTCTTGACTGATGTTAGAACATCTGTCATGACATTATTTTCATCCTAAAGTGTTTTTGAATGTTTCTGTTCTGTTCTTGTTCAGTTTTTAGCAGACATAAATGTCTCGACATCTATTAGGATATTTGTGATCTACATGCCAGAATTTCAATTATTATTGTGCTAACTCTACTTTATGTCATTTACTTTTCTTATCATTTACTTTTCTTGTCATATACTTTTCTTGTCATTTACTTTTTCGCTTTTATTTTTAGCATTACATTTCATATTGTTTATGTTTATGCTTCTTTTTCCTTTGTCCTTTTGGACATTTTCTTTTTATTTTAAAGACATTAATAAAGGAAAAACCCTAAAAAAAATTGGTTCTCTAATCTTTGGACTAATGGTTATTATCCTTAGCTTGACTTGGAGTTTGATTCTTGGACCTATGGACTTTGGTTACTTCTCCCAATGCTATTGGATCCATCTGATACTTGAGACTTTTGGTTGACCTTTGAAGACTTGGCTCTGATACATAGATTTGATCTTATAGTTTGAGTTCTTCTTTCAACTGATGCTTGTCTTATCTTGTTGCTCATGGCTTACTCCAAAGGGATGGAATGTTGTTTTTGACTCTTGTCAAGTGCTTGTCTTCTCCTGGTTAGTTCACAATGCACACACAAAGACATCCTCTTGGGCTACCTTACAATGAGACCATTTATTTCATGATATTTATTTTATGTATTAGAATAGTCTTTTCATCTCCTCCCCTTCTTAAATTTTCAAAATCTACTTCCTTTTTTCAAAAAGCTTCTTGTTTCAAACTTGAACCACTTTCTCAATAAACCATGACTTTGTCAAGCTATTTTCAAAATATTTTTCTTAAATAAATTCTAAGACATATTAAGCATATCAAAACAATTTCAAAAGACTTAAAAAACACAAAACTCATTTAAATATTTTGTGCCTTTGTACACCTTTTTTTACTTTTAAACCTTTTCTTAAGGATAGTCATTAATTTTGTTCTTGTAGTGATGCAACTCCTATACTTCTACAATAATGTAGAGAAGTGATGACATTTTCCACTTAGATGTTGAGTGACAAACTTGTTGATTTCAATCCAAGAAAATGTCCTTCATCTTAAGGTTATGCAAATGCTTCTTCCTCATTAATTTGGGGTAGTAAGTTGAGTTTCCACTCGAATAAGACGAAATGTCCATTAATTTAAAATCAATCAAAACAAACACTTTTTGTTATTTTTACCACGAATTATGAGGTTTTAATCCTCCATTGCACTTTTTGGGTATGTAGGCACGAGGCTCAGGAAGTCTTGTCAAACAAAAATCTTAAAAAACATTTCTTTTCTCATCTCCCCAATCTTTAGCAAACAACACCCTTTTTAAGGCAAACACAAATTTTCAAGAGGTTCCTATAGCCTATAGATGTTTTGGGTGCTAACACCTTCCCTTTATATAACCAACCCCCGTACCCTTATCTCTTTGTTTCATTAATTTTGTTTTAAAACTTCTATGGGTTTTATTCATTTTTTCTCATTCCTTTGGAAACAATAAAGAGTGGTGCCGACTCTTGTTTTTGTGACATAAGTTAATCAATAACTTAATCTCAAAATTTTCACCGCTACAACGATACTGCGCGTGATTATTCTAGTAGCTGCGTGTTTTTTCACCCCTTTTCACCAAAATTTCCACTAAGTCCCATTCTTTCATACTTGGCTCTTTTTCACTCATTCTTGAGGCATTCTTCATCATTTTAGCTCATCTTTTACTCGTTTTTCCTCCTTTCTTTGAGTGATTTTATGTAATGATGGACTGTTATCACAACCCCACACTTGAATCGTTGCGTGTTCTTAAGCAACTCACTTGCCACTTCATATTTCAACAAACAACAAGTCGCACAATAACAATTAAACATCACCATAATTTTAAAGTTACCTGATCAATATTCCAGTTTCCAATTTCCATTTGGCAATTTCAGAAAACGTCCCCAAACATGACGAGTACTTATCAAACATCATAAAAGTAAATACAAGGATTTCTACAAGACAAAGAGAAAGAGCTATAAAGGTCGTAGAGCCTACATCGCATGGGAAAAAGAGGATGAAAGCTCCTCTCTGATTCTTGCTTGAGTTCAGATGATGATTATGCCAACTTTTGCTTGCTGGCACGTAAGAAAAGTGAAACTTCAAAGGTATATAATTATGATTATGATAATGAGTATTCTTATAGTGAGTTGTGGAATGCATTCAATGACATATATGCAGTTTCTATAAAAGCATTTAAGAAAATTTCTCTCCAAAAGGAAATGATTTTAAAACTTGAAAAGGAGATAAATAATCTTCTTCTTGATTTAGAATCTCTTAAGGAAGCGCATAAATCTCCAATGAGTGAGTTGTGGAATGTATTGAGTGTCCAATTTTAATACTTGAAATTGAAACTCTTAAGGGACAGCTAATACATGCTACTTCACTATCTTGTACTTGTTATAGTTCTTCGAGTAAAAGAGGGAAAGTTTTTAAGAAAAATCCTCATGTAACTAAAAGAAATAGAAGAAGCATTTTATCTAAAGTTATTTGCCATTATTGTGGAGATAAGGGTCACATTTGGCCTCTTTGTCATGTTAGGAACGTTCAATTTCCCAATGGTAAAATGACATGGGTTCCTAAATTTAACTCAACTAACCCTACAGGCCATATGATCCACTAGTTAAGGACCTAAGTTACCTATTTGATTTGTCGCAGGAAAGTCTTGCCTCCGCATAAAGAATATAGTTTCTAGATAGCGGATGTTCAAGACACATGACGGGAGATGCTTCCATGTTCATCAAGTTGGATAAGACAGAAAGTGGTCACGTCACATACGAAGATAATACATAAGGCAGAATTATTGGTTAAGGTATTGTGGGAAATCCCTCCACAATTACCATTAAAAATTTGCTATTAGTCAAAGGGCTTAAACACAACTGACTTAATTTTGCCAATTATGTGACAAATGGTACTTCGTAGTTTTTGATACTCTTAGTTGTGTAATTGAGCATAAGACTAGTAAGGACCTTGTGTTTAAGGGTTCTAGGATTGAAAATGTCTATATGCCTGATCTAGATGACGTTTCAATGCATGGTACTAAGTTTTTAGTAGCTAAAAGTGAATATTCTTGGTTATGGCATAGACGCTTATGTCATGTGCATTTTGACTTGTTAAATAAAATATCATCCAAAATCTAGTAGTTTATCTTCCTAAAATAGTTTTTAAAAGACAAATTATGTGTTGATTGCCAAATGCGAAAGAAAACGAGTGTGTCGTTTAAATCGAAGAAGGTTATTTTGACATCAAAATCTCTCGAGCTTCTCAACTTAGACTTGTTTGGCCCTTCACAGACAAGAAGTTTAGGAGGCAACTATTACGGATTTGGGATTGTTGACGACTACTCTAGACTTACTTTGACGTTGTTTTTAGCCCATAAGGATGAAACTTTTAAGGCTTTTGTTGATTTTGCTAAGGTTGTCCAAAAAAATTTTTGTTTTAAAATCATAACTCTCCGTAGTGATCATGGTGGTGAATTTTTAACCATAAATTTCAAAACTTTTGCAGCAAAAATGGAATTGCTCATAATTTCTCATGTCCGAGAACTCCATAAAAAATGATGTTGTAGAGTGTAAAAATCGTGTTTTAGAAGAGTTAACCCAGACTATGATAAATGAAATAAGCCACCTAAGTATTTTTGGGCGGATGCTATTAATACCGCATGTCACATAAGGGAGAAAATCGTGTCTTAAACAGGGTGATCATTCAACTCATCCTAGAGAATACACCCTATGAGATACTTAAGGGAGAAAACCTAATATTTCTTATTTTCATGTTTTTGGTTGCAAATGCTTTATTCTAAATAACAGAAAGGACAATCTTGGTAAATTTTGATGAAAAATTTGATGAAGGTATATTCTTAGGGTACTCATCTACGATCAAAGCTTATAGGGTTTACAATCATAGAACTGCTTCTATAAAAGAGTCAATTCATTTTGCTTTTGATGAGTCCTCACCCTAAAAGTTGGGAAAGGGTATTTGTTCTAATGTTTTAGGAGTAATAACGGAAAGATTGATCGACGAAGAGAGTTCTAAGGATCCTACTCATTCAATAAAGGATGAGGACATTACGGAAGATAAAGAGGAAAACTTATGATGACAGTTTGTCATTACATGAATTTTATGAGTATTTGAGATGAATTCGATGGAATTTTGAGTTAAAGACAAGATAAATATGAAGAAATATGAATTAAGTGAATAAGTCGAATAAACAAAGCAAAGCCAAGAAATTGTGAAGAAAATATGAAGAAGCGAGTATTTTTTTAACACAATTTGCATCCTGATGTCTGTCTAGTAATTTGTTCATTTGTTCAAATCTGGAGTTCTGTAACTCATTTTGAGATTTTTTTTAAAAGAAATCTAAAAAGGAGATCTACATTATGGAATAATCAAGCGCATGATGGAAAGCAATCACACACGTGATGGACGCGCAATGGGCGCACGATAAGTCTGTTTTCTAGTCTTTTCTGATGCGTTTTGACCCGTTCTGACAGCTTTAAAATGGGATTTTTGCCACTTTTTCCAGTGTTTTGATTTGGAGACAGAAAGTGAAGGCAAGGAGCACCAGGGGAGCAATTTTGGGAGCAATGGAAGCCATTGAAGGCAAGTTTCTTCAAGGGAATTTCATGCAAACTTCATCACCTATCTTGGTAATTTCTTTTTATAATATGAGTAGCTAGTTTACTCTAGATTAGGTTTTATGAGATGAACTTGTATTGAACCTGTTAGGATATATGTTTAATTTGATATTATATGAATAATTGAAGTTATACTTTTATTTAATTGCCTCTTGTGTGTAATGCATATTATTTGTGATACAATGTTAATATCATATTGGACATATAGGGAATACTAACCCTTAGCCTATGCATCTGAACTAGGGCAATTAATCTACTTTTGCTGGTTGAATAAGGATATGATACCTCTAGTAGTGGCATTTGAATTAACACACTATAATAACACCAAACTTCACCTACGCTGGTTGAATAGGGATATGAGACCTCTAGTAGAATTTGGTGAGCTATACACCAAGGGATTGGGTATAGTGGTTGTTGATATTTGTATATATACAGTGTTAAAAATATCTGTATATAAAATAGTCCCACATCGAATATATCATGTAATTAGTTGTAATATATGTATATATAATATTGTCTCCGTAGTGCTGTTCAAAACACACGGTTTAATCTAAATGTCTCTTAGTCTCGCTTATTTCAACATGGTATTTAGAGCCTGCTAAGAGACAATTCTTTCTTCCCCGTGCTTTACCCGGTTGACCCACTGTCTTCCTGTGAGAGTTTTTTTTGGAAAACCGTGTTGTCACTCCGGTTTGCCTCTCACTTTTCAAAATTCTCCGATAACCACCTTGCCACTACTGTCACCGTTATTGTTCTGGTAAAACTTCTGAAGACGTTTCGCAAAAGCGACCCCACCATCCAACTCGCCGTCCTCCGATACGGCCGTTGCCCTTTTTCCCGCCGCTGCCCTGCGTATGCCAGCGCCTTCGGTAGCCAATACCCGCCATTTTTCCGCCGGTCTACTCGTTTCTCCCTACCCGTTCCAGATTTGACCTCTGTTTTAATTTCCGACTCATAGAAAATGGTGCTCCAGTGTAAACAACCCCAATTTCACTCTGTTTTAGTGTCATTAAGCCATGGGAGAAGCTGATTATGTCTCGTTTACTAAAGTTCTGCTTATCCCATGTGAAAAATTAATCGGATTAGCAAACTATAACATATGGGCTCGTGCTGTCAATATGTGGTTTCATGGTCAGGGATATGAAGATCACTTAACCACACAATTGACTAATGTTGCCACCTCCAAACTCGCTAAATGGAAGAAAACAGATGCCTCTCTGCGTACCGTGTTATGGTTCTCCATACACTACAAGAAAATTGGCAAATTGCGACAGTTCATTTTGGCAGACTACGACGGTTAGAACCGTCACAATTTTTAAGTTACGACGGTTTCAGCCCTGTCGCGGAAACGTGCGTCGCGAGGCCGTATTGCAACGGTTGTGAAAACTGTCGTGCAAACCGTCGTTATTTTCACGATGGGTAGCTAACTGTTGTAATCTCCATATTATGACGGTTTCCAACCGTCTTAACCTGCTTAATGATTTTTGTTTTCATTGTTGATTGCGAAGGTATATTGTGGCGGTCTGAACCGCCGTAAGTTGTAAATATTTAAAAAAATATATCTAAGGTATATTGTGGCGGTTTGAACCGCCGCAAGTTGCAAATATTTAAAAAAAAAATCTGCAGAATCTGTTAATAACAGAATCTCACCTACTAAAATCTTCTATAGTGATTAACACTATAGAAGATTTATTTTAGGTAGTTCATTAAAATAAATAAAATTCTATAAAACTAATCAAAGTATCATTATGCTCCCTGAAGTACAGATGAAACAACAATTGCTCCAACTTTATGCTATACATTATATTGATAAAGACGCGCAACTGATTCAAGGACGTAAACAAGTCATTTTCTATGGAATTTGTAAATCAAAGTATCATTAGCCTATGGTCGTGACAGATGGAGATTCCTATTACAATGCATTTAGAACTAAAAAAAATCCACATAGCATGAGTTCAGAAGACAAACTTTGCAACAACTAGTGCTTTATCAACAGATCTTCCAGAAGTGAGCGTATATGTTCTCGTACAACATCTTTGTTACTAACACTCAATGTAAACAAAGATGCTCCTGCATGATTCCTCAATGTTGCAACTGCGAAAATATAAAACATAAGTCATTAACAGGTTTAGCAAAATTGTTAAAATTCTCAAAACACCAGTACCGCGGGTCTTTAAAACATAAGTCATTAAGCGTGTCTCTTCAAATTTCAGAGAGGTCTAACATATGGGTATCTGTAAATAACATCTTTGCATATCCTGAATGACAAATTCACACTCAGAAATGCAATGGAGCTGCTCAAAAGCACCCTACTAGTACCGTGTTTTTTTATATGCAAGGATGGTCATATAATAGACAAAAACAATCATTTAGTGACCTACTATGACAATATTCTTCCATAAAGTCAAGAAAAAGGCATAAGTAAAACATCGGCGACAAGCAGTATGCAAAAGCAAGCTCACCTGCAACTCAGGCATTGCTAGTGACTCAAAAGATGCTACATCAACTTTATACTTCCCAACATTAGGCCATCTATGAGACTCTTGGCTGCCAATTCCATTAAATAACACACCCTTTAGTCAAATAAGCAAAACATTGACAAAACTAAACAAGATTGTTATGTAGGATCTGGGTTGTCTACTATGCTGCCAAATAACATGAAGTCACAACAGTCAACATATATCAGTGCTCGGATCAATATTGTTCATGTTTCGACTTCACCGGTGCAAATTACAAATATAAAGTTGGAATTAAAACCGTCCAAACTTAATTGTTTACCTCTCCTCTCTGCCATCAAGTAATAGAAGCATCCTGCTAACATCAAATTCCTTAATATATAAAGAAACTTGAGTCTTGCATAGCTCAGTTGTGATTGTCTCATCCTTGAACCAAAATAGTTTCAAAGATTTCACACCCTCTTATCTAATAATAAAACCAAAATAATATCATAATTAGTATTTCTAACCTTTCACAATATGTATCACCAGCATGTTAAAACAAACTAACCTTCTAAGAGACGAAAACACGGTTAGATGCTTTAGAGTCAGTAATAAATCAATTAGCTCCACGTATTTAGCGCAACTGCATAGCAGCATTTGAATAATTTGCTATTTTCTGCTATTGACAACATTGGTTACAATAATCAAAGTCCATCTCTAGTTTCTACTGCAAACCAAAAATTTCCAATGACTTACCAGCACAGTGTCAAGTCCCAAACGTTTTCCAGCTTGAATGTTGTGGACACTGTCTTCAAAGAACAGCTGAAAATGACATATAAAAGCATAGAAAAATTCAGCAAACAAATCAAATAAAAAAGTAGCAAAGTTAGATCATAAAGGGCGATTTTCTTACAGTTTTATGTGGGTTAATGTTGGCTATGTTGAGAGCCAATTCAATGGCTTTTTCTGACGGCTTGCAAACATCCGGTGTCTTTGGCAGGTTTCCACTAGGATTTTCCTGAGCAAAGTCGCTTATGATGTAAAAGATCCGAGAGTTGCTTGCTCTATTACTAGTTGTTGGGTTAGTGGCACTTGTTGAGCCTGCAAACTCAATGTCATCTTCATCATCAGTGACACCACCCTTGTTGATTGGATTAAGAGTCTCAAAGCATATAATTCCTTCAAAGCAGTCTTCTAATCCAAGTATGTTTAGTGTCTTAAGAGCATGAACTTTGTCTGCATTTGTGAAGATCTATCGACAAAAATAAGAGAAGCAATAGTAATAGTTAGATCATACTATACACCTTCTGCGACTTTATTCTACAAGTAAAAGTTTGTTTTGGTCCTTTTGATTATAAACAACTTACGAGTTTTCTATAGGGAAGGCTCTTCAACATGTTCCTTAGAAGCGGGTCTGGTTTCAGGTTCTCATAAGGTAATCTCCCATGAATAAAACTACAAGGATAATAAACTCAATAATCATTTTAAGTTTTAACCATTTCAAAACACACACATGGGTTAAACATAATAACCCTTTAACAGTTTGAGAGTTACATACCTGTGATATTCATCATAGTCAAATTCATAACCAATTGTCTGAATCGAAATGAAACAATAAGCAGGTTAACAGTATATTCAGAATTTTTAACTGAAAACTTCATTTAACATGATAAGATAAGGATACTAGGTACTCATACCCTTAAACCAGATAGAGTTGTTCCACAGTTCTTGTAAAGAAGGTTGCACAAGTCATCTGTTTTACTCGGTTCTATGCCAAGCTTTTCAACCATGTAGGTTGAGATGAGATCAATGTACCATTCATGTTAAAACACATTAATAATACTGAGAAAATAATGTGAAATAAGACACAATTATTACACATAGTTGCTTACCTTTAAGATTTATCAGAATTGCATTTGCAAGACCAGAACTGAGTGGATACAGAGTATCATCTAAATCTGCAGAACGATATCATTGTTACATTTGTAACTTACATGAAACTAAAAATGAAAATTTCAATCCGGTGCATGAAAATGTTACCGATATTGCATTACTTACCAAAAAGAAGGCAATCATAGTGCCACTGCAGACAGGGTTGGCTTCATTTGTGCAGCTTCAGCAAAATAACTTTACCTATAAAATTGTCTAGAAAACCAATCAAAATAAAAAAGATCCTACTAAGAATATCAATGTAACTCAAATTGTAATCAAAGCTTGGAAATTGAAATACCTTCAAATTGAAAACAAATCATAGAAATTGAAATACCTTCAAATTAAAATCAAACTCTGGAAATTGAAGAATAATGAACACTTTAACAGATCCAATACCTACAGAATATATTAGTCCCAATCAATAAGAATCTCAAAAATGAATTAAAGAATACAAAGAACACAGAGTTAGAAAATAAAACCTTGTCCTTAGTGACATTGACAGTGATTTCTCTAATTGAACTTGTGCTTTTTATTCCAAAGTTGTTGGTGAGATCAAAGATTGTGTAATCCATGGAGTGCGGCAACACAATTAATTCATCACTGATGACAAAAATTGTATTAGGCTTCACAAATCCAAAACAAAAACTGAAACGGGGAAGATGACAGGGAAACTAAACTGGACAAAGGATGCCCGAATTCACAATATTGATTTTTGGTGCCTATGCTCAAATAAGAACATTGATAAGCAAACCCATCAAATCTGGAACAGATGAAGTAATTTGTGGGCAGAGTATCATCAATGTTAATTTTGAGAAAGCGGTAATGATCTTCAGATGAGTTATAATTTGTCAACAAGCCAAGATTTTCTACACTTTGATTGAGAGAGTTGAGACAACCAATTGTTATGGGCCCTATACTTGACTCTTTCTGAACAAGTTTTGCAGTGGTACCTAATGGAAATGTTTTAAATACGGAAGAAGTCCTATAAGTATACTTAGAGAACTCAACCTCTTCTTCCTTAGTTATGTTGGAAAAACTGGGTTTGATCTTTGATGCAATAAGAATCACCAAACCATACTAAAAGTACCAACTTCAATCAATTTTATTGTCAACATAGTGGGTTTGTTAACCTTCTGAACGAAACTTGCACACACAACGATAGTCATCCAGCACAGAGCAATGTCACAATGTGATTCAAATCATCACCAATAAAACTCAAACTACCAACTGAACAGAAAAATACATTTCTAATAAGAGATTAATTTTTCTATATTAATCAAATTAACAACTGCATAGAAATTGAAGTGTGAATCATTAAACCTAACAACAACACATACAAAACCAGGGGATGAATCAGAAGGGAAACAAAGAGAAATTGATTTAGGGCTTTTGAATTGAAAACTATCACAAATGAGAAAAAGAGAGAGAAATTGATTTAGAGTTTAAGAATACTAACCTGGAAAGATTGGTTTGGGACTGCTGGTATCCGTAGCGTCAAGTGAATGCGTTTACACTGTCTACCACCTCCATAATTATACACAAGATAATATTCATCCCTTGGGTTACAATCATTTAAACAAGTTATTCAGTCATATTCCACAAAATTTTAAAGTTTGGGAAAATTAAGCAAAAGCACTTATCAAAGTTTCAAAGTTTTGACTAGTATAAATAAAAATCACGTTAAAGTTTAAATAATAAAAAATAAAACACAAAATGGTAAATTACCAGAGCTCAGAGAGAAGCTTCATGCTCCGTTTGTGTTTTGCAATTTTCTCCAACATCTTTTGGGCTTGTTCTGCACCTGGCCTACTCTTCATCACTTTGATTTTCCAAACCTTCTAGATGTCATTTTAGTTTGTTCATGGTGACAAACACTAAAATCAATTGAATGAGAATTAGGAGAATTATTACGAGTGTGTGAATGAAACATCAAAACCAAAACAGTTTTTGCAATGACGTTCAGACAGGGATAGATACCAATACGACGTCGCCGGCGGAGTTAGGGTTTTTGAAGTGGTGCGGTGAAGAACTTTTCCTTTCGTCTACTTCAACTTTGGCCCACACATATTCTTTTAATTATATATATATTTTTTATTCCCCTATATTTGCCCAAGAAGTAATGTTTTTTTGAATTTATTTGGTAGCGACGGTTGTTGAACCGTCGTGGACGTCTTTTTAAGGCAGTTAAGCTTACAACCGTCGTAAAATGTTTAAAATTTTTTAAATATTTAACGGAAGTTGTCTAAAACTGTCGTAATATGTTTAATTTTTTTTAAAATTTAACGGCAGTTGTCTAAAACCGTCGTGGCAACCGTCGTAACTTACAAAGGAGGACGGTTTTTATGGAACCGTCGTAATTTATGTGTCGCAAAACACTATTTTTCTTGTAGTGATAGCACCTAACCTTTAAGCGCAGTATCAAGCCTTCTCCACTAGCTATGAGGTTTGGGAAAAGGCCAAGAAAGTCTTCTCCAACGACGTTCATTGTCTATACAGTATCATCCTCAAACTTGACACACTGAAGTTGGTGAATAAGGATATGCATGTGAGAACAAGATTTGGTTGTGCAATATTATCTCTAAGTTTTGATGATATCAAATGAGTATTTCTGCTTGAACAATTTTGTACAACTAATGTTTGTTATTTGTGAGAACTTAACAAATAGGTTATGCTTCCGTAAATTGGCGCGGACACATTGCTTAAAGGAAAATACTCTGCCTATACACTTGAAAAGCAGAACTCATTTTAAGCTAATATGAAGTTCACAAGACTCTGATACAAAAGGAAAAAAGAACGAGTTTTGAAGATCTGAAAACAAAGGTTATGATTGAACGAAGTCCAGATGCTGAAGACTTATGCTCTCTGATCAAGGTTCTGAAGACCTAACCACAGTCTCTACTCATGCTTCAACCAGATACTATCAGAAGCCTCTAAAGATATGAAGACAACGCACCAAGCGAACAAGGTTCTGAAGACCAAGTGCTGAAGACTCTGAAGGCGCTGCTCTGAGGATTCGAAGACTTGATAATCTTAAGAACCAAGCTATGTTTTCCCTTCTTACTTATGCTCGTAAAAAGCATCTGAAGTTGAGAAGCCATGAAGACAAAGCTACATAGTACATCTGTACCACAATACAATGTGAAAATATCTTAGTAACAGTGCAATGGTACAAACGAAGATATTCTGACAAAATAGGACGCGCAACACACAAAAGTTTTTATCTGTCCTCACGCTTCTAGCCGCCAACCTAGTTAGCTATCATGATTACACTTCAACGACTCTTTTTTACATGGCTATAAAAGGAAGCAAAAGACTTGAAGAAAGACACATGAACGGACTGCAAAAATACTTTCCAACTGAAATCTTTTTTAAGTCATTCTGGTCGAAACTGGTTTACATATTTCAGCTTGTATAAGAAGCATTTTCCTATAAACGTAACTTATTCAAACTGAGGTTTGTGTTCCTTAGAAAGACCGTGTGGTTGTATTTCTTGAGAAGTCTAGGACGTGTTGTCTTAGAGGTTGTTCCTTGAGTAAGACCTGTGAGGTTGTATTACTTGAGAAGTCTAAAACTTGAGAGTTTTAAAGGTTGTGTTAGTCACCAGCATTTGGCTAGTGCATTGTACTGATTTGATTGAATAGTGGATTAAGACCTCGTTGAGAGAGGCAAAATCACCTTGGCGGGTGGACTAGATTAACTTGAGTATTTCTCAAGTGAACTAGTATAAACATAACGTGGTCATCTCTTTGTTCTCAACAAAATTCATTAATGTTAAAAGAAAGAGTCTTATAAAAGGAATTTATTTTAAAGAAACAATTTTATTTTGAAAAACCAATTCAAACCCCCCTTTCTTGTGTTTTTCACACCTTCAATTGGCATCAGAGCTCCGGTTCTGAGGTGATAAAAAGGTTGAATTTTTATCAAGCACTTAACAGTGTTCAGTACCGATCTAAGTGTGAAAAACAATCTTATACTGCAAAACCTCCTATCTTTGATGGGGAAAAATTTGACTATTGGAAAGATAGAATTGAAAGTTACTTTTTGTCATTTGACTTAGATCTATGGGATCTAATAGTTGATGGCTACAATCACCCTATAGTTTTGCAGGCAAAAAGATTGAAAGAAGTGCATTTACAAATATACAAAGAAAAAATTACAAGAATCATCACAAAGCAAGAACTATTCTGTTGAATGCAATTTCATATACAGAATATGAAAAAATTACAAATAGAGAAACTGCAAAGTCTATTTTTGACTCTCTTCGTATGACTCACGAAGGCAACGCTCAAGTCAAGGAGACGAAGGCTCTTGCACTAATTCAAAAATATGAGGTCTTCAAAATGGAAGACGATGAATCTGTGGAAACTATGTTCTCAAGGTTTCAAATGCTTGTTTTAAGACTCAGAGTTCTAGACAAAGGATATTCTACTGCTGATCATGTCAAGAAAATTATCAGAAGTCTGCCTGTCAAATGGAGACGAATGGTGACTGCTTTGAAACTGGCAAAGGATTTGAATAGTATATGTCTTGAGGAGTGTCATACCCCAAATTTTGACCACTAAGATTCCCATCATAGTGAAAATCATCATCACAATATGGATGAACCATCATACCTCATTAGTCTTCCCAAAGATGGGTGAGCATCCACTACAATCAAAATTAGGGTTTCAAGCCCTCTTAGAGCTCTTAGACAAAGGATCAATCAAGGAATGACATGATCTTCAACTTGTCTAACCTCTCAAACATCTACAAAGGATCAAGAGGACTCCCACATCAAGGATCAAGCACAAGGATGCTCCCTTCTAAGTGGATTAAGCCTCAAGATCGCCAGTGTCACCAAATTAAGGTTTTGGTCGACCAGGGCCTCCAGATGGAAATTATCCTCTGGGCATGAGCCAATGCTTCAAGGCATAACCTATGATGCACCAAAGAACATCATGAACCCCATCATCAAGTCAATTTAGCCTCAGGGGATGCATTCACCAAAAATCAGGAATTAGGGTTTCTTGACCTAATTCACCCCTAAGTTGACTTTTGGGACAAAACATGAGCCAAGACCTCAAGAGAGGATTTGAGGGTCTCTAATACACTACATTGATCCATTTGCAACAATGGATTGATCTAAGAAGCTTGATTCACAAGTTTCAATTTCATCTGAACCACAGTTAGGGTTTTACGAGAAAAGTCAACTGTATCTTTGACTTTTGACCAGGACATGCTCCCAAACCCTAGGACATGAATCAATATACCCTATAACACCCATGTACCATGTACATCAAGTTTGATTTAGGTCAAGGACATGATTTCCTAAAGGATTGCACGATTTGGAGTTCATCTGATAAAAAGTCAACTGTGCACAAAAGTCAAACTTTGATTTTTTAAGATTTTTCATAAAAATGGTTTTTTAACCCTAAAATGATGTTAATATATGATTGGAATCATCATTCATCAAGAAAAATCAAGAAACGTGGGATAACTTGCAAAAGGGGTAACCATAAAAACTTAGAAATTTTTCTAAGTTATGAAACAAAGTGGCTAGGGTACCAACTTTGGAGGATCATAACTCCTAAACCACAAGGCCATTTTTCCCCATCCAAAGCTGGATTTGTAGCTCTTATTACCCTCTACAAAAGCTCCAACTACACCTCACTCCACTTCATTGTGGATTCTGAGTTATGATTAGGCTAAAATGGCTAAAACATGAAAATACATCATTTTCCAACACTTAGAAAAATTCTGGCCAAGGCAGATTTTGTTGAAAACACCAAAACTTGTGAGATCTTTTCACATAGTTGCAAGCTGAATCAAGTCTAAAGGTAAACATCAATGTTGTCGCATATGTTTCTAAGAATCCAAAGAACCTCTCAACATGAATTGATTCAACTTCAGCAAAGAGGAATCCATGCCCAAAGTCATGCTGCTACAAGCTGTTTTGGAAAAATCAGTTTGCATGTTTGCTTGCCACACACGATTTCTGAATCAAAACCAAGGATCATTATGCCACATGTACTCAAACCAATCACAATGCATCTGATCCAACCTACAAAGCTGAGTCACAAAGCCAAGGAATCTTCCAACTTAAAGTTCATGCATTTTGGCACATTTTGCCTTGAATTCAAAGGGCATTAATGTGGAATAGTGCATTGTCAAGATTCTCACTCTCCTCAGTCAAGTTCTTTGATTAAACCACAATTAAAATGACTGAGGAATGTGATTTCAGTCAAGGCATAGCTGATCTATTTGGAGCAGCTGTTACACCTAATGCAAGAGGCATTTATGTCCAACCAATCCCTTTGAAGGTGATATGATCCAGCAGTCATTCACTATTCCTCCAAGACAAGAGTTGATCACCTATAAATAGAGGTTCTAATGGATCATTCAAGGCACACCAAAGCACCTTATAGCATTGCTTTCTTTCATTCTCTCTTAAGTGCCAATTTTCTTTGTTTTTGAGCAACCACCATCGGGTTTTGAGTTGCAGCCCTAAGCAATCCATTCCAATTGCTCAGACACATCACATATGATGTATTTGAGGTGTCCAAACACTTAAACACCAACTGTAACACCCCTAGCTCAAAATCACCCTTCAACCAAGCCATTATGCCTCAATTATGCAGTTAGAGTTCTCCAACTTGATCCAAAGGTTTGTAGAGTGTTCCAAAGCTTGCAACATACTCCACAACATTCATTGAAGCAGTAGGGATCATCAAATCTCATCTGGAACACCATCTGTGCAGAGTTCCATTTCAGCTTGCATCAAGGTAAGCCTCAAAACTACATCTTCATGATCCATGCATATTTCCTCGCATGATATTTTTGCCAATTGCTTGCCATCATATGTTGAGTGTTTTCCCTCAAAAAATTGGACCATAGCCCTCATAACCATGTCTTCACGACTGCTTTTGCAAAATTAGGGTTCATACGGTTGTGGTGATATAACTTGCTATACACTGAAAATAAATGAAATCAAGTATTGCCATCTTGTTCCTTGTGAAAAAACGCATGAGTTTGGTATTTGAATCATGTCAAATGGTTGAGAGATGAGTAAGATAGGGGGCTTCATGCACGAGCTCGAGGAAGAAGATGGCCATGGCGCCATTCTTCAGGTTTTCCAACCAAGTTATCTATATATTTTTCATTTGCCATACTATATTTGAATTGGCATTGCGCCCCAGTGGTTGATCAGCTGCTTTTGTGGGTATTGGCAAGCGAGAGGTCTGAGGTTCAAATCCCCCTTGCCCCAGATCTCTTTTTTACCACTTTTTCTTATTTTTTTGTTATTTTTCATATTTATTTTAAATTATTTAAAAAATTAATAACTCACTCAATTTTAATTATTTTTTATTGGTTCTTTTTCTAAAAAATCACAAAAATGTTGAAATATTTTATTCAACAAAAAAAATTAGATTTATATTATTTATTTAATATAATTAGTATTTTTGTGAATAAATTCATTTTTATTGTTTTTAAACCTTTTAAAAATAAATATTCATGTTGGAAAATCAACACCAAATAGGTTTTAATTCATCTTGTGATTAAAACCTCATTTTTCAAACCTAAAACCAAAATCACAAGTTGTTTATTCAAACTTATTTGGAATTTGTATCATTTTAATTAATTTTCTTTGAATAATTACTTTAAAAATGATTAAATTAGGGTTTTATTGATTTTCACCCTAACAAATTTTTCTAAACACTCATGGGCCTGTAATAGAGTGTAAGACCCAAGCCTTTTTATAAAATAAACCCATTTTGGGCCTCAGTCATTGTATAAGTCCCCCTGTATTTTCAAAAACAACGACGCGATCGTCGCCTCTTTTAAAAACCATCTGGGCCTACCCTCGTGTTATAAGCCCCTTTTCTTTTCTTTAAACTCTTTGGGCCTCTAATAGAGTGTAAGATCCAACCCCTTTTTGAAACCAAAAACTTTTGGGCCTCAGTCATTGTATAAGACCCACGGTGTTTTCAAAACCTCGGCGCGATCGTCGCCCTTTTTAAAATTAACTATTGGGCTTCTCCTTGAGCTATAAGACCCAATCAAAAATCATTTTTTGGGCCTCTTGAGAGAGTGTAAGACCCACACCTTTGTACAGAAAACCTTTCTCGGCCCTCAGTCACTTGTATAAGTCCCTGTACAAAACGACAGTGCAATCACTGATGAAACCATGGGCCTCTCCTTGAGCTGTAAGCCCCAATTTTCCTTTCAAAGCACTTTCTCCTTAGATTTTGTAATATACTGTTTTCAACTTTTCTTTGTTGGACAACTAACAATATAGTATGGAAGCTCTACAACCGAGTAAGTGTTTACCCGCTTTCATTTACTGCTTTCATATGTATATAACTGTATTGTGGGGCTGTTTCACTGTAAGTCTTCTTTCATAAACTCATATCAACTGTGTAATAATAGTATAGATATTTAGAGTTTCCCCGGCAACTACGTCTAGAACTAGACAAAACCTCGTCTCCTTACAACAATTTTAGATAACTAGATCTAAGAAATTCCCCCTTTGAACAGTTCATATACAGAAGGCCAATGTTCCAAGTGAAACCCCTTCTGGAACTGTTCATCAGCCTCCTCTTAGGCTTAGTGCAAGGACCCAAAGGCTTCCTAAAAGCATCTCTGCCTCCTCTTGGGAGTTGTACAAGGACCCGTCGGCTTGTTAGAAGTTTTCACAGCTCCTCTTAGGCTTTGTATAATGATTCTTCCTCCGGGAAGATAGCCTCCTGTTGGGCTTCATACAAATTGTCCCTCGGCTTCTTAAAAGTTTCCAGCCTCCTCTTGGGCTTCGTACAAATTGTCCCGACGACCTCTTAAAGGTATAGGAACAGAGATTAGTCATCTTAATAGAACAATCTTTCAAAGAGTCTAGATCTTTCTACCACAAATGTACTGTTCCTTAATTTCTCTTAAGCATAGCACAAAAGATAAAACTCTAGACTTGGTCAGTCTAAGACCCTTGAGTCTCAAAGACATTCTCAAGCCCCTTTCAAGAATGGGAAGAACACCCGTAGACTTGGACGGTCTAAAACCCTTTGGATTCCCCATTTCCTTAGAGAACAGGAAATAATCCCAACCCTCAGATCAAGTCCATGAGTACAACATTACTCATATAAGAACTGATTTTCTCTTTTAACCAACCTAATGGACCTGTCACTCAACTGAGACAGTTACTATAGCCTCCTCTTGGGCTTTGTACAATGATTCTCCCCAGTGGAGTTAACCCTTTTAGCCTCTATCTCGGGCTTCGTACGAGATACAAAAACACTCTCTTGTTGAGTATAAAAGACTCTCTTGTTGAGTCACCCATCCTTCAGCCTCTGTCTTGGGCATCGTACAAGACACCAAACACTCTCTTGTTGAGTATAAAAGATTCTCTTGTTGAATCACCCTTTAGCCTCCATCTCGGGCTTCGTACGAGATACCAAAACACTCTCTTGTTGAGTATAAAAGACTCTCTTGTTGAGTCAAACAAACTTTTAGCCTCCGTCTCGGGATTCATACGAGACACCAAATCACTCTCTTGTTGAGTATAAAAGACTTTCTTATTGAGTCAAACCCCTTTGGCTTCCGTCTTGGGCTTCGTACAAGACACACAAAAAGACCCTCTTGTTAAGTCAAACCCTTTTAGCCTAAATCTTGGGCTTTGTACAAAAAGCACATTTCCCCCGGAAAAGTCAACCTTTTAGCCTCCTCTTAGGCTTTGTATAAGGAAACCCCGGTTGAGACAATCAACCTTTTAGCATCAAATCATGCCTTGCTCACAACATGCAAACATCAACAACTCCCCCTTTAGAGATGACAAATTCTCTCTAAAGTCAAAACCTTTTTAGCTTCATACCTTGGGCTTTGAACAAGATACAAATAGACCTTTCAGCTTCACATCTTGGGCTTTAAACAAGATACAAACCACCTTTAGCTTCATGTCTTGGGCTTTGAACAAGACACCAAAACACCGTTTCCTCCCATAGAATAGGAGGAACTACGATCGCTCTGATTTCCCTGTTTCGGTAAACGGGAATACGTAGGCATAAGATTGAAAGAAAAATCTTAGTGAGCACACTAATAAAAAACCCAAAATCCCGTACCTTCACACATCAATCGAAAAGCATCAGCCCTAACATCCTGCCAATAACATAGTCCCGTCATTTCAGCCTTAACAAAGTAAGCAGAAAGAGCCCCCACTTCCACATAGCATCCATAACCTAACAGACTGTTGTTTAAACTCAGTATGCAAGCAGGGTTAGTTAGAGACATCTATTTCCCTTCCTTCATCAGCTTCAATAGGATAAAAAAATGAATCGACCTGTAGTACCCCCAAAGAGCGACAATGCTTAAGAACCACCTCCAAAATCGCTTGCTACAGAAAAATGGCGCCCACCGTGGGGCCCTTCTTTCTTTCTTACAAGCTAGGGTAAAAACCTTGGACAAGTTATTTTCATGGCGGTTTCATTGGGGAATGTCACTCTTGCTAGGATCGGCCCTCACTAGGATTGTAGGTCAAAACCTTTAAGTTGGGAAAGTGCCACAGAGTGGCGACTCCGCCGGGGAGCCATTTTCTGTCAGGAACATAGGATTCATAGCTCTTAAAAGTCTAGGACATTAGGACAAATATATATACTGCTTTTCCTAATTGATATCTGTGTTTATTTTTCTGCTAATGAGAATGCGTGTGATGCCGCATGTGGAAAGATTGAGTATACACCTAGGAAAAACCTCTTTCAGTAGTGCGGAAGATATCGAAAATAGTTGTCACACGATACTACCCTCTTCTGAGGTTCTTCGAAATAACATCACCTAGCACGGTTCCCGGTCCGCTGATATTATCTCGACAAGAATCAATGATTTTGAGAGACAGGTACAAAAATCACTAGTATAAACCTTTGGGATGGGTAGAGCCTTGACTTTATGACACCGACCCTTTGACCCCATGTTTTTTCTATGTTTTTGTGTGCTGCATTCATGCATTCATTTTAAAAAACATTAAACAAAGAAAATTTTCTCTTCTAGTATCTCTTTTTCAAATTAAACTAAAACAATGATTGCAAATGTCGGAGAGAAAAAGATTGCGCTCATGGATTTCGGTAGAAGGAGAACTCATAAGTACACCTTCAAGGTTCCAAAGTTAGAGGATTTGAGAGGTTTGGCAAGGATGATCACAAACCATGAGGCTTTCAGAGCTAAGTACAGAGGTCTGCTACCTCTGTTAAGGGTCCATGTGATTGAAAGAATCATGGAGGTACTCATTCAATTTTACAATCCAGTCAATCACTGTTTTACATTCCCGGATTACTAGCTCGCACCAACGCTGAAGGAGTATTCTCACCTGACTAGTTTACATATTACTGATCAAGCTCCCTTTTCTGGACTGGAAGAAATTCCAAAGGATCAAATCATTGCAAGAGTAATTTATTTGGATGAGTCGGAAATCAAGACTCACATGACCACCAAGGGAGGAATCCCAGGTTTTCCAGCCAAGTTTCTGGTAAAGAAATCTCTGTACTTTGCTAGTATAGGGAACATGACTGCTTTTGAAAGCATCTTTGTTTTACTCACCTACGGGTTATTTTTGTTTCCCAACATCGATAACTTTGTAGATATCAACGCCATTAAGGTTTTTCTCATTGGAAACCCTGTACCGACTTTGCTCGCTGATGCGTATCATTCTGTACATTTAAGGAATTTATACAGCGGAGGAATGATCACGTGTTGTGTGCCCCTGCTATATAAGTGGTTTACTTCTCATTTGACTAAATTTGCCGCTTTTTGGGATCATAAGAGTGCCTTAAGTTGGTCACAGAAAATCATGTCTCTTACCAACTCTGACATAGATTGGTACAATAGGATTTATGACGGGATCAGAATCATTGACTGTCGCGGAAACTTCCCCAACGTACCCGTTATAGGAACTGAGGGGGGAATCAATTATCATCCAGTCTTTGTTCGTCATCAATTTGGATACCCGATGAGGCATGTCCCGCGTAACGCTCATCTGGAAGGTCTTTTCTTCAAGGAAGGAGAAAATGACAGGGCACTAAAGATGGAAATAGTGCACGCTTGGAAACATGTTCATAAGAAAGGACGGGAGTCTCTAGGAAAACCGGGTTGTGTCTCGGTGGAGTCTTATCTCCACTGGGTACAAACTAGAGCTCTCAAGCTAAAGATGCCTTATCCTTGTCACGGAGTTCTTCTGCCAAGGGAATCTGTCATGTACTTTATGACTGAAACGGAAAAACTTCAGGTTACTCTCAACAAAGTTCAACAGGAGAGGAGGTCTTGGAAGAATAAGTACCACATTCTCAATGTGGAATGTACTAAAATACAGCAAATGTTGAAAGATAAGGATGCTCTGATTGAGATTTTAGAGTAACATGCTGTAGAAAATCAGGATGACCAAAGGAATTTGCTCGCTCCTTTCACTTGGAAAAGGAATGACAACCCGACAACGGCCCAAGAGCCCCGGTCCAAGAAAAGGAAAGTACCAGAATCAGCACCCGAGTTCTCCTCAGAGAGGACTCGGGATCCATTAGTTTAGATTTCCTTTTCCAGCACTTTGTAATCTACTGTATTTCCTTTCCGCAATCCTTTGAATTCAATAAAACAGGGTTTTCCCACTGTTTGATATTTGCAATCCAATTGTCGAAGTTTACTTTGAATAAAAAAACAATTAATATAATCATTGCATTCATCATTCTCACGTCACATATTCTTCTTACCTACGAATCTCACGTTTGTGTCTCGGTTCTAGAGTCAAACTGTCTCATTCGTACAATACTCGGGCCAATCGTCAGAAAAAGATGGATGATCTCGAGGAAGAGAACAGAGAGTTGAAAGAAGAGATCGACGCTATAAGAGAAGATATGAGAAAGCTTCGTAACGACATGCAAGCCATGGCAGAAGCGCAACTACAAAGAACTGTGATCTCAGAGATCACCTCAATGCCCATAGTAGAGAAGTATGATCCTAGGTATCAAATGCCGAAAGATCGTCCCTGGAGCATGCCTGTTAACTATATCCTAGAAGGATATGTTCTTCCGATCACTGAAGATCAGGGAATCATTGCAGAAGCTGCTGGGCCTGAAGGTTACAAACTTTGGGAAAGCGAGGATGCCAGGGGCATATTGAGGACTCCTGAAGGTTACAAACTTCGGGAAACGCCAAGATTCACTGCCGTACTAACGGTACCACCCCTGTGGTGCACACTGTCCCGGAAGTACAGATTCCACAGATACCTTCTGGTAGAAAGGAAAGTATGTTCGATAGAATGGATGAATTCCAGGAGCAGTTCCTGGAAATGCAGAAGGAACTGCAGGCCCTTTGCAGTCAGGATTTGTTTAGAAAAGACGCCACAGATCTCTGCTTGGTCCCCAATGTGAAAGTCCCACACAAGTTCCAAGTGCCCGATTTTGAAAAATACAAGGGTAACTCTTGCCCTCAAAGCTATTTGGTGATGTACGCTCGGCGAATGTCAGCTCAAACGGAGAATCAGGATCTACTGATTCACTACTTTCAGGATAGTTTAACCGGTGTCGCATTAAAATGGTACATGGGTTTAAACCGCGCTACGATTAGCACTTTCAGAGATCTTGGCACTGCCTTTGTCCAACAATATAAATACAATTTGGACATGGTACCAGACAGAGATCAACTCAGATCAATGTCGCAAAAGGACAAGGAAACCTTTAAGGAATACGCTCAGAGATGGCGTGAAATTGCCGCTCAAATTTGTCCACCTCTTGAGGAAAAAGAGATGACACAGATCTTCTTAAAGACCTTAAGCTCATTTTACTACGACCGAATGGTTGCCAGTGCGCCCAGCGACTTCACCGAAATGGTCGGTATGGGAGTGCGTCTCGAGGAAGCCGTTCGAGAAGGACGTCTAGTCAAAGACACTGGGTCGACAAGCGGTACTAAAAAATATGGTAGCGCTCTCCCTAAGAAAAAGGAGCAAGATATTGGGAATATCTCTCTTGGAAAGCAAAGGCGACGGTACCAACCAATAGCAGCTGTAACTCCTGCTATCAACCATGCGCCTGTTTCTACGTATCAACCTCAGGTTGCTCAAAGCCAACCACATTCGCAACAATTTCAGTAAAGGACACAACAACCTCTTCAGCAGGCTCGTCCTCAATACAACAACAACCGTGCAACGCGGCCACCAGGATTTGATCATATACCCGTATCATACGCAGAACTAATTTCGTTACTACTGGCTAAGGGGCATGTCCAGACTAAGTCTCCTCTTACAGTACCAGAAAATCTGCCTTTTTGGTTCAAATTGGATCAGACTTGCCCTTACCATCAAGGAGGACCAGGGCATAACATAGATAACTGTCTCAGTTTCAAATCCGACATGCAAAAGCTTGTTAGGAGCGGGGTCTTATCTTTCAAAGATACGAATCTGAATGTTCTCACAAACCCGCTGCCTCAACACGAGAAGGCTACAGTCAATTTGATAGAGGAAGAGTCTAACAACATCTATCAAATTCATGATGTACTCTTGTTAAAGGCCAACTTGGTCAATATGCATTGTAGACAGAGTGGATATGGCCATGTGCCACCTCATAATTATCACCAGTGTGATATCTGCTCTAAAAGCAATCGAGGATGTTCTGTGGTGCAATCAGCTCTATAGGAACAGATGGATCTCAGATGGATCCAAGAGCACCGAGTTCGTGGAGTTAACATGGTTTATACAAATTCCAACATCATTCAAAACCACGATATCCGTGCGATGAATGTCAACTTGGTGACAATGCACTCAAGGCAAAGCCAGTATCATAATCTGTCGCGTCACGATTATAATTCCTCTCTGACTTGCTCGGTAAACAAACAGGGATGCTCTTTTATACAAGAGGCCCTCCAGCGTCAGATGGATCTTGGATGGATCCAGGACTACCATGATAGGAATCATTATCAAATCAACATGGTTCAAATCTTCGAAATTTGCTTGATGAATACCAGCCTGGTGGAGTTACATGCTAAACAGGTCCGACTCGGGTTCCTGGTATCACATGATTATCAGAGCTGTAAAGCGGGTTGCGAAAATGATCAGGGTTGTGCCCTTGTCCAGGAAACACTTCAGCACTTGTTGAACCACTGGTGGCTTCCAATCTATATGGACGAAGACACCCAGCAAATTAGTATCACTAACGGAAATCCTACTATATATCAAGGTCAGGATGTTCGGTCGATGGAAATAGACCTCGTCAGGTTACACTGTATTCAAAGCGGACGTGGCAAGGTGCCACTACACAACTATGAGCAGTGTGGAGTTTGCTCAGTGGATAATCAAGGATGCTACCTCGTGCAAGCAGCCCTTCAAAGTCAGTTGGACCGCAAAGAGATTCAACCATGGTCAAGTTCGGGATCAGTCAACTACCTCGCTGATCAAATCGAGGACATTGTCGTAATCTCTGATCATCAGAGGGCTAGGGATGTTTGTGCCATCATCCCCCTACTTGACGAATCGAGAGTTCCCAACCAGGAACGGATCAAAATTACGTACGATGGTCAGAAAAATCAGAAGGTTCCCATAGTCATCTATCTACCGGGACCACTACCGTATGAATCAACTAAGGTTATCCCTTACAAGTACGGTGCAACAACAGTCGAGAATGGAAAGGAAATTTAATTACCCTCCGTCGTGAATATTGCAGACATTAGTCGAGTAACACGGAACGGTCGAATCTTCAACAGGGGAGTTGGAGAACCCGGCAAAGAAAAGGAACCTCAGACGGAAGTCCCAATCCACCGGTCGGTCAGTCCAGTAATCCCGACCTTTCGAAAAACAACGATGAAATGCTGAAGCTCATCCAGAGGAGTGAATACAACATTGTTGATCAACTGTTACAGACTCCTTCAAAGATCTCGGTGTTATCACTGTTACTTAGTTCAGAAGCGCACAGGGAGGCTCTACAGAAAGTCTTAGAGCAAGCCTTTGTGGAATAGGATGTAACAATCAGAAAATTCGATAGCATTATCTCTAACATCACTTCCTGCAATAACTTAGGATTTAGTGATGAGGAATTACCTGAAGAGGGTCGCCGTTATAACATAGCACTCAACATTACAGTCAACTGCCAGGACGATGCTTTAGCCAGCGTACTGGTAGACACAGGGCCAGTCCTGAATGTTATGCCAAAGTCCACTTTGATGCAATTATCATTCAAAGGACCTCCTATGAGAACCAGGGAGGTCGTTGTCAAAGCATTTGACAGATCCGGAAAAACGGTTATCGGGGAAGTCGACCTTCCCATAACTATCAGTCCTCACACTTTCCAAGTCACTTTCTAGGTCATGGACATCCGGGCAACATACAGTTATTTATTAGGAAGACCTTGGATACATCAGGCTGGGGCGGTCACTTCAACCCTCCACCAAAAGCTAAAGTTCGTCAAGAACGATCAACTCGTCACAGTCTGTGGAGAACAGGCCTTGCTCGTAAGCAACTTATCATCATCTACTTATGTAGAACCCGAGGGGGTAATTGGAACTCAGTTCCAAGTGCTTTCGCTACACAAGGACAATCAATCCGAAGGGGGAACTTCGATTTCCTCGTACAAAGATGCTATCAAAGCGGTCGAGAGTGCCAATACAACAGGATGGGGGCAGCTTGTCATTCCTACTGACAATAAAACAAAGAAGGGTCTTGGTTTTTCTGCAACCTGTACCCAGACAGCTGCTAACGATGAAAGTCTTCATCCTATTCAGAACTTCTTCCACAGCGGAGGCTTTCTTCAACCAGTGACTCAAGAAGTGCATGCCATCAATAAAGATGATTCATCCGATACGGAGGAAGAATGGAAGTCCTATCTCAACAAGGTCGGTTATACATCTCAAGACGAAACGCATACTCCCTTCTGCTTTCTGGCACAGAGTCCGAGATTTATACCAAGGTTAGACGTCAAAATGCTATACGGGGATGGTGATCCGGAAGGATGTCATGCTCCGTCAAATTCATTAGAGGAGGACACTCTGATGAAATACGACTTTGACCACGACTACTATGGCCCGATGGATGGCCTGCCAATGTGGTAGCCTTACCCAGGAGACTTGGGGCAAGAAAATCAGCCGAACAATGAAAATCAGCTGAGCATCATTGAACAGAATACATGTGTCCCCGCCATGTCATGGGATCGACACCCAGGTTATCCTGAAAGCACCCAGCATGACGATGAATTCACAACGTTTGCAGGACTAGAGTTCATCAACTATGCTTTTCCCGAGGTCAACGCCATCAAGAGAGATGACTCCTCCAACTCCAAAGAAGTGTGGGACACCTTGGGACAACCGAGTGGAAAATTCGACTTCATGGTCAAATACACCGCTCCTGAAAGCTCTCGTATCAGGTTCGAAGACATCTAGCTAACTGGATGGGGAGATACAGCTGAGAGTACAAACACTATGCAAAATACAACTGAGGAATCCTCCTACGACAACTCTTCCTGGGAGGCAGATTCCAATGATTCTGCTCCACCAGAAATCAGCGTTATTTCTGAAGACAAATCAAGGAAGGTACCAAACTTTGTGATTCACCGAGGAGTTCACCGCCAATGAGTCATTGTCGATGTTCCAAAGATTGTTCATAACTCAAAGTAATTGCCATCTTTACTTTAACCTTTCACCTTGCCCAGGTGAAACAGATGTTTTGATAGGGCTCGCTTTTTGTAAATTTCCCTCTTCGCTTCGCCCAAAGCGACAGAGTTTTGTTTTATGGGGCTGCAGTTTCAAGAATCGACTTGTTCATTAATAAAATAACGTCGTTCTGTAATTTCCACATTTTATTGCTGTTTTCTCTTTTTTCTTTTCTTAGAAAATGGTAATCCTAAAAAACAATTCAATAACAAAAACAAGCAGTAAACAAAAAATACACTGCACACACTTGCATTCTCTCTATCTCTTCTAAAAATAAATCATCATGTTATGCAGATTGCTTGTGTTAAACCCCGTTGAAACATACGATCCAATGCCTTCTCCCAACTTTGAGTTCCCGGTAATTGAGGCTGAAGAAAAAGTTGACAACGAAATTCCAGAGGAGATCTCCCGACTACTCAAACAAGAGGAAAGGCCCACCAAACCTCATAAAGAGCCGTTGGAAACGGTCAACTTGGGTTCGGAAAAAGAGAGAAAAGAAATCAGGATTGGGGCACTGCTCAGTCCAACTGCCAAAGGAAGTTTGACAAAGCTTCTCAAAGAGTTTCCCGATGTATTCGCTTGGTCCTATCAGGATATGCCAGGGTTAGATACCAGCATCTTGGAACATCATCTACCGTTAAGGTCAGAATGTCCGCCAGTAAAACAAAGGTTGAGACGGACTCATCCAGACATGGCCATCAAAATCAAAGAGGAGGTACAAAAACAGATTGACGCGGGTTTTCTCGCCACGTCAGAATATCCTCAATGGTTAGCCAACATCGTACCCGTTCCGAAAAAGGACGAAAAAGTCAGAATGTGTGTAAACTACAGAGATCTAAACAAGGCTAGTCCAAAGGACGACTTTCCTTTACCCTACATTGACATGCTGGTAGACAGTACAGCAAAGTTCAAAGTTTTCTCCTTCATGGATGATTTCTCGGGCTATAATCAGATCAAAATAGCGCCGAAAGACATGGAGAAAACTTCGTTCATTACCCCATAGGGTACTTTTTGTAACAAGTTAATGTCGTTCGGGTTGAAGAACGCTGGGGCAACCTATCAATGGGCCATGACTACTCTGTTTCATGACATGATACACAAAGAAATCGAGATATATGTCTATGACATGATTGCCAAATCTAAGACAGAAGAGGAGCATGTGACCCACCTGTCAAAGTTATTCGAGCGGTTGAGAAAGTAGAAACTCCGCTTGAATCCCAACAAGTGCACATTCGATGTCCGTTCAGGGAAAGTTTTAGGGTTCATCGTCAGCCATAAAGGAATTGAGGTTAATCCTGACAAGGTCAAGGCCATTCAAGAAACGCCTTCTCCGAAAATTGAAAAAAAAAGTCAGAGGGTTCCTGGGACGTTTGAACTACATTTCTAGATTCATTTTCCTCATGACCGCGACATGTTTGCCGATTTTCAAATTACTTAAAAAGAACCAGGACTGCGTTTGGACAGAAGACTGCCAAACCACCTTCGACAATATCAAGGAATACCTGTTGAACCCATAGATTCTATCACCTCCAGTGGAAGGAAGACCACTGATCATCTACCTCACAGTCTTGGAAGACTTAATGGGGTGTGTACTTGGCCAACAAGAAGAAACTAAAAAGAGAGAGTATGCCATCTACTATCTGAGCAAGAAATTCACCGACTGCGAGACTCGGTACACTATGCTTGAGAAAACTTGATGCGCTTTGGCTTGGGCAGCCAAACGTCTTCGCTAGTACATGATTCATCACACTACTTGGTTAGTCTCCGAAATGGATCCAATCAAGTATGTACTTGAAAAGCCTACTCTCACGGGAAGGATTGCCCATTGGCAGATGTTGTTATCAGAATATGACATAGAGTACCACGCTCAGAAAGCCGTTAAAGGGTGTGTTTTAGCCGATCATTTGGCTCATCAACCGATTGACGATCAGGAATCAATCGGATTTGACTTCCCAGATGAAGATGTCATGTATCTAAAAATGAAAGATTGCGATGAACCGCTACCCAGTGAAGGGCCAGAACCAGATTCCCAATGGGGACTTATCTTTGACGGAGCTGTCAATCATTATGGAAACAGAATTAGGGCAATCATTGTCACCCCTCAGGGTACCCACATTCCTTTCACCGCTAGACTTACGTTTAAATGTACAAACAATGAGGCCGAATACGAAGCTTGTATCATGGGTCTCAAGGAAGTGATTGATTTAAGGATCAAGAACTTGGATGTATATGGCGACTCAGCTTTGGTTGTCAATCAGATCGAAGGAGATTGGAACACATACCAATCAGGATTGATTCCTTACAAATATTATGCAAGAAGGTTGTTACCTTTATTCAACAGAGTCGAGTTTCATCACATCCCTCGTGATGAGAATCACATGGCTGATGCATTAGCCACTCTCTCTTCCATGATTAGTGTAGGTCAATGGAATGCCTTACCTAAGATCGACATAATGCGCCTTGAACGACCCGCTTACATCTTCACGATTGAAGCAGTCATAGATGACAAACCTTGGTATCATGATATCAAATGCTTCCTTCAGAAACAGGAGTACCCACTTGGGGCATCCAGAAAAGATAGAAAGACCCTCAGAAGGCTGGCAGACAGTTTCTTCCTGAGCGGTGATACCCTCTATAAGAGAAACTTCGACATGGTCCTATTCCGATGTGTAGACAGACCAGAAGCAAACATGCTAATAAAAGAAATTCACGAAGGATCCTTTGGCACTCATGCCAACAGACACACGATGGCGAGAAAAATTATGAGAGTAGGGTACTACTGGTTGACCATGGAATCCGACTGCTACACGTACATGAGGAGGTGTCATAAGTGTCAGATATACTCCGACAAGATCCATGTACCGCCAACGCATCTCAAAGTTCTTTCTTCCCCATGGCCTTTTTCCATATGGGGAATCGACATGATTGGCATAATTGAGCCCAAGGCTTCGAACGGACATCGGTTAATCCTGGTAGCCATTGACTACTTCACCAAGTGGGTCGAAGCAGCGTCATACGCTAATGTAACCCGACAAGTGGTGGTCCAATTTATCAAAAACAATATCATTTGCCGTTATGGTGTTCCAAGCCAGATCATTACTGATAATGGATCTAACTTGAACAATAAGATGATGAAGGAGTTGTGCACTGAGTTCAAGATTGAACACCATAACTCATCTCCCTACCGACCCAAGATGAATGGAGCGGTAGAAGCGGCTAACAAGAACATCAAGAAGATCGTTCAATCCTGGTAGAGATCCCATCAATCCGAGTATTGATGGAAGCTAAGCTAACAGAGGCTGAATGGTGTCAAAGTCGACACGACGAATTGAATCTGATCGAAGAAAAATGAATCACGACTCTATGCCACTGTCAGTTGTATCAACAAAGAATGAAGAAGGCGTTTAACAAAAAGGTCCGACCCCGTATCTTCAGGAAAGGAGACCTTGTGCTCAAAAAGATACAATCCTTTCTCATTGATTCTTGGGGAAAATGGACTCCGAATTATGACGGCCCCTATGTGGTCAAGAAAGCCTTCTCAGGCGGCGCCTTGAGACTTGCAACCATTGACAAAGAGGAATTTGCTTACCCCACAAATGTTGACGTAGTCAAGAAATACTTTGCCTAAATTAAAAAAAAAATTCTCGGTGGATTGAAAACCCGAAAGGGCGGTCCAGGCAAAAATTAGAGACATGATCAAAAATCATCCCGGTGGATTGGAAACCTCAAAGTACAATCCAGGCAAAAATTTGGGATAATGGCAAGTAACTATGTTCGACACAGAGGCAAGTCCCTCAGTAACAGTTACGTCGTCCATCAGAAAAACTCCAGTCAAGGTCATCTTCGACAGAAGCTCAGGATACCCGGAATTCAAAGTTGGTAGAAGGATATTGGTCGTTATGTTTCGAGTAGCCCTTTTCCCTGTAAATTACCATTTTCTAACTTTGTATATACTCTTTGAGATCACGCGTTTGGCTGATTTCCATCATATCAATAAAATTTGAGCCCTTGTGCTTTTGTTTGCAATTCTTATTTGTTTTAGATTTATAGAACGACGTTTTTATCATGATCAATGATTCTTGAAATAAAACAAAAATGAATTTACTTGTAAAACTTTTTCTGCTTTTAAAATAAAAAGATGGAAATTTCTTTTGACTGTTGAACATCGAAAGAACATCGATCGCTACTCCGGAAGTAATCGAGCTTCAAAGTGCAAAATCAAAGTACTCCTTCTAAACCAGTATGTCTGAACGAAGGATCAACTGTGTCAAAGACCTTGTTTCATTTGACACGCCTTGACAGAGTTCTCATCTCCTAAGCCCGATCAACGTAGCTCCCTGCAGGGACTATCTCTCCTAAGAAAGGCAGAGTTGCTATCTTGAACCAGGGATACCTTTTCATCTCCCACCTTGGCCGAGTATCCAGTCGTGCTCCTTAAGTTTGTATGCGGTGTCAGTTTTGTCAGCATATACATACATGCCTCATGCATTATTGATTTACATTCATATTCATGTTGCATCACTATCACTCTAGTCGGTCTTATCCCCTAGTGATAAACGTCCTCTTGTCAATCGAGTTGTCAGTTCTTTCCTTGTCAGGAAACGTCGTGTTTGAACAACCGCTTCTCCACTTTGCTGCTGAACTAAAGTTGGTTCTTTGACCACTTTGATAACTTGAACCTCTGAAAAGGCAAGAAAACCCTCAGCCGATGTCATTCTTCGCCATCGAAGACGATATCTTCGCTTTCCCGGATTAAGGAAAATCCTCAGAGAAAGCCTCTCAGCTAAAAAACTTTCAGCAACGCATTGATTTTGCTCTCCGGAGAGTCGATGTCAACAAGGTCATCGGCACCTCAAAATTGGGTCACATCATATGGCGTTTCTCAGAGAAGATCTATGAGAAAAGTATGATGTAATATCCCCAAACGACAGCAGTCTCTCAAGAGACTTGCTCTCCCCAGTAGACTCGACAAATGGCGTCTCCAACAGAGAAGTTTGTGCCTCTCTACCATCAAAACTTTTTCTGTCAAATGGCATCTCCCCAGGAAAATTCGGCGAGAAGTTTGAGGAAAATCGCTACAAATAGCGTCCCTTGTCAATAAAGTTTATTGACAAAAGAAACTAAGAGCAGTTCCTCGGTAAGAAACCAGGATCGAGGGGAAGTTTATTTCAGCAACTGAGACCAGTTCCTTGGTAGGAAACCAGGATCGAGGGGAAGTTCATTTCAGCAACTGAGACCAGTTCCTTGGTAGGAAACCAGGATCGAGGGGAAGTTCATTTCAGCAACTGAGACCAGTTTCTCGGTAGGAAACCAGGATCGAGGGGAAGTTTATTTCAGAAACTGAGAACAGTTCCTTGGTAGGAAACTAGGATCGAGGGGAAGTTTTAACCTTTACTAAGCATCATTGCTTAGCAAAAGAAGATGAATGCGCAAGCTACCGTTCATAGCAAACCATCAAAATTTTGGGTATTCCAATATTTAATCCTCTTGCACCCCGAATGCCCGAATACCTTTGTCATTCACACCTTCGGGTCCAAGAAGATTAAATAGGGGCATCTGTCATACCCCAAATTTTGACCACTAAGATTCCCATCATTGTGCAAATCATCATCACAATATGGATGAACCATCATACCTCATTAGTCTCCCCAAAGATGGGTGAGCATCCACTACAATCAAAATTAGGGTTTCAAGCCCTCTCACAGCTCTTAGATAAAGGATCAATCAAGGAATGACATTATCTTCAACTTTTCTAACCTCTCAAACATCTACAAAGGATCAAGAGGACTCCCACATCAAGGATCAAGCACAAGGCTGCTCCCTTCTAAGTGGATTAAGCCTCAAGATAGTCAGTGTCACCAAATTAGGGTTTTGGTCGACCAGGGCCTCCAGATGGAAATTATCCTCTGGGCATGAGCCAACGCTTAGAGGCATAACCTATGATGCTCCAAGGAACATCATGAACCCCATCATCAAGTCAATTTAGCCTCATGGGATGCATTAACTAAAAATCAGGAATTAGGGTTTCTTGACCTAATTCACCCCTAAGTTGACTTTTGGGACAAAACATGAGCCAAGACCTCAAGATAGGATTTGAGGGTCACTAATACACTACATTGATCCATTTGAAACAATGGATTGATCCAAGAAGCTTGATTCACAAGTTTCAATTTCATCTGAACCACAGTTAGGGTTTTGCGAGAAAAGTCAACTGTATCTTTGACTTTTGACCAGAACATGCTCCCAAACCCTAGGACATGAATCAATATACCCTATAACACCCATGGAACATGTACATCAAGTTTTATTTAGGTCAAGGACATGATTTCCTAAAGGATTGCACAGTTTGGAGTTCATCTGATAAAAAGTCAACTGTGCACAAAAGTTAAACTTTGACTATTTGAGATTTTTCATAAAAATGGTTTTTTAACCCTAAAATGATGTTAATATATGATTGGAATCATCATTCATCAAGAAAAATCAAGAAAAGTGGGATAACTTGCAAAAGGGGTAACCATAAAAACTTAGAAATTTTTCTAAGTTATGAAACAAAGTGGCTAGGGTACCAACTTTGGAGGATCATAACTCCTAAACCACAAGGCCATTTTCCCCATCCAAAGCTGGATTTGTAGCTCTCATTACCCTCTACAAAAGCTCCAACTACACCTCACTCCAATTCATTGTGGATTCTGAGTTATGATTGGACCAAAATGGCTAAAACATGAAAATACATCATTTTCCAACACTTAGAAAAATTCTGGCCAAGGCAGATTTTGTTGAAAACACCAAAACTTGTGAGATCTTTTCACATAGTTGCAAGCTGAATCAAGTCTAAAGGTAAACATCAATGTTGTTGCATATGTTTCTATGAATCCAAAGAACCTCTCAGCATGAATTGATTCAACTTGAGCCAAGAGGAATCCATGCCCAAAGTCATGCTGCTACAAGCTGTTTTGGAAAAATCAGTTTGCATGTTTACTTGCCACACACGATTTGTGAATCAAAACCAAGGATCATTATGCCACATGTACTCAAACCAATCACAATGCATCTGATCCAACCTACAAAGCTGAGTCACAAAGCCAAGGAATCTTCCAACTTGAAGTTCATGCATTTTGGCACATTTTGCCTTGAATTCAAAGGACATTAATGTGGAATAGTGCATTGTCAAGATTCTCACTCTCCTCAGTCAAGTTCTCTGATTAAACAACAATTAAAATGACTGAGGAATGTGATTTCAGTCAAGGCATAACTGATCTATTTGGAGCAGCTGTTACACCTAATGCAAGAGGCATTTATGTCCAACCAATCCCTTTGAAGGTGATCTGATCCAGCAGCCATTCACTATTCCTCCAAGACAAGAGTGGATCACCTATAAATAGAGGTTCCAATGCATCATTCAAGGCACATCAAAGCACCTTATAGCACTGCTTTCTCTCATTCTTTCTTAAGTGCCAATTTTCTTTGTTTTTGAGCAACCACCATCGGGTTTTGAGTTGCAACCCTAAGCAATCCATTCCAATTGCTCAAACACATCACATATGATGTATTTGAGGTGTCCAAACACTTAAACACCAACTGTAACACCCCTAGCTTAAAATCACCCTTCAACCAAGCCATTATGCCTCAATTATGCAGTTGGAGTTCTCCAACTTGATCCAAAGGTTTGCAGAGTGTTCCAAAGCTTGCAACACACTCCACAACATCCATTGAAGCTGTAGGGATCATCAAATCGCATCTGGAACACCATCTGTGCAGAGTTCCATTTCAGCTTGCATCAAGGTAAGCCTCAAAACTACATCTTCATGATCCATGCATATTTCCTCGCATGATATTTTTGCCAATTGCTTGCCATCATATGTTGAGTGTTTTCCCTCAAAAAATTGGATCATAACCCTCATAACCATGTCTGCACGACTGCTTTTGCAAAATTAGGGTTCATACGGTTGTGATGATATAACTTGCTATACACTGAAAAATAAATGAAATCAAGTATAACCATCTTGTTCCTTGTGAAAACACGCATGAGTTTGGTATTTGAATCAAGTCAAATAGTTGAGAGATGAGTGAGATAGGGGGCTTCATGCAGGAGCTCGAGGAAGAAGATGGCCATGGCGCCATTCTTCAGGTTTTCCAACCAAGTTCTCTATATATTTTTCATTTGCCATACTATATTTGAATTGGCATGCGCCCCAGTGGTTGATCAGCTGGTTTTGTGTGTATTGGCAAGCGAGAGGTCTGGGGTTCGAATCCCCCTCGCCCCAGATCTCTTTTTTACCACTTTTTCTTATTTTTTTGTTATTTTTCATATTTATTTTAAATGATTTGAAAAATCAATAACTCATTCAATTATAAATATTTTTTATTGGTTCTTTTTGCAAAAAATCACAAAAACGTTGAAATATTTTATTCCACAAAAAAATTAGATTTATATTATTTATTTAATATAATTAGTATTTTTGTGAATAAATTCATTTTTATTGTTTTTAAACCTTTTAAAAATAAATATTCATGTTGGAAAATCAACACCAAATAGGTTTTAATTCATCTTGTGATTAAAACCTCATTTTTCAAACCTAAAACCAAAATCACAAGTTGTTTATTCAAACTTATTTGGAATTTGTATCATTTTAATTAATTTTCTTTGAATAATTACTTTAAAAATGATGAAATTAGGGTTTTATTGATTTTCACCCTAACAAATTTTTCTAAACACTCATGGGCCTGTAATAGAGTGTAAGACCCAACCCTTTTTATAAAATAAACCCATTTTGGGCCTCAGTCATTGTATAAGTCCCACTGTATTTTCAAAAACAACGGCGCGATCGTCGCCTCTTTTAAAAATCATCTGGGCCTACCCTCGTGTTATAAGCCCCATTTCTTTTCTTTAAACTCTTTGGGCTTCTAATAGAGTGTAAGACCCAATCCCTTTTTGAAACCAAAAACTTTTGGGCCTCAATCATTGTATAAGACCCACGGTGTTTTCAAAACCTCGGCGCGATCGTCGCCCTTTTTAAAATTAACTATTGGGCTTCTCCTTGAGCAATAAGACCCATTCAAAAATCATTTTTTAGGCCTCTTGAAAGAGTGTAAGACCCATACCTTTGTACAGAAAACCTTTCTCGGGCCTCAGTCATTTGTATAAGTCCCTGTACAAAACGACAGTGCAATCACTGATGAAACCATGGGTTTCTCCTTGAGCTGTAAGCCCCAATTTTCCTTTCAAAACACTTTCTCCTTTGATTTTGTAATATACTGTTTTCAACTTTTCTTTGTTGAACAAATAACAATATAGCATGGAAGCTCTACAACCGAGTAAGTGTTTACCCGCTTTCATATGTATATAACTGTATTGTGGGGCTGTTTCACTGTAAGTCTTCTTTCATAAACTCATATCAACTGTGTAATAATAGTATAGATATTTAGAGTTTCCCCAGCAACTACGTCTAGAACTAGACAAAACCTCGTCTCCTTACAACAATTTTAGATAACTAGATCTAAGAAATTCCCCCTTTGAACAGTTCATATACAGAAGGCCAATGTTCCAAGTGAAACCCCTTTTGGGACTGTTCTTCAGCCTCCTCTTGGGCTTAGTGCAAGGACCCAAAGGCTTCCTAAAAGCATCCCCGCCTCCTCTTGGGCGTTGTACAAGGACCCGTTAGCTTCTTAGAAGTTTTCACAGCCTCCTCTTAGGCTTTGTATAATGATTCTTCCTCCTGGAAGATAGCCTCCTGTTGGGCTTCATACAAATTGTCCCTCGGCTTCTTAAAAGTTTCCAGCCTCCTCTTGGGCTTCGTGCAAATTGTCCCGACGACCTCTTAAAGGTATAGGAACAGAGATTAGTTATCTTAATAGAATAGTCTTTCAAAGAGTCTAGATCTTTCTACCGCAAACGTACTGTTCCTTAATTTCTCTTAAGCATAGTACAAAAGATAAAAATCTAGACTTGGACAGTCTAAGACCCTTGAGTCTCAAAGACATTCTCAAGCCCCTTTCAAGAATGGGAAGAACACCCGTAGACTTGGACGGTCTAAAACCCTTTGGATTCCCCATTTCCTTAGAGAACAGGAAATAATCCCAACCCTCAGATCAAGTCCATGAGTACAACATTACTCATATAAGAACTGATTTTCTCTTTTAACCAACCTACTGGACCTGTCACTCAACTGAAACAGTTACTATAGCCTCCTCTTGGGCTTTGTACAATGATTCTCCCCAGCGGAATTAACCCTTTTAGCCTCCATCTCGGGCTTCGTACGAGATACAAAAACACTCTCTTGTTGAGTATAAAAGACTCACTTGTTGAGTCACCCATCCTTCAGCCTCCGTCTTGGGCATCGTACAAGACACCAAACACTCTCTTGTTGAGTATAAAAGATTCTCTTGTTGAATCACCCTTTTAGCCTTCATCTCAGGTTTCGTACGAGATACCAAAACACTCTCTTGTTGAGTTTAAAAGACTCTCTTGTTGAGTCAAACAAACTTTTACCCTCCGTCTCCGGCTTCATACGAGACACCAAATCACTCTCTTGTTGAGTATAAAAGACTTTCTTGTTGAGTCAAACCCCTTTGGCTTCCGTCTTGGGCTTCGTACAAGACACACAAAAAGACCCTCTTGTTGAGTCAAACCCTTTTAGCCTAAATCTCGGGCTTTGTACAAAAAGCACATTTTCCCCAGAAAAGTCAGCCTTTTAGCCTCCTCTTAGGCTTTGTATAAGGAAACCCCGGTTGAGACAATCAACCTTTTAGCATCAAATCATGCCTTGCTCACAACATGCAAACATCAACAACTCCCCCTTTAGAGATGAAAAATTCTCTCTAAAGTCAAAACCTCTTTAGCTTCATACCTTGGGCTTTGAACAAGATACAAATAGACCTTTCAGCTTCACATCTTGGGCTTTAAACAAGATATAAACCACCTTTAGCTTCATGTCTTGGGGTTTGAACAAGACACCAAAACACTGTTTCCTCCCATAGAATAGGAGGAACTACGATCGCTCTGATTTCCCTGTTTCGGTAAACGGGAATACGTAGGCATAAGATTGAAAGAAAAATCTTAGTGAGCACACTAATAAAAAACCCAAAATCCCGTACCTTCACACATCAATCGAAAACCATAAGCCCTAACATCCTACCAATATCATAGTCCCTTCATTTCAGCCTTAACAAAGTAAGCAGAAAGAGCCCCCACTTCCATATAGCATCCATAACCTAACAGACCGCTGTTTAAACTAAGTATGCAAGCAGGGTTAGTTAGAGACATCTATTTCCCTTCCTTCATCAACTTCAATAGGATAAAAAATGAATCGACCTGTAGTACCCCTAAAGAGCGACAGTGCTTAAGAACCACGTCCAAAATCGCTCGCTATAAGGAGCTTATCAGTTCTTTAAGAAGTCATGAGATAGAGCTTCAAGGAGATGAACCTCAGAAGAAAAATAAATCCATTGCCCTAAAGGCCAAGTCCGAGAAGAAAAAGGCATATCAGGCAGAAGAAGAAGTGGAAGAATCTAAAGAAGATTCAGATGAAGATGATATATCTCACATATCAAGGAAAATAAGTCAATTATGGAAATACAGAAAGATAAGTTCAGAGGACCAAGAAGAAGATCTGAATCTACATATGGTCAAAGGAGAAATTATGGAAGAGATGTTACGTGTTTTGAGTGCCAGGAGCCTGGACATATAAAAAATGATTGTCCAAAATTTAAGAAAGAAGAGAGACCTAAGAAAGCCAAAAAGGGTCTTATGGCAACCTGGGATGATTCAGAATATAAGGATGATCTAGATGGAGAACGTGTCAACAAGAAATTCATGGCAGAAACCAACGATGTTTTATCAAAAGAAGATCTATCAGACTCTGACGACGACAGAGAGGTACTTTCTTCCCTATCCCGTTCTGAACTTGAAATAGGATTATCTGAACTTATGGAAAGATATCAAATCCTTCTAAGAAAACACAAAACTCTGAAAAAGACATTTGTGGTTCCTCCAGAAGATCTTACTCAAAGCAAACAAACCATCTCTGAATTAAATGAAAAATTATTAGTCTTGGAAAAATCAAATGCTGGTTTAAAAAATAAAGTCTCTAAGTTAGAAGAAGAAATCACTTCCAACATAACTAACAATGAAGTAGTCAGATATGATAAAGCCTTTCAACACTTCCTTGCTAAAAGCATAGATAGAAGTAAAATGGATTCAATGCTCTATGGAGTCAGCAGCAATGGAAATAGAGATCTGGGATACTCAAGACCATCACAACCATATGATGAGACCAAGAGTATTAAGATAATACCTCTGTCTAAACATTTTTTGCCCTCTGGCACTATCTTGAAATGTTGTGAACAAAAAGGTTCGAAACCTATTACTACACAAGCAAAGACACTAAAGAAAACTCCTAAAATTAAACACTATGCACAAATTCCACACTATTACTCTAATGTAAGGAAGTCCAAAGGTGTCAGAACCTCTGGAAAAGCTAATGTGAAAGGACCCACAAAATGGGTACCTAAGAATAAGATAATTTATGTTGCAGACATCCTTAATGAAACCATTGAAACACCAGTCATGGTACCTGGACAGTGGATGCTCGCGACACATGACGGGAGAAAGGCATATGTTCTGAGATTTGAAACTTAAGCCCGGAGGTGTCGTCGGTTTCGGAGGAAATCAGAAAGGAAGAATCATTGGCTCCGGAACTATTGAAAATGGTAAGTTTTCCTCCATTAATAATGTTCTGTTAGTTGAAGTTTTAATGCATAATCTATTGTCAATTAGTCAGCTCAGTGACACTGGTTATGATTTAATTTTCAATCAAACGTCCTATAAGGCTATTAGGCAAAAGGATGGATCTGTCCTGTTCAACGGAAAGAGGAAGAACAATACTTACAAAATTAAATTATCAGATTAAAAACATCAAAATGTAAAATGTCTTCTTTCTGTAAATGAAGAGCAATGGGTCTGGCACAGACGTCTTGGTCATGTTAGCTTGAGAAGAATATCTCAGCTGAACAAACTAGGACTTGTCAGAGGCTTGCCAAATCTGAAGTATTCTTCAGATGCTCTTTGTGAATTATGTCAGAAAGGCAAGTGTTCAAAAACTTCTTTCAAAGCAAAGAATATTGTTTCCACCTCTAGACCGTTGGAACTTCTTCACATTGATCTTTTTGGACCAGTGAAAACTGCCTCCATCAATGGTAAGAAATACAGACTAGTCATCATTGATGATTACAGTCGTTGGACATGGGTGAAATTCTTAAAACACAAGGATGAGTCAAATTCTGTGTTTGCTTCCTTCTGCGCTCAAGTACAAAATGAGAAAAATTGCAAAATAGTTAAAGTCAGAAGTGATCATGGTGGAGAATTTGAAAACAAGAATTTTGAAGAACTTTTTTATTCACATGGAATATATCATGATTTTTCCTGTCCTAGAACTCCACAACAAAATGGAGTTGTAGAAAGAAAGAACAGAACTTTACAAGAAATGGCTCGTACCATGATCCAAGAGACTGACATGGCTAAGCACTTTTGGGCAGAAGCAATTAACACAGCATGTTATATTCAAAATAGAATCTCTATTAGACTTATCTTGAATAAAACTCCTTATGAATTTTAGAAGAATAAGATTCCCAATTTTTCCTACTTTCATCCATTTGGATGTACTTGTTTTATATTAAATACAAAAGAGAATCTTAGCAAGTTTGATTCCAAAGCACAGAAGTGTCTGCTGTTAGGATACTCTGAACGCTCAAAAGGCTACAGAGTTTATAACACAGAATCACGAATTGTGGAAGAATCAATTCATGTTAGATTCAATGACAAGCCTGATTCTGAAAAGTAAGAGCTAGTTGAAAAGCTTGTAGATTTGGAAATTAGCTTCTCAGAACCTAAAGAAAAGGCAGATGGAGTTAAAGACCAGCAAGATCCTACACCGGATACCACTGATGTAACTCTGAATACTCCACATCAAAAGAAAAGAAGAATGTCTACTTCTCATCCTGAGGAACTAATTCTGGGTAGCAAGGATGCTCCAATCAGAACCAGATCAGCCTTCAGACCATCAGAAGAAACACTCTTGGGATTAGTGTCACTAATCGAACCAGCCACAGTTAAAGAAGCTTTTATGGACAATGACTGGGTTCTGGCCATGGAAGAAGAACTTAGTCAGTTCTCAAAGAATGATGTTTAGGATTTAGTTCCAAAACCTAAGAATGTTCATGTAATTGGAACCAATTGGGTATTTAGGAACAAGCTAAATGAGAAGGGAAAAGTTATTAGAAACAAGGCACGACTTGTTGCTCAAGGATACAGTCAAGAAGAAGGAATTGATTACAACGAAACCTTTGCTCCGGTTGCTAGACTTGAAGCAATACGATTATTAGTTTCCTTTTCAGTAAATCATAACATCACCTTATATCAGATGGATGTTAAGAGTGCATTCTTAAATGGCTATATATCAGAAGAAGTTTAAGTCAAACAATCTCCTGGTTATATATATATATATATATATATATATATATATATATAACTGTATTACTGGAAGCTTGCTCACCTGTTAGACCTTCTTTCATATCCTTTTAAATACTCGTCATATATCAACTGTATATATACTTGTATATCTGCTTAGAGTTTTCCCCGGCAACTAGGTCTAGAACTAGGTAAAGCCAATTGGTCACTCTATAATACAGTCAAAACTGGATCCCCATAGGATTTCCAAATACAGTCTTGCCTTCTCTTGGGCTTAAACAATATGGAACAAAGAGAAAGGCATTATTCCCCGTGTAACATTTCTCAGACTGTCACTATTATAAATTGTCAAAGAAGTTCATTTCCCCAGAGAGGATTAATTCCCGGTGAAACCTCTCTTGAATTTCTTCAAACCCTAGAACTGTTCATTAAAGAAAAGATTATTCTCGGTGAAAATTTTCTTGAACTCTTCTTAAGTTTGGACCCACAGGCTTCCTAAAAATATCCCCGTCTCCTTGGGCTTTGTACAAGGACCCTTCGACTTCTTAGAAGTTCTTATGCCTTGTCTTGAGCTTAATACAAGGACCTTGAAGACTTCTTAAAGGTATAGGACACAACTTAGTCATCCTTTACTAGAGCAGTCTTTCTTGAGTCAAAACCTCAGACCAATTTAGGGTTGATTCTCATCCCTTAAACACCTGCTTCCTCTTGGGCATCATACAAAGATAAACTCTTCCATACAAGTAGACTTGGACAACCTAAAACCTTCTTGGATCTCAAAGACCTTCTCAAGTTCCTTACAAACATAGGAGAAACCCTGGTCATTTAATCAATCTCTAGTAGAGTTAAAACCCACGAGTTCTAAACCCAGTCTTTATCCTAAATTATCCTCAGCCAGGGTCAGCTTACTATCGGTATAACACTATCCCAAATCAGAACCTCAAGGTATCTGATATCTCAACCCTTCTGTAATCCCTTAGCAAGAGTTGATTCCCCATTTGTACCTGCCTTTGGATCTCAATAAATCCTCAGCAGAAGACAACTTCCTCATAGGATTTGTATAAAGATTTCTTTCTTTGTTCTTCTCCAGCAAAGATAGACTCCTCTTAGGCTTTGTATAATGATTCTTCCTTCCCTCAGCAAAGTCAGCCTCTTCTTGGGCTTTGTACAATGATTTTCCCCAGCTGAGCTAACCTTTTCAAACTCTCTTGTTGAGTCAATTACTTTTCAGACTTTCTTGTTGAATCAATTACTTTTCATACTCTCTTGTTGAGTCAATCACTTTTCAGACTCTCTTGTTGAATCAATCAGCTTTCAATACTCTCTTATTGAGTCAACCCTTTTAGCCTTAATCTTGGGCTTTGTACAAGACAGATAAAAACACTCCCTTGTTGAGTCAATCTTTTATCAGCTCCTCTTAGGCTTGGTATAATGATTTCCCCTAGCAGAAGTTAGCCTCCTCTCAGGTTGTGTATAATGATTTCTCCAGTTTTGTTAGCCTCAATCTTGGGCATTGTACCAGACATATATAAGCTTTCTACAACAAAGTCAAAATCTTCATAACCTTCTCTTAAGCTCTGGCTAAATATCTTCCCTAGCGAAGTCAATTCCTCCCAGCCTTCTTTTAGGCTTTAAGATATAAATTTCCCTAAGCAGAGCCAATCCTCTTTCAGCCTCAATCTTGGGCTTTGTACAAGATAGATAATACTCTTCAGTAGAGTCAAAATCTTTTCAGCCTCAATCTTGGGCTTTGTACAAGACACCTAAAATATCCTCAGCCAGTTAGTAAAGTCTCATATCAGACTCAATCTTGGGCTTAGTACAAGACATATAAAATTTATTTCCCACAGAGTAAGTATTCTTTTTCAGCCTCAATCTTGGGCTTTGTACAAGACACATACAAACCGTACTCAGCGGAGTCAAAATCCCTATTAGCCTCAATCTTAGGCTTTGTACGAGACAGATAAAATATTCCCCCAGAAAAGTAAAACTTTTAGCCTCCTCTTAGGCTTTGTATAATGATATCCCCCAAAGAGTAAATCCCTTTTAGCCTCAATCTTGGGCTTTGTACAAGACATCTATAAACACACTCTTCTTGACTCAGTCTTTTTCCAGCCTCCTCTTAGGCTTTGTATAAGGACTTCCCCAGTGGAGTCAATCAATCATTTAGCTTCAACCTTGGGCTTTGATCAAGGCACATAAAAATCAACATCCCCTCAGAGAAAATCAAAATCTCTCTGTAGGAAGACATTTCTCTGTTTATCACTCTTCAAAATAGAAAATCAAACCAAACCCTAAATCCCAGAAAACTGTTGTAAGTGGCACACTTGTTGATTCAAATATCCGATGTCGTCCATCTCTTATCCTGTTAAAACACTTTCTTCCATCTAGTTGCTGTAAGTGACAAGCCTCTAGATTATTTACATCCACACCACTGTCCCACTCTTAGCATGAGAAATTCCTAAGGAAAAATGGAATTGCCTACATTGATCTAAAGTTTTCCCCTTTAGGACAAATCCCCTATAAAGGAAATTATGGCATTGCTGGATTCTCATATCCCAGTTAAAGTAATCCTCCTTTATAAACAATCACCCAACAACTGTGATAAACAGATAAGATGTCTCCCATTTAGAGATGACAAGTTCTCTCTCAGTCAAACCCTTTTAGCTTCAATCTTGGACTTTGAACAAGACACAAATACTCCTTTTAGCTTCAATCTTGGGCTTTGAACAAGACACCAAAACATTATCTTTTTCCTCCCTTAGAATAGGAGGAACTACGATTTCTCTAATTTCCATGTTTCTTTAAACGGGAATACGTAGGCATAAGATTGAGAAATCTTAGCGAGCATACTAATAAAAAAACTCTAGGTCCAGTACCTTCACACCGATCAAAACTGAGGTCCAGCACCTCACCAAAATCATCAAAAACTCTCTCTCTCTCTCTCTCTCTCATATTTCCCAAGAAAATTTCCCAACCTATCAACAGATAAACACCATCAAGTATAAAAGCAGAACATATTGCTAACAACATGTGGATAACCACATATAGGATGGGTAACTGACAACTCCCCATTGTATAACCTTTCCCTTCCAGCTTCACGAGATAAATAAGATATCAGAAAGTAGCACCTCTTCCTCCTACCATTGCGGTGAGGAGGAACCCACAATTCTGCAATAAGGTGGTCGCGTCACCGACAAAAATCGCACGCTACAGGAAAATGGAGACTCTGCTGGGGATTCATTTTGTCTGTTTAGGATTATAGACTAGAATTCTTAAGAGGTCTAGGATGTTAGTTTTAGGAATGTATATATATATATATATCGCTTTTCCTACTTGATATCTGTGTTTATTTTTTCTGCTAATGGGAATGCGAGTGATGCCGCATGTGAAAAGTATGAGTGATACCTAAGATAGGTGATGGCAGAGACAGGCGGTCTTACAGGGAGTGAATCCCGAATAAGCTGTCCCGGTAGACCATCAAATTAGTGGAGATACCCTTTGCGGATTCAATGTCTAACGACTTCGGTTGTGAAAGAAGATTGTTCGATTGCGGTATCCATGAAACTGAGGATTTAGTAGACAATAACCATGTGACTATTTAGTAGTGCGGTAACTATCGGAAATAGTTGTCACGCGATACTACACTCAATTGAGAGTACCCTAAGATACTACAGCTCGCTCGGGTGAACCAGCTTGCTGTTTTTATCCCAAGGGGGTCAATGATTTTGAGTACAGGTACAAAAATTCACTATAGAACAACCTTTGGGGATGGGCAGAGCCATGACTCCATGCTCGTGACGCTGAACCTTTGAACCCATGTTTTTTCTATGTTTTTGTGTGTTGCATTCATTTAAAAAACTCTTAAACAAAGAAACATTTCTTTTCTCTTTTCTCCTTTTTTCAAATTAAACTAAAACAATGATTGCAAATAAGAGAGAGAAAAAGATTGCGTTATGGATTTCGGTAGAAGGAAGACGCACAAGTACACCTTCAAGGTTCCAAAACTAGAGGATTTAAGAGGGTTAGTAAGGATGATCACCAACCCTTATGCTTTCAGAGCTAAGTATGGAGGATTTCTGTCTCTGTTAAGGGTCCATGTAGTTGAAGGAATCCTATCTACGCTGATTCAGTTCTATGATCCGATTTCTCACTGTTTCACGTTCCTGGATTATCAACTAGCTCTAACGCTAGAGGAGTATTCTCACCTGACTGATTTACCCATCACTGGCCAAGCTCCCCTTTCTGGACTGGAAGAAATTCCAAAGGATCAAACCATTGCAAGAGCAATCTATTTGGACGAGTCAGAAGTCAGGACTCACATGACCACTAAGGAAGGAATCCAAGGTTTACCGGCCAAGTTCTTGATAGAGAAATCCCTGTACTATGCCAGTATAGGAAACGTTACTGCTTTCGAAGATATCGTTGTTCTACTCATATACGGGTTACGATATTTCTGATTGGAAACCCCGTACCGACTCTGCTCGCAGATGCTTATCATTTTGTACACTTAAGGAATTTGTACAGCGGAGGAATGATCACATGCTGTGTACCCCTGCTATACAAATAGTTCACTTCCCATTTACCCAAGGCTGCTGCTTTTTGGGATCAAAATAGTACTCTACGTTGGTCATAGAGAATTATGTCTCTTACCAACTCTAACATAGATTGGTACAATCGAATCTATGACAAGATAAGGATCATTGACAAATGTGGAAACTTCCCTAATGTACCCCTCATAGGAACTAAAGGAGGAATCAACTATCATCCGATTTTAGTTCGCCGTCAACTCGGATACCCAATGAGACATATTCCGCGTAATGTTCATCTGGAAGGTCTTTTCTTCAAGGAAGGAGAAAATGACAGGGCACTAAAGACAGAAATAGGGCATGCCTGGAAACATGTTCACAGGAAAGGAATAGAGTCTCTAGGAAGACCAGACTGTGTCTTTGTGGAACCTTATCTCCACTAGGTACAAACTAGAGCCCTCAAGCTGAGCATGTCTTACCCTCGTCAAGAAGTTCTTCCGTTAAAGGAATCTGTCCTTTATTTTATGTCTAATACAGAAAAACTACAGGTCACTCTCAACAAAGTTCGACTGGAAAAGAAATCTTGGAAGAACAAATACCGTATTCTCAATGTGGAGTGTGCCAAAATTCAGGAACTATTAAAAGAAAAGGATGCTCTGATCGAGATTCTAGAACAACATGTTATGGAAGACCAAAGAAACTTACTCGCTCTTTTCACTTGGCAAAGGACAGAAAACCCGACAACGGCTCAAGAGCCCTGGTCAAAGAAAAGGAAAATACTAGAACCAGTACCTGAGCTCTCTTCAGAAAGGACTCGGGATCCATAAGTTTAGACTTTTCCTTTTACATCACTTTGTAAAATACTATATTTCCATTTCCGCAATCTTTCAAATTCAATAAAACGGGGTCTCCCCACTGTATGATATTTGCAATCTATTTGTTGAAGTTTCTTTTTTATTAAAAACAATATATATATATATATATATATATATATATATATATATATCATTGCATTCATCATTCTCACATAACGCATTCTTCTTACCTTCGAATCTCACGTATGTGTCACGATTCTAGAGTCAAACTGTCTCATTCGTACAATACTCGGGCCAATCGACAAAAGAAAATGGACGATCTCGAGGAAGAGAATAGAGAGCTGAGAGAAGAAATTGACGCTCTGAAAGAAGATCTGAGGAAACTTCACAGTGACATGCAATCTCTGGCAACAGCTCAGAGGCAACAACAAAGGACTGTGATCTCAGAGATCACATCTACGCCCATAGTGGAGACGTATGATCCTCGGTGCAACATGCCTAAAGATCGCCCATGGGGCATGTCTATCAACTTTATCCCTGAAGGATATATCCCGCCGGTCACGGAAGACCCAAAAAATGCAGCAGGAACCACTGGGCCTGAAGGTTACAAACTTCGGGAAAGCGAAGACGCAAGAGTGATGGTAGCAACTCCTGAAGGTTACAAACTTCGGGGCATAGAAGAACCAAGAGTCACCACCATAATGACTATACCACAACCCGTGGTACACACTGTCCCGGAAGGACAAATTCCACAAGTAATCTCTGGTGGAAACGAAAGTATGTATGAAAGGATGAATGAGTTCCAGGAGCAATTCCTGGAGATGCATAAGGAACTGCATGCCATTCGCAGTCAGGATTTATTCAGAAAGGACGCCGCAGACCTTTGTTTGGTCCCTAATGTCAAAATCCCGTACAAATTCAAGGTGCCCGACTTTGAAAAATACAAGGGAAACTCTTGCCCTTAAAGTCATTTGGTGATGTACGCTCGAAAGATGTCAACTCAAATAAAGAATCAACAGCTACTGATCCATTACTTTCAAGATAGTTTAACTGGTGCCGCACTCAAATGGTACATAGCTTTAAACCACACCAAGATCGTCACTTTTAGAGATCTTGGCGCTGCCTTCGTTCAGCAATATAAGTATATCCTGGACATGGCACCGAACAGAGATCAACTCAGAGCAATGTCGCAGAAGGACAAGGAAACCTTTAAGGAATATGCTCAGAGATGGCGTGAAATTACTGCCCAGATTTGTCCCCCTCTTGAGGAGAAAGAGATGACAAAGATCTTTTTGAAAACCTTGAGCTCATTCTATTACGATCGAATGGTCGCCAGTGCGTCCAGCGGCTTTACTGAGATGGTGAACATGGGAGTACGCCTTGAAGAGGCAGTCCGAGAAGCACGTCTGGTCAAAGATACAGGACCATCAAGCGGTACCAAAAGATACGGTAGCACTTTCCATAAGAAGAAAGAGCAAGATATTGGTAATATCTCTCTTGGAAAGAAAAAGCAAAGGTATCAACCAGTAGCAGCAGTAACTCCTGCTATCAACCCCGTGCCTGTTCCAACGTATCAACCTCAGGTTGCTCAGAGCCATTCGAATTAACAATAGTATCAACAAAGGACACAACAGCCTCTTCAGCAGGCTCGTCCTCAGTACAACAATAACAACCGTACAACGCGGCCACCAGGGTTTGACCCTATACCGATGTTGTACGCAGAACTGTTTCCACTACTACTGGTCAAGGGGCACGTCCAAACCAGGTCTCCTCTTACAATACTAGAAAATCCCCCTTTTTTGTTCAAAGCAGATCAAACTTACCCTTACCATCAAGGAGGACCGGGGCACAACGTAGAAAACTGTCTCAGTTTCAATTCCGGTGTCCAGAAGCTTGTCAGGAATGGGGTCCTATCTTTTAACGATACGAATCCAAATGTTCAGACGAACCCGTTGCCTCAACACGAGAAAGTTGCGGTAAATTTGATATAGGAAGAGTCCAACCACAACTATCAAATTCACGATGTACTCCTATTGGGAGCCAATCTGGTCAAGATACATTGCAGACAGAGTGGGTACGGTCATGTACCATCTCATGATTATCACCAGTGTGATATTTGCTCAAAGAATAATCAAGGATGTTCCGTAGTGCAATCAGCTCTATAAGAACAGATAGATCTTGGATGGATCCAAGATCACCGAATCCGGGAAGTCAATGTGGCTCACGTAAATCCCAACATTGTCCAGAACCACAACATTCTAGAAATGAATGTTAACTTGGTGGCAATGCACTCAAGGCAAAGCCAACATCATGACCTACCACGACATGATTATAATTCCTGTCTGATCTGCTCAATAAACAATCAGGGATGCTCTTTTGTACAAGAGGCCCTCCAGCGTCAGATGGATCTCGGATGGATTCAGGACTACTGTGATAGAAGTCATTATCAAGTTAATATGATTCAAATCTTTGATATTCGCCTGATGAATACCAGCTTGGTAGGATTACACACTAAGCAGGTCCGACTCAGTTTTCTGGCTTCACATGAGTATCAGAACTGTAAAGTGTGTCGTAAGGACAACTAAGGATGTGCACTTTTCCAAAGAACACTTCAACACTTGTTGAACCACTGGTGGCTTCCGAAATACTTAGATGAAGACTCATAACAAGTCAGTATGACTGACGGGAATCCTACTAGGAATCAAAGTCAGGATGTTCGGTCGATGGAAACGGATCTAGTGAGGTTGCACTGCATACAAAGCGGACGTGACCGGGTGCCACCGTACAATTATGAGCGCTGTAGAGTTTGCTCAGGGAACAACCAAGGATGCTACCTTGTGCGAGTATCTCTTTAAAATTAGTTGGACCAAAAAGAGATTCAACTGTGTTCAAGTTCTGGGTTGATTAACATAATGTCAGACTATTTCCCTGATCAAAGCAAAGACATCATCATAATCTCTGATCATAAGAGGACCAACGACATTTGCGCCATAATCCACCTACTCCATGAATCAAGAGTCCCTCTTAATAGTAGAAAGATTCTCAACCTCGAACCAATTGAGGACGGCTACTATGGTCAGAAAAATCAAAAGGCTCATGTAGTTATCTATCTGCCAGGACCAATACCGTACAAATTAGATAAGGCTATCCCTTACAAATACGGTGCAACAACAATCGAGAATGGAAAGAAAACTCCATTACCCTCCATCGTAAACATTGCCGACATCAGTCGAGTAACACAGAGCGGCTAGATCTTCAACAGAGGAGTTGGAGAACCCACCAGAGAAAAGGAACCTCAAATAGAAGTTTCAAACCAACTAGTCGGGCAATCCAGTAATCTCGAGCTTTCAAAGGACAACGATGAGATGTTGAAGCTCATCCAAAAGAGCGAGTACAACATTGTAGACCAATTGTTGCAAACTCCTTCGAGAATCTCTGTGCTATCTCTTTTGCTCAGTTCCGAAGCTCACAAGGAAGCTCTACAGAAAGTCTTAGAGCAAGCTTTTGTGGAACAAGATGTGACGATAAGACAATTCGACAACATTATTTTCAACACCACTTCCTGCAACAATTTAGGATTCAGTGATGAAGAACTGCCGGAAGGAGGTAAAACTCACAACATGGCGCTTAACATTACAGTCAACTGCCAGGACGATGCTTTAGCCAGCATACTGGTAGACACAGGATCAGATCTGAATGTTATGCCCAAATCTACTCTGATGCGACTATCATTTCAAGGATCTCCGATGAGAGGCAGTGAGGTAATCATCAAAGCCTTTGACGGATCCAGAAAAATAGTTATCGGCGAAGTCGACCTACCCATAACTATCGCTCCTCACACTTTCCAAGTCACTTTCGAGGTCATGGACATTTGGGCAGCATAGAGCTGTTTATTAGGAAGACCTTGGATACACGAGGCTGGGGTAGTCACTTTGACACTTCACCAGAAGCTGAAGTTTGTCAACTATGACAAGTTAGTCACAGTCTGTGGAGAGCAGACATTAATCGTAAGCAACTTATCATTCACCTGTGTAGAACCAGAAGAGGTTGTTGGAACCCAGTTCCAAGCACTTTCGGTGAGCAATGAGAATCGAACAGAAAAAGGATCATCGACTTCCGCGTACAAAGATGCTCTCAAAGTGATCGAGAGTAACAATGCAAAAGGATAGGGAAGATTATCATTCCTACGGATAACAAGACAAAGAAAGGTCTTGGTTTTTCTTCAACCTGTACCCAGACTGCTTCTAATGATGAAAGTTTTCATCCCATTCAGAACTTCTTCCATAGTGAAGGCTTCCTTCACCTAGTGTCTCAAGAAGTACATACCATCAATGAGGGTGACTCCTTCGATATAGATGAGGAGTGGAAGTCCTATCTCAACGAGGACGATTAGATGTCTCCGGAAGAAACGCATACGCTGTTTTGCTATCCCACGCAGAGTGCGAGATATATACCAAGATCAGACGTCAAGATGATGTACGGAGATTGTGATCCGAAAGGATGCCGTGCTCCTCCCCATTCATTAGAGGAGGACACTCTGATGAAAGACAACTTTGACTATGACTATTATGACCCAATGGATGACTTGCCTATCTGGCAGCCATACCTAGAAGACTTGGGGCAAAAGAGTCATCCAAACGACACTTATCAGTTGAGCATCATCGAAAAGAATACCTGCGTCCCCACCAAATCATGGGATCATTACTCAGGGCATTCAAAAGATATCCAGCACAACGATGAATCTGCAAAGATTGCAGGACAAGAGTTCATTAACTATGCTTTTCCCGAGGTCAATGTCATCGAGAGGAATGACTCCTCTAGTTCCACGGAAGTATGGGACACCTTAGGACAACCGAGTGGAAAATACGACTTCTTGGTCAAGTACACCGCTCCTGAAAGCTCTCGTATCAGGCTCGAAGACATCCAGCCAACTGGATGGGGAGTCCGCCTGAGAGTGAAAACACTGTGCAAGATACAACAGAAGAGTTCGTCTATGACAACTCTGCCTGGGAGGAAGACTCCAACGATCCTGCTCCGCCAGAAATCAGCGTCATTTCTACAAACAAGCCAAGAAAGAAGGTACCAGACTTTGTATTCACCGAGGAGTTCGCTGCCAATGGGTTGCTGTTGATGTCCCGAAAGTCGTCCATAAGTCTAAGTAATTGTCGTCTTTGTTTTGACCTTTCACCCTGCCCAGGTGAAATGGATGTTTTATAGGGCTCACTTTCTGTAAATGTCCCTCTTCGCTTCATCCAAAGCAACAGAGTTTTGTTTTATAGGGTTGTAGTTTCAAGAATCGACTAAATCATAAATAAATTAACGTCGTTCTGTAATTTCCGCATTCTATTGCTATTTTCACTTTTTGCTTTTTCAAAAAATGGTAATCCTAAAAACAAAATAAAAATAAAAACAAGCATTTTTCAGAAAAAACAAATCATCACGTCATGCAGATTGCTTATTTTAAACCCCATTGAAACATACGATCCAATGCCTTCTCCCAACTTTGAATTCTCGGTATTTGAAGCTGAAGAAGAAGAAGAAGACGAAGAAATAATAGAAGAGATCTCCCGATTACTCAGACAAGAGGAAAGGTTCATTGAACCTCACAAAGAGCCATTGGAAACAGTAAACTTGGGTTCAAAAGAAGAGAGAAAAGAAGTCAAGATTGGGGCATTGCTCAGTCCAACTGTCAAAAAAGACTTAATAAAACTTCTCAAAGAGTTTCCCGACGTGTTTGCTTGGTCCTATCAGGACATGCCAGGTTTGGATACCAACATCGTGGAACATCATCTACCGTTAAAATCAGAATGTCCGCCGGTAAAACAAAGACTAAGACGGACTCATCCAGACATGGCCATCAAAATCAAAGAGGAAGTACATAAATAGATTGACGCAGGTTTCCTCGCCACATCAGAATATCCTCAATGGTTAGCCAACATAGTACCAGTTCCAAAAAAGGACGGAAAAGTCAGAATGTGCGTGGACTACAAGGATCTAAATAAAGCCAGTCCAAAGGATGACTTTCCGTTATCGCACATAGACATGCTAGTAGACAGTACATCAAAGTTCAAAGTATTCTCCTTCATAGATGGATTCTCGGGCTATAATCAAATCAAAATGGCGCCCGAAGACATGAAGAAAACTTCATTCATCACCTCGTGTGGTACCTTTTGTTACAAGATAATTTTGTTTGGTTTGAAGAACGCCGGGGCAACCTATCAAAGGGCCATGACTACTCTGTTTCATGACATGATGCATAAAGAAATCGAAGTATATGTCGATGATATGATTGCCAAATCTAAAACAGAAGACGAGCATGTGACCCACCTATCAAAACTATTTGAGCGTCTGAGAAAATACAAACTCCGTTTGAATCCTAACAAATGCACATTCAGTGTCTGCCAGGAAAACTTTTAGGGTTCATCGTCAGCCAGAAAGGAATTGAGGTTGATCCTGCAAGGTCAAGGCCATTCAAGAAATGCCTTCTCCAAAGACTGAAAAACAAGTCAGAGGATTCCTGGGGCGTTTGAATTACATTTCCAGATTTATATTCCTCATGACTGCGACATGCGCCCCGATCTTCAAATTACTCAAAAAGAGCCAGGACTGCGTATGGACAGATGATTGCCAAAAAGCTTTCGACAGTATCAAAGAGTACCTGTTGAATCCACCAATTTTGTCACCTCCAGTAGAAGGAAGACCACTGATCATATACCTAATTGTCTTGGAAGGCTCCATGGGTTGTGTACTTAGTCAACAAGACGAAACAAAAAGAAAAGAGTTTGCCATCTACTATTTGAGCAAGAAATTTACCGACTGTGAAACTCGGTACACTATGCTTGAGAAAACTTGTTGTGCTCTGGCTTGGGTAGCCAAACGTCTTCGCCAGTATATTATTTGTCACACTAATTGGTTAATCTCCGAAATGGATCCAATCAAGTACGTCTTTGAAAAACCTGCTCTCACGGGAAGGATCGCCCGTTGGCAGATGTTGTTATCAGAATTTGACATCGAATACCACGCTCAGAAAGCCGTGAAAGGGAGTATTTTAGCCGATCATTTGGCTCATCAACCGATTGACGATCAAGAATCATTTGGATTTAACTTCCAAGACGAAGATGTCATGTACTTGAAAATGAAAGATTGCGATGAACCGTTACCCAGTGAAGGGCCAAAACCAGGTTCCCAATGGGGACTAATCTTTAACGGAGCTGTCAACAATCATGGAAACGGAATTGGGGCAATCATCATAACACCTCAGGGTACCTATATTCCTTTCACCGCCCGACTGAAATTCAAGTGTACAAACAGCGAGGCCGAATACGAAGCTTGTATCATGGGTCTCGAAGAAGCGATTGACTTGAGAATTAAGAACTTGGATGTGTATGGAGACTCAACACTGGTTATCAATTAGATCAAGACTGATTCCTTACAAAGACTACGCGAGAAGGTTGTTACCATTCTTCAAAATAATCAAGTTTCATCACATCCCCCGTGAAGAGAATCACATGGCTGATGTGCTATCCACTATCTCTTCCATGGTTAGTGTAGGTCAATGGAACGACGTACCTAAGATCGACATAAAGCGCCTTGAGAGGCCTGCCTACATCTTCACGATCGAAGCAGTCATAGACGAGAAACCTTGGTATCACGATATCGAATGCTTCCTTCAGAAATAAGAGTACCCACCTGGGGCATCAAGAAAAGACAGGAAAACCCTCAGAAGATTGGTAGGCAGCTTCTTTCTGAGCAGTGATACACTTTATAAGAGAAACTTTGACATGGTCTTGCTCCGATGCATAGATATACCAGAAGCAAACATGCTGATAAAAGAAATTCACGAAGGATCCTTTGGCACTCATGCCAACGAGCACACAATGGCAAGAAAAATTCTGAGAGCAGGGTACTATTGGCTGACAATGGAATCTGATTGCTACAAGTACATAAAAAGATGTCACAAGTGTCAGATATACTCAGACAAGATCCATGTACCGCCAACGCATCTCAAAGTTCTCTCTTCCCAGTGGCCTTTTTCCATATGGGGAGTTGACATGATTGGCATGATCGAACCCAAAGCTTCAAACGGACATCGGTTCATTCTAGTAGCCATTGACTACTTCACCAAGTGGGTAGAAGCAGTGTCAGACACCAATGTAAATAGACAAGTCGTGGTCCGCTTTATCAAAAACAATATCATCTGTCGTTATGGTGTTCCAAGCCAGATCATTACTGATAATGGCTCTAACTTAAACAACAAGATGATGAAGGAGTTGTGCGCTGAGTTTAAGATTGAACACCATAACTCATCTCCCTACCGACCCAAGATGAATGGAGCGGTAGAAGCGGCTAACAAGAACATCAAGAAGATTGTTCAAAAGATGGTTGTAACCTACAAAGACTGGCACGAGATGCTACCTTTTGCTCTTCACAGTTATCGCGCATCTGTCCGCACTTCAACAGGGGCAACCCTTTTCTCTCTAGTATATGGCATGGAAGCAGTCCTCCCTATAGAAGTCGAGATACCATCGATCAGGGTATTGATGGAAGCTAAGCTAACAGAGGCTGAATGGTGTCAAAGTCGACATGATGAACTAAACCTGATCGAAGAAAAGCGAATAATGGCTCTATGCCATGGTCAGTGTATCAGCAAAGAATGAAGAAGGCGTTCGACAAAAAGGTCTGACCCCATGTCTTTAGAAAAGGAGACCTTGTGCTCAAGAAAATACAATCATTTCTCACTGATTCCTGGGGCAAATGGACTCTGAATTACCATGGCCCCTATGTGGTCAAGAAAGCTTTCTCAGGCGGTGCCTTGATACTCGCAACCATGGATGGAGAAGAATTTTCCTACCCCACAAATGTTGACGTAGTCAAGAAATACTTCGCCTAAACTAAAAAAAATGTCTCGGTGGATTGAAAACCCGAAAGGGCGGTCCAGGCAAAATTTAGAGACATAAGCAAAAATCATCCCGGTTGATTGGAAATCTCAAAGTACAATCCAAGAAAAAGTTAGGGATTAATGGCAAGTAACTACGTCTGGCGAGGTTAAATCCCCAGCAGTAATGCCATCCATCAGGAAAACTCCAATCAAGGTCATCTTCGACAGAAGCTCAGGATGTCCAGAATTCAAAGTTGGTAGAAGGATAACAGTCGTTATGTTTCAATGTAGCCCTTTTCCCTTAAATTACCATTTTCTAAACTTTGTAAATACTCTATGGGATCACGCGCTCGACTGATTTCCATCCTATCAATAAAATTTGAGCCCTAGTGCTTTTATTTGCAATTCTTATTTGTTTTAGCTTTGCAGAATGATTTTTTGTAACGTGATCAACGATTCTTGAAATAAAACAAAAATAAATTTACTTGTTAATATTTTTCTGCTTTTAAAATAAAGATGGCAATTCTTTTGACTGTTGAACATCGAAAAAACATCAATCGCTTCTCCGACGGTGGTTGAACCTTAAAGTGCAGAATCAAAGTACTCCTTCTAAACCAGTACGCCTGAATGAAGGATCAACTGTGTCAGAAACCATGTTTCATCTGACATCCCCGACAGAGTACGTATCTCTTAAGACCGATTGGATAATTATTTCTCCCCACAGGGACCGTCTCTCCTCTGCAAGGCATGATTGCTATTTTGGACCAATGATACTTTTTATTCCCCGCAGTGGCCGAGTATCCTGTCGTATTCATCTATTGGTCTCTATGTCGCGTCAGTTTTGTCAGCATATACATCCATACATCATGCATTATTGATTTATACTCATGTTCATATTGCATAACTATCACTCTGGTCAGTCTTATCCCCAAGTGATAAAAGTCCTCTCAATCGATTTATCAGTTCTTTCCTCGTCAGAAATGTTTGGTCTGAACAATCTCTCCCCAGTTTATTTCTGGATTGGAGATGGTCCTCGATCACATTGGTAACTTAAACCTCTGAAAGGCAAGAAGACATTTAACAAACGTCACTCGTCACCATTGAAGATGATGTTCTCGCTTTCCCAGATTAAGGAAAATTCCCAAAGAAAGCCTCGCAACCGAAGACTATCAATAACACATTGGTTTTTCTCCCAAGAAAGTCGATGTTAATGAAGTTATCATCACCTCAAAATTGGATTACATCACATGGCATTTCTCCGAGAAGATCTCGAAGAAAAGTATGATGTAATATCCCCAAGCAGGAAACAGCCTCTCAAGAAACTCGTTCTCCCCAGTAGAGTCAACAAATGGCATCTCCAACAGAGAAGTTTGAACACCTATACAACTCAGATGAATGGGTTCCCCAACAGGTCTGACATCAAAACTTTTTTCCATCAAATGGCATCTCCCCGGGAAAATTCGGCGAGAAGTTTGAGGAAAACCACTACACATAGCGTCCCTTGTCAAGAAAGGAACTTGACAAAAAAAAACTTAGACCAGTTCCATGGCTGAAGACCAGGATCGAGGGGAAGTTTATTTCTAAATAAACTTAGACCAGTTCCTTGGCTGAAGACCAGGATCGAGGGGAAGTTTATTTATCAAGAAACTGAGACCAGTTCCTTGGCTGAAGACCAGGATCGAGGGGAAGTTTATTTATCAAGAAACCGAGACCAGTTCCTTGGCTGAAGGCCAGGATTGAGGGGGAAGTTTTACCCTTTTCTAAGCAATACTGCTTAGCAAAAGAAGATGGATGAGCAAACTGTCATTCATAACCACCATCAAAATTTTGGGTATTCCGATATTTAATCCTCTTGCACCCCGAATGCCTAAATACCTTCGTCATTCACACCTTTGGGTTCAAGAAGATTAAATAGGGGCATCTGTCATACCCCAAATTTTGACCACTAAGATTTCCCATCATTGTGTAAATCATCATCACAATATAGACGTACTTTCATGCCTTATCAATCTCCTTAAAGATGGTTGAGTATTCACCACAATCAAGAATTAGGGTTTCAAGCCCTCTTAGAGCACTTAGACAAAGGATCAATCAAAAAATGACATGATCTTTAACTTGTCTAACCTCTCAAACACCTATAAAGGATCAAGAGGACTCCCACATCAAGAATCAAGCACAAAGTTGCAACATTCCAAGTGAATCAAGCCTCAAGATCGCTAGTGTCACCAAATTAGAGTTTTGGTCGACTGAGGCCTCCAGATGAAAATTTTTATCTGGGCATGAGCCAATGCTTCAAAACATAACCCAAGATACTCCAAGAGACTTCATGGACCCAATTATCAAGTCAATTTAGCCTCAGGGGATGCATTTACCAAAAATCAGGAATTAGGGTTTCTTGACCTAATTCACCCCTAAGTTGACTTTTGGGACAAAGCATGATCCAATACCTCAGGACATGATTTGAGGGCCTCAAATACACCACATTGATCCATTTGCAACAATGGATTGACCCAAGAAACTTGATTCACAAGTTTCAATTTCATCTGGACCACAATTAGGGTTTCGAGGAAAAAAGGCAACTGTACCTTTGACTTTTGACCAAGACATGCTCCTAAACCATGGGACATGATTCAATACACCCTATAACACCTATGGAATCCATCCATTAGGTTTGATTTAGGTCAAGGACATGATTTCACAAAGGATCACACAGTTTGGATTTCATCCGATAAAAAGTCAACTGTGCACAAAATCAAGTTTGACTTTTTGGGATTTTCCACAAATATGGTTCCCTTAAGTCAAAAACAATGTTAATGTATGATATTGATCATCATCCATCAAGAAAAATCAAGAAAAGTGAGGTTTCTTGCCAAAGGGGCAACCTTGAGAAACCAAAATTTTTCTAAGTTATGGAATAAAAGTGGTTTTGGTACCAACTTCCAAGGACCATAACTTGAGATCCAAGAAACCATTTTGGGTGATCCAAAGCTGGATTTGTAGGTCTTGCTACACTCTACAAATGCTTCAACTACCTACAACTCCAATTATTTATGGAATTTAAGTTATGGAGTGATCAAAATGACAAAAACATGAAAATGACACTTTACCAACACTTAGTGAAAATCTGCCTAAGTTACCAGCCTTGAACATCAATGTTCATGAGGTTTTTTCAGTTGGATCCAAATAGTTTCAAAACAAACTATGATCACACAAGTTTTGTATCATATGAGGGCTTTCTAAAAAGCACAAGAGCCTCCCATAACTCAACCTGAGCAGGGAGATATGAATCCCTCAAAATCACTATTTCCAACTGTCTTGGACAAGGCAGATTTTGGCATTTTGCTCAATTTGGAAAAATTGAACAACTCCAAGCCTTGCCATCCCTTTGGACACATTTGAGGATTAAACAAAAGGAGAATGATCTGATCCCCAAGCCTCCAAAGTCCAAGAGCCTACATTAGCCATAGCAAACCTAAAAAGGCTAAAAAGGTGCCAAGACTCCAATTTTGTTTCAATGCATTTAATGGATACACCAAGGTGGCATAGACTAACATAATCCTAACTAAATGAGTCAAGGATCAGAACTGTATCAAAGGACCATATACTTGTGCCTTAACCTCAAGTCAATGGCTAGAGGAGACTTGAGATTCCTTTTTCTCAACATTGGCCAAAAGCCTGCTGTAGCTGCCAATCACTATTATTTTCAAAACAAACTTGCTCTACTATAAATAGAGCTCATTTGTGCTCAGTTTGAGTACACCAAAGAAATACAACACTTGCTTTCCTCAAAATCTCTTTTTTAGGCCAAAATGCCTTCTTTTGCAAGGTAACTCTAAGTTTTTGAGTTAGAGAGCTATTCCACCACAGCTCATGATCCAAACACCTCTAATATGTTGTATTTATGCTATTCAAACACTCACTTGTGACCTGAAACATCAACATCGCAAAGTCCACTTCCAAAACCTCAAATTTGGACTTTTCTGCATTTTTCAAGCCATGTCGTGATTCAGTCACTTCCAAAACCAAACAAAGCCTCAAACACACTCCAAATATCATCCTCAAATTGTCCCAAATGGTTCCCCTCATCTGGAACACCATTGGAGAGACTTGCCATATTGGTCACTTTTGCCCCTTTTGCAAGAAAGTGCCACAACTTGTTCCTGAGGATTCCAGCTGGTTCTAATCATTCTAAAAGCTTCTAAGGGATCAATTGAGAGTGTCCAAAGCATCAAACAACTTCTGGCACAAGGAACTTGGCAGATATCACAAAAAGCTCCAAGAGGTAAGTGTATGACAACTTGAACTCTTTGAATTATGCATTCCTTTGATGTCCATTGATCATAAACATCTCATACATGTTGTATATGTTAAGTTTGAACCAATTTGCCATGTAATTCTTGCATGTACCATGAGATAGCATATAACATGCAAAATAGGCCTATTTCAAAACCATTTTCGGATTTTGAGGAGGAAACATTTTCTAAAAATTCCAAGGGCACCATTGGATTCCTCATGAAATTCTAGGTCAGATGCACCTAAATTTTGTCCCAATCCATGGAGAAATGAGAAAGTTAGAGGCTTCACGTAAATTGCCCAAAAGCTTGCCTTGTTTTGCCTTGCTCAGGCCTAAAACAAGGCATGCCTTATGAATTAATGGGATGGTTTTGATACACAGATGTATCACCACCCTAGTGGTAGCGTGCATGTGTGTTTGGCTTGATGGTCATGGGTTCAAACCCCACCCAGACCATTTTTTACATTTTCTTTGTTTTTGCTATTTTTTTTTTCCATATTTTCATGTTTTTATTAATTAATTGAAAAATTAATTTCTCTCTCAATTTTATTTATTTTTTATTGATTCTTTTTTTGAAAATTAAAAAAAAAAAAATTTATTTCATATATTTGGTAATTTTGTAAAGAATTATATTTTTATTTGTTTTTAAACATTAAAAATATTTCTTTCTCTTGGTTTTGCAAAATTCAAATGATTTTTAAATCATCTCATGAATGAAACATGATTTTCCAAATATAAATCCAAAATCTCAACCTTTTTCTTCACATATTTGATTATTTTAATTGAATTTTTATTCAATTAAAATACATTTTAAAACCAAAAATTAGGGTTTTGAACACTATCTCCCTAACAAATCTTTTCAAAACATTTTCATCTAAGCATACCCTTGTGTTGTAAGTCCCATCTCTTTTCTTTTTTCAAACCTTTGGGCCTCTCCTCGAGTTGTAAGACCCATCCCTCTGTATAGAAAACCTCTTTGGGCCTCAGTCATTGTATAAGCCCCAGTACAGTTTACATAGCAACGGTACGATTACTGTTTTTCATCTGGGCCTCTCCTTGAGTATAATCCCCAACAACCTTTTCAAAAACAACTTCCCTTTTGATTTAGGTTCAAATCCATAGTTGTTATCAAAACTTTCTTTAATTTCTTGAACAACTAACCATATAGCTGTTACAATGGAAGCTTGCTCGCCTGTAAGTTTTTATCAGCTTTCATTTACTTGCTTTCATATATATATATATATAACTGTATTGCTGGAAGCTTGCTCGCCTGTAAGTTTTTATCAGCTTTCATTTACTCGCTTTCATATATATATATATATATATATATATATATATATATATATATATTGCTGGAAGCTTGCTCACCTGTAAGTCCTTCTTTCATATCCTTTTAAATACTCATCATATATCAACTGTATATATACTTGTATATCTGCTTAGAGTTTTCCCCGGCAACTAGGTCTAGAACTAGGTAAAGCCAGTTGGTCACTCTTTAATACAGTCAAAACTAGATCCCCATAGGATTTCCAGATACAGACTTGCCTTCTCTTAGGCTTAAACAATATGGAACAAAGAGAAAGACATTATTCCAGGTGAAATTTTTCTCAGACTGTCACTATTAGAAATTGTCAAAGAAGTTCATTTCCCCAGAGAGGATTAATTCCCGGTGAAACCTCTCTTGAATTTCTTCAAACTGTAGAACTGTTCATTAAAGAAAAGATTATTCTCGGTGATACGTTTCTTGAAATCTTCCTAAGTTTGGACCCACAGGCTTCCTAAAAGCATCCCCGCCTCCTCTTGGGCTTTGTACAAGGACCCTTCGGCTTCTTAGAAGTTCTCATGCCTTCTCTTGGACTTAATACTAGGACCCTGAAGACCTCTTAAAGGTATAGGACAAAACTTAGTCATCCTTTGCTAGAGCAGTCTTTCTTGAGTCAAAACCTCAGACCAATTTAGGGTTGATTCTCATCCCTTAAACACCTGCCTCCTCTTGGGCATCATACAAAGATAAACTCTTCCATACCAGTAGACTTGGACAGTCTAAAATCTTCTTGGATCTCAAAGACCTTCTCAAGTTCCTTACAAACATAGGAGAAACCCTGGTCATTTAATCAATCTCCAGTAGAGTTAAAACCCATGGGTTCTAAACCCAGTCTTTATCCTAAATTATCGCCAGCCAGGGTCAGCTTACTATCGGTATAACACTATCCCAAATCAGAACCTCAAGGCATCTGATATCTCAACCCTTCTGTAAACCCTCAGCAAAAGTTGATTCCCCATTTGGACCTGCCTCTAGATCTCAATAAATTCTCAGCAAAAGATAGCCTCCTCTTAGGCTTTGTATAAAGATTTCTTTCTTTGTTCTTCTCCAGCAAAGATAGCCTCTTCTTAGGCTTTTTATAATGATTCTTCCTTCCCCCAGCAAAGTCAGCCTCCTCTTGGGCTTTGTACAATGATTTTCCCCAGCTGAGCTAACCTTTTTAGACTCTCTTGTTGAGTCAATTACTTTTCAGACTCTCTTGTTGAGTCAATTACTTTTCAAACTCTCTTGTTGAGTCAATCACTTTTCAGACTCTCTTGTTGAGTCAACCCTTTTAGCCTCAATCTTGGGCCTTGGTCAAGACAGATAAAAACACTCCCTTGTTGAGTCAATCTTTTTTCAACCTCCTCTTAGGCTTGGTATAATTATTTCCCCTAGCAGAAGTTAGCCTCCTCTCAGGCTGTGTATAATGATTTCTCCAGTTTGGTCAGCCTCAATCTTGGGCTTTGTACAAGACAAATATAAGCTTTCTACAACAAAGTCAAAATCTTCATACCCTTCTCTTAAGCTTTGGATAAATATCTTCCCCAGCGAAGTCAATTCCTCCCAGCCTTCTTTTAGGCTTTGAGATATAAATTTCCCTAAGGAGAGTCAATCCTCTTTCAGCCTCAATCTTGGGCTTTGTACAAGACAGATAATACTCTCCAGCAGAGTCAAAATCTTTTCAGCCTCAATCTTGGGCTTTGTACAAGACACCTAAAATATCCTCAGCCGAGTCAGTAAAGTCTCATATCAGCCTCAATCTTGGACTTTGTACAAGACAGATAAAATTTCTTTCCGGCAGAGTCAGTATTCTTTTCAGTCTCAATCTTGGGCTTTGTACAAGACACATACAAACCCTACTCAGCGGAGTCAAAATCCCTTTTATCCTCAATCTTGGGCTTTGTACAAGACATATAAAATATTCCCCCAGAAAAGTCAAACTTTTAGCCTCCTCTTAGGCTTTGTATAATGATATCCCCCAAAGAGTAAATCCCTTTTAGCCTTAAACTTGGGCTTTGTACAAGACATATATAAACACTCTCTTGTTGAGTTAGTCTTTTTCCAGCCTCCTCTTAGGCTTTGTATAAGGACTTCCCTAGTGGAGTCAATCAATCATTTAGCTTCAACCTTGGGCTTTGATCAAGGCACACAAAAATCAACATCCCCTCAGAGAAAATCAAAATCTCTCTGTAGGAAGACATTTCTCTGTTTATCACTCTTCAAAACAGAAAATCAAACCAAACCCTAAATCCCAGATAACTGTTGTAAGTGGCACACTTGTTGATTCAAATATCCAAGCTGCCGTCCATCTCTTATCTTGGTAAAACCCTTTCTTCCATCTAATTGATGTAAGTGACAAGCCTCTGGATTATTTACATCCACGCCACTGTCCCTCTCTTAGTATGAGAAATTCCTAAGGAAAAATGGCATTTCTCTACATTTAGTTAAAGTTTTCCCCTTTAGGACAAGTCCCCTATAAAGGAAATTATGGCATTGCTGGATTCTCATATCCCAGTTAAAGTAATCCTCCTTTATAAACAATCACCCAACAACTGTGATAAACAGACAGGATGTCTCCCCTTTAGAGATGACAAGTTCTCTCTCAGTCAAAACCTTTTAGCTTCAATCTTGGGCTTTGAATAAGACACAAATACTCCTTTTAGCTTCAATCTTGGGCTTTGAACAAGACACAAACACATTATCTTTTTCCTCCCTTAGAATAGGAGGAACTACGATTGCTCTGATTTCCCTGTTTCTTTAAACGCGAATACGTAGGCATAAGATTGCGAAATCTTAGCAAGCATACTAATTAAAAACTTTAGGTCCAGTACCTTCACACTGATCAAAACTGAGGTCCATCACCTCACCAAAATCATCAAAAACTCTCTCTCTCTCATATTTCCCAAGAAACGTTCCCAACCCATCAACAGATAAACACCATCAAGTATAAAAGCAGAACCTATTGCTAACAACCTGTGGATAACCACATATAGGATGGGTAACTGACAACTCCCAATTGTATAACCTGACCCCGAACTAAACATTCACGTGCAAGGTTAGTTTTAGATAGCTTCCCTTTCCCTTCCAGCTTCACGAGATAAATAAGAAATCAGAAAGTAACACCTCTTCCTCCTACCATTGCGGTGAGGAGGAACCCGCAATTCTGCAATAAGGTGGTCACGTCACCAACGAAAATCACACGCTACAACCGTTACTATACTTTTTCAAAAATACTCGTTTATGATCCGTGCTCGACAGCAGATCAGTAGCTGAACACAAGAATCGACACCTCGTAGAAACCACTCGGACACTACTTCTCCATGGTAATGTTCCTCTCCAGTTTTGGGGAGATGCGGTGCTCACGACATGTTACCTCATAAATTGTATGCCCACATCTGTCCTTAATAATAAAATCACTCATTCAATCCTGTTTCCAAACTCTCCACTCCACCCAATTCCTCCTCGAGTCTTCGGGTCTATGTGTTTTGTACATAATCTCTCCCCTGGTCTTGATAAACTATCATCTCGATAACTAAAGTGTGTCTTTCTTGGCTATCATAGATCCCAAAAGGGTATCGTTGCTACTCACATACTCTATAATGATACCTCGTTTCCGCCGATGTTATCTTCTTCGAGTCTGTTCCATATTTCGAGTCCAACCATGTAACTACGGAACCTCTACAGTAAAGTATTCCCACACCTCTTCCGAAAGTCGCATATGTCATTATCCCCCATCATTCTGGGGAACCTGACTCACTAGATACCCCTACGTTTGACCCCCCCACTCCTCACCCACTTCAAACATATCAGCGTCGTCATGCAACGTCTATTGTACCTATCCCTAAATTCGTACATGTCCCTGAGGGACTCTACTCCAACGCTCTCACCATCAACGGATCTAATCCTGCAAGCTGATTCTGATCTTCTGATTGCCTTTCGAAAAGGTATACGTTAAACACGAAATCCTTCTCCACGTTATATTGATTTATGTTATCATCGTCTTTCCCCTTTGCAGTATATTTGTTTGTCTTCTGTTTCTATTCCTAAAACTCCAGGTGAAGAATTATCTCACCCTGAGTGGAGGCAAGCAATGATTGATGAAATGTGCGCTCTTCAAAGCAGTGGTACTTGGGAATCGGTTCCTCTACCCTATGGGAAATATTTAGTAGGTTGTCGTTGGATTTATACAGTGAAGGTTGGTCCAGATGGTAAGATTGATCGATTATAGCTCGCTTCGAAGCCAAAGGATACACTCATATTTTTGAGTTGGATTATAGTTATACCTTTTCTCCTGTAGCCAAGATGGCATCTGTTAGACTTCTTCTAGCCATTGCAGCCATTTGACATTGGCCTTTTCATCAACTTGACATGAAAAATAAATTCTTACATGGTGATCTTGAAGAGGAAGCATATATGGAGCAACCACCTGGGTTTGTTACTCAGGGGGAGTCATCGAATATGATTTGTAGGCTACATAGGTCTCTTTATGGTCTTAAGAAATCTCCGAGAGCTTGGTTTGGCAGATTCAACATTATAGTACAACAGTTTGGTATGGTCCGAAGTGAAGCTGACCATTCTGTTTTTTATCGTTACTCACCCTAAGGGTGTATTTATCTTGTTGTGTATGTAGATGACATTGTCATAACGGGTAGTTATCAGCAGGGAATACTCCAGTTGAAACAACATCTCTCAAAAAAATTTCAGATAAAAGATCTTGGTAAGCTCCGCTATTTCTTGGGTATTGTAGTAGCCCAATCTAAAGACGGTTTGGTGATTTCTCGGCGGAAATATGGTATGGATATTTTGGAAGAAATAGGTTTGTTAAATGCTAAACCATCCGATACTCCTATGGATCCAAGTGTCAAACTACTACCCAATCTGGGGGAGCCTTTATCAGAATCAGGAAGGTGTAGGAGATTAGTTGGAAAGTTAAATTATCTCACAGTCACTCGTCCAGACATTTCTTTTGCAGTCAGTGTGGTAAGCCAGTTCTTAAATTCCCCTTGTCAGGAACACATGGATGTTGTTATCCAGATTCTGAGATACATCAAATGTGCTCCAAGAAAAGGTCTTGTGTATGAGGATAAAGGACATACCCAGATAGTTGGATACTGTGATGCTGATTGGGTAGGGTCACCCATTGACACACGATCCACCTCTGGGTATTGTGTAATTGTTGGAGGAAACCTTATATCCTGGAAAAGTAAGAAAAAAATGTAGTTGCAAGATTAAGCGAAGAGGCAGATTATAGGGCCATGACAATGGTAACATGTGAACTTATTTGGTTAAAACAGTTGTTTAAGGAACTTCAAATTGAAGAAGCAAGACCAATGACACTTATTTGCGATAATCAAGTTGCATTACACTTCAAAGCCAGTCTTCCATGAGAGAACCAAACATATTGAGATAAATTGTCACTTTGTTAGAAAGAAGATTAAGTCAGGCGACATCGTCACAAGCTTTGTTAACTCAAATGATCAATTGGAAGATGTGTTTACAAAATCCATATGAAGCCCCAGAACTGACTATATATGAAACAAGCTTGGTGCATTTGACTTATATGCTCAAGCTTGAGGGGGAGTGTTGATATTTGTTCATATATAGTGTTAAGAATATTTGTATATAAAATAGTCTCACATCGACTATATCATGTAATTAGTTGTAATCTATCTATATATAATAATGTCTCTGTAGTGCTTTTCAAAACACACAGTTTAATCTAAATGTCTCTTAGTCTCTCTTATTTCAACAGTGGTTTTGTTAGTTCACCGTAAAAATATAACGACATTACCATTCATATTATGCATTAAACATCAACAAGGGACAACACAAGGGATTCGAGTAAAACCTAATCAATTTCTCTTTATTGAATTTAGAACCAATTTATTTCTCGTAAAAACCATTCGAAAACCCCCCATTTGTATTTTTAATTCGCATAAGTTTTACTTTGTTAAATCGCAATCCTCGTGGAGACGATATCTTTTTATATTACTTTGACACTATCGTTACACTTGCCGAGAAGTCGTCAGCTTACATGAGGATGAAAAATAAGAGATCTCGAACCACCTACCTTGATATTGGACAATCACAAAGGATCACCTGTTAGATCAAATCCTGAGAGGCATCGAAAGGGGAGTAAGTACTAGGTCACAAGTTAATAATTTTTGTAAGTACTGCACTTTAATTTCTCAAATTGAACTTAAATTGATATCTGATGATTTACTTGGTGAGGGATGGTTACTTGCTAGGAAAGAAGAACTAATCCAATTTAAATGTAACAACGTTTGAGACCTTGTTTCGCATCTGATCGATAAAACCGTCATTGGCACAAGATGGGTATTTAGGAAAAATATGGATGAAAATGGTGAAATTACTAGAAATAAAGTAAGATTAGTGGCAAAAGGATATAGTCAAGTTGAAGGAATAGGCTATGAGGAGACTTATGCTCTTGTAGCCCCTATAGAAGCTATTAGACTCCTTCTGGAATTCGCTTGCTACTTGGACTTTAAACTTTATCAAATGTACGTTAAGTATGGTTTTCTTAATGGCCATATAAAAGAAGAGGTGTATATCGCACAACCCCTGAGTTTTGAGGATTACAATAATCCTAATCATGTTATTAAGCTGAAAAAAGCGCTTTACGGTCTCAAGCAAGCTCCTAGAGCTTGGTATGAGCGAATGAGTGGATTTTTTATCAAACAAGGATTGAATCGTGGGAAAGTCAACACCACTTTTTTTATAAGGCATAAGGAAAAAATATTCTCTTAGTTCAAATTTAAGTAAATGATATTATTTTTTGGTATACTAATGAATCTCTTTGTCGAGAATTTGCAAGTTTGATGTAGGGAGAGTTTGAGATGTCACTTATGGAAGAACTAACAAACTTATTAAGATTGAAAATCAAGAAAACTAAAGAAGGCACTTTCATAAGTCAAATAAAATATTGTTTAGAACTTCTCAAGAAGTTCGATATGAAAGATTCAAAGAGTATCTCTACACATGTGGCTTCAAATATTCTTATAGACAAAGATGAAAGAAGAGTAGATTTCGACATAACTAGGTATAGAGGTGTAATCGGATCCTAATCTATTTAACCGCAAGTAGGCCGTATATCATGTTTACTGTATGCATGTGTGCTAGATATCAAGCATCACCTAAGTATTTCCACTTTAAGATCGTAAAACGTATTTTGAGGTATCTTAATGGAACCTCTCATCACGATCTTTGGGATCCTAAAGGTAGTTCAAGTCAGATAGGAAAAGTACCAGTGGTACCTGACACTTATTTGGAAGCTGCTTAGTTTCTTGGCATAGTAAGAAGCAGCATATCGTTGCTCTTTCTACCACTGAGGCTGAATGTATAGCTGCTGGTAGTTGTTGTGCACAAGTCTTATGTGTCGCAACCTGCAAAAAAACAACCGACGAGAAAACTAGAACAGAAGAGTCGCCACTGAACGTTATTTATCCCGACGCAGGGAAAGGAAACGATCGAAGAAAACCTAGAAGAAAGGGAAAGACATGGTCATCGTAACCATAGTCCGGGTTCGGGAGTCGGTTACGCGAGGGGAAGGTATTAGCACCCCCATGGGTCCATCGTACTCGATTGGATCCACGCTTGTTGTCTAACAGAGAGTGAGTTATCCTAAAGTCTACGGCTAAACAGAAAAAATGGGGAGGGGGAGGCTAAGACGGACTCGCAAAGATTTATTCAAAATCCAATGCCTACATATCTTCGTGGACGAGCGAAGAATCAGAGTCAACGTAGTTCGACGGACGGGTCAAAAAGAGGGAAAGGTACTCGTCGAGATATCGCGTCTCGTGCCTACGTATCCTCAATCGAACGAGAGAGAGGAATCAGAGCAGACGTAGTTCAACGGACGAGTCGGTAAGTGTTTTTTACGTGAGCGACGAGCTCTTTTCTGAAAACGATTTGAAACTCAACAATCCTGAAGGATAAAAATGATTTGAATTTGTTTTGTGTTTTTTAGACAGAAGTGGATTAAAGTTAGTTCGTAACTTGCATTGCACCGAAGTCTATGACATAGGAACGAATGCATAGCAAATCGTCCCAAGACAGGACGTCCGCTAAACACTCTAGAAAAATGAGAGGAAACCCCTCATTCCTCATTTCCCACATACAAGGATCATGTGCAATACACGTTACCTTTATTAAGTGTTTTAAAATCGTTATGAGATGAGAAGAGAAGACTCAAGTCGAAAAAGAAAAGACTACGGGGAAATCTACCCTAATGTTGTTATGCAAAAGTGGCCCTATGGTTGGGGTAAGAAGGGGAAACATCTACCTAAGTTAACATGCATGGTTCGAACCTAATGTCTATCCTACTCCGAGCTTAATTAAAAATTAAGTCGGACTAGGAGCCCAAGGGAGCAAGCAAAAGTAAGGCAAACCAAAGCGATAAAAAAAACAGCGGCTACAACAGCGGTCCAACACCTGCACAGTGGTAAAAACAACACAATGCACCAAACAGCATTCAACAGCTCATGTTCGGCACGAAAAGAGGTATAAAAAGCCAAACAGTAGCACATACAACAACACATATGCACCAAGACAGCGGTGAAAACAGGGCAGCAAGTGATGCATTTCAAAACGATTCAATCATGGCATAACGAACACGCATCAAACATTACACATTAATCAATCAATCATGATCGCCATCACACTGCAAACCATGGTAAACAACTCTTGAAAACATCATGAAAGAATGCACATTATTTGCCATTTTGTTAGTTCTTGGATTGGCTGGAATTTTGGTAAAACAAAGTATGTTCAATGTTGATGTCAAGGTGGTGATGTTGCAACATTGAGTCTTAACACTGGGCTGTGTTAAGTATTTAAATTGTTGAAGTTGGATGTCTGATGTCACATGGCGATGTTGTGACATTAGATCTGCAGAATTAATAACATCAGGCTGTGATGTTGTTAGGGTTGCGTGTTAGCTGGAATTGTGGAGAGCAAGCTGTCTCATTGGATGCGAATATCTTGGGATAGATATTTTCTGCTGCAAAGGAGATCTGGTGCAGATTTCTAGGAGATTTAAAAGGTTGAAGATTTAAAAAGATTTTAGGAGAAAATCTATTTTAAATATTCAGTTTTAAATAACAAATCTGGCGAGATTTTGGAGCAGGTCCAAGACCAATTCAAGGAGCTATATAAAGCGCACCAGTACTAGAGAAAAGGAACGAAGAAAGTGAGCCAAAAACTGAGAGTCGTTTTGTGTATTCGTGCATGTTTTTGTAAACCATTCGAGAGTGAATTGGTATTGTGATTTTGAGTTGTTCTTGATCAAAGCTGTGAAGCAGAATCAAGTAGTGTTTTTCAAAGTGTGTGATCTTTGAAGTGTTTTAGGGATTGAGTAGTGTTCTCATATCTAAGTGGGTTCTTAGGTAGAAAGTCACTAGTAGGAATTAAGATTAGGAGATTGTCAACTGGGTTGTTGAGTCTGTAATTTAATTCTACAAGTAGTGAATTTCATCCCTGGCTTGGTAGCCCCCAGACGTAGGTAGTTAGACCGAACTGGGTGAACAATTTGGTGTGTTTATCTGCTGTTTAATTTGTCCATTGTGCAGAGTGTGTTGTTGTGACATCGCACCTTAACATCACACGTTTGATACCAGAATTTCAATTGGTATCAGAGCAGGCATCCTGTCTGTCTCTGGGTGAGATCTAGGGGATTTACTTTCTGGTGTAAAGATGAACAAAGAAGTTGGAGGATTCGTCAACAGACCCCCTATTTTGGATGGATCCAATTATGACTATTGGAAGCCAAGGATGACCGCTTTCTTAAAATCCTTGGACAGCAGGGCTTGGAAGGCTATTGTTAAAGAGTGGAAAGCACCTGTTGTGTGTGAAAAAGATGATGCTGGCAAAGATAAAGAAGGCACCTCAAAGCCAAAGCCTGAAGAAGAATGGACCAAGGAAGAAGATGAGCTTGCCCTTGGAAATTCCAAAGCTCTAAATGCAATCTTCAATGGAGTGGATAAGAATATTTTCAGGTTAATCAATACCTGTGAGGTTGCTAAGGAAGCGTGGGATATTTTGAAGGCCACTCATGAAGGTACATCTAGAGTTAAAATGTCAAGACTTCAGATTTTAACATCAAAATTTGAAAGCCTGAAGATGAAGGAAGATGAGACTATTCATGACTTCCACATGAATGTTCTGGAGCTGGCTAATGCATCCAGTGCTTCTGGTGAGAAAATGTCAGATGAAAAGCTTGTAAGGAAGATCCTTAGGTCTCTTCCTAAGAAGTATAAGATGAAGGTTACTGCCATTGAAGAATCACAAGACATCAGCAAGATGAGAGTTGATGAGCTCATTGGATCTCTTCAAACTTTTGAGCTTGGGTTGAATGAGGAAGAACCAGAAAAAAAGCCAAAGAGTATAGCCTTGGTGTCAAATGATCAAGAAGAAAAAGTAAAGAGTTCAGAATCCTAGGAGGATCTATCTCAGGCCATAGTTATGTTGGGAAGACAGTTCAACAAAGTGTTCAAAAGGATGAACAATAACTCCAGGCCTAATGTCAAGAACATATCTTCTGACACCAGCAAGTCAAAAGAGAAGGATGAAGAGAAAACTGCCCAAGATAAAGGAGTTCAGTGCTTTGAGTGTGAAGGGTATGGACATGTCAAGAAAGAGTGTCCCACCTTCTTGAAAAAGCAGAAGAAGGGCATGACAGTTTCCTGGTCTGACTCTGAAAGTGAAAGTGAAGGTGAGTCAGCAAAGCATGTTAGAGCTCTAACAGGAACAATTGTTTCTGATGATGATTCTAGTGATGGAGAAATAACGTATGAGGAGTTGGCATTAACTTATCAAGAGCTGTGTTTGAAAAGTGCTGAGATTTGTCAAGAAAACAAGTGCCACAAGCAACAGATTGCTCAGCTTGAAAATGAAAAAGCTGATCTAGAGAATGAAGTTGTACTGGTTAAAGCTCACCTTGATCAGATGACCAAGTCTGTTAGGATGCTGAGCTGTGGGACAAACACACTTGATAAGATCCTTCAGACAGAATACGTGGCTGGTGATAAATCTGGTATAGGATATGTGGCAAGCACTTCAGGAGCAAAGGAGGAGGTGTCCCAACCAATGACTCAAACAAAAAGACAGGATTCTACCCCTAAGAAGGCTGTTCAGCCTCAGAATGTTGAGAAAAAGGAGGGTCCTCATTAGAGGAAGATGCAGCCTCAAGGAGCTAGTCAGTATATGCCTCCCCAATATCACACGAGCATGCAAGCTGCAAGGTTGAAACAGAACATGTCTCATCAGATGTCTCAACATCAGGGAGATTGGTATGGATATGAATACAACAAGGTTGTGCCCTATTACCATGGAAGAAGGAAGCCTCATCACCATAGGAGACAACCTAGAAGACAGCATCCTCAGTTCAGGAGACAGTCTACCTATGGCAAAAGACATCAGCACCATAGTAGACAGACCAACTCTGGAAGGTGGAGACGATACTATGGGTGGAAGCCACAGCAATATCATAATGGTAGAAGATATAACCAATTCAGAGATGACAGAGTGAGATGCTTCTATTGTGGAAGGTTCGGACATATGCAGTACTCTTGTTTCAAGCTCCATGGTTATCCATATCCTGTACCTCAAACCAGACAGAAGGAGGTCAGACCTAAAATTGCTAAACAATGGGTTCCGAAGGAGAAAGTGAAATGTCTTTTGGCACACACCTCAGATAGCCAGGTTGATAAGGATACATGGTACTTTGACAGTGGATGTTCAAAGCATATGACTGGATTCAGAACTCTGATAGTTGAAGTCAGTCATTGTCCCTCTCATGAGGTTATGTTTGGCAATGGTGAAAAAGGTGTAGCTGCAGGAGTTGGAAAAGTGAAAGGTGATGGTAGACCTGAACTGGACAATGTTCTGTTTGTCAATGGTTTAAATGTAAATTTGATCAGCATAAGCCAACTGTGTGATGGAGGATACAAAGTTAACTACACTGAAGATGAGTGTGTGGTTTCTGATGAGCATAATCAGGTTGTTATGAAAGGTATAAGATCCAAGGATAATTGCAATCAATGGATACCAAAAGAGGTCGGCTTATATGGTAATGTTATGATTGATGTTGTAACATCAGATGGTAACATCAAGCATGAAAGAATACTGAAAGGGAAATCAGAATTAATGAATTCTGACATAAATTCTCTTAAACGTTTAAAAGAAAAGCGTGTATGGAGGGAAAAAGTCATTGATACTCAAAATCAAGCTCCTTGCCTCAGACCCCCCTTTCCTGGTGTTGCAACATCACGCTTCTTCAAAGCCCTGTTCTCGCAACGGATCATCTTCGCCTTCAAGAATCAACCCTTGCTAAATGAATTCATGGCTTCTCCGTCCAAGAAATCTGCGTGTCAAAGTTCTACAAAAGGAATGGCTAGGGTTTCCTCAGAAGAGGGATTTGCGGAAGAAGCTTTAAATGTAGAACCCATCTCTATGATGCTTCCAATCTCAGGAAATACTAGACCTGAGAAATTTCAACCCGTAAGAGCTTCAAAAGGTAGTACCTCAAATCAATCCACTCGCAAAAAGTTTGACGATAGCAAGAGTAGAGAATTTGTGACGAGTGTGCTATTTGGAGACAAATCTAGAACTGTTGAGGAAAGGGTAGATGTTGATAAGTGCATGGGGCAGATCGTTGACAAAATTCTTGAGAAAGGACTTCCTATTAAGGGTATATCTAGACCCCTGAGACAAATGGCTGCTGATCAGGGTACAAGAGAAAAGAGTGACATGCAATCTACTGATACAAATCTTCACAGATTAGTTGTCTCCGTAATCGAAGATGCTGAGAAGGAAGTTGAAGTTTATACTGAAGCAGATGATATTCATGGTGAAGGGGATGTTGAAGGGGATGTCAGAACATCGCCTAGTAGGGATGCTGAGACTACTCCTGGAGGAGAAAAGAGTACTGATGTGATTAATGACTTATCTGATGATGAAGTCATTGGAAGAGCAGTGCCTGGTCTGACTAAGAGACTAAGGACAAGGAGAGAAAAGCATGGTGAATCGTCTCCAAAGAAGTCTTCTGATGATAAGAAGAAAAAGACTGTTGTTGGGTCAACAAAAGCTTGGAGTAAGGTCGAGGTGAATCCAAGAAAGAGGAAGATTGTGAAACAATCTGAGTCTGAGCATGATGATGAGGATGATGTTCAGAACATCACTCATGTCAGAAAATCTATTGCAAAAAGGATTTCAGACAAAGTCCCAGATGTGCCTGTGGATAACATCTCCTTCCACCGTGCAAGCAATGCCTATATGTGGAAGTTCATTTGCCAAAGGAGAATTGCTCTTGAGAGAGAGATTGGCAAAGAAGCCATGGAGATTAAAGAAGTGATGGAAGGAATTAAAGTTGTTGGGTTAATGAAAACTGTGTGTGGATTTTCAAGGTGCTATGATGGCCTGGTAAAGGAATTCATAGTAAATCATCCTGTAAATATCTCTGACAAGAGCAGTCCAGATTATATGAAGGTCTTTGTCAGAGGAAAATGTGTTGAGTTCTCACCTAAGATTGTCAACAGCTACTTAGGAAGAGAGGATGCCGAGTATACAGAACTGGAGGATACAGATAATGAAGTGTGTAAGGAAATTACTGCTGGACAGGTTAGAGTATGGCCATTAAAAGAAAAGCTACCAACTAGCAAACTGAGTGTGAAGTATGCCATACTACACAGAATTGGAGCTGCAAACTGGGTGCCCACGAATCACAAAACCACCACAGCTGTGGGATTAGGAAGGCTTATTTATGCTATTGGTACACAGAAAAAGTTTGACTATGGCACATACATATTTGATCAGACTGTAAAACATGCAACAACAAATGCTATTAAAATGCCTATAGCATTTCCTTCTCTCATTAGTGGAGTCGTTCTGAGTCAACAACCAGGAATATTGACTTGTGCAGATAAAGCATGCAAGAGGGAGTCTCCATTATCCTTGCATTAGAAATTGTTTATGGGAAGTCATGTTGCAGATATTGTCTCAACGTTAAATGCAGGTATCAAGAACAAAACTTCCAAGGCTGATTTGCTAGCAGAGCTGAAGGCCACCCGCAAATACTTGGATGTTGTGATTAATACCAGTCTGGCTAGAAAAGAAAAGATTGAGAAGATGATTCAAACTTTGGAACAAGATGATCATGCTGACTCTGAAGATGCAGGACAAGATAGTGCAGATGATGCAAGTTCAGAAGAAGACTAGCTTATTTGATTTTGCTTCTAGTAGTTTTAGTTTTATTTTCTGCTTTTGCACTGAATGTGCTTGGTTATGTAATTTGAATATTGTGCTGGTATATGCACTTGGTTATGTTTCTTTCAATGATTTGTTTTGCCTGGTTGCTAACTGTGAGGCTAACAATGAGAGCTAGGGTGTACTAACTGTAGTTATTAGGGCTTCTAATTGAAGCTTGTCTAATTATGCCTAAAAAGGGGGAGAAGTATCCAAAGAAGGAAAGAAAGCCAAAAGTTTCAAATGCTGCCAAAAGAGTTGTTGTGCTGTCAAAAGAATATGCAGATTTTAAGGGGGAGTTATTGCTGAACAGCTGCTATGCTGATTGTTACATTGAGAGGGAGTGCTTATTGCTGCTAATATTGAAATATGTGAAGCTGCTGCAGCAGAGTTTTGTGAAGTGAAGTTGCTGCTTGGAGATTAAAAATTTATTGAAGTTTTTTTTCCGCTGCTGAAGTCTCTGAAGGTGCAGAGTGCAGAGATTGTTTTAGCCAAAATTAGCCAAAGGGGGAGATTGTTAGTTCTTGGATTGGCTGGAATTTTGGTAAAACAAAGTATGTTCAATGTTGATGTCAAGGTGGTGATGTTGCAACATTGAGTCTTAACACTGGGCTGTGTTAAGTATTTAAATTGCTGAAGTTGGATGTATGATGTCACATGGCGATGTTGTGACATTAGATCTGCAGAATTAATAACATCAGGTTGTGATGTTGTTAGGGTTGCGTGTTAGCTGGAATTGTGGAGAGCAAGCTGTCTCATTGGATGCGAATATCTTGGGATAGATATTTTCTGTTGTAAAGGAGATCTGGTGCAGATTTGTAGGAGATTTAAAAGGTTGAAGATTTAAAAATATTTTAGGAGAAAATCTGTTTTAAATATTCAGTTTTAAATAACAAATCTGGCGAGATTTTGGAGCAGGTCCAAGACCAATTCAAGGAGCTATATAAAGCGCACCAGTACTAGAGAAAAGGAACGAAGAAAGTGAGCCAAAGACTGAGAGTCATTTTGTATCTTCGTGCATGTTTTTGTAAACCATTCGAGAGTGAATTGGTATTGTGATTTTGAGTTGTTCTTGATCAAAGCTGTGAAGCAGAATCAAGTAGTGGTATTCAAAGTGTGTGATCTTTGAAGTGTTTTAGGGATTGAGTAGTGTTCTCATATCTAAGTGGGTTCTTAGGTAGAAAGTCACTAGTAGGAATTAAGATTAGGAGATTGTCAACTGGGTTATTGAGTCTGTAATTTAATTCTACAAGTAGTGAATTTCATCCCTGGCTTGGTAGCCCCCAGACGTAGGTAGTTAGATCGAACTGGGTGAACAATTTGGTGTGTTTATCTGCTGTTTAATTTGTCCATTGTGCAGAGTGTGTTGTTGTGACATTGCACCTTAACATCACACGTCTGATACCAGAATTTCACATTTGATCAAATTAATTCAAACATGCATTTCATGGAATTAAAAGCAAACAAGCATGCACAACACAACAGCTCCAGCAACATAAGCAATTGTTCACAACTAACATGCTTAAGGAGTGTGTGCAAGGTGTTCATCACATCAAGAAAACAAAAATGCAACCATGAACATTCATCGATGAAAACCAAGAATCGCGTGTCGAAGAATCGTGCTCATGCAAAGGTGTGAGGTGCAATATCATCATAACAGTCCACAAACATGCCTCATATCAATCCATGAAGATTAACAATGAAACGGGATCGAAACATGCTAAAAAAAATGCACAAAAATCACACTCTGCATCAGTGTTAATCGATTAACCAATTACAGCTCATTTTGGTTAATCGATTAACAGCTCTCATTATGCAAAATTTACACTGGTTAATCGATTAACCTAATTACACTGCAATTGGTTAACCGATTAACCCTGTACCAGCAGCTGAAAATCAGTTTGAAAAATCACTTTCAGCAGCAAAATCACTTATGCAATCATTTCTAATGATCATGTAATCAACAATGCACGAGAATTAAACTCAATCACAGCATTCAAACATCACTTAGATCCAATAATCATCAACATCCAGAATCAAATTCAAGCAAATGGATCAAAATCAACAACAATCAAAGATCTACATTGTATAAGTTGAAATTAAGCTAAATCAAGCATAGATCTAGGAAAAACCAACCTACAAAGCAGAGAATTGCTTTGGTAAGTGTTGTAAACAAAAATTGATGAATCAAAGCGAGAAATCCAGAGATCTATGAAGCTTTATCAAGAACACTTGAAGATCCAAGCAATAATCCACAAATAAGCAAAAGCTCTCCAAGAAGTGATTCCAAAATCTTAAGTCTAAATCCAAATAAGTCGCTACTGCAGAATTGAACCAAGAATGAGGATGTGATGGAGGTTTAGCTCAAGAGTTCACAAATTCCAATGGAGAATTTGTGAATCAATGAATATGGAGCTTTGGTGAAAGGTTGGAGATGGAAATGGAAAATGAAAAAGTGAGAGAGAATTGAGAGAATTCTGAAAATTGAGAGTGAAAAATGATCAAGGTTCTGAGAGGCTTGGAGTTGATTAGATTAAATAACCCCTAGGTTAGGAATTAAGTTTGGGTTTGGAGTGAGGTTTAGTGGGTGGAATTTGGGGTGAAAAATGAGTTAGGAAAGGGAATGTGGAATTGGAGTGGAAAGAATTTGAAATTTTGGATGGAAAATAATGAAAATAGATCAGGTCTAGATCCTTCCCACACATGCACAAGCCAAGCACATGATCACAAATGATAAAAAAATTCTGCAGTGCTGAAAATTGCCATATTTGGGGAAATTCTGCCTTGGTTAATCGATTAACCAATTTTAGTACAAATTGTGTTAATCGATTAACACAAGGAAAATTTGAATTTGGCGCCTTTTGGAGGGAAACTTGGAGAAATGCCCATTTTCACTTGTTCTGAGCCATGGTAGACCTCTGAAACTTGCCATTTGACATTAACATTGAAACACACTTGAAATATGCTGTGAACTCCGTTTCGTACTCGAAATACTGCTGAAAATAATCGTCTGGTGTTGAACCGCTGATTAAAAAAAATGACTGTCGGAGCTTCTGATTATCAAATCATCTAATGAGCAAAATAAAGGCTCTGTATATGGGTATTTTTCGACGCCATTAAATGATTTGAGATTTTTAGTATTTTCGACAGACTATTGTTATTCGCAGCTGGAAGTATAAATTAAAGAAGATATTTGAAATATAAGACTTCGACATTTCGACATTGCTGGAAGGGTGTGTTGTTTCGACATGAAGTTTGAAATTTGAATGTAAAAGGACGTTACCTTTGGCAGATTATGCGTGGAGCAAATCTGATGGAGAAAAGACATGCAAGAAGCCATGTGTCGTATTTTTAGGAAGTAACCGTTATTAGCAGTTATTTTATTTGTATATAAATAGGATAGTTGTGATAGGAATCAGTGTGTTCCAAACTTTGTACAAATTACCACAATTACTCAAAGTAACTGTGTGAGAGAAACGAGTGTTCTAGAAAATGTATGTATGGAAAACACCAGTTTACACTTATGCACTTTAATAAAATTCCAAGTTTTTCTTCATTTCTTTACATTCAAGTCATTTCCTTTACTTTGACAATTTACTTTATTTCTCGTTTAAACTTATCTTCAATTATCTTTTCGCCATATTATACCTTTGTTCTTTTAGCCGAAAACCATTAAAAGAAACCTTAGCAAATACAAAACGAATACCTTCCTATTCAAATCAAAGACACTTTCAAAAGCACTTTGTCCTAGGATTTGTGTGGTTGGTCTTGTTAGTAAACTAATTTTCATAAATTAGGAAACCAGAGATTGTTCGTCAAATTTACCAGCGAACAAATTGGCACGCCCAGTGGGACCTAGTGCATTTGTTTAGTTTGTCTTTTGTTGTTATAGTAAATTCTTAGAAGAAAAAGTTTTTATTTCGTTGTATGATTCTAAGGAGTGGCAAGTTAGCCGTGAACAACGAAGAAAGACCAAAAAGAACAAGAATAAGAAGAATGGTGAATCAAAACGCGCCTATTAATCAAAATGTTAACAACCCAACGCCTATTCCTTCGACAGAAGAAAATACGGCGTCAGTTTCTGTATCAGAGGCGATACCATCATCAACGGGGTCAACACCAGCATTTTCGGCATCCCAAAACGCGCCTAGTGTCTTTACAGTTGGACCCCAAATGCCTCATATGTCCCTTCCTCCTTTAGAGGGTGTTCATAGGCCATTTGTGACGAATTTTTCAATGCCTCCACATAATAGAGAACAACCTTATGGAATGCCAACAACTGTGATGGCAAGTTTTCACAATGCGTCATCGTTATACTCTGATCCTTTGGTTAATGTTACTTCGCCTCTACAAGGATCAGGGTCTGGTGCAAACCACATAGGCAGAATGGGTCAGCCTGTGTCAACGGGATACTAAACTTATATGCCTGCAATCACTAACAATTCTGCAAAAGTAATTAGGCAACAAATGGACGAAAGCAACCATGATATGGTGCAGATGCTAACGCAACAAATGGGGGCTGTGTTTAATCCTTTAATACAAAACACCACCCAAACGAACCGGTTATTAGCAGCGCAAATGACGCGCATTGCTGACTTCTTTGGTGTTCCTCAAACCCAACCAAGGGAACAAATAGTTCAGAATCCCAGAGTAGTTGTCGAAGAGGAAACCACAATAAACCAGAGGCCAGCGAATGTTCCTCAAGTAAACCCTATAAACCAAGAGGTAGTGGTCGAACAACCTCATGTCAAAATTCCTGTCCAACAAGAGCCTAGAAGGGTGTTAGTCCATAGAGACCAAAATGCTGATGATGTTGTGCAACAATTGCGTTATAACAACATGCCAGCAGAAAACAATTTAGCAGCCATGGTCGAAAGGATTATGGCCAGAAATGATGTGAATGTGGGGCTGCAAAGGCCCAGTTATACATCCCCATTGTCTGAGTATATTTTGCAACAAGAATTACCCCCAAGATGGAAAGTCCCCAAGTTTACCAAATTCTTAGGGGATACTAGCGAATCCACTGTCGAACATGTGGCCCGTTACTTGATCGAAGCCGGGGAAATTGCATACAATGAAAATTTAAAATTGAAATATTTTCCAAGTTCTTTAACAAAAAATGCTTTTACTTGGTTTACGTCTTTGCCTTCAAATTCGATCCATACGTGGGTCCAGTTAGAAAGGCTCTTCCATGAACAATTTTACATGGGACAAACGAAAATAAGTTTGAAGGAGTTGGCTAGTGTTAAAAGAAAATTCTCTAAGCCAATTGACGATTATTTAAATAGGTTTAGATTACTTAAGGCGAGATGTTTCACGCAAGTTCCTGAGAATGAATTAGTCGAAATGGCAGCAGGTGGTCTTGACTATTCAATTAGAAAGAAATTAGACACTCAATATCTGAGGGATATGGCACAATTGGCGGATAGGGTGAGACAGGTCGAACGTTTAAAAGCCAAAAAAGCTAGAGTAACTAAAAATAAGAAAGAAAGAGTGGCTTATGTGGGGGTATGTCAAGAAGATGATGATGACGAGAGCGAATCATTTAGTTTCGACGAACAAGAAGTTGACTTAGCATAATTGAAACAGGGTCCGCCATACTCCTGTAAAGTATTGGCTCCGTCGAATGGAAAAAACCCAGTCAAACCTGAAAAGAATGATAAGTTTCCTAAAAGGACTTATACATTCGACGTCACTAAGTGTGACGAAATATTTGACTTGTTGGTTAAAGATGGCCAAATGATAGTGCCACCTGGCACTAACGTGCCTCCTATAGAACAACAGAAAAAGAGAGGTTTTTGTAAGTACCATAATTTTTTAGGTCATAAAACATCTCAATGTTTCCTTTTCAGGGATCTGGTACAAAATGCCATTCGTGACGGAAGATTGAAGTTCGGCGACAAGTCGAAGCCACAAATGAGGATTGATTTAAATCTGATGCAGATGGTCGAAGCCCACTATGCTGAACCATCCACAGTGAACATGGTGGAGGTCGAAGAGGGTTCTGACTGCAGCTTTGAAATGATAGAAGCCACTGAAGGTTTCGACACAAATGTGAACATGGTAGAGATCGCTGAGATCCCTATAGATGAAAGTGATGTGGAGGAAATATCCGAAGACTTCATCAATAAACTAGTGATGATCAAGGTTACTGAATACCTTGGTGAAGGAAGCTTGAAGAATTGCATCAACAAGGAGGCCACTGAAGGCCTCAACAACGTGAACAAGGATGAAACCACTGAGGGTTTTAACAATGCAAAGAATGGCGAAACTACTGAAAGTTCCGTCGAGAAAGAGAAGGAGGCCACTGAGGGTCTCAACTTTATAAAGAATGACGAAGCTACTGAAGGTTTTGTCGAAGACAAGAATAAGGCTACTGAGGGCCTTAATGGAGACAACATGGAGTTTGGTGTTACTTTCGACCAAGCCAATACTGAGGTTAGCGAAGGTATCTCTAAGGTTAACGCAAAGACTACTGATGGTCCTGCGAAGCCAACTGTTTATGGGATTCTATGAAGGGTAATAAAGGATCCCAGAGAGAAATATGTTGATTTTTTGTTGTCAACATGACATTAAGAAGCCATCTCCAGAAGGAGATAAAAAAGAGGGCCAGGGAGATTTCGACCTGGCAAAGAAGAAGCATGAAATTGAGGAGGGGCTCACTCTGAAGATGAACAAGTTAAGTATTGGAGATGGGCAAACAACCAATGTTAATATGGTGGAGGTATCCCAGAAAGCTCCAATGCAGACTGATGAAGAGCGCCATAGAGAGGAATATCAAAAAGTGGTGTATCCTAAAGAGGAAGAGAATCTGATTGAGTTCCTTCAAAGGTGTCAGAAGAAAAAATCTGAGGTTATGCTGTGCTCCCGCTGTAGCGCTGTGTTCGACAAGAAGGCAACAGATAATCTGGAGGGAATGGAAAAAGCAAAAAGGAAAGGAAACTGGGGGGCAGTTCCACCTGCTAGAACGGGGAGGTTCGACCCAAGGCAAAATGATCAAAACCAGCAAAAGTTTGGAGGAAGGCACCCAAATACCTTCAAACCCACCAACAAAGCTCCTAGTGATAAGTGGGTTCAACCAATCAGGGAGGCCCAGGGACAGAGAAAGTGGAAAAATTTTGAAGTTCAGAGGGGTTCTTCAATGGCTGGCAACAAAGAAGGCGAAAGGCCAAAACCAAGGCCTTATCCCTCAGAGAATTATAAAGGCAAGAATCCCATGTCGAAGTCCCAATGGAGGCGATTCCAAAGACAAAAAAGGGCGGAAAATGAAGCTGATGAGAAAGGGGTTGCTGAGAAAGTTGTTGTCGAAAGAAGCAAACCAGAGTCAAGTAGCAATGTCCAAGTGATGAATCGAAAAGAGGAATCTTACAGCAACAATTCCTGCAATGCAATTGAACCAGTACCATCTAAAGAAAAAGTGGGAGAGGATGACGAAATGACTGACGACTTCAGGTCTGAGTCAGATGCGTCTCTCGACATTGTATGCAACGTGGTCTCTGTCCTTCTAAAAGAATACGACCAAGTCATGGAGGTCGAAGAAGAGGAGGATGTTATGGAGAGTGAAGTTATAGGGCACAGGCCAGTATGTTACTATATTATGAACAACGGCTGAGTCGAGGAACATAATGCCTTTTTCGAAAGGCCAGATGACTCCATGCGTGGCCACCTCAAGCCTCTATTCATAAAGGGGAAAGTGGAGAACATGGGAGTGAACAAAATCCTGATTAATGGAGGGGTTGCAGTTAACTTAATGCCCCATTATATGTTGAAGAAGATAGGGAAAGATGAGTTTGATGCAAAACCCCACAACATGGTATTATCAAACTATGAGGGCAAAGTGGGAACCACTTTGGGTGTTATCCAAGTGGATTTAACTATTGGGACTATAACTAGACCAACGATGTTCATGGTCATAGCCTCAAAGGCTAATTATAATTTACTTCTGGGTAGAGAATGGATCCATGGCGTGGGTGATGTACCCTCGTCGATGCATAAGCGTATAGCTATTTGGCGAGCTGATGGAATTGTCGAAAACATAGAGGCGGATCAAAGCTATTTCATGGCTGAGGTAAACCATGTGGATCGATGCAGCTTCGACAAACACTTGGCCCATATAGCTCCATGCAGTCCAGCAACTTTCGACCTGAAGACAACTGATAATGCTTTCTGTTCGCTGTATCTCCACCCCATATATGGTTTCCAGTGGGATATGGAAGTGGTCGATGAGGCAAACTATGTCTTTGGGACTGCACATATAGAGCCAACGGGCTGGGGAAGTGAGTTTGGTGACGATGAGTGAGTCATCAGTGCTCGAAAAGATTACGGCTTATATAGCCGAAAAAAAAACTCAAGGCGGCTCTTGAAGCCGAAGTAAAATACATGGCTGTCAAAGCCAATAGAAATGATTTCAACAAATAATGTCCTCAAAGGGACGTTGAAGAGGATCTGTTCAACGCAGAAATTGGCGAATGGCAACATCAAAAGTTGGACGCCATTTATGATGACGAACCCTTGGGGTTTGAAAAGGATCTAGCTTCAACAGACATGAAGATGCTGGCGCAGGATCCATTAGAAGAAGTCGATTTAGGACTGGGGGCAGAAAAAAGGTCAACCTACATAAGTGCCAAGATGGACCCTCAGTTAAAAGTCGAAATAGTCCAACTGCTGAAAGAATTTAAAGACTGTTTCGCGTGGGACTACGACGAAATGCCTGGGTTGGACAAGAGTTTGGTCGAATTGAAGTTGCCTATAATAGCAGGAAAGAAACTTGTAAAGCAAACTCCCAGACGCTTCGCACCAGAGATTTTGTCGAAGATCAAAGAGGAGGTCGAAAGACTTCTGAAATGTAAATTCATCCGCACAATGAGGTATGTCGAATGGGTTGCAAATATTGTTCCTGTAATAAAGAAAAATGGCAAATTAAGGGTATGCATTGACTTTCGAGATTTGAATTCAGCTACCCCTAAGGACGAATATCCTATGCCAATGGCAGAAATGCTTATAGATTCTGCTGCAGGCCATGAGTATCTGAGTATGTTAGATGGATACTCTGGCTATAATCAAATTTTTATTGCTGAAGAAAATATCCCTAAGACAACATTTCGTTGTCCTGGAGCCATAGGCACCTACGAATGGGTGGTAATGCCCTTTGGTTTAAAAAATGTTGGGGCAACTTATCAGCGAGCCATGAATTCAAATTTTCATGATTTTATTGAAACTTTCATGCAAATCTATATAGATGACATTGTAATTAAGTCTGTTTCAGGAGAAAATTATGTAGGCCATCTTCGACAGTCCTTTGAAAGGATGAGGAAGTTTGGTTTAAAAATGAACCCTCTCAAGTGTGCTTTTGGTGTGCAGGCGGGAGATTTCCTTGGCTTTGTCGTCCACAAGAAGGGGATCAAAATCAATGAACACAAAGCCAAAGCAATAATGGAGGCAAAAGCGCCATCGACAAAGAAGGAGTTGCAGTCTCTGCTTGGGAAGATCAATTTTCTCAGAAGGTTCATCTCCAACCTTAGTGGAAAAACGCAAGCCTTCTCTCCTCTACTTCGACTGAAGAAGGAAGATTTTTCATGGGGGCAGGATCAACAAGCTGCACTCGACAAAATCAAGGAATACTTGACCCATCCCCCAATCTTAATGTCTCCTTGTAGAAGTAAAAGTATGAGGTTGTATATAGCGGCATCAGATAGGACATTAGGAAGTATGTTATGTCAAGAGGATGAAAATGGCGTCGAAAGAGCCATCTACTACCTCAGTAGAGTCTTAAATGATGCCGAAACTAGGTATAGTGTAATAGAAAAGCTCTGTCCGTGTGTTTACTTTTCATGTATGAAGTTAAAACACTATATAAAGCCAGACGATGTATATATTTCTTCTCATTTTGACGTAATAAAGTATATGTTATCAAAATCAATTTTACATAGTCGAATTGGGAAATGGGCTTTGGCGTTGACTGAATATTCCTTAATATATTTGCCTTTGAAGGCTGTTAAGGGACAAGTGGTGGCTGACTTTATAGCTGACCACGCCATAAATGAAGATTATGTTGAATATGTCGAAATAGAGCCATGGAAACTATGCTTCGACGATTCCAGTCATAAGAGTGGAACTGGTGTTGGGATATTGATTATTTCTCCTAATAGAATTCCAACAAAATTCAAGTACAAAGTCGAAGGATTATGTTCGAACAATGAAGCAGAATATGAAGCTTTGATAACTGGACTTGAAATTTTATTGGAATTGGGGGCAACTAGAGTCAAAATAATGGGAGACTCTGAGTTGGTAATAAAGCAAGTGACCAAGGAGTACAAGTGTGTTAAAGAAATTTAATTATGTACTTCGTAATAGCTAACAGGCTCTTGAAGAAATTCGACAATGTAACCATCAGACATATTACTCGAGTGGAAAATCAGGTGGCGAATGATTTGGCACAACTCGCATCTGGTTATAAAGTGTCGAAAGAAAAATTGGAAAATGCCATTGAAGTAAGAGGAAGAGTTGTATCAACTAAGTTGTCCCCATCAGATTTGGAGACAATAAAGTTAGGGTATGGTGACGAAGAGAGTTTTGAGATATTTAATATAGACGATTCAAGGGTTGAAGATTGGAGAAAGCCCATTAAGGATTATTTACAAGACCCAAATCAGAAAGTCGAAAGAAAAGTTAAGTACAGAGCGTTAAGTTATGTGCTTTTTGGAAATGAGTTGTTTAAAAAGACTTCAGAGGGAGTTTTGTTAAAATGTTTGGGCGAAGATGAAGCTTTTATAGCTTTGTCGAATGTGCACAGTGGAGCATGTGGTGCGCATCAAGCAGGCCATAAAATGAAATGGTTGTTATTTCGACAAGGAATGTATTGGCCAACAATGTTGAAGGACTGTGTCGAATTTGCAAAAGGTTGCCAGGAATGTCAGGTACATGCAGGAATACCACACGTTCTTGCAAGTGAGTTACATTCTATTGTGAAGCCTTGGCCATTTAGGGGTTGGGCTTTAGATTTAATTGAAGAAATTTGACCAGCATCTTCGAAAGGCCAAAGGTATATTTTGGTTGGAGTAGATTATTTCAAAAAATGGATAGAAGCCATACCTTTGGTAAATGTTGATCAAGAAGCAGTCATAGAATTCATTCGAAAGCATATCATCTATAAATATGGGATACCTGAGACAATAACAACAGATCAAGGATTTGTGTTTACTGGGAAGAATATGCAAACATTTACAAAGGAAACAGGATTTAAGCTTCTCACTTCGACACCTTATTACGCTCAAGCAAATGGACAAGTTGAAGCAGCAAATAAGGTTGTAATAAGTTTGATTAAAAAGCACGTGGGGACAAAGCCTAAGAATTGGCATAAGACTTTGGATCAAATTTTGTGGGCTTGTCGAACGTCCCCTAAAGAAGCAACAAATACTACTCCATTTAGATTGACATATGGACATGATGCAGTTTTACCAGTTGAGGTTTATTTACAGTCGATTCGAATTCAGAGGCATCATGAAATTCCATCAGATACATATTGGAGTATGATGATGGACGAGTTAGTTGATTTGAACGAAGAAAGATTGAATGCGCTGGATTTATTGAAAAGACAAAAAGAAAGAGTCAAAAGTTTTACAATAAGAAAGTGAAATATAAGACTTTCCTAATTGGTGATTTAGTTTGGAAAGTAATTCTTCCCATGGATCGAAAAGACAGGTTAATGGGAAAATGGTCCCCTAAGTGGGAAGGACCTTTTCATATTCTAAGAGTTTTTCAAATGGCGCGTATGAAATTGAGGAGTTAGAGAAAGATAAAAGAGTATTTAAAATAAATGGGAAGTATTTAAAGAAATACAAGCCTATACTGCAGGAAATTAAAATAACAATGGAGTAAGTTTGTATAAACAATAAAGTGGTGAAATTCACCAAACAAATGACATATATGTCATTACAAATAAAATTGGCCTTAAAAGGCTAAATTACAACGTCAATTTAGTAAAAGATATCTTCAGTCGGTCGAACTTGTTCTTCTGGATTTGAAGTCGACACTCACAAAGGGCTTTGTTTGTCGAAAGTTCTTTAATCTCTTGACTTAGTTTTTGGGCTCTGTTAGCATGATGCAAACCCACTGTCAACTCTTGATCAATTTTGTTTTGTTTGGGTTGCTGTAGTGCTTCTTTGCGTTTCTTCTCTCGGGAAATTTTCTTTTGAAGTACAGCTATCTTTTTCTCCCATTTTTGGATTTTATTGTCGCACGCAGCAGTCTCTTTTTTGTGTTGTTCAGAAAGTTGTTCTAATTCAGAGACTTTGTTGGTAGATACAGCAACAACATCCCATTCGGCAAGTTGAGTCTCAGATTTATTTGTGATTTTCTGTGAATAATCTCTGAGGCGATTGAAGTCTGCTATTGTCAGGTCAATTATGATGGCCAGGTCCACCACAATGTTGTTTACTTCAGTAGGGGCTTCTAAAAAATTAACTTGCTTCAGGATCTTTTTCAAGTCGAAGTGGGCGGCTGGATCATTTTCCAAAGTTTTGAACAAGTCCACATCCATAATTTTTTCCTTAATTTCAGCCATTATAGCATCTATGGACTTGACGCCAGAAACTGTCCCAGAGGTAGTCGAACTGCTGTGAGAAGAGTCATAGAAGGTGTGACGAGCGTTCAGCATGGCCCTTAGATATTCTAATGGTTTTTGCACTTTCATGTTCTCAAGTTCTTCACGAGAGAAGTTGGTCGAACCAGTCCCCAACGAACTGGTTTTTGTTTGGTCAAGATGTTGTTGGGTGCTCTGTTCTGGTTCTGGTTCGGCACTTTGCTTTTTCATCTCGTCATTTTCTTCTTCTTCATTATCTTTTTCTTCTTCGTCTGTTTCTTTTTCGACCTCAGTTTCAGTTTCAGCATCTTCATCCTTCTTTTCTTCATTTGGTTTTGGATGAGGCGGAGAATTATCGTTAGAAGGGTTATCCATGGACATGGTTTCAAATGCTGCTTCAGTTTGTCGTTCCATGGTATCATCCTTAGAACTTGTTTCTTCCTGAATTTTGTCTGGATGAAGATTTTCATGCTGGGGAGTCTTCTGGGTTTGTTCGACCTCTGTTGCTGACTCCTTGGTCGAATCCTTTGGGGATGTGTTTGTAGCACTGGTGGGCTTGTAGGTTGGATCACTGCTAGTTTTTGGGAGCACTTGTACCATGGGGTTTCCATGAATGTCGACTTGAGTCTGTAAAATGAATTAAAATTAGATAGAAAAAGAAATATACAGGATAAAAAATCCAGTAGTTGAAAGTTGGAACATACCTGAGGGATAGCAGTGTTGAGGCTGGAGTTTCCACTTTCTGCAGGTTTTGGTTGAGATTCCAAAATTGGGCTGCTGGGAGGAGTTTTCTTTGAGGTTCTGGCAGTGGAGGATCTTTGGGAAGGAGTTTTTGTAGTTTTTTTTTCTTTTCAAAGGTTGATTGTGTTCTGGGGATTCGTCACCAGATTCTTCACTAGGGACTTTTGTTTCTTGTGTTTTTCTTTTTGTGTTGGAGGAGGCTTTCGACTTACCTGAACATAACAATAGAACTTTATTAGTTTTTGGAAAAATGGAGGAAAGGTTAATACAGAAGGAGGAGGTTGTACTTTCGCCACAGGTTTTTTGGTGGTCGTGTTTTGAGGATCTTCTTCCATCCTTGCTGATGCACCTTCGACAGCTGCTTTCTTGGCAGAAATTCTCAAAGCTAAGAAAAGGAGAGAAAAGTTAGATATAAATGTAAGGAAAGATACGTGGAAAGTAAATTTAGAATGTCGAAAAAACGTTCCCATTTAACACCTTCAAGAATGGGAGTTTCCACGCGAACGTGTTCTATGTCAATATGAAGGTGACCTTTGAAATTGTCCAATGTGTACTTAGTCGGAACCACTCGCTCAGCACGTTTTTTATAATGTTGTCGAAGCAGTTTCATTGAATCCCCACAAATGAACCAATATGGAAATGGAGGGCTTAATGCCACACCAAATTCAGCAGAAGGTAGAGGGGGAAACTTTGGCGGATAAAGATTGAAAGCCAGTTCATAATGTTGTTCTGGTCGAACGTATGAAGGCAATTTTAAACTATCTAGTTTTTCTGTAAATTTTTGTTTTAAAGTGACGGCTGCTTCGCTTATGGTTCGACTAAGTTCATCAGGTCTATAGATAGTTTCAAAGTATTTTTGAAATGCTTTCACTTCTTTGATGTGTCTTGAAATACCTTTTTTAGTCTTGTCCTGCATAAGGGCAAAAGCTTTGGTTAGCTGAATATTAAAGGAAGGTACGTCGAAGAATTTGTTGGTGTAGTAATTTTTCCACCATTCGTCAAACTCTTGGGTACATAGAAAAGATGGTCGAAAGACCACTGGTTGAATTTCAACCGAGTCAGAGTACTTGGCTGACAATGCTGCACTTTTTTCTTCATTATGGAAGGTGTTGTAAAAAATGAGGGAGCCTTTTCGTGGAAAAAGTGGCTTTGGTTTTAGTTGTATCAATCCAAATTGTCGAGAGACAAGATTTGGTTGGTAAACTACCAAAGTAATCTTCGACTTGCCAGGGTTAAGTTTGGAAGTTAAAAGCCTAGGTGTTAGGAAAGACTCCCAAACATTAAGGAAATCGTCTTCATATTTTTTCATTTCTACGGGTAACTGTCTGGTGAACCATTCTGGACCAATCGTCCTATTGGCGAAAGGGGCCATGCTGGGACTGAAGTTGTGACGTTTGGCAAACATCATAACATAACTGATAAAAGCTTGTCGAAGGCTGATTCCTTCGTCAGTAGGTGTCAGTTGTACCAGCCTGGGCCATTCGACATCTCTGTCTTTTTATCTTCATTTACGAAGTTCTTGATAGGGAGAAAAGCTTCGAAGGTGGCATTGAGCCACAATTGGAGGAGCCAAAATGGCCCAGAAAGGAGAAGATTGCCTTTGTTTTTCACGGTCTTAAGAAAAGTGACACTTTCGCTCAAAGACTCATAGAGATTCGCTAAAATCATTTCGCTTAAACATAATTTGCTTCCTACATGAAGTTGGTTAGCTATGGTAATATAACGCTTGGCTACCTGAAGAGATCTGGAGCAAAAGACATATCTTGATAACCATAGGGCTAAGAAGGCTATGTGCTCTTGGTCGGAGACTTCTTCAGATTGCTTGTCATGATAATTAGCAATGTATGCAGTGAAGGTAGCTTTATTGGTGTCGAATCCTATGGAATCGTCACAAAGGATGTTAGGATTGTAATCTGTTCCTAAAGGACTGAGACCAGTAATAGCAGCCACGTCGAAAAGAGTGGGAGTGATCATTCCACAAGGAAGTTGGAAAGTGTTATAGGTGCTATCCCAAAAATAAAGGGAGGCTAAGAGCATGTTGGGGCAGTAACCTGGGCCAGATTTCGACAACTGGATTAAGTCGAAAATTCCAAATTCTTTCCAAAATTGTGCTTTAACCTTTTCAACTCTGGCTAACCAAGCTAGATAATCAGAAGGGTCTTTCATCAAAGGGCAAGACCTAAAGATTCTAGCGTGATTCAAATAAGTTAGGTTAAGATCTTCATCAGCGGTCGAATCTTGATTTGTGTTATCAGGGGTTTCTTCTACAAGGTTTGTTTCAGCAGGTTTAGGCTTTGCACCAGCAGCTATGGGTTTGTAATGGTGGTAGGTAGGAAAAAATTCTTTCATTCTTACTGGATCTGCGTTTGGGTTTGGTAATGGACCTAGCATTGTGTAACATGAACCAGAAATAAGAATAGGGATGAGTACCTGGGAGAGATAAATGCTTTCTTTCTCTTTCTCATTTGGGGGCTCAGGAACATATTGTTGGTTACCTACATTTTTTGGTCCAGCTATTCTGTGTGCAGGTGGTAAAGATTTGGAACCTTTGGAGTTCTTGCTTGTAGAAGGAGTTGTGGAAGTAGCCATTATTGAAGAAAGAGTTGCAGAGAAAAATGAAGAAACAGAAGAAATCTTTTGAAGAAGAAGGAATTCTAAAAGATTAAAAGAAAAGGGTTTTGATGTATTTATAGGTGATAAATACTGAAACGTTTAAGTTTTGGAGGATTTTTTATCGTGGCCCACGTGGCAATTTTTCATGGAAGAAGTGGGGCGGTGGCAGTTGAATTACCTAGGACGTGCTAGGGTTTAGGCAATGATGTTGGTGGTTGTCAGAAATGTGGGCTGAGTTGATGTTTTGATAAGGTGTAATGATGGTTTTAGGTTCAGAATCGTCAAATCATGAAAACAGTTGACTTGCTGAGTCATTAAAGGCGTCGAATAAATATTGGCAACAAATGCTTTTTCTCTTGGATTGATCGAAAAATCATTTATTGGGGGGCAATTTGTATATGGGTATTTTTCGACGCCATTAAATGATTTGAGATTTTTAGTATTTTCGACAGACTATTGTTATTCGCAGCTAGAAGTATAAATTGAAGAAGATATTTGAAATATAAGACTTCGACATTTCGACATTGCTGGAAGGGTGTGTTGTTTCGACATGAAGTTTGAAATTTGAATGTAAAAGGGCGTTACCTTTGGCAGATTACGCGTGGAGCAAATCTGATGGAGAAAAGACATGCAAGAAGCCATGTGTCGTATTTTTAGGAAGTAACTGTTATTAGCAGTTATTTTATTTGTATATAAATAGGATAGTTGTGATAGGAATTAGTGTGTTCCAAACTTTGTACAAATTACCACAATTACTCAAAGTAACCGTGTGAGAGAAACGAGTGTTCTGGAAAATGTATGTATGGAAAACACCAGTTTACATTTATGCACTTTTATAAAATTCCAAGTTTTTCTTCATTTATTTACATTCAAGTCATTTCCTTTACTTTGACAATTTACTTTATTTCTCGTTTAAACTTATCTTCAATTATCTTTTTGCCATATTATACCTTTGTTCTTTTAGCCAAAAACCATTAAAAGAAACCTTAACAAATACAAAACGAATACCTTCCTATTCAAATCAAAGACACTTTCAAAAGCACTTTGTCCTAGGATTTGTGTGGTTGGTCCTGTTAGTAAACTAATTTTCATAAATTAGGAAACCAGAGATTGTTCGTCAAATTTACCAGCGAACAGGCTCGAAAAGACTTTGAAAGCTATCTGCTTGGCTCTGAATGTTGTTGGAATGATAATGGAACCGGTGACGCCATGAGCTGCTGGAAAATACCTTGATCCCATGCCCAAAAGAATCGTGCAAATGTAGAAATGACGATGCAAATGAAATGAAACATAAGCCAGTTAGAGTTAGAAACAAGAGGGCAAATTTTGGGGTGTTACAGTTGCCCCTATTCAAACTTCTTGGATCCGAGGGTATGGAAGCAAAGGCTTCCAAACAATCGGGATACATGGAGATTGAATACCAAAAATAACCACACAAATATGCATCCTGCAAAAGGAGACGACACTGTTGGGGAATAAGTGATAAAAGATGTAGGATCACGACACGGACGAGTATCAGAAATCAATACGGACGAAGTATTGAATACAGATTGAAACAAACATGGACGAGTGTTGACTGAGATGGGGGTAAACACGGACGTGTGCCAAAACGGTTCACACACGGACGGGTGCTGAAAGAACATGGACGGGTGTTAAAGGTCAAAACACGGACGAGTGCTGAAAGAACACGGACGGGTGTCTAAGGTCAATACGGACGGGTATTGAAAGAACACGGACGGGTGTCTCAAAGATTCAAACACGGACGGGTGATGAAAGAGCACGGACGGGTGTCTAAGGTCAATACGGACGGGTATTGAAAGAACACGGACGGGTACTGAAAGAACACGGACGGGTGTCTCAAAGATTCAAACACGGACGGGTGATGAAAGAACACAGATGGGTGTTTCAAAGGTTCAAACACAGACGGGTGATGAAAGAGCACGGACGGAAGATTCAAACACAGACGGGTGATGAAAGAGCACGGACGGGTGTCTCAAAGGTTCAAACACGGACGGGTGCTGAAAGAACGTGGACGGGTGTCTCAAAGATACAAACAAGGACGGGTACTGAAAGAACACGGACGGGTGTCTCAAAGATGCAAACACGGACGGGTGATGAAAGAGCACGGAAGAGTGTCTCAAAGGTTCAAACACGGATGGGTGCTGAAAGAACATGGACGGGTGTCTAAAAGGTTCAAACACGGACGCGTGCTGAAAGAACACGGACAGGTGTCTCAAAGGTTCAAACACTGACGGGTGCTGAAAGAACACAGACGGGTGTCTCAAAGGTTCAAACACGGACGGGTGCTGAAAGAGCACGGACGGGTGTTTCAAAGATTCAAACACGGACGGGTGATGAAAGAGCACGGAAGGGTGTTTAAAATCAATATGGACGAAGTATTGAGGCAATGGAAAAGAACACAGACGAGTAATGAAAGAACACGGACAGGTGTCTCAAAGGTTCAAACACGGACGGGTGCTGAAAGAGTACGAACGGGTGTCTAAGGTCAATACGAACGAGTATTGGCTAAAAAGTTCAAACACGGATGGGTGTCTAAGGTCAATACTGACAAAGTATTGAGGAAATGAAAAAAGGACACAGACAAGTGTCAAAAGAACACGGACGGGTGTTGAGAGAACACGGACGGGTGTTTAAAATCAATACGGACGAAGTATTGAGGCAATTGAAAAGAACACGGACGAGTGTTTAACGCTAACAACTCTTAAGGGATAAATCAAATAGTTTCTCAAAATAACCAAGTCCACCGTTTGAGGAATAAAGTTGGATGATATCTCCTCAATTACGACTCTTCCTGCCGGGAAAAGCCTGGCAAACGAGACCATCAAACCTGGCTTATGCTTTGAATGCATATGTTTGAGTTTTTCTATGGCGTAATGCTCCATACGAAATGGAAATGCTACGTGTTTGGGAGGATGCCATGCAAAATGCTCATGCAATGCAAAAGAAGCACTCCAGCAAAATAAATGCTGAAGATGAAGGCAACTCCACTGGGGATAACAAACTAAATTTTCTCCGAGAACAAAGCCCTGCTGAGGAAAGGCACACTAAACAACTTTCTTGACTACAACCTCTGCTAGAGATAAAAACTCCAAGAGAACTTCCACTCTGTTGGGGATTAAGAATGACAATTACTGAAGATAGAACCCAAAACCTGATACTTCTTCTCTGCTAGGGGAATTAAGAATGACGATTGTCGAAGATGGAACCCAAAAATTTGCTGCAGAAGAGGTGACAATAACCATTGGACTTGAAACCTGCTGGGGATGTCAACCAATGTTGAACAAACTGTTGCGAAGATTACCACCAAACTCTGCTTGGGGATATCATTGAGCTTAACCTGCTGCTGGGGAAATAACTCTACCCTCACCCTGCTGGGGATTACCTTAAACTGTCGTCGACGAGACTATACTTCCTGACCGACTGGGGAAAGTAGACACCAAGACTCTGTGGGGATGATAACCTCTTTGCCCGGGAAGATATTCCACAAGTCTTCTGCTGGGGATACAACAACACCAACTTCTGAATGCTTGCTGGGGAGTAACAATCCAAACACAACTTTGGCTGGACAAACAATCCTATGTACTCTGGCTGGGGAGTGTAACAATCTACTGAGGATGATGAAATCTCGATGCTGGGGAGAGTAACTCTACTAGGGAGAAACATTGCTACCCTGCACACAATAACAACAGAATATTCCATATACAAAAATGGCCACCTCGATTATCATCCCTAATATCCGTTGCCTAAGTAATTTCCATTGTTTTCCGATATGCTCCGCAAAGCATAACATTTTTGCATGCAATGTTTATCAAAATATCGGACGTTTTCGCAAACAAAACAGTAAAAGAAAAAACAAAAAAGGAAAGCTCTTTGAGTGAAAATGAAAATTTTATTGAATGAATTGGCCTGTAAATAGGCATTTACATCTGAAAGCAATTCCTGAAAAGTGGTAATTGCGCAAAAGCAAAAAGAAAATACACATGTCAGAAATGTGGGAACAGATATCCACCATGATTCAATTCAGCTATGACTCGTATGCCTTGCTTATCCCCAAATGCTTTGACTTTCGAAGAGACTGACTGGACTGATTCTTTTCCTTCGAAATTCCCAAGTATCAAACGTGCTCACAGATTGAATGCAGATCGTAGCCTCTTGCTTTCAAATCCCTAACTTTTGCCTGTATCGCCCTTTCCGGGTTTTCAATCCACCGGGATACCCATTTTTTCCAAAGTTACCTTTTCAGGTTTTCAACCTTGCGGGTTTATTCTTCTTTTTTTTTCTTTTTATCCCTAATTTTTGCCCGAACCTTTTTCTTTTATGGTTCGCCGGGATGCCCTTTTTTTCCTGGATCTTCTTTTTATGTCCAGCGGGTCTCTTTTATGCAAAGTATTTTTTTACTACGTCTGCGTTCATAGGGGATGTAAAATCTTCGCCATCCATAGTTGAAAGTAATAAGGCTCCACCAGAGAAAACCTTTCTTACTACATATGGCCCTTCGTAGTTTGGAGTCCATTTGCCCCTGTGATCTGTCTGAGGAGGAAGGATCCTTTTCACAACCAACTCGCCTGTCTGAAAACACCGAGGATGCACTTTCTGATCAAAGGCTTTCTTCATCCTGCTCTAATACAATCGGCCATATGCAATGGCTGCCAATCTCTTCTCTTCGATAAGATTCAACTGATTCAACCGGGAACGCACCCATTCAGCTTCATCAAGCTTCACATTTGCCAGAATTCTTAAAGAAGGAATCTCAACCTCTAATGGTAGAACAACTTCTATACCATATACCAGTGAGAAAGGAGTTGCCCCGATTGATGTACGCACCGAAGTACGATAACCGTGTAGGGCATACGGCAACATCTCATGCCAGTCCTTAAACGTTACCACCATTTTCTGCACAATCTTCTTGATATTCTTGTTCGCTGCTTCAACAGCCCCATTCATCTTCAGACGATAGGGAGAAGAATTGTGATGTTCAATCTTAAAGCTCTGACATAGCTCCTTCATCATCTTATTGTTCAAATTTGAACCATTATCAGTAATGATTCTCTCCGGGACTCCGTAACGACAGATGATGTCCTTCTTTATAAACCGGGCTACCACTTGTTTGGTGACGTTGGCATACGAGGCTGCTTCCACCCATTTCGTGAATAATCAATGGCAACTAAGATAAAATGATGCCCATTGGAAGCAGTTGGCTCAATCTTTCCAATCATATCAATGCCCCACATGGAAAACGGCAAAGGAGATGACAGTACATTCAGAGGAGTAGGCGGTACGTGCGCCTTATCAGCATAAATTTGGCATTTATGACATTTCCAGGCGTATTTGAAATAGTAAGACTCCATAGTCATCTAGTAATACCCTGCTCTCAACAATTTTCTAGCCATAGCATGCCCATTGGCATGAGTACCGAAAGAACCTTCAAGAACTTCTTCCATCAACAGGCCTGCCTCGTGTTCATCAACACAACGTAGCAAGACCATGTCGAAGTTCCTCTTGTACAACACGTCATCTTCATTTAGAAAGAAGTTTTCGGCCAACCTCCTCAGAGTTTTCTTATCCTTGGTAGACGCACCCTCTGGATACTCTTGACTCTTCAGAAAACACTTGATGTCATGATACCAAGGCTTACCATATGATACATCTTCAACTGCAAACACAAAAGCTGGTCTATCCAGACGCATGATTCTGATTGAGGGAGTCTCATTCCAATGGTTCACCTGATACATTGAAGACAAAGTTGCCAACGTATCTGCCATCTGATTTTTCGACCGGGGTATATGATGAAATTCAACCCTGTCAAAGAACGGTAACAACCGTCTGGCATAGTTGTTGTAAGGCACCAGATTTTCCTGACGAGTTTCCCATTCTCCCTTAATCTAATTGACTACCAACGCAGAATCACCATAAACATCAAGGTTCTTGATTCTCAAATCAATTGCCTCTTCTAACCCCATGATGCATGCTTCATACTCTGCCTCATTATTGGTTCATATGAACACTAATCGGGCAGTGAAGGGTATGTGAGAACCCCTTGGAGTTGTAATGATTGCCCCGATTCCGTTACCATATGAGTTGACGGCCCCATCAAAGACTAGCTTCCATTGAGATCCAATGTCAGGTCCTTCGTCAGGCAAAGGCTCTTCACAGTCCTTCATCTTCAGGAACATGATATGCTCATCCGGAAATTCAAACTTCATCGGTTGATAATCTTCAATCGGTTGTTCAGCAAGGTATTCTGACAAAACACTTCCCTTAATGGCTTTTTGGGAAACATACTGAATATCGTATTCTGTCAAGACCATCTGCCAACGAGCTATTCTCCCAGAAAATTCCTGCTTCTTAAACACGTACTTAATTGGATCCATCTTCGAAATCAACAGGGTTGTGTGGTTTAACATATACTGCCTCAAACGCTTGGCTGCCCAAGCGAGTGCACAACATGTTTTTTCCAGCATAGAGTACCTCGACTCACAGTCAGTGAACTTTTTACTCAGGTAGTAGATGGCATGCTATTTTCTGCCTGACTCGTTGTGTTGACCGAGCACACATCCCATTGAGTTCTCAAGAATCGTAAGATACATTATCAATGGCCTTCCTGGCACTGGCGGCATGAGGACCGGAGGTTCCTGCAAATACTCTTTTATCTTTTCAAACGCCTTTTGACAATTTTCGTTCCACGTGACCTCTTGATCTTTTCTTAGCAATTTAAATATTGGTTCACACGTGGCTGTGAGATGATAGATGAACCTAGCAATGTAGTTCAACCTCCCCAAGAAACCACGTACCTCTTTTTCTGTTCTCGGTTCAGGCATCTCTTGTATGGCTTTTACTTTAGCAGGATCGACCTCGATACCCTTTTCACTAACAATAAACCCCAGCAATTTTGTAGATCTCACCCCCGAAGGTGCACTTGTTCGGATTCAACCTCAGTTTGAACTTCCTCAACCTTTCAAATAACTTCTGAAGATTCACCAGATGTTCTTCCTTCGTTTATGACTTCGCAATCATGTCATCAACATAGACTTCGATCTCTTTGTGAATCATATCATGCAAGAGAGTCACCATTGCTCGCTGATAGGTTGCCCCAACATTCTTCAATCCAAAGGGCATTACCTTGTAGCAAAACGTTCCCCATGGTGTTATGAACGTCGTCTTCTCCATGTCCTCAGGGGCCATCTTGATTTGGTTATACCCAGAGAAGCTATCCATGAAGGAAAATATAGAGTATTGAGAAGTGTTGTCCACTAATACGTCAATGTGGGGGAGCAGGAAATCATCTTTCGGGCTTGCTCTATTCAAGTCTCTGTAATCAACACACATCCTGACCTTGCCATCTTTCTTAGGTACAGGCACAATATTAGAAACCCACGGAGGATAATTTGTCACGGCAAGAAATCCGGTGTCCAACTGTTTCTGAACCTCTTCCTTGATTTTGACAGCCATATCCGGTTTCGTCCTTCTCTGTTCTGGTTCTGGTTCGGCACTTTGCTTTTTCGTCTCGTCATTTTCTTCTTCTTCATTATCTTTTTCTTCTTCGTCTGTTTCTTTTTCGACCTCAGTTTCAGTTTCAGCATCTTCATCCTTCTTTTCTTCATTTGGTTTTGGATGAGGCGGAGAATTATCGTTAGAAGGGTTATCCATGGACATGGTTTCAAATGCTGCTTCAGTTTGTCGTTCCATGGTATCATCCTTAGAACTTGTTTCTTCCTGAATTTTGTCTGGATGAAGATTTTCATGCTGGGGAGTCTTCTGGGTTTGTTCGACCTCTGTTGCTGACTCCTTGGTCGAATCCTTTGGGGATGTGTTTGTAGCACTGGTGGGCTTGTAGGTTGGATCACTGCTAGTTTTTGGGAGCACTTGTACCATGGGGTTTCCATGAATGTCGACTTGAGTCTGTAAAATGAATTAAAATTAGATAGAAAAAGAAATATACAGGATAAAAAATCCAGTAGTTGAAAGTTGGAACATACCTGAGGGATAGCAGTGTTGAGGCTGGAGTTTCCACTTTCTGCAGGTTTTGGTTGAGATTCCAAAATTGGGCTGCTGGGAGGAGTTTTCTTTGAGGTTCTGGCAGTGGAGGATCTTTGGGAAGGAGTTTTTGTAGTTTTTTTTTCTTTTCAAAGGTTGATTGTGTTCTGGGGATTCGTCACCAGATTCTTCACTAGGGACTTTTGTTTCTTGTGTTTTTCTTTTTGTGTTGGAGGAGGCTTTCGACTTACCTGAACATAACAATAGAACTTTATTAGTTTTTGGAAAAATGGAGGAAAGGTTAATACAGAAGGAGGAGGTTGTACTTTCGCCACAGGTTTTTTGGTGGTTGTGTTTTGAGGATCTTCTTCCATCCTTGCTGATGCACCTTCGACAGCTGCTTTCTTGGCAGAAATTCTCAAAGCTAAGAAAAGGAGAGAAAAGTTAGATATAAATGTAAGGAAAGATACGTGGAAAGTAAATTTAGAATGTCGAAAAAACGTTCCCATTTAACACCTTCAAGAATGGGAGTTTCCACGCGAACGTGTTCTATGTCAATATGAAGGTGACCTTTGAAATTGTCCAATGTGTACTTAGTCGGAACCACTCGCTCAGCACGTTTTTTATAATGTTGTCGAAGCAGTTTCATTGAATCCCCACAAATGAACCAATATGGAAATGGAGGGCTTAATGCCACACCAAATTCAGCAGAAGGTAGAGGGGGAAACTTTGGCGGATAAAGATTGAAAGCCAGTTCATAATGTTGTTCTGGTCGAACGTATGAAGGCAATTTTAAACTATCTAGTTTTTCTGTAAATTTTTGTTTTAAAGTGACGGCTGCTTCGCTTATGGTTCGACTAAGTTCATCAGGTCTATAGATAGTTTCAAAGTATTTTTGAAATGCTTTCACTTCTTTGATGTGTCTTGAAATACCTTTTTTAGTCTTGTCCTGCATAAGGGCAAAAGCTTTGGTTAGCTGAATATTAAAGGAAGGTACGTCGAAGAATTTGTTGGTGTAGTAATTTTTCCACCATTCGTCAAACTCTTGGGTACATAGAAAAGATGGTCGAAAGACCACTGGTTGAATTTCAACCGAGTCAGAGTACTTGGCTGACAATGCTGCACTTTTTTCTTCATTATGGAAGGTGTTGTAAAAAATGAGGGAGCCTTTTCGTGGAAAAAGTGGCTTTGGTTTTAGTTGTATCAATCCAAATTGTCGAGAGACAAGATTTGGTTGGTAAACTACCAAAGTAATCTTCGACTTGCCAGGGTTAAGTTTGGAAGTTAAAAGCCTAGGTGTTAGGAAAGACTCCCAAACATTAAGGAAATCGTCTTCATATTTTTTCATTTCTACGGGTAACTGTCTGGTGAACCATTCTGGACCAATCGTCCTATTGGCGAAAGGGGCCATGCTGGGACTGAAGTTGTGACGTTTGGCAAACATCATAACATAACTGATAAAAGCTTGTCGAAGGCTGATTCCTTCGTCAGTAGGTGTCAGTTGTACCAGCCTGGGCCATTCGACATCTCTGTCTTTTTATCTTCATTTACGAAGTTCTTGATAGGGAGAAAAGCTTCGAAGGTGGCATTGAGCCACAATTGGAGGAGCCAAAATGGCCCAGAAAGGAGAAGATTGCCTTTGTTTTTCACGGTCTTAAGAAAAGTGACACTTTCGCTCAAAGACTCATAGAGATTCGCTAAAATCATTTCGCTTAAACATAATTTGCTTCCTACATGAAGTTGGTTAGCTATGGTAATATAACGCTTGGCTACCTGAAGAGATCTGGAGCAAAAGACATATCTTGATAACCATAGGGCTAAGAAGGCTATGTGCTCTTGGTCGGAGACTTCTTCAGATTGCTTGTCATGATAATTAGCAATGTATGCAGTGAAGGTAGCTTTATTGGTGTCGAATCCTATGGAATCGTCACAAAGGATGTTAGGATTGTAATCTGTTCCTAAAGGACTGAGACCAGTAATAGCAGCCACGTCGAAAAGAGTGGGAGTGATCATTCCACAAGGAAGTTGGAAAGTGTTATAGGTGCTATCCCAAAAATAAAGGGAGGCTAAGAGCATGTTGGGGCAGTAACCTGGGCCAGATTTCGACAACTGGATTAAGTCGAAAATTCCAAATTCTTTCCAAAATTGTGCTTTAACCTTTTCAACTCTGGCTAACCAAGCTAGATAATCAGAAGGGTCTTTCATCAAAGGGCAAGACCTAAAGATTCTAGCGTGATTCAAATAAGTTAGGTTAAGATCTTCATCAGCGGTCGAATCTTGATTTGTGTTATCAGGGGTTTCTTCTACAAGGTTTGTTTCAGCAGGTTTAGGCTTTGCACCAGCAGCTATGGGTTTGTAATGGTGGTAGGTAGGAAAAAATTCTTTCATTCTTACTGGATCTGCGTTTGGGTTTGGTAATGGACCTAGCATTGTGTAACATGAACCAGAAATAAGAATAGGGATGAGTACCTGGGAGAGATAAATGCTTTCTTTCTCTTTCTCATTTGGGGGCTCAGGAACATATTGTTGGTTACCTACATTTTTTGGTCCAGCTATTCTGTGTGCAGGTGGTAAAGATTTGGAACCTTTGGAGTTCTTGCTTGTAGAAGGAGCTGTGGAAGTAGCCATTATTGAAGAAAGAGTTGCAGAGAAAAATGAAGAAACAGAAGAAATCTTTTGAAGAAGAAGGAATTCTAAAAGATTAAAAGAAAAGGGTTTTGATGTATTTATAGGTGATAAATACTGAAACGTTTAAGTTTTGGAGGATTTTTTATCGTGGCCCACGTGGCAATTTTTCATGGAAGAAGTGGGGCGGTGGCAGTTGAATTACCTAGGACGTGCTAGGGTTTAGGCAATGATGTTGGTGGTTGTCAGAAATGTGGGCTGAGTTGATGTTTTGATAAGGTGTAATGATGGTTTTAGGTTCAGAATCGTCAAATCATGAAAACAGTTGACTTGCTGAGTCATTAAAGGCGTCGAATAAATATTGGCAACAAATGCTTTTTCTCTTGGATTGATCGAAAAATCATTTATTGGGGGGCAATTTGTATATGGGTATTTTTCGACGCCATTAAATGATTTGAGATTTTTAGTATTTTCGACAGACTATTGTTATTCGCAGCTAGAAGTATAAATTGAAGAAGATATTTGAAATATAAGACTTCGACATTTCGACATTGCTGGAAGGGTGTGTTGTTTCGACATGAAGTTTGAAATTTGAATGTAAAAGGGCGTTACCTTTGGCAGATTACGCGTGGAGCAAATCTGATGGAGAAAAGACATGCAAGAAGCCATGTGTCGTATTTTTAGGAAGTAACTGTTATTAGCAGTTATTTTATTTGTATATAAATAGGATAGTTGTGATAGGAATTAGTGTGTTCCAAACTTTGTACAAATTACCACAATTACTCAAAGTAACCGTGTGAGAGAAACGAGTGTTCTGGAAAATGTATGTATGGAAAACACCAGTTTACATTTATGCACTTTTATAAAATTCCAAGTTTTTCTTCATTTATTTACATTCAAGTCATTTCCTTTACTTTGACAATTTACTTTATTTCTCGTTTAAACTTATCTTCAATTATCTTTTTGCCATATTATACCTTTGTTCTTTTAGCCAAAAACCATTAAAAGAAACCTTAACAAATACAAAACGAATACCTTCCTATTCAAATCAAAGACACTTTCAAAAGCACTTTGTCCTAGGATTTGTGTGGTTGGTCCTGTTAGTAAACTAATTTTCATAAATTAGGAAACCAGAGATTGTTCGTCAAATTTACCAGCGAACAGGCTCGAAAAGACTTTGAAAGCTATCTGCTTGGCTCTGAATGTTGTTGGAATGATAATGGAACCGGTGACGCCATGAGCTGCTGGAAAATACCTTGATCCCATGCCCAAAAGAATCGTGCAAATGTAGAAATGACGATGCAAATGAAATGAAACATAAGCCAGTTAGAGTTAGAAACAAGAGGGCAAATTTTGGGGTGTTACAGTTGCCCCTATTCAAACTTCTTGGATCCGAGGGTATGGAAGCAAAGGCTTCCAAACAATCGGGATACATGGAGATTGAATACCAAAAATAACCACACAAATATGCATCCTGCAAAAGGAGACGACACTGTTGGGGAATAAGTGATAAAAGATGTAGGATCACGACACGGACGAGTATCAGAAATCAATACGGACGAAGTATTGAATACAGATTGAAACAAACATGGACGAGTGTTGACTGAGATGGGGGTAAACACGGACGTGTGCCAAAACGGTTCACACACGGACGGGTGCTGAAAGAACATGGACGGGTGTTAAAGGTCAAAACACGGACGGGTGCTGAAAGAACACGGACGGGTGTCTAAGGTCAATACGGACGGGTATTGAAAGAACACGGACGGGTGTCTCAAAGATTCAAACACGGACGGGTGATGAAAGAGCACGGACGGGTGTCTAAGGTCAATACGGACGGGTATTGAAAGAACACGGACGGGTACTGAAAGAACACGGACGGGTGTCTCAAAGATTCAAACACGGACGGGTGATGAAAGAACACGGATGGGTGTCTCAAAGGTTCAAACACAGACGGGTGATGAAAGAGCACGGACGGAAGATTCAAACACAGACGGGTGATGAAAGAGCACGGACGGGTGTCTCAAAGGTTCAAACACGGACGGGTGCTGAAAGAACGTGGACGGGTGTCTCAAAGATACAAACAAGGACGGGTACTGAAAGAACACGGACGGGTGTCTCAAAGATGCAAACACGGACGGGTGATGAAAGAGCACGGAAGAGTGTCTCAAAGGTTCAAACACGGATGGGTGCTGAAAGAACATGGACGGGTGTCTAAAAGGTTCAAACACGGACGCGTGCTGAAAGAACACGGACAGGTGTCTCAAAGGTTCAAACACTGACGGGTGCTGAAAGAACACGGACGGGTGTCTCAAAGGTTCAAACACGGACGGGTGCTGAAAGAGCACGGACGGGTGTTTCAAAGATTCAAACACGGACGGGTGATGAAAGAGCACGGAAGGGTGTTTAAAATCAATATGGACGAAGTATTGAGGCAATGGAAAAGAACACAGACGAGTAATGAAAGAACACGGACAGGTGTCTCAAAGGTTCAAACACGGACGGGTGCTGAAAGAGTACGAACGGGTGTCTAAGGTCAATACGAACGAGTATTGGCTAAAAAGTTCAAACACGGATGGGTGTCTAAGGTCAATACTGACAAAGTATTGAGGAAATGAAAAAAGGACACAGACAAGTGTCAAAAGAACACGGACGGGTGTTGAGAGAACACGGACGGGTGTTTAAAATCAATACGGACGAAGTATTGAGGCAATTGAAAAGAACACGGACGAGTGTTTAACGCTAACAACTCTTAAGGGATAAATCAAATAGTTTCTCAAAATAACCAAGTCCACCGTTTGAGGAATAAAGTTGGATGATATCTCCTCAATTACGACTCTTCCTGCCGGGAAAAGCCTGGCAAACGAGACCATCAAACCTGGCTTATGCTTTGAATGCATATGTTTGAGTTTTTCTATGGCGTAATGCTCCATACGAAATGGAAATGCTACGCGTTTGGGAGGATGCCATGCAAAATGCTCATGCAATGCAAAAGAAGCACTCCAGCAAAATAAATGCTGAAGATGAAGGCAACTCCACTGGGGATAACAAACTAAATTTTCTCCGAGAACAAAGCCCTGCTGAGGAAAGGCACACTAAACAACTTTCTTGACTACAACCTCTGCTAGAGATAAAAACTCCAAGAGAACTTCCACTCTGTTGGGGATTAAGAATGACAATTACTGAAGATAGAACCCAAAACCTGATACTTCTTCTCTGCTAGGGGAATTAAGAATGACGATTGTCGAAGATGGAACCCAAAAATTTGCTGCAGAAGAGGTGACAATAACCATTGGACTTGAAACCTGCTGGGGATGTCAACCAATGTTGAACAAACTGTTGCGAAGATTACCACCAAACTCTGCTTGGGGATATCATTGAGCTTAACCTGCTGCTGGGGAAATAACTCTACCCTCACCCTGCTGGGGATTACCTTAAACTGTCGTCGACGAGACTATACTTCCTGACCGACTGGGGAAAGTAGACACCAAGACTCTGTGGGGATGATAACCTCTTTGCCCGGGAAGATATTCCACAAGTCTTCTGCTGGGGATACAACAACACCAACTTCTGAATGCTTGCTGGGGAGTAACAATCCAAACACAACTTTGGCTGGACAAACAATCCTATGTACTCTGGCTGGGGAGTGTAACAATCTACTGAGGATGATGAAATCTCGATGCTGGGGAGAGTAACTCTACTAGGGAGAAACATTGCTACCCTGCACACAATAACAACAGAATATTCCATATACAAAAATGGCCACCTCGATTATCATCCCTAATATCCGTTGCCTAAGTAATTTCCATTGTTTTCCGATATGCTCTGCAAAGCATAACATTTTTGCATGCAATGTTTATCAAAATATCGGACGTTTTCGCAAACAAAACAGTAAAAGCAAAAACAAAAAAGGAAAGCTCTTTGAGTGAAAATGAAAATTTTATTGAATGAATTGGCCTGTAAATAGGCATTTACATCTGAAAGCAATTCCTGAAAAGTGGTAATTGCGCAAAAGCAAAAAGAAAATACACATGTCAGAAATGTGGGAACAGATATCCACCATGATTCAATTCAGCTATGACTCGTATGCCTTGCTTATCCCCAAATGCTTTGACTTTCGAAGAGACTGACTGGACTGATTCTTTTCCTTCGAAATTCCCAAGTATCAAACGTGCTCACAGATTGAATGCAGATCGTAGCCTCTTGCTTTCAAATCCCTAACTTTTGCCTGTATCGCCCTTTCCGGGTTTTCAATCCACCGGGATACCCATTTTTTCCAAAGTTACCTTTTCAGGTTTTCAACCTTGCGGGTTTATTCTTCTTTTTTTTTCTTTTTATCCCTAATTTTTGCCCGAACCTTTTTCTTTTATGGTTCGCCGGGATGCCCTTTTTTTCCTGGATCTTCTTTTTATGTCCAGCGGGTCTCTTTTATGCAAAGTATTTTTTTACTACGTCTGCGTTCATAGGGGATGTAAAATCTTCGCCATCCATAGTTGAAAGTAATAAGGCTCCACCAGAGAAAACCTTTCTTACTACATATGGCCCTTCGTAGTTTGGAGTCCATTTGCCCCTGTGATTTGTCTGAGGAGGAAGGATCCTTTTCACAACCAACTCGCCTGTCTGAAAACACCGAGGATGCACTTTCTGATCAAAGGCTTTCTTCATCCTGCTCTAATACAATCGGCCATATGCAATGGCTGCCAATCTCTTCTCTTCGATAAGATTCAACTGATTCAACCGGGAACGCACCCATTCAGCTTCATCAAGCTTCACATTTGCCAGAATTCTTAAAGAAGGAATCTCAACCTCTAATGGTAGAACAACTTCTATACCATATACCAGTGAGAAAGGAGTTGCCCCGATTGATGTACGCACCGAAGTACGATAACCGTGTAGGGCATACGGCAACATCTCATGCCAGTCCTTAAACGTTACCACCATTTTCTGCACAATCTTCTTGATATTCTTGTTCGCTGCTTCAACAGCCCCATTCATCTTCAGACGATAGGGAGAAGAATTGTGATGTTCAATCTTAAAGCTCTGACATAGCTCCTTCATCATCTTATTGTTCAAATTTGAACCATTATCAGTAATGATTCTCTCCGGGACTCCGTAACGACAGATGATGTCCTTCTTTATAAACCGGGCTACCACTTGTTTGGTGACGTTGGCATACGAGGCTGCTTCCACCCATTTCGTGAATAATCAATGGCAACTAAGATAAAATGATGCCCATTGGAAGCAGTTGGCTCAATCTTTCCAATCATATCAATGCCCCACATGGAAAACGGCAAAGGAGATGACAGTACATTCAGAGGAGTAGGCGGTACGTGCGCCTTATCAGCATAAATTTGGCATTTATGACATTTCCAGGCGTATTTGAAATAGTAAGACTCCATAGTCATCTAGTAATACCCTGCTCTCAACAATTTTCTAGCCATAGCATGCCCATTGGCATGAGTACCGAAAGAACCTTCAAGAACTTCTTCCATCAACAGGCCTGCCTCGTGTTCATCAACACAACGTAGCAAGACCATGTCGAAGTTCCTCTTGTACAACACGTCATCTTCATTTAGAAAGAAGTTTTCGGCCAACCTCCTCAGAGTTTTCTTATCCTTGGTAGACGCACCCTCTGGATACTCTTGACTCTTCAGAAAACACTTGATGTCATGATACCAAGGCTTACCATATGATACATCTTCAACTGCAAACACAAAAGCTGGTCTATCCAGACGCATGATTCTGATTGAGGGAGTCTCATTCCAATGGTTCACCTGATACATTGAAGACAAAGTTGCCAACGTATCTGCCATCTGATTTTTCGACCGGGGTATATGATGAAATTCAACCCTGTCAAAGAACGGTAACAACCGTCTGGCATAGTTGTTGTAAGGCACCAGATTTTCCTGACGAGTTTCCCATTCTCCCTTAATCTAATTGACTACCAACGCAGAATCACCATAAACATCAAGGTTCTTGATTCTCAAATCAATTGCCTCTTCTAACCCCATGATGCATGCTTCATACTCTGCCTCATTATTGGTTCATATGAACACTAATCGGGCAATGAAGGGTATGTGAGAACCCCTTGGAGTTGTAATGATTGCCCCGATTCCGTTACCATATGAGTTGACGGCCCCATCAAAGACTAGCTTCCATTGAGATCCAATGTCAGGTCCTTCGTCAGGCAAAGGCTCTTCACAGTCCTTCATCTTCAGGAACATGATATGCTCATCCGGAAATTCAAACTTCATCGGTTGATAATCTTCAATCGGTTGTTCAGCAAGGTATTCTGACAAAACACTTCCCTTAATGGCTTTTTGGGAAACATACTGAATATCGTATTCTGTCAAGACCATCTGCCAACGAGCTATTCTCCCAGAAAATTCCTGCTTCTTAAACACGTACTTAATTGGATCCATCTTCGAAATCAACAGGGTTGTGTGGTTTAACATATACTGCCTCAAACGCTTGGCTGCCCAAGCGAGTGCACAACATGTTTTTTCCAGCATAGAGTACCTCGACTCACAGTCAGTGAACTTTTTACTCAGGTAGTAGATGGCATGCTATTTTCTGCCTGACTCGTTGTGTTGACCGAGCACACATCCCATTGAGTTCTCAAGAATCGTAAGATACATTATCAATGGCCTTCCTGGCACTGGCGGCATGAGGACCGGAGGTTCCTGCAAATACTCTTTTATCTTTTCAAACGCCTTTTGACAATTTTCGTTCCACGTGACCTCTTGATCTTTTCTTAGCAATTTAAATATTGGTTCACACGTGGCTGTGAGATGATAGATGAACCTAGCAATGTAGTTCAACCTCCCCAAGAAACCACGTACCTTTTTTTCTGTTCTCGGTTCAGGCATCTCTTGTATGGCTTTTACTTTAGCAGGATCGACCTCGATACCCTTTTCACTAACAATAAACCCCAGCAATTTTGTAGATCTCACCCCCGAAGGTGCACTTGTTCGGATTCAACCTCAGTTTGAACTTCCTCAACCTTTCAAATAACTTCTGAAGATTCACCAGATGTTCTTCCTTCGTTTATGACTTCGCAATCATGTCATCAACATAGACTTCGATCTCTTTGTGAATCATATCATGCAAGAGAGTCACCATTGCTCGCTGATAGGTTGCCCCAACATTCTTCAATCCAAAGGGCATTACCTTGTAGCAAAACGTTCCCCATGGTGTTATGAACGTCGTCTTCTCCATGTCCTCAGGGGCCATCTTGATTTGGTTATACCCAGAGAAGCTATCCATGAAGGAAAATATAGAGTATTGAGAAGTGTTGTCCACTAATACGTCAATGTGGGGGAGCAGGAAATCATCTTTCGGGCTTGCTCTATTCAAGTCTCTGTAATCAACACACATCCTGACCTTGCCATCTTTCTTAGGTACAGGCACAATATTAGAAACCCACGGAGGATAATTTGTCACGGCAAGAAATCCGGTGTCCAACTGTTTCTGAACCTCTTCCTTGATTTTGACAGCCATATCCGGTTTCGTCCTTCTCAGTTTCTGCTTAACTGGAGTACAAACTTCTTTGAGCGGTAGCCGCTGTACCATAATGTCAGTGTCAAGCCCAGGCATGTCTTGGTAAGACCAGGCGAAGATATCCACATACTCTCGAAGCATTTCAATCAATCTTCCCTTGACAGTGTCTTCCAAAGCAGCCCCAATCCTTACTTCCTTTCTTGCATCCTAGGTTCCCAGATTAACGGTCTCAATTTCCTCCTGATGAGGTAGAATGACCCTTTCCTCCTATTTCAGCAATCTGGCCCATTCTTCCGGTAAGTCACAATCTTCGTCAGTCTCTTCTTCAGCCTGATAAATAGGATTGTCAAAGTCATACCGAGCCATACTTGGATCATTTTTGGTGGTATCTGAATGAAGAAACCTGGATGATTGATGTTATATGTCTGTTATGAATGCAACAAACAAGAAAACACATTGCCATTTTGATATGAGCTAATGCAAAAAGTAAAAAACAGAAAAACAGGGATCAAAATATTTGAATGCGGAAACGTCCTTTATTGATGATAAAGTAAGCAAACAAAAACATCAAAGCCCTACAGACAAGCATCACTACGTCTTGGGCAGAACGCAGGATTTAACACAAACAGAAAATAAAGGCAATTACTCTTGACGGGTCACTTGGATGACTTTCTCAGACGATCAATTGCATAGACTTTGACCAGGAGTGCAGGGGCAGATCCACTCAACCATGTCGCAATCACTATCCCCATCATCCTCAATGGCATTAACCCGATTAAAGAAACCCCAGCACTTGTGAACTGAATTGGGCCAGCATACTTGGGTGGGTCTTGAGCTCGTCGGGGTGGCTTATACCCCCAGTCCATAAGTATTCTGCTTCACCTGAACATCAATGACTTGGCCCCACTTCTGGGAACCACCAGCTTCAACTACAGCGCGCGCATCTTTAAAAGAAGACATCGAAACTTCTGGTTGATTTACCACTTTGGGTTGATTTACCACCTCAGGCGTACTGACTACTATTGGAGGTTCCTCAGGAATTTTCACAGCCTTAAAGGCTTGGCACAGAGTCTCATGTATCTCACCATCTACCTCCACATACTAGAAGGTTGATAGGTGACTCACCATGATGTCTTCTTCACCACAGACTGTCACAACATGTCCATCCACCATGTATTTAAGCTTTTGATGCAACGTGGACATCGCTGCCCCAACCCCATGGATCCATGGGTGACCCAGTAAACAACTATAGGCAGGCTAAATGTCCATGATATAAAAAGTGGTATCAACAACTCTAGGACCAACTTTGATCGGCAATACAATTTCTCCAAAAACATACCTCTTAGAACCATTGAAAGCACGCACCACCAAGTCACTTGGCGTGCAAATCAGGCCACGGGTATCTAACTTCATCATAGCCTTCTTCGGCAACAAATTTAAGGATAACCTAATATCAACTAGCACATGTGACATTAAAGAGCCTCGGCATTCCACTGAAATATGTAGCGCGTTGTTGTGATTCCTCCCAGCTGGAGTCAGATCTAAATCAGTGAAGCCCAAACCATTACCAGCGTTCACGTGAGCCACAAACCCTTCTAGCTGATTAACGGATTTTTCTTGAGGTACGTAGGCTGTATTCAAAACCTTCAGCAATGCATTATGGTGTGCCTTAGAGCACAATAGCAGAGATAGGATGGATATTTTGGACGGTGTCTGATGCAACTGATCAATAATCTTGTAATCGCTCTTCCTGATTAATCTCATAAACTCTTCCACATTTTCTGAGAAGGAAATGTCAACTTGTTTCATTGCGGAATCATGTACGACCGGCTTCTGTACAGAATCTTCCATCACCTGTTTCCCTTTATCTTGCTTGGAAACGCCGACCTGATTATCGGATGGAACAAAGACTCTACCACTCCTGGTGATGGCCCCTGCATCAATAGTCTTGTCAACCTCTGATTTCGCAGCTGATGTTTCTACTAATTCTTGCTTCTTTCCATCAACAAATACCTCAGCCCCATAGTTCCACGGGACAGCTTTGGTACTTTCATACGGGACAGGCCCAGGAACTGTAATGATGACCGGCACTGGTCTCGCCGGTGCTGATATGGTTATCGTCTTGAAAGGGATTGTTATAGTGGAAACATCACTCTCTTTGTCAGTAATTTCCCTCTGCTTATCACACCTATCAAACTGCAAACGTCCTTCATTAATCAATCTCTGAATTCCTGATCTCAACAAATCACAACCGTTGGATTGCGGCACACATTCAAGACAACCCTCATCACAACTAGGGAATACCCCTCCCTTCAGCAACCTTTCCTTTACCACAAACAACGAAGTCTTCAACTCGTTCACATCTAACAACAAATTCAAGGATTCATCATCTTGAATAACGGTATTAACCCTTGGCCCACTGTGATCCGGCATTGGGTTCTGAATGACATTTGGCATAACATTAGAGAAGTTGATGGTTTTGGAGTCTACCAAATCTTGTACTTTATGATGGAACGCCCTACACCCTTCAACCATATGCCCTGGAGCACTGGAGTGAAAATCACAATGTGCGTTAGCATCATAGCCCGGAGGTAGCCTCCCAGTGGGCGGAGCCAATGTGCGGAGCTCGACTAAACGCAGCTGTAACAAGTGTTGCAACAATTGAGCATATGACATGGGCGGCTGATCAAAATACCTTTCAGCATTCCTTTGTCTGTTTTGATACTAGTCGGGCTGCCTGTTTTGGTACTGATTAGGATTATTCCTCTGTTGCTGAGGTGCAGCCGGAATAGTTGCGGCCAGAATAATTACAGAGGCAACTTGCTGATTGTAATTATGTCGTGCTTTTCCCCTACCATTGTACGATGAAACAGAATTTGTATCTCCTTCTTTCCTTTTGGAGTTTGCATACGATTTCTTCCCTCCTCCAGATGAGGACCCTTCACTTCCAGAGATCTTTCCAGCTTTGATCCCGCTTTCTACCATTTCTCCAACTAGGATCAAGTCGGCAAACTTTCCGGGCATACAAGGTACCAGCTTTTCATAATAATGTCCCTGCAGGGTAGCCATGAACATATTTATCATCTCCCGCTCTAACATGGGAGGTTGTACCCTTGCTGCCAACTCTCGCCACCTCTGGGCATACTCCTTAAAGCTCTCATTATTTTTCTGTGCCAGATTTTGCAACTGTTTCCTATTAGGAGCCATATCAGTATTGTACTGATAGTGCTTAACAAAAGCTTCCACCAACTCCCTCCAATTGCGAACATGGGACCTCTCCAACTGCATGTACCATTCCAAAGACGCCTCAGACAAGCTATCTTGGAAGAAATGCACCAATAACTTTTCATCATTAGAATAGGCAGCCATTTTCCTAGCATAGGCCCGGACGTGAGTCTTTGGGCAAGTAACACCATTATACTTCTCGAAAGTAGACACCTGAAACTTGTGCGGAATTTTGACACCGGGGACCAGTCCCAAATCCTACATATCCAAACCCAGGGAATTCTGATTCACAACCCCTTTCAATTGCTCTTCAATCATCCTAATTCTCTGGTCATTATCAAGTCGGGGGTCAGCATCCCCACTTGGCATGGAAAATATATAATCCTACTGATCATCATAGCGACGACCATGCACCGCGCAGACACTGTTGTCTCCTCCTACTATAGAAGGAATCACATTCTCTCCTCCGCCCGGAGGGATAACAACACCAGCAACAGGACCACCTTGAACATCATTACCAACAATACCTCCGCCCGGAGGAACAACATCGTTATGAAGGCCACCATGAAGAACACCATCTTCGTCAACTCTTGCCACCAATGGCTGGACCAGAGTCCTCAGCTGTTCTTACCCCTGGGCAACTCCTTGCATCAACTCCAAAAACTTGGTCATGCGAGTCCGCATCTCAATCAACTCAAATTGCACCTAATCCATGGCTTTCTTTTGATTGTGTCTGGTTGAGTACCGGTGAACGTGTTGGTCACCAATCTTGTCTTAAGAAAAGGAACAAGATAAGAAATCCAGAGAAAAACACCTGCTATGCAAAAATGATTATGCAAATGCAAATGAAAATGAACATGTCTGAATATTCGCAGGGCGATCCACCCCTTGATTCCAGTTTGACAACAAGATAGAACGGAATTTCTGCTCATATATTAAGAAACCAGAGGGTAATCATCTGTTAACAATTACAACCCAAGATACAGATAGAGGTCCGAATACAATAACCACAGATCCCAACCAACAAGCCTGGCAGTGATCCAAACGCTATAAAAGAGAAAAAGCAACTATGGCAGGCCACCAAAATCCACAAGTGCTAGTCCTCCCCACCCATTATGCTCTTTGCTCCAGTCCTGTGCTTCCCTGAATAGCTTCTTGGTATCAGGATGCTTCGGTCTCTGGATCAACTCTTGAATGAGGACATCTCTTATGTGTAGGATCCCTTTCAGGTATCGGCAGTGTAACTCCCAGGCATCTTCTTCAAAAACACCGTCCATGCTGGGACCCTCATTTCTAGGCCTCTTCACTTTGGCTTGAATCTTCATCTCCTCTATGGTGGCTATGGCCTCATTAAGTCTGTCTTCGACTGCTCTTCTCTCGCATATCCCTGATAAGATCTCTTTATTTTTCTTTTTGAGTTCCAATTTCAGACCCTCAATCTTCTCCAGAAACTTATCCTCTTTCTGCTTGTTGACGGTGATTGTCGTGCTTCGGTAAGAGCTGAACTTGTGAATTTTTACCAAAGCCTTGGCCAAGTCTTCCTTCTTAGACTTGAGAACCCTGCTAATACCCTTTAGAGCTTGCCCTACCTTCTGTCTGGCCGTGACCTCGTCAGCTAGCTCTTTTTCTTTCTTAGCGAGAAACTTTGTCTTCATCTTGGCAGTATATATAGCCTCACCTCGCTCGTGCTTCAGCTGGCCAATTTCTCTACTCAATTCCCTATTCTGTTCTCGCAGCTTCTCTGTCTCAGCCCACTATTTATTATACCTCTCTATATCCACTGTGTTATGCGGCTCAATCATCAGAGGATACAAGGGTGGCTCCACTGGGAAAGGAAGGAGCTCCTCTTCCAATCTTTTCTGAATCCAATCCACATACGGAGAAAAAGCCTTGTTGTTACACTTCCCAAAGAAGGTTTTTCCTCTCTTAACAACTTGCTTCCAAGCATTCACAACTTTCCTTAACATCTCTTGGTCTTTAGTGCCATTTAAAAACAGGGACTCTGTGATATCCTGATCTTCAGGGGGAACTCTCAATGCATACCCAAACTGCCTGATAATGGGGGAAGGGTTATAATTAATTCCGCCTTTCCTCCCCACTAAAGGTACATTAGGGAACTCTCCACAGTTGTAAATAAGCTCTACTCCCAACAGACTATGATTGAACCAAACAATAGTATCAGCAGTCAATCCCATCAACCTCTTAGACCACTTCAAGGAATCCCTCGTATCAATGAAAGCTCCAGTTTTAGGGAGATGACTCAAAAACCATGTAGATAGGAGTGGCGCGCAATAGCTGACAGTCCTTCCTCGTCTATTCTCGTTCTTGTAGTGGACTAAATGGTATACTTCACCAAGAAGAGTAGGCACAGGGTTTCTCAATATAAAGATCTGAACCGCGTTCATATCAACAAGATCGGGGATGTAAGGAAATAGAACAATTCCATAAATGCATAGAGCCAGTATGGCATTGAAGACAGTCCAACTCTTTGCCTTAGCATACATGCTAGCTTGATCAAACAGAAACTTCAACAGGAAGCCTTTAAATCCTTGCTTGTCAACAATGTTATCACTCAAAGTGGATTCACCTATGTGAAGAGCAGCAGCAATCTCTTCCAATTCTGGGCATTCTTCAGAGAAGAAAGGTATATCTTGCTTGATGGAAATTCCCAAAATAAATGAGAACTTCTCCAACGTTGGAGCCAAGATGTAGTCTGGGAAAGTAAAGCAGCGCAACGGAGGATCGTAGAACTGTAAGAGTGTGTGGATGGCATCGTGCTCGTACTTGGAGATATTACAGATAAACTTCAGTAACCTCCCATACTCATCACTAAACTCGGCGCGAACCCCAGGGTCAGTCATACCAATTATCCTGTGAATCAATTTCAGAGTCGGGTCTGGGAATGTGTACGCTACAGTCTTCTTCCTCTGAGAATCCATGACAAGAAAACCTCAGCAACCAGAATCAAGGGTAAGATGCAAGCCCTGAAAAATTTCAAACATGTTAGAATGCAAGGAATGACGCAAATGCAAACTTGGGATCAAGGTATCACACTGCTCTGAACATCTGCTGTGTTGTTAACTGATCAAAGACCTCAAACCCAGAAACCCGGAATACCAGAACGTCGGATCACTGAGATAGCCAGAAAACCAGGTAGATAACTACACACTGACGAGAAATCCAAAAAACCAGGTAGGTTGAAAGTTAAGGTCACCTGCAAACCTGCAAACACCCATCCCCTCTCACATGTGGGTTCTAGAAAACTGAGGGTCCTCAGCGTCGGATTCTAGATTTGAGAAGTAATAGTACATTCATCCCTCAGGGTATAATACTATCGCCAAACAAAGAGGTCGTCCACTGATTCCCCCAAAAATAAGGTCATCCTATGCAAGTTCCCAGCTTCGGGTCCTCGGATCAAGAAGTATAATGGGTTTTCCATTTCTGGTCTGCCATTACTACCTCTTGGGAGGAGTGCCTCAAGTGAGTCCTCGGGGAAACGGTCTCCAGAGTCGAAAGCTCTCTAGATCAACACCCTGAAATGCGCAAGACACGCACGTCAGAATATCTCCCAAGATAGCCTCGTCTGGATGTGAATTTCGTGAACACCAAACGTACCAAGACGGCGCGTAGGTCCCACTACTTTCCACTCTAGTCCTAAGTGTATGCTCAAGCCTGTGTATTGGGCTTATCTCTCAGAGAATCCTAACCCGTCAAACAGAGAAACCAGTACAGCACAACACAGTCCAACAGATGATAACAATGAAATGCAATAAATGCGGTAAAAATAGTAATGCAGTAATATACAACAAAATAAAGCACAACAATAAACACCCAATGAGATAAAAAGAAACAAGCGATAGGATTGACTCGCTTAGGGAGTGGACCAGCAAGAGGTCAACAGGTCCCCAGCAGAGTCGCCAGCTATCGCAACCTGCGAAAAATCAACCGGCGAGAAAACTAGAACAGAAGATTCACCACCGAACGTTATTTATCCTGACGCATGGAAAGGAAACGATCAAAGAAAACCTAGAAGAAAGGGAAAGACATGGTCATCGCAACCATAGTCCGGGTTCGGGAGTCGGTTACGCGAGGGGAAGGTATTAGCACCCCCACGTGTCCATCGTACTTGATGGGATCCACGCTTGTTGTCTAACAGAGTGTGAGTTATCCTAAAGTCTACGGCTAAACAGAAAAAACGGGGAGGGGAAGGCTAAGACGGACACGCAAGGATTTATTCAAAATCCAATGCCTACGTATCTTCGTGGACGAGCGAAGAATCATAGTCAACGTAGTTCGACGGACGGGTCGAAAAGAGGGAAAGGTGCTCGTCGAGATATCACATCTCATGCCTACGTATCCTCAATCAGACGAGAGAGAGGAATCAGAGAAGACGTAGTTCAACGGATGAGTCGGTAAGTGTTTTTTACGTGAGCGACGAGCTCTTTTCTGAAAACGGTTTGAAACTCAACAATCCCGAAGGATAAAAATGATTTGAATTTGTTTTGTGTTTTTTAGACAGAAGTGGATTGAAGTTAGTTTGTAACTTGCATTGCACCAAAGTCTATGACGTAGGAACGAATGCATAGCAAATCGTCCCAAGACAGGACGTCCGCTAAACACTCTAGAAAAATGAGAGGAAACCCCTCATTCCCCATTTCCCACATACAAGGCTCATGCGCAATACACGTTACCTTTATTCAGTGTTTTAAAATCGTTATGAGATGAAAAGAGAAGACTCAAGTAGAAAAATAAAATACTACAGGGAAATCTACCCTAATGTTGTCATGCAAAAGTGGCCCTATGGTTGGGGTAAGAAGGGGAAACATCTACCTAAGTTAGCATGCATGGTTCGAACCTAATGTCTATCCTACTCCGAGCTTAATCTAAAATTAAGTCGGACTAGGAGCCTAAGGGAGCAAGCAAAAGCAAGGCAAACCAAAGCGATAAAAAAAAACAGCGGCTACAACAGCGCTCCAGCACCTGCTCAGCGGTAAAAACAACACAATGCACCAAACAGCATTCAACAGCTCATGTTCGACAAGAAAAGAGGTATAAAAAGCCAAACAGCAGCACATACAACAGCACATATGCACCAAGACAGCGGTGAAAACAGGGCAGCAAGTGATGCATTTTAAAACGATTCAATCATGGCATAACAAACACGCATCAAACATTACACATTAATCAATCAATCATGATTGCCATCACACTACAAACCATGGTAAACAACTCTTGAAAACATCATGAAAGAATGCACATTATTTGCCATTTGATCAAATTAATTCAAACATGCATTTCATGGAATTAAAAGCAAACAAGCATGCACAACACAACAGCTCCAGCAACATAAGCAATTGTTCACAACTAACATGCTTAAGGAGTGTGTGCAAGGTGTTCATCACATCAAGAAAACAAAAATGCAACCATGAACATTCATCGATGAAAACCAAGAATCGTGTGTCGAAGAATCGTGCTCATGCAAAGGTGTGAGGTACAATATCATCATAACAGTCCACAAACATGCCTCATATCAATCCATGAAGATTAACAATGAAACGGGGTCGAAACATGCTAAAAAAATGCACAAAAATCACACTCTGCATCAGTGTTAATCGATTAACCAATTACAACTCATTTTGGTTAATCGATTAACAACTCTCATTACGCAAAATTTACACTGGTTAATTGATTAACTTAATTGCACTGCAATTGGTTAATCGATTAACCCTGTACCAGCAGCAGAAAATCAGTTTGAAAAATCACTTTCAGCAGCAAAATCACTTATGCAATCATTTCCAATGATCATGTAATCAACAATGCACGAGAATCAAACTCAATCACAGCATTCAAACATCACTTAGATCCAATAATCATCAACATCAAGAATCAAATTCAAGCAAATGGATCAAAATCAACAACAATCAAAGATCTACATTGTATAAGTTGAAATTAAGCTAAATCAAGCATAGATCTAGGAAAAACCAACCTACAAAGCTGAGAATTGCTTTGGTAAGTGTTGCAAACGAAAATTGATGAATCAAAGCGAGAAATCCAGAGATCTATGAAGCTTTATCAAGAATACTTGAAGATCCAAGCAATAATCCATAAATTAGCAAAAGCTCTCAAAGAAGTGATTCCAAAATCTTGAGTCTAGATCCAAATAAGTTGCTACTGCAGAATTGAATCAAGAATGAGGATGTGATGGAGGTTTAGCTCAAGAGTTCACAAATTCCAATGAAGAATTTGTGAATCTATGAATATGGAGCTTTGGTGAAAGGTTGGAGATGGAAATAGAGAATGAAAAAGTGAGAGAAAATTGAGAGAATTCTGAAAATTGAGAGTGAAAAATGATCAAGGTTCTGAGAGGTTTGGAGTTGATTAGATTAAATAACCCCTAGGTTAGGAATTAAGTTTGGGTTTGGAGGGAGGTTTAGTGGGTGGAATTTGGGGTGAAAAATGAGTTAGGAAAGGGAATGTGGAATTGGAGTGGAAAGAATTTGAATTTTTGGATGGAAAATGATGAAAATAGATCAGTTCTATATCCTTCCCACACATGCACAAGCCAAGCACATGATCACAAATGATCACAAAATTTGCAGTGCTGAAAATTTCCATATTTGGGCAAATTCTGCCTTGGTTAATCGATTAACCAATTTTAGTACAAATTGTGTTAATCGATTAACACAAGGAAAATTTGAATTTGGCGCCTTTTGGAGGGAAACTTGGAGAAATGCCCATTTTCACTTGTTCTGAGCTATGGTAGACCTCTGAAACTTGCCATTTGACATTAACATTGAAACACACTTGAAATATGCTGTGAACTCCATTTCGTACTCGGAATACTGCTGAAAATAATCGTCTGGTGCTGAATCGCTGATAAAAAAAATGACTGTCGGAGCTTCTGACTATTAAATCATCTAATGAGCAAAATAAAGGCTCGAAAAGACTTTGAAGGCTATCTACTTGGCTCTGAACGTTGTTGGAATGATACTGGAACCGGTGACGCCATGAGCTGCTGGAAAATACCTTGATCCCATGCCCAAAAGAACCGTGCAAATGCAGAAATGACGATGCAAATGAAATGAAACATAAGCCAGTTAGAGTTAGAAACAAGAGGGCAAATTTTGGGGTGTTACATTATGGATAAAGCAATAATTATTAGACTATGATTTGAAACTTGGTTGTGTGCCGATTAAGTGTGATAATACTATTGCAATAAGTCTTACTAAGAATCTGGTACTTCATTCACGGACCAAACACATTGAGATCCAACACCATTTCCTTAGAGATCATGTGGAAAAAGGGTATCACTACTACAAATAATACATTTCATGAGAAAGCTTTCACCTCACCTAACAAAAAACTGATATATAATGCTAAGGCGTGCCATGTTTTATTTATTTTTAAAATGAATACCACATATTCCTTCAATTTCTTAATATAATCGAGGGGGAAAATAATTCAGGACATGCTTCGAATCCCAGCAATAAAATTTTATTTTTTTAATTCTTTAAAAATGGTGCCTTTTCTTTTATTTTATTTTTTATTTTTAAATTAATGATATATTCCTTCGGTTATATTTAATAATCGAGGGATTAGATTATCAGGTTTTACTATAAAAGCACACGTTAATCAGATTTTACCCTAAACCTAACTTATATGTAACCGATCCAAACTTGTACATATCATACTTTGAGATGGATTGCAAGATAGAAAAAATCTTCAATATTCTTCTATCTTGAACAAAACATTTTTTCCGCTCTTGCGATCCATCCCAACATAATGATGTCGATGTTGTTGTTATATTTTTGGAATAACCTTTTTATGTTATTAATCAAAGGAAGACAACATTCTTTAATTTTTTTTCTCGGTTGACAACATTGAAAAATTTATTCCTAAACATGTTGTAAATTGCAAGCACATATATCTTGTTCTCTTTCATGTGACAGTATTTGCCATGAAAACATTTGCTCAAGATAATGAAATCTCTCTAGGATGGATTGCAAGTGCAGAAAAAATATTTCTCTTGGTAGGAACAAATAACTTATCAAAAATTTGAAAAGATTTGTTGTTCTCAAGGAATCCATTGTCAAAATCTGAATTTGTTTAAACAATTTATTTTAATATTCTATATAAACAATGTAATTAAAAAAAAAGTTTTTCCCCTCGATTTTTTTAGAGAAACCGAGAGGTATATGGCGCTTAGGGTGGAACATATTTTATTTTATTTTTTATTTAGAAAGAAACACATTTTATCTTGGTTTTGAGTAAAAACCGAGGGAAAATATAAGCATGTTTATTGAGTTTTTCACCATCCTTAAACAAATCTTTGCATCCATTTAATGAGTATCAACGTTGAAGACATTGTCACTAGTGATCCGCGTGAAACTTAAAAGTTATTATAAAAGCATTTGGAAAAATTGATAATGAAATATTTGACATAAAAACTTTGAAACTTAAAAAACCATTTATTTTATTTGAGAAAATATCTCTTGGATGGATTGCAAGAACAGAAAATTATTTGGGTTCAAAGTTTGTGTTATTAAATAATCATATAACTGAATATTTATTTTATTTATCTAACATTTTTTTGTTTTATATCAGACATTTGATCTACCTCAAGATCAATGAAACAAGCATCCCCAACATTTGATATTCCTCAAGATATCCATCATTTGTTCTTAACCGACCGCGACGACGATTAATCAGATTCAATATTTTTACTTTAATATTATGTGTAAACAATGTAGTTTGTAAACAAATTAATTTATTAATATTCTGTGTAAACAATGTACACTACAAGAAAATGAGTTTTCGTGGCGACAAAAGTTGTTGAGAAAAACATGAAGTTGCTGCAAAATGTATTTTTTTCAGCGGAAAAAAATGTTGTTGCATGTCGTTGGTTTAATTGCTGTTGCAAAAATTTTGCAACGACATTTGATGTCGTTGTCATAACAAATGTTTTTACAACAATAATTATTGTTGCCTTATATGATAGAGCACAATGACTAGAGCTGTCAAAATGGGCCGAAGCCCATGGGCCGGCCCGCCGAGCCCGAAAAAAGTTAGGGCTTGGGCCTTATTTTTGGAGCCCATATTATTCCGGGCCTTTTTGAGCCCGGCCCGAAAAAGCCCGAAAAAAAATGGGCCGGCCCGTATGGGCTATGGGTAGCCCGCCAGCCCGCCAACTTTTTTTAAAAGAATTAATTTAACTATTTGGCCCATATATAAATTAATAAATATATATAATTGGACCTAAAAAATAAATTTGGCCCAAGAAACATTTGGATACAATGTGTTAGTGCTTCTTTGGTTCGGTCCAAACACACTTCAGTGACTACCAGAACATTAATTTCTATTACATTATATTACATTACAATATTCTAAAATGAATATATTACATTAAGATCATTAAAATGAGTATTAATTTCTATAACATTATATATTAAAATGAGTATTAATTTCTATTACATTATATATTACTTAAAAAATGAATTTTTTAATTTTTTTTTTAAAATGGGCCCGTTTAGGGCCGGGCCCGTTTAGGGCTGGGTAGCCCGCAGCCCAGACAGGGTTGGGCCTGGGTAGTAAAAAAGGAGCCCGTATTCAAAATGGGCTTTTTGAGCCCGGCCCGAAAAAGCCTGAGGCCCGCCAGGGCCGGCCCGTTTAGGGCCGGGCTACCCGTTTTGACAGCTCTGTCAATGACCATAGTCGTTAGCAAAAGATGCTTTTTGGCAACAACTAAAGATGTTATCGAAAATTATTTTTGTCAACGATATGGATTGTTGCCATATCTTCTATACCTCAACCAAAAGTGTAGTTGGAATAAATTAGATTTCTCAGTCACAAAATTTGCAGCTCCTGGCCCAACAATACCATTTTATTGCTAGGAATAACAACTTGCAATTTTTCAATAGCATTTTTCTTTTTCTTTTTAACAATACATAAGCCAATAGTTCTTCCTTATCCAATTTTTTTTATATTTGTATATTCTATTGCATTTTGACTGAAAAGTTAAGTTTATGAGAAATATAATATAAATTTTTAAGATAGAAATATGAGAACTAATAGTATATGAATAAGAAAAATTAATGTTAAGAAGTTTAATAAATTCCCTTTTGTTGCTTGCTTGTATCTGAAGAATTTGAAAATTGAAATTTGGACCTTGATTTGAGGGCGCCATAACTAAATAGAGTAAATGACAAAACATGAATAGAGCAATCACAAAATTGATTAAGATAAAATTGAATGAATTCTCAAAAGATGCATTTACCTTAAAAAAAGAATAAACTAACTAGATTATGAAAGAAATTGAAGCTGAAAGAAATTGAAAACTAAAGGGAAAAGAATTCTAACAAGAGAAGATAATTAATATGTAACAATTACCCAAAAGAAAGTAGTCATCCAAAACTTGCCAAAAAAATTTAGCGCTCAAAATTGCCTTCAATTTAATTGTTGTAGTTTAATTTTGAGTTGAAAAAAAAATCACCAATTATTTTATGTACAACTAATTTATGTATAATTTCAATTCTTTTCACTTGGACCCTATCGTAAATTGCCAGATCATCCATTAAATCACATTTTTAAAGGCATGCCTTTGGACTCTCGTTTAAATATTCGGGTACTATTTTGATGTGCCTTATCACCTATTAAATTCTCTTTTCCATAACTTTTTTTTTAATAATCAGTATATTAATGAGGGAAACATTCCCAAGATCAAACAACCTTATAACAAGCATGATCACACCAATACCTTCAGTATCAATGTGAAAAGCCCCACCAATCCAATTTACATGATCAATAATATTATACAATAATAGAAAAAACTCCAACTAAAACAAAGATAAATTCACTATCTACTCAAAGGAAGTTTGTACCACTCATAGAGAGATACTCTCCTGCTATCTTTATTCTCCAAGTTTTTCCATCTCCAAGAAGTAGTTATGATAGAATGGAATATGTCATTGTGATTGCTACATTCATTCTTGAACATAACCAAATTCCTATGTCTCCAAATTTCCCAGCATCCCACACCCCATATATAGCATAGATCTTTGCCTATGTTTTGAATGTTGTAACTCTGCAACAACATCTCAACACAGTCTGATGCATTTGGAAAATGAACTCCCAGCCAAGTATCAATGTTACTCCATAACAGTCTAGTTTTTCTACAAGAGATGAAAATATGAGGTATATCTTCCACCTCTTGAGAACAGAATACACATAATAACAGTTGTGGCTCCACAATAATTCCTCTCTTTTCCAAAGCTTGCCGTGTAGGAAGTCTATCAAGTATTAATCTCCATCCAAATACTTTGACTTTAAGAGGGATTTTGGATTTCCACAAAACCTCTAAAGCTTTTAATTTGTTCTGGCTTAATTCTTCTACATCCAAGTGTAACACCTCAAAATTTGCCCTTTTGTTTATATACTAATTGGCTTATGTTTCTTTTCATTTCTTGCATTTGCATTGTGCATAGCATTGGTTCTTAGCATGGGATCAAGGTACTTGATCCATATTCTCAAGTCTCAAGCTTCAAGGTGACTCATGGGGTTCATCATATCTTCATAAGGTCAAGCATGGCAAAGGATTTCAGTGGATCTTTCCCTCCTAATCAGAGGGACCAATTAGGGTTTGTGAATCAAAAGGACTTCTTGAAGGGCTTTGTGGATTTAAGCATGTTCTTATGGTATTCCATATGCTCACAAGTGTTCATGGATAGAGATTTGGTTATTGATTCATTGTGGAGGATTTTCAGTGGATCAGTTGTTTGTGAACCAAGAAAAGTCAACTATAAAGGAGAAAGTCAACTGTGGAATTGTGAGGTTCTTTTCATGGTTTTCAAATGTTCAAATCATGTTTCTCAATCCCATATACCCTTTATTTGGTCAAGGAATAGCATGGATGACATTATTCTTCAAGAATCAAGGGTTTGTGCAAAAGTTACTAAATTTGGAAAATGACCTATAATGAGAACTTTCCATTTTTGGCAATTTTTCCACTACATTCAACTTGACTTTTCATCATCAAGGAAGCTTCAAATGAATTTTCCTCCAACATGAAAGTTGAAGATCTTTCTCTCCCATTTCCAAAAAAGTACTAGAACATCTCCATATCATTTGTGGAACTCTAGTTATGGTCAAAACAATGGAAGGTGCATTTTGAGGTTTTCCATATACCGCTTTTTTCCATCTTTTTCATTTTGGCACAAATGGACTTGTAATTGGTTTTATTGGTTCATGTCTCATTACAACATCAAAGTACACCTCATGAGGATTATTTTTGGCCTTTGAATCAAATCATTCCATGCCATGTACCTCACTTATTTCATAATGTACAAATTTGCAAATGGATCAAAAACTCACAAACTAAGCAAGTGCAAGGCCCAAGTACAATTCATTTGTGATCAGCAGAGGAAATGTGAGTGGATCATGCTTATTTTGGGGACTTTGCACGTGTGGATTAGTGGTGGTGACTCAAAGTGCAAAATTGCAAAATCACTCCAATCTCATTAATCAAGGGTTTAACCAATTGCTAATTGTGATCAGAGGACTAATGGAGAGTATATAAGCTAACTCATGCGTCCAAAATTAGGTCATGCACTCACCACTGCTCAGAATTCATTTTTCACTCCAAACTTTCTCTTCTTCGATTCTCTCTCTCCACAAGGCTTTCTTGAGTTTTCTTTCCACATTCTTGATCAGTGAAGAGAGTAGAACAAGAATCAACCATCATTTTGAGCTGAGAGCAAGGTTTTCACCAAGTTCAGTTCAAGAGGATCCAAGTTCAAACTCCTAGATCTAGCTAGATTCAAGCCTCTATTTGCATTTATTTTGCAAATAGAGCTCAAAAGAGGAAGATCTGCAGCTTTTGGAAGGCGTTCTTGTGGTATTTCAAGCTCTACAAATCTCAGGTAAACTCACTTTTCATGGTCATAGAACTTGATTTTTAAGTATGCATAATGATCTGTGTGCTTCACTGAGTGTGCTGATGTATTTTGTTTGAAGTTTAAACGTGTATCATGCGTATATTTTGAGATTTAAATTTTTGGATCCAAACTGTTTCTCTTCGATTTGGCTTATATGTTGTTGATCTGTTGAAATAAACATGATATTTGTGATCCTTGTGAATTTCTGATCAATTTGGTATACTCATGTTTGATTTCAGGAATTTTTTTGGTTGAGGCTCACCGGAGAAGGTGACCGGAGCTAGGGCTCCGGCACCTGGTCTTGTTCAGTCCAGCGAAGGATTTTTTGTGGAGAAGATGAGTTCCCAGCTGTTGATTTGCTCGATCCAATGGTCCTTGCGTTGCCACGTCCTTTTAAAATCTGTTTTATTTTATTAATTGCGTATGTTCCCTCCCATGTTAGTTATCATGTGCGTGCTATCCTGAGCGTCCATCTTGATTAATATTTGTTTTGATTGATTGATATGGTGCGTTGGATTGATCTGTTGGTTTAAGTGGTGACAACACATTAAGTAATCACATGTCCCTCACGTGTTGTTTTATTTTAATTTCTGACCACTTGTATGTGTGTGCGTGCATGGTTACTATGGTGGTTGTGTGTTCCTGAACGTTAATCATGGTTGCTTTTTTGATTATTTGACTGAGTGTGGAGCGTGTGATTGATCTGATGGCTGATATGAGTCCTGAATGTTTGACTGAATTCTTGGTATGCGCTGACATTTGTTTTAGACTGGGCTTGACATTTCTTTGCTTTCTGAACCCCCCTCTTTGAGCCCATTCTTATTTCCAATGTGCTTCGCTTGCTGTTTGCACCCCCATGCTGATTGCATTTATTTTATTTTTCATTTAATTGTTGCATTTGCTTTTTAATTTTTAAAAATAGTTTTGTGCATCCAAAAATTATAAAAAAAAATCATGGATCATCTTTGGCATATTATAAAATTTTTCCAAATTTTAGTTTCCATTTTTATTTTATTTCTGGCATCTGAATTAATTGTGTGATTATTTTCTTTGTGAATTGTTTCATATATGCACACTTCAACTTGCTGATTTTATTTCTCTTCATCTACAACATATTTTCAACTCATTCTTTTTGCATTATTTCACCAACATATTGAAGTGTATAAAAACATTTTTGTTTCATTTTAAAAACTTTTTTATATTGCATCTTAGTCCCTCTCTTTTTCATATTGATTCATAATTCCTATGTGACCTTGCATGATTGTTTGAAGGATTTATCTTGTGAATTTTTGTATGAATTTTTAATATGATGTTTGTTTCTGGTTGAGGAGTGTTGGGAATTAATTTGGTAATTTCTGAAGATGATTTGCTAATTGTTTGATTGCTCTTTGTTTGAGGTCTCTTTTATGCACATCTTTGGATCATGTTTGGTTACTTGTTTGAGAAGGCACTTGTGCCATTGTTTGGGATTGTTTATTTGACTTCATGAGCCATGTTTGAATCATTATAAGTCATGTGATTGTCATTATATGTCATTGGTATGAGGTTGTTGCATATTTTGTGCCCATGTTCAATGTTTGATTTATATGCCTCTTTTTACTTATCTTTTTCACTTCTTCTCATCTATGCCTCTTCTTGGTTTGTGTTTGGTTTGTGTATGCCATGCCATATCACTTCTTTGCATCTCATTTTATATATGTTTCTGACTTTGAAGCTTTATATTCATGTCATATGTTATTCATGTTTCATCTTGCATCCTTTAACATGTTTCATTTACATGCTTCCTTCTCCTTCTTCTAATGGTTCTTAATGTTTGGATGCTTGCTTGTTTGCCTTATATGACACTTGTATAGCATGTTTAGGCACATTTTTAGGTCATTCACATTCTGACTTGGATATTATTTGGAGCATTCTTGCATGATCACCTTGCATAACCACTCATTCTTCTTCTAATCCTTCTTTGATGACTTTCTTGGTTGTTTTGCCACTTGTTTGCATTCTCTTTGCTTGAGTTTGTTTGGTAAACATTATGGGTCACCTCTAAGGTGTAAATTCTGACTTGGATGAGTTTCATTTGGTTTGTAACCATTTCTCTTTGGGTTGTACCTTGTTGGGTTTCATTTGTATTATTGTTGCTTATGTTTGTTTTTGCTAACCATGTAGGGACTAATGGTAAGTGAATGGGATGTGGATGGTCATCCACATTCTAACTTTTCCTTCCTCTTTTAAGCTTTCATACTTGTGTTTGCCTTAGCATTTAAGATGCTCCTTTCTTCTCTCACTCTTTCTCATCCCATGAATCTCAAGACTTGATTAAGTCTTGGATTCTTTTCCCCTTAGAGCTACCTAGTCCAACTTAATTTTTGATTAAGCTTGGAGTAGGATTAGCATTAAGTTTTAGGTATTCGTTCCTCCTAAGCCTCACTAACCATAGGACATTCATGCATGATAACATTAGGACTCTTAGTTTTCCCTTTAGAGTTTCCTTTGTGTCGTCTCTCTTCTCATCTCAAAACTTCTTGAAAATGCGTAATAAAGGTTAACGTGTATTACGCTTAAGCCTTCTATGTGGGAAGTGGGGAATGAGGGGCTTCCTCTCATTCTTATAGGATACTTAGTGTATGTCCTGTTGAGGACGATGCGCGAAGTATTCGTTCCTGTATTTAAGACTTTGGTTCAATGCAAGTTACAAATAACTGTAAAAAACACTTCTTGCTTAAAAAACTTCAAACAAACAATAACGTCTCTCCTTCGAGAATTCTTTTCTCATCTCACTCACTCTCAACGTACGAACGTGCTCCTACTTGTTCTTTTGCAAGACGGTAACGCACTCGATTCAGCGAGCCTGCAACACCTGAGTTAGAACGTAAGTCGTTCCCTAAAAAACACAAACAGTGACCCTCGTTGAGGGGAACTACGTCGCTCTGATTCTCATGCTCCCGATGAGATACGTAGGCAGTGGGGTAGGGCCCATGCGAGCACTTCTTTTATTTTCCCTACATTTGTTTCTTCGTTTCTTTCCATTCTCGTTCTTTCTCCGGTCCAGTAGCAGTGGAGCTCCAAGCGACGACACCCTTTGATGCAGACAACAAGCGTGGATCCCATCGAGTACGATGGACGTGTTGGGTGCTAACACCTTCCCTTCGCGTAACCGACTCCCGTACCTGTTCCTCTTGGTCGTGAGACCATATTCTTTCCCTTTCTCTTCAGGTTTATGCAGTGTTTCCTTTCCCTCTCTTGGGATAAATACACATTGCTGGCGACTCTGTGTCTTCTGCGCCACTCTCGCATTTGTACCGTTGGATGCGAATCTTTCGGGAGCGACAGCTGGCGACTCTGTTGGGGACTGGTTGACCTCTTGCTGATCCATCCCCTTTAGCGATTCAATCCTAGCACTTATCTGTTTCTTTTCATTGGGTGTTTTTTGTGGTGCTTAGCTTTGTTGTATATTACTGTATTGTTGTTTACTATATTTTTGCTTTACTGCTTTACTGTTTTACTGCATTTTACTGCATTGCATTGTTATGCTGGACTGTGTTGCGCTGTGCTATTTTTCTGTTTGGCAGGTTGAGAGGTTTTGAGAGATGAGCCCAATACCCAGGCTCGAGCATACACCTAGGTTTTAGCATGGGCAGGCGTGACGCTCCCGTGGTGTTGGCCACGTGCGGGTGATCACGATCCCTACAATCAGACGAGGTTCTATCAGGAGCTTTCTGCTACTGTATGTTGATACAGGCCAGTAGTTATTCTCTTGAGGAATTGTCGACTCTGATGACCATTCCCGAGGACTCAGTAACGGCACTCCTCCCGAGATGTGACAGTGGCAGACCACGTTCTGTGGCAAATCCATTGCACATTCTCGATCCAACGACCCAATGCTGGGAACTTGCTATAGGGTTTCCTTTTGAGGTGAATCAGCGGACGACCTCTTTGATTGGCGATAGCATTGTATCCTTCGGGCTGAATGTGCTATTGCTTCTCAAACCTCCGAAGCTGAGGATCTTTCATTTTGGTGAATCAGTTGAGGCCTCCTCAATTGATGATGATGCTAAACCAGAAATGGTGAACGTATCATCATTTCTCGACCTGAGAGCCTGGGATATTGAGGATCTTAGTATCCACATGTGAGAGGGATGGGTGTTTGCAGGTTTGCAGGTAACCATGACCTTCAACCTACCTGGCTTTTTGGTGTTATCATTGTGGTTGTTGTTGTTCTAAGTTTTGGTACAGAGCCTTGATTTGTTCAGTCAGCACAGTGCAGCCAGTTCGTGTGGATACCTTGATCCCATGGTCCGCATTGCATTCCATTTTTCTGACATTCATGTTTGTGCATTTTTAGGTAGTATCTAGTCTTTGATTCCAATCAGGGGGCGTTCATAGGGATGGACACTAAGAGGGGTAAGAAGCACATCATCGTCTACAAGTTCCCGAAGATCACTCTTAGCCCGTTGAACAGTTTATAGAGTATAGCTGGTCCAGAAGTTTTGGGAGCCTTTGAAGAGAAGTATGGTTGGATATTGTCCCTGGTTCGGAGCCTCAGTGAATATGAATATAATGGGCTACACACCTTAATGCAGTTTTATGATCCTTCCTTGAGGTGCTTTGTGATGCCAGATTATGTGTTGGTTCCAACCCTGGAGGAATACTCCAACATTTTGAGGATTCCTGTCAAAGAAGGTGTTCCTTTCTGTGGTTCCCAAGGAGATTGTAATTTCCAAGCAGTGGCTGAGGCTCTTTATTTGAGCAGATCTACGGTGGAGGCTGACTTTTCTAAGAAGGGAAAATCTCGAGGCTATCACTTGGAGTACTTGGTGAAGAGGGCTCGAGAGGAAGCTAAGGAAAAGAGGTGGATGGCTTTCAATGCAATATTGGCTCTGTGTATATATGGTATTGTGTTATTCCCTAATGAGTCTGATTTCGTCGATACAGATGCTATTCAAATATTTACAGCTCAGAATCTGGTACCGACTTTGTTAGGTGATCTCCACTACGCTCTATACAACAGGAATGAGAAAAGACGAGGTGGGGTGGTTTGTTGTTGCGCATCTCTCTTTTACAAGTGGTTTGCCAAACGTTTACCCCAATCTGGTGCTTTTGTGGATTCAAAGACTTCTTTAGAGTGGAGTAAGCGTCTGATGGGCTTAGCTGCTAAAGATATTCTTTGGGTAGACAAAGGATTAGTGGGGACTGATATTTTGCATAGCTGTGGCAGGTATCCTAATGTACCCTTGGTCGGAAGAAAAGGAGGTATTAACTACAACCCGTCTTTGGCTATCAGGCAGTTTGCATACGCCCTAAAAGATCCTCCAGCTGGAAAAGATTTGGAAGAATCTTTGTATTTTCATATGACTGATGGTGTGGCTATTGCACAAGAAGCTTCTCAAGCCTGGCTCAGCAGACAGAAGATAGGTAAAATTGTTTTGGGGAAACCCAATAATCAAGCTTTCGCTCCGTATGTTGAATGGGTAAAGAAGAGGGTAGAAGAGTTCTATTTGCCTTTTGATCGGGCGCCTCCCTTGTATCCAGAGATTGTGGAAGAAAGACTCATTGTACCATTCGAAGAATTCGACAAGCAGCGTAAGTTGGTATCTGATCTGAGGGTGGAAAACTTTGATATGAGTAGTCAGCTACAGAGTGCTCTACAGGACAACTTGGAGTTGAAATGGAAAGTTTAAGACATGACTGCGCATCTAGAGAAAAAAGAGAAGGATTTTGCCGACAGGGCTCAGCACTTCAAAAAGGTCAGTATGGCTGCTGAATCATCAGGCAAAGCTAAAAGGAAAAATAAGAAGCTTTTGACTAAAGCAGAAGACAAGCTTGCCATGTATCAGGATATGTGGAAGGAGGCCAAGATTCAGAATGAAGAGCTGAAAGAAGATCTTCAGGTAGTGAAAGGAAGGAAAGATCGTTACTTTGCCAAGTGGAAAGAAGCACAGAAGGAAATTGAAGAGCTCAAGCTGCAAGCCGAGGTCAAGAAGTCGAAGCGCGACGACAACAATGTTGAAGAGCAGATTGTTAAGTTGAACCAAGAGATTGCAAAGAGGAACAAGTTGATCAAAGGGCTGATTAAGCAACCTGCACATCCTGACACTGTGGACCTTCTTGAGGAAGTTGAAGCTAGTTTGCTTGGAATTGATTTGTAGTTGATTTTGTTCTTTATCTTTTTTTGGAATTACCATCAGGATTGTTGATGGAATCACCCTTTGATTATGCTTGAATTTGTCTATAAGATCTACTTTGTTTTCAGTAATGGAATATTTGGTTTAATTATCTGTGCTCTGGCAGTTCTGGTTTTCAGAGAGGGTTTGTCCCTGTGGTTTGATCCAGTGGTATTTCTGGGTTCAGATTTATTTTCCGATAGTGTGTCTAATCCCTCGCCCAGTTTTAGGGAATGGAATCAAAGCGGATGCGTCCTGGAAATGTCCAAATATGTTTGTTTGCATTTTGCATTCGCATTTGCATAATCATAATCATTTTTGCATTGTAGGTTCTCTCAGATTCTCCTGTTTTCTTATGCTCTCTCTTTTTGTCAGTCAGGATTGATCAACCAACTCATCGGTATTCTACCAGGCTTAACCAAAGCAGAGTGATGGACAAAGTTCAGGCAGACATGGCAGCTATGCAAGCTTGCATCGATCAGTTCATGGAGATGATGCAGGGTGTGGTGCAAAGTCAAAATGAATTTAGAACTCTGGTTCAGCCTTTGGTGTCATAAGTTGATGAAAATGGTATCTTACACGGTGGTTTTCTTAATCGTGTTATTCCTCCGGGCGGAGGTGGTGCTGGTATCAACATTCCTATCACTGGTGCTAGTGGACAGGGTGGTATTCCTTCAGTGGTTGGAGGGGGAAGTATTGTTCGAGCTATCCATGGCCCTCGTATTAATGATCAACAGGATGATGTCTTTTCAGTCAGAAGCTTGGACGCTGGTCTTCCTGTGGTCAGTGACGAGAGGATCCGTTTAATTGAGGCGCAATTGAAAGGGGTTGTGAAACAGGATGATTTGGGAATAGATTTGGACGACCTAGGGTTGGTCCCTGATATTGTCATTCCGCACAAGATTCAGATTCCTACACTGGAGAAGTATAATGGTTCTACCTGCCCGAGAACTCATATAAAGGCTTATACCAGGAAGATGGTTGCTCACGCCAAAGATGAAAAGTTAATGATGCACTTTTTCCAAGACAGCCTGTCCGGCGCGTCTTTGGAATGGTACATGGGGCTGGAAAGTAGAGATGTTCGTACTTGGAGAGAGCTAGCTGCAGCCTTTATTAAGCATTACCAGTACAACACAGACATGGCGCCCAACAGAACTCAGTTGTTGAGCATGTCCCAGAAAAATGATGAAAGTTTCAAAGAATACGCGCAAAGGTGGCGTGAACTGGTGGCTAGGGTGCAGCCACCAATGCTGGAAAAAGAGATGTTGGATATGTTCATGGACACGCTGCCTAAGCACTATTATGAGAAGCTTTTGCCTTGTTCTCTAGGCAAGTTTGCAGATGTGATTGCTATCGGACAGAAGGTAGAGGTTGGAATTAAGGCTGGAAAAGTTTCTAGTGGTGATGGATCGTCCTCCGAACATGGAAAGAAGTCGTTCAATGGTTATAAGAAGAAAGGAGAGGCCAACGCTGTATCATCTCACAGGGGAAAAGGGAAACAGCGTCAGGGCAATAATCAACAAGTAGCATCGGTAACAATCCCAGCAACGTTACCTCCACCACAACAACAAAACAACAATGCTAATCAATATTAGAACGGGCAGCAGGGCCAATATCAGAATAGACAGAGAAGAGTAGATAGGCACTTTGATCAGCCACCAATGTCATACGCCCAGTTATTACAACATCTGTTGCAATTACGCCTAGTTGAGCTCCGTACCCTGGCTCCACCAAAAGGGGAATTTCCACGAAGTTATGACGCTAACGCATATTGTGACTTTCACTCTGGTGCTCCGGGGCATACTATAGAGAAGTGTAAAGCCTTCATGCACAAGGTGCAGGATATTGTAGACTCCAAAGCTATCAATTTCTCGAATGCTGGGCCCAATGTTATTCAAAACCCTATGCCTGATCACAATGGGCCAAGGGTGAATGCGATAATCGAGGAATGTGAAGCTCTGAATTTGATCATGGATGTGGAGGAGCTGAAGACTCAGTTGGCTGTGGTTAAGAACAGGTTATTGAAGGGTGGCGTCTATCCGGGTTGTGATGAGAATTGCTCAGTTTGTTTGACGAAGGTTAATGGTTGTGATTCGCTGAAGATGGGTATTCATAATCTGATTGATGAGGGTTGTTTACAGTTTGATAGAGGTAATCAGCAAGAAGAGGTTGTTAGTGAGAAGGTTGCTACTATCACCATTCCGTTCAAAACAATTACTATTTCTGGTCCGGCAAGGCCATCTCCAGTCATTATCACAAGGGCTGGACCCATTCCATATGAAAGTTCTAAGGCTATTCCGTGGAATTACGGTGCAGAGGTGTTTGTCAATGGACAAAAGCAGGAATTAATGAATACTTCACCAGTGAGTTCTAGTTCAGAGGTTAAAGTTGAGACTGATGCTATAACCAGAAGTGGTAGAGTGCTTACTCCTGTTAATGATCAACCCAGTACCTCTAGGCAAGATAGGGGAAAATAGGCAATGGATGGTTCTGTTCAGACTCCAGTGGTTACTAATTCTACGGTAAAGCCGGTCGATGATGCTTTTTCTGAAAATGTTGAGGAGTTTATGAGACTCATCCGGAAAAGTGATTACAAGATCGTGGACCAGTTACATCAAACCCCGTCCAAGATCTCTATTCTGTCTTTGCTATTGTGTTCTGAAGCTCACAGGAATGCTCTTCTGAAAGTTTTGAATGCAGCCTACGTTCCTCAAGAAATATCTGTCAATCAGCTGGAAGGGGTTATAGCACATGTGAACGCTGGCAATGGCTTGGGTTTCACGGATCTTGACTTGACTACCGCTGGCAGGAATCATAACAATGCCTTGCATATTTCGATTGAGTGTCGTGGTTCACTGATGTCACATGTTTTGGTGGATACTGGATCATCGTTGAATGTATTACCTAAGAAAGCATTAATGAAGCCAGACACCAGGGGACTTATTTGTACACCAAGTGACTTGGTAGTGCGAGCTTTTGATGGCTCGAAGAGATCTGTCTTTGGTGAGATTGTGCTTCCGATAAAGGTTGGACCGGACATTTTTGATGCAACCTTTTATATAATGGATATTCAGCCAGCGTACAGTTGTTTATTGGGTCATCCTTGGATCCATGGTGCAGGCGCTGTAACCTCCACTTTGCATCAAAAACTGAAATACATGGTTGATGGTCATGTAGTAACAGTGTGCGGAGAAGAAGACATAATGATCAGTCAGTTGTCAACCTTCAAATACGTGGAAGTGGATGGTGAAATCCATGAGACGTTGTGCCAGGGGTTTGAAAAGGTGAAGGTTTCTGAAGAGGTTGTCCAGTCTGAAGCTATAGAGCAGCCTGCAGGGGCAAATCAGCCTGAAGTTTCTATGTCTTCGTTTAAAGACGCCAAAGCTGTGGTTGAGGCTGGTAGCTCACAAAGGTGGGGCCAAGTGGTTGAAGTCCAAGAGAAGAGGGATACTTATGGATTGGGATACAAGCCATCCAGGAGGGATAGGGATCCTCCCAAATTCTATGGCCCAGTCCATTTCACTAGTGCAGGTGTTTTCTTCGACAGGTTTAATGCCATTGAAGAAGAAGGGGACAGTGATTGTGACATGGATAGCTGGATTCGTCCTTGCGTCCCATGAGAAAGTCTGTGCAACTGGTCTTCCGAGAGAGTCATTCAAGTGACTGGCTTCGAGTAATTTCTTTGTTTTCCTATTATGTTAATCCTGCGTTCTGCCCAAGACGTAGTGATTTTATTTGTAGGGCTTTTAACTGTCGCATGTTTTGCTTTATCATCAATAAAGGACTTTTCACACTCAAATATTTTGATCTCTGTCTTTCTGTTTTTATTTTTATGCATTAAAAACCCACATCAAAATGGCAATGTGTTTCTTTGTTGCATACATAATAAAACATACCTCATCAATCATGCAGGTCTTTTTGTTCAGATGACACCGATCATGACTCAGCTATAGCTCGGTATGACTTTGACAATCCAATCTATCAGGCTGAAGAAGAGACTGACGAAGATTATGAACTGCCCGAAGAGTTGGCCAGATTGTTGAAGCAAGAGGAGAGAGTCATCCTACCTCATCAGGAGGAAATTTAGATTGTGAATCTGGGAACCGAGGATGCCAGAAAGGAAGTAAGAGTAGGGGCTGCATTGGAAGACAGTGTCAAGGGAAGATTGATTGAAATGCTCCGAGAGTATGTGGATATCTTCGCCTGGTCTTACCAAGACATGCCTGGGCTCGATACTGATATTGTTGTACACCGGCTACCACTTAAAGAAGGTTGTGCTCCGGTCAAGCAAAAGTTGAGAAGAACTAAACCGGAGATGTCTGTCAAAATCAAGGAAGAGGTTCAGAAACAGCTAGATGCCAGTTTTCTTGTCGTGACAAATTATCCTCCATGGGTTGCTAACATTGTGCCTGTACCTAAGAAGGATGGGAATGTCAGGATGTGTGTTGATTACAGGGATTTGAACAGAGGAAGCCCAAAGGATGATTTCCCGCTCCCTCACATTGACGTGTTAGTTGGCAATACTACTCAGTATTCTGTATTTTCCTTCATGGATGGCTTCTCTGGGTATAACCAAATCAAGATGGCTCCAGAGGACATGGAGAAGACAACATTCATAACACCGTAGGGAACTTTCTGCTACAAAGTGATGCCCTTTGGATTGAAAAATGCAGGGGCAGCCTACCAGCGGGCGATGGTGACTCTCTTTCATGATATGATTCACAAAGAGATTGAAGTCTATGTTAATGACATGATTGCGAAGTCACAGACGGAAGAGGAACATCTGGTGAATCTTCAGAAGTTATTTGAAAGGTTAAGGAAGTTCAGACTGAGGTTGAATCCAAACAAATGCACCTTTGGGGTGAGATCAGGAAAATTGATGGGGTTCATTGTTAGTGAAAAGGGTATCGAGGTTGATCCTGCAAAGGTAAAAGCCATACAAGAAATGCCTGTGCCGAAAACAGAAAAAGAGGTTCGTGGTTTCTTGGGGAAATTAAACTACATTACTAGGTTCATTTCGCATCTCACAGCCACGTGTGAACCAATCTTCAAGTTGCTAAGAAAAGATCAAGCGGTCAGGTGGAATGAAAATTGTCAAAAGGCGTTTGAAAAGATAAAAGAATACTTGCAGGAACCTCTGGTCCTTATGCCACCAGTGCCAGGAAGGCCTTTGATTATGTATCTCACGGTTCTTGAGAATTCAATGGGTTGTGTGCTCGGTCAACAAGACGAGTCAGGTAGAAAAGAGCACGCCATCTACTACTTGAGTAAGAAGTTTACTGATTGTGAGTCAAGGTACTCGATGCTGGAGAAAACATGTTGTGCACTCACTTGGGCCGCTAAGAGTTTGAGGCAGTATATGTTAAACCACACAACCCTCTTGATTTCGAAGATGGATCCGATCAAGTATGTGTTTGAGAAGCAAGCACTTTCTGGTAGAATAGCCCGTTGGCAGATGGTTCTTACAGAATATGATATTCAGTATGTTTCCCAAAAAGCCATTAAGGGAAGTATTTTGTCAGAATATCTTGCTGAACAGCCAATTGAGGATTATCAACCGATGAAGTTTGAATTTCCGGATGAGCATATCATGTATCTGAAGATGAAGGATTGTGAAGAACCTTTGCCTGATGAAGGACCTGAGATTGGATCTCAGTGGAAGATGGTTTTAGACGGAGCTGTTAATTCATATGGTAACGGAATTGGGGCAATCATTACGACTCCACAGGGTTCTCATATACCCTTTACTGCTCGATTAACATTCATATACACCAACAATGAGGCGGAGTATGAAGCATGCATCATGGGGTTAGAAGAAGCAATTGATTTGAGAATCAAGAACCTCGATGTTTATGGTGATTCTGCGTTGGTGTTTAATCAGATTACAGGTGAATGGGAGACTCGTCAAGTAAATTTTGTTCCATATAACAACTATGCCAGAAGATTGTTACCTTTCTTTGACAGAGTGGACTTTCATCATATTCCTTGGATAAAGAATCAGATGGCTGATGCGTTGGCAACGTTGTCATCAATGTATCGAGTGAATCTTTGGAATGAAGCTCCTTCAATCAGAATCATGCGCTTGGATAGGCCTGCTTTTGTATTTGCAGTTGAAGGGGTATCAGATGGCAGGCCTTGGTATCATGACATCAAAGTCTTCTTGAAGAATCAGGAATACCCAGCTGGGGCATCTTCCAAAGATAAAAAGACATTGAGGAGGTTATCAGGAAACTTCTTCTTGAACAAGGATGATGTGTTGTACAAGAGAAACTTTGACATGGTCTTGCTACGTTGTGTTGATGAACACGAGGCAGACCTGTTAATGGAAGAAGTTCACGAAGGTTCCTTCGGTACTCATGCCAATGGGCATGCTATGGCAAGAAAATTGTTGAGAGCGGGGTATTACTGGATGACTATGGAGTCTGATTGTTTTAAATACGCCCAGAAATGTCATAAATGCCAGATTTATGCTGATAAGGTGCACGTACCGCCTACTCCTCTAAATGTTTTGTCGTCACCTTGGCCTTTTGCTATGTGGGGCATTGACATGATTGGAAAGATCGAGCCGACTGCTTCGAATGGACATCGTTTTATCCTGGTGGCTATCGATTATTTCACGAAGTGGGTAGAAGCAGTATCGTATGCCAACGTCACCAGACAAGTAGTGGCCCGGTTTATTAAGAAGGACATCATCTGCCGGTATGGAGTCCCGGAGAGAGTCATTACTGATAATGGTTCGAATTTGAACAATAAGATGATGAAGGAGCTATGTCAGAGCTTTAAAATCGAACATCATAATTCTTCTCCCTATCGTCCGAAGATGAATGGGGCTGTTGAAGCGGCTAATAAGAACATAAAGAAGATTGTGCAGAAGATGGTAGTGACATACAAAGACTGGCATGAGATGTTGCCTTACGCTTTGCATGGATATCGTACTTCGGTACGCACATCAACTGGGGCAACTCCTTTCTCACTGGTATATGGTATGGAAGCAGTCCTGCCATTAGAAGTTGAGATTCCTTCTTTGAGAATTCTGACAGGCGTGAAGCTTGACGAGGCTGAGTGGCTGCGTTCCTGGCTGAATGAACTGAACCTCATTGAAGAGAAGAGATTCAAAGCCATTGTGCATGGCCAGTTATATCAGAGTAGGATGAAGAAAGCCTTTGATCAGAAAGTGCGTCCTCGGTGTTTTCAAGCTGGTGAATTAGTTCTGAAAAGGATCATTCCTCCTCAAATAGATCACAAGGGCAAGTGGACTCTAAATTACGAAGGGCCATATGTAGTAAGACAGGTTTTCTCTGGTGGAGCCTTATTACTTTCAACTATGGATGGCGAAGATTTTACGTCCCCTGTGAACGCGGATGTAGTCAAAAAATACTTTGCATAAAAGAGACCCGCTGAACATAAAAAGAAGGTTCAGGCAAAAATGGGGCAACCTGGCGAACCATAAAAAGAAAAGGTTCGGGCAAAAATTAGGGATAAAAAGGAAAAAATATAATAAACCTGCAAGGTTGAAAACCTGAAAAGGCAACCTTGGCAAAAATGGGTATCCCGGTGGATTGAAAACCCGAAAAGGGCGATCCAGGCAAAAGTTAGGGATTTAAAAGCAAAGACTACGATCCGCGTTCGATCTGTGATCACTGTTCATGCTTGGAGGATTCGAAGGAAAGGAATCAGTCTAGTCAGTCATCTTCAAAGGCCAAAGTATATGCGGATAAACAAGTCATATGGGTTATAGCTGAGTCGAGTCATGGTGGATTTCTGTTCCTCACATTGCCGACATTTGTATTTTCTTTTGCTTTTTGTGCAATTACCTCTTTTCAGGAATTGCTTCCAAATGTAAATGCCTATTTACAGGCCGATTCATTCAATAAAGTTTGCATTTCAGTCAAAGAGCTTTTGTTTTTGTTTTACCTGTTTTGTTTGTGAAGATGTCCGATATTTTTGATAAAAACATTACCTGCTAAAATGTTGAGCTCTGTGAAACAAGTTGGAAAACAGTGGCAATTGCTTAGGTGATAGTCACTATGATGATAATTAAAGTAATCATTTTTGCACATAAACCCTTCTGTCGGTTTTGCAGGATGACAGGTGTACCTCCCCAGAGTTGCTCTCTCCAACTTTGAAGCCTAGTTTTCCTCAGCAGTTTGCTGCTTTCCCCAGTAGAGTTGCTCTCTCCAACTTTGAAGTCTGATCGTCCTCAATAGTTTATTACTCTTCCCCATCAGAGTATCAAGGACCGTCTTCCTCAACAAGAGTATAAAGAAGTAATTCCCCAAGCGGAGTCATTGAGGATTGTCTCCCTCAGCAGGGTATAAGAGGTTCACCCCGGCCAGAGTTGTGATTTGGCTCATCTTTCCTCAGCAGGTAGCCAGAAATTGCTATTTTCACATCCTCTTCAGCAAGAGATTGATGGAGCATATTCTTTGATTAAAGATGGTGTTTCCCCACAGGTTATGGGGCATTCGTTTTCCCCAGCTAGTCAGGAAACAGTGGGTTTATCCCCTAGCAGGATGGATGTTGACAACTACTTTTTTCCCAAGTGGAGTCGTTGAGGATTGTCCCCCTCAGCAGATTACAGAGGATTGTATGCCCAGCCGAAGTTGTGTTTGGATTGCTATTCCCCAGCCAGCGTTCAGTAGTGGATTGCTCTAAGGTGGATGTTGTTGTATCTCCCGCAGGAAGTTCGTAGACAAAGATGTTACTATCCCCACAGAGTCCTGGTGTCTACTTTCCTCAGTTGGTCAGAAAGTATATTCTCAATGACAACGGCTTGATCTAATCCCCAGCAGGGTGAGGGTAAAGGTATTTCCCTAGCAGCAGATTAAGCTCACCAACATCCCCAAGCAAAGTCTGGTGGTGAGTGGTATTCCCAGCAGGTCTTAAGTCCAATCATTTTTGGCAGGCGTCAAATCCAAGTTTTGAAACAGTTGGTCATCCCCAGTGGAGAAGTTTCCATCTTCAGTATTCATCTCCCTCCCCCAGCTGAATGGGTATCCTCTCGGAGTTTCGTCCATCTCCAGCAGAGTTGTTGATCCCGACATTCCCCAACAGAGTGGGTATTCTCTCGGAGTTTCATCTGTATCCAACAGAATTGGTGGTCTTGTTTCTTCCCAGCAGGGTGAAGTATACCTCGCCAGGATCTCTTGGTTAAGAAGGCCATGTCAGTTTACCATACCCAGGAGATGCCTTTGTCCTTAGCGTTTATTTCGCTAGGACGCCCTTTTTGCATTGCATAAGCATCTTTTGCATGGCATCCTCCCAAATGCGTAGCATTCCATTTCGTATGGAGCATTACGGCAAAATTCAAACATATGCATTTGAAGCATAAGTCAAGTTTGGTATTTTGTTACAGGATTTCTTTTGCCAGCAGAAAAGGATACAATTCAAGGGATGTTGTTTAACATCGCAACCGCATGCTGAAGATTTCTTATTGTACTTCCCCCGCAGAGGTTGACGTTCAGGTCTCTCTCATGTGAAGTCATGTTGAAGATTTCTTATTGTACTTCCCCCGCAGAGGTTGACGTTCAGGTCTCTCTCATGTGAAGTCGTGTTGAAGATTTCTTATTGTACTTCCCCCGCAGAGGTTGACGTTCAGGTCTCTCTCATGTGAAGTCATGTTGAAGATTTCTTATTGCACTTCCCCCGCAGAGGTTGACGTTCAGGTCTCTCTCATGTGAAGTCATGTTGAAGATTTCTTATCGCACTTCCCCCGCAGAGGTTGACGTTCAGGTCTCTCTCATATGAAGTCATGTTGAATATTTCTTATCGCACTTCCCCCGCAGAGGTTGACGTTCAGGTCTCTCTCATGTGAAGTCATGTTTAAGATTTCTTATCGCACTTCCCCCGCAGAGGTTGACGTTCAGGTCTCTCTCATGTGAAGTCGTGTTGAAGATTTCTTATTGTACTTCCCCCGCAGAGGTTGATGTTCAGGTCTCTCTCATGTGAAGTCATGTTGAAGATTTCTTATTGCACTTCCCCCGCAGAGGTTGATGTTCAGGTCTCTCTCATGTGAAGTCATGTTGAAGATTTCTTATTGTACTTCCCTCGCAGAGGTTGATGTTCAGGTCTCTCTCATGTGAAGTCGGGTTGAAGATTTTCTTCGCCAATTCCCTCTATCAGCAGGGATGGTGTTGTTTATGCAAATTTCAGGTTTCTTTTAGTATTCAATCTCCCTGAATCCTTTGAATGCATGATAGCCGTCACTATCATACCTTCAGGACCAAGTTGATTGAATAGGGGCAGCTGTAACACCTCAAAATTTGCCCTTTTGTTTATATACTAATTGGCTTATGTTTCTTTTCATTTCTTGCATTTGCATTGTGCATAGCATTGGTTCTTAGCATGGGATCAGGGTACTTGGTCCATATTCTCAAGTCTCAAGCTTCAAGGTGACTCATGGGGTTCATCATATCTTCATAAGGTCAAGCATGGTAAAGGATTTCAGTGGATCTTTCCCTCCTGATCAGAGGGACCAATTAGGTTTTGTGAATCAAAAGGACTTCTTGAAGGGCTTTTTGGATTTAAGCATGTTCTTATGGTATTCCATATGCTCACAAGTATTCATGGATAGAGATTTGGTTATTGATTCATTGTGGAGGATTTTCAGTGGATCAGTTGTTTGTGAACCAAGAAAAGTCAACTGTAAAGGAGAAAGTCAACTGTGGAATTGTGAGGTTCTTTTCATGGCTTTCAAAGGTTCAAATCATGTTTCCCAAGCCCATATACCCTTTATTTGGTCAAGGAATAGCATGGATGACATTATTCTTCAAGAATCAAGGGTTTGTGCAAAAGTTACTAAATTTGGAAAATGACCTATAATGAGAACTTTCCATTTTTGGCAATTTTTCCACTACATTCAACTTGACTTTTCATCATCAAGGAAGCTTCAAATGAATTTTCCTCCAACATGAAAGTTGAAGATCTTTCTCTCCCATTTCGAAAAAGTACAAGAACATCTCCATATCATTTGTGGAACTCTAGTTATGGTCAAAACAATGCAAGGTGCATTTTGAGGTTTTCCATATACCACTTTTTTCCACCTTTTGCATTTTGGCACAAATGGACTTGTAATTGGTTTTATTGGTTCATGTCTCATTACAACATCAAAGTACACCTCATGAGGATTATTTTTGGCCTTTGAATCAAGTCATTCCATGCCATGTACCTCACTTATTTCATAATGTACAAATTTGCAAATGGATCAAAAACTCACAAACCAAGCAAGTGCAAGGCCCAAGTACAATTCATTTGTGATCAGCAGAGGAAATGTGAGTGGATCATGCTTATTTTGGGGAATTTGCATGTGTGGATTAGTGGTGGTGACTCAAAGTGCAAAATTGCAAAATCACTCCAATCTCATTAATCAAGGGTTTAACCAATTGCTAATTGTGATCAGAGGACTAATGGAGAGTATATAAGCTAACTCATGCGTCCAAAATTAGGTCATGCACTCACCACTGCTCAGAATTTATTTTTCACCCCAAACTTTATATTCTTCGATTCTCTCTCTCCACAAGGCTTTCTTGAGTTTTCTTTCCACATTCTTGATCAGTGAAGAGAGTAGAACAAGAATCAACCATCATTTTGAGCTGAGAGCAAGGTTTTCACCAAGTTCAGTTCAAGAGGATCCAAGTTCAAACTCCTAGATCTAGCCAGATTCAAGCCTCTATTTGCATTTATTTTGCAAATAGAGCTCAAAAGAGGAAGATCTGCAGCTTTTGGAAGGCGTTCTTGTGGTATTTCAAGCTCTACAGATCTCAGGTAAACTCACTTTTCATGGTCATAGAACTTGATTTTTAAGTATGCATAATGATCTGTGTGCTTCACTGAGTGTGCTGATGTATTTTGTTTGAAGTTTAAACGTGTATCATGCGTGTATTTTGAGATTTAAATTTTTGGATCCAAACTGTTTCTCTTCGATTTGGCTTATATGTTGTTGATCTGTTTAAATAAACATGATATTTGTGATCCTTGTGAATTTCTGATCAATTTGGTATACTCATGTTTGATTTCAGGAATTTTTTTGGTTGAGGCTCACCGGAGAAGGTGACCGGAGCTAGGGCTCCGGCACCTGGTCTTGTTCAGTCCGGCGAAGGTTTTTTTGTGGAGAAGATGAATTCCCAGCCGTTGATTTGCTCGATCCAATGGTCCTTGCGTTGCCACGTCCTTTTAAAATCTGTTTTATTTTATTAATTGCGTATGTGCCCTCACATGTTAGTTATCATGTGCGTGCTATCCTGAGCGTCCATCTTGAATAATATTTGTTTTGATTGACTGATATGGTGCGTTGGATTGATCTGTTGGTTTATGTGGTGACAACACATTAAGTAATCACATGTCCCTCACGTGTTGTTTTATTTTAATTTCTGACCACTTGTATGTGTGTCCGTGCATGGTTACTATGGTGGTTGTGTGTTCCTGAACGTTAATCATGATTGCTTTTTTGATTATTTGACTGAGTGTGGAGCGTGTGATTGATCTGATGGCTGATATGAGTCCTGAATGTTTGACTGAATTCTTGGTATGCGCTGACATTTATTTTGGACTGGGCTTGACATTTCTTTGCTTTCTGAACCCCCGTCTTTGAGCCCATTCTTATTTCCAATGTGCTTCACTTGCTGTTTGCACCCCCATGCTGATTGCATTTATTTTATTTTTCATTTAATTGTTGCATTTCCTTTTTAATTTTTAAAAATAGTTTTGTGCATCCAAAAATTATAAAAAAAAATCATGGATCATCTTTGGCATATTATAAAATTTTTCCAAATTTTAGTTTCCATTTTTATTTTATTTCTGGCATCTGAATTAATTGTGTGATTATTTTCTTTGTGAATTGTTTCATATATGCACACTTCAACTTGCTGATTTTATTTCTCTTCATCTACAACACATTTTCAACTCATTCTTTTTGAATTATTTCACCAACATATTGAAGTGCATAAAAACATTTTTGTTTCATTTTTGAAACTTTTTTATATTGCATCTTAGTCCCTCTCTTTTGCATATTGATTCATAATTCCTATGTGACCTTGCATGATTGTTTGAAGGATTTATCTTGTGAATTTTTGCATGAATTTTTAATATGATGTTTGCTTCTGGTGAGGAGTGTTGGGAATTAATTTGGTAATTTATAAAGATGATTTACTAATTGTTTGATTGCTCTTTGTTTGAGGTCTCTTTTATGCACATCTTTGGATCATGTTTGGTTACTTGTTTGAGAAGGCACTTGTGCCATTGTTTGGGATTGTTTCTTTGACTTCATTAGCCATGTTTGAATCATTATAAGTCATGTGATTGTCATTATATGTCATTGGTATGAGGTTGTTGCATATTTTGTGCACATGTTCAATGTTTGATTTATATGCCTCTTTTGACTTATCTTTTTCACTTCTTCTCATTTATGCCTCTTCTTGGTTTGTGTTTGGTTTGTGTATGCCATGCCATATCACTTCTTTGCATCTCATTTGATGTATTTTTCTGACTTTGAATCTTTATATTCATGTCATATGTTATTCATGTTTCATCTTGCATCCTTTAACATGTTTCATTTACATGCTTCCTTCTCCTTCTTCTAATGGTTCTTAATGTTTGGATGCTTGCTTGTTTGCCTTATGTGACACTTGTATAGCATGTTTAGGCACATGTTTAGGTCATTCAAATTCTTACTTGGATATTATTTGGACCATTCTTGCATGATCACCTTGCATAACCATTCATTCTTCTTCTACTCCTTCTTTGATGACTTTCTTGGTTGTTTTGCCACTTGTTTGCATTCTCTTTGCTTGAGTTTGTTTGGTAAACATTATGGGTCACCTCTAAGGTGTACATTCTGACTTGGATGAGTTTCATTTGGTTTGTAACCATTTCTCTTTGAGTTGTACCTTGTTGGGTTTCATTTGTATTATTGTTGCTTATGTTTGTTTTTGCTAACCATGTAGGGACTAATGGTAAGTGAACGGGATGTGGATGGTCATCCAGATTCTAAGTTTTCCTTCCTCTTTTAAGCTTTCATACTTGTGTTTGCCTTAGCATTTAAGATGCTCCTTTCTTCTCTCACTCTTTCTCATCCCATGAATCTCAAGACTTGATTAAGTCTTGGATTCTTTTCCCCTTAGAGCTACCTAGTCCAACTTAATTTTTGATTAAGCTTGGAGTAGGATTAGAATTAGGTTTTAGGTAGTCGTTCCTCCTAAGCCTCACTAACCATAGGACATCCATGCATGATAACATTAGGACTCTTATTTTTCCCTTTAGAGTTTCCTTTGTGTCGTCTCTCATCTCATCTCAAAACTTCTTGAAAACACGTAATAAAGGTTACCATGTATTGCGCTTGAGCCTTCTATGTGGGAAGTGGGGAATGAGGAGCTTCCTCTCATTCTTCTAGGATACTTAGTGTACGTCCTGTTGGAGACGATGCGCGAAGTATTCGTTCCTGTATTTAAGACTTTGGTTCAATGCAAGTTACAAATAACTGTAAAAAACACTTCTTGCTTAAAAAACTTCAAACAAACAATAACGTCTCTCCTTCGGGAATTCTTTTCTCATCTCACTCACTCTCAACGTACGAACGTGCTCCTACTCATTTTTTTGCAAGACGGTAACACACTCGATTCAGCGAGCCTGCAACACCTGAGTTAGAACGTAAGTCGTTCCCTAAAAAACTCAAACAGTGACCCTCGTTGAGGGGAACTACGTCGCTCTGATTCTTATGCTCCCGATGAGATACGTAGGCAGTGGTGTAGGGCCCATTCGAGCACTTCTTTTATTTTCCCTACATACGTTTCTTCGTTTCTTTCTGTTCTCGTTCTTTCTCCGGTCCAGTAGCAGTGGAGCTCCAGGCGACGACACCCTTTGATGCAGACAACAAGCATGGATCCCATCGAGTACGATGGACGTGTTGGGTGCTAACATCTTCCCTTCGCATAACCGACTCCCGTACCCGTTCTTCTTGGTCTTGAGACCATGTTCTTTCCCTTTCTCTTCAGGTTTATGCAGTGTTTCCTTTCCCTCTCTTAGGATAAATACACATTGCTGGCGACTCTGTGTCTTCTGCGCCACTCTCGCATTTGTACCGTTGGATGCGAATCTTTCGGGAGCGGCACCAAGCAACTATTTAGTGACTCGTAGCAAGCTTTTACACTGTACTGATCCTCCTCACCTCTTGGCCAAGTTATGGAATCTTCAACATCGATCTCCAGAGTCACCTCGTCAATCAATTGAGATAGTTCAGCTCCCAAAACTCCATCTATTATATCAGTTATCACATTCTTTCCCGTAAGATTCCAATTCCAAACATTGCCAATCCAATCTCCACAATCTTTGATTAAAATATTCTGTTCTGGGGATGATGAGAATAGTTCTGGATATTGTATCTTAAGAGCTTTCCCACCGATCCATCTTGCATGCCAAAATAGAATTTTGTTACCATTACCTACCTTCCAAGTTAAAGAGTTGAACATTCCTTGATCATTACTTGGCATTCCTAACCTCGGTAAGTCTTTCCACCATCCAGATCCCTGAATTTGAATAGGTTTGTCATAAACAGAATAGAGGTTTTGTAGAACATTGTCGTACCTGGCTTTAATGATATCATACCAGTCTGTTCCAATTTCCTTGTTAAATCTCCAGAGCCATTTAGCTACTAATGCTTTGTTGAACTTTGACACATCTTTAATACAAGCCCTTCTTTATTCCTAGGTTTACAAACTTGCGACCATTTAACCCAAGAAATACTTCATTTGTCTCCATCTCCAGCCCACACAAATTTTCTTTGTATGGCTTTGATTTCTTTTAAAACACTCACAGGTGCTAAATAAAAAGAGAGGAAATGAATAGGTAGATTAGATATTACAGAATTTATCAGTGTCACTCGTCCACCATCCAGATCCCTGAATTTATCAATTTGCCCCTCCACTTGGATAAACGAGCTCTAATGGATTCAACAACTGGAAACCAGAAAGCTTTAGACTTGTGTCTTCCTCCTACAGCCAAGCCTAGAAACTTAAAAGGAGGTTTACCAATGTTGCATGCCAAGAACTCAGATACTGCTTCCAACATGTTTTCCTCAATGTTCAGACCAAATATGTGACTCTTGCTATAGGTAATCTTCAAACCAGATACAACTTCAAAGCCCCTCGGAATTGATTTTAAAGCCCAAACGTTAGACCATGAATCATTACACATAATTAATGTGTCATCTGCGAATTGTAACAGATTAGTAATTTGCAAATTCTCCATCTTCAGGCCCTTTAGGATGTTCATACTCTCAGCCCTCCTTGTCATTAGAGCCAAACCTTCTGTAACAAGCACAAAAAGAAAAAGAGAAAGAGGATCTCCTTGTTTGAGACCCCTGTGAATTTTGAAGTCTTTCGAAGAGCTGCCATTTACTAATACAAAACCATGACTATTACAAATGATTCCTCTCACCCAACCTATCCAAATAGAACTAAAATTCATGGCCTCCATAATTCTGATGAGAAAAATCCATTTAACACAATCATACGCTTGTGTGAAATCCACTTTGAACATAAAGCCTCTTCTCGTCTTCTTCATCATATAGTCATAAACTTCATTTGCAACTAGTACTCCATCCATAAGATGTCTGCCAGGGATAAATGCTGATTGAGAAGTAGAAACCAGTTTACTAATAACTCTACTTAATCTTCTTGCCATCAGTTTTGATATGATTTTATGAATACAACCAATCAGTGCTATCGGTCTGTATTCATTTATTGACTGAGGATTGTCCTTCTTCGGAACTAGAACAAAGAAAGAAGAACAAAAAGTTTTAGAGAGAAATGCCTTTTCCTGGAATTCTGCTATACAATTTGTGATGTCTCCACCAATGATTGCCCATGTTTTCTTAATAAAATTCAGATTAAACCCATCAGGCCCTGGGCTTTTATTGCCATCACAAGAATTGACTGCTTGTCTTATCTCCTCCGCGGAAAAAGGTTCTGTCAGGTATTTGTTATCCTCCCCATTTAATTTCACCAAATCATTCAAATCCATCACTATACCTTCTTCTGACCTGCTCTTAAATTTGTTTTCATAATGGTCATGAATAGATTGTTTAACTGTCTCCACTTTGGCATCCTCATTCAAACCTAAGTTCAATGCTGAAATAAAGTTATCTCTCCTTCTTGTATTTATGATTGAATGGAAAAATTTGGAGTTGTTGTCACCTTCTAAAAGCCACTTGGTTCTTGCCTTTTGATACAACAAACTTTCCTTCAAATGTAGACTATTCCAAACTTTGTCAGTTGCCTCACTTCTCTCCTTGATAATAAATTCAGGTATGTCATTTTCCCATTCTGCCATATCATTCTCATGCTCATTCAACTTCTCAATATCTTCTTCAATTTTGAGATCCACTATTCCAAACACATTCTAATTCCACCACTTCAATCTCAACTTCAAGAATTTAAACTTTTGGATCAGTATATTACACGCATCACCAGAACCTTTCCACTCTTCCCAAGTATCTTTCACAAATTTCATGAAATCTGGATGTTCGAGCCAGGCATTGATTGTTTTAAATGGTTTAGGACCCCAATTCCAATCATTTAGTATAAGTGACACTGGTCTGTGGTCAGAAATCGTCCTCTTCCCCACCTTTTGAAGGCATTCCTTCCAGTCTCTACGTAAGTCTTCTGAGATCAAGAACCTATCTAACCTACTCATGAAAGATCCGTTGGAATTAAACCAGGTAAACCTGTTCCCCGCTGTAGGTAAGTCCAACAGTTCCATGTCTTAAATGAATGAACCAAATTCCTCCATATCCACGATTCTACAACTTCCCTTACCAAATCTTTCTCCCTTATTTTTCACGGCATTGAAATCACCCCCAAGTATCCAATCTCCTTTAGGGAAATTCGATTTCAATCTAATAAGTTCCTCCCACATCTTTCTTTTATCATTCAATGAGCATGAAGAGTAAACATTCACAATATATATTGCCCTTTGTCTACATATCCCAAATACACCAAGATAACTAGACCCAGAGAAGCTAAATTCAGATTTAAAAGAGTTCCTATTCCATATTGATAACATACCTCCTGATTACCCGTTTGATCCTTTTGCAGACCAGTCAAAATCGCCCCCGCTCCAAATGCTTCTAACGAATTTATCATCCATAATTTGTCTATTTGTCTCTTGTAACAAACAAAATTCAATCTTTTCCTTCTCTATTAAATGTTTAACTCTTCTGCTTTTTAAATAAGAGTTACTCCCACGTATATTAAAGGTAATGATATTCATGGTACCTCTACGATTGTCTCCTTCAACTTCTGAATTCGATGTCTGTCTCTACTTTCCATTCCTCTGATTATGCCTTCATGGACCTCCTCATCCTCATCCCCTTCCAATCCCAATTCTTTCAGAATTTCCCAAACTTTCCCTGTGACATCTTTGTTTATGCTCCTGATCCTCTCGTTACCTCTTGTAACATAATTATCCGATATAGATCCACAACAAAGAATTGATCCACCAGAATATATATAGTTGCTTCCCTCCGACTGAGTTGAATCCATAGGTTCATTTGTGGATACAACTGGTAGAGTTTTTGTTGTTGTAACTTGGACTGAGTGTAACAGGGCTGAGTAATAAGATGGAGCGTAGGGGATCTGTATCCTCTCATATATTTCTGTCAAAATTTCTTTTTCCTGATGTTATTTTTCGCTGGATTCCCTATTGGATTAAACTTACATAACATAAGTGTGTTGGGCCCAAAGTCATTAGTGTCGTTCTCTGTTTCATTTCCAAGGCCCAACTCAGAGTTATTTTTCGTTGGGCCCCTTTCTACATTTGCTTGACCTTCACTACTTACGAAAGGACAATTCAAATTGTCAACTGGTGTAGTCCCACGACCAACAATTCTATTTGTCTTGACCTGTCCCATCTGATTTTCATCTGGTAACATAACATTAATTGTTCTGCCCACATTTAACTCTTCCTCGTGATGTTTCTTTTCCCCGCCACTTCCAAAACTAACCTTTTTATGCTTTTTTCCTTTTCCCAATGTTACTTCATCATTAAGCTTTTCTCTCTTGGTGGAAAATCTAACTTTTCTATTTGTCTTCCCAAGATCTGACCTCCTTCTGCTTTCGCCGCACACATCAGAATCGTATGCCTTTGGAACCGTGTCATCTTCTTCCTCAGGATTTCCACCATTGCTTGAATATTCTGTATCTGTATTGTTATTATTGTTATCATCCTCATCTGGCTCGTCTTCGGTCTCTTCCACATAACTTTCCTCATAATCAGATCTTTCCATTTCATTACCTTTAAATACTATTCTTTTTGGCCCATGGTTGTCTTCCAGCAGTTTAATGCAAAAAACCATCCCATTTATTTCAATATTAATCACCTCATTCAGATTACCTGTATATTTTGTCTTAATTAGAATTCTTGCGACATCGAACTTAGTTTGATTCTCAGTTTCCTCATCACAACAAATGAACTCTCCTATTCTACTCGAAATGTATTTGAAGAAATCATTTCTCCAAGCCTGACAAGGAACTCCAAAACATTTCACCCATGTCAATCTTTCTTTGTCAACTTCAAATTGAGACCACTTTCGGATATCCTCGAACCAGTTTAAAAACCATTTCTCTTATTCCTTTATCAGATTTTTTACTGCATCAACCTCTAAGTCTTAAAGTAAGCACATAGTAGCTCCCATTGGTGTGGTTTTAATATGGAAGAATCCTTCTCTGTTAAGGATTTTTTGAATGTTGTATGAAATTCCGGGTTTCTTAACCACACCCACATAAGCTTTTTCAAATCTCTTCATTCCTTCCTCCTCTATTTTGAACAATAATCCAGCCCAATCCTTTTTCAATTCCTTTTTGTTATTTCCATGGTCAATGACATTGTTGTTTTTCTGGACCTTCCTTGTGTGACGTTCCCCTCCCCTCACCGTATCTACAAAAGATGTATTCATATTGATTTTCTTCCACTGATCCACTTTCCTTATGGAACTTCTGCCATTCGGTTCATTGGGTTTAGTCTTGTTGACTCCAGTTCTTTCTCTGTTGAATCTAGGTTTGTTAACAAATAGTTTTCGCCCTTTTATCATAATGCTATCCAGTTGTATTCCTAGCATTCTCTCATCTTCCACCCTTCTAAAGCACACAAAACCATATCTTTTTCCTCTTATGTCTCTCTTCGCCGGTATGAATACCTCCATTAAAGTTCCAAAGTCCAAGAAAATTTTAGCCATATCTTCTGCATAGTAGTTTTCTGGAAATTCTGTGAAGAAATATGATGTTATGTGTTCATGATTCTCTGATTGTTTTCCCTTCTTTTGTGTCCAGATTGACACCTTCAGCTTATTATGCTCGTTTCTTCTCCGATTCACAACCTGCCAGTCCATTCTGATCAGTCCTCAATACACTACTAAACCTTACTATAGAAAATCAAATAAATCTCCGAACCACTATTGCCAAGTCCCATTGCCTTAAGGCAAGGAATTTAAGACAAAAACAATAGCAGTAAAAGAAATATATTCAATCAGTAATGAGATAGGGAGTTATTGCGCATGGCGCTATCAAGATGTTATTAACCATTTGATAACATTGTATATATGCAGATTTGTCAACCATATTGAGCATGGGGAAAAAGATCCAATTGACGGTGTGAATAATGGAGACTCTCTTTTCCATAACTTTGTATTACCTTTTCAACATTTAACCCAATAAGTTCAACCTACTCTACAAATCCGACCAAAAAACTTAGATTTATTCACTTTGACTTATTCTTTGTATATATCTCTCAATTAATTGTTTAATATTATTAACTCATGATTAATATTCATTTTAATTATTTATTAATAATTAAATAATGGAAAAAAGATGATACACTGGTGTAAATTATTTTTTTACACTATCAACCAATGACGATTATGCATTCCACCAAGTCATGCTTGAAATTTTAAACTAATTATATGACATGACAAAATGATATAGGCTGCGTTTGTTTCAGTTTTTTTTTTTTTTTTAAATATATTTTTTTAGTTAAAAAATCATTTATTACTATTTTAAGAGTGTTTGTTTCAGATTAGTTAAAAATGATTTATGGTAAAAAATGATTTTTTGGTAAAAAATGAGAAGCTAATCCAAGTAGCTTGTTAAAGTTTCATTTTGCGATAGATGAGAGAGAAAGTGAAAATAGAAAACACGGAAGAGTGATTTTGTCGCGCAGGTACACATTTACCCTTAAAAAATTTTAGAATTCCGAAAATACCCTCAGGATTTAGCTTCAATTTGCAAGCGAATCTGAAATGAAACTCGGTGAACAGTGAAGTTTCTTCCCCTCTGCTTCAATGGCGCCGGTGTGAACAGTGTCATTATCTTCTTTGCAACGGGTAAAAATTCATCATTTATCTTCTCCTTCTTTAATGTTATCTGGGATTTTCGGTTTTTTTTATCTCGTTTCTCATTTTTCATTAGAGGTAGTGATTCATTTGTTAAATTTGTGATATAGGGTTTTAAGTGATTCTGAAATTGATTTCTGAAACTTGAAGCTTTTGCTAATCCAGGTTAAAGCTCTTTGTCATTCTAATAAGTTAGTTGTTTTATGTGTAGTTACTAGTAAGAATTTGGTTTTGATAAATAAATGTTCCACTTGATTGACATGTATTTTTCTGAAATTCATGGCTTGAATACCTTCAAAAACCTTGATAACTCACTTTCCTCTCAGTTTGTTTCATAAATTTGGTTGAAAATCATTCACTCAAACAAGCAAGTGTCTTTACCATATATGATGGGGTAGTTCAGCTTCTTGAACTAAGCATCATTCCTGTATTATTATTGACAGTGTTCTTAAGAAAGTGGATTAGTGGATGAAGTGTTGTTGTTTTTTATTTGTTTGTCTTTTTAGGTTGTGAACAATATATGTTTAAATTTTTTTTATGACTATGTACTTTCTCTCTGTTAGAATTGCTTATACATTTTTAGGTTTGTTGGTCCATTGTTAGCTAGATCCTTAGGTAAGAATTTTCATATCATAACTTCTTTGTTATCTTAAATTATGATATGAACCTTTGTTTGAGAAAGTTCTGTTGTAGAGAGTTACATATGTAGAAAGTTCTCTACCGAGCCTATTTTCCTTATGTTCTTGTGGTCAAATATTTGAACAAGAGGAATATTGAAGATATTTTTTTGTTTTGATGGAGTTGGTGATTGGAGGGCAGAAATGATAATAATCAGCAGATAAATTACTAGTCCGTTGGGTAGAGAAACAAATTGCACATGCACAATAACATTATTATATAACAGAATAAAATTAAGTCGATGTTTTGAGGCAATGATAGGATTGCTTGTACTAATTGACAAAATTTAATGGGGGTTTGATATAAAACTTTAGTTTGAGGTCAATGAAGGTTGATGAAAGAAAAGAAGAAAAAATTCCTGTATGTTGAAGAAATGCAAAAACTAGAATCTCTGTGAATAATGGAATCGACACTCCTTGAAATTACAGTTATTTGTGGTTTGGAAAAAAATCTTTGTTTTGAGGTTGATGAGGTTTAAAGAAGCAAACACTAATTCTTTGATGTTGAAGAAGAAAGGAATAAGAATTAATTCTTAAGTGTTGAAATAAATGTGGTACTAGTTTGAATTAGCTGCTAGCTCACAGGAGTTTCACAACTGAGATAAGGAGCTTAAAATGTTTGTGTGTGCACTTAATTTGAATTACATGTAGGACTGGTTTGAATTAGTGTTAGTTCATAGGAGCTTTGCAGTTAAGATAATTATTTGTTAGTGATGTTGTGAGGATTCATGAACAATATTATGAACCAACAATGGCTTCGAGTGATCTCATGGTATTCGCACCCTCTTGATAGAGGATGTTCAATGTTGAACACTAGAAAGTGTAATTAGTGAGAGGGTTTCCTAATGATAGCAGTGCTTGAATGATTAGTCATTCACAGAACAGCTTATCATACAAGTTTGTTGATTGGAAGTATTTACTATTTGATAATAGGATCCAATGCATTTGAAAATTAGCCTATATGGTTTTGATATTATTTTCCACTCTGTTTGATAAATATTAATATTGTATTTGATGACTAGAATGGCATCTAAAAAAGATGTGAAAGATGTTCTTGAAGACTGTCTTGAGAATAATACAGTTACTGAGGATGAAGGAGATACAGATAGTTTTGGTGTTGGAAATGAAGTACAACCCAACCCAACAGCAAGTTCTTCCAAAAAGAGAAAGATTTTAGGGAAAGGAGAGAAAATCGGGGCAACAGAGAAACTTCAACGATCTCTTGATCATATACTCGATGGGTTTGCGACAAGCCAACAAGGACTCCCAGAAGACAACATTAGTTATGCCAAATGTTTGAAAATGTTGGATGAAATTCCATCCTTGGTAAAAGGATCACGTTTACACTTTAAGGCTGTTAGAATCCTTGCCAATAAAGAAAATAGGACAACATTTTCTTACTTCATGGATACCTCCACTGCTGATATGGCTCTTGATTGGATAGACACTTGTCCCGAGAAAAAAAATCCACGTGATCGTTGATAAGATTGTATGCTTCTTAGGAAAAAACCATTAGTATTGGAACTGTTATGTTTTGATTAGCTTGTATGACTCTGATAAGGGTATCCACTTGCTAGCTTCTGCTGCTTCTGTGAACCTCCCCGCGTATGCTATGATGATGTTGGAGTATGTTGTTATTACTCCAATTAGTGTGCTGTTGTTCTTGTTGCAAAAAAGAATGCCTTTTTTTCCTTCAATTTTGTGTGATGCTGCTTGCGTGCTGTTCTGATGTTTTGCTTTTGATGATTTTTCTGTGCGTGTGGTTTCGTGACTGTTTCTCATATCACTGCTGCATTTGCAAAAAAGAATGCCTTTTTTTCCTTCAATTTTGTGTGATGCTGATGTCGTTCTGTTAATGATATTGATTTGTGCTGCATATTGATTTGGAACAACTACGGTCTAAAAAAACTCAGTATTTGGCTTTGGCTTCATAATAATGTTCCATTTGATTGTGAATGGAATCATAGTCCATTTTTTTAGTTGACTATGTAATATTCTTAATTGTAATAATTGATCCAGTTTTAAGGTTTAATGGAATATATCTTTACTTTTGACACTCAGTTGCGCATGTTGGAGTTGTTTCTAAAATGTCTATGAACCTATTGCTCACGAGTTTTTAAAGTCTGATAGATGATAGAAGGAAAATAGTGATTTTATCATATAGTATTATTTATGTTAACTTCTGATATATTCAGTTTTTACAAAGGAAAATGGATAATAGTGATAACTCTTCTCTCTTACTTGGTTCGATATTAGTCATGTAAAGTCTGGCATAACAGTATGATATGACCACAATTAATTAATGTCTTAGTTATAGTTTTAAGGCTTTAGGGTGTCATGATTTTTAACTATTCAAATTTTTATAATTTTACATTTTTGTGTAACAGGATGGCTGACAATTCAAATGAGAGTTTGGACGAGAGTTCTGATGATAGTTCATATGAGAGTGATACTTCTGAAATGGATATTGAAGTCCAACAGGTTAATAGAAATCAATATCAAATTGCAACAATGGTGGCTGCTTTTATGGTTACAAACCATGTTTTGAAATACATTGTCAAAGAAAAGAAAACTACGTCAATTCTCTCCGGCCACCTATGGTATACTGAATTGATAAGAGGAAATGATAACAAGTTTTTTGAGCAACTTCGAATGAGGAAACAAGTCTTTCGACAATTGGTATGTGAGTTAACTAATAATTGTGGATTGACACCTGCTAAACACATTGGAGTTGAGGAAAGTGTTGGGATATTCTTATATATGATAGGGCAACCTTCCTCATATAGAAATGCCCAAGAGCGGTTTCAACATTCTAGTGAGACCATTCATAAACATTTCAACAAAGTTTTAGAAGCTGTATGCAAGTTGGGGAAAAAAGTCATTAAACATGTTGATCTTGTTGACTCTTCTCAATATATCAGAGATGATAATCGATATTGGCCTTACTTCAAAGATTGTATAGGGGCAATAGATGGCACACATATTAAAATGCATGTCCCAACAGAGAAACAAAAACCGTTTTTCAATAGGAAAGGATATACAAGTACTAATGTGATGGCTGTGTGTGACTTCAATATGTGTTTTATTTTTGCATTGTGTGGATGGGAAGGATCTGTTCATGATGCAAAGATTCTTATGGATACTCTTCGTAAACTGGATTTACGATTTCCTTATCCTGCAGAAGGTCAGTTTTTGGTACTTCAAACTTTTTTATTAGTATAATAAATATTTTTATATTCTTGTCTGATATATTTTGTTTATATACACAGGAAAATACTATCTTGTAGATTCGGGGTATCCGTCACTTAAAGGTTTTTTAGCACCATACAAGAATGCAAGGTATCATCTTGCACATTTTAGACTTGCTCCAGGATTCAGATCAAGAAATGAAATTTTTAATTACTATCATTCTAGTTTGAGAAGTGTTATTGAAAGAACTTTTGGTGTGGTAAAAGCAAGATGGAAAGTATTACAAGATATGCCTAATTTCAAGTTTCAAACTCAAATGGCTATTATTTGGGCTTGTTTTGCACTTCATAACTTTTTAAGAAGAACAGACTCAAGTGACTTGGATATTCTTGAAAGTTTAGAAAACATCAATGGTTTACAAGACAATGAGCAAGATTTCCATGAAGGAGATGGAAATGGTGTACCTACTCATGGTGAATGGCATGCTCCTACTCAAGCCGATGTAGATATATTGAAGAAATAAGAAACACCATCAGAGATCAATTGCCAAGAAACATGGGACGACAACGACAATAGTTTTATTTGTATTTTTTTATGTTAGATGACTTAAAAAAACTAGAATGAGACTTTAAAAATATGTAGTGTTATTTTTATGTTTGATGACTTTAAAGAAAACTAAAATGAGACTTTAAAATGATAGTTTTATTTTTATGTATTTATTTTATATTGCTTTATATATATATATATATATATATATATATATATATATATATATATATATATATATATATATATATATATATATATATATATATATATATAAGCATTATTATTTTTTAATTGTAAAGTAATATAAACATTTTTAAAAATCGTGTACAATTATTAATTCATAATCATATATAATTATTTATTCATAAATATAAAAATTAATTTATATGTCCTTTTTGGTAAATTATAATGTTAAAAAATCATTTTTATATTGAAGTTGCCAAACTAAAAAAAAATCATTTTTAAAAGAAATCATTTTTATAATAGGAAACAAACACAAATTTGCTTCTATTTTTTTTTTTAAATCTCTAAAAAAAAATCTCTAGATTTTTTAATAAAAAAATCTATTTTTTTAAATCTAAAACAAACGGACCCATATTTCTATTAAATGACAGTGTAAAATATTTTCACACTCTCAATGCATAACAATTAAACCCTTAAATAATTAAAAAATTGACTAAATAAATTCCACTATCTCTCCAAATTATCATTAATGACTAAAATATAGGAACATTATTATTATTTTTTTAATTCAACTAAATGTTAAATCTTATGAAAAAAAACATGGTTATAATTTTTTTTTAAATCCCACTAAAAGTTGTATTTTTAAAGGCAATAACTAAAATATAGGCATGTTAGTTTTACTTTTAAATCCCGCTAGAATTTAAATCTTATTAAAAAAACATGGTTATAATTTTTTTTAAATCCTACTAAAAGTTGCATCTTTAAATCTAATGACTAAAATATAGGCATGTTAGTTTTTTTTTCTTTTCTAAATCCCACTAAAGTTTAAATCTTATTAAAAAACATATAGTTATATATTTTTTTTTAAATCCCACTAAAAGTTGCATCTTTAAATTCAACATAGTTTTCTTTTATAAATATGATTAATAATTAATTAATTAATAGAAATAGTTAACAAAACATAACAGGTAACTTTCCATAAAAGACATGGTTATAATTAGTTTATTATTATTATTATTATTATTATTATTATTATTATTATTATTATTATTATTATTATTTTAATCATAACAAAAAAATAATCACACAATAAACTTTAGAGGATAGTGGTTTATAAAATTAACACATTCTTATGATAATGCAAATTAAATAAAATTCACTCTTTATTTTAGTCCAATCAAAGTATAAAAAATCAATAATATTAATTTATTATTTATTATTTATTATTATTATTATTATTATTATTATTTATTATTATTATTATTATTATTATTAAATTTATTTAAAAGGGCTAAAATATAGGAAGTATAGTATAGAATAGTTTTTTATTATTATTATTATTATTATTATTATTATTATTGTTATTATTAATTAAAAAAGCTAAAATATAGGAAGCACAGTATAGTTTTCTACTCAAGAGTAGTTAGTCATAGTTTATACCACTCCACTAATCCATTAACTCATAATTATATATAAAATTTTCATTTGCAACTTTCATTACTTATTTCATATATACAACTTTCATACTTATAATATATTCATTATATAAACTTTTTAAATATATCAACTAACTATAAAAAAAAATTTGCTCATAGATAAAAAAACAATAAATTAGTGAAGTGATAATATATAATTTGCTAATTTGTACTATATTTATTTTAGTTATTCATCTCACTTATATTTTAGAGATTTATATGAATCAATTTTAATATAAACAAACAATACATAAATAAATAAATAATTGATAATGCGTACAAATTAAACACATAATTTAAATTAAAATAAGATAATATTGATAATAGATAAAGAGTTTTTAAATTTAGAGGTTGTGTCAATTTTTATATTTGAAAGACATATTCATAAAAGAAATAATATAAAAAAACTATTTTTATTCAGAGTCAGAGTCTTCATTATCTGAATAGTTGTCCTTATTTATTGAAGATTCACATTCGTAATCATCCGTATCATAGTCACTTACACCATTTGATACTTTGAGCTCTTCTTCTTCGATAATAGTATGTTCATAGCTTGTTCCACCAATATCATTTCGGTTTAAAATCTCTCTTTTGTTCAATAACGATGTTTCTAATGTCATATATGTATTGTTATTGTTGAACTCATTTAGTTGATATGGATCTGAGTCATCTTCATCATGTAAAAAATCAGAAACATTCCTTGGTTTTACTTTTACCACAGTATACCAATTTTTATCAGTATTTTGTTTGACATAATAAACTGACCCAGCTTGAGAACCTAAAACAAATGGATCATTTCTGTAAAATATCTTTTTGATGTCTAGACTAAACAATGCATACTCATCATTTTTATAGCCTCTTCCTTGATTTCGAACTTGCGAAGGAGCCTCAAACCAATCACATTTTAATAATATCACAAAGTTATTATCCAAATACCTTACTTCAACGATTTTTTAAATCATCCCATAATATTCAACATGTCCCGATAACTCATCTCATTTCACTACCAAACCACTATTTTGGGTTTTTAAGTGTTGCTTAACACTTTTTGTACGAAACTTGAAATTATTAAGGATGTATCCATTGTGAATGAGTACCCGAGAATCTGGTCCTCTTGATAATGCAACAAGTTGATCAATTTATAAAATAATATTGTTGAAAAGTCAATTTATAAAATAATTGACAACATAAATTAGTGCCATCAACTTTTCTTATAAATGACACTTACTTCATTTTCAAACCACTTGTGAAATTAGTCCATATATATTACTTTCATTTCTTATCTTTGTCATGTGTTCCCTCGTATTATTAAAAATACAAACTTGTTAGAAAAAAAATATAGTTAGTTATAATTTTTATATTGAAATAAAGTTAGAGTAAGCTACTTACTCAACCCAAGGTATGACTTCTTTACAATTTTGTAATATGTAAAAATGAGCCTGGTGAATTTCAGAAATACTCATATTTTCCCCAGAATATCTGCCTATAGGTTGACCATTTTTTTAAACACCGATAAACTTGTGCAATTGTGACTTACATAATCCATATATCTATCAGGTTGATTTAGTCTAGAGTCCATATCAACCAAATATCTAGCACAAAATATCATACACTTTTCAGCTATATACCCTTCTACTATGGAACCATCTGGACGTGCTTTGTTACGCACATAACTTTTTAGTACTCGTAAAAATCTAAAAGAAAATACACAATAAAAATTATTTATGTATATATGTATTGATTGATTGAAAACTAAAATATTTAAAATTTAGACATCAACATATTGTGCTAACTAACCTTTCAATATGATACCTCCATCTATATTAAACTGGACCTCCGAGTTTTGCTTCATTTGCCAAATGAATCGGTAGATGAACCGTAACATCAAAAAAATATGGTGGGAAAATGTGCTCTAGTTTGCAAAGGGTTACTGCAATATACTTCTCTAAGCGGTTTAATTCATCCACTTTTAACTCTATAGAACACAAGTCACCAAAGAATAATGATAATTCAATTAATTGGTCACATGCATTTTTAAGAAGTAACCTCCTTATGACAAGAGGAACAATTCTCTCAAAAAGGAAATGATAATCATGACTTTTAAGTCCTGAAATCTTGCATTCCTTTACATTTATACAACAATCTATATTTGAGGCATAAGAGTCGGGAAACCTAACATCTTTCAATATTTGACAAAATTTAGACTTTTCTGCCGATGACATCGCGTAACGAGCAGGAGGAATTATATACTTGTCTCTGTTTCTAATAGGATGGAGTGACTTTTTGAGTCTCAAGTGTTTCAAATCTAGTCGAGACTTTAAAGTATCTTTTGTTTTTCCATCAATATTCAACAATGTCCCAATAACACTTCCACAAATATTTTTTTCCTATATGCATCACATCAAGATTATGCTTAAATAGTATAGTCCTCCAATAAGGTAATTCGAAAAATATACTTTTTTTTCTTCCAATTATGTTTTTCACCTTCATTCCACTTTTGTTTTCTTATAGTTTTACCAACGATCACTGGTTGTATATTATCATGTTGTGCTATGACGTTATCTCTTGTCAATGGTTGTGGTGCAAGGCTAACCTCTCTTGTATATTCAAATGAGCTCTTATTATTACGCCAAACATGGTTAGTAGGTAAAAATCTACGGTGACCCATGTAGCATTGCTTGAAACTATATCTTAAATGATATGAGGTAGTTTCTTTGTTGCAACAAGGACAAGCTAATTCTCCTTTAGTACTCCATCCAGATAGCATCCTATAAGCTGGAAAATCATTTATAATCCATAACAAGGCTGCATGTAATTGAAAATTAATACTTGAAGAAGCGATGTTTTAATACTCACATCCCATAATTCCTTTAAGTCACCAATTAGTGGTTGAAGGTAAACATCAATATCATTTCCAGGACTATTTGGTCCTGAAATAAGTAATGTAACATAAAATTGGGTTGCTTCATACATAACCAAGGAGGTAAGTTGTAAGGAACTAAAACCACAGGCCACATACTATAATTGGGGCTCATCATACCGAAGGGATTAAAACCATCTGATGCTAGGCTAAGTCTTATGTTACGTGCATCTGCAGAGAAAAATTTGTGTTGATCATCAAATCTTTTTCATGTCAAAGAGTCAGCTAGGTGCCTCAAAACTCCATCATCAATTCTTTTATTTTTATACCATTTCATGTCTTCTACAATTTGTTTTGACATAAACAATCTCTGTAGTCTTGGTTTTATGGGAAAGTAACGAACTATTTTATTAGGGACATTAGTCTTCTTCGTATTTTCTTTCCATATACTTTTCTCACAAATAGGACACTCATCAAGATTTTCGTAGTCTTTTCCTCTATACAAAATACAATCATTAACACAAGCATCTATCTTGACATAATCAAGTCCAAGATCCTTTGTGATCTTTTTAACTTCGTATATTGAGCCAGGAAGCACATTATCTTTGGAAAAAGCTTCAACCAATAGCTTTAACAGTGAGTCAAGTGAGGTATTGCTCCATCCATAAAGACATTTCATCTGGAAAAGTTGCAAAATAAAAGATAACTTGGAGAATATTTTACAACCTGGATATAATTTTTGTTCAGCATCTTTAACTAACACTACACCATTTTTGGCCTACGGCCACGCTAAATTTTTCCACAACTCAAAAACTGTGGCCACATACAAGCTTTGGCCAGGGTTTTCAAATCGTAGACATATGTTTAGAAACATTGATTCCGGAGTGTGAAACTGTGGCCTTTTCTTCAATTGCCACGGTTACAAAATCACACTTATATTTAAGCCACGGTCAGCAAACTGTAGATATTTTAAGCCACAAAGAAAAACCGCGGATTCGGCCACTATTAAGAACTGTGGTATTTTTTTATTTTATCATTTTTTGGTTATTTTCATTATTATTAAAAATTAAAGGTTAAAATAAAAACTCTAATTTTTCCATAAAAGTTTATTCTCTCATTATTTAAGAGGACTAAAATTATTTAAAAGTTCTATACATTTTATTATTATTATTATTATTATTATTATTATTATTATTATTATTATTATTATTTAAATGATTAAGTTCAAAAATGATAATAATATTGTTTTATAAAAAACTTTAACTAATATTTTAATGATTAATCTATTAATAAAATTATATAAAGGTTTATTATAAGACGGAAGGGTTATGCGTGTAAAGGGAGAGAGGATCCACTGTGGACCCTCAGATCTTAACCAATGGATCAAAGGGGTGACAAATCTCACAAACTAAAATAGAGGGCGCATGGTGATGGTATGTGTGTACGTGTGTATGCGATTAAGGGAAAACAAAAGAGCAGGAAAGAGGAGGGAGCCTCTCATCCTCTCCACTCTCTCGCGATACTCTCTCTCCGTCCCTCATCTTCTTCACATCCTCTCAATCATTCTCTCTCTCTCTCTCTCTCTCTCTCTCTCTCTCTCTCTCTCTCTCTCTCTCTCTCTCAGAAATCCCTCACCTCTCACTCTCTCGTTCTCTCGTCTCGTTCTCTCTCGTCACTATCCAAATCAAGCATTAGCAATAATAAACCCTAGCCCCAAACAAAACCCCATACCCCAATTTTCATTATGATTTTGATTACAAGATACAAAGCGAAAAGAAAGAAAAACAACAGAAAAAAAGGGCGAAGACGGGATGTTCGTCGCTGATGGTGGCTGTGAGGATGTACCTACGACGAAGGAGCACGATTCAGGCCTCTTCTTGGTACGCATTCGTTTTCTTGCAATTTTTCTCTAGTTCCTCTTCCTTGCTTCTGAACTGCACAAGGCCTTGTTAGGGTTTTCGTGTGTGATGTTGTTTTTGTTGTTTTACGAATTTCTGATGCTTTGTGAATGATGGTGATCTAGTGTGTAATTCTTTGAATGTGCTTTTTTCTGATTGATAAGGGGTTTTATGATGATTGCTTTGAATTTCTGATTATGGTGGTGTATGTGAATCTAGGTATTATGGTTTTGATAAATTTCTGGTGTATGTTGATAAGTTTTCTGATTGAACTGGTTTTTTGGAGTGTGGTATGAGTCTGGTGTTGATTTTGTGTTTAGTCGGGTGATGACTTTGATGGATTTTCTGATTAACTGTGTTTACGTATGTGACTGTCCTCCCCTCTTTTTTGCGTGTATGTCTTTGACCTTTATAGGCTCTAAAGAAATAACTCCATGATCTTGAACTGATAGCTGTCTGATTATTGTCATTTTGGTTTTGGAAATATTTTAAAATGGTCTGAAGCATGTTTTAATTTTCTTGCCGAATTTAATCTGATACGTTTGATTGTGTTTTGGAACAAAACTGTGATTCCTTGCTATCCCTTATGGTTGTGGTCATAACTGTGATTTAAAACCTCCATTTTTCATTCCAACATGTCTGGACATATTTAAAATTGAATGCAGTTTGTTTTGATGATGTTTGTTAGCGGCTTTGGAAAGTTCTTACACACTGTCTGGACGTGTTTTAGGGTTTTCTTGAATGCCATAATTATTTCTGAGATTTCTTAATCTTTTGACTTTGGTTTTGAATCAGGGTAAGGACAGAATTTGAGTTGTTGATTTGGTGTATGGATGAAGAATGTTATGATATGGTTTTGATGTTGTGTCTAACCCTTGTTCCACTTCTTTTTCATGTGTACTCTTGGCATGAGTTCTTGGTTGACACAAGATAGAAGCTTGGTCATTTGGAAGAGGCAAGGAATATGGCATGAAAATGAAAATAACCTTAGAGCGAGATTTTGGTAGGAATGAAGCATGAAGTCCACTCTTTTTAGCCTAGGCTTCCTAATAAGAATAGGACTTGTATGACCATGTATATATTGAACTTTGAATTCAAAAAGAACATGTAACCTTGATTTGGCATTTTGTAATGAATTTGGTGCCCTTAGTGATCAAACGTATGTCACACTTGGATAATGAATCATGATTGAAGTCTTGGAGTGCATCTTTTTTGGAACTACGTAACCTTAAGGTGGTTGTTGTAGCATAACATTTCTAATTCAAATGGTCTATTCATGTGCCTTGACCTAAATAAAAACCGTGGCTAGATTCGGCCACTGTTAAGAACCGCGGCGCATGATAAACCGCGACCTTAACCTAGATACCTAAACTGTGGCCTATTCAAGCCACGGATGTATATAAAACATGGCCCAAACACGAAAACCGTGGCTTATAATTTAGGCCACGGCTGCATATCCCACAGTCACTTATTCGTGGCCAAACCATGGCAAAAGCTTTCAACCACGGTTATTTTTCATATAACCGCAGTTTTCTGACCGTGGCGGATAACCTTTTTTTTTGTAGTGTAATCCATAAAATCTTTTAGCTTCCTTATTTGGCTCTTCATTGATATTACTAGACATAGGATAATCAAACACCTTTTCACTACGTGCGTTAAATGATTGATGCATGTCATAAAGCATGGTGAAAGTTTGGGCATCATCATTTCTTTCATGTTCAACATCATTGTTAATATCATTATCTTGAAAATCACTATCATTTGATGAATCACTCGAAGATTCTCCATGATACTCTCAATTCACATAACTTGGTTCAAATCCCCACTCATGCAAATCGTGATCCACATTATCTCTTGTCTTAAAATTGACGTTATTGCATCTGCAACAAGGACACCTAATTGTCTTTGGAGGCTTAGTCCCAGAAAAAGCAAAATCTAAAAAGTCGTCCACTCCTTTTAAATATTCAGGTAAGTTTATATCTCTAAGTTTAATCCATCTTTTATTTTGCTTGGTCATTACCACACGTTCATATGATTCTAAAATAATATATGCACAATATTAAACATATATGACAAATGAAACATTCATTATAATTAAAATTATATTTAAATCAAATTGATTATTTTCGTTAAAAAAAATTATTAAATTGCAAATAGAAAATATGCCTATGTTTCACATCGGATTTTATTTTTAAAGCATATATTTTAGATTTTTTGTTCAAAAAAATTTAAGTTGGCTTCTTATTTCCTTCCAAACTCAATGATGAAAATAAAAATCATAGAGATCTTTAAAATAAAAATTCTGTTTACTTAAGAATAACATATATGATATTTTTCTACTTCACAAAAATAAATCATTCTATTGAACACATAATCAATAAAAATTGAATTATTTCTTTTATGAAAATAAAAATGCTACAAACACTCAAATCATATGATAATATTCAAAGGGAGGTGATACTCAAAAGATTTAGAATAATATAATATACAATAAATTGATAAAAAAAATAATATACAATAACTTGAGATCAGAAAATTTTACCCAATCTCTCTCAAATAAATGTTGATTTGTTCTTGTCTAATACTTTTTTTCTTTCTTTCTTTTTGTATAGTCTAAAACTTTTTTCACACTTGGTGAATGAGAATTTTTTACGTAAATACCCCTAATTTTGGAAAAAAATCCCTAAATAACCCATGTTTCAAAAATATTCCCAAAATGCCCCAATTAGGGTTTTAGTTTGAACTATGTCGCCATTGGAATTGGCGACTCCCTTGTAGAGGTCTAACCATGTCGCCAATGCAACTGGAGACACCCTTCCAAGTCGCCAGTGCAATTGGCGACACAGTGTAATGGTTAAACCAAGTCGCCAATCCAAGTGGAGACACCCTTCAAACTGAAAATTTTCACTATAAATAGGGGTGTTAAGCTTGGTTTGTTCCACATCTCTTCTCACAACTTTGTTTTAATCATAAAATGTATCGTCGTCGTTGGGGTAAAGTTATTTTTTCGCGAGACAAGCCACCGATCGACATGATGTTTTGGAACATACAAGGTATCAATCAACTTATTGTTGTATGTTGTTTAAATTGTTATAACAAATAGAAATGCATTAATGAAAACATTTGGTTACAACAAACGAAAAGATAAGATAAATTATGATGCAGATGTTCCTCCAACATTGGGACAATGTTTTTTGTTGTGGCGGGGCTGACGACAGATACTGCATAGTCGTATCATTTTATCAGCGATATCCATTTCGGTTCTTATACGCTTGCTGTTTGGGTGCCCTTTTTTCTTTCTTCTCATTTCATCGTTGTGCCAAACTATTTCACCTTGGTATGGAGGCCAATAATCCTCCATTGGTAGCACTGTGAAGCCTTTGTTGTATACATTCATAACATTAACCACCTTGTAAACATCAGATAGATAGCCATAAGCATCTTGACGAGCATGTGCGCATGCTGCAATGGCATGTGAGCAAGGTACACAGAGGGCCTGGAACCTGCCACAATCACACCAACCTCTGTTTAGCCTGACAGCATACGATAAATTGGGTTTCCCCTCATTAAAATCCATTGTTTCTTGTACACTGAATGATTGCCTATGTCGGTCAAAGATTGTAACTGCATGTGTGCTAGCTTTGATAGCATCATCCTTCATCAATTTCATAACGCTATCACTGTATACTTGACCAGACGCTAACACTGCACTCCATCTTTCACCTCTTGTTGCGAAAAGTGATGCCAACCTATAATAGGTTGATCTCACCAAAGCAGTGATTGGAAGGTTTCTTATTCCTTTGAATACTCCATTCATGGACTCCACAAGGTTTGTTGTCATGTGACCCCATCGACAGCCCCCATCAAAAGATCTTGTCCACCTTTCTAGTGGAATGTTATCCAACAAGCTTCCGGCATCTACATTTGACATCCTTATTTCGTTAAGGTAGTATTGAAATGTTGGTTGAGTTAGCGCATAACCAGCATTCATAACCTGTTTGCTAAGGTACTTGTCTTTGATTGCACGCATGAAGTTTTGTTGAATATGTCTAATACAATATACATGAGTAGAAGGAGGATTAAGCCACCCGTTCTCATGGTTATTGTAAGCACTCTCTATAGCAGCATGTCTGTCTGAAATCAAACAGAGGTTGGATTGTGGAGCGACATGTGTTCTCAGATTCTTAAGGAAGAAACCCCAAGCAGAAGCGGTTTCACCCTCAACCAAAGCAAATGCTATAGGCATGGAAGACCTACATGAAGTCAGCGACGAAGATGCTGCCATTTGGACTGCATGTGTCCCGATCATTAGATTCATAACTGTGGAGCTGCACAACAGTTATCGTATCAAACTGCAATTTGGAATGCATCAAGACATCCCAGATCCGACTGTTGACATCAGTAAATGGCATCTAAAAAGAGTTAATGATCAATGGGAGTTTAGGGACTGGAAGGATTTTGCAAAGACTGAGCGTCGTAAATGGATGAACCGCAGCCACTATGTCTTACGTGAGCCGATGATGCCAACCCCATCTATACCAACAAATAATTACATGGCTTGGTACAGATCGGTTGCAATTGGGTTTGTCTCCGAAGACAGGTATTTATACGACCCACGCCAGACCACCTACAAACAAGAAGCCTCAACGTCTAACCCACCTCCAAGGCCATGTTACTCACAACCCCCTACCCAGCCAAATTACCAACCCATTATCCATCCAAACATGCCATACACACAACCACAATACCAAGAGCGTCCCCCATATCATCTTCAACAAAATGATTATTATCAAGAGACTCAATATGGCTATGCCCCCAACATGTCACAAAGATACAGCCAAAACGAGGGTACATCATACAATAGCCAAATTGGGCAAACATCTTTTCATAGCCCAAACGCCCAAACATCATACCCTAGCCAACACAATCAACCTTCTCAACATCCTTATGGCTTTCAAACACCATTTCAACCTTTCATCAACGAATCTTTCACACCAATGTCTCCCTTCAATCGGCCTGCCCGCACACCAATCAACCCCTCAAACTACCCCGGCATGGGTCGCACGCTCAGTTTCAGTCCCCAAGACTTCACAGGAATGCAAGACATCTTAAGGGAACCATCTCGGACTGTTCCTGAGACTTCGACTCCTCAAACACCCGACGTGAATCAACAACAAGGGGAACAAGGGGGCCGAGTACAACGAGTGCAACGAGTGAGGGTCCCTAGGGGATGTGGAACTGGTGGCCGGTTGAATGCACCCGGTCACGAACATTAATTAATGTAATATTTTATTAAATTAATGAAAATTTTATGTCATTGTGCAAACAAAATCAACGTAAACTAAAAAAAAAACAAAACACACCATGTCTCCTCTTGGATTGGCGACTTGGTTTAACCATTACACTGTGTCGCCAATTGCACTGGTGACTTAGAAGGGTGTCTCCAGTTGCATTGACGACATGGTTAGACCTCTACAAGGGAGTCGCCAATTCCAATGGCGACATGGTTCAAACTAAAACCCTAATGAGGACATTTTGAGAATATTTTTGAAACATGGGTTATTTAGAGAATTTTTTCCAAAATTAGGGGTATTTACGTAAAAAATTTCGGTGAATGATGGTTGTTATTCACTTATTAGATTTTTATAGTTTTTTTTTTAATTGAGTTTTTATTCTAATTATTAAAAATATACCGTCAATAAATCAATACTTTTTTTTAGAACAAACTCATACTAATTTCAAATTTACAATAAATTAGCAAAACTTAAAAAAATATGTTTTAAAATTTGAATATCTCACATAATTTTAAAAACAATATTTAAAATAAAAAAACTTAATGCGCCACCTAAAAAGGAAACACGTGGAAAGGAGGTATATCAAATATTTTAGTTTCCATAATTATAGACAAATTCACGTGAAAGTCTAACAACTATTGAACATGGATATGAGTCACACAATCTAATTCTCATATTGTAGAGACGTTGACATGAAAATTTGACATCTTTAGACAATAAAAACAAAACTGCCATCTTTTAAACATTAAAAGTTAATTTAATGCGAAATAAATTGAGCATGAAAAAAATTAAATTAAATCAATTAAATTAAAAGCACTAAATAATTTATGGACAACAATATTAATGAGAATCTCTATTCTAGTAAGATTAAAAAAATATAAAAATTATTAAATTAATTAATTTCAATTCATTAAATTAATAGTAGTAATTCTTAATTTTTGGGTTAAATAATTTAATAACAAAAGTCTACGAACATTGAACAAGCAAGATGTTGAGGGTTCAAACCTGCGCCCCTTTTTCTCTCTTTTAAAATAAATTGCTTATAAAAAAAATAATAATAATTCAGCTAACACAAACTCACACTAATTCTGCCGACAATAATTAAACTTATTAGTTTTTATTTAGTATAATTAAATACTTTTATTAAAATATTTAATAAATTTAAATAAATTTTTTACAGAAAGAAATTTATGTCGCTTAAATATAATAAAACATTATATAGTTAATTTTTTTAGCTATAATTTATGTTAAAAGCGTAAGGATTACCTTCTAAAATTATAGAGCAAATGTTGAAATTATAAAACTAATATAGAAGGAAAGTAATTATAAAATAAATATAATCACAATAGCTTATTAATAAATAAATAAATAAATGATTTTTTTTATTATTTTTTGTTAAAATAAAGTTATATATATATATATATATATATATATATATATATATATATATATATATATATATATATATATATATATATATATATAATTCATGTTCTATGAGAATGAAATTTTTATGTAAGAACATGAGAATAAATATGAATCATTAGATTTTAAAATAAATGGTGGAGATTATGTGTGGTTATTGTTTTTCTCTCTCCTTCATTATTAAAATAAATAATGGAGGAGAGAGAAAAAAAACTGACACATAATTTCCACCTTTTATTTTAAAATCTAATGGTTTAAATTTATTCTCATGCTCTCACATAAAAATGACATTCTCATATCCATTGAATAATTTCATTTTACGTTCATTCTTATAGTTTTTTTTTTATAAGCAAATTGTATAGACAGGAGTACTAGGAGTACTCCAACCTATGGGTGACAATTGAATCCATTAAGTAGAAATTCATCCAATCCATCCAATAAAAAATCCATCAAATCCATCAATTATCTATAAAATTAGTTAATGGATTGGATTCAATCCATCCCATTAGAATCATGGATTAATCCAATCTATCCACTAAAATTTTCAAATCCATTGGATTATTTTTATAGTAAATTTTTTTTATTATTTTAAAAAATATATATCATAAAATATAATTAAAAAACAAATAATTTTCTCTTTCTCATATTTTCTTATAAAAAATATTAGAATTAAAAAAAAACTTTCTATGCTCCAATTTTACTATTTTTAAATTTTGTTTTAGATGATTTTCTTACAAGTATGATTCAAAATGTATCAATGAGAGTTTATTAATATTTTTTTCTATCGGAAAGTTAATTTTAATGATCAATATCATATTAATAATTTTACAATCTAAATTTTATTTAATTTCGATCATAATAGATGATAAATTAATTTTTTCATTTAGTAGCTTTTATCATCAGTTTACTTTATACCCACTAATACTAAGTGATTAGAATTACTGCATGTTAATTATAAATTAGGTTGTTGTTGTTGTTACTGTTACTACTTTATACAATTACTTTATATTATAGTATTTATATTATATTACTGCATGTTAATTATTGATTACAATTTTTTTTAAAGAAAGTGAATAATTATATTTTATTACTTCTAGATTTTCTTAGTTAGACAGATAGAAATTTAATAGATAGAGTGAGAAATTAATGAAAACAATTATTTAAAAGATCATGGGTATGAATTTTGAGAGAAATAAAAAAAAATTATTGAAAAAAAATTATTTTAAAAATATAGTTTTTATAAAATTTAAAATTTAAAATATTTTTTATGGATGGATGGATATCCGTCCATTATAAAGAGGTTAATGGATGGACCGGGTGAATTTTATTCTTAATGGATGAATTGGATTGGATTTTCTTGAAAAAAATTTAATGGATTGTTTTGATCCATCCACTAACGATCCAATCCATATCCATCCATTTTGCCACCCCTACTCCAACCCAAATACAAAAACAAACAACCAAGACACTACATTACAAGAAATCCAAAGGGTGCGAAGCCCAATCGTAGTAACTACACCCGAAATTCCTCTTTTCTTACCCAAAGCCAGCCACCACCAGGATATAAAAACTATTCTAAGGAAAATTGAATCTAAATCAAAAAATTCTCCATTAAAAATTATGATATTTCTTGACTGCCTAATAACCCAACAAGTAGCATACCCCACCATACATGCGTTATTGACAGAACAAATCTTGGAAATCCTCCCAAACCACTCCTTCACAAATTCGATGCAATCTCCATGAACAAGCGGCTTAATACCAATCCATTTCCCAACTCTATTCCAAATTTGTAGAGTTTTCAGACAGTGACAGAACACATGTTTATTATCTTCCATAACTAGGAAACAAAACGCACATACACAGTCATGTGGGTTGGAAATTATACTTCTACTAAACAAATTGGTCCTAGTAGGAAGTCTATCAACCAATAACCGCCAACCAAAAATCTTGACTTTCAGCGGAATCGACGTTTTCCATAAAATGTCTAAAGCAATACTCAAATTCTAATTTGATTCAATTGAGATTTCTTCATCCTTATACCTATGATAAAAATAATCAACAGTGTACACTTTTGAAGAGCTCCACCTCCAGTTTATGTCGTCATCTCCTTCCATGACAGGCCTCAAAGCATTCAAAACCTTCCATAACCACCCCGTATTCCTCCATCCACCCGCCTGATTAACCAACATGTTTTTGTCGACAGTAGCCTCGAACAACAGCGGAAAAGAAGTACATAAAGAGCCTACTTCTGCCCAACCATGCTTCCAAAACAGACAGGAATTCCCCCTTCCCAATTTAATCCTGATACCGTCAAGAAAACTGCCCCTGTGCATGTCATCCTTTAACCTGAGGATATCCCGCCACCATAGCGAGTGAAACCTGTTATCCAACGGTGTTTCCCAAACCAGCAGATCTGAACTGACACACCATATTTCTCTCTAATAATTCTAGACCATATAGTATCTTTATCTTTTATTAAACGCCAATGCCATTTTGCTACCAAAGCTTAGTTGAAAACACTAATATCCCGAATGCCAAGACCACCCTTCTCTTTCGCACTGCAAATAGTGTTCCAACTCACCCACGCAATAGTTCCTTTTTCAGTTGTTCTTGACCATAAGAAATTTCGCTGAATCGCACGAATTTTATTAATAACAACCTTTGGCGCCAGAAAAAACGAAAACCAATGGATAGGTAAATTCGCAAGAACCGAATTAATGAGTGTCACCCTTCCCCCTATTGATAACATCCTACCACTCCAAGTTGCTAGTCTGCTTTTGAAAATGTCAATTAAAGGCCTAAAAAACAACTCCTTCTTATGATTTCCCCATACTGATAAACCAAGAAATTTGAAAGGAGTAACACCAACCCTGCATGAAAGAAATTGAGATGCTGCACTAATAAAATCAGAATTGACTCCTATCCCAATAATACAACTCTTCTAAGCATTAATTTTAAGGCCCGAAACCAACTCGAAACCCCGAATAACAGTCTTAAACCCCCATAAATTAGCCCAAGATGCATCACAGAAAATCATGGTATCATCCGCAAACTGTAACAAATTGTAATCGATATTGTTACTAATCGAAAAACCTATTAGTTTGCCCAACCTGCTGCTTCTGCAGACCAACAGGGCCAGACCTTCAGCTACCAAAGCAAATAAAAACAGCGACAAAGGATCCCCTTGACGCTACCTTTCATCCATTTAATCCACCTAGAACCAAATCCCGCGGCTTTCATCAACGAAATTAAGAATTCCCAATCGACGCAATCATACGCCTGCTCAAAGTCCAACTTCAACATAAGACAAGACTTTTTCTTCCTCTTCACCAAATCAATTAACTCATTGAGAACTAACACCCCGTCAAGAATGTTTCGACCTGGAATAAAAGCAGTCTGAGAATGGGCAACTATTTTACCAATAACTGTGAGAACAAGATTTGGTTCTGCAATTTTATCTCTAAGTTTTGATGATACCAAATGAGTATTTTTGTATGAACAATTTTGTATAACTAATGTTTGTTATTTGTGAGAATGTAACAAACAGGTTATGCTTCCGTAAATTGGCGCGAACACAATGCTTAAAGTAAAATACTCCGCCTACACACTCTGATTTAAAAGGAAAAGAGAACGGGTTCTGAAGATCTGAAGACATAAGTTCTGATCGAACGAAGTCCAGATGCTAAAGTCCTAAGCTCTCTAAATTAAGGTTCTGAAGACCTAAATCAAGTCTCTACTCATGCTTCAACCAAATACTATCAGAAGCCTCTGAAGATATGAAGACAATGCACCAAGCGATCGAGGTTCTGAAATCCAAGTACTAAAGACTCTGAAGATTCGAAGACTTGAGAATCTCAAGAACCTAGCTAAGTTTTCCCTTCTTACTCATGCTCGTAAAAGCCTCTGAAGTTGAGAAGCCAAGAAGACAAAGCTACATAGTACAGCTGCACCTTAATTCAAGTGAAAATATCTTGGTAACAGTGCAACGGTACAATCAAAGATATTCTGACAAAAACAGGACACGTAGCACGCAAAAGTTTTTATCTGTCCTCACGCTTCTAGCCGTCAGCCTAGTTAAGCTATCATGATTACATTTCAAGGGCTCTTTCTACACGGCTATAAAAGGAAGCAAAAGACTTGAAGAAAGAGATATACGAACGCTACTGCAATACTCTCTCTATCTGAAATCTTTCTTAAGTCATTCTGGTCGAAAACGTGTTTACATTTTCAGCTTGTATAGAAGCATTTCTTTGTAAATGAAATTTATTCAAACTTAGGTTTGTGTTCCTTGAGAAAGACCTGTGAGGTTGCATTTCTTGAGAAGTCTAAGTCGTGTGTCTTAGAGGTTGTTCCTTGAGTAAGACCTGTGAGGTTGTATTACTTGAGAAGTCTAAAAGTTGTGAGTTTTAGAGGTTGTGTTAGTCACCAGCGGTTTGGCTCGTGCATTGTACTGATTTGATTGAATAGTGGATTAAGACCTCGTTGAGAGAGGCAAAATCACCTTGGCGGGTGGACTAGACTAGCTTGAGTGTTTCTCAAGTGAACTAGTATAAACATAACGTGTCATTGTGTCGTGATTCAAAAGAGTTTTTATTGATAAAAGAAAGAGTCTAACAAAAGTAAGTTTTAATAAAAGAAACAATTTTAGTTTGAAAAACCAATTCAAACCCCCATTTCTTGAGTTTTTCACACCTTCAATAACCTTCTTCAAATGAGCAGCTAAAAGTTTCGAAAGAATTTTATATATACACCCAATCAAACAAATCAGCCTGTAATCTTTAAGCCCTTGGGGATTCTCTACTTTTGCTATCAGGGCTAAAAAAGAAGAAGCCATGGACTTGGGTAACTTAACAGTATAATGAAATTCGACAATGCAATTGACGAAATCAGTACCAATAATGTCCCAACTCCTTTTGATAAATTCAAGGCTAAAACCGTCCGGACCAGGGCTTTTCGTACTGTCTCAATTGAAAACAGCCTCACGAATTTCATCAGCAGAAAACTCCTTCTCTAAAAAACTTCTGTCATCTGAGTTTAACTTTGGTAATTCATCAACTTTCAATCTTGATCTCCTCACTTCAACTTTGGAAAATCTGGCCTGATAGTAGTCCTTGATAAAGTCCTTCACCTCCCGCACCTCTTCAATCATACCACCCTCAGTTTAAAATATAGAAATTGTGTTTCTACAGCTGCGAGATTTCAACAGAGTATGGAAATAACGCAAATTAATGTCACCATTTCTCATCCATTTCACTCTAGCCTTCTGATTCAACATAATTTCTTGAGAAATCAACTTGTTCCACAATTCTTCTTTAGCTATCCTATAACTCTCAGCAAACTTCAAAATGTCAGAGCCTCCACAAAAGTCCACCACATCATCCAGCTTCTCTATAGCCTGACACTTCTCATCAATTTCCAACTCCGCTATACCAAAAATAGCCTCATTCCACCATCTCAATCTCCCTCTTAGATATTTCAATTTCTCACTCAAAATGAAAGTTGTTTTCCCTTTCACTTTGCAAGTCTCCCACTCAATCCTAATAAACTTAAAGAAATCAGGATGATCCAACCAACAAGAAAAGAACTTGAAAGGTTTCGCCCCCCAATTTTTGAAATTTTCCCTAATCCAAATTGCCCTATGATCAGACACATCTTTCTTGCCCACCTGTTGAGCAACCAGGCTCCACCTATCAATAATACCACCAGAAATGAGGAATCTATCAATTCTTCTTTTACACAATCCATTGTCTTTGAACCAAGTGAAACTGTTCCCAACTACCGACAAATCGATCAAATCCATATCTTCAATGAATACGGCAAAATCTTCCAACTCCGACCACCTAATTCTCCCCAATCCTACCCTCTCTTTAGGCAACTTGATGGAATTAAAATCCCTTGCTAAGATCCATTCTCCACCAACATACCTATTTTTAAGGACCACTAAATCTGCCCAAAGATCTTGTCTCCCTACCACATCACACGACGCGTAAATGTTAACAAAATAACAATTTACCTCCTTCCACCACGCATTGATACCTATGTAACCACAACCTTTGAAGCTGAAAAATTGGAATTATGCAATCTTTATTCCAATGGCATTCAAAGCAGACCAAACACATTCCCCACTGCCCCACAAACTTCTAACCAACTCATCCGTCATTACCCCAATTTTTTATTCTTGAATGAAACACAAATCCGGTTTCCCTTCCATAAGTGTCTTCCTAATTCTTCTTCTTTTTAAAGAACTACCTCCTCCTCTAATGTAGTAAGATATTATATTCATGGATAACGATTAGCCGCCCCCGACTTTCTCAAGAAACTCTTTCTTGTGTCTTTCTTCCATACCACATATCATACCCTCATAAACCCCATCCTCTTCATCACCTTCAATTCCAATCTCTTTCATCGCATGCCAAACTTTTCCAGACATTCCGCCCAAAGCTCTTAAAACCCTAAAATTACCTTGAATAAAATCTAAGTCATTCAAGGAATCGCCACTCACCAGAGATACCTCAGGTTAATTAGCAAGGTTCTTGATCTTCTTCTCTTTCTTCTCGCCTCTAGCCTTTACCTCAACTTTTGTAGAAGGATCCACTGTGTTTATGGAATGGATCAGAGTTGAGAAATACGAAGGCTCATAAGGAATTTTAATATTATCACAAATCTCCTCCAAACCCTTCTTCTTTCTAATTTTTTATTTGTTCAAAGAGTTACAAGGCTCATTCCCAATAGAAAATTGAGAGATAGGATCTGACTCGCTTGTAATAGGGCCCAACGACTTCTCACAAGGCCCAACAACTTCCTTCACCAAACTCACTGGGTCCAAGTCCAATCCACCTTTCTTCAAAGAATCCTTGGGAGATGATCCAAAAATCTCAACCGAGTAGCTTCTGTCTATGGAACAGCCTACTTGACTAGGTAAATGAGCCACCTGATCCATCTCGTCAACTGACAACCTTAAAACCTTAAAAGTTGTTGGGGACATAACCTGCATTGAATTGTCTCTAAAACCCAAAACCACATTTTCCTTCAGTTTCTTCTGCCCCGCCGACCCTATTATCCTTTGTTCATCTTCACTACCTACTTCCCTAGATCCATTGACTTCTGAAACATCCTTATCAATATCCTTCACCTCTTCTTGAAAACTATGCCTCTCAGAAACATCGTCCTCCTCGTTCTCCGTGTCACCCCTTCCAACCCCATTGAAGTTACTTGGATCGCCTTCCTCCTCCTCCGTTTCATCTTCTTCAGAAAAACTAGCATTTGACTTTTGAGAAAGCTCCCCGAACTCTCTAGCTCCAAACACTTCTTCCATTAGCCTTATACGATAAACTTGCTTATTAATGACAATGTTGAAGGATTCATTCACTGTAAAACTGCACCTCGACTTCACTAACATTCTCGCTACGTCCACCTTCAAGAGTTTTTCCGTCCTCATATCACTTCTTATGAAAACGCCTATGGTACCAGCTATGGCTTTAAGGATTTCCTCTTTCCAAGCGAAAGCTGGTAAACCATAGCAGTTTAGCCATAATAACCGATCTTGATCTACATCAGAAGCCTTCCACGGATGAACCTCCAAAAACCACCTCTTCACCCACTCGTTGTCTTCTTCTAAAAAAGACTTAATACTTCCTTCTTCAGATTCTTCTAAGAGACAAAGCATCGCCCCAAAGGCAATGCTTTAATTTAAAAATATCCTTCCATATTAAGAGCAAGTTGCACCTCATACGTACTTCCTGGTTTGATCACCGTTCCCACAAAGGCCTTATCAAACCTACTCAACTCAGAACTATCTACAGTGAAATTCAATTTCTCTGGAACAAAGCTCATATCACCAAGGTTGTTCCTACCTAACTTCTCTCTTCCCTTGCCTTCGTTATCTAATGTTCTATTTTTAAACTGAAAAATCCATAACTTCCTCCTAACTGCATGCGCATAATAATTCCTTCCCCGTAATCCACCTGTATTATCTGTCTCCATATAGTTGTCTCTCTCTACAACCACCTTCTTACAGTGTTCAAAAGTTGCCCCCTTCTTCTCCAGATTAAGCTTCCCCAAATCATCTTTATTCAATAACTCTCTGTTGAACTTTGGTATATTTGCATTAATCTTTTTCCCATTGATGAAAATACTGTCAAGATCAGCTGCCAAGGTTCTTGCGTTCTCAACACTCCTAAACCAGACAAAGCCATAACAAGCTCCTCTCTTGTCCCTTTTCTTAGGTATGAACACCTCTGTTACCAACCCATGTTCCTTGAAGACCTCAAACTTATCCTTTGTTGTAAATCTTTCTGGGAACTTCGAGAAGAAGAAAGATGTTTCCTCCACTCCATCCTCATTCTTCCCCTTACCCTTCTTCTCTGTCCAGATTGACAGATTGTCGTTCCTAAAATTTCCAACCTTTTTCTTCTTAACAACAGACCATCCATTACCCATAGACTTTGACATCCTCAGAAAAAACACAAGAAAACTCCAACAACAGAACTAGAAACACCACCGTAACAAGGACCCTAGCCCTAAGGCTAGGAGTTTAATCCAAAATTACAGTGAGCCTCAAGAACAGTTAAAGAATCTTGTATTTGCTCAACAAAAGCAACCTAGTATGTACTTTAATTCATTTTCATAATACATCGTCGTTGCTCCTCAGTATAATTTTTGGCGTCAATGTATGAAATTCCAAGTTTACTCACTGTTGAATGTGGAGTTTTTATTCTTATATATATAGTCTTCATATTACTTTCATAATATGCATTGAATAATTTATTAATTTATTATTATTTTATTTGTTTTTCAATCATATTTTGTTTTTGACATAAATACTTCTTCAAACAACATATTGTATTTTTAATATTTTGGAAATAAATATATCGATAATTTTTAAAGATATTAATTTTATATTATTCACTAAATATTTTATTTTTTTTTATTTTAAATATTATTTTAAATCAGTTATCATTGATCACAATTAAATATTAATGTATTTGCGTTTGAATTTAAATAAAATGCACAAATATATTAGATAGCCTTTCTTATTTGCATTTAGGTTTGATATAAATTTTAACTATTTTCTTGATATATCATTTACCATACTCAAAACAAATATGTAAGGAAAATACTTTGCAAGAAACTATAATTTTTCCATAAAAGATTTATGTTTAAAAATAAGTTATTTTTTCCAGCAATAATAAAATTGTAGCGAAAGGATAATTTATTACAACGACTTCAATTAGTCGTTGCTACATGTATATTTAAAATTATACTACTTTTAGCGATACTATTTGTTGTTGGAATAAGTTATTTTTTCTATAAATAATATGATATTTGAGAGACATATAAAGTTATTACAACAATTAATATTAGTCATTGCAATATGCATGTTAAAAAGTTGAATTATATTTAGAGACTATAATAATTGTTGCGATAATTCCTTTTCACAGTGATAATATGATTATGATTGTCGAGAAAAAATAATAATTTATTGCTACGACTTACATTAGTCGTTGCAATATGCATATTAAAAAGTTGAATTATTTCCAGCGACAGTAATAATTGTTGCGATAAGTCACTTTTTTCAGTGATAATTTGATTGTTGAGAAAAATAGTAACTTATTACTACGACTTAAATTAGTCGTTGTTAGATGCATGATTTTGTCAACATATTGAAAGTCGCTGCGAAAAAGTTGCTACCAAATATCTTATTTCTTGTAGACGTAATGACAATTTTAAAAAAGGAATATATCTTTCCCCTCGATTTTGTTCATAAATCGAGAGGTATATGACGCTAGTTTTGAAAATATAAAAAAGCTATTGATGGGGATCAAACCAATGAGAATTTCAACTATCCCCTCGGTTATTGTAAAACTGAGGGGTAAAGTGGTATTTTTTTATGATGTCCTTCGTTACCTTACCTCTATAACCGAGGTTAAATCAACTTAATCTCCGGGGTTGAATGTGTTTTTGTAGTAGTGGATGTTATTTTTGGATACTTTGACACTAAAAGTCAATTTGCTGACATTGTTACAAAACCATTGTCATCAGATTCCTTTCACTAACACTATTTTGTAGCAAATCATAGCTTTACAAAACTACAACGGCATGTCTCTATAACCCTTGTATCCGGTTTACATCATTCTATGTGTTTGTTCTAGAGTTATGCGTTGGTTTACTTATATCCTCCTTATCTTACTCATTCATCTCTACCTCATGTCTTTGATTATTCTTATTTGCATTTAAGTCTTTTTTTAAACGTGTGTTGCTAATTATGTGCATTTGAGCGTTTATATACTTGTTCATGTATTATTTTATATTGTTAATGCATTTCTTGACATACAAGTTTTGATCACTTAATTGTTAGTTGTTGAATGTTGGTGTTGTATGCCTATTTGCATTTTGTTGCTCGTGACATGTCTATCTCCTTGTTCAATATGATATATTTGTTGTTGTATATGCTTCTTAGCTATTTAGATCATATGTTCATTGGAATTATTTGTTGGTGGTTGTTTACTTGAGTTTAGTCGCATTTCAATCTATCTCTTTTTGATATTGTTAAAGGGGAAGAAGTTGTAATGAGTCTAGAATTGTTTTATGCTTTTTTATGCTGTAAGTGGTTTGTGTGCAACGTTTTAGGGGGAGCATAAGTATTTTTTGTGTTATACTCAAAGTCGACTTAATTCCAAGAGAAAGCTTGCCAAGAATGAAAAAATGTGAGATTGTAGTTGCATGTCCCTAATTCATTCAGGGGGAACACCCCATTCCGGTAATTTTGTTACTTGTCTTATCACTTTCATCTTTGATTTAATTTCAATTATTGAGTCTCCTTCATGAGTTCATGTCTTTGAATCATGTTTGAAAAGATTTGTTTTTAGCATTCATAAACCATTGGTTAGGTTTGATATTGATATTGATGTTTTTGGTCAATTGCATAAGTAAGTAGAATAAAAACCTTCTATTTTTTTGATTTGAGTTGGATACAAGAGGAAATCTCGAAGTGCTTTTAAAACTTTGAAAATTTGAGATTTTATGTGTTTGATTCGAATCATGAAAATCAAACACACTTTCTGATTCAAATCAAATTGGACAGAGGAAAAACTGAGATTTTTTAACAATTTGATTCGAATAATTTTTTACACATGATTCAAATCAGTTTCTTATTGGTGACATGCGCTTGATTTGATTCAAATCAAATATTCTACATGATTCCAATCACACAGTTTTTCAGCATTTTCCAATTGGACCTGTTGCATTTTATCCGAATCATTTTTTGCACATGATACGAATCACGAGGTACTTGATTCGAATCACATTTTTCTCATGATTCGAATCACCTGACAAATGTTCAAAACTATGTGTTTTCTTTTATTCCAAATCATTTGTTCATTTGATTCAAATCATGAATTGCTCTTGATTCAAATCTAATTGACTTTTTCAACCATTTTCAGTGCTTAATCTCAAGCACATATACAACCTTTTTGTTATCATTTTTCTCACAACATCTTATCATAATCAACATTGTGATTTAGTGAAAAATCTATTTCATGTGTTTAAAATGTTCAAAGTCTTGCAAAGATATTCCCGCATCTTCAACTTCAATTTGATTCAGATCTTGATAACGAGAGATTTGTAAATGATTGAAGGAGACGCATCCTTGAAACTAATCATTCTTGGATATTTGGTTGAGTTTTTTAGGTTGTTTGCAAGATTGAGGTGAATGTCAATGGTGATGACAAATTCTATTGAAAAGAAGTAGGTTCTTCTCTCCAGAATTGCCTTAGTAGTGATTGTGTGGAAGGCTACGGATAAGGTGGAGTTCTTCTCAAATCTCCAGAAAATTCACCGCTCAAGGAATTGTTAAGATAAAGGGGTTGATTGCTACACATGAATGCTTGGAGAAGATTGTTGATATTGGAATATTCAAGAAGCGTAATTCAAGAAAAACTACGTAGAAGAGTTTGGTATTGCGCTATATACAAGTCAAGATCCAGATAGGAGATTTTTATTTTCTCAGTTGTGTTATGGATTGGTGATTGTATGAACTCTTGCAAATATTTGTCAAATAACAAGTATACAGGTTTCAATGGAAAACGATTGAAGAATGCACGTAGGCAAAGTAAGGACGAACACTGAGACACTATAAATCTCGACGTCATCACTATCTCTTAGTCTTGCATTTTATTTCGTAGTATTTACATCCTTAGGTATTTCAATTCTAGCATAGTTGATCATTGATTCAATTGATATCGATTTATTAAGTTAGCCTTAGGTTTTGTTAGAATTGGTTACCGTGCTAAGCTGGATCGGTGATTAATATTCTGAGAAACAAATTGACATTAGAATTCTATACATTGAATCATGTTGGTATTTGAAGTCTGGAAGTTCCCTACAATGAATCATGTGTTCTCCAAATGTATCTAAACACGCCTTGCGACAAATAGAGTGAACTTCATTAATGAAAAATAAGGGAAGTATAAGGCAGTATCTCAGAATAGTACGGTAATCCGCAGTGACATAGGACTAGCAATGAGAAAGTCCTGAGCATGTGCGGCTTGCAAACAACAAAAAAATATTTTCTGTTTTGTGGTCATATCAAAATTTACATTCGTATTCTGAACACTTTTATTGAAAAGAGAACTCGTCAAAATATATTGTGCATAATCGAAAATCTTTTTTCTAATTAAACTACTATGGTCAAAATCGAAAATCGAAACACTAAGACCATCTGTGTCAAAATCAAAGTTCACAATAAACAAAAATGTATAATCTGTTGTTTATACCTGCCAAGTGTCAATTGGTCTTGTTGGTCGGAAACCATTTCAACGAGATTTCATAAGTTTTGATAGAGACTTAGCATTCTGTATGAGCTGAAAAAGATCATTGGCTTCCTATGACTTTAATTTCTTGGTGCTTTTGCTTTTTTGTACTTACCTCTATTCTCATTTATTTTATGATTATTACTATATACTCCCTCCGTCCCAAATTATAAGACGTTTTGGATTTTTCACACAAATTAAGAAACTTAATTATTACTTTATGGGAAAGACAAATTATGTATAACTTTACAGTAATGCCCCTCATAATTATATAGGAGAGAGAAATTAAAAGAGTTAAAAGAATAAATAATAATAAATATTTGAGGGTATATTGGGAAAGATGTCATTTATATTGCATTGGGAATGTAAGGTGACTTATAATTTGGGACAAATTTTTTTAGCAAAGTGACTTATAATTTGGGACGGAGGGAGTAACATGTTTAGGACCACACTTTTTCTTGTTTGAAATTCTCTCTCTTTTTACAGTTTATGACATAATAATAATAATGAACCATGTTGTTGTGCTGACACCAGCACTTTAAGTTGTTACTCCATTTTTACAAATGATTGTTTATAACGAAGCTCAGAGAAATGTTTGCATTGTGCCAAACAAAGTCACAAAGTTGGCAGAGAATTGATAAGTCATATTAGTAATATGACAAAAAAAAAATCATGCTGTTTAATAATCATGTGAAATCATGACACATCTAATTAACAGTTTGTTAAAAGTCACTTTCTTCATAATAAATTCTAATTTTTTTTTTGAAATTTTAATTTGATCAAATAAATCAAAGAAAAACTTTTATCGAGATATTGTTAGATTCAAAGAATATTATGGATTATTTTTTTCTTTTAATCATCAAGACCAATACGAACAAGTAGTCTATAATTTGAAATTTTAAGAGTATTTTAGCATATTTTTTTCACAACTTTTTAACAGATATATAAACTTATATATATAAACTGGTAAACTTGAAGTAAGTTTTCTACCGTCTTTAAAACAAGTAAACTTGAGAGAAGTTTAGTGGAAATCGTACAAGAAAACTTGTATCAAGGTCACATGTTTTGTATTTTTGTTTCTAATATTTTTGTGTTGTTCTCGTGTAGTAAATATAGAGATACATGTGTTATGTGGCAAAGAGTGTTTATTTGTACATACAACTGATGTATTCACTACCGATCAAATGTTTGATACTCAGGAAGTTGTACAACATTGGGTTATATAGGTTGAAATTAGAAACTATGTTACTCATTACACCATAGGCAAGGAAAAAGAGATGAATTCAAAACTAACTATAAATTGTGACAAAGGTGAATCAAGATAAGGTGGATAGTTCCTAACTTCAATGTCAATATTATTTAGATTATTCCCAAGACAACTTTTGTTGGCTCTGTGGAAAACTTTAGACCCATAGCCATTGCCAACTTCAAATTCAACCTCATATCCAAAATATTAGTTGACAGGTTGGCCAAAATCATGCCATTCAGGGTGTTTAAAGATAAAAAAAAAGTTTCATTTAGGGAAGAAAGATCAAAGATTGCTTATGTCTTTCTTCTGAAGTGGCTAATCTTTTGAATAAGAAAACTCATGTTGGAAATTTGGCCTTTATAGTTGATATCTCTAAGGCCTGTGACGCTGTTGTTCTTTTTAGTGGTTGTATTTGGTAAAATTACATGCGTAGTTCAAGATGTATTTTTTGATGAAAATCTACTATCTATATATACAAATTCAATTGCATGAACTTCCTAAATTGCCCTTTTCATCACAATTTATTTACACTATCAAAAGGACATTTTAGTAATCAACTAATGTTTACTTTTTTCATTCTCATTTACTACTACAACATGACAAGTGACACTCATTCTCTCTCTTCATTAAAATTTCAAAATTTTCTCACATTTATTTTTCCCACACTTTCTAACTTTTATTTTATTTTATTTATTTATTTATTATCACTAAAAAGTGCTAATAATTTATTTTTTTATTTATTTATTATCACTAAAAAGTGCTAATAATTTATTTTTAATCAACAATTGTTTTAATTTGTTATACCAAATCCTTTTTAAAATATTAATTTTTTTTCTTTCTCCATCTCACAATTTTTCTTCTTCTTTTGATATAATTATTTAATACAATTAAATTTATATGATTAATGTTAATTTTATAATTAAGTAAATAATTTTAAATTTTGCATTTGTATCTAAATACATTTTATATCACACCTATTTTTTATTTTATTTCACGGGTTATTATCAGCACAATGTATATTTTATTTTTATCAACAATTTGTCTTGATTTGAAATACAAAATCTTTATTTCAAAATAAAAAAAAAATATTTTTTGTCTTTCTTCATTTCACGAGTTTTTTTTTTCTTTTTGCATAATTACATTTGTATATAAATACATTTATATTGTATCAAATAAACTTTCTATTTCACGGGTCACTATCACCACAATACATATTTTATTTTAATCAATAATTACCTTAATTTAAAAGATAAAATCATTATTTTCAAATATTAAATATTTTTTTTATCTCACGAGTCCATTTTTTTCTCTTTGTATTTTAATACAATTGAATATATATAATCATTGTTTATTTTAAAATTAATATCTAATTTCATATTTAGATACATATATAAATATATTTTATATCATTCTAAATTTATATATACATTTAAATATCTTTTATACCATATCAAACAATTTTACCCGTGCGGGAGCACGGGTATGTTACTAGTACAACATATGAAATAAGATATTCTAGCATGTGTACAACATCTATCCTCAATAGAAGATAAATTCAGTGAATACATTTGTAAGCACATTTTTGATTTGGTTCTAAGGAGAATTGTCATTTATAATTTGTATCTTTTAATAATATGTTATTTAGTAAGATTTTCTAAAATATTTATTAAGACTAAATTAATTTAAACGAAGATTTAATATTGAATGAAGATCAAATCAAATCAAATCATTTTGTGGATGTTTTTAAAGCAAATCAAATCTAGTTGTTTTGAAATCTAATGACCATTGGAAAAAAAAACCAGAAGATGGACTGCTATTTAAAGAGACTCACCGTACCTTTGAAGACACAAGAAGCAAACATTGAAAATCTAGCGTGTTTGAGTTTTAGTTCTTTTGAGTCTTTATATTGTTGTTTGTTGTAAATCTCTAAAAGAAGCCTAATATGAATATTCAAGGCATAAAGGTGGATTATTAGTTGAGTTGTAATTCAACATTTGTAATCTTTTGAAAGCATTGATCACTAGGGTAGTGATTGGGATAAAGTGAGAGAGGTTCTTATATTTATGAGAAATCCTAAATAGAAAGACACATGTAGTATTAGGAAGTAGGCATTGAACAAGGGTTGTTCATCTAAGACTAATTGTACTAATAGTATTGAGAGTGAATTTTCTTTCAGGGGTTGGAAGTCTCCAGATGTAGGTTGAAATTCTGGCCTATATATCAGATGTCCTATCGAGATGTCGAGACACTGATATACGACAACAATGAACAAGTTCAATACAAAAGTGTGCAGAAAATGTAAAGAACACCAGAAATTGTTAACCCAGTTCGGATCTAACTATCCTACATCTGGGGGCTACCAAGCCAGGGATGAAATCAATATTCGATAGTACCAATTCACTGATAACCACACTCGGTTCAATCAGCTCACTTAATCACTACCCTTCCTATGACTTCTACCTAAGACTCCCCTATGTATGAGGCCCTCCTCAAATCCCTCTTCAATCACAACCCGTGACTGGTTCCTTACAAGACAAGTAACAATGGTCGAAACACAAATTCTCAATACTTCACAGCTTATGAGAATTATCACACAGCTACTCAATGCTTAAAAGCTTATGAGCAACCTTACACAACTTACACTACAGTCCTTATACTGTTATCATAAGATACCAGTTAGGCTCACAGAATACAAGCACACAACCCTAAAAATACATGTAAGTTCGACACCTAAAACTAGGTTTACATCAGTCAATATATAGCAATTAATCTGGACTGAATTGGGCTTCCAAAAACGCAGCAATTAGACTGCTCACAAATCTGCAAAAATAACTCCAACAAAATAGGTCTTCAATCCAAAGTTTCCTATTATGTCTCCATAATTAGAAACAGCAGCAAATCCGAAAACCAACAAATAACCACAATCCAAAAATGCTTTGGATGCCACATAGGATAACCAAATATTCACAAAATATTCAGTAACAAATCATAGTAACAGAATCTGCATTTAAAACTGACTTCACAGCGCGATGTCCTATGAGCAGTCATGGAACATCTTCATTCGACATGTTGAAAGCAGCCACTTAGAACATTATGATGCAACATCTTGCTGCTATAATAGTTTTAGCAAAATAAATGCCAACCACAAAAGCACAGAAATAACATTCTCCCCCTTTGGCTTATTTTGGCTAAAACTACACACACACACAAACTTGTGAAGAAGCACAAATAAAAATATCCAGAGATCAGACAGCAGCGAAAACACAAAAAAAATCCAGCATAGCAGCACTCCCCTTCAGCTGCATATAAACACTCAGTACAGCAAACAACTCATCATAGCAGCACAAAAAAAACTCCCCCTCAACAGCAGCAACAATCCACATTCTCCCCCTCAACAGCTGCAGCAGCACACAAGCACACATAATTTACCTGCAGCACACACAATCTACCTGCAGCACACACAAGCACATAACAATGCTGCTCCCCCTCACACTTACTACTCCCCCTTTTTAGCCACAAATATGACAAAGAGAGGTCATAGACAAATGTAAACATATTACAGCAATATATTGTTCAAAACCAAAACAGAATTAAGTTGTCCTAAAAGAAAAACAGAAAATAAACTTGCAGATAGCCTATAGCTATTCAGCACTGTCCTCTTCATCAGCAACCTCATCACTTTCACCTTCAGATTCAGAGGCACCATTCTCAGAACCAGAATCATCAGACTGCTGGACACTCCTTCTATCAGACTCAGTAGATTCACCTTGTCCATCATCTTCAGTCAGCTCTTGATCTTTAGCAGCATTTCTCTTTTCAACCAAGGCCTTAATCAGCTGCTCGAGCTTTGCCTTCCTTGTTGTATCTCTCCTGATAGATTCTTCCAGCTCTTTGCAAGTTTCTTGCATCTGTGCAATGGCTTCATCATCAAGAGTGGCATGACTTGCAGTTGAGGAGGATGTCCCAACAACATTAGACATATGAACTCCACCTAGCAGCCTATAATGCAAAGTCATTGGAGGTTTTCTCTTGCTGACTTTGTCACTTCTTACTAAGCAGTCAGGAAATTGGTCCAGGATCATTCAACAGATTAAGGATGGAAAACATATGGGTAGCTTAACAGCAGATGAGCTAGCTTGCTTCAAAACTTGTTCAAAGATATATGCTCCAAAGTTGAAAGGGACCTTCTTTCCAATAGCATAGATGAATTTTCCAAGCATGGATGAGATGGTGGAAGTATGGTTGGTAGAAACCCAGTTTACCACCGCAATTCTGTGAAGGATAGCATATTTGACACTTAGCTTCCCAGAAGAGAGCTTTCCTTCATTTGGCCAAACTTTAATGCAACCACTTGTTATCTCCTCACAGATTTCATCATCTGTTGCTCCTAACTCAGCCTGATGGTCCGTAGGTCTCCCTAGAAAGTTATTAATCACTTTGGGAGAAAATTTCACAGCTTTGCCTCTTACATAGACTTTTCTGAGTTTTCTATTACAGTCTTCAGGGATACTCACAACAAACTCCTTAAGCAACTTCTCATAACATGGTCCTATGTCAAACACAGTCTTCATCAACCCAACAGCTTCAATAAGATCAACCACTTCCTTATACTTGTTGAAGTCTTTTCCCAGTTCTCTCTCTAAAGCTACTCTTCTTTGGCTGACAATTTTCCACCTATCAGTTTGCCTCTGAGACCTGACAGTTTGATCCTCCCTTCTCCCACTGATGTCCTGGACATCAGTTCCAGCATTTGACTCATTCAGGCCTGTGACCCTCCTTTTCTTGATTGGAACCACAACTTTACTCCATTGCTTAGAGGGACCTGCTCCAGCCTTTCTTATGTTACTCTCTTCATTAGCAGATTTCCTAATCATTTCTGCATCCTTTGAATTCTCAGCCACAATGGTATTCTCTTTTCTACTCTTGATTCTTTGTAGTATGTCAGCTATTGGTTCCTCATCAGAGTTTTTCTCAGCAACATTACTACACATCTCAGCCCTCTTCTTGCTTCTTCTTTCCCTAGCCACCTGAACTGGTATACAACTCTCAGTCCTATCAGTAGGACTATTATTTGTATTTCCACCCATGGGTGTTGGGACATCAGACCCGACATCTTTATCATCTTCACTAACAGCAATGGTGGCAAATCTTCTAAGACTCTGATCTCTACTGAAAACATTATCATCAAGAGTCCTACTATCATTCTTAGTTTCATCCATCCTCCTATTTGAATTCTTATCAGTAACATTTTTTCTAGGGTTTATCTTATCAGAATAAAACCTAGTAATCATTTTGTTTTTCTTCCTAGATGAAAGGGGTTTAGACTTCTTACTTGACATATTTTCATTCACAGAGTGGGAAACTGGTTGCTCACCTCTAGTGTCAGCAGGAACAACATTCAACGGGGCGATATCAAGAACAAGGTCTGTGAGTTTGATCATTCGGTGAGGATCATAGTCTTCATCATTGACTTGAGAAGTTCTTGAATCAACAGGAGAATCATGATGTTGAGACATTTTTTGTTGCTCACAAAATGCAGTATTGAAGAGAGTAAGAGCAAACCCTAGCGGAGAAGAGTTTTGAAAGAATAGGTCAGATGAAGTTTTTGCACTGTAGGATTGAAGTTGAAATGTGTTAGCTGGGCTATTTATAAGTTTTGGAAATGGGTCCTTATACACGTGCCATTCACAAGTTCTTTTGTTTAACACTTCCACAATAGTGTTTTCATCTTTCCACAAATAGCAATTCTCTGAGGTTCTTTCACCTCTCATAACAACAGAATTCTTTTCATCCATTTAAACATTCGTAGTTTGTAAAGATGACCCTAAGACCATGATCACACAACTGGCTTATGCTTATTAGGTTAGTATCTAATCCTTCAACAAGCAATACTTCTTCCAGAATTGGCTGTCCTGGACAATCCACTCTTCCAACACCAAGCACTTTTCCTTTTGATCCATTACCAAAAATCACCTCATTAGGAGCATGATACTTAACATCTGACATATATCTACTAACACCAGTCATATGTCGAGAACATCCACTATCAAAGAACCATTTTTCATCTGTAGAGACTCTGAAAGACTTGTAGTCCCTATGTTCTTTTACAATATCCTTTGAAGTCCATATCCTTTTTGTTTCAACCCTGCTCTTTTTTCTACTATACTGTTGCAGGGGTTTGGGATAACCATGTAGCTTGTAGCAAAAAGCTTTTATATGACCAAACTTCCCACAATGGTGGCATGTCCATCTTTGATTCTTTTTCTTTATGAACTTCTTCTGATGCCTGGGAGGATGTTGTAACATGTTATTCAACATCTTCAAACTTCTCTTATCTTGAACGGGTACTTCTTCAGATTTCTTTCCTTCATCTAATTCATTTGTACCTTCAAATCCAATACCACTGACATTTCTAGCATCTCTTCCTGACTTCAAAATTTCATCAAGTACATCAGAACTCCCATTTAACATTCTGACATTTTTGATCATGTTGTCCAGTTTTGAATTCAAAACATTTACTTCACTTTGTAGATCAACTATAGTAGACACATGCTCAGTATTCTCAGCTTTTAAATGAACAATAACGCATGCTTGTTTTTCTTTCTGCTGACATACTTCTTCATGTTCAATGAACAACTTCTTATAAGAGATAGCCAGCTCTTCAAAAGTAAGCTCTTCAGATTCTTCATCTGATTCACATACTCTTGTTAATGCCGTCACCAACTTTGCAGATTTCTCATCAGCTTCAGTTTCAGAATCATCTTCTGACCATGTCACAGATAATCCCTTCTTCTGTCTTTTGAGATAAGTGGGACACTCAATTTTTACGTGCCCAAATCCTTCACATTCATAGCATTGAACTCTCTTCCCTTGATTAGAGTCTTCTTCGGTTCTGGATCTTCTGCCTCCATCCTGGTCTTTGTTGATGTCGAGAGACTTGTTTTGAACATTTTCTCTTGACTTCCAGTCCATCCTTTTCAACACTTTATTAAATTGTCTTCCAAGCAACACTAGCTCTTTGGACACATCTTCATCTTTGACCAGTTTTCCTTCATCATCTGAGTCATCAGCATTCGACACAAATGATATAATCTTCTTCTTTTCAGCTTTCTCACTGAATCCCAACTCAAAAGTTTAGAGTGATCCCATAAGCTCATCCACCTTCATCATGTCAATGTCCTGAGCTTTCTCTATAGCAGTGACCTTCATATCAAATCTCTTAGGTAGAGACCTGAGAATCTTCCTGACCAGCTTGCTGTTAGACATCTTTTCTCCTAAAGCACTTGAGGCATTTGCTATCTCAATGATATTCATGTGGAAGTCATGGATACTCTCATCTTCCTTCATCTTCAAATTTTCAAACTTGGAAGTGATGAGTTGAAGCTTTGACATCTTCACCTTTGAGGTTCCTTCATGTGTGACTTTCAAGACCTGCCAAGCCTCTTTGGCAATAGTACAATGCTCAATCAGCCTGAAAATGTTTTTGTTGACGCCATTGAACAATGCATTCATGGCTTTAGAATTTCCAACAGACCCTTTGTAGTCAGCATCATCCCAGTCTTCCTCTTCCTTCACCACATCAGTAGGGGTGCCTTTTTCATCTTTAACCTTAAGGGGCTCCCATCCTTTGATAACAGCTTTCCATGCTTGATCATCCATGGATTTGATGAAGGCTATCATCCTTGGTTTCCAATAGTCATAGTTGGAACCATCAAGCAGAGGTGGTTTGTTCAGAAATCCTCCATCCTTGTCCATTGTACCAGAAAGTACCTTCCCTGAATCTCACCCGGAACTAAATAAGGGTGCAAGCTCTTGATGCCAATTGAAATTCTGGCCTATATATCAGATGTCCTATCGAGATGTCGAGACACTGATATATGACAACAATGATCAAGTTCAATACAAAAGTGTACAGAAAATGTAAAGAACACCAGAAATTATTAACCCAGTTTGGATCTAACTATCCTACATCTGGGGGCTACCAAGCCAGGGATGAAATCAATATTCGATAGTACCAATTCACTGATAACCACACCCGGTTCAATCAGCTCACTTAATCACTACCCTTCCTATGACTTCTACCTAAGACTCCCCTAGGTATGAGGCCCTCCTCAAATCCCTCTTCAATCACAACCCGTGATTGGTTCCTTACAAGACAAGTAACAATGGTCGAAACACAAATTCTCAATACTTCATAGCTTATGAGAATTAACACACAGCTACTCAATGCTTAAAAGCTTATGAGCAACCTTACATAACTTACACTACAGTCCTTATACTGTTATCATAAGATACCAGTTAGGCTCACAGAATACAAGCACACAACCCTAAAAATACATGTAAGTTCGACACCTAAAACTAGGTTTACATCAGTCAATATATAGCAATTAATCTGGACTGAATTGGGCTTCCAAAAACGCAGCAATTAGACTGCTCACAAATCTGCAAAAATAACTCCAACAAAATAGGTCTTCAATCCAAAGTTTCCTATTATGTCTCCATAATTAGAAACAGCAGCAAATCCGAAAACCAACAAATAACCACAATCCAAAAATGCTTTGGATGCCACATAGGATAACCAAATATTCACAGAATATTCAGTAATGAAATTCTGGTATCAGACGTGTGATGTTAAGGTGTGATGTCACAACAACACACTCTGCACAATGGACAGCAATAACAGTAAAATAACACCAAGAATTGTTGACCCAGTTCAGTTACAACCAACCTACTCTGGGGGCTACCAAGCCAGGGATGGAATTCACTACTTGTAGATATAATTTACAGACTCAACGACCCGTTGACAATCTCCTAAACTTATACTCTACTAATGACTTCCTACCTAAGAAACCACTTAGGTATGAGAACACCACTCAATCCCTTACAAACACTCAAAGAACCCACTTTGAGCACCCTTGATCTTACTTCACAGTTTCGATCAATTCAAACAACTCTCTTTGCTTCACAGCTTTAGAGAGGACAGAAACTTAACACCTATTCAAACCCTAGAATAGTGTAAATACAAGCACTTTAAACAAACTCTAGACATTAAGCCTTCTGCTCTTGATCTTCTGAATGTTTTCTGTACTTTTTCCTTTGGTCTTGTGCGCTTTATATAGCTCCTGAATTGGGCTTGGACTTGTCACAATATTTGATCAGATTTGTTAATTAAAACTGAATCTTCAAAACAGATTTTATCCCCAAAATCTTTTTAAATCTTCAACCTTTTAATTCTCCAACAGATCTGCAATCAAATCTCCCATGTAACAGAAAATATCTATCCCAAGATATTCTCATCCAATGAGTTAACCACTCTCCACAATTCCAGCTAATACGTGTGCCCTAATAACATATCCTGCTGTTATTAATTCTGCAGGTCTGATGTTACAACATCACCTGTGTGACATCAGACATCCATCTTCAGCATTTAACAACTTAACACAGCCCAGTGTTAAGACTTCAATGTTACAACATCAGCACCTTGACATCAACATTGAATAAACTTTGTTTTACCAAAATTCCAGCCAATCCAGGAACTATCAATTTCCCCTTTTGGCTAATTTTGGCTAAAACACTCTCTGCACTCTGCAAACAACTTCTGCACTCTGCACCTTCAGAGATTTCAGCAGTGGAATAATCTTCAGAAATTTGAAACTTATTAGCAGCAGATTGACACTTTGCATAGTCTTCATCACTTGATCTGCTGCAGCACTATCTTCATTATTGACAGCAGCCAATTGGTGCTCCCTCTCTAAAACATGAACCAGCATCACAGCTGTTCAGTAGCTCATTATGTGCAGCAATTTACTCCCCCTAGATGTCGGCTTGGCTGCACTCTTCACAAGTCATGATATCTTCAATACTCCCCCTCAATAACTGCATCACCACTTTTCAACTAAACACCTTTTAGCAGCATCTATCTCCCCCTTAATCTCTGCATCACATCAGCAGCATATGGCAATAAAACTCTTGACTATTTTGGCTATTTTCTCCCCCTTTTTAGCCACAATTAGGCAAACTTCTCCTGGCAGTTGACTACACATTTTCAGAATCACCTCAACTGCCCACAACCCCTCTAGCAGATTCAGTCTTCATAAATGCAGATTCCCAATTTGCTTCTTAACCTTTCAAATTGGTTTGCATCCAAGACTTTAGTAAATATGTCAGCCAGCTGGTTCTCTGTGGCTACATGTTCCAAGGTAACAACTTTTTCTTCTACCAGATCCCTTATGAAATGATGCCTTATGTCTATGTGTTTTGTCCTACTGTGTTGTATAGGATTTTTAGATATATTAATTGCACTCAGATTATCGCAGTACAAAGTCATAACATCTTGTTTAACATTGTATTCACTCAACATCTGCTTCATCCATACCAGCTGAGAGCAACTACTTCCTGCTGCTATATACTCTGCTTCAGCAGTTGAGAGAGATACACAATTCTGCTTCTTGCTGAACCAGGAAATCAGATTGTTCCCTAGAAAGAAACATCCTCCTGAAGTGCTTTTTCTATCATCTGCACTTCCAGCCCAATCAGCATCACAGTATCCTTTTAAGACTGTCCCAGAATCACGGCTATATAACATTCCATAGTCACTTGTGCCATTAACATATTTCAGAATCCTCTTCACCTGATTCAAGTGACTTACCTTAGGATCAGACTGATATCTAGCACACACTCTAACAGCAAAGGAAATATCAGGTCTGCTTGCTGTGAGATATAGTAAACTCCCAATCATACTTCTGTACAAGCTGTGATCCACACTCACTCTATTCTCATCCTTGGATAGCTTCAAATGGGTGGGAACAGGTGTCCTTTTGTGATTGGCTTTATCTAGGCCAAACTTCTTTACTATGCTCTTGGCATATTTGCTTTGAGAAATAAAGATAGAATCCTCCATTTGTCTGACTTGCAACCCAAGGAAGTAGCTAAGTTCTCCAACCAAACTCATTTCAAATTCTGATTGCATCTGTTGGACAAACTGTTTTACCATAGCATCTGACATCCCCCCAAATACAATGTCATCCACATAAATTTGAGCTACCATTAACTGTCCTCCTTCTTCCTTGACATTTTTTGGCTCAATTTTGGATACGAAGCACGAGCTGGCTATGATTTCTCTGGACCTAGTTCTTACTCTAGAATTTGGATCACCTATAATCAGCTCCTTAGGATGATCCTTCTGAATCCTGATAGAAGGATCCTTCTGAGGTTGCTCAGGCTCAGTGTCAGCAGTACTTGGGGAGGGATTTCTTTCAACTTCAACAGCTACCTCATCAGTTAATGTTCCAACATCTTCTATGACATCCTCAACTTCGTGCTTTTCTTCATCATCAATCACAACATTGATTGACTCCATCACCACTTTGGTCCTGGAGTTGAAGACCTGATAAGCTCTGCTGTTGATGGAGTACCCCAAAAATATCCCTTCATCGCTTTTGGAATCTAATTTCCTTCTCTTCTCTCTATCTGTCAGAATGTAACATTTACTACCAAACACATGGAAGTACTTAACATTAAGTTTTCTTCCCTTCCATAGCTCATATAAAGTGGATGAAGTGCCTCTTCTTAGGGTGACTCTGTTGTGAATGTAGCAGGCAGTGTTCATGGCTTCAGCCCAGAAGTGATAAGGTAGTTTCTTGGCATGAATCATTGCTCTAGCCAACTCTTGTATAGTTCTGTTCTTCCTCTCAACAACTCCATTTTGCTGAGGGGTGATAGGAGATGAAAACTCATGACTTATACCTTCAGACGAGCAAAATTCTTCAAACTTACTATTTTCAAACTCTCTTCCATGATCACTTCTAATTCTGATGACCTTACTCTCCTTTTGTCTTTGAAGTTTAAGACAGAGCTCTTTAAAGACATCAAACACCTCAGATTTGTCTTTGATGAAATTCACCCAGGTGTATCTTGAGTAGTCATCCACAACTACATAAGCATATTTCTTTCCACCCAGACTTTCAACCTGCATAGGTCCCATTAAATCCATATGAAGGAGTTCCAATACTTTAGAGGTGGTGTCATGTTGAAGCTTCGGATGAGACATCTTTGTCTGCTTTCCTTTTTGACAGTCTCCCCACACCTTTCCTTCCTCAATACTAAGCTTGGGAATCCCTCTGACTGCTTTTGAGGAGATAATTCTCTTCATTCCCTTAAGGTGAAGATGTCCCAGCTTCTGATGCCATATTTTGACATCATCTTCTTTAGCAAGCATACACGTGGAGGAATTTGAATTTTGTGGCACCCAAAGATAACAGTTGTTCTTAGATCTGGCTCCCTTCATAATGACTTCTCCTTTGTCATCTTTCACATTGCATTCGGACTTTGTGAAGTCTACTTTGAATCCTTGATCACAAAGTTGACTAATACTAATCAAATTAGCTGCTAGTCCTTTAACAAGAAGAACATTCCAGCTTGGGAGTACTGTCACAGTTTAGTCTTCCAATTCCCTTTATCTCTCCTTTGATCCCATCACCAAATGTAACATATCCAGAAGACTGAGGTTTCACATCAACAAGCAGATTCTTTACTCCAGTCATGTGTCTTGAACACCCACTGTCAAAATACCAGTCATCTTTGGTAAAAACCCTCAAGGACGTGTGAGCTATCAAGCTGGTAACTTTGGGTATCCATTTCTTCATCACCTTAGGCCTAACCTCTTGCTGTTTGGGATATCCGTGAAGCTTGAAGCACGAGGATTGCATATGACCCATCCTGCCATAGTAGAAGCATCTGACTCTGCCGTTTCTAAAGTGGTTAAATCTTCTCCCACTTTGATCATTCAGTGGCTGCCACCCATACTGTTGTCTCCTTATTCCATAGTTGAATTGTCTTCTGCTGTGTTGATGGTGCTGTCTCCTAGGCTGTCTTCTATGGTGATGAGGTTTCCTTCTTCCACAAGTCACAGCATAACCATACCATTTTTCCTGATGTTGATGTCTCTGCTGAGACATGTTCTGCTTGAACTTGACAGCTTGCATATTCTGGTGAAATTGGGGAGGCATATACTGACTAGCTCCTTGGGGCTGTATCTTCCTCTGATGAGGGCCATTCTTTTTCTCAGCATTTTGGGGCTGAACAATCTTCTTTGGGAAAGGTCCCTGTTTCGTAGGTTGATGTTGAGACAACGGTTGAGACATCTCCCTTTTTGTTCCTGAAGTGCTAGCCACATATCCTATGCCTGATTTATCTCCAGCAGATTTCTCTAACTGAAGAATTTTATCAAGATCAGCAGTACCACTGTTCATCATCCTAATGAATTTAGTCATCTGATCCAGTTGGGACTTAACTAGCACAACTTCGTTTTCCCGATCAGCTTTTTCATTTTCAAGCTGAGCAATCTGTTGCTTATGATACTTGTTTTCTTGACAAATCTCAACACTTTTCAAACACAGCTCTCGATAAGTAGAAGCTAGCTCTTCATAAGTTATTTCTTCATCACTACCATCATCAGACACAACAGTTCCTGTTAAGGCTCTAGCATGCTTTGCTGACTCACCATCCCTTTCACTATCAGATTCAGACCAGGAAACTGACATGCCCCTCTTCTGCTTCTTCAAGAATGTGGGGCATTCTTTCTTGACATGTCCATACCCTTCACATTCAAAGCACTGAACACCTTTATCCTGAGCAGTCTTTTCTTCATCTTTCTCTTTTGCATTGGTGATGTCAGAGGAACTGTTCTTGACACTTGGCTTGTAGTTATTGTTCCATCTTTTTAACACTTTGTTAAACTGCCTTCCCAACATTGCAATGGCTTGGAACAAATCTTCCTGAGAATCTTTGACAACCTTATCTTCTGCAGGAGTGGAGACCAAAGCAATACCCTTGGGCTTCTTTTCTGGTTCTTCTTCATTTAAACCAAGTTCAAAAGTCTGAAGAGATCCAATGAGCTCATCTACTCTCATCTTGCTGATGTCTTGAGCTTCTTCAATAGCAGTCACTTTCATATTGTACCTCTTAGGTAGGGACCTAAGGATCTTCCTCACGAGCTTTTCATCTGACATCTTCTCTCCAAGAGCACTAGATGCATTGGCCAGCTCAAGAACACTCATGTGGAAATCATGAATAGTTTCATCTTCCTTCATCTTCAGGCTTTCAAATTTTGATGTTAAAATCTGAAGTCTTGACATCTTGACTCTAGATGTTCCTTCATGAGTAGCCTGCAAGATATCCCATGCTTCTTTAGCAACTTCACAGGTATTGATTAACCTGAAGATGTTCTTATCCACTCCATTGAAGATAGCATTCAGAGCTTTGGAATTTCCAAGGGCAAGCTCATCTTCCTCCTTGGTCCACTCTTCTTCAGGCTTTGGCTTAGAGGTGCCTTCTTTATCTTTGCCAGAATCATCCTTCTCACACATAACAGGAGCTTTCCATTCTTTAATAACAGCCTTCCAAGCCCTACTGTCCAAGGATTTTAAGAAGGTGGTCATCCTTGGCTTCCAATAGTCATAATTGGATCCATCCAAAATAGGGGGTCTGTTGATGAATCCTCCAACTTCTTTGTCCATCTTTACACCAGAAAGTAACTTCCCTAGATCTCACCCAGAGATAGACAGGATGCCTGCTCTGATACCAATTGAAATTCTGGTATCAGACGTGTGATGTTAAGGTGTGATGTCACAACAACACACTCTGCACAATGGATAGCAATAACAGTAAAATAACACCAAGAATTGTTGACCCAGTTCGGTTACAACCAACCTACTCTGGGGGCTACCAAGCCAGGGATGGAATTCACTACTTGTAGATATAATTTACAGACTCAACGACCCGTTGACAATCTCCTAAACTTATACTCTACTAATGACTTCCTACCTAAGAAACCACTTAGGTATGAGAACACCACTCAATCCCTTACAAACACTCAAAGAACCCACTTTGAGCACCCTTGATCTTACTTCACAGTTTCGATCAATTCAAACAACTCTCTTTGCTTCACAACTTTAGAGAGGACAAAAACTTAACACCTATTCAAACCCTAGAATAGTGTAAATACAAGCACTTTAAACAAACTCTAGACACTAAGCCTTCTGCTCTTGATCTTCTGAATGTTTTCTGTACTTTTTCCTTTGGTCTTGTGCGCTTTATATAGCTCCTGAATTGGGCTTGGACTTGTCACAATATTTGATCAGATTTGTTAATTAAAACTGAATCTTCAAAACAGATTTTATCCCCAAAATCTTTTTAAATCTTCAACCTTTTAATTCTCCAACAGATCTGCAATCAAATCTCCCATGTAACAGAAAATATCTATCCCAAGATATTCTCATCCAATGAGTTAACCACTCTCCACAATTCCAGCTAATACGCGTGCCCTAATAACATATCCTGCTGTTATTAATTCTGCAGGTCTGATGTTACAACATCACCTGTGTGACATCATACATCCATCTTCGAGATTTAACAACTTAACACAGCCCAGTGTTAAGACTTCAATGTTACAACATCAGCACCTTGACATCAACATTGAATAAACTTTGTTTTACCAAAATTCCAGCCAATCCAGGAACTATCAAGTAACAAATCATAGTAACAGAATCTGCATTTAAAACTGACTTCACAGCGCGATGTCCTATGAGCAGTCATGGAACATCTTCATTCGACATGTTGAAAGCAGCCACTTAGAACATTATGATGCAACATCTTGCTGCTATAATAGTTTTAGCAAAATAAATGCCAACCACAAAAGCACAGAAATAACATTCTCCCCCTTTGGCTTATTTTGGCTAAAACTACACACACACAAACTTGTGAAGAAGCACAAATAAAAATATCCAGAGATCAGACAGCAGCGAAAACACAAAAAAAATCCAGCATAGCAGCACTCCCCTTCAGCTGCATATAAACACTCAGTACAACAAACAACTCATCATAGCAGCACAAAAAAACTCCCCCTCAACAGCAGCAACAATCCACATTCTCCCCCTCAACAGCTGCAGCAGCACACAAGCACACATAATCTACCTGCAGCACACACAATCTACCTGCAACACACACAAGCACATAACAATGCTGCTCCCCCTCACACTTACTACTCCTCTTTTTAGCCACAAATATGACAAAGAGAGGTCATAGACAAATGTAAACATATTACAGCAATATATTGTTCAAAACCAAAACAGAATTAAGTTGTCCTAAAAGAAAAACAGAAAATAAACTTGCAGATAGCCTATAGCTATTCAGCACTGTCCTCTTCATCGGCAACCTCATCACTTTCACCTTCAGATTCAGAGGCACCATTCTCAGAACCAGAATCATCAGACCGCTGGACACTCCTTCTATCAGACTCAGTAGATTCACCTTGTCCATCATCTTCAGTCAGCTCTTGATCTTTAGCAGTATTTCTCTTTTCAACCAAGGCCTTAATCAGCTGCTCGAGCTTTGCCTTCCTTGTTGTATCTCTCCTGATAGATTCTTCCAGCTCTTTGCAAGTTTCTTGCATCTGTGCAATGGCTTCATCATCAAGAGTGGCATGACTTGCAGTTAAGGAGGATTTCCCAACAACATCAGACACATGAACTCCACCTAGCAGCCTATAATGCAAAGTCATTGGAGGTTTTCTCTTGCTGACTTTGTCACTTCTTACTAAGCAGTCAGGAAATTGGTCCAGGATCATTCCACAGATTAAGGATGGAAAACATATGGGTAGCTTAACAGCAGATGAGCTAGCTTGCTTCAAAACTTGTTCAAAGATATATGCTCCAAAGTTGAAAGGGACCTTCTTTCCAATAGCATAGATGAATTTTCCAAGCATGGATGAGATGGTGGAAGTATGGTTGGTAGAAACCCAGTTTACCACCGCAATTCTGTGAAGGATAACATATTTGACACTTAGCTTCCCAGAAGAGAGCTTTCCTTCATTTGGCCAAACTTTGATGCAACCACCTGTTATCTCCTCACAGATTTCATCATCTGTTGCTCCTAACTCAGCCTGATGGTCCGTAGGTCTCCCCAGAAAGTTATTAATCACTTTGGGAGAAAATTTCACAGCTTTGCCTCTTACATAGACTTTTCTGAGTTTGCTATTACAGTCTTCAAGGATACTCACAACAAACTCTTTAAGCAACTTCTCATAACATGGTCTTATGTCAAACACAGACTTCATCAACCCAGCAGCTTCAATAAGATCAACCACTTCCTTATACTTGTTGAAGTATTTTCCCAGTTCTCTCTCTAAAGCTACTCTTCTTTGGCTGACAATTTTCCACCTATCAGTTTGCCTCTGAGACCTGACAGTTTGATCCTCCCTTCTCCCACTGATGTCCTGGACATCAGTTCCAGCATTTAACTCATTTAGGCCTGTGACCCTCCTTTTCTTGATTGGAACCACAACTTTACTCCATTGCTTAGAGGGACCTGCTCCAGCCTTTCTTATGTTACTCTCTTCATTAGCAGATTTCCTAATCATTTCTGCATCCTTTGAATTCTCAGCCACAATGGTATTCTCTTTTCTACTCTTGATTCTTTGTAGTATGTCAGCTATTGGTTCCTCATCAGAGTTTTTCTCAGCAACATTACTACACATCTCAGCCCTCTTCTTGCTTCTTCTTTCCCTAGCCACCTGAACTGGTATACAACTCTCAGTCCTATCAGTAGGACTATTATTTGTATTTCCACCCATGGGTGTTGGGACATCAGACCCGACATCTTTATCATCTTCACTAACAGCAATGGTGGCAAATCTTCTAAGACTCTGATCTCTACTGAAAACATTATCATCAAGAGTCCTACTATCATTCTTAGTTTCATCCATCCTCCTATTTGAATTCTTATCAGTAACATTTTTTCTAGGGTTTATCTTATCAGAATAAAACCTAGTAATCATTTTGTTTTTCTTCCTAGATGAAAGGGGTTTAGACTTCTTACTTGACATATTTTCATTCACAGAGTGGGAAACTGGTTGCTCACCTCTAGTGTCAGCAGGAACAACATTCAACGGGGCGATATCAAGAACAAGGTCTGTGAGTTTGATCATTCGGTGAGGATCATAGTCTTCATCATTGACTTGAGAAGTTCTTGAATCAACAGGAGAATCATGATGTTGAGACATTTTTTGTTGCTCACAAAATGCAGTATTGAAGAGAGTAAGAGCAAACCCTAGCGGAGAAGAGTTTTGAAAGAATAGGTCAGATGAAGTTTTTGCACTGTAGGATTGAAGTTGAAATGTGTTAGCTGGGCTATTTATAAGTTTTGGAAATGGGTCCTTATACACGTGTCATTCACAAGTTCTTTGGTTTAACACTTCCACAATAGTGTTTTCATCTTTCCACAGATAGCAATTCTCTGAGGTTCTTTCACCTCTCATAACAACAGAATTCTTTTCATCCATTTAAACATTCGTAGTTTGTAAAGATGACCCTAAGACCTTGATCACTCAACTGGCTTATGCTTATTAGGTTAGTATCTAATCCTTCAACAAGCAATACTTCTTCCAGAATTGGCTGTCCTGGACAATCCACTCTTCCAACACCAAGCACTTTTCCTTTTGATCCATTACCAAAAATCACCTCATTAGGAGCATGATACTTAACATCTGACATATATCTACTAACACCAGTCATATGTCGAGAACATCCACTATCAAAGAACCATTTTTCATCTGTAGAGACTCTGAAAGACTTGTAGTCCCTATGTTCTTTTACAATATCCTTTGAAGTTCATATCCTTTTTGTTTCAACCCTGCTCTTTTTTCTACTATACTGTTGCAGGGGTTTGGGATAACCATGTAGCTTGTAGCAAAAAGCTTTTATATGACCAAACTTCCCACAATGGTGGCATGTCCATCTTTGATTCTTTTTCTTTATGAACTTCTTCTGATGCCTGGGAGGATGTTGTAACATGTTATTCAACATCTTCAAACTTCTCTTATCTTGAACAGGTACTTCTTCAGATTTCTTTCCTTCATCTAATTCATTTGTACCTTCAAATCCAATACCACTGACATTTCTAGCATCTCTTCCTGACTTCAAAATTTCATCAAGTACATCAGAACTCCCATTTAACATTCTGACATTTTTGATCATGTTGTCCAGTTTTGAATTCAAAACATTTACTTCACTTTGTAGATCAACTATAGTAGACACATGCTCAGTATTCTCAGCTTTTAAATAAACAATAACGCATGCTTGTTTTTCTTTCTGCTGACATACTTCTTCATGTTCAATGAACAACTTCTTATAAGAGATAGCCAGCTCTTCAAAAGTAAGCTCTTCAGATTCTTCATCTGATTCACATACTCCTGTTAATGCCGTCACCAACTTTGCAGATTTCTCATCAGCTTCAGTTTCAGAATCATCTTCTGACCATGTCACAGATAATCCCTTCTTCTGTCTTTTGAGATAAGTGGGACACTCAGTTTTTACGTGCCCAAATCCTTCACATTCATAGCATTGAACTCTCTTCCCTTGATTAGAGTCTTCTTCGGTTCTGGATCTTCTGCCTCCATCCTGGTCTTTGTTGATGTCGAGAGACTTGTTTTGAACATTTTCTCTTGACTTCCAGTCCATCCTTTTCAACACTTTATTAAATTGTCTTCCAAGCAACACTAGCTCTTTGGACACATCTTCATCTTTGACCAGTTTTCCTTCATCATCTGAGTCATCAGCATTCGACATAAATGATATACTCTTCTTCTTTTCAGCTTTCTCACTGAATCCCAACTCAAAAGTTTGGAGTGATCCCATAAGCTCATCCACCTTCATCTTGTCAATGTCCTGAGCTTCCTCTATAGCAGTGACCTTCATATCAAATCTCTTAGGTAGAGACCTGAGAATCTTCCTGACCAACTTGCTGTTAGACATCTTTTCTCCTAAAGCACTTGAGGCATTTGCTATCTCAATGATATTCATGTGGAAGTCATGGATACTCTCATCTTCCTTTATCTTCAGATTTTCAAACTTGGAAGTGATGAGTTGAAGCTTTGACATCTTCACCTTTGAGGTTCCTTCATGTGTGACTTTCAAGACCTGCCAAGCCTCTTTGGCAATAGTACAATGCTCAATCATCCTGAAAATGTTTCTGTTGACGCCATTGAACAATGCATTCATGGATTTAGAATTTCCAACAGATCCTTTGTAGTCAGCATCATCCCAGTCTTCCTCTTCCTTCACCACATCAGTAGGGGTGCCTTTTTCATCTTTAACCTTAGGGGGCTCCCATCCTTTGATAACAGCTTTCCATGCTTGATCATCCATGGATTTGATGAAGGCTATCATCCTTGGTTTCCAATAGTCATAGTTGGAACCATCAAGCAGAGGTGGTTTGTTCAGAAATCCTCCATCCTTGTCCATTGTACCAGAAAGTACCTTCCCTGAATCTCACCCAGAACTAAATAAGGGTGCAAGCTCTTGATGCCAATTGAAATTCTGGCCTATATATCAGATGTCCTATCGAGATGTCGAGACACTGATATACGACAATAATGATCAAGTTCAATACAAAAGTGTACAGAAAATGTAAAGAACACCAGAAATTATTAACCCAGTTTGGATCTAACTATCCTACATCTGGGGGCTACCAAGCCAGGGATGAAATCAATATTCGATAGTACCAATTCACTGATAACCACACCTGGTTCAATCAGCTCACTTAATCACTACCCTTCCTATGACTTCTACCTAAGACTCCCGTAGGTATGAGGCCCTCCTCAAATCCCTCTTCAATCACAACCCGTGATTGGTTCCTTACAAGACAAGTAACAATGGTCGAAACACAAATTCTCAATACTTCACAGCTTATGAGAATTAACACACAGCTACTCAATGCTTAAAAGCTTATGAGCAACCTTACACAACTTACACTACAGTCCTTATACTGTTATCATAAGATACCAGTTAGGCTCACGGAATACAAGCACACAACCCTAAAAATACATGTAAGTTCGACACCTAAAACTAGGTTTACATCAGTCAATATATAGCAATTAATCTGGACTGAATTGGGCTTCCAAAAACGCAGCAATTAGACTGCTCACAAATCTGCAAAAATAACTCCAACAAAATAGGTCTTCAATCCAAAGTTTCCTATTATGTCTCCATAATTAGAAACAGCAGCAAATCCGAAAACCAACAAATAACCACAATCCAAAAATGCTTTGGATGCCACATAGGATAACCAAATATTCACAGAATATTCAGTAAAAAATCATAGTAACAGAATCTGCATTTAAAACTGACTTCACAGCGCGATGTCCTATGAGTAGTCATGGAACATCTTCATTCGACATGTTGAAAGCAGCCACTTAGAATATTATGATGCGACATCTTGCTGCTATAATAGTTTTAGCAAAATAAATGCCAACCACAAAAGCACAGAAATAACATAGGTGTTGTTGCAATGAACTGGATTAACAATTCTCTTTTGTTCTTTATTGCTTTATGTTTTAATTCCTAAGTATTTGTCAAATTGGTTTAAATTGTGGTACACGTTGTTCTAAACATCGTGTCCAACATTTGTCACTTGGAAGAAAATTTTAATTGGCATCAGAGCAGACATTCTATTCTGTTTAGGTGAGCTCCAAGAAAGATATTTTCTGTTAAAATATACAATACTAAGGAAAGAGGGTCAGTCAATAGACCACATATTTTGGATAGAACCAACTATGATTATTGGAAGGCTAAAATGATTGATTTTCTTAAGTTCATGGAAAACAAAACATGAAAGGCTATAATCAAAGGTTGAAAACACTATGTGACTATCTCTCAAGATGGAACATCAATTCAAAAGACAAAAGCTGAGTGGGCTAATGTTGAAGATGAAGAAGCTCTTGGAAATTCCAAGGTCTTGAATGTTATTTTCAATGGTGTAGACAAGAACATGTTTAGATTGATCAACACTTATAATGAAGACAAAGAGGCATGGTAGTTCCTCAAAACTGCATATGAATTCACCTCAAAGGTACGTTTGTAAAGGTTGGTGCTTCTCACAACAAATTTTGAAAATCCGAGAATGAAGGAAAATGAATCCATCTCAGACTTCAACATTAAGTCGTGTGACATTGCCAACACCTCTTTTGCATTATGAGGGAAGATGTATGAAGAAAAATTATCCAGAAAGATATTAAGATTCCTACATAAAAGGTTTGATATGAAGGTCACTACTATTGAAGAGACCCAAGACATTAGCACCATCAAAGTGGATGAACTCATTGGATCCTTGAAAACCTTTGAGATGGAAATAAATGATAGAACTAAAAAGAAAAACAAGAGTATTACCTTTGTATCCAACACTAAATATGAGGAAGACCATTGTGATACTGAAGAAAGCCTTTCAGATGCTATAACTGTTGTTGATAGAAAGTTTAACAAAGTTTTGAAGAGTTTGGACAGAAAAAAGAGATCAAATATTATATAACAAGTGCAAGACAACTTCAAGAACATTGGTCCCCAACACAAAAACAAAGATGAAGATAAACACTACAAAGGCAAAATAATTCAATGTTTTGAATGTGAAGGTTTTGATCACATTAAAACTGAATTTCCTGCATTTTTAAGAAACAAAAAAAGGTTTGTCAATCACTTGGTCTGATTATGGTAATGAGAGTGAAGAAGAAATAGCTAACAAGGTGATGACTTTCACTAGAAAAATATGATTATGATAGTGAGTCTAATGAGGAAGAAATCGCCGATGAAGAGTTAGCTAAAACATACAAATTGTTGTACAATAAGTGGAAGGAAGCATTCATGGTAGTAGAAAAACAACATAAATCTATAAAAGCTTTACTTCTGGAAGAAGAAAACCTTGTCTCAACCATTGCATGTTTGTAAGAGGAAGCGACCTTGTTAAAATCCAAACTTGATAATATGACAAAGTCAGTGTGTATGTTGAACAATGGTTCTTAGGCTCTTGATGAAATCCTAGAAGTTGGAAAAATTGATAATGATGTGAAAGGAATAGGATTTGACTACAACTCCATGAGTAAAGAAGCAAAAGTTCCCACTAAGGAGTTTGTTCTCCCTATAAAGAAGAATAAAGTGCAGATGATGGACCATATGTCCCAGCATCCTGCTCAACATATGTACCCTCAATACAGAAGAAACAAGAACTCATCGTGGAGATGTCACCATTGTGGAAGTTATGGCCATATAAGGCCTTATTTTTGTAAGTTGTATGGATACCCCTATTGTTATAAGTTGTACGGATACCCTCAGTCTTATAATAAGACAAGGTTCAAAAGAAAAGAAGGCAAGAACATTCAAGTAAGGAAAGTATGGAAACCCAAAGATATTGTTACATGTCTCATATCTCACAGATCTCGTAGAGTTCCTGTCATACCCCAAAATTTACCCTTAGATTCTTTGATCTTTTTCATATCATTTTAGGTCAATCATTCTTGCACAGCTAACCCAATTGTCAGCCTTTGCTTTGTTTTGTTCATTTGTGGAGTTAGGGTTTTGCTTCAAAAGGCTCAATGGATTGATCAATCAAGGTTTTGGATAGATCACCAACCAATCAAGTACTCATACGCTTAAGAGGCCTCAATTCCTTAATAATCAAGTGTAATTTGGTTTCATCACAAGTTCTTCGAGGCTCAGGTATTGCAGGACTAAATCAAGGATCAAGAAAGGTTATCAGATTGGGTGTGTGCGGTGTGGTTTGAGATTCAGTGGAAGTTTGACCTAACCTTGGTCAAACGGTTGGTTTGTTTTAGTACCAAGTTATCAGGTCGTGGCAAAGGCAGTTATTATAAGTTGGATAATCATCAGAGCCATTTCACTTTCAATTAGGGTTTTCGTGCAGTCGACCCAATTCATATCTCATGTCATCTGTGTCATTGGCTATTTTGAGGACAAGTGTGGATTGAATTCAAGTACTTGTGTTTAAGGATCCAGATCAGGGTTTTGTGCGAAGTTCAAGTTTATCTGATGAAATCAAGATGCAAAGTATCCAAGTTCAGTGTATTCTGGCTTCATATTTCAAGATATTAAAAGTCCTCTTCAAATATCCATTCCAAACTCATGGCCAACTTCATATTCTACCCAATTTCTATCCAGTTCAAGCTTCGATTCTATTCAGTTCAAATTCATTCCCACTTCAAATTTCTTCCAAGTTTCAATTTCAATTCAATTGGTCCATTTTTTTCCCTAACCAATATCCAATTCATTTTATCAATTTCTAAATCTAATACCCACTTTTAGATCCATATTCATTTTCTAATCCATTTCCATCATCTTTATTCAACTTATTTTTCCAAAATATCCAATCTATACTCATTATCCATTTTTTTTGTAATTCCATGTATCCATATCTTTTTTCCATTATCCATTTCATTAAAATCCAATTTTTATTCATTTACTATTGCACCAAAAATTACCAAAAAATAAATACAAGCCCAAATCACATTATATAAAGGCCATATTGAAAAATCATCATTTACAACAAAAAGTCCATTGCAAAATAACCATGAAAAATTACAAAAAATAATAATAATAAAGTTCTCCACCCCAAATTCGTAATCGTACAATTCCTCCATAACCAAAACAAAAACTTTTTCCACAAGAACTCTGCATCACACACCATCCTACACAATACTCCAAACTTGACCTATACTACTGCATCACGCCTTGCCCAATTTTTTCAACCAAAACCATCTGCCACCTACTGCCATACCAACACAAGCATTCAAATACAAACTCTGAAATTTGTCCAACACATGCTACAACTCACAACGTACCACAAACCTCCAAAACCGCATGCTGCAACTCAAAAGCATTGCTTCATACACAACAAAAAAACATGCATCCACTACTTCATGCTACAACCCTGCGCACCATCCACAAAAACCAAAAACGTGACGCAACAAAACAGCAACAACGAACAACCCCTGCTACTCCAAAACATTGACCATCACTACAAGCCTGCTAACATACCCAAAATGTACACTACACAACAAAACAAAGCCTGCATCACTTGCTACTCTTGCTGCGACAAGCATCCAAATCCTACACACAAGAATAACAACAATTCTGAAACAACAATAAAGCCAAAGAGTGACAACCTGACCAAGAAAAAAGGATTCACGAAGAACCAATTCAAAAAAACCACTACTCTCAACAATCAACTTTTTGACCCTCACTTCTCAACATAATCATTTTTCTGCTATCCTCCTAAAACCTTCACAGATGAAATAGACAAACCAAACAATACAAAATCGAAGCAAACCCGAACAACCTGGAACTTGTATCGAACGCGCGGAAGATCGAGGGAGAGAGTTTCACGAGATACGGAAGAAACAGAGAGCGAGGCTTGAAAAGAGAAGGGGCATCGTGGGGTAAAGGTGTAAACAAGATGCATTTGCTTTTCTGATTTCTTCTTTAAAAAAAGTAATAATATAACTAATACATGTTCCTTTGAAACTTGGGCTGAACCCATTGAATTGTTTTACACACCCTGTCTTGGTCCGTGGCAACGCATCACTCTTACCCTTTTTTTTTAATTTTAGTTATTAATTCTTGTTAATTATTTTGTAAAAATCTTTGATAAATATGTTATAAATTTAATTGTTAACAATTTTGCTAATCATTTTATTAATTATTTTGATTAACTATTTTTATTTATTTTGTTATTTTATTAAAATTCTTAGTAATTATTAGTAATATTTTTTATAATGATTTCGTTAAGTACTTTATTAGAGATTTTGTTAATTATTTTTATTAAATATTTTGTTAATATTATTTTGTAATTATTTATTTTATTAATAAATTTTTAAATAACTTTGTTAACTAATATTGCTCATTATTTTGTCCATATTATTTGTTTTAATTTATAGTATTTGTATTATTTAGCTCTTTTAATATTTGGTTTTAATTAGTTTATTTATTTATTTTAGAACCATATTTTTCTATTTAATTTATTTGTTAAAGCAATGAAAACTTCAAAATAATTTCTTTTCAGTTCTTGAATTATTTCTTTCATTTTGAATTTTGTTTAGATTTAATTGTTTGGGCTTTATTTAATTCCTTTATCGATCTAACTTTCGACTACTAACTTGTGACTTGACTTGATTCCGTAACTTAGGGTTTTGGTTTTTTCTATCTGAATTTCTGATTTCGATTCTTATTCTGTTCATATCTTGCGTACATCATTCATTCATGACTTTATTTCCATGATTGAGGTTTATCTATATACTCCCTTGTTATGTTTTGCCTGTTTGTTTCATTTCCAAAGGAAATGATCACTCTCGTTGACTGCTATGTCATGTTTAGGATAACTTTGTCCATCACTCCCTTGAGACCTTGTTAGATTCTTACCCTTTTATCCTAGCCTTAGGATTAGAGTCATCGCACTCTATGTAAGTGTCTTGCCATGGACACTTACCCCTTTTTTAACCTATTCTAAGGTTTAGAGTCGCCGCACTCTATGTAGGTGTCTTGCCACAGACACTTACCCTCCCCCTGGAACCTTGACCACAGTCAAGAGTTCTTCACTCGTAGTTATGTGAACTACGGACGCTCGGATTCCTCATTCCCTAATGAGGGTACGTAGGCACAAGGATCCCTATCCTTGGCGAGCTCACTAACAACTAACTCCCTTACCTCTCGCCCTAGTGCGATTGAGACTAATCACCCGTAGTGAGGTGAATTATGAATGTTGTGATTCCATCCTAGTTAGGATACATATACACGAGATGCAATGTCTTGGCGAGCATACTTAGTAAATAAACCCCTAGATCTTTACCTTAACACCTTCTCCTTAGCAAGCAAACAATAACATAACACAAATACTAACAAGAGGTTCCTGTAGAGTACTACAGATTCTTAGGATGCTAACACCTTCCCTAGGTATAACCAACTCCCAAACCTTATATTCTCTTAGCTTTGTTGTTACATAGCGCACTTAGGGTTTTCTTCGATCTTTACCCTTTCCTTTGGATAAATCAAAGCTCGGTGGTGAACTTCACGATTTGTGATTCAAGTTAACTAATAGCTTGATATCTGATTCTCACTACAACATAAATAACGACTTCACTGAGGATATTTCCCCTAAGAGGGTTAAGCCTACCTTGTTTGAATTTGTGTTATTTTATAAGTTTTCTTTCTTGTATACTTGTATATTTGTAAATATTTGTATATATGCTTGTTGTGCTTGGGTTTTTCTGTATGCAGGGTTGTTACCTTAAGTGGTGAGATAAGTCCTAACCCGGACTTGAGTGCACTTATGATAGGATGGTGGGTATAGTCAAGGAGACTTTAAGGGATCAGTCCCGAAAAAGTTGAGTTGAGATTCCCCGCTCAGTTGAGTCCCTCTTGGGAGTAGTATTGTTGAACGAGTAGTCGTGAATGCATTACTACTTTTGACTTAGGAGTCCGTGACACTGAGGACCTTTAGTTACCTTATACCCCCACTTGGCCTCTTAGGACCTAGTGCGGTGACTATGAGGGTGTATACCCAAAGTAGTTGATACACGATACTACACTCAGACAAGACTCTCTTGAGAATATTATTGATTTCCAAGTAGTTGGTGTGCCGATAATATCCAAAAGATGGGTCGATGAATCTGTGAACTATTTAGAACCCTGTTCTACAGATATAAGAACCATTAGTACACACCTTTTGGGATGGGTAGACCATGGCTCCACGCTCATGATCTTCAGACCTTGGCCCTTGTTTGTTTACCTGTATATATGTGTGAATATGTGTATACGTGTGTTTGTGCATACATTCATCCATACATTAATGCATTCATGAATAACCCTTTGCTTTCAAGGAATTCATTTGTTCATTCCTTTGCAAAAAAAATCAATAGAGATCATGGATTATGAAATAAAACTTATCAGTTTTTTTCAAAATGTTTGCAACTTGCTGTTGAGTTCCTTGAAACCACTTGGCTTGCATTTGCATTGCATGCGCATGTATTTACATTTGTATTTCATTTGCATTTCTCAGCCTTGAGTCTCATCCATTCTTTGTCCATAACCCACTTGCTGACTTCCCGATGCCAGCATTGGACTTGAAGTAGCTTTTGAAGGATCATGAACTCAGGAGAGAAGAACCAATTTGTGACAAGAGCAGATGTTGAATTGATGAAATATCATTTGGACCAACTCGTGGAAGCTATGACAGCCTTGGCAAAGAGAGATGACAATATTCAGAGGACGTCTGTGAACAATGTTGCTCAAGCTCAGCCCGTGCGGATCCCTGTTGAGAACCAAGTTATAATCGTCCGAGATGGACATTCCTCTTATGTTGATGTCGTGGAATATATTAGTTTCGCATTTTCTGAGCCAGATTCCCAAGAGGCAGTCCCTGTGATGAAGACCAAGGACCCACAAGACGCTAAGATTATGGAAAAATGTCGAGTGCTGGAAGAGACGCTTAAAGCCATGGAGGGCCTTGATGCTTTTAATCTGAATGCTTGGAACATGTGTTTGGTACCCGACCTTATGATACCTCCAAAGTTCAAGTCACCGAAGTTTGAGAAGTACAAAGGAGATAGTTGTCCAAAGCAACATTTGGTGATGTTTTGCAGAAGAATGACATCGCATGTCCGCAACGACAAGCTTATGATCCACTGTTTCTAGGACAGTCTAAGTGTGGCATCAGTGAATTGGTATATGCAGTTAGAGAGTGGTTGCATCCAATCATGGTTAGACCTAGCTAATGCCTTTGTGAAGCAATACAACTACAATCTCGACATGACTCCTAGCCGCCTGCAATTGCTAGGCTTATCTCAATATGACAATGAATCCTTCAAAGGGTATGCTCAGAGGTGGAGAGAAGTTGTTGCTCGCGTTCAACCACTACTCTTGGATAGAGAATTGGTCGACCTGTTCGTGGATACTTTACAAGGCGCGTACCTGGAAAAGCTGTTTAGCAGTTTGATATCAAACTTCTCTGACTTGGTAATAGCTGGAGAGTGTATCGAGAGCGGTCTCAAGAGCGAAAAAATCCAAGGCACCAAGAATATCCCAGCTAGTGAGAGTGAATCACTTGTCATTTCTCAGGAAGAATGAGAGGAAGAAAGTAATTCCATATGGGAATCTCCGATACCTCAGCACTCATGCATCTCAACTGTTCAGAGTCAACAATCTTTTGGGTTTCCGCTTCAAATACCAATATCTCTACAGGGACAATATTCTTCTCCAAACCGAAGACCTCCTCAGTACCAATGGTCATACTGCCGTCAGCCGCACCAGCACGTCCGACAAAGGCTAAGGAAGCCAGATATGAATTTCACTCCATTGTCAATGTTGTACAGTCAAGTCTTGCTAGATTTAATTAAAGGTGGATTGATAGTGCCGAAGGAGATAGATCCAATGATCCATCCATACCCACCAGGCTTTGACGCCAACGCCCGATGTGACTACCATGCTGGGGCACAGGGGCATTCAACTGAAGACTGCAATGTGCTCAAGAGCAAAGTTCAGACTATGCTTGACTCCGAGATGTTCTCATTCACGTCTCAAGGTATTCAAATCAACAATCCTTCACCCAATCAGGAGGGTCCATCAGTCCCGGTTATGGAAGAAATTGCTGAGAATAGGTGTGAAGATAATTATCATACCGATCTCAATAATCAACTTTGAAGATGGCTAGCTCCGTGGCAAATCAAGAAAGGGAAGCCCAGTCCCTAATGCTGGAAACCTTTTAGATCATGTCTTTACTTTGCATTTTGTAGTTTCTTTTTTGTTAAGTGTTATTTGCTTTGAGACATTGTTGTTTAAACATGGTTTTATTAATGGAATGAATATGCATGTTTTGATTAAATCCATTCGTGTTCACTCATACTTCTTAATATCAAACGCTTGTTTAAGCAAAATACGAGGCGGGGTGATGAAATCGAAAGACGCAAAACCTTCGATAATATGCTTTTGAATAACACCCTGCTGATGATGTACAAGCATTGTTTCAAATTCCCAAACACTGGAGAGATAAGGAGTTAGTCCATAGTTAACCACTTCAAGCCCATAAGCAGGAGTTTCCTTTAGATTTCTAAACCCTTAAGCTTAACCTGGGGAAGGGTAGCGTTCAGGTAATCTGATCAGGCAGTTATGGTGGTTGTTCTTCAATGACAAAACAATTGGCAGTTATATGCCTTTAAAAAAAAAAGAGAAAAAGAGAAAGCCTGCTAAGTTGAAAACCTAAAGAGAAGTCTTTGGCAAAATCAAGGCAATCCCGATGGATTAGGAGCTTCAAAAGCAATCCATACAAAAGTTAGGGATACAAAATAAGAAAATCGAAAGAGGTCCTCAAATCCTCAGGCAAAAATAAGATTCAATGACCACCATGTTGAAAATCAAAAGGTTACTGACATCCATGGCTAAAAACAAATTAAGCTGACTATCATTTCAAAAAATCTTGAAGTGTCATCTTCACTCTTACCCCACCAAACTCTAGTTGTGTGTGTCAGGTTAGCTAAACGTAGGACTGGAGAATATCAAGGAGAATGGGTGGGTTAAAATAAAACTTTGAGCCTTATATCTTTTCTTTATTAAACCATGAACGAAGCCACATTATATCCCTTAAAAGACCTAATTGAAGCAGGGTTGTTTCGAAAGTATACTTCGGTAAGATCACGTCAAAGCTCTCCTAAAAGGACTTGCTTATCATTCATGTGACATTCTGATCAGTGATTTATTCACTATATGCCGCAATATATTTACAGTGAGCAAATTTGGATTTCAAAACTGTCATCTGCATTGCATTAAAATTATCATTTTCAAAGCGATCAGTTTTACTTGCGAGTAAGCACTTGACCCCAAGAAGGTTTCTGCAATGAAAGGATTGATCAAGCTAAGATGCAAAACTCCTAAAGACTTCGTTGAGCAGGAAGGCAAGCCACTACAAGATTCAGCTAATCCGAGGCAATCAGATCGAGATCTGATAAATATCTCATAGACCAGTTAATCAGAAGCAATCAGGTCAAGATTAGACAAATCTCTCGAAGGTTAGTTAGTCTGGGGCAACTCCTTCACTGATCAACCAACTAACAGGGGCAAGTTTGTTTCTCGATTGTTACTCCCACAGTCTGAAGGACAAGTTCGAGGACTTTGTTTTACAAATACAGTTAATTTGGGGCAATTATGTCGAGATTTGTTAAATCACTCCAAGAGTTTGAAGACACTGAAGCATCTTGTATGCAAATTCTTCTGTAAAATCCTCTTGGTAAATTCTTCTCACAGACCATGTAATTTGGGGCATAAGAGATTCGAAGATTATTTGTTGCAAGAGTCGTTGCCTGTTTGTGATGATCAATATGCAATTAAAGTGTAGAACTACATTGTTCTTGTAATATCCTTTGCTAGCTCTCCAGTAAGTTGTTACTTCAGTTGATCTTGGTAATTCCCCATGGAGCTTTCTCTTCCAACAAGGAATCCAGGCTCCTAATGGCAATCCTTAGTGAAGTCATGATGTTATCTCCGAGTGGAATACTTTTTTCCCCAGAGAAGGTTGAAACCTTGAAGTAGAATTGTTTGTTCTACATGTTCATCCCTAGTGATGTTCCAATCTGGTGAACTTGGCTGGGTATCCTTGTTGAGATGTTTATTTCATCTTCAGTTTTGTTTCCCCTTGTCTGTTTTGTCAGCATAAGCATAAACATGTCAAACATGAATTCATACATATGCATAGCATACAAGCATTCTTGCTACTTTCTGGAATTTACCTATTTTGTTCACTTTGGGTTGTGTTTGCTCCCCAAGTGACTGGGTCTGTCTCCTCTCCCAATAGAGTCGTCAACCCTAAGTATAAAGGGCACTCCCTTTCTAAATTCCCCACCGAGTTTGATCCTCGTGGATGATGGTTGCTTTAGTTATCTTTTCCATGTTTGGATAAGATAAATCCTCATTTGAGTTCATTCCTCAATGGGTAGAGTCCTGTTTGACCGTTTCTTTCTAGCTTGTTCCTGGATTGAACTTTGGTCCCTAAAGGGTTTCTTTTGAACCTAATTAGGTTGCCAAACCTAGTTTGAACGTGCATTTATTTTGCATTGTGTCTCACAGGAAGAATCTTTTATAGATCCTCATTGAAGATAAAACCCATTCTCCAGCAGTGTTGTTATAACAACATCTCCTTGGAATTTATACCCAGACAACAAGTGGCAATCTCCTTGAGAAGCTTGTTTTGCTATGTCTACCTTTACATCAACAAGTGGCAATCTCTTTGAGAAGCTTGTTTTCTACGACGATAAATGGCAGTCTCTCCTGAGAAGCTAATCCGCCTTTGGTGTTATTCATCCTCTATAATTACAATTGGTGTTACCCTTGATCAGTCATTTGCTATCAACCCATTGATGATGAATTTCAAATACATTCCTTTCCGTCAATCCTTTGACAAAGACAAATCCTGTTTCATCAACCCCTTGATGAGGTTCCGACTTGAGTTGTTCATTTCCATCAACCCTTTGATGATGTCACTCGTTAGTGAATATTTTATTCCTTCCATCAACCCTTTGATGATGTCACTCGTTAGTGAATATTTTCTTTCTTCCATCAACCATTTGATGATGACTCTCAAATACATATCTTTCTGTCAATCCTTTGACGATGACACTTTTCTTTCCATCAACCCTGTGATGATGTCACTCTTTAGTGAATTGTGTCTTTTCCGTCAACCCTTTGACGATGATAATGTTTCTCTTCCGTTAACCCTTTGACGAAGACAAATCCTGTTTCATCAACCCCTTGATGAGATTTCTACTTGAAGTGTTCATTTCCATAAACCCTTTGATGATGTCACTCGTTAGTAAATATTTTCTTCCTTCCGTCAACCCTTTGACGACGACAGTTTCCTTTTCCGTCAACCCTTTGACGAAGACAGTTCTTCCCATCAACTCTTTGATGACGTGATTACTTAGTTCTGTTATTTCTCCATCAACCATTTGACGGTGATATTGTTTCGTTTTTGTCACTCTTTTGTGAAACTTTTCTTTCCATCAACACCTTTTCTTTTGTTCTTGGCATCTTTGTTTAGGTCAATCGTAAGGCTGTGAGGATCGTGTCCTGTCTTTTCTTCTAGAATGTCACCTTGTCATGCTTGAACCTGATGATCAATCATTCTAGATACCTCAATTTGTGACCATCTCTTGGTTCTACTTCCAGTGAGGATTTTGCTTTGCTCCATCCTAAGGTTTTGAGGATGCTACTTTTATCTTGCTTTGGTCCAATCCTAAGGCTTTGAGGATTATGTCCTATTTTGGCTTCTTTCAGAGTGTTAGCCGGTCATTGCTTGAACTTATTGATCAACTACTTTGGATTTTCCCCAGTGGAGACCATCTTTTGGTTCTACCTCCAGTGGGGATCTTTTCTTTCTAAAGTGTCAGCTGGTCATGCTTGAACCCTTTGATCAATCACTTTAGGTGTCTTGTTTTAATTTATTTCCCGGTGGAAACCATATTTCTGGTTCTACTTCCATTGAGGATCTTTTCTTCTAAGGTGTCAATCGGTCACGTCCTGAACCTGCTGATCTATCACTTTGGATTTCCCCAGTTTGTTTCTGCTCCCCAGTGTTTGTCACCCCCAGTGAGTGGTTACTCATTGTGTTTGATGGCTCCAAGAGTTTGACTAAATTTTGGTAAAACATAATGTTAGGAAAGATGTTCAAATATGAAGGATTCAGACTCAGACCCAGACTAATGATGTCGAGTGAAATGTCATAGCATGAAGACTCGACATCATGACTGTCATATCAGGTTTTGTTTAAATCTATTCCATGATTCAAGGCATGACTAGCAATGGATATAGGAAGAAAGATACAAAGTCCAACTCAGCAGAAGACTATAAAAGAATACCAAGACCTAGACAGAAGGGTGGACGACGACATAGACTTAGGAATCCTATTTTGTAAAGTAGGTTTTAGGTCTGAGAGTCGTAGGTTTCTCTTGTAAGTCTCCCATTGTATTAGTTGATACATTGTGGTAGATATAAGTGTCACACAGATCCATAAGCCTTGAGGTATTGGATTGTGTATTGTTCTTGGATGAAGCTTTTAAGCAAATCTGAGTTAGCTTGTTTGTCAAGTATGCTTGACAGATTTCTGTATTGATAGGGACGATGAAGAAATCACAGTTGGTGGTTGAGGGAAGTGAGTGGGGTATCTCGTATCAGGGTTCTAAACGTTTGAGTTTAACCTTGGTAAAGATGTTTATGGGGTAGATGTTAGGGATAAAGTTGTAAACGTGGGAGTTTAACTTTGTAATAGTCTACACAATAGTGAAGTCTTCTTCCTGGATTGGTATCCCCCAGATGTAGGTGAGTTGCACCGAACTGGGTTAACAATTACTGTGTTCTTTATCATTCTGCAGATTTACGTTTCTATTAGGGTTCATGATGAACATGTTGGATCAGATGTCGTGACATTTGTGTGTGTGTGCAGCTCTGATATTCAAGGTATCAGTCTGCTGTTGCGCCTTCTAGTTTAAAAGATTATGTAGCACAATGTCTTGACATGTGTTAGGATATCTGTTGTCTGCATAGGCCAGAATTTCAATTGGTATCAGAGCAGACATCCTGTCTAGTTCTGGATGAGATCTTTGGGAGATACTTTCTGGCGTTTAAACAAGGAGGAGTTTGAAGATCAGATCAATTAACTCAGATATACTCAAGGGTATTAATGGATGAGATGGATGTTCTGGATCGAAGGGAGCAACCTGGAGGTTGTTCATGTTGCTGAGGAGATTCTACAACAAATACAGGAGAATTGGCTAGTTCTTTTGTTGGTGTGTCTTCTAAGATGTTGTGACATCTTATTAGGGCAAGCAGGATCTGTTCCTTGGTGGTTCCGCTGCATGTGTTTATGATGGAAGAGCTCTAGAATTATGGGATTCTGGATTTGTTACTGAAGACAGTTGGTGGAAGGTCTCAATCGTCGGCCTCTTTATAGTTGAAGATATTTGTGTTCTTTTATTCCAGAGTCGGGAGAGATGGAATAAAGGGAGTTGTGGTTAGATATCTAGTATGGTGACTTGGTAATTAGAAGCTTGGTTTCTTAGTGCAGGTTGGAGTCAGTTGAAGATGGGAGGAGTTGAGTTTAAGTTTATCAGGTTCTTACTCTAGGAGTTTGATAAATGTTTGGTCGGCTAGGTTGTCAAAGATACTTGAGAATTCTCTCAAGTCCACTCATAAAGACATCTATGTCGTGTATTTGGAGTCTTCTAGTTACTCTTCTGACTAGAAGGTGTTTCTTTGAAACATGATCTGAAGAAAGTAGAGGTGATTTATTTTCACCATCCAAAAAACAGCAAGGAAGGATTCATCTCTCTTGACCCTAAGAGTGGATCCAATCTGATTGAAGAGTTGTTGAGGTAAATAAGACTTGTTCAGAGAAAGTCTTAGTTACTTGAGTCAAGGGTGGCAGCCTTGGTATCTCAACATTGTCCTTTGAAGAAGATACTTGCAAAAAGGATTGAATAATTTATAAGTGTTCATGACATGAGCTGGTGAAGCTTAGCTACAGTAGTGAAGAAGGGTTATGGTGCAAAGATTTAAGATTAATTTCTATTTGTGGAATCCACAAGTATTTAATTTATTATCCTTGAAAGTCAAGATTGAAGATGGTCTGTCAGATGTTCTAACATCTTTTCATCAGAGGTTTGGAGAATCATGGGAGGGGTTCTGCATTCGCTCAAAAGTCTCCTAGGTGTTGACCTAGGATTATTGGTTTAGCATCCGTTTCCTGGAAAGTATTGTGAATGACTTGTCCAGATGGTGATGCTATTGAAGATGGAGATGAAAGACTATGAAGACATCATAATCTTGATGGTTACAGCTTGGATCAGTTTATTTCTGATTTAGGTGCTTTGGAGCATATTGTTTGCTCTAGTTGTGAAGGTCGAGGATAAGTGGCAGTTATCTCTGGCTTTCTATTGACGACTCTACTAAGGGAAGTGGCATTCGTTGGTATAGCTATGAGGTAGTCTAGGACTACTCATTTTCTGAAGATTCAGACGTGGCAGGTTTGAAGTCTTTAGAGTTTCAAAGAAGAACGGAGGTTGTCTACTCAAAACTTGGTTGTTGAATCAAGTTTGTGAGAGCATGGAAATCTGTTTCTGCAAAGGGAGGAGGTTCTTCTAAGTGGTAGAAGGAAGAGCCGAATTCAACAGTTGGATGTCATAATGTTTTGACATCTAGCTTAACATCAGAAGTCTCTGCTGGTGATGTGGCACATCAGCTTAAGATAAGGTGATCTAAAGGAGAATGGGAGTGATAAATTCTTCAAAAAGGGCTATTTCATGCAGTTTGCGGGAGCTGTGGATGAGAAGATGTTACATGACTAAGAGGCTTGGTGGATCCAAGATATCTTGCTATAGGGAAAGTAGTTCATGTGACTTGAAGATATGATTTCATTAGTAGATTAAGGTATCTTGTGGGAATTCTGAAGATGAGTGGGGTCAATCAAAAGGTGATTGGTTTCAAAATGTGCGTTCAAGAAGGATACTTGAAATTGATTTCTCTTTTGTAGAAGAGTAGTTAGTTGAAATTGTAAGGAGGTTCTGGTCCTCTGGGAGCTTGTGGCAGAAGTTCTGGGTTGAGAATGGAAGCATACCTTCTTTGGTGGTTAAGAGTTTATTTCTCTCTGGGTTTCTGAAGCCTTCTTTGTTCAAGCTGGTGATGCAATGTTGTGTGAAGATCTTCAGTGTGGATTACTATGCTGATAGCAAGTCCAGTGGTGGAGCATATCAAGAACCATGGTGTGTGGTGTCTGTGATGTGTGGAAGATGTCCTAACTGATGGTAGAACATCCTTGGGTTAGTTATACTTGGTGAAGAATTTCAGGTTCTGTGATGAACTGGTTACTTGCATCGTGTCCAAAAAGTATCTACATGATCATCTGGGAGAATGATGGAGTAGAAGGGTTCCTTGGAAGGAGGATGTAAGTGTTTGTGAAGACTGAAGTGAATCATGTGTTGATTGCATGGAAGTCTGGTTTCTGAATGCGTTTAGAAGTGGAGATTCACCATAAATCAGAAGTATTCCAGATTATCATACGGGAGAATGATATGAATGACTGTCTTGGATTGCGGGGTGTTTATCTCTAATGCTGGCTGGTTGAGGTCAGTGGAAAATCTTGCATACGACATTGGAGCCCTTGGAGCAAGTCATGCTAGTAGTGGATCAGTTTAGCAGCTGTGAAGTTCTGGAGCATGCATACGATAGCTGACATCGTTATAACAAACTAAGGGGCCCTGTGTGTCTCTTTGAGGAATGTGAAGCATTCTGATTCAATTGGTTTGTGCCTCAAGCAGCTGAAGGTCTATACATGAGAATTCAAGAGTAGTTCGTGTGGTGTGTAGATGGTTACAGGATGAGGGGGTCAATGGGACTTTGATCTTAAGCCAAGAGTTTGTTATGGTTGGTATACACTTCCTCACGGGTAGCATGATGGTGATCATGTGTGAGTGATTATTGTTTCTTGTCAGAGAGAACAATAAGAGAGGTAATGGTTGCGTTCAGCAGGTGTGTTGAACAGAGGGTGCACTCTTGAAGACATGAAGATGCGTCTTATGTTTTCCAGTCATTAGCTTGGATGTTTTGTGGAGGAGCACCAGTTACCTTAGTCAGGGGAGATACCTCTTAATCTAAGATGAAGTTCCAGTTTGCATTTGCGTGTCAAGCAAACTGAGATGTCAAGATGGCTTGGCATTATTGTTAAAGTTCCAGTTTGCATTTGTGCGTCAAGCAAACTGAGATGTCAAGATGGCTTGGTATTATTGTTGAAGTTCCAGTTTGCATTTGTGCGTCAAGCAAACTGAGATGTCAAGGAGGATGTCTTGACATTAGAGTATTGTTGCAAGTTATGGGAAACTTGGCAATGCATACTTGAATGGTTCTTATTAGATGCTTAAGAATCATTAATGAGTTTGGGAGAATTTATTTTTCTCTGCAAATTGTAGTCACGAATAGCTGTGAAGAGTTTATACAATACGAAAATCAATTGGTTACTGACAGGAAGAAATTAGTTCAGTGTTAATGAAGGAATTATGATTGTAATCGAGTATGCTAAATCTGGATTAAGAAAGTCCTATCTATGGGGACCATAAGCCTGACAATATCAGGTTAGGTATCAGGACAAGGTTCAGAAGTAGTTTCGAGGACAAGTCAGAAACGATGGAATCTTTGCTAGTCTTTTGGCTCTATCTACATAGCTTTTTTTTTAACAGGTGGAAACACTCGTCTTAAGTTGAGGGAAAATAAGTTATGTTCGGATGTGGGTAAGCATCAATTTGGTTTGGGTATGCATGGGCCACTTTTTCCATCTTTTGGCTAAAAAGGGGGAGAATGAGTTATTGCTGAGAGGTGTATGGTCTGTGCTGCTGGTATATGCAAAATGTTCCAAAGGATGTTCCAACGTTTTAGGTTATAACATCTTAGAAGCTGTGTTTTGTGACCAGAGTTAGAAAGCAAGTTGTGTTTTGTGACCTGAGTTACATTCACTATGTTCCAAGTATCACAAGGAAATGAAGAGGGTAACGCCAAATTATCTTCTCCCTTTTCCTCACCACTTGCTTCAAGTATTTTTCCACTGCATGCATCATCAGGTTGAAGGATGTTTTAGCCAAAATTGGTCAAAAGGGGGAGATTGATGGCTCCAAGAGTTTGACAAAATTTTGGTAAAACATAATGTTGGGAAAGATGTTCCAACATGAAGGATTCAGACTGAGACCCAGACCCAGACTAAAGATGTCGAGTGAAATGTCATAGCATGAAGACTCGACATCATGACTGTCATATCAGGTTTTGTTTAAATCTATTCCATGATTCAAGGCATGACTAGCAATGGATCAAGGAAGAAAGATACAAAGCCCAACTCAGCATAAGACTATAAAAGAAGACCCAGACCTAGACAGAAAGGTGGAAGACGGCATAGACTTAGGAATCCTATTTTGTAAAGTAGGTTTTAGGTTTGAGAGTCGTAGGTTTCCCTTGTAAGTCTCCCTTTGTATCAGTTGATACACTGTGGTAGATATAGGTGTCACACAGATCCATAAGCCTTGAGGTATTGGATTGTGTATTGTTCTTGGATGAAGCTTTTAAGCAAATCTGAGTTAGCTTGTTTGTCAAGTATGCTTGACAGATTTCTGTATTGATAGAGACGATGAAGAAATCACAGTTGGTGGTTGAGGGAAGTGAGTGGGGTATCTCGTATCAGGTTTCTAAACGTTTGAGTTTAACCTTGGTAAAGATGTTCATGGGGTAGATGTTAGGGTTAAAGTTGTAAACGTGGGAGTTTAACTTTGTAACAGTCTACATAATAGTGAAGTCTTCTTCTTGGATTGGCATCCCCCAGATGTAGGTGAGATGCACTGAACTGGGTTAACAATTACTGTGTTCTTTATCATTCTGCAGATTTACGTTTCTATTAGGGTTCATGATGAACATGCTGGATCAGATGTCGTGACATCTGTGTGTGTGTGTGCAGTTCTGATATTCAAGGTATCAGTCTGCTGTTGTGTCTTCTAGTTTAAAAGATTAGGTAGCATAATGTCTTGACATGTGTTAGGACATCTGCTGTTTGCATAGGCCAGAATTTCAGTGTTGACTTTATCTCTTTTTGCTTTCTTTCTTTGTCTGCATTTTGCATTTATCATCCCATCATTTTCATCATACTAGGGTTTGTTGTAGGTCAGCATTGTCTGAGTAGTTTTCTTTTGTCCATAGCATAGCATGTCATTGCATCTAAGGGCAAAATTTTTGGTTTTCTGTATTTAAATACCTTTCACCATGATTTCATGAGGATTACCATCACTCATGTCATTCGGTAAAGATATTTAAATAGGGGCAACTGTTATACTCCAAATTTTACCCTTAGATTTTTTTATCTTTTGCATATCATTTTAGGTCAATCATTCTTGCACAGCTAACCCAATTGTCAGCCTTTGCATTATTTTTTTCATTTGTGGAGTTAGGGTTTTGCTTCAAAAGGCTTAATGGATTGATCAATCAAGGTTTTGGATAGATCACCCACCCATCAAGTACTCATACGCTCAAGTGGCCTCCCTTTCCTCAATAATCCAGTGTAATTTGGTTTCATCACAAGTTCTTCGAGGCTCGGGTATTGCAGGACTGAATCAAGGATTAGGAAAGGTTATCAGATTGGGTGTGGGCGGTGTGGTTTGAGATTCAGTGGAAGTTTAACCTAACCTTGGTCAAACGGTTAGTATCAAGTTATCAAGCCGTGGCAAAGGCAGTTGTTACAAGTTGGATAATCATCAGTGCCATTTCACTTTCAATTAGGGTTTTGGTGCAGTCGCCCCAGTTCATATCTCATGGTCATCTGTGTAATTGGCTATTTTGAGGACAAGTGTGGATTGAATTCAAGTACTTGTGTTTGAGGATCCAGATCAGGGTTTTATGCGAAGTTCAAGTTTATCTGATGAAATCAAGATGCAGAGTATCCAAGTTCTGTGTATTTTAGCCTCATATTTCAAGATATTACAAGACCTCTTCAAATTTTAATCCAAAACTCATAGCCAACTTCATATTCTACCCAGTTTCTATCCAGTTCAAGCTTCAATTCTATTCAGTTCAAATTCATTCCCACTTCAAATTTCTTCCAAGTTTCAATTTCAATTCAATTGGTATTTTTCTCCCTAACCAATATCTAATTCATTTTATCAATTTCTAAATCTAATACCCACTTTTAGATTCATATCCATTTTCTAATCCATTTCCATCATCTTTATTCAACTTACTTTCCCAAAATATCCAATCCATACTCATTATCCTTTTTTTTTTTGCAATTCCACATATTCATATCTTTTTTCCATTATCCATTTCATAACAATCCAATTTTTATTCATTTACTATTGCACCAAAAATTACGAAAAGAAAAAAAATACAAGCCCAATTCACATTTTATAAAGGCCATATTGAAAAATCATAACTTACAAAAAAAAGTCCATTGTAAAATAACCATAAAAAATTACAAAAATTATAATAATAAAGTTCTCCACCCCAAGTTTGTAATCATACAAGTCCTCCATAACGAAAACAAAAGCTTTTTCCACAAGAACTCTACATCACACACCATCCTACACAATACTCCAAACTTGACCTATACTACTGCATCACGCCTTGCCCAATCTTTGCAACCAAAACCATCTGCCATCTACTGCCATATCAGCACAAGTATTCAAATAAAAACTCTAAAATTTGTCCATCACATGCTACAAATCACAACATCCCACAAACTACCAAAACCACCTGCTGCAACTCAAAAGCATTACTTCATAAACAACAAAAAAACCTGCATCCACTACTTCATGCTATAATCCTGCACACCATCTGTAACACCCCCTTTCTATACCCCCAAATAATAACATAATCATTTAGGCACATATTAAAAATTTCGTCAGAGTATAATTATAAACATGGTATAAAAAAGGTTTGTCACATTATACATGAAATTAAAACATTCAACACCTGCTCAACCATTGATATGCAATAGTGGGGTAACTTTGCAACAGAGGAACTTAGTCCTTACACCCACATCTCAATATTTAGAATAAAAGCGGAAAATCTAAACATTGAATAACATCAACATATATACATATATATCATCAAGTATTATCCACCAACATAATCCATGTTTACATAAACATTCATCAACAAGATACATGTACAAATGTATCACAAAAGAATCATAATCATCCTAGCTACCCGGTGCTACATATCAGAGTCGACCGACCAAAAGAATGAAGACACGCTTCACAAAAAGACCACCAGCATACCTACTCTGCAATGCCTCATAGAGCATCATAAAACAGCAGAAGGGCGAGAAATATTATCATAATAACAATGCATATAATTATATATCTTAGCATAAAAATACACATATTCTACATTCTCACCACAATTCATCACAACTCACTCATATATATCACAATGTATATATATATATATACAAAACCAAGCATATTCATCATGCATATTGTTGCGGTGAAAATCGGATAACATGCTATTTATTAACTTGCATCATTTTCTTTTACAACCGACTTTGATTTATCCAAAGGAAAGGTTCAAGATCGTTAGAAAAACCTAAAGGGGGGGGGGGGGGGAGATCTAAGGTTCGGGGGTTGGTTATACAAAGGGAAGGTATTAGCACCCTAACTATCCGTAGTACTCTACGGGAACCTCTTGTTAGTATTTGTGTTATGCTAAAGTTTGCTTGCTAAAGGAAAAGTGCTAAGGTAAAGACCTAGGGGTATATACACTAAGTATGGTCTAAGGGTGTAAAAATAAAATGTGGAATCCGAGAAGGTATCGGATGTAAAGGAAAAAAGATGGAAAAAGAAAAAGGTAGCTTGCTAGGATCTCGCAATCCTATGCCTACGTATTCTCAAGGTGAACTTGAGAAATCAGAGCAATCGTAGTTCCCCTCAATGGGGTAAAAGGGGAAAGAGATTAATGGCTACCTCTTGAAAAGATTGTGAAAGTTTAAAAGTTGGTGAATGAGAGGAGATTAATGGCTATCTCTTAAGTAGGTTAAAGGAGGGTTTAAAGGTTATAAGGGATTAATGGCTATCTCTTGGGAAGGCTGGTTTTAAAAGGTAATGCATGATTACCTATGACTATGGGTCAAAGAAGGGTAATGAGCTTTCTATGATCTTGAAATCAATAGAAAAACTTTTCCTTTGGAAGGAAGGGGGAAATAACATCTTATAAATAAGAGTTATAGAAGAGTTGAAATATATGTAATATGTAGGAGTTCAATAAAACAATAAGCAAATAATCATGAAATGTACTAAAAAAAGGAACATAGCAAACAGTGAGTGAGTGATCAGTAGTGAATATAAGTATGGACATAGCAAGTGGTAAGCAAGTGATCATAAATTGTAGCATGAATATGAACATGGCAAATGGTGAGCATTTAACCATAAGTGTAAACACATCAGACAGTGAGTGCAAGTGGTCATGCAGTGAATATAAGTATGGATATAGCAAGTGGTAAGCAAGTGATCATAAATTGTAGCATGAATATGAACATAGCAAATGGTGAGCATTTAACCATAAGTGTAAACACATCAGACAGTGAGTGCAAGTGGTCATGCAGTGACATATATGAGAACACAGCGAGCAATGGGCAAGTGATCAATGAAGTGAACTAAGAAAGTGAACATAAATGGCAGAGAAGCATTTACACTTAGAAGCACAACATTTGAAATCATGTTGTTCATTTAACATATAGCAGAACAAATAAATTACATGGCAAGGCTCATGATACATTCATAGTAGGATCAATTCACAAACAGTAGTTACACAAGCATGGTGAGCATAGCATGGAAAGCAAACAGAAACAGAAGAATTTACTCATGTGATTTCAAACAGAAAGCAAACAACATTTCCATAGCAAGAGTTTCATGAATCGCAGCATATTTAACAACAGTAACATTTTTAGAAACAGTGAGCACATGATCATGTCAAGCATAGCAGCAAATGTATTCTAACAGTTTGAGAAGCAAAGCATTGGAAACATATAGTATAGCAAACAGAAGCAAAGAAAAGCACAGCCATCATTCTCATGATAAAGCCAAGAAACAATGTTCAACCAAACTTCCCAAATTAAATAGCATGCTCCCAAAATAACTCGTTTAACAATAATAGCACATTAATATATCAAGCATAGCAGAAAGACATTCTCACAGTTGAAGAACAAGGCAATGGAATCATGTAACATAGCAAACAGAAGCCATAAAGTAGGCAGCATTCATGGTAAAGCTCATGCAGTAATTTCAAACATTAATCGTAGCATGCTTAAGGAAATGTATTTAACACTCAAAAACACAAATGATAAGAAATAAATAAGAAGCAGAGGAAATTATATTGTTGAAATTATTAAAAACACACAGAAAAGAAAATGGACAGAATTGGCTAAAAAAAACAAAAAAGAAGAAGATAAGGCACAACAAAGGGGTGGCCGGCGCCACCCACTCCTTGCACTGAAGGTGGCGTGCGTCACAAAGGGGAAAGGTGGCCGGCGCCATGACTTTGCTTTTCCTTTTTTAATATTTTTAATTATGGTGGGTGATTATTATATTAATATGTGGTGAACGATATATAAATTAATATTATTAAAACTACGTGGCGGGAGCCACCAACCCAAATGTGGCGAGCGCCACCAAGTTCCTCATTCATTTTATTTCATTTTACGAACACGAATAAAAAAATCAGACGAACCGAACATGATTAAATCAACACAAAAAAATGAAAAGCAGCATGGTGATTACTCACAGCAATACAATAGTCAAGCAGAAATATGATAGCATGATATTCAGACATGAAGCAAAATGGCCATGAAAATTAGACAGTGATGAAAAAAAGATAACAACATGGTGTGCGATCATCAACATAATGCATAAGAAAAGAAAAAGGTTTAGGTGATACCTAGTGGAGCAAGTCCACTGTTTCCTCGCCTTGTGATGAACTTCTCGAGCTTGCACCAGAAAGTTGGAACCACTCTTCCTCTCTCTTGCTCGTGCACCAGAAACTCTTAAAACTTTTGTGAGAAGTGTTGTTGTAATGTTTGATGTAATTTTTTTTTTAGAGCTGTATACGAGCCCTTTATATAGGCTGCTTGATGGGCCGGGTTACGTTTCAAAACTTGGTGGGCAAAGTATCGGGTAGGGTTTGTAACGTTAGAATTCAAAGTGGTTCAGCTCTCGGGGACAAACGTTCCTTGCAGCATCAAAGCTCAGAGATTGCAGGGTCAAACATCAAATTGAGCATTGCTTCTGGGATACCTTCCTGATGTCAAACAACAAACAACAGTAGTGGAAACCGATAGGGACAATGCTACAAACATTTCACAGGCAATGCAGGGTGTGGCAGTGTGAATGCTCAAACTAGCTAATCCTCAGAACCAACTTTATTGAACCAAACAGAGAGAGCTCAAAAGGGAATGGTCTTTGAGTTCAAAATAGTTTTGTGCCAAGGATTGAATGGTTTTGTGAACGGATGATTTCAAATAATGCTGAGTTCTTCCTTTCCAATTTGGCATATTTCCATTGGCTGATGCTTGGGTTGAAAAGTCAACATATTCATTCTTGCTTCCTATTGGCCACTTGGCAAAAATGATTCTGATAATTTGTAACACCTTTTCTCCTTTCCTTTTGGTCATGATGGGTTATGAACATAGGCTTAGGAAATAAAAATGGTCTTGCACAAGCAAAGGTGATTAGGAAAAATAAATAATAATGGATTTGGCAATGATTAGGATTAAATGAGGTTTAGGAGAATTAAATTGAACAATTGGAATAAAGTTGATAAAATGAAAAGGTTGATGAAATAGGTTTAGAAAATGAGTAGAAATGAGGGTAGATAAAATGAGTAGAAATTTGGTCATGGTGGGTTTAGGGTTATGGAGACATCTCTTGCTTGATTTAATGCTCCATCCAAAAGACCTTGATCAATTACTCCTTGAATTCCCTCGAGGCAAACCTGATAAAAAAAACAACAAGAGCAAGAACCCGATAAAACGGGTTAGCTATGCGGCATGATTGACCTAATATGATATGCAAAAAATCAATAGATCTAAGGGAAAATTTTGGGGTACAACAGTTGCCCCTATTTAAATATCTTCACCGAATGGCACGAGGAACGATGTTCCTCGGGACGTCCGGGTGAAAGGTATTTAAATATAACAAACCGAAAATTTTGCCCTTAGATACAAAGATGTGCAATGCTGCTAATATGATGATATGATGCCATGCAAGATGCAGACAAAATCGGACACCAAAGAAGGGCAGCCAAACACAGGATCACTGGGGAAATGAAAGAAGCACTCTTTACTGGGCATGGAACCAGAAAGAAAACATGATCTCCACTGGGCATCAGTTTGAAATAAAGGATAGGCATCGCTAAAAGATTTTCTGGGGATTTCTTATACTGAAGAGTTCAAACGGGATCTTCAAGAAAAAAAAACCAGAAAAGACAGAGAAAGACATATCGGAAAAACATCAGATGGCAAAAGAAACCAGTCATCCAATAATGGCGTCGAATGAAAGGTACAAATCACGATATCTAATAATGGCTTTAGATGAATGTGAACAGAGACTACATTCAAGAATGACTTTGAATGCAAATAAACCAGTCATCCAATAATGGCTTTGAACAAAAGGTATAAATCACAAAGTGAACAAGGACTCGATCTGAAAAAAAGCAACAGAAGGAGGGACACATCCGGATAGGCATCGGATGGTAGAGAAACCGGACATCCAATAACGACTTTGAATGAAAGGTACAAATCACAATATCTAATAACGGCTTTAGATAAAGTGAACAAAGACTCGATCTGAAAAAACATCAGAAGGAGAGACACATCCGGATAGGCATCGGATGGTAGAGAAACCGGACATCCAATAACGGCTTTGAATGAAAGGTACAAATCACAATATCTAATAACGGCTTTAGATAAAGTGAACAAAGACTCGATCTGAAAAAACATCAGAAGGAGAGACACATCCGGATAGGCATCGGATGGTAGAGAAACCGGACATCCAATAACGGCTTTGAATGAAAGGTACAAATCACAATATCTAATAACGACTTTAGATAAAGTGAACAAAGACTCTATCTGAAAAAACATCAGAAGGAGAGACACATCCGGATAGGCATCGGATGGTAGAGAAACCAGACATCCAATAACGGCTTTGAATGAAAGGTACAAACCACAATATCTAATAACGGCTTTGGATAAAGTGAACAAGCAAGACTATATGGCATTGAATAAAAGGACACCAGGCATTCAATAATGGCTTTGAATGGAAGGTACAAATCATAATAGTTGAGAATGGCATCGAATTATAGCGAGAAAGACATCCAGGAATGGCACCGAATGCAAAGGAGAAAAATTATCCAGGAATGACACTGAATGGACAAATAAGACTTCAGGAATGGCACTGAATGAAAAGGACAGGTAATGTTTTGGTAAGGTGAGACATGGACAACGACATGACCTTGAGAGAAATGCAAATGAGGATGAAACACTCATGATATGCATATGTATATGAATTATGCAGATGATATATGATCAAATGCAAATGCAGATGTCGACGTTGACGACACAACACGACTCTTTTGTGGAGAAGACAATACTGGAAGACTGATTCCTCAACACGGGGATCACTGCCATTATGTCTGGGGACCAGAGATGCTACTGCTGAACACGCCTCTACCACACTGGTAAATTGTATCAAGTGATGATCCTTGTAGGAAGGATGAAAAACTGCTTGAAAGTTGCATGGGGATTCTTCAAGTAACTTGCCCCAGATTAGCTGATTATTGTAGATGAGCTGATCATTGCTTCAGCTTGATTGATTCTGGAAATGACCGTTTCATGGCGCTCTTAGAGAGCTTGCCCCAGTCTGAGTCTTGAAAGATGATTGTTTTACTATACATTGGGAAAGCTTGCCCCAGTATGAGTCTTGAAAAATCTTCTGTATAAACCAATTTTGAGAAGTCGCCATTAAACTACAAATCTTGAACTGATTCTCCATAGGATATGGAAGGAACTTGCCCCTGATTGGATCACCGACCAAGTTTCTCAAATGTTTGAAAATTCCTTAAGAAGAAAGCTAGTTTGCAAACAAAAGTATTTGTTCAAACATGGTAAATGCAAAGTTCATGCAACTTTTGAAATCAATCATTTTTTGAAAGATGCAAAGTATATGAGTTATTAGTCAGAACCCGGTGGTTCAAGATATTTAAAAGTGAAAGGTAAAGCACAAGGCGTGATGCAAAAATAAATGATCCGCAAAGATCTTTTGGAGTCAGGTTACGCAATCTTGCTGTAGTACGCTTTCAAAATAACCTTGCTTCAATTAGGTCTTTTGAGGGTTATAACGTGGCCTGGTTCATGGTTTAAGAAACAAAGGATAAAGGCTCAAAGTTTATTTGTGACCCACCCAATCTACGTGATGAACTTCAGTCCTATGCTCGGTTAACTCAAACTATGCACTCAAATTCCCATGAGTTAGGAATTGCACTAATGATAGTAATGATGATGGTTCAAAATTCAATGGACTTGAGATGGCAGTCACTGCTTCTCATAACATTTTGTTGTTTTTTTGGTGAGGACCCCAGTCAACTCGTTTTATCTTTGAGGATTTTGGTAACCTCTTGAATGATTTTTATTATCCCTAACTTTTTCCTGAACTGTGTCATTTGAGCTTACAGCCAGCGGGATGCCCCAATTTTTGTCTAAGTCTCCTTCATAGGTTTTGACTTAGTGGGCTTTTATTTTGATTCTTTTTTTCACTCTCTTTTTTTTAGTGACTGCCTTGCTTAATGATTACAGTGAACCATCATTGGCGTTATACCTAAAAGACATCTTCGACACTTGCTTGCTGTGTGCGAAGGAAAACTGTGAGTGCAACATTTTGTTGAAAGTCGTCTTGCATGAAGCTCTTGTAATTGAATGCAAAATCAAGTTAACCTAGAACTACTCTGCCCCAGGTTAAAATTGCGGGTTTTTATTTGTAAAGAAAAGAAACCCCTACTTCAAGGCTCGAAGGGGTTAAAGAGGGGTTATCTTCCTTATGTCTCCGGTGTTTGGGGAGTTGAAACAATGCCTTACATCGTCAGCAAAGTTTTGATTTGAAAGCATACCAACAGCAATTATGGGTATAACGTTTTCATCATCCTCCCTCCAATCTTTGCATGATCAGAAGAAAGTGGACAAGAGAATTTTTTATTTTATTTTTCATGAAAGAGGAAGCGATAAGAAGTAAATAGCAAACACAAATGAATTGAATCAAAAATTGCAAATGCTCATTTCATTAATTGTGAAAGTACAAACATAATTTGGAAGCAAACAGCTGATACAAAATAAAGAAAGTGCAAACAACAAGAAACAAAGGCCTAGTGACTAATCAATACAAGGATGAGCTGTCCTGTCTGAAACACTGGCTTTTAGGAGGATAGCATGCTGAAGTCGCCTGAAGCTTCACTTGGCGTGCCCTGGCAGAGGATTGCTCTGAACATTGGGATTGTCCTTGAAGGAGAGGATTTTGTTCCTCATCAGCTCTTGCACTCTAGCCTTCAATGCAAAGCAGCCTTCCAAGTCATGGCCTGCGCCGCCTTGATGGTATTCACAATGAAGATCAGCCCTATAGCCAGCTGGAAGGGGATTTGGAGAAGGAGGAAAAGGCCTTGTGGTAATCAAACCTTGTTCAACCAAACCAGGATAAAGTTCAGTGTAAGTCATGGGAATAGGATCAAATTGACCCCTATTACGATACTGGCTCTGTCCTGCAGCCGGACGCTGGGGAGCTTGAACTGGTCGTGGAGCAGCAACCACGGGAGTAACAGCAGCAACAGTAGGGTGAATAACATACTGTGGTTGAGGACGAGGCCTTCTCACTTCAACCGTTATAGCATTAGTCTGATCTTCCTTCTTTTTCTGAAAGTTCCTGTAGGATTTCTTCACAGCATTAGAAGATTCAGCAACCTTTGACACTTTTCCTTTCTTAAGACCCTCCTCGAGTCTTTGGCCGATAGTAACCAAGTCAATGAAATTGGAGGAAACACTTCCAACCATTTTCTCCCAATAGAATGGGGACAAGGTATCCATGAACATTCCGGTTAATTCCTTTTCAGCCAAGGGAGGTTCAACTTGGGAAGCCAACTCTCTCCAGCGCTGAGCATACTCTTTGAAAGACTCTTTATCATTCTGAGACATGTTTTTCAGTTGACGGCGATCAAGAGCCATGTCGAGGTTGTACTTGTACTGCTTCATGAAGGCATTCGTGAGGTCTTGAAAGCTATGGATAGAGTTTTGCTCGAGACCCATGTACCACTTGAGTGATGCCCCACTCAAGCTATCCTGAAAACAATGGATAAGTAGCTTCTGATTTTTGGCATGAGCAGTCATCCTGCGAAGATACATGACCAAATGAGCTCTTGGGCAAGAGTGACCTTTGTACTTCACAAAATCTGGAGTTGTAAACTTAGGAGGTATAACAAGGTCTGATACTAAGCACAGGTTGTCTGCATCCACATTAAAGAAATCAGTACCCTCAACAGCTTTGAGTCTCTTCTCTATGCTCTGAAACTGCTCTCGGACAACTTCAGGTTCAACAAAGTCTTCATGGTCTTCACCTTGAGCACTGGCAGCATTGTACTCATAGTGGGGGTCTTCAAAAGGAGCTCGATTTATCTGAACTATAGGTTGAGGCTCGGTAAAAACAGGAGCTTGAAACACTGGCCTAGCAGCTTGACCAATCATAGCATTAGATGCAAGAGGTGGAGAATAGTTGTGCAGCAAACCAAACTCTGGCCAAGTTGAAGGCGGCACTTGAACCGGTGGAGGATCAGCGCTTGAGACTTCTTGGATAACTGTCCTTTGGGGAGGCTTTCCTCTAGCAAGAAAAACTTGAAGCATCTCAGTGAGTTTAGTCATACTTGATTTGAGGTCATCGATCTCCATTCGGACCTCAACATTGTGTACCTCTTGCTCCGACATCCTTTGTCTGTAGTTAGCTCTAGTCCGGTATCAGTGTCGAGGAATCAGCTTGACGACTTACAGGTGATACTGGAGGATAGAGACAATAGGAGATGAGTAACTTGGACAGACAGACGCATGCAATGAATCACGCAAATGATATGCAATGCGATGCAAACGGGATGCAAAATCACATGCAACAGGATCAAGGGTTTGAGATCACAGCATGGAGTCTGGGTAAAGAACCAAGCCAAGGGTGTGTACTAGGGTTCTTGTATCTGTAAAACAGGGTTCTAAAAGTTCCCAGAGTCTACGTAAATCCTTCGGATATTATCGGCCCATGTGACTACTAACACGGGTTAACAATATTCTCAAGATAAACTCGTCTGAGTGTAGTATCACGTGACAACTACTCGGGACTGGCTCCCTCATAGTCACCGCACTACGCTATAAAGGCTAAGTGGGGTAAAGGTAACTACGGTCCTCAGAATCCCTGGCTCCCATTTGAAAAAGTAATATCAATGTGACTGCTCACATCAGACATCAACAATCCCAAAGGGCCTCATCTGAGTGTGGTCATCATATGCCATAAATTGTTGGTACTACTGCCAACAACCGACTATTGATTACACCACGATCCTATCATATATGTGCTCTCAAGTCCGGGTTAGGACTTATCTCACCACTCAAAGTAAACACCCTGCACACAGAAAAACTCAAGCACAACAGGTATATATACAGATATAAATATGCAAATGTACAAGCAAACAAACATGTAAATAACACAAATACAAACAAGATAGGCTTAACCCTCTTAGGAAAGGACCAGCAATAGGTCTAACTGTCCCCAGTGAAGTCGCCATTTCTGTTGCGGTGAAAATCGGATAACAAGCTATTTATTAACTTACATCATTTTCTTTTACAACCGACTTTGATTTATCCAAAGGAAAGGTTCAAGATCGTTAGAAAAACCTAAAGGGGGGGAGATCTAAGGTTCGGGGGTTGGTTATACAAAGGGAAGGTATTAGCACCCTAAGTATCCGTAGTACTCTACGGGAACCTCTTGTTAGTATTTGTGTTATGCTAAAGTTTGCTTGCTAAAGGAAAAGTGCTAAGGTAAAGACCTAGGGGTATATACACTGAGTATGGTCTAAGGGTGTAAAAAGAAAATGTGGAATCCGAGAAGGTATCGGATGTAAAGGAAAAAAGATGGAAAAAGAAAAAGGTAGCTCGCTAGGATCTCGCAATCCTATGCCTACGTATTCTCAAGGTGAACTTGAGAAATCAGAGCAATCGTAGTTCCCCTCAATGTGGTAAAGGGGAAAGAGATTAATGGCTATCTCTTGAAAAGATTATGAAAGTTTAAAAGTTGGTGAATGAGAGGAGATTAATGGCTATCTCTTATGTAGGTTAAAGGAGGGTTTAAAGGTTATAAGGGATTAATGGCTATCTCTTGGGAAGGCTGGTTTTAAAAGGTAATGCATGATTACCTATGACTATGGGTTAAAGAAGGGTAATGAGCTTTCTATGATCTTGAAATCAATAGAAAAACTTTTCCTTTGGAAGGAAGGGGAAATAACATCTTATAAATAAGAGTTATAGAAGAGTTGAAATATATGTAATATGTAGGAGTTCAATAAAACAGTAAGCAAATAATCATGAAATGTACTAAAAAAAGGAACATAGCAAACAGTGAGTGAGTGATCAGTAGTGAATATAAGTATGGACATAGCAAGTGGTAAGCAAGTGATCATAAATTGTAGCATGAATATGAACATGGCAAATGGTGAGCATTTAACCATAAGTGTAAACACATCAGACAGTGAGTGCAAGTGGTCATGCAGTGAATATAAGTATGGACATAGCAAGTGGTAAGCAAGTGATCATAAATTGTAGCATGAATATGAACATAGCAAATGGTGAGCATTTAACCATAAGTGTAAACACATCAGACAGTGAGTGCAAGTGGTCATGCAGTGACATATATGAGAACACAGCGAGCAATGGGCAAGTGATCAATAAAGTGAACTAAGAAAGTGAACATAAATGGCAGAGAAGCATTTACACTTAGAAGCACATCATTTGAAATCATGTTGTTCATTTAACATATAGCAGAACAAATAAATTACATGGCAAGGCTCAAGATACATTCATAGCAGGATCAATTCACAAACAGTAGTTACACAAGCATGGTGAGCATAGCATGGAAAGCAAACAGAAACAGAAGAATTTACTCATGTGATTTCAAACAGAAAGCAAACAACATTTCCATAGCAAGAGTTTCATGAATCGCAGCATATTTAACAACAGTAACATTTTTAGAAACAGTGAGCACATGATCATGTCAAGCATAGCAGCAAATGTATTCTAACAGTTTGAGAAGCAAAGCATTGGAAACATATAGTATAGCAAACAGAAGCAAAGAAAAGCACAACCATCATTCTCATGATAAAGCCAAGAAACAATGTTCAACCAAACTTCCCAAATTAAATAGCATGCTCCCAAAATAACTCGTTTAACAATAATAGCACATTAATATATCAAGCATAGAAGAAAGACATTCTCACAGTTGAAGAACAAGGCAATGGAATCATGTAACATAGCAAACAGAAGCCATAAAGTAGACAGCATTCATGGTAAAGCTCATGCAGTAATTTCAAACATTAATCGTAGCATGCTTAAGGAAATGTATTTAACACTCAAAAACACAAATGATAAGAAATAAATAAGAAGCAGAGGAAATTATATTGTTGAAATTATTAAAAACACACAGAAAAGAAAATGGACAGAATTGGCTAAAAAAACAAAAAAAAAAGAAGATAAGGCACAGCAAAGGGGTGGCCGGCGCCACCCACTCCTTGCACTGAAGGTGGCGTGTGCCACAAAGGGGAAAGGTGGCCGGCGCCATGCATGGCATGGATGGCGCCATGACTTTGCTTTTCCTTTTTTAATATTTTTAATTATGGTGGGTGATTATTATATTAATATGTGGTGAACGATATATAAATTAATATTATTAAAACTACGTGGCGGGAGCCACCAACCCAAATGTGGCGAGCGCCACCAATTTCCTCATTCATTTTATTTCATTTTACGAACACGAACAAAAAAATCAGACGAACCGAACATGATTAAATCAACACAAAAAAATGAAAAGCAGCATGGCGATTACTCACAGCAATACAATAGTCAAGCAGAAATATGATAGCATGATATTCAGACATGAAGGAAAATGGCCATGAAAATTAGACAGTGATGAAACAAAGATAACAGCATGGTGTGCGATCATCAACATAATGCATAAGAAAAGAAAAAGGTTTAGGTGATACCTAGTGGAGCAAGTCCACTGTTTCCTCGCCTTGTGATGAACTTCTCGAGCTTGCACCAGAAAGTTGGAACCACTCTTCCTCTCTCTTGCTCGTGCACCAGAAACTCTTAAAACTTTTGTGAGAAGTGTTGTTGTAATGTTTGATGTTATTTTTTTTTTTAGAGCTGTATACGAGCCCTTTATATAGGCTGCTTGATGGGTCGGGTTACGTTTCAAAACTTGGTGGGCAAAGTATCGGGTAAGGTTTGTAACATTAGAATTCAAAGTGGTTCAGCTCTCGGGGACAAACGCTCCTTGCAGCATTAAAGCTCAGAGATTGCAGGGTCAAACATCAAATTGAGCATTGCTTCTGGGATACCGTCCTGATGTCAAACAACAAACAACAGTAGTGGAAACCGATAGGGACAATGCTACAAACATTTCACAGGCAATACAGGGTGTGGCAGTGTGAATGCTCAAACTAGCTAATCCTCAGAACCAACTTTATTGAACCAAACAGAGAGAGCTCAAAAGGGAATGGTCTTTGAGTTCAAAATAGTTTTGTGCCAAGGATTGAATGGTTTTGTGAACGGATGATTTCAAATAATGCTGAGTTCTTCCTTTCCAATTTGGCACATTTCCATTGGATGATGCTTGGGTTGAAAAGTCAACATATTCATTCTTGCTTCCTATTGGCCACTTGGCAAAAATGATTCTGATAATTTGTAACACCTTTTCTCCTTTCCTTTTGGTCATGATGGGTTATAAACATAGGCTTAGGAAATAAAAATGGTCTTGCACAAGCAAAGGTGATTAGGAAAAATAAATAATAATGGATTTGGCAATGATTAGGATTAAATGAGGTTTAGGAGAATTAAATTGAACAATTGTAATAAAGTTGATAAAATGAAAAGGTTGATGAAATAGGTTTAGAAAATGAGTAGAAATGAGGGTAGATAAAATGAGTAGAAATTTGGTCATGGTGGGTTTAGGGTTATGGAGACATCTCTTGCTTGATTTAATGCTCCATCCAAAAGACCTTGATCAATTACTCCTTGAATTCCCTCGAGGCAAACCTAATAAAAAAAACAACAAGAGCAAGAACCCGATAAAACGGGTTAGCTATGCGGCATGATTGACCTAATATGATATGCAAAAAATCAATAGATCTAAGGAAAAAATTTGGGGTACAACACATACCTTCACAATTCTTATCATTCCACATAAACATACATATTCATGTTTATTCATCAATGCACAATTACAAAGATGATAAATTCAAATCATAGAGACTGACTCACGACTCTATGCAAATGCAATGCGGTACCGACTCAATCATCTCAAGTTCACTCAGGAACTTATTGGAACCATCGCTCGTTACCAATGTAACTCCCCGTCGGGCCTACGATGTTCACCCATTGCTCACACCTCACATAGGCACACAATGTTTATGGATTACTCACACCTCACATAGGCACACAATCCGATTGCTCACACCTCACATAGGCACACAATCGTTTGTAATCATCGCTCACACCTCACATAGGCACACGACGTTACAACGGATTCTCATTAGAATCACTCAACACAAGAATGTACATCATTATGCTTCACATACAAAATGACTCAAGACATTCTTGAAATGCATACATATTCACAATATATTCATGCATTCATCTCATACAATCACATACAATCTATATACATTCACATCAATGCACTATTGTACGATTCACTTCCAAAACACACATTCAAAACGGTAAAAGTCGCTAAATAACACTATTCCCGACTTTCCGACTTATTTAATCGGCTAACAGCCCCAAACTCCTCACCATAAGAAACTACAGCTCAATAGCTATCCAACGATACCAAGAATGTAAAAATCGGATAAACGGAACTCAAGTTACAAAAGAAAACGAAAAAATGATATTTTGAAAAATCCCATTTTTACCATTGTCCTGTCCATCCGCGTATGCACCAATTCCGTACGCGTATGACCAAAACTCGTACGCGTATCATACGCGTTTCACCAGATGGACGGGAAAACATGCAACCCATACGCGTATGGCCCTGAAATGCGCCACCCATACGCGTATTGCCTTAATCAATACGCGTATGGCCTGCCCCAATACGCGTATGGCCAGGCAGAATGCAGAATTTTCCTGCATAATTTTTCTCTGCGTTTTGCACTCCAACCACACCCAAATTCATCATCTAATCTCAGAAAATACCAATTTGATGCACAACAACATATATCAATCATGTATCAACAACAAGGAACACGAAAACATCATTTCCAACACTAATTAATCGAATTCTAACACTTTCTACACAAATGGGTTTATACAAAAACTCATAAAAATCAACAACAACAACAACAACAACACAATCATACATAATGATATACATTGATGAGATGATAAGATTTCACACCCTTACCCGATTAAATCGATTCCTAGAAGTTGTTTTGAAGATTTCCAAGCTTTTCCTCTTTTCCTTCTCTTTTCTCTTCTTCCTCTTTCTTTCTCTCCTTTTTCTCTCTATTTCTCTTTTCTTTCTCTTTCTCTCCTATTTCTTATTATCTCTTTTTCTTTTCTTATTTTCTACTCAAATTCAATTAATTCATTTTCTCACAAAATTCTACACTTAATCACTTTTCTACCAATTTTACTAAATTTCTAACTTACCATTAATTGAGAAATGTCCAAAATACCCTCCATTCTAATTTCCCCGCAAACTCTCAAAAACGGTAAAATATCATAACATGTCAACACAGCATATTAACACACCAATTTCACAAATAAAATAATTTATCACTCAATTTAAATAAAAGACTCAACAAAATGGGAATAATCGGAATCGGGGCGTTACAACTCTCCCCTACTTTAGAAATTTTCGTCCTCGAAAATATTACCTGATTCAAACAACTCCAGATACGACTCTCGCATCCTACTCTCTAGTTCCCAAGTCATATTGCCTTCCGCAGCGCCTCCCCACGCTACTTTCACAAGCGCAATATCCTTGCCTCTTAGCTTCTTAACTTCACGGTCCAAAATCCTAATCGGTAAAGCTTCAACCGTAAGGTTATCTCTCACTTCAACCTCGTCCATAGGAATAACATGTGACGGATCCGGAATATACTTCCGAAGTTGCGAAACATGGAATACATCATGCAAATTCGAAAGATTCGGAGGCAACGCCACACGGTAAGCCATAACACCAACTCGTGCAGAAATCTGATACGGACCAATAAAACGAGAAGTCAACTTCTTCGACTTCAAAGCACGACCCACACCCGTAACCGGCGTAACTCTGAAAAACACATGATCGCCTTCTTGAAACTCAAGATCTTTCCTTCTCTTGTCATGATAGCTCTTTTGTATATTTTGAGAAGCTTTCATCTTCTCACGAATAAACTTCACTTTCTCCGTCATTTGTTGTACCATCTCTGGTCCAACTATCGTCCTCTCACCGGTTTCATGCCAACACAAAGGTGTTCGACATCTCCGACCATACAAAGCCTCAAATGGTGCCATACTTATACTTGAATGAAAACTATTATTGTAGGTGAACTCAATCAATGCCAAATAACTATCCCAAGCACCACCTTGCTCGAGCACACAAGCACGCAATAAATCCTCCAACGATTGAATTGTCCTCTCGGCTTGACCATCCGTTTGCGGATGATAACCCGAACTCAATCTTAGCTTAGAACCCAAAGCCTTTTGTAAACTCTCCCAAAACCTCGATGTGAATCTAGGATCTCTATCCGATACAATACTCTTAGGAACTCCATGTAACTTCACAATCGCAAGAACATAAATCTCGGCTAACTTCTCCAAAGGATAACTAATATCAATTGGAATGAAGTGAGCAGATTTAGTAAGCCTATCAACGATTACCCAAATAGCATTATGACCTCTTTGTGTATTCGGCAATCCCGTAACAAAATCCATCGATATACTATCCCATTTCCACTCCGGAATGTCCAACGGTTGCATCAATCCACTAGGCTTTTGATGTTCCACCTTAGACTTTTGACAAGTTAAGCACGCATACACAAATTGAGCCACATCCCTCTTTAATCCGGACCACCAAAAGATTTTCTTCAAATCTTGATACATTTTATTCGCTCCAGGATGAATACTTAAGTTATTTCGGTGTCCTTCTTCCAATATCATCTTTTTCAACTCCGCATCATCGGGAATGCAAATACGACCACGGAATCTCAAAACTCCAAAATTATCAACCTTGAAATCCTCATTCTCACTCATCATCAAATCAACGAACTTCAAATCCAACTTTTGTTTTTCACATACGGTTACAAGAAAATCATTCGTAACATGTAGCATACCAAGTCTCACACTTCTCGGCGTCATTTCACAAACCAAACTCAAGTCTCTAAAATTCTCCAAAAGTTCCCATTCTCTCATCATCAATGCGGACATATGTAACGACTTCCGACTCAAAGCATCGGCCACCACGTTTGCCTTACCCGGATGGTAATTCAAACCAAAATCATAATCCTTCAAAAGCTCTAACCACCTTCTTTGTCTCATGTTCAATTCTTTTTGATCAAATAAATATTTCAAGCTCTTGTGATCACTAAAAACTTCAAATCTTGCACCATAAAGATAGTGCCTCCAAATTTTCAAAACAAACACCACGACCACTAACTCCAAGTCATGCGTAGGATAATTCTTTTCATGCACTCTCAATTGTCTTGAAGCATAAGCCACAACTTTTCCATCTTGCATCAAAACACCACCTAAACCAACCAATGAAGCATCACAATACACAACAAATGGTTCCGTCGGATTTGGCAAAATCAAGATCGGAGTCGTTGTCAACCTTCTTTTTAGCTCATTGAAACTCTCTTCACAATGAATATCCCAAATGAAAGCCTTTCCTTTACAAGTCAATTGCGTTAACGGAAGTGCCAACTTCGAAAATCCCTCAATAAACCTCCGATAATAACCCGCCAAGCCTAAAAAGCTTCAAATCTCCGTAACCGATCTAGGAGCCTCCCATTGCATCACCGCATTAATCTTGGATGGATCAACACTAATACCACTACCGGAAATAACATGTCCAAGAAAACTTACTTCCGACAACCAAAATTCACATTTCGACAACTTAGCATATAATTGTTTCTCTTTCAAAATTTGTAACACAATCTTCAAATGCTCTTCATGCTCCTCTTGAGACTTAGAATAAATCAAAATATCGTCGATGAATACAACCACAAAATGATCTAATTGTTCATGAAAGATACGATTCATGTATTCCATAAACACACCCGGCACATTAGAAACCCCGAATGGCATCACGGAATATTCGTAATGGCCATACCGTGTCCTAAAGGCCGTCTTTTGAATATCCTCTTCTTTCACACGAATCTGGTGATATCCCGATCTCAAATCAATCTTGCTAAAAACATGCGCACCAACCAATTGGTCCATCAAATCATCGATCCTTGGAAGCGGATACTTGTTCTTAATTGTCACCTTGTTCAATTGTCGATAATCAATGCATAACCGCATACTTCCATCCTTCTTCTTTACCAACATTACCGGAGCACCCCAAGGAGAAACACTTGGCCTTACAAACCTCTTGTCCAACAAGTCATTCAATTGCTTCTTCAATTCTACCAACTCCGATGCCGACATACGATACGGTGCCATCGAAACCGGTCTAGTACCCGGAACTAGATCAATAGAAAACTCAACTTCTGTTTCCGGCGGTACATCCGTAATATCCTCCGGAAACACTTCTGGAAAATCACACACCACTGGGAACACATCAAGCTCAACTTTACTCTCCACCGACAATGATGCAAACAAACCGAACAATTGAGCTTCGTCCGCTAAAAGTTTCTTCAACTCTTTAGTGGATAGGAAACTCTCATCTTCATCATCTTCCAAAGAAGGAAACCTTACTAACTTGTGATAGAAATCTATATGAACTCGATTAAATTACAACCAATTCATACCCAAGATTACGTCCAATCCCTCCAACGGCAAACACACTAAATCCATAAGGAAGTCTTTACCATACATGGTCAAAGGACAACTTACACACACCAAAGACGTAGTTACCGACCCTACAGCAAGAGTCTCAATAACCATCTCACCACCCCAAGAAGTCATAAACAAATTCAAACGCTTAGCGCACTCATGAGAAATGAATGAATGAGTCGCTCCCGTATCAATAATAGCAACTAAAGGCGTACTATTAATAAAGCATGTACCTTTAATCAAACGGTCTGCACTAGTAGTGTCCGTTCCCGCTAATGCAAACACCTTTCCGCCCGCTTGAGCTTGTTTCAGCTTAGTACACTTAGTACTAATGTGACCCACTTCTCCACAATTATAGCACTTCACCACATTCCTTCTACAATCAGTAGTAGCATGCCCAAGGCCTCCACAGTTAGAACATTTCACCACGGTCTTCCCACACTCAAATAATTTATGACCCATTTCACTACACTTGTAACACTTAACGGAACTGGAACCTCCTCCTCCAGTTCTCTTCTCAAAGTTTCCCCTATGCTTGCCCTTATCAACGGGTGTCACATAAGGTCCACTTCTAGCTTGTTGCTTTCCCTTCCTCTCATTCAAACTTTTGTAATGTGTAGAACGAGCCTTGCTATCTTCCTCGAAGATTCTACAACATTTCGTCAAATCCGGAATTCTTCTTATCCTTTGATATCCCACAGCTTGTTTAATCTCGGGACGCAAACCATTCTCATACTTAATACACTTTGAGAACTCAGCAGTAATTGCAGCATAGTGAGGATGGAATTGAACTAACTCCACAAACTTAGCAGTATAGTCCACCACGGACATACTACCTTGTTTCAGTTCAAGAAACTCCATCTCCTTCTTCCCTTTCACACTTTCAGGGTAATACTTCCTCAAGAACTCGGTACGAAATAAATCCCAAGTTATCTCTTCATCATCCACCTCAAGAACTTGACGCATACCGACCCACCAATCGTCGGCTTCTTCCTTCAGCATGTGAGACCCAAGCCTCACCTTATTCTCCTCCACACAGCCCATGACTCTGAAGATCCTTTCAATCTCTTTCAACCAAATTTGAGCACCATTGGGATCAAATCTTCCTTTGAAGACCGGTGGTTGATTCTTCCTGAACTCGTCATTAGCATTCACGTTCGGCGCACCTTGCACCGCCCTAGCCATTGTTTCCAAAGCAGCAGCCATCGCATTGTCGTTCCTACCAGCCATATTCTGATCATTCCCAAAAATGACAACAAGGTTAAACAACAGTTCACCCATCACAACAACAAGACAGACACAACTGACTCAACACTGGCTCTGATACCACTTAATGTAACACCCCCTTTCTATACCCCCAAATAATCACATAATCATTTAGGCACATATTAAAAAATTTGTCAGAGTATAATTATAAACATGGTATAAAAAAGGTTTGTCACATTATACATGAAATTAAAACATTCAACACCTGCTCAACCATTGATATGCAACAGTGGGGTAACTTTGCAACAGAGGAACTTAGTCCTTACACCCACATCTCAATATTTAGAATAAAAGCGGAAAATCTAAACATTGAATAACATCAACATATATACATATATATCATCAAGTATTATCCACCAACATAATCCATGTTTACATAAACATTCATCAACAAGATACATGTACAAATGTATCACAAAAGAATCATAATCATCCTAGCTACCCGGTGCTACATATCAGAGCCGACCGACCAAAAGAATGAAGACACGCTTCACAAAAAGACCACCAACATACCTACTCTGCAATGCCTCATAGAGCATCATAAAACAGCAGAAGGGTGAGAAATATTATCATAATAACAATGCATATAATTATATATCTTAGCATAAAAATACACATATTCTACATTCTCACCACAATTCATCACAACTCACTCATATACATCACAATGTATATATATATATACAAAACCAAGCATATTCATCATGCATACCTTTACAATTATTATCATTCCACATAAACATACATATTCATGTTTATTCATCAATGCACAATTACAAAGATGATAAATGCAAATCATAGAGACCGACTCACGACTCTATGCAAATGCAATGCGGTACCGACTCAATCATCTCAAGTTCACTCAGGAACTTATTGGAACCATCGCTCGTTACCAATGTAACTCCCCGTCGGGCCTACGGTGTTCACCCATTGCTCACACCTCACATAGGCACACAATGTTTATGGATTGCTCACACCTCACATAGGCACACAATCCGATTGCTCACACCTCACATAGGCACACAATCGTTTGTAATCATCGCTCACACCTCACATAGGCACACGACGTTACAACGGATTCTCATTAGAATCACTCAACACAAGAATGTACATCATTATGCTTCACATACAAAATGACTCAAGACATTCTTGAAATGCATACATATTCACAATATATTCATGCATTCATCTCATACAATCACATACAATCTATATACATTCACATCAATGCACTATTGTACGATTCACTTCCAAAACACACATTCAAAACGGTAAAAGTCGCTAAATAACACTATTCCCGACTTTCCGACTTATTTAATCGGCTAACAGCCCCAAACTCCTCACCATAAGAAACTACAGCTCAATAGCTATCCAACGATACCAAGAATGTAAAAATCGGATAAACGGAACTCAAGTTACAAAAGAAAACGAAAAAATGATATTTTGAAAAATCCCATTTTTACCATTGTCCTGTCCATCCGCGTATGCACCAATTCCGTACGCGTATGGCCAAAACTCGTACGCGTATCATACGCATTTCACCAGATGGCCGGGAAAACATGCAACCCATACGCGTATGGCCCTGAAATGCGCCACCCATACGCGTATTGCCTTAGTCAATACGCGTATGGCCTACCCCAATACGCGTATGGCCAGGCAGAATGTAGAATTTTCCTGCATATTTTTTCTCAGCGTTTTGCATTCCAACCACACCCAAATTCATCATCTAATCTCAGAAAAATACCAATTTGATGCACAACAACATATATCAATCATGTATCAACAACAAGGAACACGAAAACATCATTTCCAACACTAATTAATCGGATTCTAACACTTTCTACACAAATGGGTTTATACAAAAACTCATAAAAATCAACAACAACAACAACACAATCATACATAATGCTATACATTGATGAGATGATAAGATTTCACACCCTTACCCGATTAAATCGATTCCTAGAAGTTGTTTTGAAGATTTCCAAGCTTTTCCTCTTTTCCTTCTCTTTTCTCTTCTTCCTCTTTCTTTCTCTCCTTTTTCTCTCTATTTCTCTTTTCTTTCTCTTTCTCTCCTATTTCTTCTTATCTCTTTTTCTTTTCTTATTTTCTACTCAAATTCAATTAATTCATTTTCTCACAAAATTCTACACTTAATCACTTTTCTACCAATTTTACTAAATTTCTAACTTACCATTAATTGAGAAATGTCCAAAATACCCTCCATTCTAATTTCCCCGCAAACTCTCAAAAACAGTAAAATATCATAACATGTCAACACAGCATATTAACACACCAATTTCACAAATAAAATAATTTATCACTCAATTTAAATAAAAGACTCAACAAAATGGGAATAATCGGAATCGGGGCGTTACACCATCCACAAAAACATAAATCGTGAAGCAACAAAACAGCAACAACGAACAGCCCCCTGCTACTCCAAAACTTTGACCATCACTACAAGTCTGCTAACATACCCAAAATGTACACTACACAACAAAACAAAGCATGCATCACCTGCTACTCTTGCTGCGACAAGCATCCAAAACCTACACACAAGAACAGAAACAATTCTAAAACAACAATAAAGCCAAAGAGTGACAACCTGTCCAAGAAAAAAGGATTCAAGACGAACCAATTTTAAAAAAACCACTACTCTCAACAATCAACTTTTTGAACCTCACTTCTCAACATAATCATTTTTCTGCTATCCTCCTAAAACCTTCACAAATTCCTTGCAACCTTCAAAACTTTGCTTCTCCTTTTCATCTTCACTCCATTCTACAATAATTTGACACCACAATACCACTTTAGAAACCGATCGAACCACACCTTAAATTTGTTTTACAACACAACAAAAACATCTCCTTTAACCCGTTAACCTCATTTAATCCCAACCTTCTCCAATCTTCTTTAACACCCATAACCATATCCTTCAATCGTAAAACAAACACACAACACATCCCTAAAACCCAACACCAGTAACGCCAATCAAACCAATTCACCCTTCAAGCAAACAGAATTAGAACATAAGGAGATAAAGAGATGAAATAGACAAACCAAACAATACAAAATCGAAGCAAACCCGAACAACCTGTGTCTTACCCTAATTTTTAACCCTAAGATCCCACTTCTTTGTCCATCATTTTGCATAACATCTCTAGGTCATAGGGTCTTGTGTGTGCTTATTATCACTAACCCGTTTGTGCAGGTGTAGTAATTTCAAGTGTAGGTTCTTACAGTCAAGCATTTCAGGGTGTGACCGTTGGATTATGGTTCAAAAGAGTCCTAGGGTTTCTACTGGTCATATTCTTCAATATTTCTTAGAGATTTCCCCAAGGATGATAAAGGTTTATGTCCATTTGGTTATGATCATTTGTGAACTGGTTGGAATTTTGTGGTGGGTTGTAATGCAAGTTGTATCCTCATTTTCAAAGGATTCCTCAGGGCATGGTTCGTGTACTGAGTTCCTTATCATATAAGACTTTGATGGTGCGGGTAGCAAAGGTCGAGCAAGTATTTGTTCTTGAAGTTGGATCATAGTTCATGTTTCTTTTGACCTTAAAGAGAAAAAGTTTGGATTTCCTTGTCGATGTTCTAAAGTGGTAAAGTTTGGATAAAGATTTGAATTGAGTTTAAGCAAGAAGTTTTCAAATCGAAATTCAAGATTCATGCTTCAATATCAAATTCAAAATTACAAACTTATTTCATTCAAGAAAGACTTTTGATTCTTATTCATGAAGATAGATCATCATTTTGTTCCCTTTTGATCTTAAACGAAGGAATTTGATTTTTTCTTAGTGGTTTGTGATCCATGTGCTTGAAAGCAAAAAGTTGGGATGAAATCGTGAATCAAGTTTAGGCCTAAAGCTCTCAAAGTGAAATTCAAGACTTAGGTTTTATGGATTTTTCAATTAATTTCTTGTTTCTTGCAAAGTTTAAGTTTAAGCTATGATTCAAGATTCAAGGGTTTTTATACAAAGATTGACATTTCACCATGAAAATTCATTATTCAAGATTCAAGGTTACCAAGTGCAAAGATGAAAGCTCACATTATGAGCAAGATTAAGTTCAAGTCAATTCTAAGAACTCAAGTGTTCAAGAATTCATCACAATTCAAGTTCATTCAAAAATACAAGATTCAAGGAATTTAAGGTTCAACATTCTTTACAAGACAATCTCAAAATAATCTCATTACCGAAAGTTCAAGGAAGTATACAAGTTACAATCCATTTTGAAAATTTACATGAAAAAAGCCTTTCCGATCCGCACCTCTAAGGAACTTCACTAAGCTATCATGAATCTCTCAAATGAACTGTATACTAGAGATGTTCATTTCCTCATGGAACTCATTCAGAATGCAGAAGATAACCACTATAGTGAAGGAATGAATCCAAGTTGGAGTTCATCATAACTTCAAAGGACATAACTGCTACTAGTGCTTCATCCACTTTACTTATTTTCAACAATGAAAAAGGATTTTTCTCGCCAAAACATTGAGTCTATCTACAGTGTTGGATAGTAAAAAAAAGGAAATAGGAATAGAGGTTACATAAGCGAGAAAGGAATTAGTTTCAAGAGTGTTTTTCTGGTTACTGCTCAGCCTTATATCTTCAGCAACGGTTATTAGGTATATGGTTCTGGTAAAGATTCTATTCCGGCTACCACAATTACTTTGCCTTTGAAGCCGGACAAGATCGACCATGTGAAATAGCAACTCTCGAGTATCCACCCATACATTTTATTGTTCCTGTCAAAAATCAAACACAATAGAGCAACATTAATGATAAAAATCGGTTTTGTCCCATATAGTCATGACAAGAATAACGACAAAATGATTTTCGAGGACATAATCGAGCCAAGATAGAAGCTCACTTATTACATAATCAGACGTAATCAAGGCAAGAATAACATGTTCAAGATAAAAAATCAGCTTATAATCAAATTTCCAAAACCGTGGTGACATGTTGAGCTGAGAAAAGAAAGAATTAAAGAGTTTTGGCCCAAAGTATCAAACACAGTCACACAGAAAATCTGCAGTGTATTCAATTCAAAATCAGAAAATCAATGCTCATATGCCTATAAAAGAGCCACACAAACACGCAGAGGCAGTAGGGAGTAACAAAGAGTATTCATAAATCATCAAAATTCACATACCACATTGGAAGAAAATACACACACAACTGAGAAAAGAGAACATCACACACCAAAACACCACAAAACTCAACCAAAGGTTTCATACACACATTGGCAGTGAGAACCGAAACCATACACATCCACACATACCAGAGGCAAAAAGAAGTCACATAAACGCACCATACAAGCAAAAGAATCAAAGTAATACACACTCACAAAAAAAACACGATGCGATGGAGGATAACACGAATTGGGACGGAACTGAGTCGAAGCAACAAACATCAAGAACAGCGAACAAAAAATTACTTCAAAATCCTCGTTGAACCATCGCGTCGAACTCTTCGAAGGTACGTATTAATCAGACATTTGCATCTAAGTTTGAGAAAACATGATTGTGGGCTTGTAGTGGCTTCAATTGATGACATCAATTTGAATCCGTGTCGAACTCGAAATTAGCGATGATCAAAATTGAAACATACGAAGTTGAGAGCGAGATAGAGTAAGTGCGAACGACGTGAATGACGAGCGGGTGATAACGAGAAATCCATGGCAAATGAAGTAGAAAGAGACGGCGTCGAGAGAGGAAAATGGTGCGAGTCGAGAGAGAGTTTGGGAGCAAAAAGACCGTCGGTGAGAAGAAAAGGAATTTGAGGTTTCATATTCACCCATTTCTTTTATTCAGTTATTGTTTTATTATTGTTTTTTAATCTCCTCTTATTCTTAACATGGGTTTGATTTTTTTTAGTAAGCCCATCTTCAGTTCATTAACACATGCACCCCCTTGTTTCATATATATATTTTTCTTGAAACTTTCATGTAAATTTTATCATGTTTGTATATATTTGTTTTTTGGTTCTGAGCTTATATATATTGTTTTGGTTTGAGTTTCTAAGCTTTAAGTTCTATATGTACTGATATTTCTTTCTTGAGTTTTATTAGCATATATAGTCTTAGTTATTATACTGATACTTTTAAGTAGAAATATATGTAGTTTTAGTTTTGTATTGATACTATTGTTTTGTTTTTGAGTTTTATATAATATATATATTGTTTTAGTTATTATATTGTTACTATTATGTTGTTTTGAGTTTATATAATATATAGTTTTAGTTTTTGTACAAATATTTTTGTTGTTTTGAGTTTTTAGTTGTAATTTTTAATAAATATTTGTTGTGCTTGTGTTGCGATTTTGTGTTGTTTATCGATTACAATTACATTAGATAAGAATTAGTTCAATTAGTTTTTTATTTTAGAATTATAATTAGTTTTTAGAATTAGTTAATTAGTTTTTTTTAATTAGATTTATTTAAGTTAGTTTTTTAATTAGAGTTAGAATTAGTTAATTAGTTTAATTAGAATTTAGTCAACTAGTTTTCAACTTAATTAGTTTAATTAGTTAATTAGCTTTTTAAGGAGATAATTCTTGTAGTTAATGTTGAATTTATTTCTTGATGTTTTTGGTTGAATTTATTTCTTGATGCATTTGTAGTTAATTCTTGATGCATCTTCGTTTTCATTGTAGTTAATTCTTGATGTTTAATGTTGAATTTATTTCTTGATGCATTTGGTTTGTGATTAAGTCCCGATTCTGATGCGTATTTCGTTCGATGATTTCTCACCATCTCCAACGGAAAGAATTCCCTCTGTTGACTGCTATGTCATATTTAGGACAGCTTAGCCTAACTAATTCCCTTATCTCACGCCGCCGTGCGGTCGAGACTTTCCTTCCCTTTTATCCTAACCTTAGGAGTGGAGTCCTGCCATGGACATTTCCTTTCCCGTTTAACCTAGCCTTAGGTTTAGAGTCGTCGCACTCTATGTAAGTGTCTTGCCACAGACGCGTACATTCCCTTGGAACCTTGACCATATTCGAGAGTTCCTCAACCTTATTGAGGGGAACTACGAATGCTCTGATTCCATTCCTGTCAGGATACGTAGGCACGAGATGCGATGTCTTGGCGAGCATACTTAGAAATAACACCTTAGGTCTCCCTTTTACTTTTGCACCTTTAGCAGACAAATAACAAATCTCACAAATAAAACAAGAGGTTCCTGTAGAGTACTATAGATACTTAGGATGCTAGCACATTCCCTAGGTATAACCAACCCCTGAACCTTAGATCTCTTGCATTGTCTTTACATTACAATAAGGACTTTCGATCTTTACCCTTTCCTTTGGATAAATCAAAGTTCAGTGGTGAATTAAGATTTGCTATTCAAGTTAAACAATAGCTTGATATCCGATTCTCACCGCGACAACCTAGAACTTGAATCGAACGAGCGGAAGATCGAGGGAGAGAGATTCACGAGATACGGAAGAAGCAGAGAGCGGGGCTTGAAAAGAGAAGAGGCATTGTGGGGTAAAGGTGTAAACAAGATGCATTTGCTTTTCTGATTTCTTCTTTAAAAAAAATAATAATATAACTAATACATGTTCCTTTGAAACTTGGGCTGAGTCCATTGAATTGTTTTACACACCATGTCTTGGTCCATGGCAACCCATCACTCTTCACCCCTTTTTTCTTTTTCTTTTTTTAATTTTAGTTATTAATTCTTGTTAATTATTTTGTAAAAATCTTTGATAAATATGTTATTAATTAAATTGTTAACAATTTTGCTAATCATTTTATTAATTATTTTAGTTAACTATTTTTATTTATTTTGTTATTTTATTAAAATTTTTATTAATTATTAGAAATATTTTTGTTAACGATTTCGTTAAGTATTTTATTAGATATTTTGTTAATTATTTTTATTAAATATTTGTTAATATTATTTTGTAAATATTTATTTTATTAATAATTTTTTAAATAATTTTGTTAACTAATATTGCTAATTATTTTGTCCATATTATTTGTTTTAATTTATAATATTTATATTATTTAGCTCTTTTAATATTTGGTTTTAATTAGCTTTATTTATTTATTTTAGAAACATATTGTTCTATTTAATTTATTTGTTAAAGCAATGAAAACTTCAAAAAAATTTCTTTTTAGTTCTTGAATTATTTCTTTCTTTTTTATTTTTGTTTAGATTTAATTGTTTAGCTTTTATTTAATTCCTTTAACGATCTAACTTTCACTACTAACTTGTGACTTAACTTGATTCCGTAACTTAGAGTTTTGGCTATTTCTATCTGAATTTTTGATTTCGATTCTTATTCTGTTCATTCTTCTGTTCATATCTTGCGTACATCATTCATTCATGACTTTATTTCCATGCTTGAGGCTTAGCTCTATACTCCCTTGTTATGTTTTGTCTGTTTGTTTCGATTCCAAAGGAAAGGATCACTCCCGTTGACTGCCATGTCATGTTTAGGATAACTTTGTCCATCATTCCCTTGAGACCTTGTTAGAGTCTTACCCTTTTTATCCTAGCCTTAGGATTAGAGTCGTCGCACTCTATGTAAGTGTTTTGCCATGGACACTTACTCTCTTTTAACCTAGCCTTAGGTTTAGAGTCGCCACACTCTATGTAGGTGTCTTGCCACAGACATTTACCCTCCCCCTGGAACCTTGACCACAGTCAAAAGCTCTTCACCCGTAGTTAGGTGAACTACGGACGCTCTGATTCCTTATTCCCTAATAAGGGTACGTAGGCACAAGGATCCGTATCCTTGGCGAGCTCACTAACAACTAACTTCCTTATCTCTTGCCCCAGTGCGATTGAGACTAATCACCTATAGTGAGGTGAACTACGAATGCTCTGATTCCATCCTAGTTAGGATACGTAGGCACGAGATGTGATGTCTTGGCGAGCATACTTAGTAAATAAACCCCTAGGTCTTTACCTTAGCACCTTCTCCTTAGCAAGCAAACAATAACATAACACAAATACTAAAAAGAGGTTCTTGTAGAGTACTACAGATACTTAGGATGCTAACACCTTCCCTAGATATAACCAACACTCGAACCTTAGATTCTCTTAGCTTTGTTGTTACATAGCGCACTTAGGGTTTTCTTTGATCTTTACCTTTTCCTTTAGATAAATCAAAGCTCGGTGGTGAACTTCATGATTTGTGATTCAAGTTAACTAATAGTTTGATATCTGATTCTCACCGCAATAATTCCCTCAAGAGAAGATTGGTACTTTGATAATGGATGTTTCAGACAGATGACTGGAGAAAAGAACTATCTTGAAGATTTGAAACCCTACTTCAATAGTAATGTTACCTTTACTGATAGAGAAAGATGAAAAATCAAGGGCATATGCAAACTGGTTTATCCAGGTCTCTCTAGCCTTGATGGTGTGCCGCTGGTAGACGGATTAATTGAAAACTTGATCAGTATAAGTTAATTATGTGATCAAGTTCTGAATATGAGCTTCAACAAATCAAAATGCATTGTTTCTGGCAAATATCAAGAAGTATTAATAAAAGGATAAGGATCTAAAGACAATTGTTATTGTGGGTATCTCAAAATAAAAGTAAGCCCTCAACATGTTTGATATCCAGGGTAGATGGGAAAAAGCTATGGAACAAAAAACTTTGTCATCTCAACCTCAAGAGTATGAAAAAGATCATATATGGAGATTCTATCAAGGGATTTCCTAAAATCAAGATTGAAGAAGGAAAAATATGTGGAGAGTCTCAAATAGGCAAGCAGGCCAAGATGTCCCACAAGAAGCTCCAACATCTTACCACCTCAAAAGTTCTAGCGTTACTTCATATGGATTTGATGGGTCCTATGCAAGTAGAAAGTCTGGGTGGGAAAATATATATATTTGTGTGTGTGGATTATTTTTCAAGATACACTTGGGTCAAACTTATTAAAGAAAAATATGACACTTTTGATGTATTCAAAGAGCTAAGTCAATAGCTCCAAAGAGAAAAAGGGTGCGGGATAATGAATATAAGAAGTGACCATGGCAAAGAGTTTGAAAACTCTAAATTCTCTGAGTATTGTTCTTCGGAAGTAATTGGTCATAAATTCACAGCAACTATCACTCCTCAGCAAAATGGAGTGGTTGAGAGAAAGAAAAGGATCCTATAAGAGTCATCTAGAGTTATTTTGCATGCCAAAATGCTACCATACTATTTTTTTGGATGAAGCAATGAACACAACTTGTCACATTCACAATTGCTTGACCATATGATCTGTAACTAAAGCACCTTAGTATGAGCTATGGAAAGGGAGAAAACCAATTGTCAAATACTTTCATCTATTTGGTAGCACGTGCTATATCTTGGCAGATTGTGAGAGAAGAAGAAAGATGGATCCAAAGAGTGATGAAGAAATCTTCCTAGGATATTTCATCATTAGTAGATCATACATAATGTATAACAAACATACAAAGACTATGATGAAATCTATAAATGTGCAAATGATGATACTCTCTAAGATAAGAAAGAAGATGTTGTTTTTCCTCAACATACTGATGTCCCAACAGATGTCCTAACCAAGGTGTCTAACAATGGGTCTGAAAGCTTAAATTTTGAAAATCCTCACTTCAAAAAACTGCCATCAATCCGGATTCAGAAATATCATCCCATTGAAAATGTCATAGAAAATCTAAATGAAGGAGTTATCACCGGATCCAGAGGGATAATTAGCAACTCATGTTTTATTTCAAATAATAAACCTAATATTATCAAGGAAACTTTGACTGATGAATTCTGGATCAATGCTATGCAAGAAGAACTATGTCAGATCAAAAGGAAAAAGGTATGGGGATTAGTTCCTAGACCTGAAGATATGAATGTCATTGGTACCAAATGTATTTTCAATAAAAAATCTGATGAAAGTGGCAATGTGACAAGGAACAATGCTCGTTTAGTTGCTCAAGGGTACACTCAAATAGAAGGAGTAGATTTTGATGAGACATTTTCTCCAATTAATAAAATTGAGTCCATTAGATTGTTACTGGAAATTTCCTACATGATGAAACTCAAATTGTATCAAATAGATGTTAAAAGTGCTTTTCTGAATGGATATCTTAATGAAGAATTATATGTAGAGCAACCCCAATGATTCATTGATCCTATTTTTCCAAAACATTTGTACTAGATTAAAAGAGCTCCCTATGTATTAAAGAAAGCTCCTAAAGCTTGGTATGAGAGGTTAACTGAGTTTCTGATCAATAATAGGTACAATAGAGAAGGAGCAGATAAAACTCTATTTGGGAAGAATGATGAAGGAAAGTTTATGATAGCCCAAATTTATGTTAATGATGTAGTCTTTGGTGGAATGTCAAACAAGATGGTAGAGTATTTTGTTCAGCAACTGTAGCCTGAGTTTGAGATAAGTCTTGTAGAAGAACTCACATACTATCTTGGTCTTCAAGTAAAGCAAATGGAAGACAACTTTTTTGTATCTCAAATCAAGTATGCAAAGAGTATAGTGAAAAAATGTATTCTTGACAAGGCTATCCATAAGAGAACTCTAGTTGCAACTCATGTGAAGTTATCAAAAAATAAAAATGGAAGTGAAGTAAATCAAAGTCTCTACAAAAGTACGATAGGTATTTTACTATATCTCACAACAAGAATACTTGATATTACTTTTGTTGTAGGAGTATGTGCAAGATACTAAGCTAAACTCAAAGGAAGTCGATCGAATCAAGTAAAGAGAATCATGAAGTACATAAATGGAATGTGTGACTATGGTATTCCTTATTCTCATTACACATATTCAATATTGGTAGGGTATTGTGATGCACATTGGGCTAAAAGTGCTGATGATAGAACGAACGCATCTGATGGATGTTTTTTTCATGGCAACAATTTAAATTATAACATAAAATGAAAAAAAAATTCATGGGATTTTTAATAAATCAATTTAGGGTCAATCATCAAACATATCGTTGAAGATGCAAAACTGCATAATTTGTATTTTTGTTTTGTTTATAACTGCCAAGTGTCAACTGGTCTTACTGGTGGGAAACCAATGCAAAGGGATTTCATATTTTGGAGCTTTGATAGAGACTTAGCATTCTGCACAAACAGAAAAAGATGATTGGCTTCCTATGACTTTAACTTCTTGGTGCTTCCGCGAACCATTTTGTTAGACTTGCTTTTTTGTACTTACCTTTATTCTCATTTATTTTATGATTATTACTCCCTCTGTCCCAAAATGAAAGTCTTTTAAGGTTGTTGCACATAGATTAAGAAAAGTAATGATTGAAGAATTAAATGTAACAATTTTACAAAAATGTCCTTAGTTACTATTGGTTGTCATAAAGGTGTAATGTGATATGATATCTTGAAAGTTGTGTAAATAATATTTATTAGGGGTAAAATTGGTAAAAATCAATTATTATTGTCTTGAAAACATAAAAAGACTCTTATTTTGGGACAAAATTTTTGTGCTAGAAAGACTCTTATTTTGGGACAGAGGGAGTACTATATAACATGTTTAGGACCACACTTTCTCTTGTTTGAAATTCTTTCTCTTTTTACAGTTTATGACATAATAATAATAATGAACCATGTTGTTGTGCTGACACCAGTATTTGAAGTTGTTACTCCATTTTTACAAATGATTGTTTATAACGAATCTCAGAGAAATGTTTGCATTGTGCCAAACAATGTCACAAAGTTGGCAGAGAATTGAAAAGTAATATTAATAATATGACAAAAAATTTCATGCTGTTGAATAATCATGTGTAATCATGACACATAAGAGTCTTTTTCTAAATAATACATTAGAATTTTTTATTTTATTTTATTTTATTTTTGAAATTTGAATTCCATCAAATAAATCAATGAAAAACAATTATCGAGATATTGTTAGATTCAAAGAATATTGTGAATGAAACTTTTTTGAATCATCAAGACCAATATGAATTAGTAGTCTATCATTCGAAATTTTAAGAGTATTTATCATCTTATTTGAACAACCTTTTAACATATTTTATAGAGGAAAAGTCATTTAATGACTCATATTTTAAACCATGTTTTGAGAAACTCAAATATATAAATTGGTAACTTATATTCATCTCTTTTTATTGATTCATATGGATTAATGTGGGCTTTCTTAAACCACCTTTGTCACAATTTAGAGTTATTTTTGAATTCATCTTTTTTTTCTTGTCTATAGTGTAATGAGTAACATAGTTTCTAATCTCAATTAGCATATGGAATTATGACATCCCTACATCTAAATGTTTTCTGGTCTGGAGATTAATACATGCCAAGATTCTTACAGATGATTCAATTCAGTATGGAGGGTGTAACATGGCTTTAATGTGTAGCACTTGCAAAGCCAATTCTGAAACTGGTGACCACACATTCTTTTTCTGTCCCTATGATGCTCGATTTTGGAAATGGCTTGTCAGAACATTACACTCCTCAATCAGCATAATATCAACCCAGGTTATTTGGTCTCTATGCAACAAGAGTAGGTCTCCCCAAGGTTCCTTGTCATCAAAGCATCCGTAGTATTCACAATTTTTTCCATCTGGTATGTCAGAAACCTAGCAAGGCATCACAACAAAGTTCCTTCTGCTCACATAATTATTTGTCAGATCATGACCTAAACCAGGATGAAGTCTAACAATACTCGTCTCCATTCATCTTTTTCAATGGCAAATTTCAATCTCCTTAAGTCCTTAAAGGTCAACTTTCATCCCTGGTCTCCTAAGATTGTTGAAGTTATAACCTCCTTTCACCAACTGGTTCAAATGCAATTGTGATGGTTCATTTGACTCTCATGCTAGTTGAGGAGGATGCAATTTTAGATATTCTTCGGGTAGATTCATTCTTGCTTTTGCTGAACCTACTATCAGAACCAACTCCTTACATGCAGAATTCTCTTTAGTTTTTAGAGCCATTGAAATTGCTAGGGGTGTTCATTGGTTCGAACAAATCTAAACAAAATCAGAATTCAAACCAAACCATGTTGTTTGGGCTGGGCATTTTTTTAGTTCGGGCAAAAACCCAACCAAACTAATGTAATCCAATGTTAATTGGCTCCGACCACAAATTTCCAAAATTCTACTCGCAGATACGTCTACTAAAACCGACCATAATTATTTCGTACAATTCATATCATCATTATCATATGAGCTAGTACAACGTAATCAACTACAAAAAGAAAAAAATGAAACACCATCTCTATCATTCACAACCTATTTGGAGAAACGAAAAAAATTAGAGATTTTTTATTATTTTAGAAAATTAGGTGATGTAAATTAGTTACTATTTTTTAAAATAATTTTTCACATTTATTTTTAATCCACCCAAATCAACTGTCGTTTCTTGGTTTGATTTTGTTTGGCCTTTATCGCAAAAATGTGAAAATTCAATCCAAACCAATCCATATATTTTTGATTGGTTTGGACATCATATTCTCTCAAAACTGAACCAAACCAGCCTATGAACACCTTTAAAAATTTCTAGAAATAGAGCACTTTGGATAGAAAGTGACTCTTTGTTTTTAGTCCAAGATTTCTCAAAGGATTCTTTAGTTCTTTTGCAAATATTACTCACAGTTTTAGGAAAGACAACTCTTGTGCGGGTTTTTTAGCTTTCATAGGTCGCACCCTCACTTCTATGGTGTTTTATGATTCTATTTCTTTGGTTATAAGAGGTGATTTTGTAAAACATAGGCTTGGATTACCTTTTTTTTTGTTTGTTTCTTCTTTATAGGATCTTGGTCTAGTCCTCCTCTCTCTTTTTGTGTTCCTTATTTTCTTTTCTCAATATATTACCCTTATTAAAAAAAGTGGAAAGTATAACAAAGTTATTTGACCACGAAATATTTCTAAAAAAAATACGGTTGCATGTTCTAAATTATATTAATAGATACTTGAAAAAATTTTCAAGATGGAAAATTAATGTAAATGTTGGGAGGAAATCCACAAATACAACAGAATAAACCAACAAGACAATCTCTTCCAAATACCAAATGCAACGACAATCAACAAAACACATAAAACAACACAACCGGATTTTAGCATGGAAAAACCTCCGTTAACTAGGAGTAAAAAAACACGGGACCCGTAGGCCACTTAAATCCTCTACTATTATCAATCAATGGGTACAAGCAAGGTTCTCTCTAACACTAGTTAGAGGCATACATAAACATCATCAAGATTTGCAATCAATCTTGGAATAAAACAATAATCAAGAGAGACAAAAACAACCCAAAAACACCAAGAAATTCAGACCTCAAAGATGGACTCGACATACCAACTTAGAAAGCTATGAATCAAATGAAAATCTCTCAGAATGTGCTCTTATGAGCCATGAATGTTGTGTCAAAATTTCAGGACGATCCGATCTTTGTATTTTGCGCAATCTCCAATTTAGTGGAACTGCTCTGTGCTGAAATAGGGTTGCGGGATTACACTCTTCTCTCTACTTTTCTTGTTGTTTTTCACACACAATGGATAAAATTAACCTAATTCTCTTTGTTGGATAATAACAAAGGCATAGAAATAAATGGGACACTAACCCACATCAATTTGGGCCTCTCAAAATGAGCTATCCGGCTCTAAACGGGTTGGTCCTGGTGGGCTTGGGTTTTTTAGGGTTAAGTCAAAAAAGCCCATTTCTAACATGGACTCGAAAATTACTACCCGAACCCGGTCCTAGATGGTCTTTGGGCTACCCAATCTTAAATGATTTTTTTTAAAAATTAAAATTAAAATGTCTATTATAAATAAAATTAAAAATTATATGATTTTAAACACAATACATTTTTAAGTGCAATATTATCTCTTATAAATACTATAATGTGTTTTTAAATGCAATACATGTCTAAATTTTATAAAATAATACTCGAATATTTAACATAAAAGAAACTAATAGAATACGAGAAAAGAATGTTGATTATATTAATGTATAATATTTAAAAGGGTTAAATAAGTATTAGGTCCTTGAAAATAACCCAACATTCAAGTTTGGTCCATAGAAAAATTTTCTTCAAGGTTTGGTCCTCCTAAAGTTTTCCGTTTGTAACTGTAGTCCCTCCCGTTAGTTTCCACTAACGGAGGATGATGTGGCACGCCATGTGAAAATTTTTTGATGACGTGGCTTACATGTGGCAATGCCAACGTGGCAAAAATTGCTAACATGTATGCCACGTGGCAATAGTTTCAATTTTAATTTTTTTTATATTTATATCATATTTGAATCCAGAAATTGTAGCTAATTTGCAGCTACTTTCTAGCTAATTCCTAGCTAATCTCTAGCTAATTTAAACACAACATTTTTGTAGCTAATTCATAGCTAAGCTCTAGCTAATTCATAAAACATCCAGATTCTTTTTCCATTCATACTGAACACTCACCTTACAAAATTAAGCTACAAAGCTTCTCAAATTAAGCTTTCAATAACGAATAGATTTCTAAACAGAAACTTCTTAGTTTGAATCCCATACACTCAACCAAACTTACTAAAGAAGCTATGAAATCCATAATCATTATAATTAATATTTTCCTTTTTCTATTTACAGCAAAATCTTAAGAAATGAGGATTTTACAATCATCAATCACTAGCTACACAAAAAAGGAAGAAAAAAAAACTATACACTAAAAAATAGAATGTTCAAACATTTGAAGTTCTTTTCAAAACTGATTTTACAATCATCAGCTACAAATTAGAATCTAAACAAGCATATCAAATGATTTCTCTGGTTCTTCTGTGACTATTGCTGTTGGACTTTGCTGCAGGAGTTTCCTTACTTCCGGCTGCAAAAGGTAAACATCACGATTCATAACTAAACTATCTAGTCACCACTGAAATTCAGTACATATATGAGTATAGGCATACTGCATCAAGTGATCAGCTTCATAAAAAAAAATCTAAGTTTGGAAATACAGCATACCTCAAATCCTGCATCGAATGGAAGACGGGCTGCAGTATCATTGTTATTGCCACCAAAATAGCGGTCTGAGCTAAAATTTACCTATCAATTCAAATTCTTGTCAGAATTCTAGCTGGAAAATAAATTCACACACAAATCTTCTAGAAATATGTAAAAACCTACATCACTAGCATTTACACCAGCATAAATGATCTTAACAAGAACATTGTTTGATTTGATAGGTAATCTCAGTGGTGCTCTCACTAAGCCGGTAGCATTACGAAAGTTGTGAGTCAAGGTATGAACAACTCTACAAACATTATGCAGCAATATGAAACCATTAAATAACACATCTTTAAATGAAAAAAACCATGAGAACTCACAGTCAATTGAAATATGTAATTGCATCTTTTCTAACATTACGGTCCTATGGTAAAAGAAAATAAACACTTTCTAGAGGCATACATATATATGTGTATCATAACAAGAAAACTAGAGTTGAAATACACACATTTTCTCGAAACTCTCAGGTAGTTTAATTGGTGGAGCTTTGTATTCAGTTCTTCTCCTGAGACGATTAGAACGAATAGTGTACTTTGCTTCTTCTGATGGGGTTGGCCAATACTCCAGACCTCGACGATTAGTAAATAACAGCAAAGAATTGATTAGTTTCCTTAGTTTTGTACCTTACAACGGGCACACAGCTTGACACACTAAAATGAAAACCTACTTATCATGATATCTCTCCACAAGTCTGCAGCATATGGTTCACACAAGGATACTGCACAGCCTTCCACAAGGATACTGCACCATGTGCCATCAAAATCTTAATTATGTAATGTAAACTAGTCATCTATACTAAGAAGAAAAAAAAAACAATCTTTGAAACCTAAAAACCATTCCTTTATTCCAAAAAACCTTTCACAAAAATGGAACCTTAATGCCCTCAATTTAACTCCCCTCCCCAAAACAAACACAAGGTCTTCAAAATTCAAATACCACCATCAGTCAACTTCAAAGATCAAGTCAGCAGAGAAATAGAAAAAGATCTTTGCTTTACAAATTTCCCCTTTCCCTTTACCTCAAATCTCAATTCCTATCCTTCTCCAAAATAATAACAATCAACATAGACAAAATGCAGCACATATCTCAACCAACTAATTGCCACATGAAATCGCATAAATTCATAATTATTCATCTTTTTGCTTCACTTACCAAACCCAATTCGCAACCATAAATACCTATTTACACAACAATGAAACAAACACACGATCCAACCAAATCCTAATTTTCAAAACCGAACACAAAAACGAAGCAAAGTTCAATTTACTTTACTGAGAGAGGAAAACATGGATCGAAAAATAGATAGGGTTATATTATATACCTGGGGAAACTCTTGATCAGAAGAGAGAATAGCGTTGAAGTCGAAGGGAAGAGGTGAAAATGCAAAAGCGTGAGTCGGGGGGTTAATTAGGGGTTGGAATGACGAAAATGACGGAGGCACCAATTGCAGCGATGGAGAGAGAAAGGGGTGAAACTTGGGTTCTGTCGTGATCCAAAATTCAGAATCAACACTGCATCGGTTCCGTCGTGATCCAAAATTCAGAATCTACCTGATAATAAAAAAGAGATAAGCATGGATATAAATTGTTCTCAATGGGAAACAGGAAAAGTACAGTTGAAAACATTATATACCTGTTCTCGAAGACTAAAAAAATAAACGCTCAATCAAGTGGCAGATTGCACTTACTGGTTGAATTTGGAATCAAATCCCTCTCATAAGAGGCTTTGATTCCACTTGTTCTGCTTTTAATTTCTGGAAATAGTAGCTTAGGGTTCTTGACTGGAGAGGAGAATAAGAGCTTAACAATTTAATTGTGGAGGAGGAAGGTGGAGGAGAAATATAATGAAAAATCATTTCTGACTGGGCATTACAAAAATATACAGTTGGCAATTATTTTTACACATGTGGCACGCCAGGTCACCCTCCGTTAGTGGAAACTAACGGAAGGGACTACAGTTAGAAACGGAAAACTTTTGGAGGACCAAACCTTAAAGAAATTTTTTATAGGGACCAAACCTAAATGTTGGGTTATTTTCAAGGACCTTATACTTATTTAACCCTATTTAAAAAAGAAAGATTGAATAAAATAGAGATAAAATTTAGTGAGGTGAGGAAAATCAATGTGTTATTTTAGAGTAAAACAATATAAGTATTAATATAATTTTTTTAAAATTTATAGTGATGTGGGCCTAATGGGCTACCCACGCCCATATGGGCTAGCCCTAATGGGTAGCGGGCTTTTTAGGGCTGGGCTAAAAAAACCTTGAAACATATGAGCTCTAATTATAAGGGTCAAACCCTATGATTTATCGAGCTTGGCGGGCCGGTTCATATGGGCTACCCCATTTTGACAGCTCTAATTTTATGTGATATTATATTTTTGATATTAAGGCCGAATCTTCTCATTGGAAACTGTTCCGTTTCAGAATAAAAATTGTTAGGGAAAATCTTTGACAAGGTGATGTAAGCTTTTCTAATGCGACTGCGCTGGATTGACCTGCAAGATTAACAATCCAATGTTAGGTCAGTTTTGATTAAAGGGGTAGAATGAGTTTTGGATTGAAAAAATCATACAGTATTTCACTCAAAATGGTGGTATTTATTTAGTGGACATAATCGGGCCTTCCTTGTATTGGACCTGAGGCTGGCCTATAATAGTTGCCGCCAAGATTTGTTATGTTGTGGTGTATGGGAAGTCTTCCAATGAGTTGGGCTGAGTAAATCTAGCAGTGACCCCATTTTGAGAAGTGGAAAAGGTCTAAATACAACTTCATTTATTGTCCATCTCTTCATTGATCATTCAGACATTTGACATGTTACTTTGCACGTGGCATTAGGTCTAGAGGTATGACATGGCACTTCTATCCGAGAAGCCCGAGTCCACTTAAGTGTTATTGCATTTTTTAGATATCATATTGAACATTATTATTTCACCTTTCCTTTACCTTCATTGTGCATCATTTATTTATTTATCTTTTTTATTTAATAAGGGTCACTTTGGAATTTCAAACAATTTACCGTTCCGTCTCATACTTGATCTTAACATTCTTGTGACCCTTTTCTTCTTGATCTTCAACATTTTGGAGACTCCTGTTAGTTGTCATCTTACTTTATTTTTAGGGATTCATTTTTTTCAAGTTTTTCTTGCTCTAAGTAGTTTCTTTGTTTCATCATCTTGCTAAAGTACCATTCATCAATCCTTTTCCTTTCGTTCGTTGTTCATCCCCTTTTAGTGCACACCATAGCTAACTTATGCGGTATGCAAGAGAACACATACAAACTTGACAGAGGGATTCTCCAGTTTCATTGATTTATTAGAATCATGATACCCCATATGCTAAACAACTAGAAATCAATGAGCTCAACCCCTACTTTATTGTATCGAGTGATAGTTCTGGGTATGGAAAAGGTTTTGTTGAAGAAGGAGACATTCCTCTTATATCTCGTGAAGGGGATTGATAGGTTAATTTATGTAATCCAAATTATATGGAAGCGATTTCCTGCCATGTCTGCTCTCTCGAAGCCTACAATGAATTGGGCACAACCATAACACCTGAGATGAGCGAAATCCCTTCTTTTAAGCTAAAAAATTTAGGGAAGAGTGTGGTTAGGATCCTACTAATATAGAAATTAGGGACCACCCTACCTTTAGGAATGACCATATCGTTTCTGACTGACATTATCTTTTACATTACAATAGGGAAGAAATGGTAAGACGAGGACGTGCAAATTTATTATCACCTCTAGATGCTAGGTTCTACCGTTGGGTGGATCCTGATTTGGTGGGCACGACTTCTTCTTTTGACAATACGGAGAAGGTGGAGAAGGCTCATATAGAGGTATACCCTTCTTCTGATTAGTCTGCTTTGCACATTGATGCCGACATGAGGATTTGAAACTCTTTTGATAGGTGATACGTCCCTTTCTATGAGTGTCAGGTAAGATTTAGGTCGCCTTTCAATAGGTTTGAAGAGGAGTTGTTGGATCACTTGGATGTTGCTCCTTCTCAACAACACCCTCCTGCTTGGGCCTTTACCAAGGCGTTATAGTATAAGTGCGAGTACTGGGAAAATGTGTTGTTCTTTAATTTCTTCTTCAATTTATTTTATGTATCTCGTACTTCAAGGGATCTTGTTCGTGTGTAAGAATTGTGTTTATTTCTGGGGAAATATAAGCGTGTGTATTGAGTTTCTTTACCATCTTTAAACAAATCTTTGTCGTCCATTATGTAAGTAATAACGCTTAAGACACTACAATTAGTGATCCGCGTGAAACCTAAAACTTGGATGAAATAACTTAGATGAACATCACCTTCCATTTACGACACTTTATTTCTCTACTACACCAAGCTCGAAAATTTCATTTCTTCCATTAACAAATTTTAGAACTTCATCACCTCTTCTCCAACTTGAATGAGACAAGGAAAACATGGATTCAAGTTTGCAATGTTACTTAATGTTGTTCTTTTTGTTGTTATTGTTGTTGTTATTGTTGTTGTTGTTGTTGTTGTTGTTGTTGTTATTCTTGTTGTTCGTGTTGTTGTTATTGTTGTTGTTGGTGTTGTTGTTACATTGTTGTTGTTATTGTTGTTCTTCTTATTGTTGTTATTATAGTTATTTTTGTTGTTGTTGTTGTTGTTCTTGTTGTAGTTCTTGTTGTTCTTGTTTTTACTCTTGTTGTTCTTGTTGTTGTTGTTGTAGTTGTTGTTATTGTTCTACTACTGCATTTTCTATTTTATTTTATTAAAAGACATACAACAATGGTTGTTTAAAGTAACTGTTGTGATAGGTTGAAACATACAACAACAGTTTTTTAAAGTAACCGTTGTGCGCTACTTGACTTATAATCACAGTCGCACGACCGTGGTGGAAATTGTCATACCCTAATTTTTTACCCCCAAGATACCACCTCATCTACATCATTGACATAACATTCATCATTACATATGTACATGCCTTTATGCATCACTAACCCATTACAAGAACAAGATATGTGTGCTTGTTTGCTCTACAGGTTAGGTGATTCCCCAAGGGTTCAAGCAGATGAATTATTAGAGGATGAGCATCATGTTCAACATCTCAAGTCCCTATATCATTCAAGAATATCATGAGCTTTCACTCATCAATAATCAAGTGCAAAATTGCATCATGAATAAGCTCATCAAAGCTCAAAATCCTCATTTCATCATAATCAGGGTTTTGACCTAATTCAATCCATGATTTGACTTTTGAAGCAAGGCATGATCCCAAACCTCCAAATATGTTTCAAGGTCCTCAAATGCCTCATATTAGTCCATTCATATGCTTGGATTTATCCAAGGAGCTTAATTCGTAAGCAATACAAGAATTCAAATTCATATGGTCCACAAACTAGGGTTTCTGATGAAAAGTCAATTGCACCTTTGACTTTTGACCAGTACATGATATCAAGCATTGGGACATGACTCAAGACACTCAAAAACACCTTTGGAGTCCATCCATAGTGTTTAATTAGCCCGAGGGTTTGATTTCATAAAGGATCACAAAGTTCAAAGTTCATCTAATACAAAAGTCAATTGTCGTCAAAATCAAGTTTGACTTTTGAAGTTTTGGTCAAACATAGTCTCTTCAAGTCAATAATGATGTTAATATGCTATTTGGATCATGGTTGATCAAGAAAAATCAAGAAATGTGAGGTTACTTGTAAAGGGAAACATTGGAAAAGTTGAATTTTTTCTAAGTTATAAAATTCAATGATTTTTACCCTACTTTGTAAGGGCATAACTTCCAAACCAAGTAACCATTTTCTTTGATCCAAAGATCAAATTGAAGAGCTTGGTACATACTACAACTTTGTCCTTGAGAGTGGATTCCCAAAAAATGCATAGATTTCAAGATATAAGACCATGAAGTTGGAGGTTCCATGCTTTTGAACCTAAAACACTTAGTGAAATTTTAAGACAGACCCTGTCTTATGTTTAAGCCAACTTTAGGGCCATTTTTCTTCATAATCCACCATGATTCAAGAAAAACTTTGAACATCAAAGTTGACGTATGATATCTCAGCTTTCCAAAATGACCAAGAACACACATTTACCTAATTTGAGTAAGGAGATATGAATTTCACAACATGCCTTGCTACAACTGATTTTTCAAGACAGATTTTCCAAACCTACTTGTGCCACACGACTTGGATAAGCTTTGCAAGCCTGAAATCTTCACAAGATCAACATCAAAATGATCATACAACATGTGCTCTGCAAAACATAATAGAAATTTCAAGATTCTAGCATTGGCATGTGAAAAAAAATCATTTGAAAAGCCATTAAGTGAGGTTTTGTCCTCTAGCATTAAAGTGCTATAGTGAATTTAAGCAAAAATCATCCAATCTACCCAAGGATGATCAGAACATCAAAGGATAGGATGAAACCTGGTGAAACAAAACTCAAAATTTCAGAATGTGAGCCATGTGAAGAATAACCCATGTGTACCTTGGCTTTCAAGTTATAGTTGCATGACATCATTTGTTGGATAATAACCTACATCCAAATCCTTTCAAACGCAAAATATCTGACGTATTCCTCCTATAAATAGAGGTCATTCTTAACATTCTAAACACACCAAAACATTGCCAATGCTTGTTTTCTCATAAATCCTCCCTTTTGCTAAATTCAAAGTTCTCAAAGAGTGAAAACTTGGAATTCTCATACCAGTCTATTTCCACTCAATTCAACCATCCAAACACTTCTCATAATCATCATATAAGTGATCCATAACCTCAAATCACTTCTGTAACACCAGAATCACCATCATTATATCTCACTTGCATCAAGCTACACTTTGAATCGAGCCAAGTGATCTAGGAGGTTCCAACTCATTCCAAGCATTGCAACACCATCCTTGAGGGTCAAGGAAGTTTTCTGAATCATCAAATCACATATGTAACACCTCCAAGCAAGAAAATGATTCTCACTTGCAAGGTAAGTTTCTTCAAAACCTGAACTCTATAATTCATGCATCATAAATGACCAATTGAATTATCAACTTGTTTCTGGAAATACGAGGATCATTTTCCCCCAATCAATTTGTTATATATCCTAACTATATGTGATTTCATGTTAAAATGTTCAGTTAGGGTTCATGTGTTGTTGAGATTAATTTCTTTTGATGCACTTAAAATAAATAAAATTGGGTAATGCCATTCAATTCCTCATGAAATTTTCAACGATTTTTATTTTTACATCATGCCATTTGGTTGAGTATTGAGGAAGTTCAGAAATTCAAATTTGTTGAAGCTCGTGGAAGAAGACGAGCATGGAGGTGGCACCATTTTTCATATTTTTATCTTGTTTTACTACTTAATTAATTTGGTGTGGTTTGATACACGGATGTATCACCACCCCAGTGGTTAAAGGCGCGTGTTTAAGGCTTTGTGTGACCTCAGGTCTGGGGTTCGAATTCCCCTCGCCCCAGACCTTTTAGGTTTTATTTTTTAAATATTTTCATTTTTGAAGTTTTAATATATTATTTGCTCTAGACATTCCTTGTCACACGTGTTGGATCAGATGGTAGAGTTTTGAGCCCATCACCCTTTGGTCACGAGTTCAAGCCTTGGTGAGAGCATAACCTTCTTTTTTACCACTATTTTCCTTATTTTTCTTCACAACTTCTCACATTTATTTCACATAGAAAAATTCATTATTTTTTATTGAATGTTTGTACACTTCTTATTTATATGTCCTATTTTGTGAATATATTAAAGAATGTCAAAAATAATATTTATTTAACACATTTTTATTAAGTTGAAAGGTGGTAAAAAATAATATTTATTTAACACATTTTTATTAAGTTGAAAGGTGGTCTATTTTAAAAGTATTTTCATACTTTTAATGACTTTAGTATGATATAAATGACTTTAGTAATGACTTTAGTATTTTCATACTTTCGCACGGGTAAAATTATTTGATACGGTATAAAAGATATTTAAATTTATATATAAATTTAGTATGATATAAAATGTATTTATATACATATCTAAATATGAAATTAGATATTAATTTTAAAATAAATAATAACTATATAAATTAAATTGTATTAAAATACAAAGAGAAAAAAAGAGACTCGTGAGATAAAAAAATAATATTTAATATTTGAAAATAAGGATTTTACCTTTAAAATTAAGATAATTATTGATTAAAATAAAATATGTATTGTGTTGGTAGTGACCCGTGGAATATAAAGTTTATTTGATACAATATAAATGTATTTACATACAGATGTAATTATGCAAAAAGAAAAAAAATGACTCGTGAGATGAAGAAAGATAAAAAATATTTTTTATTTATTTTAATATAAAGATTTTGTCTTTCAAATTAAGACAAACTGTTGATAAAAATAAAATAGACATTGTGCTGATAATAACCCGTGAGATAAAAAATATTTGATGTGATATAAAATGTATTTAGATACAAATGCAAAATTTAAAATGATTTACTTAATTGTTAAATTATTAATAATCTATAAATTTAATTGTATTAAATAATTATATTAAAAGTAGACAAAAATTAAATTGTGAGATGGAGAAAGAAAAAAATTAATATTTTAAAAAGGGTTTTGTCTCACAAATTAAAACAATTGTTAATTAAAATAAAATAGATATTGTGTTGATAGTGACCCGTGAGATAAATAAAATTTTAATTTTATTAAAATTAAAAAAATTGATTATTAACATTTTTAGTGATAATAAATTTAAAAAAAATTAAAATGAAAGTAAGAAAGTGTGGGAAAAAGAAATGTGAAAGAAATTAGAAATTTTAATGAAGAGAGAGAATGATTGCCACTTGTCATGTTGAAGTAGTAGAAGAGAATGGAAAAAAATAAATATTAGTTGATTACTAAAATGTCCTTTTGGTAGTATAAATAATTTGTGATGAAATGACAATTTAAGAAGTTTATGCAATTGAAATTGTATATATAGATAGTAGATTGATCACATGTGCTTATATGGTCATGATACACTTTGTTAAAGTCTTGTTGAAGTACCTAACATGTTATCTTGTCCTTCATACCATGATTAATTAAACCTTAAACTTTGAATAAAACTTGGATTAATTGTTTTAAAAATTAGGGGTTTGTTTTCAACTTTGTGAGAACACCTTTGTACATAACTAAGGCTTCCACTTGAGTTTGGATTCCCCAAAACCCTTGATTCAACCATGTTTGAATGCTTTGTTCATATGCTTATCTCCATTAGGGTTTTGATTACCCTTTACCATATTCATCAGATCCTCGATTTATTTTTGAATATATGCTTACTTGAATTTCTTTGTGATTGCTTCCATGGATTAAACATTTGCTCACATATTCAAGTATTTCCTTCATAAACTCTTACCGTGATGAACATATCTCCTTATCTGATACACCCTCACATGTTGATATATCATGCTTAATCATACCATATTCATGTCTTCCTAGATGACTACATTTTGTTTAAAAGTTTAATCAAACTTGTCTTGTTAAGTTTCTCTTGACATTTACAACACTTACATAACTGTTGCATTTCAATACTCATCCCTAGTTTAGACTCAGTTCAAACTTTAGGATCCTCTTCAACTACAACTTAGTTCAAACATTAGGTTTCCCTTTGTTGAAGTTCCAACTATCAACAATAGCCTCTTCTTGGGCTTTGTACAAGGAAGTTAGACTTCACACTCAAAACTCTTCACTAAAGAGATAAGAACTCCCTTTTGAAGTTATAAAGTCAACACACTACCCCTTGTGGCTTCAAACCTTCAAACTTTAAATCAAACTCTAGCCAACCTTTGGCTTCAAAAATTCAAAACTTTTTCCCTAGAGATGAGACATGAATCATCTCTGTAGAAGAGATGTCTCTTTTATTTTTTCCACAACATTCAATCAAACATTTTCAAACTTTTTTTCCATTTAAGTAATGTAAGTGGCACACTTGTTGATTCAAAATCCAAGCTAGAGTCATTCTCTTATTATGGTACAAAAAACACTTCTTTCATTTAAGTGATGTAAGTGGCACACTTGTTGATTCTATATCCAAGTCAAGACCCTTCTCTTAAAAAGCAACGACTCATTTAAAGGAAGATGTGGCATTACTCTGGATTTTTTACATCCAAGTTTAAAGCTTCTTCCCTTATTCTCTTCTTTCGCAAAATGTTTGTGGTGAATATGTGAGATATCTCCCTTAAGATGACAATTTGTCTCTTCTAAAAAACCCAACAAACTCAATTCCACCCATTAGTAGGTGGAACTACGAACACTCTGATTTCTCAACTTACTTTTGAGAATACGTAGGCATAAGATTGCGAGATCTTAGTGAGCACAATATTAAATAAAACCATTAGGTTCCCTACACTTTTTTTATCATAGTACCCTACAAAAATATTTCCCACTATCATCACTCACTCTAAACCAATCAACAAATTCTCATTACATAGTAAGTAACTCAAAACAACAGTAAGACAAATATATGCAAAAGGGTCCTATAGAATACTATAGATACTTAGAGTGCTAATACCTTCCCTTTATATGATCAATTTCGATTCCCGATCTCTCAAGTGCATTGTTTTACATTGCACAAACTCACAGGTTTATTCAAATTTTTTCTCCTTCCCTCCTTTGGGATAAATTAAAAGTTCAAATGTAAAAAGGGCAAACCTTCGTTGGAAAAATGGTGCCGGCTACAGAAAGAATCATACATATAATCACACTTTACTTCACAACGGTTGTTTGAACCTGGTTGTATTCTTTTTTTAATTGTTATGAGATGTGTTTTCTGTAATAGTGCATGGGTTTTGAGGAGGGCAAATGTCTTGAAGAAATGGCACTTACTAAGCAGCAGATGTGGCTTATCAATACTTGGGCCTTCCTAGATGTTTTGGCATTGGAGTGAGAGAGAAACTTTTTTGGTGAGGAGACGAAATTTATTTTATATACTTGCGTTAGTATTTTTTTATAGTTATTAATTACTCTGTTCTTTTTGCAATTTTATGGTGTCCATCAGAAGTTTCTACAAGAAGAAGAAAGCCAAGGAGATTCTGATGTTCCCTAGACTCCTCGACATTCTCCCGTCCCCACTCTAACGAGAGCGGCAAGTCAGCCTTCTGTAACTACCACTGCTGATCAGCCTTCTACTATCGATTAGACTCTGCCCGTCTCCCAGGTGCAGTCATCTACCTCCGGGCAAGGCAAAAGAGAAAATGACTGCCAACCTTCTACGACCGATGAAAAGAATAAACACAGCCGAGACAAGAATCCTGCTGAAGAAGGAAGGCCGGGTAAAATTAATCAATTTAGGGTCATTTTCACAATTCATCAAACAAACTGTTGACAAAGCAAAACCGCATAATCTGTTTTTTTGTTTGTTTATAACTGCCATGTGTCAACTTGTCTTGCTGGTGCGAAACCATTTCAAAGGGATTTCATATTTTGGAGTTTTGATAGAGACTCGTCATTCTGTATGTGCAGAAAAAGATCATTGGCTTCCTATGACTTTAATTTCTTGGTGCTTCTTCAAGCCATTTTGTTAGACTTTTTCTTTTGTACTTGGCTCTATTCTCATATAGTTTATGATTATTACTATATAACATGTTTAGGACCACACTTTTTTTGGTCTGAAATTCTCTCATTTTACAGTTTGTGACATGACAATAGTTAACCAAATTGTTGTGCTGACACCAGCATTTGAAGTTGTTGCCATATTTACAATTGATTCTTTATAACGAACGTCAGAGAAATGTTTGCATTGTGCAAACAAAGTCACAAAGTAGGCAGAGATTTGATAAGTAATGCTAATAATATGCCAAAAGTTTTTCATGCTGTTTAACAATCATGTGAAATCATGACAGCTCTAAATATAATCACATTTTTCAAAATAAATCGAATGTTTTTTTTATTTGACACAAATTGGATGATATATATATATATATATATATATATATATATATATATATATATATATATATATATATATATATATATATATATATAAATGAAAAACTACTAATTAGATTCGAAAAATATTATGGATAAAAAATAATTTAATCTCTCATGCATTACTTCACCTTATTTTCACAATTCTTCAATAGATTTTTGAAAAAGAAAAATCGTGCTACTTTGGCCGAAGAAGGAAGTTTCACAAATTTTTCTTTTTGACATGTTTTACAAAGAGCATCCTATTAATATTGATTGATGTTCGATGGTGCCTCTATTGTTGTAGGCCATGGTATCGGGGAAATACTGATCTCTCTCAAGAACTATCACGTTCCTTTCACTGGAAAGTTGTGCTTTTATTGCATTAACAATATTGTCGAATCTGAAGCATGCATTATAGGAATAGAAGCAGCCATTGACTTAAGGATCAAAATCCTTGAAGTATATGGAGATTTTGCCCTAGTTATACACCAGATAAGAGGTGGCTGGGAAACAAGACATCCTAACTTGATTCCATATTGGGATCATGTGTTTGAACTACTATCTCACTTTGAAGAAATCAACTTCACCCATATCCCTCGAGAGGAGAATCAAATGGCAGATACTTTGGCAACCTTGACATCCATGTACCAAGTGAACTTGCCTAATCACAAGACAATTGTTAGAATCAGGCGTTTTGATCAACCCACACATTGTTTATTAGCAATAGAAGAATCTGATAACAAACTCTGGTTCTACGACATCAAGCACTATCATGTGAAGCAAGAATACTTGAAAAACGTTGCAATCATAGACAAGCAAACTCTGAAGAGGTTAGTAACAAAGTTCCTCCTAAATGGAGACGTGCTTTACAACCAAAATTATGATATGGTCCTGCTCAGATGCGTGGATAGACACGAAGCATGCATGCTCATTAAGGAAATCCATGAAGGATCCTTTAGTACCCATGCCAATGGTTATGCAATGGCCAAGAAAATCTTGATGGCAGACTATTAGTGGTTAACTATGGAAACTGACACTACTACAAATAACGCTTATAAAGCCGCACGCGAAACTCGAATACCGAGTTGACGTAACGAAGGGTGACATGAAAAGAAGCCACTTAACATCTCGGTTAATGAAAAACTGAGGGGTAAATTTATATGATCATGGATTCGAACCCATCATCTCCATTTTAATACAATCTCACAAACCACTTTTACTTTATAAAATCTCATGGCGCTCTAATTAAACATAGAGAGTATCACAACAACGTTTGGGCTTTTTATGAATTCATTACTATGAAATATCTTACATTCCAAATGCTTTTATAATGAGGGTTTCACGAGGATCACTAATGACAGTGTCTTAACCGTTGATACTCATTAAATGGACGATAAAGAGTAGTTTAAGACCGATGAAGAAACTGAATATACACATTTATATTGTACCTCGATTAACACTCAAAATCGAGGTAAAATGTGTTTCTTTATAAAAAACAATAAAATATGTTCCATCCCAAGCCACATACCTCTCGGTTTCTATTTAAAAATGAAGGGAAAAAACTTTTTTTTTTAATATTTACAGTGTTTACAAAAAAATATTAAAATAAATTACTTAAACAAATCAAGTGTTTGATACTTGATTCTTGGAGAGCAACTCAGAGGAGTTATCTGTTTCAAACAAGAGAACTTTTTCTATATTTACACTGTTTTCAGATTTCTGATAGGTTATTTGTTCCAACCAAGAGAAATTTTTTCTATACTTGCAATCCATCCTAGAGAGATTTCATTATCTTGATCAAATGTTTTGATAGAAAATGCTTTCACATGAAAGAGAAATGGATGATTGTGTTTAGTAAGAAATTTCTCAATGTTGTCAACCGAGGAAATCAATAAATTTTTCAATGTTTTCTTTGATTGACAACATAGAAAGGTTATTACATAAATACAACAACAACGTCAACATCAGTATATGAGTAGATTGCAAGGGCAGAAAAAATATTATTTTCAAGATTGAAGAACATTGGAGATTTTTCTGTATTGCAATCCATCCCAAAGAATGATGCGTAAGACTTTGGAGGGGCGCATATTAGTTTGGTTTAGAGTAAAATCTGATTAATGAGTGCTTTTATAGTAAAATATGAAAATTTAATCCTTAAGTTATTAAATATAACCAAAGGAATAAATCATTAATTTAAAAGTTAAAAATAAAATAAAAAGAAAGGCACTACTTATAAAGAAATAAAAACATAAACCGCTGATGTTGGGATTCGAATCGTGTCTTGAAATATTTTACCCCTCAGTTTTATTTTGTAACCGAGAGAATATGTCGTATTTATTAAAAAAAAATATATAAAACATGGCACGTCTTGAGTTGTGAACTCGATTTTTGGTAGGGTGAGGTGAAAGTTTTGTCATGAAATGTATTATTTGTAGTAATATGATTATTTTCATTACGCCAAAACTTGCCATAAATGCCAGATTTATGCCGATAAGGTGCATATGTCACGTACTCCTCTGAACGTCCTAACAGTGCCATGGTCGTTCTCCATGTGGGGAATAGACATAAACTGGCTCATAGAACCAAAGGCTTTAAACGGACACAGGTTCATACTAGTCGTCATAGACTATTTCACCAAATGGGTCAAAGTTGCGTCTTACGCCAATGTAACAAAGCAAGTGGTTGCCCACTTCATCAAGAGAGACGTCATATACCGTTATGGGGTTCCCATCAAGACTATCACTGATAATGGGTCAAATCTCAACAACAAAATGATGAAAGATTTGTGCGAAATATTTAAAATTTAACACCACAACTCATCATCATACCGAGCAAAAATGAACGGCGTCGTAGAAGCAGCAAACAAAAACATCAAGAAATTTATAAAAACAATGGTGACATGAAATTCTTTCTTTTGCGCTGCACAGCTATCGAATGGCAATTCACACATCAATAAGGAAACCACTTTCTCTTGGGTCTATGGCATGGAAGCAGTACTTCTTGTTGAAGTCAAAATTACCTAGCTGAGATTTTTGATGGAGACTAAGATAGAAGAGGCGGAATGGGTCCAAACAAGGTTCGACCTGCTCAACCTAATAGAGGAAATGCGCATGACAACATTATATCATGGCCAGTTATACCAGAGGTGCTCAAGAAAGCATTCGACAAGAAGGTTTGTCCTCGAGAGTTCCAAGAATACGACTAGGTTCTAAAAATATCCTGCCGATTCACAAGGATTCACTATACAAGTGGACTCTAATTTACAAAGGTCCGCACGTTGTGAAGAAAGCCTTTTATGGAGGTGTTCTGATTCTCACAACTATGGACGATGAAGAATTTCCACTCCCAGTGAATTCTGACATATTCAAAAGATACTTTGCTTAAAAAAAGTGAAATACAAAAGCCTGCTAAGTCGAAAACCCGAAAGGTCCCTTAGGCAAAAATGGGTATCCTGGTGGACAAAAAAATGATATAACAGTCCAGGGAAGAATTAAGGATAAAAACAAAAGAATTTAACACGCTAAGTCGAAAACCAAAAAGGGCGACTTAGGCAGGATTGGGTATCCCGGTGGAATGAAAACCCAATAGGGAGGTCCAGAAAAAGTTTGGTATTTTTCCAAAGGCAAAAGACTGCGGTCTACGAACCCATGCTACAACGGAAAGCTCAAGACGAGAAGAATCGATCCTTCCCCCCTCCTCAGAAGCAAAATGTTGCGATCTTTGAAGACATAAGGAATATAGTAGTGTTGTAATTTAATGGAAACTCAAAACAATTCCCAATGCCATTTTACTTCTTTTTAGCACAACAATTGCCTCTTTTAGGAATTGCATCCTTATGTATAATCACCCATTTACGCATCAATTCATTTGAATAAAAGATGATGTTTTCATCAAAGATTTCCCAACTATTTTTGTTTTACCTGCTTGTTTGCAAAATGTTGACTATCTTTGATAAACACTGCACTAAATCTTTGGGCAGTAATAAAAGCATTTGAAGAAATGTTTGAAAGAACATCAATAATCCCAAGTAATGCGCTCGACACACGAAAACATAAAATAATTTGCAGGTCGCCATGGTCTATTTAACACAAGCTTTAATTCTCCCATGAACAAATGTGCAGCTTGCCAGCAATAGATCAAACTTGGGGCACCAAGACCATCCACATCTGCCTTTCGATCATAGTATCGCAAAAATCTAGATCGTCGGGAATTCAAACCTTTTCCTCATACCCAATTCCAATATTTCATTAAAAGCTAGAAAATTAAAAGTCCAATCTTTCATTGGCAAACAGAAAAATCAAAGCCCAATCTTTCATTGGTAACCAAAAAGGTTAAAGGTCCAATATTTCATAAGCACCCTCATTAATCGAAGCCCAATATTTCATTGGTAATCAGAAAAAGTTAAAAGTCCAATATTTAATTGGAATTCTCACAAACCAAAGCCCAATATTTCATTGGTAATCAGGAAAAATTAAAAGTCCAATATTTCATTCGCAACCAAAGAAATCAAAGTTCAATCTTTCATTGGTAATCAGAGAAATCAAAGTCCAATCGTCATTGGCATTTTCATAAAATCCCAATCTTTCATTGGTAACCAAGAAAAACCTAAAATTTCAATCATTCATTAGCACCAATTTACATTTGTATACCAAAACCTTAGCTTTGCTTGAAAATCAAGCCCCACAAAAATCCTTTCATCCATTTGCATTCCTACATGCCTTAATCATAATATTTCATGCATAATTTTATGCGTAGCATTTCCACTGAGGTGAATCCCTATGCCTTACAAATCAAACATGCATACATCGCGTAAACCAGAATCCGGGACCAATCGTGCGAGTCTAGGTCAATCCTCATCCGATTCAGTGGTATTTCTTTGAGTGAGTTCCTACCCTACATGTTCTCTCATTTGATATCCCAAGTGAACCTCCTTGAATTTTATTTCCTAACGAGTCTTTTTCATCAACCTTTTGCGGATGATGATATTCCCCATCAAGTATTTTCCATCAACCTTTTGTTAATGATTTTATCCTTTAGTGAGTCTTTTCCATCAACCTTTTGTTGATGATTTTATTCCCCATCGAGTTTTTCTATCAACCTTTTATTGATGATGAACTTTTCTAATTTAATTTACCCATCAACCTTTTATTGATAAAGGTTTTTTTAGTTTGATTTAACCATCAACCTTTTATTGATGGAGATTTTTCCAGTTTGATTAAATCATCAACCTTTTGTTTATGGCACTATTTTCCAATTTGATTTAACCATCAACCATTTGTCGATAGAAATCTTTGCCTCTTGATCTAACCATTAACCTTATGTTGATGGAAATCTTTACCGTGTGATCTAACCAACAACCTTTTGTTGATGGAAATCTTGTCCAAGCTTGATTTAGCCATCAAACTTTTGTAATGGCGATCTTTTCTTCTTGATTAAACCATGAACCTTTTGTTGATTGCGATCTTTATTGATGTGATCTAACTGTCAACCTTTTGGTGATGAGGATCTTTGCAGTTTGATCTTACCATCAACCTTTTATTTAGGTCTATATTTGCTGTTGTGATTTAACCATCAACCTTTTATTGATGGTGATATTTGTAGTTTGATCTTACCACAAACCTTTTGGTGATGGCAATCTTTGCAGTTTGGTCTAACCATCAACCTTTTGTTGATGGTGATCTTTCTAGTTTGATTTAACCATCAACCTTTTGTTGATGATGTTTTCCACTTTGATTTTACCATCAACCTTTTGATTATGGAAATCTTTGCCTCTTGATATAACCTTCAACCTTTTATTGATGGTAATCTTTGTCGTGTGATCTAACTATCAATCCTTTATTGATGATGATATTTGCAGTTTGATCTTACCATCAACCTTTTGTTGATGTTGATCTTTGCAGTTTGGTCTAACCATCATCCTTTTGTTGATGGAGATCTTTCCATTTTGATTTAACCATCAACCTTTGGTTGATGAAGGTCTTTTCCAATTTGATTTAACCCTCAACCTTTTGTTGACGATAATCGTTGATGCTTGATCTAACCTTAAACATTTTGTTGATGGAGATATTGTCCAAGCTTAATCTAACCGTTAAACTTTTATGATGCTGATTGACTATTCACCATTTTTGCTATAGTTATTATCATTTTAACAGGTGAAAGTGTGAGAGTTATTTGCATTTTCCATATAGTTTAAGTGGTTTATATGTCCGTTTCTTCAATTTTGTATTTGTCAAAGTTTTTAATATTCCTAGTATTTTCTCATCTTTTTTGGAAGGTTAATGTGTTTTATAGGTTGGAGGAAGTCAAAGAAACAGTCGGAAAAGGAACGCGACGGATTTTCAGAAGGATTCACAAAGTCTATTTTTTAACATGTTGCACATCATGTATACCTGTGGCATTTTGATCATATCTTGAGCATCATAACTCAGAATGATGTGGGACTAGCGGAAAATGAAAGCTAACATCAAGGGCTACAACTTTAATGAAGACATCAAAGACTAATATGGAATTCCTATACATGTATCAATTGTCCCATACACGTATCAAATCTGAAAAAATGGTGTATCTCTGCCCATACACGTATGGCCTACTCCCATACGCGTATGGCCTGCCTCCATACGCCCCCATATACATATGGCACCCCCATACGCGTATGGGTGTTCAGAATTGCAAAAAAAAAAAACCAGTTTGACGTATTTAAAGTCGGAAAGTGCTTTTTTGAGGTTTGGACTTGATTTTTGACGGCAAAAGACGATTTAGGTGCTAAAGAACACATTGGAAGCGAGGTGGATCGTAGTCTTCAAGGATTTTCACCATTGAAGACCTCTTCATCTTGATATTTTGTAATGTTTCTTTTCATTAGTATGAATAGCTATGCACCTTAGTGCTAGGGATGGGTACCTGAGATTGATTTTTTTGATAATTCTGATTTGAACTATGTATTGAATTATCCTTTATTTTCTAATAGATTTATTTCTTTTATGAGTTTAATGCTTTCTCTGTTGGACAAATTGAGGATGATTTACAATTATCTATTAGGCAGGATTGTCAACAATAACGCTTGATGGAAATATTATATCTTATCTATCATCTAGGACTAGGGATGCCATTTAGAAATCTATATGCTTTGATAGACTAAAGTATATGTTCTTGATAATTAAATGCTTAAACTCATATATAATTCATTATGGAAATATGAGTTAATTTGAATTTTTAAAGGTTTACTAACTACGGACTTAGGAGTAGATATACTTGAGAACGGTAATATGTGAAGATAAAGTATGTTGATACAAGGTCAAGTTAAGATTATTAATGGGTTCATGATCAAACCCTAATTCCTAGCACACTTTACTCATATTGTTTTCTACTATGTTTTAATTTTGTTGTTATTTAATCTTGTTCACTACAAATCTAACTCAAAACCCCTGATTGCTTTTGTTTAATTAAAAAGAAACGTGAACCCTATATCGTCACCCAATCCTTGAGATAGATATTTGGGATTTCCCATCATTACTACAATGGCATATTTAGTACACTTGCTAATTTACCGATCAAATTTTTGGCGCCGTTACCGGGGACTGCCAAAGATTATAGAATTTACAGTTTTATTTTTAGTTGAAATTTTGTTGCTCTGCAATAAAATTTTAGTTTTAATTTTACTTTAATTCTAATTTTATTTTATTATATAAAAAAAATCGAATTATTGTTGCTTCATGAATTCTTCTATACTTTGCTACTAATAAAGTGCATGAGTTTTGTAGTCATGTACTATTTCGATTCATTGCCACCTATATCTTCTGCAAGTTGGTCGCCTGCTTTAGGAATCACTTTGGAAAAGGCAACTAAATTTTTAAAGCATATAAGAGGGTGGTAGGAATTCTGATAAATGAATGTAAGGAAGCTAACTTTTATCTAGATATGTTTATTTGGCGAGATTTAAGGTTGGAAGAAGAATATGTGAAAGAAGAAGAAAAATGCATGACATCAGATGAAAAAGATGCATTAAGAATAGTAGAATTTGAGGTGAACAAGAAACACGGGGAAGGCGAAAGAAGGAATCTTGAAAATGATCCAATTCTGAGTGAAAATCCAAATTTAACAATTTGTGAAGATGTAGACATCCAACAAGAAAATATTCAACAAAATAATATCCCAAAAAATTATTTAAACAACAAGTCAGATGAAAGAAAAGAAATTAACAAAGTATTGGATGTCATTTATGTCTTGTTCATTAAAATCAAAGTGAAAAGGAATTAGAAGCAACATCATCAATACCTCAAGTTCATGGGATTGTTGCCAAACAAAATAAATAAAAACAATGACGTGTTCTTTGTGTCATATATGCCACCCTAACATGTATGATGAGGCATCAAGCCAATGACAAAAAATGACCGCTGCTTGGGAGGCAACCTAAGGGAGGTATTCACAGTTATTTTTTATTTTATAGTATTTAATTTTAATTTAATTTTTAAATTGTGTTTTGCTTTCAGTTGGTTTATTTTCTGATTGTTTACTTTCATATAGTAATATGATAATTATAGCTTTAGCGGCCGTGTGAAAAAGTACCCAGGCTGAATCTGTGTGTGTCCTCTGTGCATGTTGTAACACACTACTTTACCCATTTGTATAATAATTAAAAATACAAACTGAAAGCTCAAATGGTTTGACTAACTTTTGGTAAAACATAATGGTGGAAAAGATGCTCCAACATGAAGATTTATGCCCCAGACCAAAGATGTCGAGTGAAATGTCCCAGCAAGATGACTCGACATCATGATCATTACACCAGGTATGTTCTAAATCTGTTCCAAGATTCGACGCGCGATTGGCCGTGGATCAAGGATCAAAGATATGAAGCCCAACTTAGCAGAAGGCTATACAAGAAGACCAAGACCTAGGCAGAAAGGTGAGAGGACGACATAGACTTAGGAATCCTATTTTGTAAAGTAGGGTTTAGGTTTTGAGAGTCGTAGGTTTCTCTTGTAAGTCTCCCTCGGTATCGATTTGATGCAGTGTGGTAGACATAGGTACTTGTACAGATTCAAAAGCCCGTAGGCAATGAATCGTGTAGTGTTCTTGGATGAAGCTTTGAAGCAAGTCCAAGTTAACTTGTTAGTCAAGGATGCTTGATTGAACTTTGTATTGGAAGAGGTGTCTTTCAACAGGGATGATACAATTATGAGGTATTAACTGTTAGATAATCACAGGTTGTGATTTAGAGAGTGAGATGGGTTTCTCTTATCAATTAGATGTGACTTCTAATGATAAAGTCTTCATTGGGTAGTAATAGGTTAGCATGGGTGCTTTCTGTAAACCTGAGGTTGTTTACATAAAACTATACTACTGATAGTGAATTCTTCTTCTTGGATTGGTGTTGAAAAGTATTTCAGGGGGTGTTTTATCGTATCCACAAGGCTTGTGTGTTATCGATGCTTGCCGTTCAATAGTTTTACCGTTTTAAGTAAAGGGTTTTCAAATGATTCTTGGTTTTGTAACAAGTTTGTAGCAAAGAAGTAAATTAGAGCAAAGATGTTGTAAATTTTAGAAAAGCATGTCAAGACTAGATTTCACTAATCCTTTTCATACATATCCAATTAATCAAGCATATGAACTTAGCTTCGATCAATACAATCGCGTATCCTCGCGAATAAGTTTATGTCTAAAGCAAATTCGTGAGTATCGTTGTTTAAATCGTTAGATGATGTTTCACGCTAACAATCGAAACAACGAACGTTAAGATAAATACAAAGCGAATATTAAACCCCAAATCTATATCTAGAGTTTGGTTTTTAAGAGATGAAGATATTAGGTCAAGATTTGGAAAATCTATGTCTAGAGTGATTCAAACCACAAATATACCATTAAGAGCAAACAACTTCATCATATATTGATCATCAACCTTGTTCATATACAAAAGATCAAAAGAAATACATACAAGCAAGATTAACTACCTCTAATCTTGACACAAAATGTGTTTAGCTACACATATTCATGGTAGCTTGGATGACAAGTTTCGTGAGGAGATGAAAAAGCATCCGCGTCGAATAATCGAGATCGGATGCGACTTCAGCTTCTCAATGTGTAAAATCCCTCTTGGATGAAGAAATATGAGAAAAATAGGTTATGGTATGATAAAGTGAAGTTATCATCCCAAGAAAGTGCATAAAATCTATTTATAGTACACTTGAAATCAGACACATACGCACTGCGAATGATTTGTTCGCCTAGCGAATGATGAAAGTGGCACCTGAAGTGAAACCTGAAGTGCATAAGTTTGCAATGCGAACTTTTGTTCGCAAAGCGAACTATTCGCCTACAAGTTCGCAAAGCGAACTTAGAGCTATTTTTTTACTGCCTCCGCCAAGGGTTCTTCGCCATGTCCTTTGCAAAGCGAGTAAATCAGCGAACATTCGCTGGGAGTTCGCAAAGCAAACTTTTGTCCCTTTTCTTGCTGTCCAAATCTGGGACCATTCGCTGGGACTTTGCCAGTTGTTCGCAAAGCGAACATTTGCTGGCAAGTTCGCAAAGCGAACTTGCTGTTGTTTTCCTCTTTTCTTTGGCAACTTGTATCATTTCTTTGTGTCTTACATCTTTGATCAATTAGTGCCTTTTTGTGCACAATAGCACTTATATTACAAGCACCAAAGGTATATAAACAATGTTTGAAGAACAACAACAATTCAATACTAAAATCCACAATTAAACATGAAAGTGTTGAAAAATGCCAAGTATACAATATAAATATTAGTCATGTTTGACATCTAACAAACTCTCCCCAACTAGCTCTTTGCTTGACCTCAAGCAAAGTATGTCTCTCATTGAAAACAAGAGGATTTGCTCGAGCAATTAATTCAACCAAGAAAAGACAAACAACTCAAATAAACAACAATTGTAACAAAGCAACAATTACACACTCCTAGAATTAACAATGCAAAAGAACTTGATTCTTAACAAATCTCAGATAATGTTTTAAGTAACAACAAAACCATAATGCTCATGTCACTCTAACACTCCTCTTCGAAAAAGGATTTGAAGGAAAGTAACGCGTTTGCAACCGCGGGGCAATTTCGCTCAAATGACAAATGATGCAAATACAAAGCAATTCATACAATATCTAATCGATCACCTAAGAAATCATGGAAGCAAAAGATCACTAAGGGCTTTTAAGGTTGTAGCTTGGTCGGGTTAACAATAAAGGGATATTTCTAACGGCCATTGAATCGAAATTTCCGATGCAAAAGAACATACACTATACAAGGTATTCACAAACATCTCAACTTCATTCACTAATTTCATTCCTTTATCACCAACCTTTTCAAACTTCCTTATGCACAACTATTGGACTATATTTTTCTCATTCAAGCAAGCATTCTTTTTCTCTTTTTTTTTTCTTTTTCACATTTTCTTTTTCTTTTCATGCTTGCTTGAATTTTTCAAAAGTTTGAGCAATTTACCAATCTTCTTTTTCATTCTCCTCAACTTATTTTCAACTAAACCTTAAGTGAATGCTCCTTGCTCTTTAAGGCAAGGAAATTAATAAATCAAAGTTCCAAGGTTCAAGAAGAATTTTTTTTAGAAACTCTCAATGATGAACTTGATTTTCAAATTATGTACAACACAAAGTTCATCACTAAACGAGATCTAAACTGTTTAGGCTCAAGGGGATAACAAATACTCACTACTCACGGGTAAATCACTGTTTGGAAATGGTTGTGCTCAATATCAATAAGTGCCTTGATCATTTCTAATGCTTCCAAAATATCGCACAAATCACAAGATAAAGCATGAATTAAAAGTATAAAACAAAATTCATCATCAATCCTATGCATTTAGTATAACATGGAGGTTTCTCACTTTTGTAATTTTCGGGTAAAATGGTTCTCCTTTTCAAAGTTAGGTACCTTGCGGTCTGTTTTGCTCCTCTAAAGCGATCACTGTCGAACTGAATCGGAACTTGTCGCGAAGTACTGGCCTTTCTCTTTTTCGCCGGATTGATTTTTAGAGCCATCTGCAAGAATCACTAGATAAAACAACAACCAGCAGCAAAACAGTCCATTAGAATAGGAGCAAAACATAATCCTAAACTGAGATAAAATAAAAAATTTCAAAATTCTGGTCTGTTAGCACTAAGTTTGCAAAGCGAAGCTGTAGCGGTAAAAATCGTGAGTGTAAGCTATTGATTAACTTAACTCATAAAGCATGAGTCGCCACCGCACTTTTATTTTATCCACAAAGGGAAAGGAAAAAGAGCGAACAAAACCTAAAGAGTTCTAAAACAACAAGAACAAACAGAGAATGAGTAAGGGGGGTTGGTTACGCAATGGGAAGGTGTTAGCACCCAAAACATCTATAGTACTCTATAGGAACCTTTTGAAATATCTACCGCTTTTTGGTCTGAAAATGGTTTGCTTGAAAAGAGATTGGGGAGATGAGAAGAGAAATATTTTTTAAGAATTTTGTGTTTGGAGAGACTTATCGCCTCATGCCTACGTACCCACGATGTGCAATGTAGGATCAAAACCTCGTAGTTCATGGTACAAAGAATGAAATTTGTTTGTTTTGGTTAATTTTAAGTGTAAAGACAAGTCGTCATTTCCAAGCGAATAATTCCGCTTAAAGAAATGAATCATGTCTAAACTTATGAAAAAATTTTAAAAAAAATATGCACAAAACACACAAAGAGATTAATGAGATTAAAACCCACAAGACCCAAATTGAATCAATATGGAAGTATTTTAAAACAAAATAATAAAAAAGAAAAGAACAAAGAATCAGAAACCAAGTTTCATCTTCTTCTTCGTTCAAACACAATCATGAAAAAAAAAGCCAAGCTAACACAGTCTCCGCCGCGTCGGAGCATAATCCGGCAGCAGGGGAGCTCAAAATTATGTCAAAACGATCGCAACATAGAACATAACACAATGGTACCAACAGTTCAAAGAATCGCAACGCAAAACAACAGATCGAAAACGTCTGAAACGATTCGAACTACCTTCAAAGTCACAGGTAAGAAACAACTTGAACTTCCTCTTGCTCCTCTTCTTCTTCTGAATGGTTTCTAGTTCAAAATTTGTTTCAATATGAAGGTTCAATTTAGAACAGAAATGGAAGAAGAATGAAATTTGGAAGGGTTTTGTAAAATGGAAGATTGAGGAGAAAAATTAGCAGAGTAATGTTGGCTTCAAAGCTTGAAAAGATGAGTGAGGTGTGTGTTCTATTTATAGATGGAGAGTGAGGGAGAGTGAAAATGAAATTGATGCCGTTTTTGAATTTTCTCTGAGTTTCAAACGATGCGAGTTGCGCGTGACTTTTTTGTGAAAATTTACTTTGTCATTTTGAGCTTTGTCACTTGTTGTGCGGGATGTTTTCTTCATGTCGTTTTTGCAATTTGTAACTTCAACTCACGTGACGTGGATTCTCAGCTTATATGACATATTGTTGAAACTTGTATTCTGCAAGTGACGTGGATCATTAGCTCATAGCCTCATTTCGAAATATGGCTCGCACGGCTTGTAGGCTGGAGCTTGGGAATATGGATTTGTGTTTTGTATCAAGTGCTTCTTAAAGCTGGTAGCTAGCACGGCTGGGATTGGTAAGCTGAAAGATGTTCAACATCAATGAATTCTACTGCTCCTAATAACTTAAACGAGAATTCTGACATATTTTTAATGAAAGCTCCCTGTCAAATTGCCTAAGAAGATGTTGGTGAGGCAAAACTTAGCAATCTACAGATGAACAAAAATATCTCATGCCATCCTCTTCGCCGACAAACCTCAAATAAAACTCTCAACATACGAGCCAGGCTTGCGCTAATATATGAAGCATCAGAAACCAAGGAGAAATAATCCATATAACCTCAAGATATGCAATAAAGGCTGCATTGAACGGAACTCGGACAAAGCTTTATTAACTGAAAAATTGTAAAGTGCATCGAGGTTGCGTAAGACATCAATGCCAGCAGATAATAATTCTGAATTCCAATAGCTCTGAGCGTATGAGACTAAACGGTGAACATCAACAGAGTGGCGAACGGCGGTGTCGTGTGAATCATCAAGCACCTGTTTGAGAAACTTCAATGCCAAGCACATGGTGAAAAATGGTGTTGCAATCAAAGTGTCAAGATCCTTCATGAGAAGTTTTGGAGTAGAATTCTTTTATATTCACAATAACTTGGAGAATCATTTCCGCTAACAACACGGTTATAGATAACCTTGACTGAGAGCCATGGGATCCAGTAAGTGAATTTATTGGCATTTTTAGATTTTGCTTTCGGTTTCTTCTTCCCCGAACCAAAATGCTGAATGTTTTCTCAATATCCATGCTCATTTCACTACAGCTAATGTTGCTATTGGAGTTAACATCACCAATACACTTCGGCACAGGCTCGTAACTCCCCGTAAGAAGAATTTCAATAGCTGTCAGAACATCTTAAACCGATGCTCAAGCTAGGTGAAGTCCCTCGTGCATGAAAAGTAAAGAATCCGCAACCTGAGTAAAACACATGTCATGATTCGAAACGGTTGAAGACAGTTGCTGACAGTGTTGTATGTCTTTGGCATCTGTTGTTATCATATTCATAAGTTTTCCTGATGAGAACCTCTTTCTACTTCCATGAGTTAGCCTCAATGAGTTTCTGAATATCGCAGCCACCAATGTTGCTCTAAGGCGAAAACCGACACGCATTGTCTTGAACCAACGTATCCTCTATAGCAGTAGCAACATCAGGACCAGCAGAGGTTACCTCCTTGTGGCTTAACTTCAACAAAACGATGGCCTATCTTAACAAGTGCCGATTCATTAGCAAGAATACATTCCAAGTGATCCAAAAATTCTCTGGCCTGGCAGGAACCAAACTCAGGGTCTGCATCTTGATGATTCCACACCAAATCACTTTTCTTAATTTCAATATCAAATTCATCAATTGCTTCTGTATGTGACTGCATGACAAGTTTGAGCTTGGTGATAGCAAACAACTTGCGTGTGAGGCTTGATTGGAATTTGGCTTGGATCGACTTGCTCTTGGATGTATTGAAAATTCGTTTTGCAGCTCATTTTGTTGTTCTCGTGGAATTCCTTTGACAAGAGCAGAATCTAGGTCCCTGAATAAGAGTTTCTCTATAACAGGCTGCAGGCTGAATGTTAGGAGGATTAAAACGAACCATACGCGCTGAACATGATCCTGCAGTAAGCCTCATGCTTTCCTTTTTTATCCTTTGTTTCCTTGGTTCTTCTTAACATCAAGGTCTTCAAAACTCCCTTGACCAATTTCAAGGCTCTTTGGTCCACCACTGCCGGTCGCGCCAAGGTTCAATGTGCAGGAAAGACAAAATACTGAATACATCTTCCAAACCATTCTGAAGAGATGTTCTAATTAGATACCAGCGGCGGCACGATGATAGGGCAATAGTAGTCTGGCTCAGTTCAACGTGAGGCTTGATGTGTATTGCTCGTGGTGGCATGGTTCCAACTCATTCACGACATTTTGACAAAACTTCAACAGGCACACATTGTCCCTGCTTGTTTCTGATGCAATGGAATTTCTTAAACATCAAGTATACTTCTAAATGATGTAAACACCAGCTGTACCAATTTCCAATCATTCTCCTTGAATGCATTAAGTTCCAAATTCTCAAGTGATTCTTCTAAAATAGACACTATCACTATTAGTTACTGCAGACTTCAAATCCCATAAACACTCCAGCTGCTGAGATACATCGGTAGTAGTTCAACCGAATGCAAAAACTACACGACAGCCTTTGCCATGGAGTGAGACAACATTTCATCTCCAAATTCTTGTTTTTTCTCAGCTTCCGCAACCAAGACTCCGCAAAGCAATCGTCATATGTTTGAGACTGACTAGCACTGTAGAAAAAATCAGAACCAACATATTCATTCTGCTGTTTGTCTATTACATTACTTTTATTATTGTGTTCTTCACTTCATTTTCATCAGCTACAACATGGACCAAGAAATGAACCATGGAATCCAGGGAAACTACTTCTTGAAGAACACTTATGAGATCTTCAAAATTGTATCCATCCACTGGCCCTATGAAATACAAACCCAAGCTCTAAGAGCTGGCAAAATTTGATGCAGGGAAACAATCATCAGAAATTCTTAACCAACACTTGAAACTCACGTCGAATACGAAAGCATGACGAGTAGCCAAAACAACAAGAGGAGAACCAAATTTTGATAGCTTAGCGATATAACTTTGAAAGTGCCGGTATCTTTAGCAGCTGAGCTAGCATTTGAAGCAACTGTCAACAACTAACTTTGCAAGCATTTCATCAGTGACTGGGTTAACCTTGTTCTTTACCAGTTGGCAAATAATTGTGACATGAGAGGGTATTGAAAACACATTTTTGCACCAAACAAATACGAAGCAAAATGAGGTATATGTTTTGATTCTGAGATACCACAGATATTCCTCAAAAGGCTCAAAGCTGCTTCGTTGTTTTTGGCTGCACCAAATTTAACGTGACAGCGATGAGTAGCCTTACGCAGTAGGGTCGTTAAGGCTTCGAACATGCCATCAAAACCTTCCAAATAAAGCAACAAAACTTTAGATTAGCGATCAACATCCTCGGGTAAACTGCCGCTGTTTGTGACAACACTCATGCCCTCCTCTAGAAGTCCTTCAACATTATCTGGACAGACAGTAGAGAAAATGTTGAATAAAGATGATTGAGCTTGGTTGAAGTTTGCTAGACTTATACCATGGCACGGTTTGAACAAAACTTCAAGTAGCTTGTGAGTGTGCTCATGAGCTTTTTCGTTTCCATTTTGCTATTTTTGTGTAATTCTAATTATGTGGCAAGCTGGGCCTTATATCCTTCATGAGGATATTACAACTTATTTCCCTTTTTTGTAATGGTAAATGGGCTATGGATATTTTTGGTAATGGTTAATTCTTTATTTTTTTTGTGAATAATGGTTTATGACAATATGGATAAAAATGGCACTTGAAAATGTGGATAGTGAAAGGTAATATGGATATTAGAATGGATATGGAATATTTGGATCAGAAGGAAGATTGTAAATGGGCCCGAATTAATATTCACACCTCCCACAATTAGATCACACCACTGACCTTATATTGACTTGAAATCCAACAAATTTCGAACCTCTGATGAAAACTAAATCTTGAATCGCTTTGAATTTTGTCCTGAATCAATCTTCGGGAAAATAAATCCACAAATGAACCACTAATGGACTGATGGACTCTTGATCATGATAACTTGAACTAGACTTTTCACCAAATCACTGCTTGAGAAATAGACCACTACCACAATCAATTTGCAATTCAAGCAATCCTTTGATGGGTTGACCAAGATTGGGTCAAACTTCCATCTGATCTTGACCATAATTGAATAGCCACACTTGACTCCAAGCCATACCTTTGCCATAAATCTCCCTACAAAGCCCTAAACACACAGAGAAGAAGAAACAAGCAAAAATTGCAAAATATTTTTGGTATTTTGATTAGAGCTTAGAAAACAGAAATAAACATAAAGCAATTAAGAAAAACACGGGTGCTTCGTGATCTTGTTTGTGATATGATATGAAAATGATATGTGGGATCTAAGGGGTAAAAATTAGGGTATTACAGAAGCCTGGCGAACATTCGCCCCAGATTCGCAAAGCGAGGTTCTGGTGAATGCTCGCCCAGGTTCGCAAAGCGAACTGGTCAGCGAACCTGCGAAAATTTCAAAAATGACAGTCTCTCAATTTTTCCAAAATCAAACTAGTTTCAACACACAACTCTACTCATAATGCTTGATCAAATGTAAACATGCAGCAACAACACAACATTATGAACAGAGGGTATTGAAAACACTTTCAAAGCGTAGAAGTAATTTGTCTCTAATGTTCTCTTAACTACCTAACCACAATGTTCTAATAGAAATCAATAGAGAGAATAAGAAATTCAAATCTGAACTTGTTAGTACTTGGGAAAAACTTGGTGAAAGATGATAGGAACAGAGCACGTGAGAGAGTTTCACTTGAGAGTGTGTGTTTGAGAGAGGCAAGAGTGAGAAAGACAAAGGGGTTGGGTTGCCTCTCAATAATCAGAAAATGAGATGGGTCACGGGCCTAAGTGTCTGACCCACCCATTATAAAACTCCCTTTTTAATGAGGTGGCAGCAAAAAAATATTTGTCTGTCTCGCTAAGTTCGCAATGCGAACTGGCCAGCGAATGCTCGCCCCAGGTTCGCAAAGCGAACTAGCCAGCGAACACGATAGATTTTTGAAAAAAATTTCTGCAGCTGCTACCACACTACACCAATTCTTAGACAACTTAAATCATCAAAACAGTAAAGAAAACAGAAATACTTACAATGTTGGGGTGCCTCCCAACAAGCACTTGTTTAACATCGATTGAGCTCGACGGTCCAATGCAACCTCAAGGATCACAAAAAGGCACTATGAAACCAAAAGCTCAAGAATTGGCTTCCGAGAAAACGACACTTCACGAACAAAGACCTCAACCATTATCGTGTCTGGTTTTTGGTCTCCTTTTCTTTAAAAAGGAAAAATCCTAACATGATCGCATCATAGCTACGTTTGCATCTTCATCCTTCATTTTTCTCAAAACCTTTCTTGCACGTTATTTTTCTTTATAAGCATCATCTTCCTTCTTTTTCCTCAGAACCTCTATTGCACATTCTTTTTCTCTAAAAGCATCATCTTTCCTTATGGCTTCCTCCGTTGTATCAATATGGAAACTATCATGGTGATATTTGGAATGCTTCATTGCTTCAAAAAGTTTAAAGCACACCTCTTCCTTTTGAACCCTTACTTTCATAAGGTTGTCGTCAACATCTATCATCATTCGAGCAGTCTTCATAAAAGGGCGTCCAAGAATCAATGGAGCATCCTCGTCTTCCTCCATATCAATCACAACAAAGTCAACCGGAAAGAAAAATTTATCAACCTTAACCAAGACATCTTGAGCCAATCCATGAGGATGAGTTGTAGATTTGTCCGTCAGTTGTAATGTCATCTGAATTGCTTTCATTTCAATGTTCCCAAGTCTCTTCACAATAGACAATGGAATTAAGTTAATGCTTGAGCCCAAATCAATTAAGCCTTTGCCAACATAGACATCACCAATGGTTACCAGCAAAGTAATGTTTGGTGTCAAGAAATCCTTGTTTTTTGTATCCAAAATTGACACCTTTAAGTTCTTTTTATTGCTTTAATCGGAAAATGACTTATCTATTAAGCAATTCTTGCAATTTTTTGTTTGTATTAGATATTTTGATGTTTTTGTTAATTTTGTAGTGAAAATTGTCAAATGGTTGCAAATCGTCGCAGAAGAAAACTCGAAGAAACGAAAAATGCGCGTGTCTGCATGTTTTGGAAGCTTCGCCCGACGAGCATGCAATGAAGGAAGGTTGCTTCGCCCGATGAAGCAGCAGCGAGAGGAAATGTTAATTTTGAAGTCCAATTCCAGTAGCTAGAGGATTTGGCTCGCTGGCTTATTCACCCGGCGAATATGGATTCGCCCAGCGAGGTAGAGGCGAGAGATTTAATTAATTCCAATTCAAGTTCCAGTAGCTCCCAGGTTTGGTTCGCTGGGTGATTCGCCCAGCGAAGGATTAGAGCGCCCGGCGAAGAGATATATTTTCAGATGGACCAGTTGGCACTGTAGCTGTCACGTGGCTTCATTTGTGAGCTTCGCCCAGCGAAAGAAGGCACTCGCCCGACGAATTTTCCTGGGCAGAAAGTAGTATTTAGTTAGTTTTGAAGGTATTTTTGGATATGACACTTTTAGAAAGATCTTTGTAACCTAGAAACCTTTTTGGAGATTAAAAACTTCATCTTTTATTTATTTAGCTTGGAATCCAAAGCTTTTATGCTTCAATCCTTGAATCTTTGTAGATTGATGCAACAAAAGCTTTGTCCATTACTTGTTGATCAAGCTACCATGACAATGGGTAGCTAAGTAACTCTTGTGTCAAGATTAATGGTAGGTAATCCATCATTTTGTATGTATTGATCTTGATTGTAAGTTTGGAACTTTGTTGATGATATATATAGAAGAAAATTTTTGTTTAAATGGTTTATATTTTGTTTTAGTTCATGATCGAGAGATATGTATTAAAACTTGACCTAAGTTTCAATCCATCAATAGTCATAAGGCTAGAGATAGTTTTGAAAGTTGATGTTCATAAATATTGAACTTGAATGTTATCATATTGGTAGTTTGAGTGAGAGATCATCAAAGGATCAATATGACAAATCTCACAACAAGTGTTAGAGATAAACTTGTTGAGAGGATATGTGGTTATATTTATCGTTAACAAGTTCACATCCTTTATCGAGTAAATACGTACGAAACGGAATACCGGACCCTAATCTTGGCATGTTTTTACCAAACTCTAAAACCAATTTTTTTTACTGTTGATTACTAAATTTTATGCAAACGATCCGATACGAAAAACCAAACTCTTTGTTACTTTAAAAGTTTAAAACGTTTTCGACTATAGAACGGCGGCAATACACATACAATCCCTGTGGATACAATAAAACACCCCCCGAAATACATTTCAATAAGTAACACGCCCCAGATCGACTTCTTTCTTTGGTAGAGTTCTTTGTATTATAGCACTACCACTTGCATCAAGAAAAATTGTTTTCGGCTCCGAATATCGTCGCTTCTTTGTAAGAATATCTTTCATGAACTTAGCATATTTTGGCATTTGTTCAAGCGCTTTGACAAACGGAATGTTGATTTGCAATTGTTTGAATATGTCCATGAAACGAGTGTAATGCCTTTCATTATCTTTCTTTGAGGGCACAGGAGGGTAAGGCAGATTTTTGATAGGAATAGGATTCACTATCTCCTTCCCCTTTTTCACTCTTCTCTTTTTTTCTCCTATCTTCACTTTCTCATGGTTATCTTTTCAACTAACTTCTCCTTGTTATTTTCAACTACTACTTCATCATCCTTCTCTTTCTCAACAATCTCATCCAAACTCACATCAACATTTTTTTTCATTTTTTTCTCCTTCTCCCAACTCTCTCCCACTTCTAGTAACAATAGCTTTACAATGCTCCTTTGGGTTTGGCTGAGTATTCGCGGAAAAAGGTGGCCCCGATTGTTGATCGACCATTTGTTTGGCAAGTTGTCCTACTTGATTCTCGAGATTTTTGATCGATGCTTCATTTGTCTTTTGATTAGCCATGGACATTTGGATTAATTGGTTTAGAGTTTATTAAGCTTGGAACTCCCACCTTAAGATTGATAATGGTTTTGTTGATATTCTTGTTGATTTTTATAATTTCCTCTTGGTTGTTGGTTTTTATACCCTTGTTGATTTTGATAAGGTTGTTGTTGCCTTTGATAACCTTGTTGTTGTTTTTGATTATTCATGTAAATTGCTTTTTCTTCACCCAGAAGGTAAGGAGGACAATAGCCGGTTGGGTGATCACTTTTACATAGCTCACAAACCGCTATTTGCACATTTTTGTTTGGCAACTCTTGCATCTCTTTAATTTGTTGAGGTAACTTTTACATTTGTTGCGTTAACAACTCAACCTGTTGAGATAGCAATTTGTGTTGGGCAAGAATTGCATCATTTGTCCCTAACTTTAGCACTCCCAGTTTCGTTTGAGATTGACCACGGTTATGATTCCCTTGATGGTCGTTTAAATCCATCTTGTCAATGATAGAAATAGCTTCTTCGGCACTTTTAGTCATTAAAGATCCACCCGCGGTAGCATCCAACAACGTTTTGTGAACCATTTGAAGACCATTTCTGAAAATATGAACTTGCGTAAGCTCATCAAAACTGTGCCCTTTACATTTTCTAAGCATGGACTTGAATCTCTCCCAAGCTTCGTTTAGAGATTCATTTCCACCTTCATTGAAAACCACAATCGCCGTTTTAGCTTCCATGAAACGATTGTGAGGAAAAAATCGTTCCAAGAACTTCTCTTCTAACATGTTCCAGTCCATCATGGTAGCAGTTGATTGGTCAAGGTACCATTCCTTAGCCTTCCTAATAAGGGAATGCGGGAACAGTCTCTTAAACAAAGACTCTTCTTCAGCTTCGGGTGCACCAGTCGCGCCCGCAATTTCATAGAACTTGGTCAAGTGAGTAAAGGGATCCTCGTGATCTATACCGGTGAATGGATTCTGGTATAGAAGAGAGATGCGAACAAAAGTTCGCAACTGCTATTATGACGAACTAGAACTTGTTAGAAGAGAAGTTTTTGGAACGATTTTTTCCTCGCAATCGTTTCATGGAAGCGAAAACGACGATTGCAGTTTTCACTCAAGGTGGAAATGAGTCTCTCAACGAAGCTTGGGAGAGATTCAAGTCCATGCTTAGAAAATGCAAAGGGCACGGTTTTGATGAGCTTACACAAGTTCATATTTTCAGAAATGGTTCACAAAACGTTGTTAGATGCTTCGATGGGTGGATCTTTAAAGACTAAAAGCTTCGAAGAAGCCATTTCTATCATTGACAAGATGGCCTTAAACGACCATCAAGGGAATCATAACCGTGGCCAATCTCAAAAGAAACGGGAGTGCTAGAGTTGGGGACAAATGATGCAATTCTTGCTTAGAAAAAATTGCTATCTCAACAGGTTGAGTTGCTAACGCAACAAATGTCAAAGTTGCCTCAACAGACTAAAGAGACGCATGAACTTCAGAACAAAAATGTGCAAATAGTGGTTTGTGAGCTATGTAAAAGTGATCACCCAAAAAGCTATTGTCCTCCTTGTCCTCCGGTTGAAGAAGAAACAAATGACATGAATAATCAAAATCAACAACAAGGTTATCAAAGGCAACATCAACCTTATCAAAATCAACAAGGGTATCAAAACCAACAACCAAGAGGAAATTATCAAAATCAACAAGGATATCAACAAAATCGACAAAATCCTTATCAACCTCAAGGTGGGAGTTCCAAGCTTGAAGAAACTCTTAACCAATTTATCCAAATTTCCAAATCAAAAGACAAATGAAGCATCGAAAAAAAATATTGAGAATCAAGTTGAGCAACTTGCAAAACAAATGGCCGAGCAACAAGCGGGGCCACTTTTTTCCACCATTACTCAAAACAGCCCAAAGGAGTATTGTAAAGTTATTGTTACTTGAAGTGGGAGAGAGTTGGGAGAAGGAGAAAAAAATGAGAAAAATGATGATGTAAGAATTGAGAAGGTTGTGGAGGAAGAAAAAGTTGATGATGCTGTAGTTGAAAAGAATGATAAAGAAGAAGTTGAAAAAGAAAATGAGAAGTTAGTTGAAAAAGATAACCTTGAAAAAGAAAAGATAGAAGAAAAGAAGAGAAGAGTCAAAAGGGGGAAGGAGATAGTAAATCCAATTCCTATTCAAAACTTACCTTACCCTCATGTGCCCACAAAGAAAGACAATGAAAGGCATTGCGCTCGTTTCATGGACATATTCAAATAATTGCAAATCAACATTCCGTTTGCCAAAACACTTGAACAAATGCCGAAATATTCTCAGTTCATGAAAGATATTCTTACAAAGAAGAGAAGATATTCGGATCCGGAAACAATTATCCTTAATGCAAGTTGTAGTGCTATAATCCAAAGAAGTCTACCAAAGAAGGAAGTCGATCCGGGGCGTGTTACTTTGCCGGTAACCATTGGTGATGTCTATGTTGGCAAAGACTTAATCAATTTGGGCTCAAGCATTAATCTAATTCCATTGTCTATTGTGAAGAGGCTTGGGAACATTGAAATGAAAGAAATTCGGATGACGTTACAATTGGCCGACAAATCCACAACACATCCTCATGGATTGGCTCAAGATGTCTTGGTTAAGGTTGATAAGTTTTTCTTTCCGGTTGACTTTGTTGTGATCGATATGGAGGAAGATGAGGATGCTCCATTAATTCTTGGACGCCTTTTTATGAAGACCGCTCGAATGATGATTGATGTTGATGACGGTCTTATGAAAGTAAGAGTTCAAAATGAAGAGGTATGCTTTGATCTTTTTGAAGCAATGAAGCATTTTCAAGATAAACATGATAGTTTCCATATTGATGCAACGGAAGAAGCCATAATGGAAGTCTCAAAGCAAGTTCATATAGTATCTCCTTTGGAAAGAGCTCTTGATGATTCATTTGAAGTATTTTCCGATGAAGAAGAAGGGCACTTGAAGAATGTTTAAAGGAACTTGAATCTCTAAAAGAGTTACAACCATGGGAAAGTGAAACGGAAGAGTTGAATAAGGAAGTGAATGATGATAAGCCTCAACTTGAATTGAAGGTGTTGCCTTCTAATTTGAAGTATGTGTTCCTTGATGACGGTTGTAACAAACCGGTTATCATTAGCAACGTTTTATCCAACAAAGAGGAAGACCATTTGATTCAAGTTTTGAAGAAGAATCAACAAGCTATAGGTTGGGTTCTTTTCGATCTAAAGGGAATTAGTCCGGCCTATTGCATGCACAAAATCTTAATGGAAGAAGACTTCAAAGCGGTAGCCCAGCCATAACATCGTTTGAATCCGACTATGAAGGAAGTAGTGAGAAAAGAGGTTGTTAAGCTATTGGATGCCGGAATTATTTACCCGATATCTGATAGTCTATGGGCGAGTCCTACTCAAGTTGTGCCTAAGAAGGGAGGAATGTCCGTTATACGAATTAAGAAAAATGAATTGATCCCGACGAGAACTGTGACGGGTTGGAGAGTGTGTATAAATTATAGGAGGCTTAACACTGCTACTAGAAAATACCATTTTCCACTTCTGTTTATAGATCAAATGCTTGAGAGATTGTCAGGCCAATAATTCTATTGCTTCTTAGATGGCTATTCCGGTTATAACCAAATTTTGGTTGACGCGAAAGACCATGAGAAGACGGTATTCACATGCCTTTGGAATTTTTGCTTACCGAAAGATGCCGTTTGGCTTGTGCAACGCACCGGTAATATTTCAACGATGTGTGCAAGCAATTTTCTCCGACCTTATTGAAAAAACGATGGAAGTATTCATGGACGACTTCTCCGTGTTCGGAGCATCTTTTAATCTTTTTTTGAGAAATTTGGAGGCCGTTCTTGAACGGTGTGTTGAAACAACTTGGTATTAAACTAGGAGAAGTGCAACTTCATGGTAACAGAGGGGATTGTGCTTAGCCACAAAGTATCCTCTAAGGGCCTTGAAGTGGATCAAGCTAAAATTAAAGTGATTGAAAAGTTACCTCCTCCAACCAATGTCAAAGGCATCTGGAATTTTCTTGGCCATGCTGGTTTTTTATCAAAGACTTCTCCAAAGTTGCAAACCCATTGAGTAATTTACTCAACAAAGATAAGTCCTTCTCCTTTGATGATGAATGTTTAAATGCCTTTAAAATTTTAAAAGAGAAAGTCATCACCGTACCCATAATCGTTGCTCCAACTTGGACTTTAAATTTTGAATTGATGTGTGATGCTAGCGATTATGCCGTTGGTGCGGTGCTTGGGCAAAGAAAGGCCAAAATTTTTCATGCTATACATTACGCGAGTAAAGTTCTTAATGAGGCACAAGTTAACTATGCCACCACAGAAAAAGAATTACTCGCTATTGTATATGCTCTTGAGAAATTTCGGTCTTATCTGATTGGTTCAAAGGTGGTAGTCTACACTGACCACTCAGCCATTAAATATCTGCTTACCAAGCCGGATTCAAAACAAAGATTAATCCGGTGGATCCTTTTGTTACAAGAGTTTAATTTGGAAATCCGTGACAAGAAAGGGTCAGAAAACTTGGTAGAAGATCATTTATCCAGGTTGGTCAATGTAGAGGTAACTCACCGTGAAAATGAGGTCCGTGAAGAATTTTCAGATGAAAAACTTTTTCGAGTACAAGTTAGGCCGTGGTTTGCAGATTTTTCTAACCACAAAGCAACCGGATTTATTCCGGAGGACCTAACTTGGAATCAAAGACGGAAATTCCTCTCGGATGCTAATTTCTATGTTTGGGATGAGCCATACTTGTTTAAGTTAGGAGATGACAATTTGTTGAGGAGGTGTGTCACTCTTGACGAAGCCGAAAGTATCCTTTGGCATAGAGGGCATTACAATGGTTTAAGAACGACAACTAAAGTCCTCAAATCAGGCTTTTATTGGCCAACATTGTTTAAAGATGCCAACCTCCATGCAAAAAGTTGTGACACATGCCAAAGAAATGGCGGGATTGGAAAAAGAAATGAAATGCCCTTGCAAAAAATTTTGGAAGTCGAGGTGTTCGATTTTTGGGGTATTGATATTGTTGGACCATTCCCACCATCTTTTTTCAAACGAGTATATCTTAGTTGCGGTTGACTATGTTTCCAAGTGGGTGGAAGCAATTGCGTCACCGAGGGACGATGGCAAGACGGTGATAATTTTTTTTAAAGAAAAACATATTCTCCCATTTTGGCACCCCTCGTGTTTTAATCAATGATGGAGGTTCGCATTTTTGCAATGCACCGCTCGAAAAGGTCTTAGAGCATTACGGTGTAAAGCACAAAGTTGCAACTCCGTACCACCCACAGACCAATGGTCAGGCAGAAGTGTCTAATAGAGAGGTCAAAAGAATTTTAGATAAAACCATGTCGAGCTTGTGAAAAGATTGGCCACAAAAATTAGATGAGGCTTTGTGGGCGTATCGCACCACTTACAAAGCTCCAATCGGTCTAACTCCTTTTCAAATGGTTTATGGCAAGACATGCCATTTACCCATTGAATTGGAGCACAAGGCTCTTTGGGCTTTGAAAATGTTAAATTTTGATCCGAGTTTGGCCGGTGAAAAAAGAAAAGTTCAGTTGCATGAATTGGAAGAAATGCGAAATAACGCGTACCACTCAAGCAAGATCTATAAGGAGAAAGTGAAAGGATATCATGACAAAAAGGTTTCTTAGAAGGAATTCCGGGTTGGCCAGATGGTGATTTTATTCAATTCTCATTTGAAATTGTTTTCGGGAAAATTAAAGTCCAAATGGTCTGGACCATTTTTTGTCAAGGATTTCAAGCACTATGGTGCAATAATCATTGAGGACTTGAAAAAGAAAGAAATTTGGACAGTAAAGGGCCAACGCTTGAAATTATATCTCAGAGGAGAAATCGACCGAGAGAATTGCAGTGTGTTTCTTGATGATCTTTGAAATCATCTTGGGTCGTCGAGCTCATCCGACGTTAAACAAGCGCTTGTTGGGAGGCACCCCAACATTGTAAGTATTTACCTTGTTTTTATGTTGAATCTTGTTTGCTAGTGTATTTGGTAGTGTAGTGTTTGTGTAGAGTTGGCAGCACTCAACAAAACAGATTTTTTTTTTGTTTCTGGTGTAGTTCGCCCGGCGAAGCTTGTTTTCCTGGCCTTCGCTTCTGCGTGGCTGGGTGAACCAAGCTGAGTTGGAATAAAAAAATTTAAGGGCCCAATGTGTTTTCAGAGTAAAAAGGGGGATAAGTAGAAAAAGTGATAAGTTTGGTCCCCGCTATAAAAAGGGTTTGTGGTCCACTTGAGTTTTTTTTTTCCTCATTTGGTCTTTTGCCCTCTCACCACAAACAAACCCTAGTCTCCCTCTTGCACTCTTGTCCCTTCCAAATTTTTGTCAACTCTCCATCACTCTCAAGGTTAGTTTTTAATGTTTGTTTGTGTTAAATTTCTTCTTTTTATGTATTGTTAGAAGCATGCAATTAGGGTTTACTGTTGGAAATGTAGATTTAGGAGTAGAAGTAGTTAACCTTTTTGCATGTTACTGTGATAATTTATTGGTTGTGATACCTTGAGTTAAGTATGTGATCTTTGAAGAAAATGTGAAAAAATTGCAGAACTGTGTTATTTTTACAAGAATCTGTGTTCGCAGGCTTTCGCCCGGCGAGCTTGCAGCGAAGCTTCGCTTCTGCTTCGCCCGACGACACAACTTTCTCAGTTCTGTTTTGGTTATTATTTTCCAACTCATTTTCTTTTCTTGTGTTTGTTGTTCTAACATGTTTCCTGCTGCTGTGTTGGTTTGTTTTCATTTGTTTGTCTTGCAGATGGCTCCAAAAACCAGACCCACCGCTGCTAAGAAACAGAAAGGAGCTGCAAGCGGATCTGCTATGCCGACTTAGTATGACCGACACCGTTTTCTGAGTCTTGTGCATACAGCAAAGATAGCTAGCTTAGAAGGAAGTCAGATCCTTTCGGAGCGAAAATTCATCCTTAATCACGAAGGCGATTACAGTTGTACCCCAAATTTTACCCCTTAGATGTTATAACATCTTGCACTTAAATTTAGGGACCAATAATCTATGCATTGTTAATTGACACCATATCTTGCTAGTTTGTTTCTTTTGTGAAAACCAGGGTTTGCATAGGAAAGAGAATACAAGTCAATAAGCCAGACTCTCGCATGTTTCAAGGTCTCCTAAAACATTGTTTGGCTCCATACAATCATCACAAGTGTCCACCAGTGAATTGAGATTGGTATGAGAAGTTATCTGCTCAAGAAGGACCACTTAGGCTCCAAATACAACCATTTGAGTTCACCTACACTCTCAAGAGATCTCATTCAACAAGAAATCAAGTGTATTTGGTTCCTTTTACAAGTGCCTTGAACCACTGAATTCACCGTGACTCAAAACTAGGGTTTTATCAGCATCCGTCAACCAGTGCCTTTGATTTTGATCAATGCATATCTCCAAGCTTTGGTACATGATTCCACATGATACTAGACATACTTAGAGGCCATCTATGGGCCTTGGAAGAGAGTGAAGAAACATGATTCTCAAAGATCATCCATTGGAGTTCCTGAGGAAATTAGGGCTTTGCCCGAAGAAATCGAGCCTCTGATTTTGATGTTATTGGATCAAAATGAAGTATCTGAGACATGTCTTATTTTAATATGCTCGACCATTGACTGAGGACACAAGGAATCGACACTTGTGAATTTTATTTTATTTGAAAGAAAAAGAAAAGAAAAAAAAAGAAAAGAAAGAAAAGAAAAAAAAAGAAAAAGAAAGAAAAGAAAAAGAAAGAAAAAAAAAAGAAAAAAAAAAAGAAAAGAAAGAAAAAAAAGAGAACTTTGGTGGCTTCCACCACCATGGGGGTACATGGCGCCTGCCATGAAACCCATGGCACCTACCATGATGTAATCTGGCATGCCACCATTTCCAGCACATTTAAAAATTGTTTTTTTATGCAAGTGGATTCACTTCATCATGAAATAAACAAAAGCTTTTCAGTAAAAAACATGGCTCCAGTCTTATCAGCACAACCTATTTTTCGAGGCTACTCTGATCATCGAAGATTTTTCAAACCACGCCAGCTTGCACGAGAAACTTTGCAAAGGGTATTCTTGGCAAAATGTACCAATCAGACCATACTTCTTTTTTTGCTATAAATAGAGCATTACTCCTCTTCTCCAAGGACACCCCTATTCACCCAAAAAAATAAAAGGCTGAATACTCTCCTTCCCCCGTCACTTATTCTGGCATTCGAAAAAACGAGTTCATCATTTTAATACGTATTCGTAAAGAGACAGTGGACTGTCTCCACTAGGTAACGTTCAAACCTCTGTTTCATTTCCGTTCATTTTATTTTCATAAAGTTATGATCAGTTGCTTCATGGTTATTATATTTTGCTGTCCCTGAATAAATATTGTGTTCAATTTTGTAGTGTTTCCTTTTTTATTATGAAGGTTTTTACTTAAGAAAACAAAAAAAAACATATTTAGAAGAAAGTGGTGGTGGCGCCTGCCACACATGTATGTGGCACTGGCCACCAAAAGTGGCACCCGCCATGCCCTTTTTTTAAAAAAATGTTGTTCTTCTTGCTTTGTAAAAGGGTGGCGCCTGCCACCCCTTCCAACAACAAGTGTGGCGCTTGCCACTAGTGGGAGGTGGTGCCTGCCACCTTATCATGGCACTTGCCATTGATTAAGGTGGCGCTTGCCACCAATTTCTTTTATTTATTTTATTTTTTTTATTCTTATCCTACTTTGAACTAATGTGGCGACTGCCACACTAATTACCCCAACTTTTCTTATCTTATTTTTACTTCTTACATTAACTTCATCTTATTTTTCTTAAGAAAAATCAAAACAAAAATATCATGTTTAACTCTGAACTTCTTTTTGCGAATCATCAACTTGTGTTTCTAAAAACTGTTAAGTTTCTGAATATTCTGTGTTGCTTGAGATTTATTCCTTGACTTGAACAATATTATTTTGCTGTTTGTATGTTTTGGTTTCCGTTGTTAAGTTTCTTAGCTTTAGAATATTTCTGTTTTCAAACCTTGATAATGTTATCTAGGCCATACTCATGTGTTTATCCATATTTTCCATGTCCATACTTGGAGTTTCAGTTTGGTTAATGTTTACTGCTTTTGAATCAATGATATTATATTGTTCATTTAATTTCAACGTCGTTTTCAACTCTTGTTCATAAGTTGTTTCCCCTTCCTTCCAAAGGAAAGTCTTTCTATTGACCTCAAAGTCATAGAAAGCTCATTACCAGCTTTGACCTCATAGTCATAGCCACTTCCCTCCTTGACCTCATAGTCATAGGATACCAGCCTTGACCTCATAGTCATGGCCACCTTCTCCCTTGGCCTCATAGCCACTTAGTCTTACAACTTAGAACTAAGTTAGAGTTCTTGGACTCTATGTGAACTCATCATCTTGAGTATTCACTTCCCCATCACAACTTAGACTTAGAGAGTTCCTTAAACTCTACATGAGCTCATACTCATTCCCCTTGGAACTTTGGCCATAGTCAATGCTTCCTCACCCTTAGTTAGGTGAACTACGGTTGCTCTGATTCTTTAATCAGATACGTAGGCACAAGACGCGACGTCTTAGCGAGCAAACTTAGTGTACATACCCTTAGGTCTTTACCTTTACCCTTAGCAGATCTTTCTTAGCAAGCAAACAAAACATAAGACAAACAAACAAGAGGTTCCTGTAGGGTACTACAGATGTTAAGGGTGCTAATACCTTCCCTTAGTATAACCAACCCCCGAACCTAGATCCTCTTAGGGTTTTATTCGAACTTTACCCTTTCCTTTGGATAAACCAAAGCTCAGTGGTGAATTCAAAGAAATGTGATGCAAGTTAACTTAATAGCTTGTTATCCGATTCTCACCGCAACAGAAATGGCGACTTCACTGGGGACACATTTTGAGGGTTAAGCCCACCTTGTTGTGCTTGTGTTATTTTTGTTTTGCTTGCTTGTACATATCTGTATATATCAGTCTATGCTTGGATCTTCTATTTGGCAGGGTGCTACTATTGAGTGGTGAGATAAGTCTTAACCCAGACTTGAGAGTAAATTTGATTAGGATCATGGACATAGTCAAGGAAACTTCGAGGGAGTAATCCCAAAGGAGTTGACTTGAAGTTCCACACTCAGTTGAGGCCCTCTTGGAGGTGGTATATGTTGAACGAGCAATCGTGAATGTGTTACCACTTTTGACCTTGGTGCCAATGATACTGATGACCTTTAGTTACCCTTTTACCCCACTTGGCCTATTTAGGATGTAGTGCGATGACTATGAGGGAGTAATCCTAAATGGTTACTACGCGATACTACACTCAGACGAGACTCTCTTAAGAATTTTATTGATTACCAAGTAATTGGGAAGTCGATAAAATACGAAAGATGGGTTGTCGACTCTGGGTGCTTTTTAGAACCCTGTTCTACAATTGATAAACCCTATTACACACCTTTTGGGATGGGTAGACCATGGCTCCTTGCTCGTGATCTTCAAACCCAAGCCTTCTCTTATTTGCTTGTACATATTTGTGAGTACATGTATACTTGTGTTTGTGCATACATTCATCATAGCCCTTTGGTTTCAAGGAATTCAGAGGCTCTTTCCTTTGCAAAATCAAAAGAGATCATGGTTTTTAAGGCAAAACTCTTCAGTTTTCCAAAAAGATTGCAACTTGCTTCTGATCTCTTTGAAATCATTTGGCTTGCATTTGAATTGCATGTACATCGTCATCGCATTTGCATTGCATTTCTCAGCCTTGAGTCTCATCCATCCTTTGTCCGTAACCCAGCAGTTGACTTCCCGAAGCCAGTATTGGACTTAAGGTAGCTTGTGAAGGATCATGAGCTCAGAAGAGCAGAACCAGTTTGTGACCATAGCAGATTTTGACTTGTTGAAAAATTAGTTGGTGGAAGCTATGACAGCCTTGGCAAAGAAAGATGACAACATTCAAAGGACTTCTGTGAACGAGGTTGCCCAAACTCAACCTGTGCAGATTCCTGTTGAGAATCAGGCTATACAAGAACATGCCATTGTCCGAAATGGACATTCCTCTTCTGTTGATGCTGTGGAATATCTTAGTTTCGCATTCTCTGAGCCAGATTCCCAAAAGGTAGTCCCTGTGACGAGAACCCAGGACCCACGAGACATTGAGATCATGGAAAAATGTCGTGCCTTGGAAGAAAAGCTTGATGCCATTAAGAGTTGTGCCACTGCTGATCTGAATGCTTTGAGCATGTGTTTGGTACCCGACCTTATGATCCCTTCAAAATTTAAGACACCGAAATTTGAGAAGTACAAATGGGATATCTGTTCGAAGCAGCATTTGGTGATGTATTGCAGAAAAATGACTTCACATGTCTGTAACGACAAGCTCATGATCCACTATTTCCAAGACAGTCTGAGTGGGGCATCATTGAGTTGGTACATGCAGTTAGAAAACAATCACATCCAATCATGGTCAGACTTAGCCCATGCCTTTGTGAAATAATACAACTACAATTTTGACTTGACTCCCAGTCATTTGCATTTGCTAGACTTATCTCAAGAAGACAATAAATCCTTTAGAGGATATGCTCAGAGGTGGAGAGAAATAGCAGCTCGCGTCCAACCACCATTTTTGGATAGGGAATTAGTTGACTGGTTCGTGGATACTTTGCAAGGCCCGTACCGAGAAAAGTTGTTTAGCATTGTGACATCAAATTTCTCTGACTTGGTAATAGCTGGAGAGCGCATTGAGAGCGGTCTCAAGAACGGAAAAATCCGAGGCATCTCAAACACCCTAGCTAGTGAGATTGAATCAACAATCATTTCTCGAGAAGAATGGGAGAAAAAAAGTAATTCCACTTGGGAATCTCTGATACCCCAGCCTCAACGCTCATGCAACTCAAGTGTTCAGAATCTATAATCTTTTGGGTCTCCGCGTCAGACTCCTTTCTCTCCTCAGAGGCAATATTCTTCTCCAAATCAATGGACTTACCGCCGTCAACCGCGTCAGCACACTCGACAAAGGCCAACGAAACTAGAGAGACATTTCACTCCATTGCCAATGTCATACAGTCAGTTCTTGCCAGACTTAATCAAAAGTGGATTGATAGTGCCAAAGGAGATAGATCCAGTGCCTTTTCCTTACCCTCCAGGCTTTGATGCCAACGCCCGATGTGACTACCATGTTGGGGCACAGGGACACTCAACTCAAGACTGTAAGGTACTCAGGAGCAAGGATCAGACTCTACTTGACTCCAATATGATCTCATTCACGCCTCAAGGCATTCAAATCAACAAACCTCCACCTAATCAAGCGGATTCATCAGACTCTGAAGTGGAAGAAATTGATGAGAGTGGATGTGAAGATGATTCTCAGACTGATCTCGACAGTCAACTCTGAAGATAATCATCTCGGTTTGGCAAATCAAGAAAGGAAAGCCTAAGTCCCTAAAGCTGACAATCTTTTAGCTGTTTCAGCATTCTTGTTGTATTTTCTTTGCATATTTGAATTGTATTTGCTTATAAGCTTTTGTTTTTCAAACTGGCAAGATTAATGAAATGTTTGTGCACCTTTTGATTAAGTCCATTCGTTTCACTCATTTTAGTTTTATGTTCATAAAAGAAATATATATATATATATCTTTATCTTGTTTCTTTTCACTTATCAAATTGTTGTTGAGCAAAGATTGGGGAGGATGATGAAAATATTATCCATAATTGCTGTGGTATGCTTTCAATTAAACCTTGGTGATGATGTAAGGCATTGTTTAGATCCCTAAACACTGGAGAAATAAGGAAGATAATCCCTCGTTAACCCCTTCGAGCCTAGAAGTAGGAGTTTTTCTTTCCTCACAAAAAACCCTTAAATCTCAACCTTGGGGTGGGTAGTTCTCAGTTTAACTTGGTTATGCATTTGAATTCGAGCGCTTCATGCAAAGACACCAGTCAGCTCTCTCAAATCAAGTGAAAATAAAAAAGATGAGGTCTCATAACCTCGGAAGACAAAGACGAGGTCTCAAAACCTCAACCAAAGAAGATGTCTCATAACCTCAACAAAGACAAGAAGAGGTCTCATAACCTCCGTGAAGACAAGACGAGGTCACAAAACCTCAGCAATAAAGGACAATCAAATGTTGCAAAGGAGCAATGACTACAAAGGTGTCTGAATCATCGTCAATTATCACCAATTCATTTCCTAGCCTTTGGAAACTTGAATGTATAGCTTGAGTTAACTGAGTGTAGGATTGGAGTTCATCACAAAGATTGGGTGGGACAAATAAACTTTGAGCCTTTATCCTTTGTTTCATAAAAACGTGAACCAGGCCACGTTACGACCCTTAAAATACCTAATTGAGGTAAGGTTGTTTTGAAAGCATACTACAGGAAGGTTGATTAACCTGACTCCTAACGATCTTTGCTAAACACGTGTGTTGATCACTTCATCTGTCATTCCGTAAATGACTATATCCACTTTGTTTTTGATTTAATCATTCCACCGTGTGTGTTTCATCAATAAAACTTGATTTCAAAAGCTTGCATGAATGTTGCATTGAAATTACCAATTTTTAATGAATAATACTTGTTTGTAAAATAATTCAATATCAAAGGAATCCCAACAAATGCAGCCGACTAGAGAATTTGACTTGATGAACTTAGTGTACATGCCCTAAGGTCTATACCTTTACCCTTAGCAGATCTTTCTTAGCAAGCAAACAAAACATAACACAAACAAACAAGAGGTTCTTGTAGGGTACTACAGATGTTAAGGGTGCTAATAACTTCCCTTAGTATAACCAATCCCCGAACCTAGATCCTTTTAGGGTTTTCTTCGAACTTTACCCTTTCCTATGGATAAATCAAAGCTCGGTGGTGAATTCAAAGAAATGTGATGCAAGTTAACTTAATAGCTTGTTATCCGAGTCTCACCGCAACAATTACCGTCGGGTTTAGGCTATTTTCGAAAGCAAAAGATGGGGATCATTGCTGAACCAGGTGAACCGTGTCTCTTTTGAGTTGGTAAGAGAGTTTTATGCAAATGCATTACAGCCGGAGGGGGAACACTTTAGGTTCAAAACCTTTGTCAGAGGAAAATAGCTTTGTTTTAGCCGTGATGAGATCAATAATTTATGGGGTAAGCCGTGCACCTTGGGAATTTTGGAAAAAGATGACTTCACCCTTTTACTCAAGAAACCTCTTGACCACGAAAAGATTTTAAGTTCAATTTTACATCAGGGAAGGAGTGTTGAGCTAAACGAGAAGGGTGAGCCCATCATGTCCTCTGTGTCTCTCGAGACCGGTTTACTCATGTACTGTATTATGGAAAATCTGGAGGTTGACATTGCTCAGGTTATTTCAAATGAAATGAAAAATTTTGTGGAGAACACAAGAAGGCCTGGTGTTTATTCTGCTGCCCCAATCATCTTTCCATGTTTGGTTCAGTCTCTTTGCAACCAAAAGTAGGTCCTTGACCCGAATGTTGTGAATGAAAAGAGGCGAGGGCTCATTGATGATGATTACATAGATCGATATTCCAAAGGGAAGTTGGCTGCGAGTAAGAAGAAGAAAAGAGGGCTGTTGGAGAAAGTTCTCATGCTTAGATAAATGAGCCAACCGAGCACATGGGTTTCTCTACTTGGGACCCCCGAATAAGGGCTGCTTTCAATTAGTCGTGGGACATGGGAGCTTTTATTCACAGGTCTAACGAATTTAACTTTAATTTTATACAGCAGATGTATCAGTACCAGATGAACCCCTTGGAGGTCACCCCATTTCCTTCAAGGGACGACTTCCATGCTTATGCAAATTGGCTCGGGGACAGGCGTCCATTATTTCCGAAGGGGGCAGGTGCTGCTGGTGTTGATGATGCTACGAGAAATGTTGTTGGTGACGATGCGGATGTGGACATGGGAGATGGTTTTGATGAGTTTGGAGGATAGCTTCAAAGTGAAGTAATTTTTATTACTTTTGTCATTTAAATTCTGTTTTTAATTTCTGTTTTGGTTTAGTTGTTCTTCGCCTAGGCAAGACTTTTGATGTATTTTGATGTATGCCGGAAAGGCAATACATATTTTGGGTGTTTCACACCAATTTAGTAATGATAATTCTGTTTTGAGTATTTATTTGGCTTGTACAAAGTTTTTTTTTTTTTTCTGTTTTAAGTTTTCCTTTGATTGTGGATAGTGAATTGTTGGCACAAGAAGTTTGAAAAAATAAATGAAAAGAAGGCCTTATTACCTTTATGCATGTGGTGATGATAATCTTCTTGGCATGAGCACAATCAAGGTATGAAATTGAGTTTGTAGAATCATAATGTGAATGTGAAATTTTTACTTTTTGAAAAATTGGTCAATGCAATGTTTTGTAAACTCTTGTTCATTTTGAATCAATTAGGACATTACTACAAATGTGAGTTGTCTCCATTGTTCACAAATTCTTGAGGGATTCAAGTAGTTGTTATTTACTCAAATAGTTTATGTTTAATCTTGCTTGTTGTTTCAAAATTGTGGAAACAGAGAAATGATCAAAGCAATGTTTGTGCACTTTGAGTATAACCACCATTCCAAAAACACTTCAAGTAACCATGTGAGTGTGTGCGTATTTGAAAACCCTTTTGATCCTAAAAGGAAAATTTGTATTGTGAATCATGAACCCGAATTTTAACCTATTTTGAAGAGCATTTTAAGCTAAGCTTATAGCATTGTTGAAGTTGGGGAGAATGGTTTACTTTGAAAGTCAAGAGAAAAAGGAATTGGTGATACAATGCATTCGAAGAAAAAGAAGTCAAAAACAAAAAGAAAGAAAAAGGCACAAAAGGAAAAGAAAGTCAAAAGAAGGGAATGCATTGTGAAAGGAAGAAATAAAGGGTGAACAAGAATGAAAAATTTGAATAAGAAATGCTCTTCATAGTTTTTACCCTTTCTTGTTTCAATGGCCGTGTACATATGTCCCTTGTTTTTAACCCCGACCAAGTTACAACCGATAAAAGTCCTTTTTGTGATATTTGTTTCCATAGTTTTCATGAATTGTAAGATGATTGCATAAATTGTTTTGGATGTGGCGCGATTACTTATGAGTGTGTTTTGTCCCATGTAAATAATATTGTGCATAATGTGTAACGCCCCAGTTTTTGTTAGATTTATTTAATCGAGTCGATTTAATTATTTTTATTATTATATTATTTTATTTTTGACTTTTATTTGATAATATATTATTTTTCATTGTGATTATGTTTTATCGCGTTTTGAGAGCGTGTGCGAGATATTTGAGTGTAGGGGTAATTTGGTTATTTCACTTTATTTTTTTCTTAAGTTAGTAAAAATAGAAAGAGAGAAAAATAGAGAGAAAGAAAAAGAGAAGAAGGAAAAGGGAAAGAAAAGAGAAAGAAAGAAGAAAAGAGAGAAAAACTTGGAAAGGAAGAAAATCGATCAACCGACTTTTCAAACACGATTAAATCGGGTAAGGGTGCGAAACTCGATTATCTTATACTTGTGTATGATTATGTATGTATGTATTTGGTTGTTTTTGGGTTGAAATTGGTTATAGAACAAAAACCATAATATGTTGAAATTGTTGGAAATTGATTCAAATTGTGTCTGAAATCATGTTGTTGCAGTGAAAATCGGATAACAAGCTATTAATTAACTTGCATCATTTTCTTTTACAACCGACTTTGATTTATCCATAGGAAAGGTTCAAGATCGTTAGAAAAACCAAAAGGGGGGAGATCTAAGGTTCAGGGGTTGGTTACGCCTAGGGAAGGTATCAGCACCCTAAACGTCCGTAGTATTCTACGGGAGCCTCATGTTTTACTTGTTAAATCTTACTCGCTTGCTAAGGGTGCTATGCTAAAGGTTGAAACCCTAGGGGTTTATTTTGAAGTATACTCGACAAAGCATCGCACTTTGCACCTACGTATCCTTACGGGATGGAATCAGAGTATCCGTAGTTCACCGATCTAAGGGTAAGGGATATGAACCATTGACTATGGCCAAAGTTCCAGGGGAAATGAGTATAAGTTCATTTTAGAGTTCACGATAACTCTCTAAGTCTATATTATAAAGGGGAAAGTGAGTTCTCATGATGATGAGAATCACATGGAGTGTAAGAACTCCAACCTACTTCTAGTTATGATTTCATTGGCTCATGATAGCCAAGAAATAAGGATAAACATAGAAGGATGAGGTAGGTGGTTGTTTAGTGACTCATGAGTCAATTTAAGGCGTTCTCCCTTTGGAATGGGGGGAAAGATAATAGTTGATAAAATACTAAAAGATACATGTTATAAAGCAAATATGATGACGTAAAGTAGACATGAACAAGATGATGAGATGAGATAAAATTATGATGTTAATGCAAAGTGAGAATTACATATGAGATGTAATAAAGATAGAAATAGTCTCGTCTTAATCATGACTTAATCGAGAAATCGATAATCTTGATTCTTGACTTCATCGACTAAATAGTAAAAGAAACTGTAATAAAAAGAAAGTGGTCTCATGTTGATCTAAGTTTTGTTAACTCAATGAAATCAACCAAACCAAGAGGTTCGTTATGTCATCGACCAAAATAAAGAAAGTGGAATCGAAATGAAAAATAAAGCCGGTCTCGTCTAAATCAAGATTTAATCGAGAAATCGATAATCTTATATTTCTGAGTTTCATTGACCAACAAAAATAAATAAAAAGTGGCCTCACATTTATCAAGACTTTATTGACTTGAAATGATCAAAGTCAAGATTTGTGTAACGTCATCGGCCTAAATAGAGATTACAAAATAAAAATAAAGTTGATCTCGTCTTAATCAAGATTTAAATCGGTAAATCGATAATCTTGACATTTGACTTTAATCAACCAAAATAGAATCGGAATAAAAATCAAGTTGGTCTCGTTTAAATCAAGATTTAATCGACAAATCGATAATCTTAGATTTTTAACTTTCATCGACCAAAATAGAACTGGAATAAAAAACAAGTTGGTCTCGTTTAAATCAAGATTTAATGGACAAATTGATAATCTTAGATTTTTAACTTTCATCGACCAAAATAGAATCGGAATAAAAATCAAGTTGGTCTCGTTTAAATCAAGATTTAATCGACAAATCAATAATCTTAGATTTTTAACTTTCATCGACCAAAATAGAATCGGAATAAAAATCAAGTTGGACTCGTTTAAATCAAGATTTAATCGACAAATCGATAATCTTAGATTTTTAACTTTCATCGACCAAAATAGAATCGGAATAAAGATAAAACTAGTCTCGTCTAAATCAAGATTTAATCGACAAATCGATAATCTTGGATTTTTGATTTTCATCGACTAAATAGAGAAAATAGAAAGTGGCCTCCTACAAATCTAGATTTTTAGTGATTTAGAATAAATCCACAAGTCATGATTTTTTGTATGTCATTGGCCCTAAAATAAAAGAAATGAAAAGTGAAAATAGAACCAAAGATTAAATATTTCTTAAAAAACATTTTTGAATATACTAGAATGAAAAACTAAAAAAACTTTCTTTTTTTTTTAAACCATATTTTTTAGAATAACGAACAAAAGGCAGGGGTACAGATTCTTGAAGAGGGTGTAGTATATGGTGGATTCATGTGGGCCTGAGACCCATCATCCACCCTTCAAAAAGCGACACAGCCGGAAAGAGAAAAAAAAAGAAAAAAAGAAAAAGGTGACAAATTAAGTGGGAGAGTGGTGGAGGTGCAGGCTAATGGTGCGTGTGTGAATTGCAATTCAAGGGCCTACAAAGCCCATCATACACACACATACGATGAGAACAAATCACTCCACCATATTAAACCTTGCAAAATAAAATCCTAGTAAAATGAAAACCACATTTATCTTAAAAAAAGAAAAAAAAACAACGTTTTAAATATAAGAAAAACTCAAGACACCGAGAATGCAACAAATCGAGTCTCAAAATCTAAGCGCCGTCCGTTCCCATTCAACAAGTTTGTGTGTTTGCCGCAAATCATCTTCTCTCCTTCTCTTCTGGTTTCTAATTTGGTTCCTGATTCATGATTATGGGTTGTGTTGAAAAGAGTTTGTGAAATGTTGTTGTTTTGCGATTTGGGGATGAAGGGTTTCGGTTGTTGAAGGAATAGTGATGATAATTGTTGGGTTGAGCGAAGGAGAAGAGGAGGTTGTTGTTGAAGATATGGTGTTGATTCGGTTCAGAAAGCGGAGGTTTGGGGTGATTTGTTCTGTTTGTTGAAATGGGGAATGGTTGGAGATTTGGGTGGTAGTTGAGGAATTGTTGTTTGAGGATTTGTGAGGGCGGAGAAGCTGTTGTGAAATCGAGAGAACACCAAGGTTATGGTGCTGTTATATCCGACCTCTCCTCCCCTAGACCTTTCCTCTTCTCTGCTATTTAACTTCCCTTCAAAAATTGAATTTGTTTCTTCAATTTCAATTTCAATTTGACCGTTGTTGAATGGTCGTTTTCACGGTTTGCAGGAGGAGCGTACGGTTTCGCAGGCGGTGCAGGGGGAAACATGGTGAATGATGAATAGGGAAATGCTCATAACTGCTTTTTAGTGAACCAAATGAGTAAGCTCAAAGTGGAAATAAACTTGGAGAATGAAATTGACAAACGCGCCAAGGATTGATGAAAATTTGTGATGAATTTGTGAATTCGTTGAAATTTCCCTCTTCTTCTGCAAACAGATACGCGACAAAGGAAGAAGAAGATATGTTGTGTTTTTTCTCCTTCACACGCCACATGTCACTTCATTATTGGCCAATGTCAAGAGTTGAAAAGTCAAACAAAGAAACTTGGTCCTTACTGGTTGATTTGGCACAACAAATCCTCCAATCACAAACATCATGAGTGCCATGGAGGACCAATCAAAAGGTGATAAGTGGCAATGAATAACTTTCTTTTTCTTAAATGGATTAATAAAAGGATTAATAATATAAATAACAATTAATTAATATTTAATTAAATAATTAAACAAGAAACCAAATTAACAATTGATCTAATTAATTAAACTAATGCAAAATTAAATTAAATTGAGATTAAATTAATAAATATAAAACAACTTACATATAAATAAAATTAAAAATAGGCCATATCAAATTAAATTAAATTAAAATAATAATAATAAAAAAAAAATAAAACACTAAAATAATTACAAAATTAAAATATAGAGAAAAATAAATAAAACATCAACTAGCAAAAAAAATGAGGGCAAAATTTGGGGTACAACAGTTGCCCCTATTTAAATATCTTCACCGGATGACATGAGAGATGAAGATCTTCATGGAATCAAAGGTGAAAGATATTTAAATACATATAACCGAAAATTTTGCCCTCAGATGCGCAGACATGCAATGCAACAAACATGATGCCAAAATGCCAAAGAAGATGCAAAGATGCAGACACAACAAACACCAAAGGACAGGGAGGAAGCAAACAAACACAAGAGGAAAGCTTCACTGGGGAAGCAATAAGAAGATTAGTACCCACAAGGAAGACACTCCTTGGGGATGCATGCTAACCAACAAAAGAGACTCATCGGGGAGACTCCGAGGAAACACTGGGGATAGAAGACAAAAGGGATTCTCCATCGGGGAAAGATCCGGGGAGGTGGACGACAGGTTCAAACATGACCGGACGACACTAGGGAAAAGGCACGATCTTACTGGGCATGAAACCAGAAATAAAACATGATCTCCACTGGAGATCAGTTGAAATAAAAGGATAGACACCCAAAAAAGATTTTCTGGGGATTTTCTTATACCGAAGAGTTCAAACGGGATCTTCAAGAAAAGCCAGAAAAGACAGAGACGAACTCTGCGCGCCAGATAAAAACACCTGGAATTCAAAAGGTAATAAGGCTAGTGAGCCAAGAAAAGACTCTGGTACTCATAAGAGTTGGTTTAAATAACAAATAATCTGCTTTATGAAGAAAAACCGGTATGAGCCAGAAAGTAACCTTATTGGAAGTAGAACCAAGAAATGGGCTCCATTAAAGGTATCTAGAATGATTGATCATCAAGTCAAAACATGACTAGATGACATTCTAGAAAGAAAGGATCCGCAATGAAGGTTGAACCGAAAGACGGTCTTCATTGGGAAAATACATCCAAAGTGATGGAACAACAGGTTCAAGTATGACCGGTTGGCACTTTAGAACAAAAGGAACCTCGTTGGAGATTGAACCAAGAAATGGGCCCCAATAAAGGTATCTAGAATGATTGATCATCAAGGCTAGATGACATTCTAGAAAGGATCCACAATGAAGATTGAACCGAAAGACGGTCTTCATTGGGAAAATACATCCAAAGTGATGGAACAACAGGTTCAAGTATGACCGGTTGGCACTTTAGAATAAAAGGAACCTCATTGGAGATTGAACCAAGAAATGGGCCCTAATAAAGGTATCTAGAATGATTGATCATAAAGTCTAGATGACATTCTAGAAAGGATCCGCAATAAAGATTGAACCGAAAGACGGTCTTCATTGGGAAAATACATCCAAAGTGATGGAACAATAGGTTCAAGTATGACCGGTTGGCACTTTAGAACAAAAGGAACCTCATTGGAGATTGAACCAAGAAATGGGCCCCAATAAAGGTATCTAGAATCTGATAGGTTAACACAGGGGTAGCATAACTGAAGATAAGACTTCCTGGGGAATACCGATTATGGTTGCAGAAAGGCTGAATAGTACCAAGGATAGATAAGCTGCTTATAAGAGACTGCCACTTATCGCCATGAAAGAACAAGCTTCTTCAAGAGATTGCTGCTTCAAAGATATGTTGATATCACAACACTGCTGGAGAAATAATTTTGTCTTTAAAGAGGATCTGTGAAAGATGCCTCTTGCGAGAAACGGTGCAAAATAAATGCACATTCAAAGATAGGTTAAAAACCACACCTGCCAGGGACCAAAGTTCAATCTAGGAGCAAGCTAGAAAGAAACGGTCAAACAAGACTCCACTTGAGGAAAGAACTCAAATGGGAATTTATCTTATCCACATGTGGAAAAGATAACTGAACCAACCATCATCCACGAGGAACAAACTCTGTGGGGAATTCAGAAAAGATGGGCACTTTTTGCCTAGGGCTGAATTTCTATTGGAGTGAATAGACAAACCCAATCACTTGGGGAGACAAACACCAAAGTGAACCAAAACAGGTAAACACCAGAAAAAGAAGCAGTAATGCAAAAATTCTATGCATATGGGTGCTTATGCCATGCTTATGCTTATGCTGACAAAACAGACAGAAAGCGAAACTGGAGATGGAATAAACGTCTCGACAAAGGATACCCAGCCAAACTCATCAGATGGGACCAATACTGGGGATGAAGAAGGATCAACAACTTCACTGGTGAAGAGAGTATTCTACTGGAGTTATAACATCATGAGGATTGCCATCATGGGCTTGATTTCTTTGTTGGTGTATAATTCGAGGAGAATTGTCAAAATTAGCTGAAGTAACAGCTTATTGGGGAGCTGGTAAAGGATATCACAAGAATAAAATAATTCTGCATCCTACTGGTGTAATGATCATCTTCAAATCTTATCTACCCCAGGCTATATGGTCTGTCAGAAGATGATAACAAGAGGATTTTATAGAAGAATTGGCATACAAGGTACTTCAATATCTTCAAACTCTTGGAGAGATCTCGGCGTGACTGCCCCAGATTAACTGCATTCCCACAACAGGGTCCTTGATCTTGCTTCAGACTGGTTGTTTGACGATTTGGGGAACAAACTTACCCCAGTCAGCTTGGTTGGTCTGTGAAGGAGATGTCGTTGACTTTTAGAGATTTATCGAATCTCGACTGGATTGCCCCTGATTCGCTGATAGATAATCAAAAGGATTTTACAGAAGAATTGGCATACCAGATGCTTCAATGTCTTCAAACTTTTGAAAAGAAATGAACCTAGACATAACTTCCTCTGTTCAACTGTATTCGTAATACTCAAACTGTAGTAGAAACGACTGGGGAACAAATCTTTCCCCTGCTGATGAGTCTCTGGAGTCCACATTTGTCATAAGATGACCTAGAGAAGACTTGCTCCAATATTTTGGACTTGAAGAGTTCTGCCCCTGATTTAGTAGATTGGAAAATCCTTCTGCTTGGTTGCCCCTGACTGAGCTTCCTTTATCAAGTCAAATCCCTTAGCTGGCTGCGTTTGTTGGGATTTCTTTGATATTGAATTGTTTTTTGCAAACAAATATTGTTCATAAAAAATTGGCAATTTCAATGCGATATTCATGCAAGCTTTTGAAATCAAGTTTTATTGATGAAACACACACGGTGGAATGATTAAATAAAAAACAAAGCGGATCCAATTATTTATGGAGTGACAGAGGAAGTGATCAACACACACAAATAGCAAAGATTATTAGGAGTCAGGTTAATCAACCTTGCTGTAGTATGCTTTCAAAACAACCTCACCTCAATTAGGTCTTTTAAGGGTTGTAACGTGGCTTGGTTCATGATTTATGAAACAAAGGATAAAGGCTCAAAGTTTATTTGTCCCACCCCATCTTCGTGATGAACGTCAGTCCTATGCTTAGTTGGCTTAAGCTACACATTTACGTTCCTATAGACTAGGAATGAATTGATGATAGAGTTGACTGGCGTCTTGCATGAAGCGCTTGCATTCGATTGCATAACCAAGTTAAACTGAGAACTACCCTGCCCCAAGGTTTGAGATTTAAGGGTTTTTTTGTGCAAGAAAAGAAAACTCCTACTTCTGGGCTTGAAGGGTTAACGAGGGATTATCTTCCTTATTTCTACAGTATTTGGGAATAGAAACAATGCCTTACATCCTCGGAAAGGTTTAATCGGCAGCATACCACAACAATTATGAACACGAGGTTTTCATCATCCTCCCCAATCCTTGCTTAACAATAAAAAAAAGATGAAGATATTATTATATTTTTTCTGGCGGCGATAAAAGTATATGAGTGAAACGAATTGACTTAATCGAAAGATGCACAAACATTTCATTAACCTTTCCAATTTGAAAGTACAACAAAGCTCCTAAGCAAATACAAATTCAAACTGCAAAGGAAATACAATAAATTTGCCGAAACAGCCAAAAGATTGCCAGCTTTAGGGAATCAAATACAGAAAATCAAAGAGGAACTCAATCGCAGACCCCTAATCCATCTTTGTCTTGATACATCCTCCCACAGCATTACTTATCTCATGAGCGGGTAAGGATTGTTCTTGATATTAGGCTTGGTGCCATCGAAAGACAAAATGTTTCTTTCCACTAAGTCCTTCACGATATGCTTCAAAGCAAAACAACCTTCTAAATTGTGGCCTGGTGCACCTTCATGGAATGCATAATGAATGTTGGGATTATAAGAAGGTGGAAGCGGATCAGGAGGTGGGCCTAACGACCTCGTAGTTATTAATCCTTGTTGCACCAAAACAGGATACAATGCTGTGTTCGTCATTGGAATGGGAGGAATTAGAGGCCTTCCACCCTTTCTTTTACCTGGAATATTCTGACGAGAAACTTGAGTCCGTTGGCGATAAGTAGGGGCATTGGGCGCTCGTTGATAGATTGGTGGTTGAGGAACCGGCTGATAAACAGAAGCTTGACTGTTGAATGTTGGCGCGATGGCGGCCACATAAGGTTGCTGAACAGAATAACACTGTTGTTGCTGCTGACGTTTCCAGAATTGATTTTTCTTCTTTTTATTTGTCATCACCACACTGGTATCTCCTTCCCTTTTAAAGGATCTCTTGGCATCGTCGCTCGGACTACCAGCTCTCTTGGTCATTTTCCCACTCTTCAGACCAAGCTCTACTTTAAGCCCCACAGCTACAATATCGGAAAAACTAGCAGACACGCTACTGATCATCCTTTCGTAGAATTCTGGTCTCACCGTATCGACAAACCAATCAGTTAACTCCTTTTTAGATAAAGGTGGCTCTACCTATGAAGCCAACTCTCTCCATCTCTGTGCATACTCTTTAAAAGACCCGGTATCGCACTGTGACATGCTCAGTAGTTGTCTACGATCTGGCGCCAGGTCCATGTTATATTTGTAATGCTTTACAAAAGCATCAGATACATCTTGAAAACATCGGATCCTAGATTGGTCCAAAGTCAAATACCACTTTGCAGCAGCCCCTTTTAAACTATCTTGGAAGCAGTGGATCATCAACTTATCATTATCCATGAATGCGGCCATTCGTCGGTAATACATGACCAAATGTGACTTAGGACAGGTCGCACCTGAGTAGAGGTCGAAATTGGGTAGTTTGAACTTGGGTGGAATTACCAAGCCTGAGACTAAGTACATGTCCTTAGCATTAGTATCAAATACATTGCTCCTTTCCATTGCTTCCAATTTCCTCTGCATTGTCTCTACACTTTCCTTCAGCCTTTCATGTCGATTATCTCCTTCTTCAGACATATTGACATAATCATAAACCGGATGTGGGTTCTGAAAAATTGGGTGCACCTGAGCTTGCACTGCTGCTGGAGTGAAGGTAGGAATAGCTTGAAAAGCCTCACTAACCAAAGGAACAGCTTGTTGAGTAGAAGTGACGGCCGGAGCACGCATGAAGTTAAAAGGCATGCCCAAAGTAGGGTTCACAGTAGTAACGGGAGGTTCTACAGTTGTAGTGATAATCTCGGAAACCACTGTCGCTTGTGTATCCATCCTTGCTCTCATAACTTGAATTGCTTCCAGAATCTTCCCCATTCCTCCTTGGAGCTCACTCAATTCATTGTTGACTCTGTCCATTTCATAGTACTGTTCATACATCCTTTGTCGAGCTTGGGTTCATGTGTGGTAGTTGTGTCGAGAACGCAAAGACGATACTGAAGGGAAAACGGTGACATGAGAAGAGGACAAGGAAGAATGCACATGCTATGACATGATGCAAATGAGATGCTAATGCAAGCCAAATGGTTTCAAGGAACTCAAAGGAAAGTTGCGAGAAATTCTTTTGGAAAAACTGAAGAATTTTTTGTTTTTAAAAATCCCTGATCTGTATTGATTTTTGCAAAGGAAACAAACATTTGAGTTCCTCGACACCAAAGGGCTAAGGATGCTTGAATGTATGGATGCATAAAGCACACGAGCACAAACATATGTACACACAACAAGATATATAAATCCTAGGTTTATAGGTCTCATGAATGGAGCCATGGTCTACCCATCCCAATAGGTATGTACTACTGGTTCTCAGTTTGCAGAACAGGGTTCTAATAAGTTCCCATAGTCGACAACCCATCTTTCGGATTTTATCGACTTCCCAATTGCTCGGTAATCAGTAAAATTTTCAAGAGAGTCTCGTCTGAGTGTAGTATCGCGTAGCAACCATTTGGGATTGCTCCCTCACAGTCATCGCACTACGTCCTAAATAGGCCAAGTAGGGGTAAAGGGGTAACTAAAGGTCCTCAATATCTCTGGCACCAAATTGAAAATAGTAACGCATTCACGATTACTCGCGTAACATTCTACTACATTCAAGAGGGCCTCAACTGAGTGTGGACTTCAAGTTCCCTCCTTTGGGATTTCTCCCTCGAAGTTCCCTTGACTATGTCCACGGTTCCTAAACATATGTGTTCTCTCAAGTTCGGGTTAGGACTTATCTCACCACTCAATAATGGCACCCTGCACACAGAAGATCCCAAGCAAACAGATATACAGATATATACAAATATGTACAAGTATAGCAGGCAAACATAAATAACATAAGCAAAAACAAGGTGGGCTTAACCCTCAAAAACAAAAGAATCCCCAGTGAAGTCGCCATTTCTGTTGCGGTGAAAATCGGATAACAAGCTATTAATTAACTTGCATCATTTTCTTTTACAACCGACTTTGATTTATCCAAAGGAAAGGTTCAAGATCATTAGAAAAACCAAAAGGGGGGAGATCTAAGGTTCGGGGGTTGGTTACGCCTAGGGAAGGTATCAGCACCCTAAACGTCCGTAGTACTCTACGGGAGCCTCTTGTTTTACTTGTTAAATCTTACTCGCTTGCTAAGGGTGCTATGCTAAAGGTTGAAACCCTAGGGGTTTATTTCTAAGTATACCCGACAAAGCATCGCACTTTGCGCCTACGTATCCTTACGGGAGTGGAATCAGAGTATCCGTAGTTCACCGATCTAAGGGTGAGGGATAGGAACCATTGACTATGGCCAAAGTTCCAAGGGGAAATGAGTATAAGCTCATTTTAGAGTTCACGATAACTCTCTAAGTCTATGTTATAAAGGGGAAAGTGAGTTCTCATGATGATGAGAATCACATGGAGTGTAAGAACTCCAACCTACTTCTAGTTATGATTTCATTGGCTCATGATAGCCAAGAAATAAGGGTAAACCTAGAAGGATGAGGTAGGTGGTTGTTTAGTGACTCATGAGTCAATTTAAGGTGTTCTCCCTTTGGAATGGGGGGAAAGATAATAGTTGATAAAATACTAAAAGATACATGTTATAAAGCAAATATGATGACATAAAGTAGACATGAACAAGATGATGAGATGAGATAAAATTATAATGTTAATGCAAAGTGAGAATTACATATGAGATGCAATAAAGATAGAAATAGTCTCGTCTTAATCATGACTTAATCGAGAAATCGATAATCTTGATTCTTGACTTCATCGACTAAATAGTAAAAGAAACTGTAATAAAAAGAAAGTGGTCTCATGTGGATCTAAGTTTTGTCAACTCAATGAAATCAACCAAACCAAGAGGTTCGTTATGTCATCGACCAAAATAAAGAAAGTGGAATCGAAATGAAAAATAAAGCCGGTCTCGTCTAAATCAAGATTTAATCGAGAAATCGATAATCTTATATTTCTGACTTTCATTGACCAACAAAAATAAATAAAAAGTGGCCTCACATTTATCAAGACTTTATTGACTTGAAATGATCAAAGTCAAGATTTGTGTAACGTCATCGACCTAAATAGAGATTACGAAATAAAAATAAAGTTGATCTCGTCTTAATCAAGATTTAAATCGGTAAATCGATAATCTTGACATTTGACTTTCATCGACCAAAATAGAATCGGAATAAAAATCAAGTTGGTCTCGTTTAAATCAAGATTTAATCGACAAATCGATAATCTTAGATTTTTAACTTTCATCGACCAAAATAGAATCGGAATAAAAAACAAGTTGGTCTCGTTTAAATCAAGATTTAATCGAAAAATCGATAATCTTAGATTTTTAACTTTCATCGACCAAAATAGAACCGGAATAAAAATCAAGTTGGTCTCGTTTAAATCAAGATTTAATCGACAAATCGATAATCTTAGATTTTTAACTTTCATCGACAAAAATAGAATCAGAATAAAAATTAAATTGGTCTCGTTTAAATCAAGATTTAATCGACAAATCGATAATCTTAGATTTTTAACTTTCATCGACCAAAATAGAATCAGAATAAAGATAAAACTAGTCTCGTCTAAATCAAGATTTAATCGACAAATCGATAATCTTGGATTTTTGACTTTCATCGACTAAATAGAGAAAATAGAAAGTGGCCTCCTACAAATCTAGATTTTTAGTGATTTAGAATAAATCCACAAGTCATGATTTTTTGTATGTCATTGGCCCTAAAATAAAAGAAATGAAAAGTGAAAATAGAACCAAAGATTAAATATTTCTTAAAAAACATTTTTGAATATACTAGAAAGAAAAACTAAAAAAACTTTCTTTTTTTTTAAACCATATTTTTTAGAATAACGAACAAAAGGCAGGGGTACAGATTCTTGAAGAGGGTGTAGTATATGGTGGATTCATGTGGGCCTGAGACCCATCATCCACCCTTCAAAAAGCGACACGGTCGGAAAGAGAAAAAAAAAGAAAAAAAGAAAAAGGTGACAAATTAAGTGGGAAAGTGGTGGAGGTGCAGGCTAATGGTGCGTGTGTGAATTGTAATTCAAGGGCCTACAAAGCCCATCATACACACACATACGATGAGAACAAATCACTCCACCATATTAAACCTTGCAAAATCTATTCCCAGTAAAATGAAAACCACATTTCTCTTAAAAAAAGAAAAAAAAACAACGTTTTAAATATAAGAAAAACTCAAGACACCGAGAACGCAACAAATCGAGTCTCAAAACCCAAGTGCCGTTCGTTTCTATTCAACAACTTTGTGTGTTCGCCGCAAATCATCTTCTCTCCTTCTCTTATGGTTTCTAATTTGGTTCCTGATTCATGATCATGGGTTGTGTTGAAAAGAGTTTGTGAAATGTTGTTGTTTTACGATTTGGGGATGAAGGGTTTCGGTTGTTGAAGGAATAGTGTTGATAATTGTTGGGTTGAGCGAAGGAGAAGAGGAGGTTGTTGTTGAAGATATGGTGTTGATTCGGTTCAGAAAGCGGAGGTTTGGGGTGATTTGTTCTGTTTGTTGAAATGGGGAATGGTTGGAGATTTGGGTGGTAGTTGAGGAACTGTTGTTTGAGGATTTGTGAGGGCGGAGAAGCTGTTGTGGAATCGAGAGAACACCAAGGTTATGGTGCTGTTATATCCGACCTCTCCTCCCCTAGACCTTTCCTCTTCTCTGCTATTTAACTTCCCTTCAAAAATCGAATTTGTTTCTTCAATTTCAATTTTAATTTGACCGTTGTTGAATGGTCGTTTTCACGGTTTGCAGGAGGAGCGTACGGTTTCGCAGGCGGTGCAGGGGGAAACAGGGTGAATGATGAATAGGGAAATGCTCATAACTGCTTTTTAGTGAACCAAATGAGTAAGCTCAAAGTGGAAATAAACTTGGAGAATGAAATTGACAAACGCGTCAAGGATTGATGAAAATTTGTGATGAATTTGTGAATTCGTTGAAATTTCCCTCTTCTTTTGCAAACAGATACGCGACAAAGGAAAAAGAAGATATGTTGTGTTTTTTCTCCTTCACACGCCACATGTCACTCCATTATTGGCCAATGTCAAGAGTTGAAAAGTCAAACAAAGAAACTTGGTTCTTACTGGTTGATTTGGCACAACAAATCCTCCAATCACAAACATCATGAGTGCCACGGAGGACCAATCAAAAGGTGATAAGTGGCAATGAATAACTTTCTTTTTCTTAAATGGATTAATAAAAGGATTAATAATATAAATAACAATTAATTAATATTTTAATTAAATAATTAAACAAGAAACCAAATTAACAATTGATCTAATTAATTAAACTAATGCAAAATTAAATTAAATTGAGATTAAATTAATAAAAATAAAACAACTTACATATAAATAAAATTAAAAATAGGCCATATCGAAATTAAATTAAAATAAAATAATAATAATAAAAAACAAATAAAACACTAAAATAATTACAAAATTAAAATATAGAGAAAAATAAATAAAACATCAACTAGCAAAAAAATGAGGGCAAAATTTGGGGTACAACACATGTTTTGATGATCATAATTGCTGAGACATGTTAGATAGGTGTTGTTGTGCACTCTATTGGTAATTTTCAGGTGATTAGAGGAGATTTGGGGGGATTTTGGGTTGAACCCGTAGCAGAAAAATTCTGGGTTTCCTCTGCCGTTACGCGTATCAGACAAGGCAATACGCGTATTGGGTTGGGCAATACGCGTATGGCCGGTGCATTTGAGGGCAATACGCGTAATGAATTCCATTTTTCTCGGCCATCTGCTGAAACGTGTAATGGTACGCGTATGAGGCCGGGCAATACGCGTATGGCCAGCAAGGGTGCAGAATGTTGTGTTTTCGCGATTCCTTTACTTTTTACTTCCGTAACTTGTGTTCCGATTATCCATTTTGAACATTCTTGGTATCGTTGGAAAGCTAATAAAATGTACTTTCTTATTATAAGGTTTTTGAGATTGTTGGCCAATTTAATTATGTTGGGAATTTGGAATAGTGTTGTTTTGTCGACTTTTTCCATTGTAATTGTGTGTAATTGATGTGTATCATGCAATGTACTGTTGATATGGATATCGTATGACTTGTGTGCTGTTGTGTGATGAAAATGCATGTGATGAAATGTTGTGATGATGGTTTGTGGCCTATGGGCAAGAAATGCAATGTGTTGTATTTGATGTGAATGCATGATTATGGATGTGTATATGTGTGCATTTGAATGTCATGAGTCATTGTATGCCAAGCATCATGATATGCATTCTTGTGATGTCGTGTGCCCTAGTGGGTGTGAGCGACGAAACGATTCCAGAGGGAATCCGCTATAACATCGTGAGCCTTATACCGAGAGGACCTAAAGTGATGATTATAGACGATCGTGAGCCTTATACCAAGAGGACCTAAAGCGATCGGATCGTGAGCCTTATACCGAGAGGACCTTAAGCGATCCATAAACATCGTGAGCCTTATTCCAAGAGGACCTAAAGCGACGGGGAACATCGTTTGCCCGACGGGGAGTTACACTAAGTAACAAGCGATGATTCCAATAGTTCCTGAGTGAACTAGTGATGAGAAAGATGGATGGAACGGTACCGCATTGCATTTGCATTGAGTCGTTGTGTCGGTCTCTTTGCATTTACATAAATCATGAATGGATTGATTTTGTGTGGAATTGTGAATTGAATTGATGAGTTGAGATACATATATTTATGTTGTTGATAAATGCATTGAGCATGATTGATATGCCTTGGTGATGGATATATGAGATATGAATTGTGTTGTTTTGTGTTTGAATTCTGGTGTAAGTTGCGGTGAGAATATTTTACATGTGCACTTTTGTGTTATTATATAATTGTATGCAATTATATTATGATTGTGTTTCTCACCCTTCTGCTGTTTTGAATGCTCTATGATGCATTGCAGATTAGATGCTGGATGTCTTTTTGTGAAGCTTAGGTCTTCATTCTTTTGTCGGTCGGCTCTGATATGTAGCACCGGGTAGTCGGGGAGATCTTTGTGATTTACGTGTATATGTATATATATATATATATCTTTTGGATTGTACATGTATGACTCTGTATATGACAGACAGACTTTTATGTGATATATATATGAGATTCAGTTGCAGATTTTTCGCTTTTATTCTGTATCTGAATTGTGGGTAGTAGGAACTAAGTTCCTCTGTTTGCATTACTACCTGATTGTTGCATATCTATATGAGCAGGTTTATTGTGTTTTGTCTCAATTGATGTGACACCTCAGTCTATTCCCTGAATGTTTTCATTATACTCTGATGATTTTTTTTATCGCTTTATCTAATTGGGGGTATAGATTGGGGGTGTTACATTAAGTGGTATCAGAGCCAGTCCGTGTCAGTTTGTGTCAGTCCTTGTTGGTCGTTGTGTTTGGGTGAGCTGTTTGTTTAACCATAGTTGCTGTTATTAGAAATGAACAGAATATGGCTGGTAGGAATGACGCTACTTTGGTTGCTGCTATGCAAGCTATGGCTCGGGCTGTGCAGGGTGCACCTAATGCTGGTGGTAATGATGAGTTCAGGAAGAACAAACCGCATGTCTTCAAAGGGAGACATGATCCTGATGGTGCACAGATTTGGCTTAAGGAGATTGAAAGAATCTTTCGAGTGATGGACTGTGCTGAGGAACATAAGGTGAGACTGGGTACTCACATGTTGTAGGAGGAGGCTGATGATTGGTGGGGTAGTGCACGTCATGTTTGGGAAGTTACAGGTGAAGAGGTCACTTAGGCTTTGTTTAGCAGGGAGTTCTTGAGGAAGTATTTTCCTAAAGATGTTAGAGGAAAGAAAGAGATAGAGTTCTTGGAGTTGAAACAAGGTAACATGTCTGTTATTGATTACACTGCTAAGTTTATGGAACTGGTTCAGTTTTATCCACATTATGTTGAAGCAACTGCAGAGTTTTCCAAGTGTGTGAAGTTTGAGAACAGATTGCGTCCTGAGATCAAGCAGGCAATTGGTTATCAAAGGATTAGGAGGTTTTCAGATCTGGTGGATTGTTGTAGAATTTATGAGGAGGATAGAAAAGCTCGTTCTACTCACTATAAGAGTGTGAACGAAAGGAAAGGGAAGCAACCGTTTCGTGGTGGTCCTTATGTGACACCAGCTGACAAGGGTAAGCAAAGGGGTAATTTTGAGAAAAGGCCAAGTGAGGGAGGTATGTCTAATCCTCTGAGATGTTTTAGGTGTGGTGACTTAGGACATCGTCAGTTTGAATGTAGGAAGGATATGAGGAAGTGTTCCATTTGTGGAGGTTTAGGACATGTTGCAGCTGATTGTAAGAAGAATGTGGTGAAGTGTTTCAACTGTGGTGACCCTGGTCATATTAGTACGAAGTGTCCGAAACTAAAGCAAGCTCCAGCTGGAGGGAAAGTATTTGTATTGGCAGGAACTCAGACTACTAGTGCAGACCGTCTGATCAGAGGTACTTGTTTTATTAATAGTACGCCTTTAGTTGCTATTATTGATACTGGAGCGACTCATTCGTTTATTTCGTCTGAGTGTGCGAAGCGTTTGAATCTTTTGTTATCTTTGATGGGTGGAGAGATGGTTATTGATACTCAAGCAATGGGGCCAGTAACTACTTATTTGGTTTGTTTAAGTTGTCCTTTAACCATTTATGGTAAAGATTTTGAGATGGATTTGGTGTGTTTGCCGTTGGAGGGTTTAGATGTGGTTCTGGGAATGAATTGGTTGCAATTCAATCGAGAGCATATTGATTGTTATCATAAGCTGGTAAGATTTCCTTCTCTTGAAGAAGACGAGGAATCGAGTTTCTTATCTACCAAAGAGTTGAAGAAACTTTTGGCGGATGAAGCTCAGTTGTTCGGGTTATTTGCATCGTTGACAGTGGATAGTCAAGTTGTACTTGATGTGTTTCCAGTTGTGTGTGAATTTCCAGAGGTGTTTCCAGAGGATATTTAAGATGTGCCGCCGGAGAGAGAGGTGGATTTTTCTATAGATCTAGTTCCTGGTACTAGACCTGTGTCTATGGCACCTTATCGTATGTCGGCTGTAACACCCCAATATAAATTATTAATCGTCGTGTTATTATTTCTGTTTGTTGGGCCTAGTTAAGGGTGAGTGAAGGGTAGTGCCTTAGTGAATTAATGAGAATTAAGACTTTAGTTAATAATAAGGATAATGATGCGAAAATAATAATATTAATATGGTTAATATTAGTGTTATTATTATTATTCTTGTTATTATCATTATTATTATTAGGATTATTATTATCAATATTATTTTGTTATTAATTAAATAAATAAATAAAACCTGATTAAAGAGAATTAAGGGGAGTTTAGTGGACTATGGTGGTTTTCACGTAAAACAAGAATTTGAGAGAAATAAAAACAAGGAAGAGGAAGGGGTGCTAGGGCAAGGATTTCTTCCCAATTTTTCCAGAGTTCTGAACAATTCGAGGTAAGGGGGGAGAACGGGTTCATATTTGGTGATTAAATCGTATAAGGGTAGTGGGGAGTCCTTAACCCCGTAGGATTTTGTCCGATTTTATGTTGTTGTATGATTTTGGTGTCTATATGTGAATCCATGATGAAATTCGTGTGGTTGAATTGCTGAATCGATGTTGTATGGATGTTGTTGCTGTTGTTTGAACATGATTGTTGTAGATCTTAATTTTGGTACAGGTTAGGGAGGTGAAATTAATTCTAAAAACCTGTAGATTGTGATTAGTAATCATAAGAATAAGAGATAAGATGAACCTGAGTACCTAAAATCAATGTAGAACAAGTTTTAGGACTGTTTTGGAGTAGAAACTAGTGAAATTCGTAGCAGGACATAGTTTGGTGTGGAGAATTGAATTTTTCGTAATAGATCTGGCCATACACGTACCAGGTAAGGTGATACGCGTATGGGAGGGATAATACGCAGCAATACGTGTATGACGGCAAGGAATTACGTGTAATAGGAGGGCCGTACGCGTAATGGATTGGAATTTTGGAAATTCAGTAGGAAAACGTCTCTGTCCGTACGTGTACGGCACAAGGCATACGCGTAAGGATTTGGGCATTGTGAGGAGATACGCGTATGAAAAGGGGTATTACGCGTACGAGTTGGGCGAGCGAGCTGGAAATACGCGTATGGCACGGGGCAATACGCGTATGGCCAGCGAGTGTGCAGAATTTCATCGTTCTGCGATTTCTTTCCCGCTTTCGCATCGGATTCGGTTTCTCTTGGTTTGAGAGGTTGGGATTGGGAGTCAGATGCTGAGTAATACACAGTTGGTGATGAAACTAATTAATTTTATAATTTTTAGGAATTAATTAGTGTTTGGTGAATTATGGTGACTTGTGAGGGTTCAATGAATATGGTGCAAGTGGGAACGATTAGGTGTCTCATGTGTGATCAGGAGGATCGTAACTATGTATGTCTATTATTATACATGTGTGCTATATGTATGTTTGTTGTGATCAGGAGGATCGTGAATTTGTTTATCATTTGATATACATGTGTGTTATATGTATGTTTGTTGTGATCAGGAGGATCGTGAATTTGTTTATCATTGGTTATATATGTGTGTTATGTGTACGTTTGTTGTGATCAGGAGGATCGTGAATTGTTTATCATTTGATATACATGTGTGTTATATGTATGATGTGATCAGGAGGATCGTGTGCACGTATTTACGCTTGTATACATGTTTTGTAGTGCATAGTTGAGTCTTGCATATTCATGGTGATTGGTGGGTGAATCATTGCTCAGGAGGAGTGTATGTGATTCATCCATACTCCTATATGGAGAATGGTGGGGGATAGATCATTGCCAAGTAGAGGTGTATGTGATCTATCCGGGGTTCGATTGAATGAACCAATGGGTCGGTACCGCATGCATGGTGTCGTGTTGCATTACATTAACATATGTTGATTGTTGGTGATTGAATATGACAGTAGGTCGTGATTATATGTTGTTGTTCTTGGTGTGAGATACTCCCTCCTTATATGTATTATTCACCTTTTTATATTGAATGTAGTTCTCACCCCTCTGTTGTTGTTGTGTCTGTACTTCTTCGGAGGTACAAATATTCAGGTGACAGGTTAGTGCTTGGAGCTTGTGTAGCTTGTTCGAGTTTAGAGAGTCGTTCTGATACGTAACACGGGATTGGGGGTTTTTACCATTTTTTTGTGTTGTATACTTGTTACGTATATTTTAATTGAAGAATATTATGGTGGACGACGATTATGTGGAGTTTTGGTGTTATAGGCAGATGGCCGTAATTCGAATAATTGAATAAATTTTCCGCTGTTTGATTTTATTAAAATAAAAGGAGATTTGTTTCGTTGATTTTAAAATGCGGCATCCTACTTTGGTGTGGAAACTCTGATTTATTTCATATATTTTGTTTATTTTAAAAAATGGGAAAGTGGGGTGTTACAATTGGTATCAAAGCAGGTCGGTCCGTCCGGCCAGGTTGTCTTGTATGAGTTGTGTCGTAGTATGCAACATGTATGTAGAACACTGTCGGTACGTGCTTATTTTCTAACCGTTTGGTTGCAGGAGTTGAGGTTGAGATAAGTAAGGGAGAAGCTGGTGCCTCTCCAGGATGCTTCCACTCTGGAAGGACGGATTGGTAAGTAATGGAGTGTTATTATAGTTGGTGAGGGAGGGTCTATACTTCATCAGGATGATCGACTGTCTATGAACAAATTGGGGAACTGATCACCCTCAATCTATTGTTGATAGTAGTCGGAATCAAGGTGAATGGATAGATGCGCCTTGACAATTAAGATAGCATGTGATGTGGAAGATGGTTGTGTTGAGTCGGTATAGATCTTTATTATCTGAAGAGGATGTAGAAGAGAAGTACTTGTCGGTCGATCAAGTTGAAGAATATCTCCAAGGAGGGACAATCAGGCATGGTTAGTGATTGCTTGTCAGGGAGTAGAGGACAAGGTGATGGCAAGAGAAATGCCGGTGTTGGGTAATCCTTGAGGTCTTTCTGAGGTGTGGATCCGAATTGGATAATGGTATGGAACTGGTATTGTTGTGTGCTGAGCGAACGGGTGAATATTTATCGGGCGAAACCTCAGTGTATTAACGTTCGCGTTGCGATGAGTTAGTAGTGAAGTTGCACGTGTCGAGTTTCTAGTTGTGTGTGAATTCTTTTTTGGATCTATTTTCGAGCGAGATAAGTGGGTCATAGGCTCGTTAAGAAGATGGAGGTGATTATTGATCCAACACTTGATACGAGTCTGATGTCAATGACTCCGTACCGAAAGTAGATGCAGGGTGTATTGGTGGAGTATATGAATTAAACCGTCAGGATTTGTTGATGATAGTTGAGTATTCCGAATCGGAGGAAGATCACGCAGAGCATATGAGAATTATTTTGTAGGTGCAGAAGGGTAATAAATTGTTCGCAAGTTTCGAATTGGGAGTTTTGATTGTAAACGGTGAGTTTATTGGAACAAGTTATTGTTGGTGAGGGTACTGTGGTAGATCCATCGGGAAATTAGCGCAGTGCTTCGGTGGAAAACCTTTGAAGATAGTGACGGAGATTAAGAGTGTCTGGGACTTAGTAGGTTACCATTGAAGATTCTTATATCGGAAAATGAGGCGGATTAGAGGTTTTGGTATGGTGGTCAGGTCGGGATGTCTCTGGGGGAAAAACTCTTAGGTGATGAAACCAAGATGTTGCTATGTTTGTGATAGTATCGTTCTAGAATTGACAGGAAAGCCACAGTAAAGGGCTGCCAGTTGTGCATGATTTCCAGATGTGGCTCTGGATGGAATAACAAGCGTGATGTGTATAAGGTAATGAGGCTATGGGAAGCAAACTTAGAGTTTGGATGAGTTTTGGAATTCTTGGAGTTTTAGGGCATTAAGGGAAATTTGGAGAAAACCCTTGGGTGTGAATGTGGTATTGAGATTGAGAGTTATTTTTGGTTGACTGTTGATACATGTTAGAAATTGTAGAATATGGATTGTTCAGAGAATGAAATTGTGTATGTATTACTGACAGTGAAATGAGGTAACGATTGAGAATAAGTGTCCACTTTCAAGAATGGAGGGTAGGAATGGTTTGGTTAAGTTTGATTGGAATTACAATTGTTTGGAACATTTGATAAGAGTGGTGAGTTTGTGTGGGTCGAGGCTTTGATCGATTTCATGTGACTGGTTATGTTTGTTATCATCGGAATGGGTTGCTATTTACTCGGTTAAGCTTGTATATGAGTCTGGACAAGATGGGATGAGTTCGGAGTGGTGTTCATTAGGGGGATTCGGATCTAATATAAAGCCAGAAAGAGACTATGTAGGGTGTTTGAGAATTGAGTTGCAAGTGTTGAAAAGAAGGGAATTTTTATGCTAAATTATTCGAGTGAGAATTTTGGTTAAAAAGGTTAGTTTTCTTGGACATGTTAATTCTGATGATGGTATTGTTATGGACCCATCGGAAGTAGATGCAGTTCTACAATGAGAGGCTCCGAAGTCGGTAAAGGTGATTAGAAGCTTTTGGACTTTAGTTGGTTATTACCGGAGGTTATGGAGGGTTCTTCCAAGTTAGAATTTTTGTTACTTCAGTTGACTTGCACGGGGTAAGTCGTTTGTTTTGGATGTTCATTGTGAAGAAGTTTGAGAGGGCTAAAGTAGAAATTGTTTGCGGCTCCAATTTTTCTTCTTCGTGATCCTAATAAACCATTGTGAGGTATTGGGATGTGTCCATGATGAATTTAGTCAGTGTGTGGATGCAAGATGGAAAAGTCGTCGCTTATGCTTTACGACAATTGAGAATTCATGATTTCAAGATGGCTGCGGTTATTTTGTGTTGAGGATCTAGCAATATTATTTTTATGGTTTTGAATTCAAATTGTTTAGTAATCACAAGAATATTGAGTGCCTGTTTGGTCGGAAATAATAGAGTATGAGACAACGAGGACGGTTGAGATTCTGGATGAGTTATGACCTTAGCTGGAATCATCCTATTGGAGAAGTTAATGTCGTGCCAGATGAGTTAAGTTGGAAGTTTTTATACATGTCTGTTTTGATGACCAGATGGATTAGAACTATTTGAGCAGTTCAGAGACTTGCATCTGGTGTGTGAGATAACACAGCAGAGTGTGAGGTTGGGTATATTAGTAATGAACTATGATTTTCTGGTGAAGATTAGAGAGAGTCAAAAGTTGGATATGACTTTGGTGAAATTTATTGTTGCGAGTAATCAGAGTGCGCATCGAAAGCGACATATGGTACCTTTCGTATATGTGTGCGTAACTGGTACGAGTTCATAGGTTGAACAGTGGAAATATGTAGGAACGATGAGACCATTGGACATTTCAGAATGGAGGTGGAAAAGTTTAAATATTGTTCTTGGACTATTAAGTAGATGGATGTTTTAGTCTTATGTTGATGGGTGAATCGTAGCATTGTTGTAATAATATTGTGTGACAAGGATGTTGATATCATGGTTATGTAGAGGTTGTTGAAACGATGTTGTGTCGTGGAACTTTATGTTCTTGTTTTTGTTGTTACCTTACTGCCTATGGTGATGGTTCGAGTGCGAGTGGCTAATTTCTATGGTGGGGAATTAGGAGAGGGTTACCTATGGTGAGGGTAACGATCTTTGTGTGTTCGTAACCTGAGTATTCTTTGGGTCGTGAATTAGTCGTCAAGGGCATTGTATGGGCATTGCATCTTGTCGTTGTTGTAGTTGCTGTTAGCAAGGCCGTCTGTTAGTTTGTGTTATTCATGGTGTACCTTTTGTTAGTATGATTATTGGTTGTCGATTGTGAGGGAGTTGTACCCGGAGTGATTCAATTCCGTTATATTTTCGAGGACGAAAATAATTTAAGCGGGGGAGAGTTGTAACACCCCAATTTAAATTATTAATCGTCGTGTTATTATTTCTGTTTGTTGGACCTGGTTAAGGGTGAGTGAAGGGTAGTGCCTTAGTGAATTAATGAGAATTAAGACTTTAGTTAATAATAAGGATAGTGATGCGAAAATAATAATATTAATATGGTTAATATTAGTGTTATTATTATTATTCTTGTTATTATCATTATTATTATTAGGATTATTATTATCAATATTATTTTGTTATTAATTAAATAAATAAAACCTGATTAAAGAGAATTAAGGGGAGTTTAGTGGACTAGGGTGGTTTTCACGTAAAACAAGAATTTGAGAGAAAGAAAAACAAGGAAGAGGAAGGGGTGCTAGGGCAAGGATTTCTTCCCAATTTTTCCAGAGTTCTGAACAATTCGAGGTAAGGGGGGAGAACGGGTTCATATTTGGTGATTAAATCGTATAAGGGTAGTGGGGAGTCCGTAACCCCGTAGGATTTTGTCCGATTTTGTGTTGTTGTATGATTTTGGTGTCTATATGTGAATCCATGATGAAATTCGTGTGGTTGAATTGCTGAATCGATGTTGTATGGATGTTGTTGCTGTTGTTTGAACATGATTGTTGTAGATCTTAATTTTGGTACAGGTTAGGGAGGTGAAATTAATTCTAAAAACCTGTAGATTGTGATTAGTAATCATAAGAATAAGAGATAAGATGAACCTGAGTACCTAAAATCAATGTAGAACAAGTTTTAGGACTGTTTTGGAGTAGAAACTAGTGAAATTCATAGCAAAACATAGTCTGGTGTGGAGAATTGGATTTTTCGTAATAGATCTGGCCATACGCGTACCAGGTAAGGTGATACGCGTATGGGAGGGCTAATACGCAGCAATACGCGTATGACGGCTAGGCATTACGCGTAATAGGAGGGCCGTACGCGTAATGGGTTGGAATTTGGGAAATTCAGTAGCAAAACGTCTCTGTCCGTATGCGTACGGCATAAGGCATATGCGTAAGGATTTGGGCATTGTGAGGCGATACGCGTATAAAGAGGGGTATTATGCGTACGAGTTGGGCGAGCGAGCTGGCAATACGCGTATGGCACGGGGCAATACGCGTATTGTCATAACCCAAATTTTGACCACTTATATTTCCCATCATTGTGCAAATCATCATCACAATATGGATGAACCATCATGCCTCACCAAATGCCTCAAGGGTTGCTGAGCATCCACTACAGTCAAACTTAGGGTTTCAAGCCCTCTCAGAGTCCTTAGACAAAGGATCAATCAAGGAATGACATGATCTTCAACTTGTCTAAACCTCTCAAACATACACAATGGATCAAGAGGACTCCCAATTCAAGGATTAAGCACAAGGTTGCTCCCTTCTAGGTGGATCAAGCTTCAAGATCGCCAGTGTCACCAAATTAGGGTTTTGGTCGACCAGGGCCTCCTGATGAAAAATTTCATCTGGGCACAAGCCAAAGATCCAAAAAAAAACCTAATATACTCCATGGGACCTCATGGACCCAACCACCAAGTCAATTTGACCTCAGGGGATGCATACATCAAAAATCAGGAATTAGGGTTTCTTGACCTAATTCACCCCTAAGTTGACTTTTGGGACAAATCATGAACCAAGACCTCAAGAGAGAGTTTGAGGGTCTCTAATGAACTATATTGATCCATTTGGAACAATGGATTAATCCAAGAAGCTTGAGCAACAAGTCTCAATTTCATCTGCACCACCACTAGGGTTTCGCGAGGAAAGTCAACTGTAACTTTGACTTTTGACCTGGACATGCTCCCAAACCCTAGGACATGCCTCAATATACCCTATGACACCCATGGAACATGTTCATCAAGTTTGATTTAGGTCAAGGACATGATTTCATGAAGAATTGCACAGTTTGGAATTCATCTGATAAAAATTCAACTGTGCACAAAAGTCAACTTTGACTTTTTGAGATTTTTCACCAAAATGGATTTTTAACCCTAAAATGATGTTAATGTATGATTTGAATCATCATTCATCAAGAAAAACCAAAGAAAGTTGGATAACTTGTAAAAGGGGTAACCATAAAACTTAGAAATTTTTCTAAGTTATGGAAAAAGTACCACTAATACACTAACATTGGAGGGTCATAACTCCTAAACCACATGGCCATTTTTTCTCATCCCAAGAGGGATTTGTAGCCCTCACTACCCTCTACAAAAACTTCAACTAGACCTAAGTCCAATTCATTAAGGATTTTGAGTTATGGAGTGAGCAAAATCAAGAAATCACACTTTGTTCCAACACTTAGTGAAAATTTCACTAAGTCAGATTTTGCTTCACTTTTTGCCAAATGTAGAAGGATTTTTCACTTGGAATCAAAAGAGATCAAAACCAAACTTGTTCAAACAGTTGTTATACCATGTAAGGGCTTTCCAAAATGGCCAAGAGCATTGCCAAATTCAACTTACACCATGAGATATGAGATTGTCAAGTTGCCTTGCTGAAATCTGTCAAAGGCAAGGCAGAATTTGCAACTTTGCTCGATTTGCCAAAATCAGCCAAATCCAATTGCTCCTATCCACTTGGACACCTCAGAGGATTAAATCTAAAGGGGACAATCACTGAGCCAAGTCTCCAAAGTCCATGGAACAAGAAATAGCATGTTGAACCTAGAATGGCCAAAATAGGGAGAAGACTTCAAATTTGGATTGGAGCATTTAATGGAAGCATCAAGGTGGCATGGACTGAGCCATTCTCATATGAAATCAGTCAAGACTTATCCAAGACCAAGGGAACCAAAGCTCTGTGCCCTAACCTCTAGTCAATGGCTAGAGGAGACTTGAAATTCCATTGGACAACATTGGCCAAACCTACTTACCAGCTGCCATTCACTATTCCTTGCAAAACAAACTTGCTCTACTATAAATTGAGCTCAATTGTGATCAGTTTGAGTACACCAAAGCCATCTAACAGATGCTTTCCTCAAAATCTCTTTCTCTTGGCAAAAATGCCTTTCTTAGCATGGTAGCTATCGGGTTTTGAGTTTGAGAGCAATTCCAATCAAACCAATCACTCACACACCTCATATACATCACATATGAGCTGATCAAACACTTAGATCACTTCTGAAACACCAATTTCACAAAATCACCAGCTGGTTGCTCAAATTTTCAATCAAGTTGCAGCTGGGGTACCACAAATTGATCCAGCCAATTTCAATCAAGTCCAACCATTCAAACACACTCCATAGGGTGTAGGGAAGCTGTTCAGATCATCACCACTCATCTGTAACACCTCCAAATCAAAAATCACATTGCACTTGCTGTCACGGCTTGGAGGTAAGCACATACTTGGTCATCTCTCAATCCATGCATATTTCCTCGCACAATAATTTGGCCATATGTTCATAATCATGCATGGAATGTTTTCCCTCAATTAATTGCATTGTTTGAATCGTGTATAAAAAATCCTAGCCTTCATGCAAAAATTAGGGTTCTTGAGGTTTCTTCATGATTTCATGTTTTATGTTTAATTTAAATGAAATTAAGTGTTATAAACATGATCGTGAGGTTGAGACGAGAATAATGATATGTGGATTGTATGATATGATTACGTATTCAGTGAGATTGGATGAAAAACGCAAATCAGCCAAACCCAGAAAAACGCGCGTGTTCTTGCTTGTGTTCTTGGCGCCTTTTTCACAAATTCAAATATTTGAATTTTGTGATTTTGTTTAATTGATTCAAAAATTAATTTCTCTCTGAGTTTTAATGATTTTGAGTTGATTCTTTTTTTAATAATTCACAAAAATGTTAAAATATTTTATTTTATCAAAAAATCCCAAAAATATTATTTATTTCATATAATTGATATTTTTGCAAAGAATTAATATTTTAATTGTTTTTGACATTTTAAATATTTTTTCTACATTGATTTTGCAACTTTTAATGCTTTCTAATTATTTTGTAGGTCAATACTTAATTTTTGAAGCATTAATCAAAAATCACAATTTGTTTTTCACTTGTTAAACAATTTTGATCATTTTAATTGAATTTTTATTCAATTAAATACATTTTGAAATCAAATTAGGGTTTTTGGATTAATTCAACCCTCATAAATCATTTTCAAAACTTTATGGGCCTCTAATAGAGTGTAAGACCCAATCCTTTCTTGACTAAATCATTTTGGGCCTCATTGTATTGTATAAGTCCCGATACCGTCAAAAACAAACGGCGCGATCGTCGCCCTTTTAAAAATAACCTTTTGGGCCTCTCCTTGAGCCATAAGACCCATTCAAAACTCTTTGGGTCTCTAATAGAGTGTAAGACCCAACCCCTTTTTGAAAACCAAATTATCTTGGGCCTCAGTCATTGTATAAGACCCAATGCGTTTTCAAAATCTCTGCGCGATCGCCATTTCAAACGAAAAAAAATCAATTGGGCCTACCCTCGTGTTATAAGCCCCACTTTTTTTCTTTAAAAACTTTTTGGGCCTCTTGAGAGAGTGTAAGACCCAACCCCCTTTGTACAAAAAACATTTTGGGCCACAGTCACTTGTATAAGTCCCTCTGTACAAATTCAAACAGTGCGCTCACTGATAAAACCGCTCACTGATAAAACCCTGGGCCTCTCCTTGAGCTGTAAGCCCCAAATCTTTCTTTTTCGAAGCACTTTCTCCTTTGATTTTGTATATACTGTTGTTTCCAATCTTTCTTTGTTGAACAACTAACCAAACAGCATGGAAGCTCTACAACCGAGTAAGTGGTTATTGCTTTCATTTACCGCTTTCATATACATATAACTGTATTGTGGGGCTGTTTCACTGTAAGTCTTCTTTCATAAACTCATATCAACTGTGTAATAATAGTATATATATTTAGAGTTTCCCCGGCAACTACGTCTAGAACTAGGTGACGCCGTTTCGTTTATTCATAGAAATAGACAGCTAGATCCCAAATAGGATCACCAGATACAGTCTTCTCTTCGCCTGTCCTCATTAGGAACTGTCAAGAAATTCTATCCCCCCAGAGATGAATTATTCTCGGTGAAACTTCTCTTGAATTTCTTCAAACCTCAGAACTGTTCACTAAATTAATTATTCTCGGTGAAAATTTTCTTTGGTTTGGGACCCACGGGCTTCCTAAAAGCATCGGCCTCCTCTTGGGCATCGTACAAGGAACCATAGGCTTCCTAAAAGCAACCCCGCCTCCTCTTGGGCTTCGTACAAGGACCCTACGGCTTCTTAGAAGTATTCACAGCCTCCTCTTAGGCTTCGTATAATGATCTCTTCCTCCGGGAATGATAGCCTCCTCTTGGGCTTAGTACAAGGACCCGTCGGCTTCTTAAAAGATTCCAGCCTCCTCTTGGGCTTCGTACAAATTGTCCCGACGACCTCCTAAAGGTATAGGAACAGAACCTAGTCATCCTCATAGAACAGTCCTTTCAAAGAGTCTACTACTGTTTCTCAAAACATGGTACAAAAGGTAAAACTCTAAACTCGGACAGTCTAACTTCCTTGAGTCTCAAAGAGATTCTCAAGCACCCTTCAAAAATAGGAAGGAAACCCGCAGACTCGGACAGTTTTAATACCCTTCGGATTTTCCGCTTCCTTAAAGAACAGGAAAAACCCGGATCCTTGAATCGAATCCCTGAGTACAGTGTTGCTCATATAAGAACTGATTTTCTCTCTAAAATCAGTATATTGGACCTGTCACTCAACTGAAACAGTTACCCTAGCCTCCTCTTGGGCTTTGTACAAATGATTCTCCCCAGCGAAGTCAAACAACGTTTAGCCTCTCTCTCGGGCTTTGTACGAGACACATAAGAGACTCCATCATTGAGTCAATCACCCTTTCGCCTCCATCTCGGGCTTTATACGAGATACAAAAAGGTTCTTATTAAGCCAAACAAACAACAACCTCCATCTCGGGCTTCATACGAGGTACCAAAAGACTTCATCGTCGGGTCAAAACCTTTTAGCCTCTCTCTCGGGCTTTGTACGAGACACATATTAGCCTCCTCTTAGGCTTTGTATAAGAAAACCACTGGTTGATCCAATCAACCTTTTAGCATCAAAGTTGTGCCTCGTTCACAGTACACAAACATCAACAACTCCTTCCCCTTCATCTAATCGCTGTAAGCGGCAAGCCTCTGGATCATCTACATCCACGCCACTGTCCCTCTTTTAGCATGAGAAATTCCTAAGGAAAGATAGCATTGCTCTACACTGAGTTAAAGTCTTCTCCTTTAGGTTAAAATCCCCTTTAAAGGAAATTATGGCATTGCTAGGATTCACATATCCCGGTTAAAGTAATTCTCCTTTATAAACAGTTGTGACATACAAACCCCCCTTTAGAGTTGACAAATTCTCTCTAAAGCCGAGGTCTTTCAGCTTCGCGTCTTGGGCTTTGAACAAGACACAAATAGGTCTTTCAGCTTCACGTCTTGGGCTTTGAACAAGATACAAACTACCTTTCGCTTCACGTCTTGGGCTTTGAACAAGACACCAAAAACCCATTTCCTCCCATAGAATAGGAGGAACTACGAACGCTCTGATTTCCCTGTTTCGGTAAACGGGAATACGTAGGCATAAGATTGAAAGAAAAATCTTAGCGAGCACACTAAACAAAAAAACCAAATCCCATATCTCCATCAATCAAAAGCAGTAATTAAAAAAAAAAACACCAGTCCTAACATCCTAATCCTTGTTCCCCGTCAGAAACCTTCTGCCCAGGTAAAAAGAAAGAAAACCAGTATTGGCGAAAATACAAATAACCAGTACAAAGGCCCCCCCACATTGATAGCATTCGTAACCTAACAGACCGCTGTTTAAACTCAGTATGCAAAGCAGGGTTAATTGGAGACATCTATTTCCTTTCCTTATTCAGCTCACAATAGGATAAAAAATGAATCGACCTGTAGTCAAAGCTCAAACTGCAGAGAGCGACCAGCGCTTAAGAACCGCGTCCAAAATCGCTCGCTACACGTATGGCCAGCGAGTGTGCAGAATTTCACCGTTCCGCGATTTCTTTCCCGCTTTCGCGTCGGATTCGATTTCTCTTGGTTTGAGAGGTTGGGATTGGGAGTCAGATGCTGAGTAATACACAGTTGGTGATGAAACTAATTAATTTTATAATTTTTAGGAATTAATTAGTGTTTGGTGAATTATGGTGACTTGTGAGGGTTCAATGATTATGGTGTAAGTGGGATCGATTAGGTGTCTCATGTGTGATCAGGAGGATCGTAACTATGTATGTCTATTATTATACATGTGTGCTATATGTATGTTTGTTGTGATCAGGAGGATCGTGAATTTGTTTATCATTTGATATACATGTGTGTTATATGTATGTTTGTTGTGATCAGGAGGATCGTGAATTTGTTTATCATTGGTTATATATGTGTGTTATGTGTACGTTTGTTGTGATCAGGAGGATCGTGAATTGTTTATCATTTGATATACATGTGTGTTATATGTATGATGTGACCAGGAGGATCGTGTGCAAGTATTTACGCTTGTATACATGTTTTGTTGTGCATAGTTGAGTCTTGCATATTCATGGTGATTGGTGGGATGAATCATTGCTCAGGAGGAGTGTATGTGATTCATCCGTACTCCTATATGGAGAATGATGGGGGATAGATCATTTCCAAGTAGAGGTGTATGTGATCTATCTGGGGTTCGATTGAATGAACCAATGAGTCGGTACCGCATGCATGGTGTCGTGTTGCATTACATTATCATATGTTGATTGTTGGTGATTGAATATGACAGTAGGTCGTGATTATATGTTGTTGTTTTTGGTGTGAGATACTACCTCCTTATATGTATTATTCACCTTTTTATATTGAATGTAGTTCTCACCCCTCTGTTGTTGTTGTGTCTGTGCTTCTTTGAAAGTACAGATATTCAGGTGACAGGTTAGTGCTTGGAGCTTGTGTAGCTTGTTCGAGTTTAGAGAGTCGCTCTGATACGTAAAACGGGATTGGGGGTTTTTACCATTTGTTTTGTGTTGTATACTTGTTACGTATCTTTCAATTGATGAATATTATGGTGGACCACGATTATGTGGAGTTTTGGTGTTATAGGCAGATGGCCGTAAATCGAATAATTGAATAAATTTTCCGCTGTTTGATTTTATTAAAATAAAAGGAGATTTGTTTCGTTGATTTTAAAATGTGGCATCCTACTTTGGTGTGGAAACTCTGATTTATTTCATATATTTTGTTTATTTTGAAAAATGGGAAAGTGGAGTGTTACATCGGCATCTGAGTTGGTTGAGTTGAAGAAGCAGTTGAATGAGTTGTTAGAAAAGAGGTTTGTGAGGCCAAGTGTATCGCCTTGGGGTGCTCCAGTTTTGTTGGTGAAAAAGAAAGATGGAAGTATGCGATTGTGTATTGATTATCGCCAGCTGAATAAGGTGACAATTAAGAATAAGTATCCTCTTCCGAGAATTGATGATTTGATGGACCAGTTGGTAGGTGCGTGTGTATTTAGTAAGATTGATTTGAGGTCGAGTTATCATCAGATTAGAGTGAAAGAGGAAGATATTCAGAAGACGGCTTTTAGGACACGATACGGTCATTACGAATATTCTGTGATGCCGTTCGGGGTTTCTAATGCGCCGGGTGTGTTTATGGAGTATATGAATCGTATTTTCCGTGAGCATTTGGATCGATTTATTGTTGTGTTTATTTATGACATCTTGATTTATTCTAAGTCCCGAGAGGAACATGCGGAGCATTTGCGAATTGTGTTGCAAATTTTGAAGGAAAGGAGACTTTTTGCCAAGTTGTCCAAGTGTGAGTTCTGGTTGTCATAAGTGAGTTTTCTTGGGCATGTGATTTCAGGTAATGGTATTGCTGTGGATCTATCTAAAGTAGATGCAGTTCTACAATGGGAGGCTCCTAGATCTGTTACTGAAATTAGAAGCTTTTTGGGTTTAGCTGGTTATTATCGAAGATTCATTGAAGGCTTTTCCAAGTTAGCACTTCCTTTGACCCAGCTGACTTATAAAGGTAAAGCATTCATTTGGGATATTCAGTGTGAGGAAAGTTTTAGTGAGCTGAAGAAAAGATTGACTACAGCTCCGATTTTGGTCTTACCGAATCCTACTGAACCGTTTGTGGTGTATTTTGACGCGTCTTTGATTGGTTTAGGTGGAGTGTTAATGCAAGAAGGTAAGGTTGTAGCTTATGCTTCGAGGCAATTGAGGATTCATGAGAAGAATTACCCTACTCATTGTCGCTCCCAGGATTTTCATCCAGGTACAAACGCGAAAGTGGCGCGAAAAACAGAGTCACCAGCAATGTATATTTATCCCAAGAGAGGGAATGGAAACACCGCATAAACCTGAGGAAAAGGGAAAGGAATGGTCATCGCAACCATAACCTAGGTTCGGGAGTTGGTTACACGAGGGGAAGGTACTAGCACTCCACACGTCCATCGTACTCGATGGGATCCATGCTTGTTGTCTATTCTAAGGGTGAGTTATCCCAACATCTATGGCTGTACTAAAACGGGGGAGGGGAAAACAAAGACAGACTCGGTAGGACGTCGTCGTCCTAGGCCTATGTACCCCCTTTGTGCAATGGGGAATTCAGAGTCAACGTAGTTCGGACCAAGTTCTTTTTGTGTTTTTTATGAGCGACGTTAAGTTCGCGTCCGACAGTTAGGGTCGATGCCTGTTTGCGACACAGACGGAAAGTAATGTGCCCCTTTTGAAAATAGCCTTTAGTTTGACAATCCCGAAGGACAAAAAGGTTTGAAGTTTGTTTGTATTTTTTAAGACAAAAGTGACTTGGGTTAGTTCATCACTCAACTTGAACCAAAGTCTATGACACGGGAACGAATGCGTCGCATGGTCGTCCCCAATGGGACGTATGCTCAATACTCTAGAAGAGAGAAGGGGGACCCCTCAATCTTCATTTCCTATGTTTAAGCCTTGTGTGCAAGGCAAGTTGACCTTATTAAGTATCTTAGAGATGTTATGAGATGAGAAGAGGGACTCAAAAGAAATGAAAAAACACTAAGGGGGAAATCTATCCTAATGTTATCATGCAAAGATGGCCCTAAGGGGAGGTTTGGAGGGAGACTATCCTATGGAATTTAGTCCTAATGTTATCATGTAAAGGATCGAAAGCCTAATGTCTCTCCTACCTCCAACTTAATCAGAAATTAAGTGGAGCTAGGAATCCTAAGGGGATCATGTGAACAAGCACAAGTAAGCATTAACCAATTCAATCACATACAAAATGAAATCCAAAACTTAAGGCAAAGAAATGAGAAGGAGAGAATGAGGGTGAACATGGATAACTATCCACACCCTTAAATAACTTACCTCAGCCTCTGCATAAAAGGTTAGTACAAAACAGACATAAGTAACTATAAGACAAATGAAACCCAAGTAAGTCACAAACCAAAGAGAAATGGTAATAAACCAAATGAAACTCATCCAAGTCAGAATGTGGATGACCTAAACATGTGCCTAAACATGCTATGCAAATGTCACATGAGACATGCAAACAGATATCCAAGCATCGAACATCAATAGAAGAAGAAGGAAGCATATAAGTGAAACATGTTCAAGTATGCAAGATGAAACATGAATGACATATGATATGAATGCAAAGCTCCAAAGTCAGAAACATACATCAAATGAAATGCAAATGAATGATATGGCATGGCATACGTAAACCAAACATAAATCATGAAGAGACACAGGTGAGAAGAAGTGAGAAAATAAGTCAAAAAGAGGCATGTAAATCAAACATTGAACATGGGCACACAATATGCAACAAACTCACACCAATGACCTATGATTGCAAAAAAATGACCTATAATGATTCAAACATGGTTTATGAAGTCAAATAAGCAACCCCACACAATGGCACAAGTGCCTTCTCAAACAAGTAATCAAACATGATCAAAGATGTGCATAAAAGAAGACCTCAAACAAAGAGCAACCAAACAATTAGCAAAACACCTTCTAAAATTACCAGATTAAAAATAAACACGCCTCAACCAGGGGTAAACATCATGTTAAAAACTCATGCAAAAATTCACAAGATAAGTCACTCAAACAATCATGCAAAGATCAAGTAGGAAACATGGTTCAATATGCAAAATAAAGGGGCTAAAATGCAATATGAAATGATTTTAAAAATATGAGAAAAATGTTTTAATGAACTTCAATATGTTGGTGAAACAATGCAAAAAGAATGGACTCAAAATGTTTTACGTTCTATGAGAAATAAATTCCACAATGCAAAGTGTGCACAATAAGAACAATTCAAAAAGAAACTACCCAAATAATTAATTCAGAAGTTAAAAATAAAATAAAATAAGAAAATAAAATTTGGAAAATCTTATAAAACTCTAAACATGATTCATTCTTTTTTTAATGATTTTTTAATACACAAAACTATTTTTAGAAAACAAAAATGAAATGCAATAATTAAATAAAGTAAAATAGAAAATAAAACAAGTGGGGGGTGTAAACAGCAACCACAACACGTTGGAAAATAAACCTGGGCCCAAAGGAGGGGTGCAATTATCAAGCCCAAACCAAAAACCCATCAGCGAAATAAAAATAAAAATACAATGATCCAGTCAACTGATTGACTTAACACTCACCATTGGATCAATCTGACGCTTCATATTAAGTCAACAAAACAACGTGTACTCATGATGAGAGGCCAGGATTCACAGCACACAATAATAATGATGCACATTCACACACAAAAGTATTCAGAAATTAAACAATGCACGTGATAAGGCACATGTGGATTTAATGCGTTGGCACAACAATGACCCTCAGATTCAATCAACGCATAAGATCAATCAATCAAAAGTGTGATGAGTGGGTCAGATTGGATGTACATGGTAGTTGTCATAGAGCGTCACACACACAAACCATAAAATAAGAACATATTTTAAATGATGTGGAGTGCTGTGGACCATTGGATCTGGCTGATGGACGGTGGGATTTCATCTTCCACCTTGGAAACCCTAGCCTCGCCGGAACTCAAACCAGACGCCTGAGCCCTAGCTCCGGTCGTCCCTTCCGGCCACCTGTAACTAAAAAAAAACCCAGAAAATGCAAACGAGTATACCTTTATGACCAGAATTCAATGAGGATCATGAATATCACATTAAAAATCACAAACAACCAACACATAAGGAGAATCGAATGAAACAAGTTAGGGTTCAAAACTTTCAAACTCACAATATGCACATAATACACGTCCAATCTCAAAATAAAACATACCAGAATTATCAGTGAATATCATATATCATTATACACACCAAAAAATTGAGTTCTAAGATCATAAAAAATGCACTAACTTGAGATCACGCAATCCGTACCCTTGTTGTTAGCTTCAAATGATGGGAGCTTTGTGTTCTATGGATCCCCAGGACTCAAAATGTGAAAGAAGTTTTTGAAAAACTCTTGTGAGTGAGGAGATTCGAAGGAGAGAAGGATTAGGGTTAAAACTTGAAATCTGATCAAAACAACGTGCCTCCTCCCCAATGAGTGTATTAGTAAGCTTATATATTCTAGGTTATTCCACTGAATATCATTTAGGTCTTATTAATTCCTTGATTAATGAGTTTTGGGTGATTTTGGAAATTTGCATAATGGGTTATACACCCCCCCCATGCGTATACACCCAAGCATTGTATGATGAATCATTCATTTATCAATTGCTAATCACACCTGAATTGGATTTGGGCTTTGAAATATCTTGATTTGTGAGCTTTGATGCATCTTGCCATTTTGCATAATGTGAAATAAGTGATGAATAAGTCATGGATCCACTTGATTCCAAGTCCAAAGATGATTCCCATGAGGTGTACTTGGATGTTAGAATATGACTCGAAGCAATAGAATCAATTATAGGTCTATATGTCCCAAAATGCAAAAGGTGTTAGAATGGAACCATGAGAAAACCCTAAAAACCACCTTGCCTTCTTTTGATCATAACATGAGTTTCACAAATGATATGGAGACCTGTCATACCCCAAATTTTGACCACCTATATTTCCCATTATTGTGCAAATCATCATCACAATATGGATGAACCATCATGCCTCACCAAATGCCTCAAGGGTTGCTGAGCATCCACTACAATCAAACTTAGGGTTTCAAGCCCTCTCAGAGTCCTTAGACAAAGGATCAATCAAGGAATGACATGATCTTCAACTTGTCTAAACCTCTCAAACATACACAAAGGATCAAAAAGGACTCCCACTTCAAGGATTAAGCACAAGGTTGCTCCCTTTTAGGTGGATCAAGTCTCAAGATCGGCAGTGTCACCAAATTAGGGTTTTGGTCGACCAGGGCCTCCAGATGAAAAATTTCATCTGGACACAAGACAAAGATCCAAAACATAACCTAATATACTCCATGGAACCTCATGGACCCAAGCATCAAGTCAATTTGACCTCAGGGGATACATTCATCAAAAATCAGGAATTAGGGTTTCTTGACCTAATTCACCCCTAAGTTGACTTTTGGGACAAATCATGAACCAAGACCTCAAGAGAGAGTTTGAGGGTCTCTAATGAACTATATTGATCCATTTGGAACAATGGATTAATCTAAGAAGCTTGAGCAACAAGTCTCATTTTTCACCTGCACCACAATTAGGGTTTCGCGAGGAAAGTCAACTGTAACTTTGACTTTTGACCTGGACATGCTCCCAAACCCTAGGACATGCCTCAATATACCCTATGACACCCATGGAACATGTTCATCAAGTTTGATTTAGGTCAAGGACATGATTTCCTGAAGAATTGCACAGTTGAGAATTCATGTGATAAAAAGTCAACTGTACACAAAAGTCAACTTTGACTTTTTGAGATTTTTCACCAAAATGGATTTTTAACCCTAAAATGATGTTAATGTATGATTTGAATCATCATTCATCAAGAAAAACCAAAGAAAGTTGGATAACTTGTAAAAGGGGTAACCATAAAACTTAGAAATTTTTCTAAGTTATGGAAAAAGTACCACTAATACACTAACTTTGGAGGGTCATAACTCCTAAACCACATGGCCATTTTTTCTCATCCAAAGATGGATTTGTAGCCCTCATCACCCTCTACAAAAACTTCAACTAGACCTAAGTCCAATTCATTAAGGATTTTGAGTTATGGAGTGAGCAAAATCAAGAAATCACACTTTGTTCCAACACTTAGTGAAAATTTTACTAAGTCAGATTTTGCTTCACTTTTTGCCAAATGTAGAAGGATTTTTCACTTGGGATCAAAAGAGATCAAAACCAAACTTGTTCAAACAGTTGTTATACCGTGTAAGGGCTTTCCAAAATGGCCAAGAACATTGCCAAATTCAACTTACCCCATGAGATATGAGATTGTCAAGTGGCCTTGCTGAAATCTGTCAAAGGCAAGACAGATTTTGCATTTTGGCTCGATTTGCCAAAATCAGCCAAATTCAAATGCTCCTATCCACTTGGACACATCTGAGGAATGAATCCAAAGGGGACAATCACTGAGCCAAGTCTCCAAAGTCCATGGAACAAGAAATAGCATGTTGTACCTAGAATGGCCAAAATAGGGACAAGACTTCAAATTTGGATTGGAGCATTCAATGGAAGCATCAAGGTGGCATGGACTGAGCCATTCTCATCTGAAATTAGTCAAGACTTATCCAAGACCAAGGGAACCAAAGCTCTGTGCCCTAACCTCTAGTCAATGGCTAGAGGAGACTTGAAATTCCATTGGACAACATTGGCCAAACCTACTTACCAGCTGCCATTCACTATTCCTTGCAAAACAAACTTGCTCTACTATAAATAGAGCTCAATTGTGATCAGTTTGAGTACACCAAAGCCATCTAACAGATGCTTTCCTCAAAATCTCTTTCTCTTGGCAAAAATGCCTTTCTTAGCAAGGTAGCTATCGGGTTTTGAGCTTGAGAGAAATTCCAATCAAACCAATCACTCACACACCTCATACACATCACATATGAGCTAATCAAACACTTAGATCACTTCTGAAACACCAATTTCACAAAATCACCAGCTGGTTGCTCAAAGTTTCAATCAAGTTGCAGCTGGGGTACCACAAATTGATCCAGCCAATTTCAAACAAGTCCAACCATTGAAACACACTCCATAGGGTGTAGGGAAGCTGTTCAGATCATCACCACTCATCTGTAACACCTCCAAATCAAAAATCACATTGCACTTGCTGTCACGGCTTGGAGGTAAGCACATACTCGGTCATCTCTCAATCCATGCATATTTCCTCGTACAATAATTTGGCCATATGTTCATAATCATGCATGGAATGTTTTCCCTCAATTAATTGCATTGTTTGAATCGTGTATCAAAAATCCTAGCCTTCATGCAAAAATTAGGGTTCTTGAGGTTTCTTCGTGATTTCATGTTTTATGTTTAATTTAAATGAAATTAAGTGTTATAAACATGATCGTGAGGTTGAGACGAGCATAATGATATGTGGATTGCATGATATAATTACGTATTCAGTGAGATTGGATGGAAAACGCAAATCAGCCAAACCTAGAAAAACGCGCGTGTTCTTGCTTGTGTTCTTGGCGCCTTTTTCACAAATTCAAATATTTGAATTTTGTGATTTTGTTTAATTGATTCAAAAATTAATTTCTCTCTGAGTTTTAATGATTTTGAGTTGATTCTTTTTTTAATAATTCAAAAAAATGTTAAAATATTTTATTTTATCAAAAAATCCCAAAAATATTATTTATTTCATATAATTGATATTTTTGCAAAGAATTAATATTTTAATTGTTTTTGACATTTTAAATATTTTTTCCACATTGATTTTGCAACTTTTAATGCTTTCTAATTATTTTGTAGGTCAATACTTAGTTTTTGAAGCATTAATCCAAGATCACAATTTGTTTTTCACATGTTAAACAATTTCGATCATTTTAATTGAATTTTTATTCCATTAAATACATTTTTGAAAACAAATTAGGTTTTTTGGATTAATTCAACCCTCATAAATCATTTTCAAAACACTTTGGGCCTCTAATAGAGTGTAAGACCCAATCCTTTCTTGACCAAAACATTTTGGGCCTCATTGTATTGTATAAGTCCCGATACCGTAAAAAACAAACGGCGCGATCGTCGCCCTTTTTAAAAAAAAACCTTTTGGGCCTCTCCTTGAGCTATAAGACCCATTCAAAACTTTTTGGGCCTCTAATAGAGTGTAAGACCCAACCCCTTTTGAAAACCAAATTATCTTGGGCCTCAGTCATTGTATAAGACCCACTGCGTTTTCAAAATCTCGGCGCGATCGCCGTTTCAAACGAAAAAATCAATTGGGCATACCCTCGTGTTATAAGCCCCACTCTTTTTCTTTAAAACTTTTTGGGCCTCTTGAGAGAGTGTAAGACCCAACCCCCTTTGTACAGAAAACATTTTGGGCCACAGTCACTTGTATAAGTCCCTCTGTACAAATTCAAACAGTGCGCTCACTGATAAAACCCTGGGCCTCTCCTTGAGCTGTAAGCCCCAAATCTTTCTTTTTCAAAGCACTTTCTCCTTTGATTTTGTATATACTGTTGTTTCCAATCTTTCTTTGTTGAACAACTAACCAAACAGCATGGAAGCTCTACAACCGAGTAAGTGGTTATTGCTTTCATTTACCGCTTTCATATACATATAACTATATTGTGGGGCTGTTTCACTGTAAGTCTTCTTTCATAAACTCATATCAACTGTTTAATAATAGTATAGATATTTCGAGTTTCCCCGACAACTACGTCTAGAACTAGGTGACGCCGTTTCGTTTATTCATAGAAATAGACAACTAGATTCCAAATAGGATCACCAGATACAGTCTTCTCTTCGGCTGTCCTCATTAGGAACTGTAAAGAAATTCTATCCCCCAGAGATGAATTATTCTCGGTGAAACTTATCTTGAATTTCTTCAAACCTCAGAACTGTTCACTAAATGAATTATTCTCGGTGAAACTTTTCTTGAACTTTTCTTTGGTTTGGGACCCACAGGCTTCCTAAAAGCATCGGCCTCCTCTTGGGCATCGTACAAGGACCCACAGGCTTCCTAAAAGCAACCCCGCCTCCTCTTTGGCTTAGTACAAGGACCCTACGGCTTCTTAGAAGTATTCACAGCCTCCTCTTAGGCTTCGTATAATGATCTCTTCCTCCGGGAATGATAGCCTCCTCTTGGGCTTAGTACATGGACCCGTCGGCTGCTTAAAAGATTCCAGCCTCCTCTTGGGCTTCGTACAAATTGTCCCGACGACCTCCTAAAGGTATAGGAACAGAACTTAGTCATCCTCATAGAACAGTCATTTCATAGAGTCTACTACTGTTTCTCAAAGCATGGTACAAAAGATAAAACTCTAGACTCGGACAGTCTAACTTCCTTGAGTCTCAAAGACATTCTCAAGCACCCTTCAAAAATAGGAAGGAAACCCACAGACTCGGACAGTCTCAATACCCTTCGGATTTCCCGCTTCCTTAAAGAACAGGAAAAACCCGGATCCTTGAATCGAATCCCTGAGTACAGTGTTGCTCATATAAGAACTGATTTTCTCTTTAAAATCAGTATATTAGACCTGTCACTCAACTGAAACAGTTACCCTAGCCTCCTCTTGGGCTTTGTACAAATGATTCTCCCCAGCGGAGTCAAACAACGTTTAGCCTCTCTCTCGGGCTTTGTACGAGACACATAAGAGACTCCCTCATTGAGTCAATCACCCTTTTGCCTCCATCTCGGGCTTTATACAAGATACAAAAAGGTTCTTATTGAGCCAAACAAACAACAGCCTCCATCTCGGGCTTTATACGAGATACCAAAAGACTTCATCGTCAAGTCAAAAACCTTTTAGCCTCTCTCTCGGGCTTTGTACGAGACACATATTAGCCTCCTCTTAGGCTTTGTATAAGAAAACCACTGGTTGATCCCATCAACCTTTTAGCATCAAAGCTGTGCCTCGTTCACAGTACACAAACATCAACAACTCCTTCCCCTTCATCTAATCGCTGTAAGCGGCAAGCCTCTGGATTATCTACATCCACGCCACTGTCCCTCTTTTAGCATGAGAAATTCCTAAGGAAAGATAGCATTGCTCTACACTGAGTTAAAGTCTTCTCCTTCAGGTTAAAATCCCCTTTAAAGGAAATTATGGCATTGCTAGGATTCACATATCCCGGTTAAAGTAATTCTCCTTTATAAACAGTTGTGACATACAAACCCCCCTTTAGAGTTGACAAATTCTCTCTAAAGCCGAGGTCTTTCAGCTTCACGTCTTGGGCTTTGAACAAGACACAAATAGACTTTTCAGCTTCACATCTTGGGCTTTGAACAAGATACCAAACAACCTTTCGCTTCACGTCTTGGGCTTTGAACAAGACACCAAAAACCCATTTCCTCCCATAGAATAGGAGGAACTACGAACGCTCTGATTTCCCTGTTTCGGTAAACGGGAATACGTAGGCATAAGATTGAAAGAAAGATCTTAGCGAGCACAATCAACAAAAAAACCAAATCCCATATCTCCATCAATCAAAAACAGTAATTCAAAAAACACCAGTCCTAACATCCTAATCCTTGTTCCTCGTCAGAAACCTTATGCCCAGGTAAAAAGAAAGAAAACCAGTATTGGCGAAAATACAAATAACCAGTACAAAGGCCCACCCACATTGATAGCATTCGTAACCTAACAGACCGCTGTTTAAACTCAGTATGCAAAGCAGGGTTAATTGGAGACATCTATTTCCCTTCCTTATTCAGCTCAGAATAGGATAAAAAATGAATCGACCTGTAGTTTTAAGCTCAAACCGCAGAGAGCGACCAACGCTTAAGAACCGCGTCCAAAATCGCTCACTACAGAAAAATGGCGCCCACCGTGGGCCTTTCAAAGTTAGATCTAGGCACGGTCTTCCTTCTCTTCACTTATGTGAAAGCCACAGATTGGGGCTTCCGCCGGGGAACCCATTTTCTGTCAGGAACTTAGGATTCATAGCTTTTAAAGGTCTAGGATGTTTTAGGACAAATATATATACTGCTTTTCCTAATTGCTATACATGTTTATTTTTCTGCTAATGGGAATGCGGGTGATGCCGTATGTGGAAAGAATGAGTATACACTTAAGATAAGTGATGGCGACGGGGTCGACCATCAACCTCAGTGGAGGCTGACCAACGCAACCCATTCACTCTTCTAGCCAATGGGCCGGTTGTTAAGACTGAGAAGCTGAGGAGCCAAACCCTTTCGTAGTGCGGAAACTATCGGAAATAGTTGTTTCGCGATACTACCATCATTTGAGGCTGGTGATCTATTCTCGGTGAATGGCACTTACTCTAAGATTGCTTTACAACTCGCTGGCGATCCGCTTGTTGTTTTGCTTTCCTGGGAGGAGCTGATGATAATGAGTACAGGTACAAAAATCACCCTAGTATAAACCTTTGGGGATGGGTAGAGCCTTGACTTCATGACAACGACCCTTTGACCCCATGTTTTTTCTATGTTTTTGTGTGCTGCATTCATGCATTCATTTAATAAAACATTAAAACATTAAAAAAACTTCTCTTCTAGTCTCTCTATTTTTCAAATTAAACTAAGACTGTGATTGTAAATATCAGAGAAGAGGATTACACTAATGGATTTCGGTAGAAGGAGAACTCACCAGTATACCTTCAAGGTTCCAAAACTAGAGGATTTGAGAAGGTTAGCGAGGATGATCACTAACCCAGAGGCTTTCAGAACCAAGTACGGAGGTTTGCTACCACTGTTAAGAGTCCATGTGATTGAGGGAATCATGGATGCGCTCATTCAGTTTTATGATCCGGTTTATCACTATTTCACATTCCCGGATTACCAGCTAGCACCAACGCTGGAGGAGTATTCTCATCTGGTTGATCTACATATCACCGATCGAGCTCCATTTTCTGGACTGGAAGAAATTCCAAAGAATCAGATCATTGCAAGAGCAATTCATTTGGACGAGTCTGAGGTCAGGACTCACATGACTACTAAAGGTGGCATCCAAGGTTTGCCAGCCTAGTTCTTGACGAAGAAAGCCGTGTATTTTGCCAGTATAGGAAACATAACTGCTTTTGAAAACATCTTTGTCTTGCTCACCTACGGGTTATTTTTGTTTCCCAACATTAATAACTTCGTTGACATTAACTCCATTACGGTTTTTCTCATTGGAAACCCTGTGCCAACTTTGCTCCCAGATGCGTATCATTCTGTACACTTGGGAAATTTGTACAGCGGGGGGGAGATCACATGCTGTGTACCTATGCTTTACAAATGGTTTATCTCTCACTTGCCTAAGTCTGCTGCTTTTTGGGATTGTAAGAGTGCCCTACGCTGGTCGCAGAAGATCATGTCTCTTACCAACTCTGATATAGATTGGTGTAATAGGATTTATGAGGGAATCAGAATCATTGACAGTTGTGGAAACTTCCCCAACGTAACCCTTATAGGAACTAAGGGAGGAATCAACTATCATCCAGTTCTCGTTCAGCGTCAATTTGGATACCCGATGAGACACGTCCCACGGCGTGTTCATCTGGAAGGTCTTTTCTTCAAAGAAGGAGAAAACAACAGAGCACTAAAGATGGAAATAGCGCACGCTTGGAAACATGTTCATAAGAAAGGACGAGAGTCTCTAGAAAAGCCGGACTGTGTCTCGGTGGAGCCTTATCTCCTCTGGGTACAAACTAGAGCTCTCAAGCTGAAGATGCCTTATCCTCGTTATAGAATTCTTCCGCCGAGGGAATCTGTCATGTACTTCATGACGGAAACTGAAAAGCTTCAGGTTACTCTCAACAAAGTCCAGAAGGAGAGAAGGTCTTGGAAGAACAAGTACCGCACCCTCGACATAGAGTGCATCAAAATACAACAATTACTGAAAGAAAAAGATGCTCTGATTGAGATTTTAGAGCAACATGCTGTGGATAATCAGGATGACCAAAGGAATTTGCTTGCTCCTTTCATCTGGAAAAGGAATGACAACCCGACAACGGCCCAAGAGGCCTGACCAAAGAAAAGGAAGATACCAGAATCAGCACCCGATTTCTCTTCAGAGAGGACTCGGGACCCATTAGTTTAGGTTTCTGTTTCTGCACCTTGTAATCTACTGTATTTCCATTTCTGTAATCCTTTGAATTCAATAAAAAGGGGTTTCCCCACCGTTTGATATTTGCAATCTAATTGTCGAAGTTTATTTTGATTAAACCTTAAACAATTAATATAATCTTTGCATTCATCATTCTCACATCGCGTATTCTTCTTACCTACGAATCTCACGTTTGTGTCTCGGTTCTAGAGTCAAACTATCTCATTCGTACAATACTCGGGCCAATCGTCAGAAAAAGATGGATGATCTTGAGGAAGAAAACAGAGAGTTGAAGGAAGAGATCGACGCTCTGAGAGAGGATATGAGAAAGCTTCATAACGACATGCAAGCCATGGCAGAAGCTCAGCTACAACGAACTGTGATCTCAGAGGTCACCTCAATGCCCATAGTAGAAGAGTATGATCCTAGGTATCAGATGCCGAAAGATCATCCTTGGGGCATGCCTATTAACTATATCCCGAAAGGATATGTTCCGCCGATCACTGAAGATCAGGGAATCACAACAGAAGCCGCTGGGCCTGAAGGTTACAAACTTCGGGAAAGCGAAGATGCCAGGGGCATACTAAAGACTTCTGAAGGTTACAAACTTCGGGAGATACCAAGACTCACTACCGTAGTCACAGTACCACCCCCTGTGGTGCACACTGTCCCGGAAGGACAGATTCCACCAACACCTTCTGATAGGAAGGGAACTATGTTTGACAGAATGGAGGAATTCCAGGAGCAGTTCTTGGAAATGCAGAAGGAACTGTAAGCCATTCGCGGTCAGGATCTATTCGGAAAGGACGCCGCAGACCTCTGTCTGGTCCCTAATGTGAAAGTTCCGCACAAATTCCAAGTGCCCGACTTTGAAAAGTACAAGGGTAACTCTTGCCCTCAGAGCCATCTGGTGATGTACCCTCGACAGATGTCAGCTCAGACGGAGAATCAGGACCTACTGATTCACTACTTCCAGGATAGCTTAACCGGTGCCGCACTCAAATGGTACATGGGTTTAAACCGTGCTACGATTAGCACATTCAGAGATCTTGGTACTGCCTTCGTCCAGCAATACAAATACAATTTGGACATGGCACCCGACAGAGATCAACTCAGATCAATGTCGCAAAAGGACAAGGAAACCTTTAAGGAGTATGCTAAAAGGTGGCGTGAAATTGCCGCTCAAATTTGTCCACCTCTTGAGGAAAAAGAGATGACAAAGATCTTCTTAAAAACCTTAAGCTCATTTTACTATAACCGAATGGTTGCCAGTGCGCCCAGTGATTTCACCGAAATGGTTGGCATGGGCGTACGTCTTGAGGATGCCGTCCGAGAAGGACGTTGGGTAAAGGACACTGGATCGACGAGCGGTACAAAAAAATACGGTAGTGCTCTTCCCAAGAAAAAAGAGCAAGATATTGGGAATATCTCTCTCAGAAAGCAAAGGCGACATTATCAGCCGGTTGCAGCTGTAACTCCAGCTATCAGCCCAGCGCCTATTCCTACATATCAACCTCAGGTTGCGCAGAGCCAACCTGACCAGCAAAGGACACAACAGCCTCTTCAGCAGGCTCGTCCTCCATATAACAACAACCGTGCAACACGGCCACCAGGATTTGATCCTATACCCGTGACGTACGCAGAACTGTTTCCGTTACTACTGGCTAAGGGGCACATTCAGACTAAGTCTCCTCTTACAGTACCAGAAAATCCGCCTTTTTGGTTTAAGGTGGATCAAACTTGCCCTTATCATCAAGGAGGTTTAGGGCACAACATTGAGAACTGTCTTAATTTCAAGTCTAACGTGCAAAAGCTTGTTAGGAGCGGGCTCTTATCTTTCAAAGATACGAATCCCAATGTTCTTACGAACCCGCTGCCTCAACACGAGAAAGCTGCAGTCAATCTAATTGAGAAAGAGACTAACGACGTCTATCAAATTCATGATGTACTCTTGTTGAAAACCAATCTGGTCAAGATGCATTGTAGACAGAGCGGATATGGCCATGTGCCACCTCATAATTATCATCGGTGTGATATCTGCTCTAAAGATAACCAAGGATGTTCGGTAGTGCAATAAGCTCTACAGGAATAGATGGATCTCGGATGGATCCAAGAACACCGGTTTCGTGGAGTTAACATGGTCTACACAAATTCTAACATCATTCAGAACCACGATATCTGTGAAATGAATGTCAACTTGGTGGCAATGCACTCAAGGCAAAGCCAGTATCATAATCTGCCACGGCACGATTACAGTTCCTGTCTGACTTGCTCGGTAAACAAACAAGGATGCTCTTTCATACAAGAGGCCCTCCAGCGTCAGATGGATCTTGGATGGATCCAAGACTACCATGATAGGAACCCTTATCAGATCAACATGGTTCAGATCTTTGATATTTGCGTGATGAATACCAACCTGGTAGAGTTACATGCTGAGTAGGTCCGACTCGGATTCTTAATATCACATGACTATCAAAGCTGTAAAGCGGGTTGCGAAAATGATCAGGGTTGTACCCTTGTCCAGGAGGCACTTCAGCACTTGTTAAATCATTGGTGGATGCCAATCTACATGGACGAAGATACTCAGCAAATTAGTATCAGTAACAGGAATCCTACTCGGCGTCAAAGTCAGGATGTCCAATCAGTGGAAGGTAACCTAGTGAGGTTACATTGTAATCAAAGTGGGCGTGGCCAGGTGCCACCACACAATTACGACCGTTGTAGCGTCTGTTTGGAAAGTAACCAAGGGTGTTACCTTGTGCGAGCAGCTCTTCAGGGTCAGGTGGATCGTGGAGAAATTCGTCCATATTCGGGTTCTGAACCCGTCAACTGGACGCTAAAGTACCTTGCCGAGCAAGTTGAGGATGTTGTCACAATCTCTGGTCATCATAGGACCAGGGATGTTTTTGCCATTATCCCTCTACTTGACGAGTCTAAAGTTCCCAACCGGGAACGGATCGAGATTACTTACGATGGTCAGAAACATCAGAAAGCTCCCATAGTCATCTATCTACCGGGACCATTACCGTATGAATCAACTAAGGCTATCCCTTACAAATACGGTGCAACGACAATTGAAAATGGAAAGGAAATTCCATTACCCTCCGTTGTGAATATTGCAGACATCGGTCGAGTAACACGGAGTGGTAGAATCTTCAACCGAGGGGTTGGGGAAGTTAACAAAGAAAAGGAACTTCAGACAGAAGCTCCCGATCCACCAGTTGGTCAATCCAGTAATCCCGACCTTTCGAAAAATAAGGATGAGATGCTGAAGCTCATCCAAAGGAGTGAATACAACATTGTCGATCAACTGTTACAGACTCCTTCAAAGATCTCGGTATTATCACTGTTACTCAGTTCAGAAGCCCACAGGGAGGCTCTACAGAAAGTCTTGGAGCAATCCTTTCTAGAACAGGATGTAACAATCAGACAGTTCGATAGCATTGTCTCTAACATCACTTCCTGCAATAATTTGGGATTTAGTGATGAGGAATTACCTGAAGAGGGTCGCCGTCATAACATGGCACTCAATATCACAGTTAACTGCCAGGACGATGCTTTAGCCAGCGTACTGGTAGACACAGGGTCAGCCCTGAATGTTTTGCCGAAGTCCACTTTGATGCAATTATCATTCAAGGGCCCTCCGATGAGAATCAGCGAGGTCGTCGTCAAAGCATTCGACGGATCTAGAAAAATAGTTATCGGCGAAGTTGATCTTCCCATAACTATCGGTCCTCACACTTTCCAGGTCATGGACATCCGAGCAACATACAGTTGTTTATTAGGAAGACCTTGGATACATCAGGCTGGAGCGGTTACTTCGACCCTCCACCAAAAGCTAAAGTTTGTCCAGAACGGCCAACTTGTCACGGTTTGTGGGGAACAAGCCTTGCTTGTGAGTAACTTGTCATCATCTGCTGGTATAGAACCCGAAGAGGTTATTGGAAAGCAATTCCAAGCACCGTCGGTGAGCAAAGACAATCATTTCAAAGGGGGAACCTCGATTTCCTCATACAAAGATGCTATCAAAGCGGTCGAGAGTACCAATACGACAGGATGGGGACAGCTTGTCATTCCCACTGACAATAAAACAAAGAAGGGTCTTGGTTTTTCTGCAACCTGTACCCGGACAGCTGCCAGCGATGAAAGTCTTCATCCCCTTCAAAACTTATTCCACAGTGGAGGTTTCCTTCACCCAGTGTCTCAGACAGTTCATGCTATCAATGAGGAAGATCCCTCTGACACGGATGAAGAGTGGAAGTCCTACCTTAACAAGGACGGTTATATGTCTCAGGAAGAGGTGCCTATGCCTTTTTGATTTCCTACAGAAAGTCCGAGATTTATACCAAGATCAGATATCGAAATGATCTACGGAGATTGTGATCCTGAAGGATGTCGTGCTCCGCCAAATTCATTAGAGGAAGACATCTGATGAAAGACAAATTTGACTACAACTACTATGGCCCAATGGACGGCCTGCCAATGTGGCAACCTTATCTAGGAAACTTGGGGCTGGAAAGTCAGCCGAGTAATGAAAATCAGCTGACCGTCATTGAACAGAATACCTGTGTCCCCACCATGTCATGGGATCAACACTCAGGTCATTCAGAAACTACTAAACATGAAGATGAATTCGCAACATTTGCAGGACTCGAGTTCATCAACTATGCTTTTCCCGAGGTCAACGTCATCGAGAGAGATGACTCCTCCAGTTCCAGAGAAGTTTGGGATACTTTGGGACAACCAAGTGGAAAATACGACTATATGGTCAAGTACACTGCGCCTGAAAGCTCTCGTATCAAGCTCGAAGATATCCAGCCAACTGGATGGGGAGATACACCTGAGAGCACCAACGCTATGCAAAATGCAACTGAGGAATTCTCCTACGACAATTCTGCCTGGGAGACAGATTCCAATGATCCAGCTCTACCAGAAATCAGCGTCATTTCTGAAGACAAATCAAGGAAAGTGCCAGACTTTGTGATTCACCGAGGAGCTCGCCGCCAGTGGGTTGCCGTCGAGGTTCCGAGGATCGTTCATCAGTCAAAGTAATTACCATCTTTTAACCTTTCACCCTGCCCAGGTGAAACAGATGTTTTGATAGGGCTTGCTTTCTGTAAATATCCCTCTTCGCTTCGCCCAAAGCGACAGAGTTTTGTTTTATAGGGCTGTAGTTTCAAGGATCGACTTGTTCATTAATAAAATAACGTCGTTCTGTAATTTCTGCATTATTTGCTGTTTTTTCTTTTTGCTTTTTTTAGAAAATGGTAATCCTAAAAAACAATTCAAAAATTAAAACAAGCAGTAAAATAAAACACTGCACACACATGCATTTTGTCTATCTCTTCTAAACACGAATCATCACGTCATGCAGATTGCTTGTTTTACACCCCGTTGAAACTTATGATCCAATGCCTTCTCCCAACTTTGAGTTCCCGGTATTCGAGGCTAAAGAAGAAAATGACAACGAAATTCCAGAAGAGATCTCTCGACTACTCAGACAAGAGGAAAGGTCCATTGAACCTCACAAAGAGCCGTTGGAAACAGTAAACTTGGGTTCAGAAAAAGAGAGAAAAGAAATCAGGATTGGGGCACTGCTCAGTCCAAATGCCAAAGAGAGTTTGATAAAGCTTCTAAAAGAATTCCCCGATGTATTCGCTTGGTCCTATCAGGATATGCCAGGGTTGGACACCAGCATCGTGGAACATCACTTACCATTGAGATCGGAATGTCCGCCAGTAAAACAAAGGTTGAGACGGACTCACCCGGACATGGCCATCAAAATCAAAGAGGAGGTGCAAAAACAGATTGACGAAGGTTTCCTCGCCACATCAGAATATCCTCAATGGTTAGCCAACATCGTGCCCGTTCCCAAAAAGGACGGAAAGGTCAGAATGTGTGTTGATTACAGAGATCTGAACAAGGCAAGTCCAAAGGACGACTTTCCTTTACCACACATTGACATGCAGGTAGACAGTACAGCAAAGTTTAGAATTTTCTCCTTCATGGATGGTTTCTCGGGCTATAACCAGATCAAAATGGTGCCTAAAGAGATGGAGAAAACTTCGTTCATTACACCATGGGGCACCTTTTGTTACAAGGTAATGTCGTTCGGTTTGAAGAACGCCGGGGCAACCTATCAAAGGGCCATGACTACTCTGTTTCATGATATGATACACAAAGAAATCGAAGTGTATGTCGATGATATGATTGCAAAATAAAAAATAGAGAGTGAGCACATTGAACATTTGTCAAAATTGTTCAAACGTCTAAGAAAATTCAAGCTCCGCTTGAATCCCAACAAGTGCACCTTCGGTGTCCGTTCAGGGAAACTACTAGGGTTCATCGTCAGCCAGAAAGGGATTGAAGTTGATCCTGACAAGGTAAAGGCCATTCAAGAAATGCCTTCTCCGAAAACTGAAAAATAAGTCAGAGGATTCCTGGGACGTTTGAACTACATCTCCAGGTTCATATTCCTTATGACTACCACTTGTGCGCCAATCTTCAAATTACTGAAAAAGAACCAGGACTGCGTTTGTTCAGAAGATTGCCAAACCGCCTTCGACAGTATCAAGGAATATCTGTTGAATCCTCCGATTCTATCACCTCCAGTGGAAGGAAGACCACTGATTATTTACCTCACAGTCCTAGAGGACTCAATGGGATGCGTACTTGGCCAACAAGACGAAACAAAACGGAAAGAGTCTGCCATTTACTATCTGAGCAAGAAATTCACCGACTGCGAAACTCGATACACGATGCTCGAGAAAACTTGTTGTGCTTTGGCTTGGGTAGCCAAACGTCTTCGCCAGTACATGATTTTCCACACCACTTGGTTGATCTCAGAAATGGATTCAATCAAGTATGTATTTGAAAAACCTGCTCTCACGGGAAGGATTGCCCGTTGGCAGATGTTGCTATCAGAATATGACATAGAGTATCACGCTCAGAAAGCTGTTAAGGGAAGTATTTTAGCCGATCATTTGGCTCACCAACCGATTGACGATCAAGAATCAATCGGGTTTGACTTCCCAGACGAAGATGTCATGTATCTAAAAATGAAAGACTGTGATGAACCATTACCCAGTGAAGGGCCAGAACCAGGTTCCCAATGGGGACTAATCTTTGACGGAGCAGTTAATCATTATGGAAATGGATTTGGGGCAATCATTGTTACCCCTCAGGGTACCCACATTCCTTTCACCGCTCGACTTACGTTCAAATGTACGAACAACGAGGCCGAATACGAAGCAGGCATCATGGGTCTCGAGGAAGCGATTGATTTAAGGATCAAAAACTTGGACGTATGCGGCGACTCAGCCCTGGTTATCAATCAGATAAAAGGAGATTGGAACACATACCAATCAGGATTGTTTCCTTACAAAGACTACGCAAGAAGGTTGCTACCTTTCTTCAACAAAGTTGAGTTTCATCATATCCCTCGTGAGGAGAATCACATGGCTGATGCTTTAGCCACTCTCTCTTCCATGATTAGTGTAGGTCGATGGAATGACCTACCAAAGATCGACATAATGCGCCTTGAACGGGCCGCTTACGTCTTCACGATCGAAGCAGTCATAGATGACAAACCTTGGTATCACGATATCAAATGCTTCCTTCAGAAACAAGAGTACCCACCTGGGACACTCAGAAAAGATAGAAAAACCCTCAGAAGATTGGCTGGAAACTTCTTCCTGAGCGGTGACACTCTCTATAAGAGAAATTTTGACATGGTCTTGCTCCAATGCGTAGACAGACCAGAAGCAGAAATGCTGATGAAAGAAATTCATGAAGGATCCTTTGGCACTCATGCCAACGGACACACAATGGCGAGAAAAAATCTAAGAGCAGGGTACTACTGGTTGACCATGGAATCCGACTTCTACAAGTACATGAGGAGGTGTCACAAGTGTCAGATATACTCCGACAAAATTCATGTATCGCCATCATATCTCAAAGTTCTTTCTTCCCCATGGCCTTTTTCTATATGGGGAATCAACATGATTGGCATGATTGAGCCCAAGGCTTCAAATGGACATCGGTTCATTCTGGTAGCCATTGACTACTTCACCCAATGGGTCGAAGCAGCGTCATACGCCAATGTAACCCGATAAGTGGTGGTCCGATTTATCAAAAACAATATCATCTGCCGTTATGGTGTTCCAAGTGAGATCATTACTGATAATGGATCTAACTTGAACAATAAGATGATGAAAGAGTTGTGTGCTGAGTTCAAGATTCAACACCATAACTCATCCCCCTACCGACCCAAGATGAACGGGGCGGTAGAAGCGGCTAACAAGAACATCAAGAAAATTGTTCAAAAGATGGTTGTAACCTACAAAGACTGGCACGAGATGCTACCCTTTGCTCTTCACGGTTATCGCACATCTGTCCGTACTTCAACAGGGGCAACCCCTTTCTCTCTAGTATATGGCATGGAAGCAGTGCTCTCCATAGAAGTAGAGATCCCGTCAATCTGAGTATTGATGGAAGCTAAGCTCACCGAAGCTGAATGGTGTCAAAGCCGACATGACGAACTGAATCTGATCGAAGAGAAGTGAATCACGAGACTATGCCATGGTCAGTTGTATCAACAAAGAATGAAGAGGACGTTCGACAAAAAGGTCTGACCTCGTGTTTTCAGAAAAGGAGACCTCGTGCTCAAGAAGATACAATCATTTCTCACTGACTCTCGGGGCAAGTGGACTCCGAATTATGATGGCCCCTATGTGGTCACGAAAGCTTTCTCAGGAAGTGCCTTGAGACTTGCAACCATGGACGGAGAGGAATTTTCCTACCCCACGAATGTTGATGTAGTCAAGAAATACTTCGCCTAAACTAAAAAAAAAAAAAAAAACATCTCGGTGGATTGAAAACCCGAAAGGGCGGTCCAGGCAAAAGTTAGAGACATGAAAAAAATCATCCCGATGGATTGGAAATCTCTTAGTACAATCCAGGAAAAAATTAGGGATAATGGCAAGTAACTATGTTCAACAGAGGCAAATCTCTCAACAGCAGCAGTTACATCATCGGAAGAAAACTCCAGTCAAGGTCATCTTCGACAGAAGCTCAGGATGCCCCGAATTCAAAGTTGGTAGAAGGATAGTGGTCGTTATGTTTCAACGTAGCCCTTTTCCCTGTAAATTACCATTTTCTAAACTTTGTAAATACTCTTTGGAATCACGCGTTTGGCTGATCTCCATCCTATCAATAAAATTTGAGCCCTTGTGCTTTTGTTTATATTTCTTATTTGTTTTAGCTTTACAGAACGACATTTTTAACATGATTAACGATTCTTGAAATAAAACAAAAATGAATTTACTTGTTAAAACTTTTTCTGCTTTTTTAATAAAGATGGCAATTTCTTTTGACTGTTGAACATCAGAAGAACATCGGTCGCTTCTTCAGAAGTAAGCGAACTTCAAAGTGCAGAATCAAAGTACTCCTTCTAACCCAGTACGTCTGAATGAAGGGATCAACTGTGTCAGAGACCTTGTTTCGTCTGACACGCCTAGGCCGAGTTCGCATCTCCTAAGCCCGATCAACGGTATTCCCCGCAGGGATTATCTCTCCTAAGCAAGGTGGAATTGCTATTTTGAACCAGCGATATCTCTATACGCCCCGCGATGGCCGAGTATCCAGTCATGTTCATCTTTTAGTTTGTGTGTTGCGTCAGTTTTGTTAGCATTTACATACATACATCATGCATTATTGATTTGCATTTGCATCGCTATCACTCTAGTCGGTCTTATCCCCTAGTGATAGAAGTTCTCTCAATCAAGTCGTCAGTTCCCACCTCGTCAGGAAGTGTTACGTCTGAACATTCTCTCTCCTCCAGTTTATTTCTGGAAGAAAGTTGGCCCTCGACCACTTTGATAACTTGAACCTCTGAAAAGCCAGAGATAACTTTCAACAAACATCACTCTTCGACATTGAAGATGATATCCCTACTTTCCCAGATTAAGGAAAATCCACAGGGAAAGCCTCGTAATCAGAAATTCAGCAGCATGCCGGTCTCGTTCTGAGAAGACTGCTGATGAAAAGGTCATCGGCACCTCAAAATTGGATCCCATCATATGGCATTTCTCTGGGAAGATCCCGAGAAAAGTATGATGCAAGCTCCCAAACGAATGCAGTCTCCCAAGAGACTCGCTTTCCCCAGTAGAATCGACAGATGGCGTCTCCAAATAGAGAAGTTTGTGTACCTCTACAATTTAGACGATTGCGTTCCCCAGCAAGTCAGACATCAAAATCTTTTTCGCTCAAATGGCATCTCCCCAAGAAAATTCGGCGAGAAGTTTGAGGGGAAGCCGCTACGAATATCGTCCCTTGTCAATAAAGTTTATTGACAAAAGAAACTAAGACCAGTTCCTTGGTAGGAAACCAGGATCGAGGGGGAGTTTAAATCAGAAACTACGACCAGTTCCTTGGTAGGAAACCAGGATCGAAGGGGAGTTTAAATCAGAAACTAAGAGCAGTTCCTTGGTAGGAAACCAGGATCGAGGGGGAGTTTAAGTCAGAAACTAAGACCAGTTCCTTGGTAGAAAACCAGGATCGAGGGGGAGTTTAAATCAGAAACTAAGACCAGTTCCTTGGTAGGAAACCAGGATCGAGGGGGAGTTTAAATCAGAAACAAAGACCAGTTCCTTGGTAGGAAACCAGGATCGAGGGGGAGTTTAAATCAGAAACTAAGACCAGTTCCTTGGTAGAAAACCAGGATCGAGGGGGAGTTTAAATCAGAAACTAAGACCAGTTCCTTGGTAGAAAACCAGGAGCGAGGGGAGGTTTACCTTTTCTAAGCATCATTGCTTAGCAAAAGAAGAGGAATGCGCAAGCTGCCATTCATAGCCATCAAAATTTCGGGTATTCCGATATTTAATCCTCTTGCACCCCGAATGCCCGAATACCTTCGTCATTCACACCTTCGTGTCCAAGAAGATTAAATAGGGGCATCTGTCATACCCTAAATTTTGACCACCTAGATTTCCCATTATTGTGAAAATCATCATCACAATATGGATGAACCATCATGCCTCACCAAATGCCTCAAGGGTTGCTGAGCATCCACTACAGTCAAACTTAGGGTTTCAAGCCCTCTCAGAGTCCTTAGACAAAGGATCAATCAAGGAATGACATGATCTTCAACTTGTCTAAACCTCTCAAACATACACAAAGGATAAAAAAGGACTCCCACTTCAAGGATTAAGCACAAGGTTGCTCCCTTTTAGGTGAATCAAGTCTCAAGATCGCCAGTGTCACCAAATTAGGGTTTTGGTCGACCAGGGCCTCCAGATGAAAAATTTCATCTGGTCACAAGCCAAAGATCCAAAACATAACCTAATATACTCCATGGAACCTCATGGACCCAAGCATCAAGTCAATTTGACCTCAGGGGATACATTCATCGAAAATCAGGAATTAGGGTTTCTTGACCTAATTCACCCCTAAGTTGACTTTTGGGACAAATCATGAACCAAGACCTCAAGAGAGAGTTTAAGGGTCTCTAATGAACTATATTGACCCATTTGGAATAATGGATTAATCTAAGAAGCTTGAGCAACAAGTCTCATTTTTCACCTGCACCACAATTAGGGTTTCGCGAGGAAAGTCAACTGTAACTTTGACTTTTGACCTGGACACGCTCCCAAACCCTAGGACATGCCTCAATATACCCTATGACACCCATGGAACATGTTCATCAAGTTTGATTTAGGTCAAGGACATGATTTCCTGAAGAATTGCACAGTTTGGAATTCATCTGATAAAAAGTCAACTGTACACAAAAGTCAACTTTGACTTTTTGAGATTTTTCACCAAAATGGATTTTTAACCCTAAAATGATGTTAATGTATGATTTGAATCATCATTCATCAAGAAAAACCAAAGAAAGTGGGATAACTTGTAAAAGGGGTAACCATAAAACTTAGGATTTTTCTAAGTTATGGAAAAAGTACCACTAATACACTAACTTTGGAGGGTCATAACTCCTAAACCACATGGCCATTTTTTCTCATCCAAAGATGGATTTGTAGCCCTCATTACCCTCTACAAAAACTTCAACTAGACCTAAGTCCAATTCATTAAGGATTTTGAGTTATGGAGTGAGCAAAATCAAGAAATCACACTTTGTTCCAACACTTAGTGAAAATTTCACTAAGTCAGATTTTGCTTCACTTTTTGCCAAATGTAGAAGGATTTTTGACTTGGAATCAAAAGAGATCAAAACCAAACTTGTTCAAACAGTTGTTATACCATGTAAGGGCTTTCCAAAATGGCCAAGAACATTGCCAAATTCAACTTACCCCATGAGATATGAGATTGTCAAGTGGCCTTGCTGAAATCTGTCAAAGACAAGAAAGATTTTGCATTTTGGCTCAATATGCCAAAATCAGCCAAATTCAAATGCTCCTATCCACTTGGACACATCTGAGGATTGAATCCAAAGGGGACAATCACTGAGCCAAGTATCCAAAGTCCATGGAACAAGAAATAGCATGTTGAACCTAGAATGGCCAAAATAGGGACAAGACTTCAAATTTGGATTGGAGCATTCAATGGAAGCATCAAGGTGGCATGGACTGAGCCATTCTCATCTGAAATTAGTCAAGACTTATCAAAGACCAAGGGAACCAAAGCTCTGTGCCCTAACCTCTAGTCAATGGCTAGAGGAGACTTGAAATTCCATTGGACAACATTGGCCAAACCTACTTACCAGCTGCCATTCACTATTCCTTGCAAAACAAACTTGCTCTACTATAAATAGAGTTCAATTGTGATCAGTTTGAGTACACCAAAGCCATCTAACAGATGCTTTCCTCAAAATCTCTTTCTCTTGGCAAAAATGCCTTTCTTAGCAAGGTAGCTATCAGGTTTTGAGTTTGAGAGCAATTCCAATCAAACCAATCACTCACACACCTCATATACATCACATATGAGCTGATCAAACACTTAGATCACTTCTGAAACACCAATTTCACAAAATCACCAGCTGGTTGCTCAAATTTTCAATCAAGTTGCAGCTGGGGTACCACAAATTGATCCAACCAATTTCAATCAAGTCCAACCATTCAAACACACTCCATAGGGTGTAGGGAAGCTGTTCAGATCATCACCACTCATCTGTAACACCTCCAAATCAAAAATCACATTGCACTTGCTGTCACGGCTTGGAGGTAAGCACATACTTGGTCATCTCTCAATCCATGCATATTTCCTCGCACAATAATTTGACCATATGTTCATAATCATGCATGGAATGTTTTCCCTCAATTAATTGCATTGTTTGAATCGTGTATCAAAAATCCTAGCCTTCATGCAAAAATTAGGGTTCTTGAGGTTTCTTCGTGATTTCATGTTTTATGTTTAATTTAAATGAAATTAAGTGTTATAAACATGATCGTGAGGTTGAGACGAGCATAATGATATGTGGATTGCATGATATAATTACGTATTCAGTGAGATTGGATGGAAAACACAAATCAGCCAAACCCAGAAAAACGCGCGTGTTCTTGCTTGTGTTCTTGGCGCCTTTTTCACAAATTCAAATATTTGAATTTTGTGATTTTGTTTAATTGATTCAAAAATTAATTTCTCTCTGAGTTTTAATGATTTTGAATTGATTCTTTTTTTAATAATTCACAAAAATGTAAAATATTTTATTTTATCAAAAAATCCCAAAAATATTATTTATTTCATATAATTGATATTTTTGCAAAGAATTAATATTTTAATTGTTTTTGACATTTTAAATATTTTTTCCACATTGATTTTGCAACTTTTAATGCTTTCTAATTATTTTGTAGGTCAATACTTAATTTTTGAAGCATTAATCCAAGTTCACAATTTGTTTTTCACATGTTAAACAATTTTGATCATTTTAATTGAATTTTTATTCAATTAAATACATTTTTGAAAACAAATTAGGGTTTTTGGATTAATTTAACCCTCATAAATCATTTTCAAAACACTTTGGGCCTCTAATAGAGTGTAAGACCCAATCCTTTCTTGACCAAAACATTTTGGGCCTCATTGTATTGTATAAGTCCCGATACCGTAAAAAACAAATGGCGCGATCGTCGCCCTTTTAAAAAAAAAACCTTTTGGGCCTCTCCTTGAGCTATAAGACCCATTTAAAACTTTTTGGGCCTCTAATAGAGTGTAAGACCCAACCCCTTTTGAAAACCAAATTATCTTGGGCCTCAGTCATTGTATAAGACCCACTGCATTTTCAAAATCTCGGCGCGATCGCCATTTCAAATGAAAAAATCAATTGGGCCTACCCTCGTGTTATAAGCCCCACTATTTTTCTTTAAAACTTTTTGGGCCTCTTGAGAGAGTGTAAGACCCAACCCCCTTTGTACAGAAAACATTTTGGGCCACAATCACTTGTATAAGTCCCTCTGTACAAATTTAAACAGTGCGCTCACTGATAAAACTCTGGGCCTCTCCTTGAGCTGTAAGCCCCAAATCTTTCTTTTTCAAAGCACTTTCTCCTTTGATTTTGTATATACTGTTGTTTCCAATCTTTCTTTGTTGAACAACTAACCAAACAGCATAGAAGCTCTACAACCGAGTAAGTGGTTATTACTTTTATTTACCGCTTTCATATACATATAACTGTATTGTGGGGCTGTTTCACTGTAAGTCTTCTTTCATAAACTCATATCAACTGTGTAATAATAATATAGATATTTCGAGTTTCCCCGGCAACTACGTCTAGAACTAGGTGACGCCGTTTCGTTTATTCATAAAAATAGACAGCTAGATCCCAAATAGGATCACCAGATACAGTCTTCTCTTCTGCTGTCCTCATTAGGAACTGTCAAGAAATTCTATCCCCCAGAGATGAATTATTCTCGGTGAAACTTCTCTTGAATTTCTTCAAACCTTAGAACTGTTCACTAAATGAATTATTCTCGGTGAAAATTTTCTTTGGTTTGGGACCCACGGGCTTCCTAAAAGCATCGGCCTCCTCTTGGGCATCGTACAAGGACCCACAGGCATCCTAAAAGCAACCCCGCCTCCTCTTGGGCTTAGTACAAGGACCCTACGGCTTCTTAGAAGTATTCACAGCCTCCTCTTAGGCTTCGTATAATGATCTCTTCCTCCGGGAATGATGCCTCCTCTTGGGCTTAGTACAAGGACCCGTCGGCTTCTTAAAAGATTCCAGCCTCCTCTTGGGCTTCGTACAAATTATCCCGACGACCTCCTAAAGGTATAGGAACAGAACTTAGTCATCCTCATAGAACAGTCCTTTCATAGAGTCTACTACTGTTTCTCAAAGCATGGTACAAAAGATAAAACTCTAGACTCGGACAGTCTAACTTCCTTGAGTCTCAAAGAAATTCTCAAGCACCCTTCAAAAATAGGAAGGAAACCCGCAGACTCGGACAGTCTCAATACCCTTCGGATTTCCCGCTTCCTTAAAGAACAGGAAAAACCCGGATCCTTGAATCGAATCCCTGAGTACAGTGTTGCTCATATAAGAACTGATTTTCTCTTTAAAATCAGTATATTGGACCAGTCACTCAACTGAAACAGTTACCCTAGCCTCCTCTTGGGCTTTGTACAAATGATTCTCCCCAGCGGAGTCAAACAACGTTTAGCCTCTCTCTCGGGCTTTGTACGAGACACATAAGAGACTCCCTCATTGAGTCAATCACCCTTTCGCCTCCATCTCGGGCTTTATACGAGATACAAAAAGGTTCTTATTGAGCCAAACAAACAACAACCTCCATCTCAGGCTTTATACGAGATACCAAAAGACTTCATCGTCAAGTCAAAAACCTTTTAGCCTCTCTCTCGGGCTTTGTACGAGACACATATTAGCCTCCTCTTAGGCTTTGTATAAGAAAACCACTAGTTGATCCAATCAACCTTTTAGCATCAAAGTTGTGCCTCGTTCACAGTACACAAACATCAACAACTCCTTCCCCTTCATCTAATCGCTGTAAGCGGCAAGCCTCTGGATTATCTACATCCACGCCACTGTCCCTCTTTTAGCATGAGAAATTCCTAAGGAAAGATAGCATTGCTCTACTCTGAGTTAAAGTCTTCTCCTTCAGGTTAAATTCCCCTTTAAAGGAAATTATGGCATTGCTAGGATTCACATATCCCGGTTAAAGTAATTCTCCTTTATAAACAGTTGTGACATACAAACCCCCCTTTAGAGTTGACAAATTCTCTCTAAAGCCGAGGTCTTTCAGCTTCACGTCTTGGGCTTTGAACAAGACACAAATAGACTTTTCAGCTTCACATCTTGGGCTTTGAACAAGATACCAAACAACCTTTCGCTTCACGTCTTGGGCTTTGAACAAGACACCAAAAACCCATTTCCTCCCATAGAATAGGAGGAACTACGAACGCTCTGATTTCCCTGTTTCGGTAAACGGGAATACGTAGGCATAAGATTGAAAGAAAGATCTTAGCGAGCACAATCAACAAAAAAACCAAATCCCATATCTCCATCAATCAAAAACAGTAATTCAAAAAACACCAGTCCTAACATCCTAATCCTTGTTCCCCGTCAGAAACCTTCTGCCCAGGTAAAAAGAAAGAAAACCAGTATTGGCGAAAATACAAATAACCAGTACAAAGGCCCCCCCACATTGATAGCATTCGTAACCTAACAGACCGCTGTTTAAACTCAGTATGCAAAGCAGGGTTAATTGGAGACATCTATTTCCCTTCCTTATTCAGCTCACAATAGGATAAAAAATGAATCGACCTGTAGTTTTAAGCTCAAACCGCAGAGAGCGACCAGCGCTTAAGAACCGCGTCCAAAATCGCTCGCTACAAGATCATCTAGTACTTGTTGGAAATGGGAGAAAAAGATCTTCAACTTTCATGTTTGAGAAAAGTTCATTTGAAGCTTCCTTGATGATGAAAAGTCAAGTTGAATGTAGTGTAAAAACTTGCCCAAAATGGAAACTTTCAAATTATAGGTCATTTCCATATTTAGTAACTTTTGTACCAACCCTTGATTCTTGATAAATGGTATGAAACTTGACCCTTGAAGACCATATGAGGATGTGAGACCTTGAAAACCTTGAAGAGAACCTCAAAATTCCACTGTTGACTTCCCCTCTCACTGTTGACTTTTTCCCAATTCTCCTGATTTGCAATCAATTGACTAATTGAACCTCTTAATCTCTTGGACAATACAAGGACTCTTGCTTGACCCTTTGAAGAACACTTTCTCCTGTTGAACTGCCTCAGGCACCTTGACCCCATGCTAAGAACCAATGATATACACACATGATAATGCAAAATGAAATGAAACATAAGCCAGTTAGTACTAAGGTAAGAGAGCAAATTTTGGGGTGCTACAGCTGCCCCTATTCAATTAACTTGGTCCTGAAGGTATGTTAGCGACGGCTTTCAGACATCCAAGGTACACGGAGATTGAATATCAAAAAGAACCCGGAAATTTGCGAACTGCGGGGAGAGAAATGACATAGTGATTGCCAGCCGAATATGGACTTACAACCGGAGGTTTGTAGAATCAACAGACCTACAAATATGACTCCGCTGGGGATAAGAAGGTAGAACATCAACTCTGAGGTCTAGAAAAGGTATACAACAACTTTGAAGTTGGGGAAGAAAGGATATCTCATCAACTCTGAGGTCGAGAAAAGGTATACGACAACTTTGAAGTTGGGGAAGAAAGGACATTTCATCAACTCTGAGGTCGAGAAAAGGTATACGACAACTTTGAAGTTGGGGAAGAAAGGATATTTCATCAACTCTGAGGTCGAGAAAAGGTATACGACAACTTTGAAGTTGGGGAAGGAAGGATATTTCATCAACTCTGAGGTCAAGAAAAGGTATACGACAACTTTGAAGTTGGGGAAGGAAGGATATTTCATCAACTCTAAGGTCGAGAAAAGGTATACGACAACTTTGAAGTTGGGGAAGAAAGGATATTTCATCAACTCTGAGGTCGAGAAAAGGTATACGACAACTTTGAAGTTGTGGAAGAAAGGATATCTCATCAACTCTGAGGTCGAGAAAAGGTATACGACAACTTTGAAGTTGGGGAAGGAAGGATATTTCATCAACTCTGAGGTTGAGAAAAGGTATACGACAACTTTGAAGTTGGGGAAGAAAGGATATTTCATCAACTCTGAGGTCGAGAAAAGGTATATGACAACTTTGAAGTTGGGGAAGAAAGGATATTTCATCAACTCTGAGGTCGAGAAAAGGTATACGACAACTTTGAAGTTGGGGAAGAAAGGATATTTCATCAACTCTGAGGTTGAGAAAAGGTATACGACAACTTTGCAGTTGGGGAAGAAAGGATATTTCATCAACTCTGAGGTCGAGAAAAGGTATACGACAACTTTGAAGTTGGGGAAGAAAGGATATCTCATCAACTCTGAGGTCGAGAAAATGTATACGACAACTTTGAAGTTGGGGAAGAAAGGATCTTTCATCAACTCTGAGGTCGAGAAAAGGTATACGACAACTTTGAAGTTGGGGAAGAAATGATATTTCATCAACTCTGAGGTCGAGAAAAGGTATACGACAACTTTGCAGTTGGGGAAGGGCGTCAACTCTGAGTTTGTAAAAAAAAAAAGGGCGTCAACTCTGAGGTTGGAGCTCTCTTTGGAGGATTGGAATCACTGTTTTGATTGAGGGTTGATCTGGGCTTTCGCACAAGGTACCAAATCTGGCTTATGCTTCGATGCATGTTTGAATTTTTTCTATGGCGTAATGCTCCATACGAAATGGAAATGCTACGTATTTTGAGGATGCAACGCAATGATGATTACTATATGCAAGAATGAGAGGACACTCCACCGGGGAATGCGCAGAGTAGAACAAGCAGACTTCACTGAGGAAGGGATCACCAATATTTGATCTCCCGTGGGGAGATAACCAACTGTACCATCAATAACCACTGGTGATGTAAACTCTGTAGGGGAACTGCAAGCTGAATTGCAAACTCTGTCGGGGAGATGCCAATGAAGATTGGACTTTGAACTGCTGAAACTGCCAATAACCATTGGACTTTGACTTGCGGGGAAATACCGAATTTGACTTTTGAGGAAGAGAATACTCTGACTTCTCACTGTCTCAAACCTGCTTGAACATATTCCATCGTCTTACCCTGCTGAGAATGAGGAATCCACCTGCACTGCTGGGGATAAGGAATCTTCATAAAGAACCCTTTTCGATTTGAGGACGACCCTCTGCTTGGGGAAAAATATCACTTCCAACACCTCGCTGGGAGGATACCATCTGGTTCTTTGCTGAGGGAGATGCTCAGTACTTCAAATTTCTGCTGATCACTGCATACTGATCATCAAGAGAGAACAATGGTTCCTTCCTGACTTGCCCCAAACCACAGGGTCGAATGGGAGAACTCATCTCAAGAGGATTTCACAGAGGACTGGGCGTTCACACTGCCCCACGGTCTTCAAACTCTTGGAGAAATTTATCGGATCTCGACGTAACTGCCCCAGACTGTATGATCTTTGAAGAGATTTTCCTCGAGAGGACTTAAAATGACTTAAAATACTCTGCTTTAGTATTTTGAACCTTGAAGAGGTGCTTCTGATTAACCGTCTTCTGGAGAGGACAACTTCTCATGCTCTAGGGATGGCCTACCTCAATATGAGCTTTGAAATGACTTTACGCCTGATCTTAGAATAAATGCCCCAGAATAACTGAATTTCGGAGAGATTTCTCGACGTGACTTCCCCAGATTGGCTACATCTTTAACATGACTTACTGGGGAGAGCCCACTCTACACTGAGTCTCTTGGCAGCATGCCCCTTGATATGACTATCCTTTAGAATTTTCAAGCATCCTACCTTGGCAGGATCAAGCTTCTCGACTGATGTTCATTGTGTAAGCTGCATTGATGCTTAGGCATATGTATGCAAGCAGAACAAGTTATTTACGAGAATGATAATTCTAATGCAACAAATATGTTAACCTTGAAGTTTTTATTGAAGATGCGTCGCCAAGCCTTGTGAACGAATCACTAGCTGGGATGCGACATTGATTTTTGAACGGAAAACAATACGCACATGCAATACCAACAAAACCTTATTAGCACAACTCATGGGAGTCAGGAACGCTATCTCACTGAAATACGCCCTTAGAATAAACCCTGTTTCAATTAGGACTTTTAAGGGTTGTAACGTGGCCTGGTTCGCGGTTTTAGAAAAACGGATTTATGGCTCAAAATTTATCGGTGCCCACCCACTCTTCGTGATGTTCTCCAGTCCTACGTTCAGCTAATCTGACACAAGCGCTCATCTCTCAAAAGGTTATTGAATGATAGAAGGATGGAAGGATCCCACACAGTTTTTTTTTTTTGGAATGACAATCACCCCTTTCGTCTCTGGTGTCTGTAGTCACACAACTTGTTCTTTATCGAGGATTTTTCTTTTGATCTTTTCTTTTTGTTTTTCGCTTTTTCTTTCTTTTGCTTTTTTTTTTATCCCTAATTTTTGCCTGGACTGACTCTTTTGAGTTTTTCGATTTTGAAGTCCAGCGGGATGCCCTAAGTTTTGCCTAAGTCGCTTGTTTTCGAGTTTCGACTTAGCGGGCTTTCCTTTTTTTTTTTCTTATTCCCCTTTTTGAACAAAGCGTGTGACACTGGTCGTCTTACTTGCTTGAAAGGGTTGTGACTGCCTCACTCCTTGATTGTCGATGGATAACCATTGTGGTCTCACATCTCTTGACCTCTTGACGGTGGGATAGAAGGTAATGGATCCTCAGATGCACACTCTCTTTGAAATTTGAACGCTCGGTCAAACTAACTGACGCCTACCCTTCCCCTGGGTTAAGTATGAGGGTTTTTTCGTACGAAATAAACTCCTACTTCAAGGCTCAAAGGGGTTAACGAGGGTTTATCTCCCTTATATCTCCAGTGTTTAGGGATTTGAAACAATGCCTGTACATCCTCAACAGGGTTTTATCTGAAAGCATACAACCAAAGATTTTGCGTTTTTACTTCATCATCCTCCCTCCAAGAGTTTAAGCAAGAAAATTGGTATTGTAATGCATATAAATATCACACAGATGAATAAAAAGAATTGCTTCAAGAAAACATATTCATTGCATTAATATCATCATTAAACAAATAAGTCTTACATGCATACAATGCTTTAACAAGAAATGAAAAACTACAAATGAAAATGCAGTAAAGAAGCTGAAGATTGCCATTGCTGAGGAAGCTTGATTCTGTCTGGACGTACTTGCAGACTGAGTTCACTTGAGAAAGGAGGCTTCAATTGATGTACATATCATCTTCAATGAACGCAATGATCTCTGAGTCTACCAGGTCTTGCACCTTGTGCTTGAACACGTTGCAATTTTCAATTGAATGACCCAGTGTGTCTGAGTGATATTCACATCTGGCATCCAGATCATAATCAGGAGGAATAGGGTCGGGGACAGGCTTGGCATCCCTTAGTTAAACCAGAGAACTCTCAAGTAGACGGGCAAGAACATCACTATGAGGAATAGGGAGTGGATCGAAACTTCTCACAGGCCTTCGTGATCTTTTTTGTCTCTGTTGCTGAGGAGCATAAGGTCGCTGATGCTGAACAGGTTGTTGAACAACAGGAGGAATATACACAACACTAGCTTCTCCTTCCTTTCCCTTGGAGGACCCATCATAAGGTTTCTTTGCATCTTCAGTAGCAATTCGAATCTTTCCTGTTTTGATGCCGTTTTCAACTCTTTCTCCTGCCAATACAAGACCTGAAAATCCAGCTGACAAACATCCAACCAATTTCTCGTAATAATGCCCCTGAAGCGTATCCATGAACATATCAACGAGCTCTCTTTCCAACATCGGAGGTTGAACTCGGGAAGCCAATTCACGCCACCTCTGGGCATACTATCTAAAGCTTTCATTGCTCTTTTGAACATATTCTGCAGCTGTGTACGATTGGGAGCCATGTCGGTGTTGTATTGGTAGTGTTCGATAAAAGCCCTTGCCAGCTCTCTCCAACTACGAACGTCTTTCCTCTCTAGCTGCATATTCCATTCCAGGGATGCCCCAGATAGGCTATCCTGAAAGCAATGCATCATCAACTTTTCGTTCTTTGCGTGAGCAACCATTTTACTCGTGTATGCCCTGACGTGAGTCCTTGGGCAAGTCATACCATTGTACTTTTCAAAGGTAGGAGTCTGAAATTTGCGCGGGATAACGACGCCTGGAACCAGCCCCAAACCCTCCAAATCCATACCCACAAAATCTTGATTGGCAACACCCCTCAGTTGTTCCTCAATCAACCTAAATCTCTGATCAGTGTCAATCTGGGAACCAGCATCCCCACCTGGCACAGAGAATGCATCATCTTGAATATCATCAAACTGACGGCCATGAATAGCACAGACACCAATACCACCTCCCCCAACCTTTTCAGCCCCGCCCGGAGGGATCACAATACCAGAAACATGAATACCTCCGCCCGGAGGGCCATTCTGAACATTAGTACCAGTAACACCAGTATGACCTCCTCCATGAAGGACACCTTCTTCATCAATCCTTGCAATCAGTGGTTGGACAAAAGTTCTTAACTGCTCTTGGCCCTGAGCAACCCCTTGCATTAAATCCATGAATTGGTTCATGCGAGTCCGCATCTCAGTCATCTCAACTTGTAGTTGATCCATGAGTCTTTTTTGATTTTGTTTGGTAGAATACCGGTGAATGTGTTGATCTGCAATCCTGTACTGCGGAGGAGAACCAAGTAAGAACGCCAGAGATAAACACCTGTTATGCAAAATGATTATGGATATGCGAATGCAAATGAACATGTTTAAAAATTCGCAGGGCGATCCACCCCTTGATTCCAGTTTAATTTTAAAAACCAGAATCAAAGTTAGGATGCAACCCTACAAATGAATAAACATGTTGGGATGCAAAATGATGATGCAAATGCACATATGGGATCAAGGATGCCACACAGACTGGACAATTACTACACTGAACAAACTGAACCATCTCAAAGATCTGCCCAAATACCCAGAATACCAGAATAACCATAATACCACACTGATAAATCTGCTGATCGGAAAACCGGGTATGTTGAAGGTCAAGGTTACCTGCAAACCTGTAAACACCTTGCCCTCTTACATGTGGGTACTAGAAAGCCGAGGATCCTCAATATCACGGGCTCTCAGGTCGAGAAATGATGATACGTTCACCATTTCTGGTTTGGCATCATCACCAATCGAGGAGGCCTCAACTGATTCCCCTCAAAAGAAAACATTCTATGGCAAGTCCTCAGTTTCGGCACTGAGGTCGAGAAGCAATAATACATTCATCCCTCGGGGTACAGTACTATCGCTAATCGAGGAGTGCTTCCACTGATTCTTTTCCAAAAGGAAACCTTATAGCAAGTTCCCAGCATTGGGTCCTCGGATCGACATGTGTAATGGGTTTGCCATTTTGGTCTTCCATTATCACGTCTCGGGAGGAGTGTCGTTACTGAGTCCTCGGCAATGGCCGCCAGAGTCGACAGTTTTCCAAGTTACATTCAATCATCTGCACCAATGCGCAGGATAGAACATTACCAAGGAAAACCTTGTCTGGATGTGGAGTTTTCATGTATACTACGTCTGGCCAAATGCCACTCAAGTCACACTACTTTCCACGCTAATCCTACGTGTACGCTCAAGCCTGGGTATTGGGCTTATCTCTCGGAACCCCCAACCCGCCAAACAGAAGAACAGTGCAGCAGATGATAATAATATGCAATGCAGAAAATGCGGTAAAAATAAAATACAACAAATAAAGCAAACAAAAACAAAAAAACAAAGAGAACAAAAACAAACAAGCGCTAGGACTGACTCGCTTAGGGAACCAGCTTGTCCCAGCAGAGTCGCCAGCTGTCGCTCCCAGGATTTTCATCCAGGTAGAAACGCGAAAGTGGCGCGAAAAACAGAGTCTCCAGCAATGTATATTTATCCCAAGAGAGGGAAAGGAAACACCGCATAAACCTGAGGAAGAGGGAAAGGAATGGTCATCGCAACCATAACCTGGGTTCGGGAGTCGGGTACGCGAGGGGAATGTACTAGTACCCCACACGTCCATCATACTCGATGGGATCCACGCTTGTTGTCTATTCTAAGGGTGAGTTATCCCAACATCTATGGTTGTACTAAAACGGGGGAGGGGAAAACAAAGACAGACTCGGTAGGACGTCGTCGTCCTAGGCCTACGTACCCCCTTTGTGCAATGGGGAATTCAGAGTCAACATAGTTCGGACCAAGTTCTTTTTGTGTTTTTTATGAGCGACGTTAAGTTCGCGTCCGGCAGTTAGGGTCGATGCCTGTTTTCGACACAGATGGAAAGTAATGTGCCCCTTTTGAAAATAGCCTTTAGTTTGACAATCCCGAAGGACAAAAAGGTTTGAAGTTTGTTTGTATTTTTTAAGACAGAAGTGACTTGGGTTAGTTCATCACTCAACTTGAACCAAAGTCTATGACACAGGAACGAATGCGTCGCATGGTCGTCCCCAATGGGACGTATGCTCAACACTCTAGAAGAGAGAAGGGGGACCCCTCAATCTTCATTTCCTATGTTTAAGGCTTGTGTGCAAGGCAAGTTGACCATATTAAGTATCTTAGAGATGTTATGAGATGAGATGAGGGACTCAAAAGAAATGAAAAAACACTAAGGGGGAAATCTATCCTAATGTTATCATGCAAAGATGGGCCTAAGGGGAGGTTTGGAGGGAGACTATCCTATGGAATTTAGTCCTAATTTTATCTTGCAAAGGATCGAAAGCCTAAGGTCTCTCCTACCTCCAACTTAATCATAAATTAAGTGGAGCTAGGAATCCTAAGGGGATCATGTGAACAAGCACAAGTAAGCATTAACCAATTCAATCACATACAAAGTGAAATCCAAAACTTAAGGCAAAGAAATGAGAAGGAGAGAATGAGGGTGAACATGGATAACTATCCACATCCTTAAATAACTTACCTCAGCCTCTGCATAAAAGGTTAGTACAAAACAGACATAAGTAACTATAAGACAAATGAAACCCAAGCAAGTCACAAACCAAAGAGAAATGGTTATAAACCAAATGAAACTCATCCAAGTCAGAATGTGGATGACCTAAACATGTGCCTAAACATGCTATGCAAATGTCACATGAGACATGCAAACAGATATCCAAGCATCGAACATCAATAGAAGAAGAAGGAAGCATATAAGTGAAACATGTTCAAGTATGCAAGATGAAACATGAATGACATATGATATGAATGCAAAGCTCCAAAGTCAGAAACATACATCAAATGAAATGAAAATGAATGATATGGCATGGCATACATAAACCAAACATAAATCATGAAGAGACACAGGTGAGAAGAAGTGAGAAAATAAGTCAAAAAGAGGCATGTAAATCAAACATTGAACATGGGCACACAATATGCAACAACCTCACACCAATGACCTATAATGATTCAAACATGGTTGATGAAGTCAAATAAGCAACCCCACACAATGGCACAAGTGCCTTCTCAAACAAGTAATCAAACATGATCAAAGATGTGCATAAAAGAAGACCTCAAACAAAGAGCAACCAAACAATTAGTAAAACACCTTCTAAAATTACCAGATTAAAAATAAACACACCTCAACCAGGGGTAAACATCATGTTAAAAACTCATGCAAAAATTCACAAGATAAGTCACTCAAACAATCATGCAAAGATCAAGTAGGAAATATGGTTCAATATGAAAAAGAAAGGGGCTAAAATGCAATATGAAATGATTTTAAAAATATGAGAAAAATGTTTTAATGAACTTCAATATGTTGGTGAAACAATGCAAAAAGAATGGACTCAAAATGTTTTACGTGCTATGAGAAATAAATTCCACAATGCAAAGTGTGCACAATAAGAACAATTCAAAAAGAAACTACCCAAATAATTAATTCAGAAGTTAAAAATAAAATAAAATTTGGAAAAATCTTATAAAACTCTAAACATGATTCATTATTTTTTTTATGATTTTTTAATGCACAAAACTATTTTTAGAAAACAAAAATGAAATGCAATAATTAAATAAAGTAAAATAGAAAATAAAACAAGTGGGGGGTGTAAACAGCAACCACAACACGTTGGAAAATAAACTTGGGCCCAAAGGAGGGGTGCAATTATCAAGCCCAAACCAAAAACCCATCAGCGAAAAAAAAAAAAAAATACAATGATCCAGTCAACTGATTGACTTAACACTCACCATTGGATCAATCTGACACTTCATATTAAGTCAACAAAACAACGTGTACTCATGATGAGAGGCTAGAATTCACAGCACACAATAATAATGATGCATATTCACACACAAAAGTATTCAGAAATTAAACAATGCACGTGATAAGGCATATGTGGATTTAATGCGTTGGCACAACAATGACCCTCAGATTCAGTCAACGCATAGGATCAATCAATCAAAAGTGTGATGAGTGGGTCAGATTGGATGTACATGGAAGTTATCATAGAGCGTCACACACACAAACCATAAAATAAGAACATATTTTAAATGATGTGGCGCACTGTGGACCATTGGATCTGGCTGATGGACGGTGGGATTTCATCTTCCACCTTGGAAACCCTAGCCTCGCCGGAACTCAAACCAGACGCCGGAGCCCTAGCTCCGGTCGACCCTTCCGGCCACCTGTAACTCAAAAAAAACCCAGAAAATGCAAACGAGTATACCTTTCTGACCAGAATTCAATGAGGATCATGAATATCACATTAAAAATCACAAACAACCAACACATAAGGAGAATCGAATGAAACAAGTTAGGGTTCAAAACTTTCAAACTCACAATATGCACATAATACACGTCCAATCTCAAAATAAAACATACCAGAATTATCAGTGAATATCATATATCATTTACACACCAAAAAATTGAGTTCTAAGATCATGAAAAAATGCACTAACCTGAGATCACACAATCCGTACCCTTGTTGTTAGCTTCAAACAATGGGAGCATTGTGTTCTATGGATCCCCAGGACTCAGAATGTGAAAGAAGTTTTTGAAAAACTCTTGTGAGTGAGGAGATTCGAAGGAGAGAAGGATTAGGGTTAAAACTTGAAATCTGATCAAAACAACGTGCCTCCTCCCCAATGAGTGCATTAGTAAGCTTATATATTCTAGGTTATTCCACTGAATATCATTTAGGTCTTATTAATTCCTTGATTAATGAGTTTTGGGTGATTTTGGAAATTTACATAATGGGTTATACACCCCCCTCCATGCGTATACACCCAAGCATTGTATGATGAATCATTCATTTATTAATTGCTAATCACACCTGAATTGGATTTGGGCTTTGAAATATCTTGATTTGTGAGCTTTGATGCATCTTGCCATTTTGCATAATGTGAAATAAGTGATGAATAAGTCATGGATCCACTTGATTCCAAGGCGAAAGATGATTCCCATGAGGTGTACTTGGATGTTATAATATGACTTGAAGCAATAGAATCAATTATAGGTCCATATGTCCCAAAATGCAAAAGGTGTAAGAATGGAACCATGAGAAAACCCTAAAAACCACCTTGCCTTCTTTTGATCATAACTTGAGTTTCACAAATGATATGGAGACCATCTAATACTTTTTGGAAAGGGGAGAAAAATATCTTCAACTTTTATGTTTGAGAAAAGTTCATTTGAAGCTTCCTTGATGATGAAAAGTCAAGTTGAATGTAGTGTAAAAACTTGCCCAAAATGGAAACTTTCAAATTATAGGTCATTTCCATATTTAGTAACTTTTGTACCAACCCTTGATTCTTGATAAATGGTATGAAACTTGACCCTTGAAGACCATATGAGGATATGAGACCTTGAAAACCTTGAAGAGAACCTCAAAATTCCACAGTTGACTTCCCCTCTCACTGTTGACTTTTTCCCAATTCTCCTGATTTGCAATCAATTGACCAATTGAACCTCTTAATCTCTTGGACAATACAAGGACTCTTGCTTGACCCTTTGAAGAACACCTTCTCCTCTTGAACTACCTCAGGCACCTTGACCCCATGCTAAGAACCAATGATATGCACACATGATAATGCAAAATGAAATGAAACATAAGCCAGTTAGTACTAAGGTAAGAGAGCAAATTTTGGGGTGCTACACTCATGATTTGGAATTAGCGGCTGTGGTTTTTGTGTTGAAAATTTGGAGGAATTATCTCTATGGTGCAAGATTCGAAGTCTTTAGTGATCATAAAAGTTTGAAATACTTGTTTGATCAGAAAGAGTTGAATATTAGGCAACAGAGATGGTTGGAATTTTTGAAGGACTACGATTTTGGCTTGAATTACCATCCTGGTAAAGCTAATGTGGTAGCCGATGCATTGAGCCGGAAATCTTTGCATATGTCTGTTTTGATGGTTAAAGAGTGGGAACTTTTGGAAGCATTTAGATATTTGAGTTTGGTGTGTGAATTGACATCTGACAGCGTGAGGCTTAGTATGTTAAAGGTTACTAATGAGTTTCTGTTAACCGTTAGCGAGAAACAGAAGTTGGATGTGAAATTTATTGATTTGTTGATGGTTGGAGATCAAAGTGTGAATGATGACTTTAAAGTGGATGATAATGGTGTTTTGAGATTTCGTCGAAGAATTTGTATTCCTGATGATTCGGACTTGAAAAAGATGATTTTGGAGGAAGGACACCGGAGTAATTTGAGTATACATCCGGGAGCTAATAAGATGTATGAAGATTTGAAGAAGATCTTTTGGTGGTCTGGATTGAAGAGGGATGTGGCTCGGTTTGTTTATGCGTGTTTGATGTGTCAGAAGTCTAAGGTAGAACATCAGAAGCCTAGTGGATTATTGCAACCGTTGGATATTCCCGAGTGGAAATGGGACAACATTTCTATGGATTTTGTGACAGGGTTGCTGAATATGCAGAGGGGAAATAATGCCATTTGGGTAGTTGTGGATAGGCTGACTAAATCGGCACATTTCATTCCGATTGACATCAGTTTTTCTTTGGAGAGATTGGCTGAGATTTATATCAGCGTGATTGTGAAGCTACATGGTGTTCCGTTGAGTATTGTTTCAGATCGAGATCCGAGGTTTACTTCCAGATTTTGGGAAAGTTTGAAAAAGGCATTAGGTTCCAAGTTGAGGTTGAGTTCTGCTTATCATCCGCAGACGGATGGTCAGACCGAGAGAACTATTCAGTCGTTGGAAGATTTGCTGAGAGCTTGTGTTCTTGAGCAAGGTGGTGCGTGGGATAGTTATCTTGCGTTGATGGAATTCACGTATAACAACAGTTTCCATTCGAGTATTGGAATGGCACCGTTTGAAGTGTTGTATGGAAGGAGATGTCGAACACCGTTGTGTTGGCATGAATCTGGTGAGAGTTCGGTGGTTGGACCGGAGTTAGTGCAACAGACTACAGACAAGGTGAAACTTATTCGTGAGAAAATGAAGGTTTCTCAGATTAGGCAAAAGAGTTACCATGATCGAAGGAGGAAAGATCTTGAGTTTCAAGAAGACGATCATGTATTTTTGAGAGTTACACCGGTGACGGGTGTTGGTCGTACATTAAAGTCGAAGAAGCTTACTTCTCAGTTTATTGGTCCTTACCAGATATCCGCGAGAGTGGGTGCTATGGCTTATCGGGTGGTGTTGCCGCCGAGTCTTTCGAATTTGCACGATGTGTTCCATGTTTCACAACTTCGGAAGTATGTTCCGGATCCGTCGCATGTGATTCCGATGGACGAAGTTGAGGTAAGGGAGAACCTTACGGTTGAGGAATTACCGGTGAGGATTTTGGATCGCGAGTTGAAGTGGTTAAGAGGCAAGGATATTGCGCTTGTGAAAGTAGCGTGGGGAGGCGCTGCTGAGGGCAATTTGACTTGGGAGTTGGAGAGTCGGATGCGGGAGTCGTATCCGGAGTTGTTCATCTCAGGTAATATTTTCGAGGACGAAAATTTCTAAGTAGGGGAGAGTTGTAATGCCCCAGTTTTTGTTAGATTTATTTAATCGAGTCGATTTAATTATTTTTATTATTATATTATTTTATTTTTGACTTTTATTTGATAATATATTATTTTTCATCGTGATTATGTTTTATCGCGTTTTGAGAGCGTTTGCGAGATATTTGAGTGTAGGGGTAATTTGGTCATTTCACTTTTTTTTTCCTTAAGTTAGTAAAAGTAGAAAGAGAGAAAAATAGAGAGAGAAAAAAAAAGAGAAGAAGGAAAAGGGAAAGAAAAGAGAAAGAAAGAAGAAAAGAGAGAAAAACTTGGAAAGGAAGAAAATCGATCAACCGAATTTTTAAACACGATTAAATCGGGTAAGGGTGCAAAACTCGATTATCTTATACTTGTGTATGATTATGTATGTATGTATGTATTTGGTTGTTTTTGGGTTGAAATTGTTTATAGAACAAAAACCATAATATGTTGAAATTGTTGGAAATTGATTCAAATTGTGTCTGAAATCATGTTTTAATGATCATAATTGCTGAGACATGTTAGATAGGTGTTGTTGTGCACTCTATTGGTAATTTTCAGGTGATTAGAGAAGATTTGGGGGGATTTTGGGTTGAACCCGTAGCAGAAAAATTCTGCAGAAAAATTCTGGGTTTCCTCTGCCGTTACGCGTATCAGGCAAGGCAATACGCGTATTGGGTTGGGCAATATGCGTATGGCCGGTGCATTTGAGGGCAATACGCGTAATGAATTCCATTTTTCTCGGCCATCTGCTGAAACGCGTAATGGTACGCCTATGAGGCTGGGCAATACGTGTATGGCTCAGGGCAATACGCGTATGGCCAGCAAGGGTGCAGAATGTTGTGTTTTCGCGATTCCTTTTCTTTTTACTTCCGTAACTTGTGTTCCAATTATCCGTTTTGAACATTCTTGGTATTGTTGGAAAGCTAATAAAATGTACTTTCTTATTATAAGGGTTTTGAGATTGTTGGCCGATTTAATTATGCCGAGAATTTGGAATAGTGTTGTTTTGTCGACTTTTTCCGTTGTAATTGTGTGTAATTGATGTGTATCATGCAATGTGTTGTTGATATGGATATCGTATGACTTGTGTGCTATTGTGTGATGAAAATGCATGTGATGAAATGTTGTGATGATGGTTTGTGGCCTATGGGCAAGAAATGCAATGTGTTGTATTTGATGTGAATGCATGATTATGGATGTGTATATGTGTGCATTTGAATGTCATGAGTCATTGTATGCCAAGCATCGTGATATGCATTCTTGTGATGTCGTGTGCCCTAGTGGGTGTGAGCGATGAAACAATTCCAGAGGTAATCCGCTATAACATCGTGAGCCTTATACCGAGAGGACCTAAAGCGATGATTATAGACAATCGTGAGCCTTATACCAAGAGGACCTAAAGCGATCAGATCGTGAGCCTTATACTGAGAGGACCTAAAGCGATCCATAAACGTCGTGAGCCTTATACCAAGAGGACCTAAAGCGACGGGGAATATAGTTTGCCCGATGGGGAGTTAAACTAAGTAACAAGCGATGATTCCAATAGTTCCTGAGTGAACTAGTGATGAGAATGATGGATGGAACGGTACCGCATTGCATTTGCATTGAGTCGTTGTGTCGGTCTCTTTGCATTTGCATAAATCATGAATGGATTGATTTTGTGTGGAATTGTGAATTGAATTGATGAGTTGAGATACATATATTTATGTTGTTGATAAATGTATTGAGCATGATTGATATGCCTTGGTGATGGATATATGAGATATGAATTGTGTTGTTTTGTGTTTGAATTCTGGTGTAAGTTGTGGTGAGAATATTTTACATGTGTACTTTTGTGTTATTATATAATTGTATGCAATTATATTATGATTGTGTTTCTCACCCTTCTGCTGTTTTGAATGCTCTATGAGGCATTGCAGATTAGATGCTGGAGGTCTTTTTGTGAAGCTTAGGTCTTCATTCTTTTGTCGGCCGGCTCTGATATGTAGCACCGGGTAGTCGGGGAGATCGTTGTGATTTATGTGTATATGTATATATATATCTTTTGGATTGTACATGTATGACTCTGTATATGACAGACAGACTTTTATGTGATATATATATGAGATTCAGTTGCAGATTTTCCGCTTTTATTCTGTATCTGAATTGTGGGTAGTAGGAACTAAGTTCCTCTGTTTGCATTATTACCTGATTGTTGCATATCTATATGAGTAGGTTTATTGTGTTTTGTCTCAATTGATGTGACGCCTCATTCTATGCCGTGAATGTTTTCATTATACTCTGATGATTTTTTTATCGCTTTATCTAATTGGGGGTATAGATTGGAGGTGTTACATAATGCGTGTGAGTATTTAGGTGATTCAATTAGAGCTTGAGGGTACTTGATGTTGCATTGTCTAATTTTGTGATTAGGATTTGAGTCATATTCACGTTTTGATCCTATGAGTGCTTAGAAGTAGCTTGTGCGTGCAAATTGCCGAGTTTGAACCATGCATGCTATCGGTTGGTTAGGTTTGTGAAAGCTTTTCTTGTGATTTTTGTAAATTTCCTTTGATTGAGGGCAAACAAAGATGCAAGTTGGGGAGAGTTTGTTAGGTGTCAAGAAATGCTTGTTTTTTTGTATCAAAAATTGACACCTTTAAGTTCTTTGTATTGCTTTAATCGGAAAATGACTTATCTATTAAGCAATTCTTGCAATTTTTTGTTCGTATTAGATATTTTGATGTTTTTGTTAATTTTGTAGTGAAAATTGTCAAATGGTTGCAAATCTTCGCGGAAGAAAACTCGAAGAAACAAAAAATGCGCGTGTCTGCATGTTTTGGAAGCTTCGCCCGGCGAGCATGCAACGAAGGAAGGTTGCTTCACCCGGCGAAGCAACAACGAGAGGAAATGTTAATTTTGAAGTCCAATTCCAGTAGATAGAGGATTTGGCGAGAGATTTAATTAATTCCAACTCAAGTTCCAGTAGCTCCCAGGTTTGGTTTACTGGGTGATTCGCCCAGCGAAGGATTAGAACGCCCGGTGAAGAGAGATATTTTTAGATGGACCAGCAGACACTGTAGCTGTCACGTGGCTTCATTTGTGAGCTTCGCCCGTCGAAAGAAGGCACTCGCCCGACGAATTTGCCTGGGCAGAAAGTAGTATTTAGTTAGTTTTGAAGATATTTTTGGATATAACACTTTTAGAAAGATCTTTGTAACCTAGAAACCTCTTTGGAGATTAAAAACTTCATCTTTTATTTATTTAGATTGGAATCCAAAGCTTTTATGCTTCAATCCTTGAATCTTTGAAGATTGATGCAACAAAAGCTTTGTCCATTACTTGTTGATCAAGCTACCATGACAATGGGTAGCTAAGCAACTCTTGTGTCAAGTTAGTGGTAGGTAATCCATCATTTTGTATGTATTGATCTTGATTGCAAGTTTGTGAACTTTGATGATGATATATATAGAAGAAAAACTTTGTTTAAATGGTTTATATTTTGTTTTAGTTCATGATCGAGAGATATGTATTAAAACTTGACCTAAGTTTCAATGCATCAATAATCATAAGGCTAGAGATAGTTTTGAAAATTGATGTTCATAAATATTGAACTTGAATGTTATCATATTGGTAGTTTGAGTCACCAAAGGATCAATATGATAAATCTCACAACAAGTGTTAGAGATAAACTTGTTGAGAGGATATGTGGTTATATTTATCGTTAACAAGTTCACATCCTTTATCGAGTAAATACGTACGAAACGAATTACTGGACCCTAATCTTGGCATGTTTTTACCAAACTCTAAAACCAATTTTTTCACCGTTGATTACTAAATTCTATGCAAACGATCCGATACGAAAAACAAACTCTTTGTTACTTTAAAAGTTTAAAACGTGTTCGACTATAGAACGGCGACAATACACATACAATCCCTGTGGATATGATAAAACACCCCCTAACTACATTTCAACAAGTAACACGCCACAGATCGACTTCTTTCTTTGGTAGAGTTCTTTGTATTATAGCACTACTGTAGCCCGATTTTTGTGGTTTCGAATCACTATCGCTTTGGTACTATAGTTCGATTCATTTTTTATCCTGTGAAGCTGATTAAGGAAGGGAAATAGATGTCTCCAATTAACCCTGCTTGCATACTGAGTTTAAATAGGTGACTGTTGGTTTACAGATGCTATCAAAAAGGGGGTCTGTCTTAGGTTATTTTGCTTAAGAATACAGTCTGGACTATTTACGAGGTTTTTTGGTAAAGTGTTTAGATTTGATGCTTTTGGTTGATTGACGGAGGTGCTGGATTTTGATTTTTTGATTTGTATGCTCTCTAAGATTTTGCAATCTTATGCCTACGTATTCCCGTTTAACGAAACAGGGAAATCAGAGCGATCGTAGTTCCCTCCTACTCTAGGGGGAAAAAGATGTTTTGGTGTCTCGTTCGGAGCCCAAGATAGAGGCTAAAAGGAGTATTTGTATCTTGTTCAAAGCCCAAGATATGAAGCTGAAGGGTTTTTTGTGTCTTGTTCAAAGCCCAAGATTGAAGCTAAAAGGTTGGGTTGAAAGAGAACTTGTCATCTCTAAAGAGAGATTGTTGACTTTTGTGTGCCTTGATCAAGACACAAGTTGATGCTAAAAGGTTGATTGACTCAACCGGTGATTTCTCTATAGAAAGCCTAAGAGAACGCTATTGACCCAACAAGAGGGTGTCATACCCCAAATTTTGACCACTAAGATTTCCCATCATTGTGAAAATCATCATCACAATATGGATGAACCATCATGCCTCACCAAATGCCTCAAGGGTTGCTGAGCATCCACTACAGTCAAACTTAGGGTTTCAAGCCCTCTCTGAGTGCTTAGACAAAGGATCAATCAAGGAATGACATGATCTTCAACTTGTATAAACCTCTCAAACATCCACAATGGATCAAGAGGACTCCCACTTCAAGGATTAAGCACAAGGTTGCTCCCTTCTAGGTGGATCAAGTCTCAAGATCGCCAGTGTCACCAAATTAGGGTTTTGGTTGACCAGGGCCTCCAGATGGAAATTTTTCATCTGGGCATGAGCCAATGATCCAAAACATAACCTAATATGCTCCATGGGACCTCATGGACCCAATCATCAAGTCAATTTTGCCTCAGGGGATGCATACATCAAAAATCAGGAATTAGGGTTTCTTGACCTAATTCACCCCTACGTTGACTTTTGGGACAAATCATGAACCAAGACCTCAAGAGAGAGTTTGAGGGTCTCTAATGAACTATATTGATCCATTTGGAACAATGGATTAATCCAAGAAGCTTGAGCAACAAGTCTCAATTTCATCTACACCACCATTAGGGTTTCGCGAGGAAAGTCAACTGTAACTTTGACTTTTGACCTGGACATGCTCCCAAACCCTAGGACATGCTTCAATATACCCTATGACACCCATGGAACATGTCCATCAATTTTGATTTAGGTCAAGGACATGATTTCCTGAAGAATGGCACAATTTGGAATTCATCTGATAAAAAGTCAACTTTGATTTTTTGAGATTTTTCACCAAATGGATTTTTAACCCTAAAATGATGTTTATGTATGATTTGAATCATCATTCATCAAGAAAAATCAAGAAAAGTTGGATAAATTGTAAAAGGGGTAACCATAAAACTTAGAAATTTTTCTAAGTTATGGAAAAAGTACCACTAATACACTAACTTTGGAGGGTCATAACTCCTAAACCACATGGCCATTTTTTCTCATCCAAAGATGAATTTGTAGCCCTCATTACCCTCTACAAAAACTTCAACTAGACCTAAGTCCAATTCATTAAGGATTTTGAGTTATGGAGTGAGCAAAATCAAGAAATCACACTTTGTTCCAACACTTAGTGAAAATTTCACTAAGTCAGATTTTGCTTCACTTTTTGCCAAATGTAGGAGGATTTTTCACTTGGAATCAAAAGAGATCAAAACCAAACATGTTTAAACAGTTGTTGTATCATGTAAGGGCTTTCCAAAATGGTCAAGAACATTACCAAATTCAACTTACACCATGAGATATGACATTGGCAAGTTGCCTTGCTGAAATCTGTCAAAGGCAAGGCAAAATTTGCATTTTGGCTCGATTTGCCAAAATCAGCCAAATTCAAATGCTCCTATCCACTTGGACACATCTGAGGATTGAATCTAAAGGGGACAATCACTGAGCCAAGCCTCCAAAGTCCATGGAACAAGAAATAGGATGTTGAACCTAGAATGGCCAAAATAGGGACAAGACTCCAAATTTGGATTGAAGCATTCAATGGAAGCATCAAGGTGGCATGGACTGAGCCATTCTCATCTGAAATTAGTCAAGACTTATCCAAGACCAAGGGAACCAAAGCTCTGTGCCCTAACCTCTAGTCAATGGCTAGAGGAGACTTGGATTTTCATTTGCCAACATTGGCCAAACCTACTTACCAGCTGCCATTCACTATTCCTTGCAAAACAAACTTGCTCTACTATAAATAGAGCTCAATTGTGATCAGTTTGAGTACACCAAAGCCATCTAACAGATGCTTTCCTCAAAATCTCTTTCTCTTGGCAAAAATGCCTTTCTTAGCAAGGTAGCTATCGGGTTTTGAGTTTGAGAGCAATTCCAATCAAACCAATCACTCACACACCTCATATACATCACATATGAGCTGATCAAACACCTAGATCACTTCTGAAACACCAATTTCACAAAATCACCAGCTGGTTGCTCAAATTTTCAATCAAGTTGCAGCTGGGGTACCACAAATTGATCCAGCCAATTTCAATCAAGTCCAACCATTCAAACACACTCCATAGGGTGTAGGGAAGCTGTTCAGATCATCACCACTCATCTGTAACACCTCCAAATCAAAAATCACATTGCACTTGCTGTCACGGCTTGGAGGTAAGCATATACTTGGTCATCTTTCAATCCATGCATATTTCCTCGCACATTAATTTGGCCATATGTTCATAATCATGCATGGAATGTTTTCCCTCAATTAATTGCATTGTTTGAATCGTGTATCAAAAATCCTAGCCTTCATGCAGAAATTAGGGTTCTTGAGGTTTCTTCGTGATTTCATGTTTTACGTTTAATTTAAATGAAATTAAGTGTTATAAACATGATCGTGGGGTTGAGACGAGCATAATGATATGTGGATTGCATGATATAATTACGTATTCAGTGAGATTGGATGGAAAACGGAAATCAGCCAAACCCAGAAAAATGCGCGTGTTCTTGCTTGTGTTCTTGGCGCCTTTTTCACAAATTCAAATATTTGAATTTTGTGATTTTGTTTAATTGATTCAAAAATTAATTTCTCTCTGAGTTTTAATGATTTTGAGTTGATTCTTTTTTTAATAATTCACAAAAATGTTAAAATATTTTATTTTATCAAAAAATCCCAATTAAATATTATTTATTTCATATAATTGATATTTTTGTAAAGATTTAATATTTTAATTGTTTTTGACATTTTAAATATTTTTTCCACATTGATTTTGCAACTTTTAATGCTTTCTAATTATTTTGTAGGTCAATACTTAATTTTTGAAGCATTAATCCAAGATCAAAATTTGTTTTTCACATGTTAAACAATTTTGATCATTTTAATTGAATTTTTATTCAATTAAAACACATTTTGAAAACAAATTAGGGTTTTTGGATTAATTCAACCCTCATAAATCATTTTCAAAACACTTTGGGCCTCTAATAGAGTGTACCAACCCTTTGTAAATACAACCCACTTTGGGCCTCACTTATTGTATAAGTCCCGTTGTATTTCAAAAAGTTCGACGCAATCATCATCCCTTGAAAAACAAACCTTGGGCCTACCCTCGAGTAGTAAGACCCATTTCTTCTCTTTAAAACACTTTGGGCCTCTAATAGAGTGTAAGACCCAATCCTTTCTTGACTAAATCATTTTGGGCCTCATTGTATTGTATAAGTCTCGATACCGTAAAAAACAAATGGCGCGATCGTCGCCCTTTTAAAAATAACCTTTTGGGCCTCTCCTTGAGCTATAAGACCCATTAAAAACTCTTTGGGCCTCTAATAGAGTGTAAGACCCAACCCCTTTTGAAAACCAAATTATCTTGGGCCTCAGTCATTGTATAAGACCCACTGCATTTTCAAAATCTCGGCGCATCGCCATTTCAAACGAAAAAAATCAATTGGGCCTACCCTCGTGTTATAAGCCCCACTTTTTTTCTTTAAAACTGTTTGGGCCTCTTGAGAGAGTGTAAGACCCAACCCGCTTTGTACATAAAACATTTTGGGCCACAGTCACTTGTATAAGTCCCTCTGTACAAATTCAAACAGTGCGCTCACTGATAAAACCCTGGGCCTCTCCTTGAGCTGTAAGCCCCAAATCTTTCTTTTTCAAAGCCCTTTCTCCTTTGATTTTGTATATACTGTTGTTTCCAATCTTTCTTTGTTGAACAACTAACCAAACAGCATGCAAGCTCTATAACCGAGTAAGTGGTTATTGCTTTCATTTACCGCTTTCATATACATATAACTGTATTGTGGGGCTGTTTCACTGTAAGTCTTCTTTCATAAACTCATATCAACTGTGTAATAATAGTATAGATATTTCGAGTTTCCCCGGCAACTACGTCTAGAACTAGGTGACGCCGTTTCGTTTATTCATAGAAATAGACAGCTAGATCCCAAATAGGATCACCAGATACAATCTTCTCTTCGGCTGTCCTCATTAGGAACTGTCAAGAAATTCTATCCCCCCAGAGATGAATTATTCTCGGTGAAACTTCTCTTGAATTTCTTCAAACCTCAGAACTGTTCACTAAATGAATTATTCTCGGTGAAACTTTTCTTGAACTTTTCTTTGGTTAGGGACCCACGGGCTTCCTAAAAGCATCGGCCTCCTCTTGGGCATCGTACAAGGACCCACAGGCTTCCTAAAAGCAACCCCGCCTCCTCTTGGGCTTCGTACAAGGACCCTACGGCTTCTTAGAAGTATTCACAGCCTCCTCTTAGGCTTTGTATAATGATCTCTTCCTCCGGGAATGATAGACTCCTCTTGGGCTTAGTACAAGGACCCGTCGGCTTCTTAAAAGATTCCAGCCTCCTCTTGGGCTTCATACAAATTGTCCCGACGACCTCCTAAAGGTATAGGAGCAGAACTTAGTCATCCTCATAGAACAGTCCTTTCATAGAGTCTACTACTATTTCTCAAAGCATGGTACAAAAGATGAAACTCTAGACTCAGACAGTCTAACTTCCTTGAGTCTCAAAGACATTCTCAAGCACCCTTCAAAAATAGGAAAGAAACACGCAGACTCGGACAGTCTCGATACCCTCCGGATTTCCCGCTTCCTTAAAGAACAGGAATAACCCGGATCCTTGAATCAAATCCAGGAGTACAATGTTGCTCATATAAGAACTGATTTTCTCTTTAAAATCAGTATACTAGACCTGTCACTTAACTGAACAGTCACCATAGCCTTCTCTTGGGCTTTATGCAATGATTCTTCCCAGCGGAAGCAAACGTTTAACCTCTCTCTTGGGCTTTGTACGAGACACATAAGGGACTCCCTCGTTGAGTCAATCACCCCTTTAGCCTCCATCTTGGGCTTCGTACAAGATAGATAATCACTCTCTTGTTGAGTATAAAAGACTCTCTTGTTGAGTCAAACACTTTTAGCCTCCATCTCGGGCTTTATACGAGATACCAAAAGATTCCCTTTGTTGAGTCAAACCTTTTCGCCTCCATCTCGGGCTTTGTACGAGATACAAAAACACTCTCTTGTTGAGTATAAAATATCCTCTTGTAGGATCAACCCCTTTTAGCCTCTCTCTCGAGCTTTGTACGAGACACATACTAGCCTCCTCTTAGGCTTTGTATAAGAAAACCACTGGTTGATCCAATCAACCTTTTAGCATCAAAGTTGTGCCTCGTTCACAGTACACAAACATAAATAACTCCTTTCATCTAATCGCTGTAAGCGGCAAGCCTCTGGATCATCTACATCCATGCCACTGTCCCTCTTTTAGCATGAGAAATTCCTAAGGAAAGATAGCATTGCTCTACACTGAGTTAAAGTCTTCTCCTTTAGGTTAAAATCCCCTTTAAAGGAAATTATGGCATTGCTAGGATCCGTGTATCCCGGTTAAAGTAATTCTTCTTTATAAACCAGTCACCCAACAGTTGTGACAGACAAACCCTTCTTTAGAGATGACAAATTCTCTCTAAAGTCGAGGTCCTTCAGCTTCACGTCTTGGGCTTTGAACAAGACACAAATAGACTTTTCAGCTTCACATCTTGGGCTTTGAACAAGATACAAATCACCTTTTGCTTCACGTCTTGGGCTTTGAACAAGACACCAAAAACACCCATTTCCTCCCATAGAATAGGAGGAACTACGAACGCTCTGATTTCCCTGTTTCGGTAAACGGGAATACGTAGGCATAAGATTGAAAGAAAGATCTTAGCGAGCACACTAAACAAAAAACCAAATCCCATATCTCCATCAATCAAAAGAAGTAATTCAAAAAACACCAGTCCTAACATCCTAATCCTTGTTCCCCGTCAGAATACTTCTGCCTAGGTAAAAAGAAAGAAAACCAGTATTGGCAAAAATACAAATAACCAGTACAAAGGCCCCCCCACATTGATAGCATCCGTAACCTAACAGACCGCTGTTTAAACTCAGTATGCAAAGCAGGGTTAATTGGAGACATCTATTTCCCTTCCTTATTCAGCTCACAATAGGATAAAAAATGAATCGACCTGTAGTTTTAAGCTCAAACCGCAGAGAGTGACCAGCGCTTAAGAACCACGTCCAAAATCGCTCGCTACAGAGGGTGTTTTTTATTTGTCTCGTACGAAGCCCGAGATAGAGGCTAAAAATGGGTTGACTCAACAAGAGAGTACCAACAAGTGACTGACTCAACAAGAGAGTGTTTTTATATGTGTCTTGTACGAAGCCCAAGACGGAGGCTAAAAGGTTTGACTCAACAAGAGAGTCGGACAAGTTGGTTGACTCAACAAGAGAGTCTTTTATACTCAACAAGAGAGTGATTTGCTGTCTCGTACGAAGCCCGAGATAGAGGCTAAAGGAAATTAACTCAACAAGAGAGTCTTGGAAAGTGATGGACTCAACAAGAGAGTCTGAAAATGATTGACTCAACAAGAGAGTCTGAAAAGGTTAGCTCCGTTGGGGGAGGGTCTTTGTACAAAGCCCAAGAGGAGGCAGATTTTCCTGAGGAAATGATCATTATACAAAGCCTAAGAGGAGGCTATCTTCTGCCGAGGGTTATTGAGATCCCGAGGCAGGTCCAAGGGTGGGAATTCTCACTAGAGAGACCGGGTTTCTGCTGGAGATTTATCCAGAGTGATCGGTGTTTTTTCCTATGTTTGAAAGGAACTTGAGAATGTCTTTGAGACTCAAGGGGTTTAGACTATCTAAGTCTACAGGTGTTGAAGAGTTTTATCTTTTGTAGGATGCCCTAAGGAGGGCAAGGGCCTTTAAGGGATGAGAATCAACCCTAAAGCGGCCAGATGTTTGACACTGGAGAGACTGCTCTAGCAAAGGATGACTAAGTTCTGTCTTATACCTTTAAGAGGTCGTTAGGGTCCTTGTATTAAGCCCAAGAGAAGGCATGAGAACTTCTAGGAAGCCGAAGGGTCCTTGTACAAAGCCCAAGGGGAGGCGGGGATGTTTTTAGGAAGCCTGTGGGTCCCCAAACCAAGAGAAGTTCAAGAAATGCAATTCATAGAGAAGAGATCATTCCAGGAAAGTTCGAGAATTTGGAAGAAACTCAAGAGATGCTATTCACGGAGAATAGATCAACTCTGGAGAGTAGAGTTTCTTTGACAATTTCTAAGGGTGACAGTCTGAGAAAAGGTTCAGCGAGAATACTGCTTTTCTCTTTGTTCCATATTGATTAACCCCAAGAGAAGGGAAGACTGTATCTGGAAATCCTAGGGGGGATCTAGTTTTCTTTGTATTTAATAATGACGAACAGGCTTTACCTAGTTCTAGACGTAGTTGCCGGGGAAAACTCTAAGTAACTATACTAGTATTACACAGTTGATATATGACTAGTATATAAAAGGATGTGAAAGAAAACTTACAGTGAAACAGCCCCACAATACAGTTATATACATATGAAAGCTGTAAATGAAAGCGGATAAACACTTACCCGTTGTGGAGATTCCATGCTGTTTTGTTAGTTGTTCAACAAAGAAAAGTTTTGATAACAACATATATTTGAATTCAAAATCAAAGGAGAAAGTGCTTTGAAAATATTGTTGGAGCTTACAGCTCAAGGAGAGGCCCAAGTTTTAACGATGATTGCACCGTTGTTTTGAATACCGTATCGGGACTTATACAATGAATGAGGCCCAAATTATTTTGGTTTCAAAAAGGGGTTGGGTCTTACACTCAAATAGAGGCCCAAAAATGTTTTTTAGAAAAGAAATGGGTCTTATAGCTCAAGGAGAGGCCCAAAGGCTTTGGTTAAGAAAGGCGACAATCGCGTCGAACCTTTTGACGGTATCGGGACTTATACAATACACTGAGGCCCAAAAAGGTTTTTATTTCCAAAAGGATGAGACTTACACTCTACCAAGAGGCCCATAGTGTTTGAAAAAGAAAAGAAATGGTACTTACAACACAAGGGTAGGCCCAGATGATTTGTTTGAAAACGACGATCGCGTCGAGGCTTTGAAAACACAGTGGGACTTATACAATGACTGAGGCCCAAAAAGGTTTTTATATTTACAAGGGATGGGTCTTACACTCTATTAGAGGCCCATGAGTGTGGAAAAGATTTGTTTAGGGTGATAATCAAAGAAACCCTAATTTTGTTTAAAATGTAATTAATTTTCTTTAAAAATTAATAAAAATTATTGAAAACATGTGAAAAATGAGTGATGATCTTGGCTCAATGCTTCAAAAATCATGTTTATATCCACAAAATGATTGGAAATCAATTAAGTTTGGAAAATCAAGAAAGAAAAAATATTTCAAATGTTAAAAAACAAATAAACATTAATTCTTTGCAAAAATATCAAATATATAAAATAAATAACATTTTTGGGAATTTTTGGTAAAATAAAATATTTTAACATTTTTATGAATTATTAAACAAAGAATCAACTCAAAATCATTAAAACTCAGAGAGGAATTACTTTTTGAATCAATTAAATAAAATCACAAAATTCAAATATTCAAATATTCAAAAAATGGCGCCGACAACACGCGCGTGTTCTGGGTTTGGCTGATTTGCATTTTCCCATCAATCTTACTGAATACTTGATGAAATTATACAATCCACATATCAATCTGCTCGCTTTCACCTCACGATCATGTCTATGGTCTTTAATTTCATTTATTTTAAGCATGGAATAAGAAATCAAAGAGAAACCTCAAGAACCCTAAATTCTGCATGAAGGCTCAGAAATTCCACACACGATTCATACAAGGCAATTAATGGAGGGAAAACATTCTATGCATGATTATGAACATTTGGAAAAAGTATTGTACGAGGAAATATGCATAGATTAAGAGATGACTAAGTTGAGGCTTACCACTTGCAGCTGGTGATCGTGTTTTGTGTTGGAGGTGTTAAAGCTTGGTTCCAATGATGTGGAGAACTTCCCTAGGTGTTATGGAGTGTGTTTGAATGCTTGGACTTGATTGGAAATGGCTGGATCACTTCATGGCATCTCAACTGCAACTTGGTTGAAAGCTTGAGCAACTGGCTGGTGATTCTGAGAAATCAATGTTTCAGTTGTGTATCTAGTGTTTGATCAACTCAGGTATGATGTTTATGAGGTGTGTGGGTGATTGGTTTGGTTGGAATTGCTCTCAAACTCAAAACTCGATAGTGACTTGCTTTAGAAGGCAATTTTGGAAGTGAGAAGGTGATTTTGAGAAAGGCAAGTGTTGTAGGCCTTTGGTGTACTTAAACTGAGCACAAATGAGCTCTATTTATAGTAGATCAAGTTTATTTTGCAAGCAATAGTGAATGGTAACTACAGCAGGCTGTTGGCCAATTGGATCATTTTGGAATCTTAAGTCTCCTCTAGCCATTGACTAGAGGTTAGGGCACAGGCCTTTGGTTCCCTAGTTCAGAGATCATCCTTTACTTATTCAGTTGGAAAAGGCTCAATTTATGCCACCTTGGTGCATCCATTGAATGCTCCAAAACAAAATTGGAGTCTTGAAGCATCTTTAGCCTTTTTAGGTTTGGCATACTACTTTTAGTTCCAAAGACTTGGGAGGCTTATAAATCAGTGATTCTTCCTCCTTGGTCTCCCCCTGAGGTGTTCAGATGGATAAACTTGTTTGTCATTTGTACAATTTGATCAAATCGAGCAAAATACACAAATCTGCCTTGCCATGACATATTGCCATTGTCATAACTCTTAGCTTAAATGGAATTTAATGGAGTTCTTGGCCATTTTGGAAAGCTCTCATATGATACAACATATGTGTGATCATAGTTTGTTTTGATACTTTTTAGATCCAAGTGAAAGAGATTCTGACTTAGTGAAAATTTCACTAAGTGTTGGAAAAAGTGGCATTTTCATGTTTTTGTCATTTTGGTCACTCCATAACTTAAAATCCTTGATGAATTGGAATGAGGTGTAGTCGACACTTTTAAAGTATGCCATGAGAGCTACAAATCCATCTTTGGATCATCCAAAATGGTTTCTTGAATCACAAGTTATGATCCTTGGAAGTTGGTACCCTGGCCACTTTGTTCCATAACTTAGAAAATTTCTAAGTTTTTTTATGGTTACCCCTTTTACAAGTTATCCCACTTTCTTTTATTTTTCTTGATGAATGTTGATTCAAATCACACATTAACATCATTTTAGGGTTAGGGAACCATAATTGACAAAAAAATCAAAAAGTCAAACTTTGACTTTTGGGCACAGTTGACTTTTTATCAGATGAACTCCAAACGGTGCGATCCTCTATGAAATCAAGTCTTTGACCAAAATAAAACTTAATAGATGGAATCCTAGGTGATATAGGGTGTATTGAATCATGTCCCAAGGTTTGGGAGCATGTCTTGGTCAAAAGTCAAAGGTACAGTTGACTTTTTCCATAAAACCCTAATTGTGGTTCAGATGATATTGAAACTTGTTGATCAAGCTTCTTGGATCAATCCATTGTGGTAAATGGATCAATATAGTGTATTGGAGACCCTCAAACCATGTCTTGAGGTCTTGGCTCATGATTTGTCCCAAAAGTCAACTTAGGGGTGAATTAGGTCAAGAAACCCTAATTCTTGATTTTTAGTGAATGCATCCCCTGAGGCTAAATTGACTTGATGATTGGGCCCATGAGGTCCCTTGGAGCATCTTAGGTTGTGTTTTGAAGCATTGGCTCATGGCCAGAGGAAAATTTCCATATGGAGGCCCTAGTAGACCAAAACCCTAATTTGGTGACACTTGCGATCTTGAGGCTTGATCCACTTGGAATGCAACAACTTTGTGCTTAATCCTTGATGTGGGAGTCATCTTGATTCTTTATAGGTGTTTGAGAAGTTAGACAAGTTGAAGATCATGTCAATTCTTGAAACCCTAATTCTGACTGTAGTGAATGCTCACCCATCTTTAGGGAGACTGATGAGGCCTGATGGTTCATCCATATTGTGATGATGATTTACACAATGATGGGAAATCTTAGTGGTCAAAATTTAGGATATGACAGATGCCCCTATTTAATCTTCTTGGACCCGAAGGTGTGAATGGTGAAGGTATTCAGGCATTTGGGGTGCAAGAGGATTAAATATCGGAATACCCGAAATTTTGATGGTGGTTATGAATGGCAGTTTGCCAATCCATCCTGTTTTTGCTAAGCAATGGTGCTTAGAAAAGGTGAAACTTCCCCTCAATCCTGGTCTTCAGCCAAGGAACTGGTCTAAGTTTCTAAAATAACCTTCCCCTCGATCCTGGTTTCCTACCAAGGAACTGGTCTCAGTTTTCTTTTGAAATAAACTTCCCCTCGATCCTGGTTTCCTACCAAGGAACTGGTCTAAGTTTCTAAAATAAACTTCCCCTCGATCCTGGTTTCCTACTAAGGACTGGTCTCAGTTTCTGATGTAAACTTCCCCTCAATCCTGGTTTCTTACCAAGGAACTAGTCTAAGTTTCTGATATAAACTTCCCCTCGATCCTGGTTTCCTACCAAGGAACTGGTCTCAGTTTCTTTTGTCAATAAACTTTCTTGACAAGGAACACTATTCGTAGCAGTTTTCCTCAAACTTCTCGTCGGATTTTCTTGCTCACCTACAGGTTATTTTTGTTTCCCAACATTAATAACTTCGTCGATATCAACGCCATTAAGGTTTTTCTCATTGGAAACCCTGTGCCGACTTTGCGCGCAGATGCGTATCATTCTGTACACTTGGGAAATTTGTACAGCGGAGGGGAGATCACATGTTGTGTACCTCTGCTTTATAAATGGTTTATCTCCCACTTGCCCAAGTCTGCTGCTTTTTGGGATTGTAAGAGTTCCTTACGTTGGTCGCAGAAAATCATGTCTCTTACCAACTCTGATATAGATTCGTGTAATAGGATTTATGAGGGAATCAGAATCATTGACCGTTGTGGAAACTTCCCCAACGTACCCCTTATAGGAACTAAAGGAGGAATCAACTACCATTCGGTATTGGTTCGCCGTCAATTTGGATACCTGATGAGACACATCCCATGGCGTGTTCATCTGGAAGGTCTTTTCTTCAAGGAAGGAGAAAGTGACAGAGCACTAAAGATGGAAATAGTGCACGCTTGGAAACACGTTCTTAAGATAGGACAAGAGTTTCTAGGAAAACCGGACTATGTCTCGGTGTAGCTTTATCTCCATTGGGTACAAACTAGAGCTCTCAAGCTAAAAATGCCCTATCCTTGTTACGGAATTCTTCCGCCGAGGGAATATGTCATGTACTTCATGACTGAAACTGAAAAGCTTCAAGTTACTCTCAACAAAGTTCAACGGGAAAGAAGGTCTTGGAAGAACAAGTACCGCACCCTCGACGTAGAGTGCATCAAAATACAACAATTACTGAAAGAAAAAGATGCTCTGATTGAAATTTTGGAGCAACATGCTGTGGATAATCAGGATGACCAAAGGATTTTGCTCACTCCTTTCACTTGGCAAAGGAATGACAACCCGACAACGGCTCCAAAGCCCCGGTCAAAGAAAAGGAAGATATCAGAATCAACACCCGGTTTCTCCTCAGAGAGGACTCGGGACCCATTAGCTTAGGTTTCTGTTTCCGCATCTTGTAATCTACTGTATTTCCATTTCTGTAATCCTTTGGAATTCAATAAAAAGGGGTTTCCCCAGTGTTTGATATTTGCAATCTAATTGTCGAAGTTTATTTTGATTAATCCAAGAAAAAAACAATTAATATAATCATTGCATTCATCATTCTCACATCGCGTATTTTTCTTCCCTACGAATCTCACGTTTGTGTCCTGATTCTAGAGTCAAACTGTCTCATTCGTACAATACTCGGGCCAATCGTCAGAAAAAGATGGATGATCTTGAGGAAGAAAATAGAGAGTTGAAGGAAGAGATCGACGCTCTGAGAGAGGATATGAGAAAGCTTCGTAATGACATGTAAGCCATGGCAGAAGCTCAGCTACAACGAACTGTGATCTCAGAGGTCACCTCAACGCCCATAGTAGAAAAGTATGATCCTAGGTATCAGATACCGAAAGATCGCCTTGGGGTATGCTTGTTAACTATATCCCGGAAGGATATGTTCCGTCGATCACCGAAGATCAGGGAATCACAACAGAAGCCGCTGGGCCTGAAGGTTACAAACTTCAGGAAAGTGAAGATGCCAGGGGCATACTAAAGACTCCTGAAGGTTACAAACTTCGAGAGACGCCAAGACTCACTACCGTAGTCACGGTACCACCCCCTATGGTGTACACTGTCCCGGAAGGACAGATTCCACCAACACCTTCTGGTAGGAAGGAAACTATGTTCGATAGAATGGAGGAATTCCAGGAACAGTTCTTGGAAATGCAAAAGGAGCTGCAAGCCATTCGCGGCCAGGATCTATTCGGAAAGGACGCCGTAGACCTCTGTCTGGTCCCTAATGTGAAAGTTCCGCACAAATTCCAAGTGCCTGACTTTGAAAAGTACAAGGGTAACTCTTGCCCTCAGAGCCATCTGGTGATGTACGCTCGGCGAATGTCAGCTCAGACGGAGAATCAGGACCTACTGATTCACTACTTTCAGGATAGTTTAACCGGTGCCGCACTCAAATGGTACATGGGTTTAAACCGTGCTACGATTAGCACATTCAGAGATCTTGGTACTGCCTTCGTTCAGCAATACAAATACAATTTGGACATGGCACCCGACAGAGATCAACTCAGATCAATGTTGCAAAAGGACAAGGAAACCTTTAAGGAGTATGCTCAAAGGTGGCGTGAAATTGCCGCTCAAATTTGTCCACCTCTTAAGGAAAAAGAGATGACAAAGATCTTCTTAAAAACCTTAAGCTTATTTTATTATAACCGAATGGTTGCCAATGCGCCCAGTGATTTCACCGAAATGGTCGGCATGGGTGTACGTCTTGAGGAAGCTGTCCGAAAAGGACGTTTGGTAAAAGACACTGGATCGACGAGCGGTACTAAAAAATACGGTAGTGCTCTCCCTAAGAAAAAAGAGCAAGATATTGGGAATATCTCTCTCGGAAAGCAAAGACGACGTTATCAGCCGGTAGCAGCTGTAACTCCAGCTATCAGCCCAGCGCCTATTCCTACATATCAACCTCAGGTTGCGCAGAGCCAACCTGATCAGCAAAGGACACAACAGCCTCTTCAGTAGGCTCGTCCTCCATATAACAACAACCGTGCAACACGGCCACCAGGATTTGATCCTATACCCGTGACGTACGTAGAACTGTTTCCGTTTCTACTGGCTAAGGGGCACATCTAGACTAAGTCTCCTCTTACAGTACCAGAAAATCTGCCTTTTTGGTTTAAGGTGGATCAAACTTGCCCTTATCATCAAGGAGGTTTAGGGCACAACATTGAGAACTGTCTTAATTTCAAGTCTGACGTGGAAAAGCTTGTTAGAAGCAGGCTCTTATCTTTCAAAGATACGAATCCCTATGTTCTTACGAACCCGCTGCCTCAACACGAGAAAGATGCAGTCAATCTAATTGAGAAAGAGACTAACGACGTCTATCAAATTCACGATGTACTCTTGTTGAAAACCAATCTGGTCAAGATGCATTGTAGACAGAGCGGATATGGCCATGTGCCACCTCATAACTATCACCAGTGTGATATCTGCTCTAAAGATAACCAAGGATGTTCAGTAGTGCAATTAGCTCTACAAGAACAAATGGATCTCGGATGGATCCAAGAGCACCGATTTCGTGGAGTTAACATGGTCTATACGAATTCTAACGTCATTCAGAACAACGATATCCGTGCAATGAATGTCAACTTGGTGGCAATGCACTCAAGGCAAAGCTAGTATCATAATCTGCCACAGCACGATTACAGTTCCTGTCTGACTTGCTCGATAAACAAACAAGGATGCTCTTTCATACAAGAGGCCCTCCAGCGTCAGATGGATCTTGGATGGAACCAAGACTACCATGATAGGAACCCTTATCAGATCAACATGGTTCAGATCTTCGATATTCGCGTGATGAATACAACCTGGTAGAGTTACATGCTGAGCAGGTTCGACTCGGATTCTTAATATCACATGACTATCAAAGCTGTAAAGCGGGTTGCGAAAACGATCGGGGTTGTACCCTTGTCCAGGAAACACTTCAGCACTTGTTAAATCATTGGTGGATGCCAATCTACATGGACGAAGATACTCATCAGATTAGTATCAGTAATAGAAACCCCACTCGGCGTCAGGGTCAGGATCTCCGATCAGTGGAAGCTAACCTAGTGAGGTTACATTGTATTCAAAGTGGGCGTGGCCAGGTGCCACCACACAACTATGACAGTTGTAGCGTCTGTTCGGAAAGTAACCAAGGGTGTTACCTTGTGAGAGCAGCTCTTCAGGGCCAGGTCAATCGTGGAGAAATTCGTCCCTATTCGGGTTCTGGACCCATCAACTGGACGCCAAATTACCTTGCCGAGCAAGTTGAGGATGTTGTCACAATCTCTGGTCATCACAGGACCAGGGATGTTTTTGCCATTATCCCTCTACTTGACGAGTCTAAAGTTCCCAACCGGGAACGGATCGAGATTACTTACGATGGTCAGAAAAATCAGAAAGCTCCCGTAGTCATCTATCTACCGGGACCATTACCGTATGAATCAACTAAGGCTATCCCTTACAAATACGGTGCAACGACAATTGAAAATGGAAAGGAAATTCCATTACCCTCCGTTGTGAATATTGCAGACATCAGTCGTGTAACACGGAGTGGTAGAATCTTCAACCGAGGAGTTGGAGAACGTGACAAAGAAAAGGAACTTCAGACGGAAGCTCCCGATCCACCAGTCGGTCAATCCAGTAATCCCGACCTTTCAAAAAATGATGATGAGATGCTAAAGCTCATCCAAAGGAGTGAATACAACATTGTTGATCAACTGTTACAGACTCCTTCAAAGATCTCGGTATTATCACTGTTACTCAGTTCAGAAGCTCATAGGGAGGCTCTACAGAAAGTCTTGGAGCAAGCCTTTGTGGAACAGGATGTAACAATCAGACAGTTCAATAACATTGTCTCTAACATCACTTCCTACAACAATTTGGGATTTAGTGATGAGGAATTACCTGAAGAGGGTCGCCGTCATAACATGGCGCTCAATATCACAGTTAACTGCCAGGACGATGCTTTAGCCAGTGTACTGGTCGACATAGGGTCAGCCCTGAATGTTATGCCGAAGTCCACTTTGATACAATTATCATTCAAGGGCCCTCCGATGAGAATCAACGAGGTCGTCGTCAAAGCATTCAACGGATCTAGAAAAACAGTTATCGGCGAAGTTGATCTTCCATAACTATCGGTCCTCACACTTTCCAAGTCACTTTCCAGGTCATGGACATTCGGGAAACGTACAGTTGTTTATTAAGAAGGCCTTGGATACATCAGGCTGGAGCAGTTACTTCGACCCTCCACCAAAAGCTAAAGTTCGTCCAGAACGGCCAACTTGTCACGGTTTGTGGGGAACAAGCCTTGCTTGTGAGTAACTTGTCATCATCTGCTGGTATAGAACCCGAAGAGGTTATTGGAACGCAGTTCCAAGCACTGTCGGTGAGCAAAGACAATCATTTCAAAGGAGGAACCTCGATTTCCTCATACAAAGATGCTATCAAAGCGGTCGAGAGTACCGATACGACAGGATGGGGACAGCTTGTCATTCCCACTGATAATTAAACAAAGAAGGGTCTTGGTTTTTCTGCAACCTGTACCCGGACAGCTGCCAACGATGAAAGTCTTCATCCCCTTCAAAACTTATTCCACAGTGGAGGTTTCCTTCGCCTAGTGTCTCAGACAGTTCATGCTATTAATGAGGAAGATCCCTCTGACACGGATGAAGAGTGGAAGTCCTACCTTAACAAGGACGGTTATATGTCTCAGGAAGAGGTGCCTATTCCTTTTTCCTTTCCTACAGAAAGTCCGAGATTTATACCAAGAGCAGATGTCGAAATGATCTACGGAGATTGTGATCCTGAAGGATGTCGTGCTCCGCCAAATTCATTAGAGGAAGACACTCTGATGAAAGACAAATTTGACTACAACTACTATGGCCCAATGGACGGCCTGCCAATGTGGCAACCTTATCCAAGAAATTTAGGGCAAGAGAGTCAGCCGAACAATGAAAATCAGCTGACCGTCATTGAACAGAATACCTGTGTCCCCACCATGTCATGGGATCAACACTCAAATCATTCAGAAACTACTCAACATGAAGATGAATTCGCAACGTTTGCAGGACTTGAGTTCATCAACTATGCTTTTCCCGAGGTCAACGTCATCGAGAGAGATGACTCCTCCAGTTCCAGAGAAGTTTGGGATACTTTGGGACAACCAAGTGGAAAATACGACTATATGGTCAAGTACACTGCGCCCAAAAGCTCTCGTATCAAGCTCGAAGATATCCAGCTAACTGGATAGGGAGATACACCTGAGAGCACCAACGCTATGCAAAATGCAAGTGAGGAATTCTCCTACTACAACTCTGCCTGGGAGACAGATTCCAATGATCCCGCTCCACCAGAAATCAGCGTCATTTCTGAAGACAAATCAAGGAAGGTGCCAGACTTTGTGATTCACCGAGGAGCTCGCCGCCAGTGGGTTGCCGTCGAGGTTCCGAAGATCGTTCATTAGTCAAAGTAATTACCATCTTTTAACCTTTCACCCTACCCAGGTGAAACAGATGTTTTGATAGGGCTCACTTTCTGTAAATATCCCTCTTCGCTTTGCCCAAAGCGACAGAGTTTTGTTTTATAGGGCTGTAGTTTCAAGAGTCGACTTGTTCATTAATAAAATAACGTCGTTCTGTAATTTCCGCATTTATTGCTGTTTTCTCTTTTTGCTTTTTCAGAAAATGGTAATCCTAAGAAACAATTCAAAAATAAAAACAAGCAGTATAATAAAACACTGTACACACTTGCATTTTCCTCTATCTCTTCTAAACATGAATCATCACGTCATGCAGATTGCTTGTTTTAAACCCAGTTGAAACATACGATCCGATGCCTTCTCCCAACTTTGAGTTCCCGGTATTCGAGGCTGAAGAAGAAGTTGACAACGAAATTCCAGAAGAGATCTCCCGACTACTCAGACAAGAGGAAAGGTCTATTGAACCTCACAAAGAGCCGTTGGAAACGGTAAACTTGGGTTCAGAAAAAGAGAGAAAAGAAATCAGGATTGGGGCACTGCTCAGTTCAAATGCCAAAGAGAGTTTGATAAAGCTTCTCAAAGAATTCCCCGATGTATTCGCTTGGTCCTATCAGGATATGCCAGGGTTGGACACCAGCATCGTGGAACATCACTTACCGTTGAGATCGGAATGTCCGCCAGTAAAACAAAGGTTGAGACGGACTCACCCGGACATGGCCATCAAAATCAAAGAGGAGGTGCAGAAACAGATTGACGCAGGTTTCCTCGCCACATCAAAATATCCTCAATGGTTAGCCAACATCGTACCCGTTCCCAAAAAGGACGGAAAGGTCAGAATGTGTGTTGATTACAGAGATCTGAACAAGGCAAGTCCAAAGTACGACTTTCCTTTACCGCACATTGACATGCTGGTAGGCAGCACAGCAAAGTTCAAAATTTTCTCCTTCATGGATGGATTCTCGGGCTATAACCAGATCAAAATGGCGCCTAAAGACATGGAGAAAACTTCGTTCATTACCCCATGGGGCACCTTTTGTTACAAGGTAATGCCGTTCGGTTTGAAGAACGCCGGGGCAACCTATCAAAGGGCCATGACTACTCTGTTTCATGACATGATACACAAAGAAATCGAAGTGTATGTCGATGATATGATTGCAAAATCAAAAACAGAGAGTGAGCACGTTGAACATTTGTCAAAATTGTTCGAACGTCTAAGAAAATTCAAGCTCCGCTTGAATCCCAACAAGTGCACCTTCGGTGTCCGTTCAGGGAAACTACTAGGGTTCATCGTAAGCCAGAAAGGGATTGAAGTTGATCCTGACAAGGTCAAGGCCATTCAAGAAATGCCTTCTCCGAAAACTGAAAAACAAGTCAGAGGATTCCTGGGACGTTTGAACTACATCTCCAGGTTCATATTCCTTATGACTGCCACTTGTGCACCAATCTTCAAATTACTAAAAAAGAACCAGGACTGCGTTTGGTCAGAAGATTGCCAAACCGCCTTCGACAGTATCAAGGAATATCTATTGAATCCTCCGATTCTATCACCTCCAGTGGAAGGAAGACCATTGATTATTTACCTCACAGTCCTAGAGGACTCAATGGGATGTGTACTTTGCCAACAAGACGAAACCAAATGGAAAGAGTCTGCCATTTACTATCTGAGCAAGAAATTCACCGACTGCGAAACTCGATACACGATGCTCGAGAAAACTTGCTGTGCTTTGGCTTGGGCAGCCAAACGCCTTTGCCAGTACATGATTTGCCACACCACTTGGTTGATCTCAGAAATGGATCCAATCAAGTATGTATTTGAAAAACCTGCTCTCACGGGAAGGATTGCCCGTTGGCAGATGTTGATATCAGAATATGACATAGAGTATCACGCTCAGAAAGCCGTTAAGGGAAGTATTTTAGCCGATCATTTGGCTCACCAACCGATTGACGATCAAGAATCAATCGGGTTTGACTTCCCAGACGAAGATGTCATGTATCTAAAAATGAAAGACTGCGGTGAACCATTACCCAGTGAAGGGCCAGAACCAGGTTCCCAATGGGGACTAATCTTTGACGGAGCAGTTAATCATTATGGAAACGGAATTGGGGCAATCATTGTTACCCCTCAGGGTACCCACATTCCTTTCACCGCTCGACTTACGTTCAAAAGTACGAACAACGAGGCCGAATACGAAGCATGCATCATGGGTCTTGAGAAAGCGATTGATTTAAAGATCAAAAACTTGGACGTATACGGCGATTCAGCCCTGGTTATCAATCAGATAAAAGGAGATTGGAAAACATACCAGTCAGGATTGATTCCTTACAAAGACTACGCAAGGAGGTTGCTACCTTTCTTCAACAGAGTTGAGTTTCATCATATCCCTCGTGAGGAGAATCACATGGCTGATGCTTTAGCCACTCTCTCTTCCATGATTAGTGTAGGTTGATGGAATGACATACCTAAGATCGACATAATGCGCCTTGAGCGGCCCGCTTACATCTGCACGATCGAAGCAGTCATAGATGACAAACCTTGGTATCACGATATCAAATGCTTCCTTCAGAAACAAGAGTACCCACCTGGGGCACTCAGAAAAGATAGAAAAACCCTCAAAAGATTGGCTGGAAACTTCTTCCTGAGCGGTGACACTCTCTATAAGAGAAATTTTGACATGGTCTTGCTCCGATGCGTAGACAGACCAGAAGCAGAAATGCTGATGAAAGAAATTCATGAAGGATCCTTTGGCATTCATGCCAACGGACACACAATGGCGAGAAAAATTCTAAGAGCAGGGTACTACTGGTTGACCATGGAATCCGACTGTTACAAGTACATGAGGAGGTGTCACAAGTGTCAGATATACTCCGACAAAATTCATGTATCGCCATCACATCTCAAAGTTCTTTCTTCCCCATGGCCTTTTTCTATATGGGGAATCGACATGATTGGCATGATTGAGCCCAAGGCTTCAAATGGACATCGGTTCATTCTGGTAGCCATTGACTGCTTCACCAAATGGGTCGAAGCAGCGTCATACGCCAATGTAACCTGACAAGTGGTGGTCTGATTTATCAAAAACAGTATCATCTGCCGTTATGGTGTTCCAAGCGAGATCATTACTGATAATGGATCTAACTTGAACAACAAGATGATGAAAGAGTTATGTGCAGAGTTCAAGATCGAACATCATAACTCATCTCCCTACCGACCCAAGATGAACGGAGCAGTAGAAGCGGCTAACAAGAACATCAAGAAGATTGTTCAAAAGATGGTTGTAACCTATAAAGACTGTGCGAGATGCTACCCTTTGCTCTTCACGGTTATCGCACATTTGTCCGTACTTCAACAGGGGCAACCCCTTTCTCTCTAGTATATGGCATGGAAGCAGTGCTCCCCATAGAAGTAGAGATCCCGTCAATCCGAGTATTGATGGAAGCCAAGCTCACCGAAGCTGAATGGTGTCAAAGCCGACATGACGAACTGAATCTGATCGAAGAAAAGAGAATAACGACACTATACCACAGTCAGTTGTATCAACAGAGAATGAAGAAGGCGTTCGACAAAAAGGTTCGACCTCGCATCTTCAGAAAAGGAGACCTCGTGCTCAAGAAGATACAACCATTTCTCACTGACTCTCGGGGCAAGTGGACTTCGAATTATGATGGCCCCTATGTGGTCACGAAAGCTTTCTCGGGCGGCGTCTTGAGACTTGCATCCATGGACGGAGAGGAATTTGCCTACCCCACGAATGTTGATGTAGTCAAGAAATACTTCGCCTAAACTAAAAAAAAAAACGTCTCGGTGGATTGAAAACCCGAAAGGACGGTCCAGGCAAAAGTTAGAGACATGAAAAAAAATCATCCCGTTGGATTGGAAATCTCATAGTACAATCCAGGCAAAAATTAGGGATAATGGCAAGTAACTATGTTCAACAGAGGCAAGTCCCTCAAAAGCAGCAGTTACATCATCGGAAGAAAACTCCAGTCAAGGTCATCTTCGACAGAAGCTCAGGATGCCCCGAATTCAGAGTTGGTAGAAGGATAGTGGTCGTTATGTTTCAACGTAGCCCTTTTCCCTGTAAATTACCATTTTCTAAACTTTGTATATACTCTGTGGAATCACGCGTTTGGCTGATCTCCATCCTATCAATAAAATTTGAGCCCTTGTGCTTTTGTTTGTATTTCTTATTTGTTTTAGCTTTACAGAACGACATTTTTAACATGATTAACGATTCCTGAAATAAAACAAAAATGAATTTACTTGTTAAAACTTTTTCTGCTTTTTTAATAAAGATGGCAATTTCTTTTGACTGTTGAACATCGAAAGAACATCAACCGCTTCTCCAGAAGTAAGCGAACTTCAAAGTGCAGAATCAAAGTACTCCTTCTAGCCCAGTACGTCTGAATGAAGGGATCAACTGTGTCAGAGACCTTGTTTCGTCTGACACGCCTCGGCCGAGTTCTCATCTCCTAAGCCCGATCAACGGTATTCCCCGCAGGGATTATCTCTCCTAAGCAAGGTGGAATTGCTATTTTGAACCAGCGATATCTTTATACGCCCCGCGATGGCCGAGTATCCAGTCATGTTCATCTTTTAGTTTGTGTGTTGCGTCAGTTTTGTCAGCATATACATACATACATCATGCATTATAGATTTGCATTTACATTTCGTATTGTATCGCTATCACTCTAGTCGGTCTTATCCCCTAGTGATAGAAGTTCTCTCAATCGAGTCGTCAGTTCTTGCCTCGTCAGGAAGTGTTACGTCTGAACTTTCTCTCTCCTCTAGTTTATTTCTGGAAGAAAGTTGGCCCTCGACCACTTTGATAACTTAAACCTCTGAAAAGCCAGAGATAACTTTCAACAAACATCACTCTTCGCCATTGAAGATGATATCCCTACTTTCCCGGATTAAGGAAAATCCACAGGGAAAGCCTCGTAATCAGAAATTCAACAGCATGGCGGTCTCGTTCCGAGAAGACTGCTGATGAAAAGGTCATCGACACCTCAAAATTGGATCCCATCATATGGCATTTCTCTGGGAAGATCCCGAGAAAAGTATGATGCAAGCTCCCAAACGAATGCAGTATCCCAAGAGACTCGCTTTCCCTAGTAGAATCGACGGATGGCGTCTCTAAACAGAGAAGTTTGTGTACCTCTACAGTTCAGACGACTGGGTTCACCAGCAAGTCTGACATCAAAATCTTTTCCGCTCAAATGGCATCTCCCCAGGAAAATTCGGCGAGAAGTTTGAGGGAAATCCGCTACGAATAGCGTCCCTTGTCAATAAAGTTTATTGACAAAAGAAACTAAGACCAGTTCCTTGGTAGAAAACCAAGATCGAGGGGGAGTTTAAATCAGAAACTAAGACCAGTTCCTTGGTAGAAAACCAGGACCGAGGGGGAGTTTAAATCAGAAACTAAGACTAGTTCCTTGGTAGAAAACCAGGATCGAGGGGGAGTTTAAATCAAAAACTAAGACCAGTTCCTTGGTTGGAAACCAGGATCGAGGGGAAGTTCACCTTTTCTAAGCATCATTGCTTAGCTAAAGAAGATGAATGTGTGAGCTACCATTCATAACCACCATCAAAATTTTGGGTATTCCGATATTTAATCCTCTTGCACCCCGAATGCCCGAACACCTTCGTCATTCACACCTTCGTGTCCAAGAAGATTAAATAAGGGCATCTGTCATACCCCAAATTTTGACCACTAAGATTTCCCATCATAGTGAAAATCATCATCATAATATGGATGAACCATCATGCCTCACCAAATGCCTCAAGGGTTGCCGAGCATCCACTACAGTCAAACTTAGGGTTTCAAGCCCTCTCTGAGTGCTTAGACAAAGGATCAATCAAGGAATGACATGATCTTCAACTTGTCTAAACCTCTCAAACATCCACAATGGATCAAGAGGACTTCCACTTCAAGGATTAAGCACAAGGTTGCTCCCTTCTAGGTGGATCAAGTCTCAAGATCGCCAGTGTCACCAAATTAGGGTTTTGGTCGACCAGGGCCTCCAGATGGAAATTTTTCATCTGGGCATGAGCCAATGATCCAAAACATAACCTAATATGCTCCATGGGACCTCATGGACCCAATCATCAAGTCAATTTTGCCTCAGGGGATACATTCATCAAAAATAAGGAATTAGGGTTTCTTGACCTAATTCACCCCTAAGTTGACTTTTGGGACAAATCATGAACCAAGACCTCAAGAGAGAGTTTGAGGGTCTCTAATGAACTATATTGATCCCTTTGGAACAATGGATTAATCCAAGAAACTTGAGCAACAAGTCTCAATTTCATCTGCACCACCATTAGGGTTTCGCGAGGAAAGTCAACTGTAACTTTGACTTTTGACCTGGACATGCTCCCAAACCCTAGGACATGCTTCAATATACCCTATGACACCCATGGAACATATCCATCAAGTTTGATTTAGGTCAAGGACATGATTTCCTGAAGAATGGCACAATTTGGAATTCATCTGATAAAAAGTCAACTTTGACTTTTTGAGATTTTTCACCAAAATGGATTTTTAACCCTGAAATGATGTTTATGTATGATTTGAATCATCATTCATCAAGAAAATTCAAGAAAAGTTGGATAACTTGTAAAAGGGGAAACCATAAAACTTAGAAATTTTTCTAAGTTATGGAAAAAGTACCACTAATACACTAACTTTGGAGGGTCATAACTCCTAAACCACATGGCCATTTTTTCTCATCCAAAGATGGATTTGTAGCCCTCATTATCCTCTACAAAAACATCAACTAGACCTAAGTCCAATTCATTAAGGATTTTGAGTTATGGAGTGAGCAAAATCAACAAATCACACTTTGTTCAAACACTTAGTGAAAATTTCACTAAGTCAGATTTTGCTTCACTTTTTGCCAAATGTAGGAGGATTTTTCACTTGGAATCAAAAGAGATCAAAACCAAACATGTTCAAACAGTTGTTGTATCATGTAAGGGCTTTCCAAAATGGTCAAGAACATTACCAAATTCAACTTACACCATGAGATATGACATTGGCAAGTTGCCTTGCTGAAATCTGTCAAAGGCAAGGCAGAATTTGCATTTTGGCTTGATTTGCCAAAATTAGCCAAATTCAAATGCTCCTATCCACTTGGACACATCTGAGGATTGAATCTAAAGGGGACAATCACTGAGCCAAGCCTCCAAAGTCCATGGAACAAGAAATAGCATGTTGAACCTAGAATGGCCAAAATAGGGACAAGACTCCAAATTTGGATTGAAGAATTCAATGGAAGCATCAAGGTGGCATGGACTGAGCCATTCTCATCTGAAATTAGTCAAGACTTATCCTAGACCAAGGGAACCAAAGCTCTGTGCCCTAACCTCTAGTCAATGGCTAGAGGAGACTTGGATTTTCATTTGCCAACATTGGCCAAACCTACTTACCAGCTGCCATTCACTATTCCTTGCAAAACAAACTTGCTCTACTATAAATAGAGCTCAATTGTGATCAGTTTGAGTACACCAAAGCCATCTAACAGATGTTTTCCTCAAAATCTCTTTCTCTTGGCAAAAATGCCTTTCTTAGCAAGGTAGCTATCGGGTTTTGAATTTGAGAGCAATTCCAATCAAACCAATTACTCACACACCTCATATACATCACATATGAGCTGATCAAACACTTAGATCACTTCTGAAACACCAATTTCACAAAATCACCAGCTGGTTGCTCAAATTTTCAATCAGGTTGCAGCTGGGGTACCACAAATTGATCCAGCTAATTTCAATCAAGTCCAACCATTCAAACACACTCCATAGGGTGTAGGGAAGCTGTTCAGATCATCACCACTCATCTGTAACACCTCCAAATCAAAAATCACATTGCACTTGCTGTCACGGCTTGGAGGTAAGCATATACTTGGTCATCTCTCAATCAATGCATATTTCCTCGCACAATAATTTGGCCATATGTTCATAATCATGCATGGAATGTTTTCCCTCAATTAATTGCATTGTTTGAATCGTGTATCAAAAATCCTAGCCTTCATGCAGAAATTAGGGTTCTTGAGGTTTCTTCGTGATTTCATGTTTTACGTTTAATTTAAATGAAATTAAGTGTTATAAACATGATTGTGGGGTTGAGACGAGCATAATGATATGTGGATTGCATGTAATAATTACGTATTCAGTGAGATTGGATGGAAAACGCAAATCAGCCAAACCCAGAAAAATGCGCGTGTTCTTGCTTGTGTTCTTGGCGCCTTTTTCACAAATTCAAATATTTGAATTTTGTGATTTTGTTTAATTGATTCAAAAATTAATTTCTCTCTGAGTTTTAATGATTTTGAGTTGATTCATTTTTTAATAATTCACAAAAATGTTAAAATATTTTATTTTATCAAAAAATCGCAAAAAATATTATTTATTTCATATAATTGATATTTTTGCAAAGAATTAATATTTTAATTGTTTTTGACATTTTAAATATTTTTTCCACATTGATTTTGCAACTTTTAATGCTTTCTAATTATTTTGTAGGTCAATACTTAATTTTTGAAGCATTAATTCAAGATCACAATTTGTTTTTCACATGTTAAACAATTTTGATCATTTTAATTGAATTTTTATTCAATTAAAACACATTTTGAAAACAAATTAGGGTTTTTGGATTAATTCAACCCTCATAAATCATTTTCAAAACACTTTGGGCCTCTAATAGAGTGTAAGACCCAACCCTTTGTAAATACAACCCACTTTGGGCCTCACTTATTGTATAAGTCCCGTTGTATTTCAAAAAGTTCGACGCAATCATCATCCGTTGAAAAACAAACCTTGGGCCTACCCTCGAGTAGTAAGACCCATTTCTTTTCTTTAAAACACTTTGGGCCTCTAATAGAGTGTAAGACCCAATACTTTCTTGACTAAATTATTTTGGGCCTCATTGTATTGTATAAGTCCCGATATCGTCAAAAACAAATGGCGCGATCGTCGCCCTTTTAAAAATAACCTTTTGGGCCTCTCCTTGAGCTATAAGACCCATTCAAAACTCTTTGGGCCTCTAATAGAGTGTAAGACCCAACCCCTTTTGAAAACCAAATTATCTTGGGCCTCAGTCATTGTATAAGACCCACTGCGTTTTCAAAATCTCGGTGCGATCGCCATTTCAAACGAAAAAAATCAATTGGGCCTACCCACATGTTATAAGCCCCACTTTTTTTCTTTAAAACTGTTTGGGCCTCTTGAGAGAGTGTAAGACCCAACCCCCTTTGTACAGAAAACATTTTGGGCCACAGTCACTTGTATAAGTCCCTCTGTACAAATTCAAACAGTGCGCTCACTGATAAAACCCTGGGCCTCTCCTTGAGCTGTAAGCCCCAAATCTTTCTTTTTCAAAGCACTTTCTCCTTTGATTTTGTATATACTGTTGTTTCCAATCTTTCTTTGTTGAACAACTAACCAAACAGCATGCAAGCTCTACAACCGAGTAAGTGGTTATTGCTTTCATTTACCGCCTTCATATACATATAACTGTATTGTGGGGCTGTTTCACTGTAAGTCTTCTTTCATAAACTCATATCAACTGTGTAATAATAGTATAGATATTTCGAGTTTCCCCGGCAACTACGTCTAGAACTAGGTGGCGCCGTTTCGTTTATTCATAGAAATAGACAGCTAGATCCCAAATAGGATCACCAGATATAGTCTTCTCTTCAGTTGTCCTCATTAGGAACTGTCAAGAAATTCTATCCCCCCAGAGATGAATTATTCTCGGTGAAACTTCTCTTGAATTTCTTCAAACCTCAGAACTGTTCACTAAATGAATTATTCTCGGTGAAACTTTTCTTGAACTTTTCTTTAGTTTGGGACCCACGGGCTTCCTAAAAGCATCGGCCTCCTCTTGGGCATCGTACAAGGACCCACAGGCTTCCTAAAAGCAACCCCGCCTCCTCTTGGGCTTCGTACAAGGACCCTACGGCTTCTTAGAAGTATTCACAGCCTCCTCTTAGGCTTCGTATAATGATCTCTTCCTCCGGGAATGATAGCCTCCTCTTGGGCTTAGTACAAGGACCCGTCGGCTTCTTAAAAGATTCCAACCTCCTCTTAGGCTTCGTACAAATTGTCCCGACGACCTCCTAAAGGTATAGGAGCAGAACTTAGTCATCCTCATAGAACAGTCCTTTCATAGAGTCTACTACTGTTTCTCAAAGCATGGTACAAAAGATGAAACTCTAGACTCGGACAGTTTAACTTCCTTGAGTCTCAAAGACATTCTCAAGAACCCTTCAAAAATAGGAAAGAAACACGCAGACTCGGACAGTCTCGATACCCTCTGGATTTCCCGCTTCCTTAAAGAACAGGAATAACCCAGATCCTTGAATCAAATCCAGGAGTACAGTGTTGCTCATATAAGAACTGATTTTCTCTTTAAAATCAGTATACTGGACCTGTCACTTAACTGAACAGTCACCATAGCCTCCTCTTGGGATTTATGCAATGATTCTTCCCAGCGGAAGCAAACGTTTAGCCTCTCTCTCGGGCTTTGTACGAGACACATAAGGGACTCCCTCGTTGAGTCAATCACCCCTTTAGCCTCCATCTCGGGCTTCGTACAAGATAGATAATCACTCTCTTGTTGAGTATAAAAGATCCTCTTGTAGGATCAACCCCTTTTAGCCTCTCTCTCGGGCTTTGTACGAGACACATACTAGCCTCCTCTTAGGCTTTGTATAAGAAAACTACTGGTTGATCCAATCAACCTTTTAGTATCAAAGCTGTGCCTCGTTCACAGTACACAAACATCAACAACTCCTTTCATCTAATCGCTGTAAGCGGCAAGCCTCTGGATCATCTACATCCATGCCACTGTCCCTCTTTTAGCATGAGAAATTCCTAAGGAAAGATAGCATTGCTCTACACTGAGTTAAAGTCTTCTCCTTTAGGTTAAAATCCCCTTTAAAGGAAATTATGGCATTGCTAGGATCCGCGTATCCCGGTTAAAGTAATTCTCCTTTATAAACCAGTCACCCAACAGTTGTGACAGACAAACCCTTCTTTAGAGATGACAAATTCTCTCTAAAGTCGAGGTCCTTCAGCTTCACGTCTTGGGCTTTGAACAAGACACAAATAGACTTTTCAGCTTCACATCTTGGGCTTTGAACAAGATACAAATCACCTTTTGCTTCACGTCTTGGGCTTTGAACAAGACACCAAAAACACCCATTTCCTCCCATAGAATAGGAGGAACTACGAACGCTCTGATTTCCCTGTTTCGGTAAACGGGAATACGTAGGCATAAGATTGAAAGAAAGATCTTAGCGAGCACACTAAACAAAAAACCAAATCCCATATCTCCATCAATCAAAAGCAGTAATTCAAAAAACACCAGTCCTAACATCCTAATCCTTGTTCCCCGTCAGAAACCTTCTGCCCAGGTAAAAAGAAAGAAAATCAGTATTGGCGAAAATACAAATAACCAGTACAAAGGCCCCCCACATTGATAGCATCCGTAACCTAACAGACCGCTGTTTAAACTCAGTATGCAAAGCAGGGTTAATTGGAGACATCTATTTCCCTTCCTTATTCAGCTCACAATAGGATAAAAAATGAATCGACCTGTAGTTTTAAGCTCAAACCGCAGAGAGCGACCAGCGCTTAAGAACCGCGTCCAAAATCGCTCGCTACAGAGGGTGTTTTTTATTTGTCTCGTACGAAGCCCGAGATAGAGGCTAAAAAAGGGTTGACTCAATAAGAGAGTACCAACAAGTGACTGACTTAACAAGAGAGTGTTTTTATATGTGTCTTGTACGAAGCCCAAGACGGAGGCTAAAAGGTTTGACTCAACAAGAGAGTCGGACAAGTTGGTTGACTCAACAAGAGAGTCTTTTATACTCAACAAGAGAGTGATTTGCTGTCTCGTACGAAGCCCGAGATAGAGCCTAAAGGAAAGTGACTCAACAAGAGAGTCTTGGAAAGTGATGGACTCAACAAGAGAGTCTGAAAATGATTGACTCAACAAGAGAGTCTGAAAAGGTTAGCTCCATTGGGGGAGGGTCTTTGTACAAAGCCCAAGAGGAGGCAGATTTTCCTGAGGAAATGATCATTATACAAAGCCTAAGAGGAGGCTATCTTCTGCCGAGGGTTATTGAGATCCCGAGGCAGGTCCAAGGGTGGGAGTTCTCACTAGAGAGACCGGGTTTCTGCTGGAGATTTATCCAGAATGATCGGTGTTTTTTCCTATGTTTGAAAGGAACTTGAGAATGTCTTTGAGACTCAAGGGGTTTAGACTATCCAAGTCTACGGGTGTTGAAGAGTTTTATCTTTTGTAGGATGCCCTAAGGAGGGCAAGGGCCTTTAAGGGATGAGAATCAATCCTAAAGCGGCCAGATGTTTGACACTGGAGAGACTGCTCTAGCAAAGAATGACTAAGTTCTGTCTTATACCTTTAAGAGGTCGTTAGGGTCCTTGTATTAAGCCCAAGAGAAGGCATGAGAACTTCTAGGAAGCCGAAGGGTCCTTGTACCAAGCCCAAGGGGAGGCGGGGATGCTTTTAGGAAGCCTGTGGGTCCCCAAACCAAGAGAAGTTCAAGAAATGCAATTCATAGAGAAGAGATCATTCCAGGAAAGTTCGAGAATTTGGAAGAAACTCAAGAGATGCTATTCACGGAGAATAGATCAACTCTGGAGAGTAGAGTTTCTTTGACAATTTCTAAGGGTGACAGTCTGAGAAAAGGTTCAGCGAGAATACTTCTTTTCTCTTTGTTCCATATTGATTAACCCCAAGAGAAGGGAAGACTGTATCTGGAAATCCTAGGGGGGATCTAGTTTTCTTTGTATTTAATAATGACGACCAGGCTTTACCTAGTTCTAGACGTAGTTGCCGGGGAAAACTCTAAGTAACTATACTAGTATTACACAGTTGATATATGACTAGTATATAAAAGGATGTGAAAGAAGACTTACAGTGAAACAGCCCCACAATACAGTTATATACATATGAAAGCGGTAAATGAAAGCGGATAAACACTTACCCGTTGTGGAGATTCCATGCTGTTTTGTTAGTTGTTCAACAAAGAAAAGTTTTGATAACAACATATATTTGAATTCAAAATCAAAGGAGAAAGTGCTTTGAAAAGATTGTTGGAGCTTACAGCTCAAGGAGAGGCCCAAGTTTTAACGATGATTGCACCGTTGTTTTGAATACCGTATCGGGACTTATACAATGAATGAGGTCCAAATTATTTTGGTTTCAAAAAGGGGTTGGGTCTTACACTCTAATAGAGGCCCAAAAGTGTTTTTTAGAAAAGAAATGGGTCTTATAGCTCAAGGAGAGGCCCAAAGGCTTTGGTTAAGAAAGGCGACGATCGCGTCGAACCTTTTGACGATATCGGGACTTATACAATACACTGAGGCCCAAAAAGGTTTTTATTTCCAAAAGGATGGGACTTACACTCTACCAAGAGGCCCATAGTGTTTGAAAAAGAAAATAAATGGTACTTACAACACAAGGGTAGGCCCAGATGATTTGTTTGAAAACGACGATCGCGTCGAGGCTTTGAAAACACAGTGGGGCTTATACAATGACTGAGGCCCGAAAAGGTTTTTATATTTACAAGGGATGGGTCTTACACTCTATTAGAGGCCCATGAGTGTGAAAAAGATTTGTTTAGGGTGATAATCAAAGAAACCCTAATTTTGTTTAAAATGTAATTAATTTTGTTTAAAAATTAATAAAAATTATTGAAAACATGTGAAAAATGAGTGATGATCTTGGCTCAATGCTTCAAAAATCATGTTTATATCCACAAAATGATTGGAAATCAATTAAGTTTGGAAAATCAAGAAAGAAAAAATATTTCAAATGTTAAAAAACAAATAAACATTAATTCTTTGCAAAAATATCAAATATATAAAATAAATAACATTTTTGGGAATTTTTGGTAAAATAAAATATTTTAACATTTTTATGAATTATTAAACAAAGAATCAACTCAAAATCATTAAAACTCAGAGAGGAATTAATTTTTGAATCAATTAAATAAAATCACAAAATTCAAATATTCAAATATTCAAAAAATGGCGCCGACAACACGCGCGTGTTCTTGGTTTGGCTGATTTGCATTTTCTCATCAATCTTACTGAATACTTGATGAAATTATACAATCCATATATCAATCTGCTCGCTTTCACCTCACGATCATGTCTATGGTTTTTAATTTCATTTATTTTAAGCATGGAATAAGAAATCAAAGAGAAACCTCAAGAACCCTAAATTCTGCATGAAGGCTCAGAAATTCCACACACGATTCATACAAGGCAATTAATGGAGGGGAAACATTCTATGCATGATTATGAACATTTGGAAAAAGTATTGTACGAGGAAATATGCATAGATTAAGAGATGACCAAGTTGAGGCTTACCACTTGCAGCTGGTGATCGTGTTTTGTGTTGGAGGTGTTAAAGCTTGGTTCCAATGATGTGGAGAACTTCCCTAGGTGTTATGGAGTGTGTTTGAATGCTTGGACTTGATAGGAAATGGCTGGATCACTTCATGGCATCTCAACTGCAACTTGGTTGAAAGCTTGAGCAACTAGCTGGTGATTCTGAGAAATCAGTGTTACAGTTGTGTATCTAGTGTTTGATCAACTCAGGTATGATGTTTATGAGGTGTGTGGGTGATTGGTTTGGTTGGAATTACTCTCAAACTCAAAACTCGATAGTGACTTGCTTTAGAAGGCAATTTTGGAAGTGAGAAGGTGATTTTGAGAAAGGCAAGTGTTGTAGGCCTTTGGTGTACTTAAACTGAGCACAAATGAGCTCTATTTATAGTAGATCAAGTTTGTTTTGCAAGCAATAGTGAATGGCAACTACAGCAGGCTGTTGGCCAATTGGATCATTTTGGAATCTTAAGTCTCCTCTAGCCATTGACTAGAGGTTAGGGCACAGGCCTTTGGTTCCCTAGTTCAGAGATCATCCTTTACTTATTCAGTTGGAAAAGGCTCAATTTATGCCACCTTGGTGCATCCATTGAATGCTCCAAAACAAAATTGGAGTCTTGAAGCATCTTTAGCCTTTTTAGGTTTGGCATACTACTTTTAGTTCCAAAGACTTGGGAGGCTTATAGATCAGTGATTGTTCCTCCTTGGTCTCCCCCTGAGGTGTTCAGATGGATAAACTTGTTTGTCATTTGTACAATTTGATCAAATCGAGCAAAATACACAAATCTGCCTTGCCATGACATATTGCCATTGTCATAACTCTTAGCTTAAATGGAATTTAATGGAGTTCTTGGCCATTTTGGAAAGCTCTCATATGATACAACATATGTGTGATCATAGTTTGTTTTGATACTTTTTAGATCCAAGTGAAAGAGATTCTGACTTAGTGAAAATTTCACTAAGTGTTGGAAAAAGTGGCATTTTCATGTTTTTGTCATTTTGGTCACTCCATAACTTAAAATCCTTGAGGAATTGGAATGAGGTGTAGTCGACACTTTTAAAGTATGCCATGAGAGCTACAAATCCATCTTTGGATCATCCAAAATGGTTTCTTGAATCACAAGTTATGATCCTTGGAAGTTGGTACCCTAGCCACTTTGTTCCATAACTTAGAAAATTTCTAAGTTTTTTTAATGGTTACCCCTTTTACAAGTTATCCCACTTTCTTTTATTTTTCTTGATGAATGTTGATTCAAATCACACATTAACATCATTTTAGGGTTACGGAACCATAATTGACAAAAAAATCAAAAAGTCAAACTTTGACTTTTGGGCACAGTTGACTTTTTATCAGATGAACTCCAAATGTGCGATCCTCTATGAAATCAAGTCTTTGACCAAAATAAAACTTAATAGATGGAATCCTAGGTGATATAGGGTGTATTGAATCATGTCCCAAGGTTTGGGAGCATGTCTTGGTCAAAAGTCAAAGGTACAGTTGACTTTTTCCATAAAACCCTAATTGTGGTTCAGATGAAATTGAAACTTGTTGATCAAGCTTCTTGGATCAATCCATTGTGGCAAATGGATCAATATAGTGTATTGGAGACCCTCAAACCATGTCTTGAGGTCTTGGCTCATGATTTGTCCCAAAAGTCAACTTAGGGGTGAATTAGGTCAAGAAACCCTAATTCCTGATTTTTAGTGAATGCATCCCCTGAGGCTAAATTGACTTGATGATTGGGCCCCTTGAGGTCCCTTGGAGCATCTTAGGTTATGTTTTGAAGCATTGGCTCATGGCCAGAGGAAAATTTCCATATGGAGGCCCTAGTAGACCAAAACCCTAATTTGGTGACACTTGCGATCTTGAGGCTTGATCCACTTGGAATGTAACAACTTTGTGCTTAATCCTTGATGTGGGAGTCATCTTGATTCTTTATAGGTGTTTGAGAAGTTAGACAAGTTGAAGATCATGTCAATTCTTGAAACCCTAATTCTGACTGTAGTGAATGCTCACCCATCTTTGGGGAGACTGATGAGGCCTGATGGTTCATCCATATTGTGATGATGATTTACACAATGATGGGAAATCTCAGTGGTCAAAATTTAGGATATGACATATGCCTCTATTTAATCTTCTTGGACCCGAAGGTGTGAATGGTGAAGGTATTCAGGCATTCGGGGTGCAAGAGGATTAAATATCGGAATACCCGAAATTTTGATGGTGGTTATGAATGGCGGTTTGCCAATCCATCCTGTTTTTGCTAAGCAATGGTGCTTAGAAAAGGTGAAACTTCCCCTCGATCCTGGTCTTCAGCCAAGGAACTGGTCTAAGTTTCTAAAATAACCTTCCCCTCGATCCTGGTTTCCTACCAAGGAACTGGTCTCAGTTTTCTTTTGAAATAAACTTCCCCTCGATCCTGGTTTCCTACCAAGGAACTGGTCTCAGTTTCTTTTGTCAATAAACTTTCTTGACAAGGAACACTATTCGTAGCGGTTTTCCTCAAACTTCTCGCCGGATTTTCTAGGGAGATGCCATTTGATGGAAAAGGTTTTGATGTTAGACTTGCTGAGGAACCCATTCGTCTGAGTTGTAGAGGTGCACAAACATCTCTGTTTGGAGACGCCATTTGTCGACTCTACTGGGGAAAACAAGTCTCTTGTGAGACTGCTTTCAGTCTAGGGATATTACATCATACTTTTCTTCGAGATCTTCTCGGAGAAATGCCATACAATGTACCTCAATTATGAGGTGTCGATGACTTCATTAGCATTGACTTTTTGGAGAGAAAAACCAATGTGTTGCTGAGAGCCTTTATTTACGAGGCTTTCTCTGGGGATTTTTCCTTAATCCGGGAAAGCGAAGATGTCATCTTCCATGATGAAGAGTGACGTTTGTCGAGCGTTTTTTGGTTTTTTAGAGGTTCAAGTTATCAAAGTGGTCGAGGACCAACTTCATCCCAGAAATAAACAGGGGAGAGAGATTGTTCAGACCCAACATTTCCTGATGAGGAAAGAACAGATAACTCGATTGAGAGGACTTTTATCACTAGGGGATAAGACCGGCTAGAGTGATAGTGATGCAATATGAATATGAATGTAAATCAATAATGCATGATGTATGTATGTTTATGCTGACAAAACTGACGCGACATATAGACTAATAGATGAACACGACTGGATACTCGGCCACTGCAGGGGACGAAGAAACACCATTTGTTCATGATAGCAATTCTGCCTTGCTTAGGAGAAAGTAATTCCCGCGGGGAAAAAAGTTGGTTGGACTTAGAAGGTAAGAACTCTGCCGGGGATATCAGATGGGACAATCACATCTGATACAGTTGATCCTTCATTCAGGTGTGCTGGTTTAGAAGGAGTACTTCGATTCTGCACTTTGAGGTTTAGTCTCCTTTGGAGAAGCGATCGATGATCTTTCGATATTCAACAGTCAAAAGAATTGCCATCTTTATTTTAAAAGCAGAAAAAGTTTGACAAGTAAATTCATTTTTGTTTTATTTCAAGAACCGTTAATCATGTTAAAATGTCATTATGTAAAGCTAAAACAAATAAGAATTGCAAACAAAAGCACTAGGGCTCAAATTTTATTGATAGGATGGAAATCAACTAAACGCGTGATTCCATAGAGTATTTACAAAGTTTAGAAAATGGTAATTTAAGGGAAATGGCTATATTGAAAAATAACGACCACTATCCTTCTACCAACTTTGAATTCGGGACATCCCGAGCTTCTGTCAAAGATGACCTTGACTGGAAGTTTCTGATGGGTGATATGACTGCCACTGAGGGATTTGCTCCCGTTGGACGTAGTTTCTTGCCATTATCCCTAACTTTTTCTTGGATTGTATTTTGAGATTTCCAATCCATCAGGATGATATTTTTTTATTATGTCTCTAAATTTTTCCTGGACCGCCCTTTCGGGTTTTCAATCCACCGAGACGTTTTCCTTTTTCTTTTTCTTTTTTTTTTGTTTAGGAGAAGTATTTCTTGACTACGTCAACATTTGTGGGGTAGGCAAATTCCTCTCCGTCCATGGTTGCGAGTCTCAAGGCACCGCCTGAGAAAGCTTTCTTGACCACATAGGGGCCGTCATAATTCGGAGTCCACTTGCCCCGAGAGTCAGTGAGAAAAGATTGTATCTTTTTGAGCACAAGGTCTCCTTTCCTGAAGCATGGGGTCGGACCTTTTTGTCAAACTCTTTCTTCATCCTTTGTTGATACAACTGACCATGGTATAGTGCCGTTATTCTCTTTTCTTCGATCAGATTCAGTTCATCGTGTCGACTTTGACACCATTCAGCTTCTGTTGGCTTAGCTTCCATCAATACCCGTATTGATGGGATCTCTACTTCTATGGGGAGCACTGCCTTCGTGCCATATACTAGAGAAAAAGGGTTGCCCCTGTTGAAGTGCGGACAGATGTGCAATAACCGTGAAGAGCAAAGGGGAGCATCTCATGCCAGTCTTTGTAGGTTACAACCATCTTCTGAATAATCCTCTTGATTTTCTTGTTAGCCGCTTCTACCGCTCCATTCATCTTAGGTCGGTAGGGAGATGAGTTATGGTGTTCGATCTTGAACTCTGCGCACAACTCTTTCATCATCTTGTTATTCAAGTTAGATCCATTATCAGTAATAATCTGGCTCGACACACCATAACGCCAAATGATATTGTTTTTGATAAAGCGGACCTCCACTTGTCAGGTTACATTAGCGTACGATGCTGCTTCGACCCACTTGGTCAAGTAATCGATGGCTACCAGGATGAACCGATGTCCGTTTGAAGCTTTGGGTTCAATGACGCCAATCATGTCGATTCCCCATATGGAAAAAGGCCATGGAAAAGAGAGAACTTTGAGATGCGTTGGCGGTACATGAATTCTGTTGGAGTATATCTGACACTTGTGACACCTCCTCATATACTCGTAGCAATCGGATTCCATTGTCAACCAATAGTACCCTGCTCTTAGAGATTTTCTCACCATTGTGTCTCCATTGACATGAGTGCCAAAGGATCCTTCGTGAATTTCTTTTATCAGCATATCTGCCTCTAGTCTGTCTACGCATTAGAGCAAGACCATGTCAAAGTTTCTCTTATAGAGTGTATCACCGCTCAGAAATAAGTTTCCGGCCAGTCTTCTGAGGGTCTTTCTGTCTTTCCTTAGTGCCCTAGGTGGGTACTATTTTTTCCGAAGGAAGCATTTGATATCGTGATACCAAGGTTTGTTGTCTATGACTGCTTCAATCGCGAAGATATAAGCGGGCCTCTCGCGGTGCATTATGTCGATCTTAGGTAGGTCGTTCCATTGACCTACACTAATCATGGAAGAGAGAGTGGCTAATGCATCAGCCATGTGATTCTCTTCACGAGGGATATGATGAAACTCGATTCCATTGAAGAAGGGTAACAACCTTCTCGCGTAATCTTTGTAAGGAATCAATCCTGATTGGTATGTGTTCCAATCTACTTTGATCTGATTGATAACCAAGGATGAGTCGCCATATACATCCAAGTTCTTGATCCTTAAGTCGATCGCTTCTTCGAGACCCATTATACAAGCTCCGCATTCGGCCTCGTTGTTTGTACACTTGAATTCTAGTCGGACGGTGAAAGGAATGTGGGTACCCTGAGGTGTTATGATGATTGCCCCAATTCCATTTCCGTAATGATTGACAACTCCGTAAAAAATTAGTCCCCATTGGGAACTTGGTTCTGGCCCTTCACTGGGTAGTGGTTCATCGTAATCTTTCATTTTCAAGTACATGACATCTTCGTCTGGGAAGTCAAACCCGATTGATTCCTGATCGTCAATCGGTTGATGAGCCAAATGACCGACTAAAATACTTCTTTTAACGGCTTTTTGAGCATGGTATTCTATGTCATATTCTGATAACAACATCTGCCAACGGGCGATTCTTTCCATGAGAGCAGGCTTTTCAAAGACATACTTGATTGAATCCAATTCTGAGATTAACCAAGTAGTGTGACAAATCATGTACTGGCGAAGATGTTTGGCTGTCCAAGCTAGAGCACAGCAAGTTTTCTCAAGCATAGTGTACCGAGTTTCACAGTCGGTGAATTTCTTGCTCAAATAGTAAATGGCAAACTCTTTTCTTTTTGTTTCGTCATGTTGGCCAAGTACACAACCCATTGAGTCCTCTAGGACTGTTAAGTAGATGATCAATGGTCTTCCTTCCATTGGAAGTGATAGAATCAGTGGATTCAATAGGTATTCCTTAATACTGTCGAAGGCGGTTTGGCAGTCTTCTGTCCAAACACAGTCCTGATTCTTTTTGAGTAATTTGAAGATCGACGCACACGTCGCGGTCATGAGGAATATAAATTTGGAAATGTAATTCAAACGTCCCAGGAATCCCCTGACTTGTTTTTTAGTTCTCGGATAAGGCATTTCTTGAATGGCCTTGACCTTGTCAGGATCAACCTCAATTCCTTGCTGGCTGACGATGAACCCTAAAAGTTTCCCTGATCGGACACCTAAGGTGCATTTATTGGGATTCAAGCAGAGTTTGTACTTTCTTAGACGCTCGAATAGTTTTGACAGGCGGGTCACATGCTCCTCTTCTGTTTTAGATTTGGCAATCATATCATCGACATATACCTCGATTTCTTTGTGTATCATGTCATGAAACAGATTAGTCATGGCCCTTTGATAGGTTGCCCCAGCGTTCTTCAAATCGAACAACATTACCTTGTAACAAAAAGTACCCCATGGGGTGATGATTGAAGTTTTCTCCATGTCTTTCGGTGCCATTTTTATTTGATTATAGCCCGAGAATCCATCCATGATGGAGAATACTTTAAACTTTACGGTACTGTCTACCAGCATGTTGATGTGCGGTAAAGGAAAGTCGTCCTTTGGACTAGCCTTGTTTAGATCTCTGTAATCCACACACATTCTGACCTTTCCGTCCTTTTTTGGAATTGGTACTATGTTGGCTAACCATTGAGGATATTCTGATGTGGCCAGGAAACCCGCGTCAATCTGTTTCTGTACTTCCTCTTTGATTTTGATGGCCATGTCTGGGTGAGTTCTTCTCAACCTCTGCATTACTGGCGGACATTCTGACCTCAATGGTAGATGATGTTTCACGATGCTGGTATCCAACCCTGGCATATCCTGATAGGACCAAGCGAATACATCGGGAAATTCTTTGAGAAGCTTTATCAAATCTTGTTTGACATTTGGACTGAGCAGTGCCCCAATCTTGATTTCTTTTCTCTCTTCTTCTAAACCCAAGTTGACTATTTCCAACGACTCTTTGTGAGGTTCAATGGAGCTTTCCTCTTGTCTGAGTAATCGAGAGATCTCTTCTGGAATTTTGTCGTCAACTTCTTCTTCAGCCTCGAATATCGGGAATTCAAAGTTGGGAGAAGGAATTGGATCGTACGTTTCAACGGGGTTTAAAATAAGCAATCTGCATGACGTGATGATTATTTTTGGAAGAGATAGAGAGAATGCAAGAGTGTGTGCAATGTATTTTCTTTGGAAAACTGCTTGTTTTTATTATTTGAGTTATTTTTTAGGATTACCATTTTCTGAAAAAGCGAAAAGAGAAAACATCAATAAAATGTGGAAATTACAGAAAGACGTTATTTTGTTTATGATTTTTTCGAATCTTGAAACTACAGCCCTATAAAATAAAACTCAGTCGCTTCGGGCAAAGCGAAGAGGTATATTTACAGAAAGTGAGCCCTGTCAAAACATCTGTTTCACCTGGGCAGGGTGAAAGGTTAAGATAAAGACGACAATTACTTAGACTTATGAACGTCTTTCGGAACATCGATAGCAACCCATTGGCGGCAAACTCCTCGGTGAATCACAAAGTCTGGTACCTTCTTTCTTGGCTTGTCTTTAGAAATAACGCTGATTTCTGGTGGATCAGGATCATTGGAATCTGTCTCCCAGGCGGAGTTGTCGTAGGAGGATTCCTCTGTTGTATCTTGCATAATATTTGTACAATCAGGTAAATCTCCCCATCCAGTTGGCTGGATATCTTCAAGCCTGATACGAGAGCTTTCGGGAGCGGTGTACTTGACCAAGTAGTCGATCTTGCCACTTGGTTGTCCTCAGGTGTCCCACACTTCTCTGAAACTAGAGGAGTCATCCCTTTCGATGACGTTGACCTCGGGAAAAGCAAAATTAATGAACTCTAGCCCTGCAAGCTTTGCAAATTCATCGTCGCGCTGGATATTTTCTGAATGCCCTGAATAATGATCCCATGACATGGTGGGGACGCATGTATTCTTTTCAATAATGCTTAGTTGATACGCATCGTTCGGCTGACTCTTTTGCCCCAAGTCTCCTTGGTACGGATGCCAGACAGGCAGGCCATCAATTGGGCCATAATAGTCGTGGTCAAAGTTGTCTTTCATCAGAGTGTCCTCCTCCAATTAGTTTGGTGGAGCACGACATCCTTCAGGATCACAATCTCCGTATATCATTTTGACGTCTGACCTTGGTATAAATCTCAGACTTTGTGCGGGATAGCAAAATGGCGTAGGCACTTCTTCCTGAGGCATATAACCATCCTCGTTAAGATAGGACTTCCACTCTTCATCTGTATTGGAAGAGTCACCCTCGTTGATGGTATGTACTTCGTGACGCACTGGGTGAAGGAAACCTCCACTGTGGAAGAAGTCCAGAATGGGATGAAAACTTTCATCGTTAGTAGCAATCTGGGTACAGGTTGAAGAAAAACCAAGACCCTTCTTTGTTTTATTATCAGTAGGAATGACAAGATGTCCCCATCCCTTGACATTGTTACTTTTGATCACTTCGAAAGCATCTTTGTATGAGGAAATAAAGGTTCCTTCCTCTGATTGATTTTCATTTCTCACCGAAAATGCCTGGAACTGAGTTCCAACAACCTCCTCGGGCTCTACACAAGTGGATTATGAAAGGCTTCTCATGATCAAGGCTTGTTCTCCACAGACCGTGACTAGTTGGTCGTTCTTGACGAACTTCAGTTTCTGGTGTAGTGTCGAAGTGACTGCCCCAGCCTGGTGTATCCAAGGACTTCCTAACAAACAGTTGTACGCTGGCCGGACGTCTATGACCTGGAAAGTGACCAAGAAAGTGTGAGGACCGATAGTTATGGGAAGATCGATTTCGCCAATAAGTGCTTTCCGATACCCGTCAAATGCTTTGACGACGAACCAACTGCCCCTCATCGGGGATCCTTTGAATGATAGTCGTGTTAAATTGGACTTCGGCATAACGTTGAGAGCCAATCCGGTATCTACCAGTATGCTGGCTAAGGCTTCGTCCTGGCAGTTAACTGTGATATTGAGCACCATGTTGTGACTTTTGCCTTCCTCTGGCAATTCCTCATCACTAAACCCTAGGTTGTTGCAGAAAGTGATGTTAGAGATGATACTGTCGAATTGCCTTATTGACACATCCTGTTCCATAAAGGCTTGCTCTAAGACTTTCTGTAGAGCCTCTCTGTGAGCTTCAGAACTGAGTAATAGAGATAACACAGGGATTTTTGAAGGAGTTTGCAACACCTGATCAACAATGTTGTACTCACTCTTTTGGATGAGCTTCAGCATCTTATCGTTGTTCGTTGAAAGGATGAGATCACTGGACTGACCGACTTGTGGATTGGGAACTTCTGCCTGAAGTTCCTTTTCTATGTTAGGTTCTCCAACTCCTCGGTTGAAGACCACTCCGTGTTACTCGACTGATGTCTGCAATATTCACGACGGAGGGTAATGGAGTTCCCTTTCCATTCTTGACTGTTGTTGCACCGTATTTGTAAAGGATAGCCTTATCATATTTATACGACATTGGTCTCGGCAGATAGATAACTACCGGAGCCTTCTGACTTCTCTGACTATCGTAAGTAACTTCAATCAGTTCCTGGTTAAGAACCTTCGATTCGTCAAGTAAAGGGATGATGGCACAAACATCTTTGGTCCTCTCGCGATCAGAGATTACAACAACATATTTGATTTGATTAACGAAGTAGTCGGGCATCAAGTTGATGGACCCCGAAGCTGGGCATGGTTGAATCTCTTTGCGGTCCAACTGACTCTGAAGGGCTGCTCGTACGAGGTAACATCCTTGGTTATTTTCCGAGAAGACTCTACAGCACTCGTAGTTATGTGGTGGCACTTAGCCACATCTGCTTTGTATGCAGTGTAACCTTACTAGATCCGCTTCCACAAATCGAACATCCTGACTCTGATGCCTAGTAGGGTTCCCATCGATCATACTGACTTGTTGCGTGTCTTCATCTAGTTAAATCGGAAGACACCAGTGGTTTAACAATTGTTGCAAAGTTCTCTGAATGAGAGCACATCCTTGGTCACTATCACGGCATCCCTTACAGTTCTGATAATTATGCGAAGTCAGAAAACCGAGCCGGACTTGCTTAGCATGTAATTCTACCAAGCTGGTATTCATCAAGCGAATATCAAAGATCTGAATCATGTTAACCTGATACTGATTTCTATCGCGGTAATCCTGAATCCACCCAAGATCCATCTGACGCTGGAGGGCCTCTTGTACAAAAGAGCATCCCTGATTGTTTACCGAGTAAGTCAAACATGAATCGTAATCGTACCGTGGTAGATTATGATGTTGGCTTTGCCTTGAGTGCATTGCCACTAAGTTGACATTAATCGCACGGATGTCGTGGTTCTGAATGATGTTGGAATTCGTATAAGTCATGTCAACCCCCCGAACTCGATGCTCTTGTATCCACCCGAGATCCAATTGTTCCTATATAGCTGATTGCACCATAGAACATCCTTGATTGTCTTTAGAACAGACATCACACTGGTGATAATTGTGAGGTGGTATATGGTCATACCCGCTCTGTCTGCGATGCATCTTGACTAAATTGGTCCTCAATAAGAGTAAATTATGAATTTGATAGCTGTTATTAGACTCTCCTTCTATCAAATTTACTGCAGCTTTCTCATGTCGAGGCAACGGGTTTGTGAGAACATTCGGATTCTTATCTTTGAAAGATAAGACCCCGCTTCTAACAAGCTTTTGTACGTCGGATTTGAAACTGAGATAGTTTTCTATGTTATGCCTGAGTCCTCCTTGATGATAAGGGCAAGTCTGATCTGTCTTGAACCAAAAAGGCAGATTTTCTGGTACTGTAAGAGGAGCCCTGGTTTGGACATGCCCCTTGACCAGTAGGAGTGGAAATAGTTCTGCGTACAACAATGGTATAGGGTCGAACCCTGGTGGTCGTGTTGTACGGTTGTTGTTGTACTGAGGACGAACCTGCGAAAGAGGCTGTTATGTCCATTGCTGATATTGTTGTTGATTTGGTTGGCTCTGCGTAACCTGAGGTTGATACGTTGGAACAGACGCAGGGTTAATAGCAGGAGTTACAGCTGCTACTGGTTGGTATCGTCGCCTTTGCTTTTCGAGAGAGATATTTCCAATATCCTGCTCTTTTTTCTTAGGGAGAGCACTACCGTATCAATTTGTACAACTTGATGGTCCAGCGTCTTTAACTAAACGTCCTTCTCGGACAGCTTCCTTAAGACGAACTCCCATGCTCACCATCTCGGTGAAGTCACTGGGCGCACTGGCGACCATTCTGTCGTAGTAAAATGAGCTTAAGGTTTTTAAGAATATTTTTGTCATCTCTTTTTCCTCAAGAGGTGGAAAAATCTGGGCGGCAATTTCACGCCATCTCTGAGCGTACTCCTTAAAGGTTTCCTTATCCTTCTGCAACATGGCTCTGAGTTGATCTCTGTCCGGTGCCATGTCCAGGTTATACTTATATTGTTGAATGAAGGCAGCACCGAGATCCCTGAAAGTAGTGATTTTAGTGCAGTTTAAACCCATGTACCATTTGAGTGCGGCACCGGTTAAACTATCCTGGAAGTAATGGATCAGTAGCTGGTGGTTCTCTATCTGAGTTGACATCCTCCGCGCGTACATCACCAAGTGACTTTGAGGGCAAGAGTTACCCTTGAACTTTTCAAATTCGGGCACTTTGAACTTGTGCGGAACTTTCACATTGGGGACCAAACAAAGGTCTGCGGCGTCCTTTCAAAATAGATCCTGATCAGGAATGGCTTGCAGTTCTTTTTGCATCTCCAGGAACTGTTCCTGGAAATCGTTCATTCTGTTGAACATACTTTCGTTTCCACCAGACGGTATCTGGGAAACATGTGCTTCTGGGACAGTGTGTACCATGGGTGGTGGTATAGTTATTACAGCATAGACTCTTGGTGCCTCCCGAAGTTTGTAACCTTCAGGAGTTGCTGTCATGCCCCTGGCATCTTTGCCTTCCCGAAGTTTGTAACCTTCAGTCCCAGCGGTTCCTGCTGCGGTTTCCGAATCTTCCAAGATCGGCAGAATATATCCTTCCTAGATATAGTTGAGTGGCATGCCCCAGGGACGATCTTTTGGCATTTTATACCTAGGATCATACTTTTCCACTATGGGCGTAGATGTGATCTCTGAGATCACAATTCTTTGTTGCTGCATCTGAGCTTCTGCTAGAGATTGCATGTTGTTATGAAACTTTCTCAGATCTTCTTTCAGAGTGTCGATCTCTTCTCTCAACTCCCTGTTCTCTTCCTCGAGATCATCCTTATTTTTCTGTCGATTGGCCAGAGTATTGTACGAATGAGACACTTTGACTCTAGAATCGAGACACAAACGTGAGATTCTTAAGGAAGAAGAATGTGTTATGCGAGAATGATGAATGATATGCAATGATTATATTAATTATCATTTTTTGTTTAATCAAAATAAACTTCGACAATAGGTTTGCAAATATCAAACAGTGGGGAAGACCCCTTTTTATTGAATTCAAAGATTGCGGAATGGAAATACAGTAGATTACAAAGATGTAAAAGGAAATGTCTAAACTAATGGATCCTAAGTCCTCTCTGAGGAGAGCCCATGTGCTGGTTCTGGTGCTTTCCTTTTCTTTGACCGGGGCTCTTGAGCCGTTGTCGGGTTGTCATTCCTTTGCCAAGTGAAAGGAGCGAGCAAATTTCTTTGGTCATCCTGATTTTCTACAGCATGTTGCTCTAAAATCGCGATCATGAGCATCTTTTTCTTTTAACAGTTGTTGTATTTTGTTACACTCCACATTGAGAATGCGGTACTTGTTCCTCCAAGATCTCTTCTCCTGTTGAACTTTGTTGAGAGTCACCTGAAGTTTTTCCATATCAGACATAAAATAAAGGACAAGGTCCCTTAATGGAAGAACTTCCTGACGAGGGTAAGGCATCCTCAGTTTGAGAGCTCTAGTTTATACCCAGTGGAGATAAGGCTCCACCGAGACACAATCCGGTTTTCCTAGAGACTCTCATCCTTTCCTATGAACGTGTTTCCAGGCATGCACTATTTCTGTATTTAGTGGCCTATCATTTTCTCCTTCCTTGAAGAAAAGACCTTCCAGATGAGCATTCCGCGGGATATGCCTCATCGGGTATCCGAATTGACGACGAACTAAAACTGGATGATAATTGATTCCTCCCTTAGATCCTATAAGGGGTATATTTGGGAAATTTCCACAATGGTCAATGATTCTGATCCCGTCATAGATTCGATTGTACCAATCGATGTGAGAGTTGGTAAGAGACATGATTCTCTGCGACCAACGTAAAGTACTTTTTTGATCCCAAAATGCTGCAGACTTTGGCAAATGGGAAATGAACCATTTGTACAGCAAGGGTACACAGCATGTGATCATTCCTCCGCTATACAAATTCCTTAAGAGTACAGAGTGATAAGCGTTCACAAGCAAGGTTGGTACATGGTTTCCAATCAGAAAAATCTTAATGGCATTGGTGTCTGCGAAGTTATCGATGTTGGGAAACAAAAATAACCCATAGGTGAGCAAAACAAAGATGCTCTCGAAAGCGTCCACATTCCCTATACTAGCAAAGTACATGGCTTTCTTTATCAAAAACTGGGCTGGAAAACCTTGGATTCCACCCTTAGTGGTCATGTGAGTCCTGACTTCTGACTCGTCCAAATAAATTGCCCTTACAATGGTTTGATCTTTTGGAATTTCTTCCTGTCCGAAAAAGGGAGCTTGATCAATGATATGTAAATCAGTCAAGTGAGAATACTCCTCCAGTGTTGGTGCTAGCTGATAATCCGGGAATGTGAAACAGTGATAAACCAGATCATAGAACTGGATTAGTGTGGACAAGATTCCTTCAATTACATGGACCCTTAACAGAGACAGCAGTCCTCCATACTTAGCTCTGAAAGCCTCAGGGTTGGTGATCATTCTCGCCAAACCTCTTAAATCCTCTAATTTTGGAACCATGAAGGTGTATTTGTGAGTCCTTCTTCTACCGAAATCTATAACGTAATCTCTTTCTCTGACATTTGCAAACATTGTCTTAGTTTAATTTGAAAAAGAGATACTAGAAGAGAAAGTTTTTCTATGTTTTAAGTTTTTTAAATTAATGCATGAATGCAGCACACAAAAACATAGAAAAAACATGGGGTCAAAGGGTCGGTGTCATGAAGTCAAGGCTCTACCCATCCGCAAAGGTTTATACTGGTGATTTTTGTACCTGTTCTCAAAATCACTGACTCCTCATCGGATGACGGCAAAATGGTTTCAGTCTACTAAAATCCTCAGCTTCTGAGATAACCCAATGGAGCAATCTGCTTTCAACAACCGAAGTCGTATAGGCATTAAATCCGCAAAGGGCATCTCCACTTATTTGATGGTCAACCGGGACCTCTTATCTGGGATTCACTCCCAGTAAGATTACCCGTATAATGCAATCCCCTATCTTAGGTGTATAATCAATCTTTCCACATGCGGCATCACACGCATTCCCATTAGAAGAAAAATAAACATAGATATCAATTAGGAAAAGCAGTATATATATTTATCCTAATATCCTAGACCTCTAGTCCTATGATCCTATACAGACAATGACTCCCCACCAGGGTCGCCATTTCTTTGATACTTTGTGAACTTAGGGCTTTCTACCTAAGATTGTGAGAAAGAAATGTCTCCTACCGTAAGACGACAAGAGATAAATACCTTCCATTGTGGTCGCCATTTTTTCTGTAGCGCGATTTTTGTGGTTTCGAATCACTATCGCTTTGGTACTACAGTTCGATTTATTTTTTATCCTGTGAAGTTGATTAAGGAAGGGAAATAGATGTCTCCAATTAACCCTGCTGCATACTGAGTTTAAACAGATGACTGTTGGTTTACAGATGCTATCAAAAGGGGGGTCTGTCTTTGGTTATTTTGCTTAAGAATACAGCCTGGACTATTTACGAGGTTTTTTGGTAAAGTGTTTAGATTTGATGCTTTTGGTTGATTGACGGAGGTACTGGATTTTGAGTTTTTGATAAGTATGCTCGCTAAGATTTTGCAATCTTATGCCTACGTATTCCCGTTTAACGAAACAGGGAAATCAGAGCGATCATAGTTCCCTCCTATTCTAGGGGGAAAAAAGATGTTTTTGTGTCTCGTTCGAAGCCCATGACAGAGGCTAAAAAGAGTATTTGTATCTTGTTCAAAGCCCAAGATATGAAGCTGAAGGGTTTTTTGTGTCTTGTTCAAAGCCCAAGATTGAAGCTAAAAGGTTGGATTGAAAGAGAACTTGTCATCTCTAACGAGAGATTGTTGACTTTTGTGTGCCTTGATCAAGAAACAAGTTGATGCTAAAAGGTTGATTCACTCAACCGGGGATTTCTCTATACAAAGCCTAAGAGGAAGCTATTGACCCAACAAGAGGGTATTTTTTATTTGTCTCATACGAAGCCCGAGATAGAGGCTAAAAAAGGGTTGACTCAACAAGAGAGTACTAACAAGTGACTGACTCAATAGGAGAGTGATTTTATATGTGTCTTGTACGAAGCCCAAGACGGAGGCTAAAAGGTTTGACTCAACAAGAGAGTCGGACAAGTTGGTTGACTAAAAAAGGGAGTCTTTTATACTCAACAAGAGAGTGATTTGATGTCTCGTACGAAGCCCGAGATAGAGGCTAAAGGAAAGTGACTCAACAAGAGAGTCTTGGAAAGTGATGGACTCAACAAGAGAGTCTGAAAATGATTGACTCAACAAGAGAGTCTGAAAAGGTTAGCTCCGTTGGGGGAGCATCTTTGTACAAAGTCCAAGAGGAGGCTGACTTTCCTGAGGAAAGGATCATTATACAAAGCCTAAGAGGAGGCTATCTTCTGCCGGGGGTTATTGAGATCCCGAGGCGGGTCCAAGGGTGGGAACTCTCACTAGAGAGACCGGGTTTCAGCTGGAGATTTATCCAGAGTGATCGGTGTTTTTTCCTATGTTTGAAAGGAACTTGAGAATGTCTTTGAGACTCAAGGGGTTTAGACTGTCCAAGTCTACGGGTGTTGAAGAATTTTATCTTTTGTAGGATTCCCAAAGGAGGGAAAGGGCCTTTAAGGGATGAGAATCAACCCTAAAGTGGCCAGATGTTTGACACTGGAGAGACTGCTCTAGCAAAGGATGACTACATTCTGTCTTTAACCTTTAAGAGGTCGTTAGGGTCCTTGCATTAAGCCCAAGAGAAGGCATGAGAACTTCTAGGAAGCTGAAGGGTCCTTGTACAACGCCCAAGAGGAGGTGGGGATGCTTTTAGGAAGCCTCTGGGTCCCCAAACCAAGAGAAGTTCAAGAAATGAAATTCACAGAGAATAGATCATTCCAGGAAAGTTTGAGAATTTGGAAGAAACTCAAGAGATGTTATCCACGGAGAATAGATCAACTCTGGGGAGTAGAGTTTCTTTGACAATTTCTAAGGGTGACAGTCTGAGAAAATGTTCACCGAGAATACTGGCTTTCTCTTTGTTCCATATTGATTAACCCCAAGAGAACGGAAGACTGCATCTGGAAATCCTACGGGGGATCTAGTTTTCTTTGTATTTAAGAGTGACCAACAGGCTTTACCTAGTTCTAGACGTAGTTGACGGGGAAAACTCTAAGTAACTATACTAGTATTACACAGTTGATATATGACCAGTATATAAAAGGATGTGAAAGAAGACTTACAGTGAAACAGCCCCACAATACAGTTATATACATATGCAAGCGGTAAATGAAAGCAGATAAACACTTACCCTCAAGGAGAGCTTCCATGCTATTTTGTTAGTTGTTCAACAAAGAAAAGTTTTGATAACAACATATATTTGAATTCAAAATCAAAGGAGAAAGTGATTTGAAAAGATTGTTGGGGCTTAAAGCTCAAGGAGAAGCCCAAGTTTTAACGATGATTGCACCGTTGTTTTGAATACCGTATTGGGACTTATACAATGAATGAGGCCCAAATTATTTTGGTTTCAAAAAGGGTTGAGTCTTACACTCTATTAGAGGCCCAAAAGTGTTTTTTAGAAAAGAAATGGGTCTTATAGCTCAAGGAGAGGCCCAAAGGTTTTGGCCCAAAGGTTTTACAAAAGGATGGGACTTACACTCTACCAAGAGGCCCATAGTGTTTGAAAAAGAAAAGAAATGGGACTTACAACACAAGGGTAGGCCGAGATGATTTGTTTGAAAACGGCGATCGCGCCGAGGCTTTGATAACACAGTGGGACTTATACAATGACTGAGGCCCAAAAAGGTTTTTATATTTACAAGGGATGGGTCTTACACTCTATTAGAGGCCCATGAGTGTGAAAAAAAATTGTTTAGGGTGATAATCAAAGAAACCCTAATTTTGTTTAAAATGTAATTAATTTTGTTTAAAAATTAATAAAAATTATTGAAAACATGTGAAAAATGAGTCATGATCTTGGAACAATGCTTCAAAAATCATGTTCATATCCACAAAATGATTGGAAATCAATTAAGTTTGAAAAATCAAGAAAGAAAAAATATTTCAAATGCTAAAAAACAAATAAACATTAATTCTTTGCAAAAATATCAAATATATAAAATAAATAATATTTTTGGGAATTTTTGGTAAAATAAAATATTTTAACATTTTTGTGAATTATTAAAAAAAGAATCAACTCAAAATCATTAAAACTTAGAGAGAAATTAATTTTTGAATCAATTAAATAAAATCACAAAATTCAAATATTCAAATATTCAAAAAATGGAGCCAAGAACACATCAAGAACACGCACGTGTTCTGGGTTTGGCTGATTTGCGTTTTCTCATCAATTTCACTGAATACTTGATGAAATCATACAATCCACATATCAATCTGCTCGTTTTCACTTCACGATCATGTCTATGGTCTTTAATTTCATTTATTTTAAGCATGGAATAAGAAATCAAAGAGGAACCTCAAGAACCCTAAATTCTGCATGAAGGCTCAGAAATTCCACACACTATTCATACAAGGCAATTAATGGAGGCGAAGCATTCTATGCATGATTATGAACATTTGGCAAAAGTATTGTGCGAGGAACTATGCATAGATTAAGAGATGACCAAGTTGAGGCTTACCTCTTGTAGCTGGTGATCGTGTTTTGTGTTGGAGGTGTTACAACTTGCTTCCAATGATGTGGACAGCTTCCCTAGGTGCTATGGAGTGTGTTTGAATGCTTGGACTTGATTGGAAATGGCTGGATCGCATCATGGCATCTTGTCATACCCCAAATTTTGACCACTAAGATTTCCCATCATTGTGAAAATCATCATCACAATATAGAGGAACCATCATACCTCAGCAATCTCCCCAAAGATGGGTGAGCATCCACTACAATCAAATTTAGGGTTTCAAGCCCTCTAAGAGCTTTTAGAGAAAGGATCAATCAAGAAAGGACAGGATCTTCAACTTGTCTAGCCTCTCAAATATACACAAGGGATCAAGAGGACTCTCACTTCAAGGATTAAGCACAAGGCTGCTCCCTTCCAGGTGGATCAAGCCTCAAGATCGCCAGTGTCACCAAATTAGGGTTTGGTCGAACATGGCTTCCAGATGGAAATTTTCCTCTGGGCATGAGCCAATGCTTCAAAGGATATCCTAAAATACCCCATGGAACCTCATGGGCCCAAGCATCAAGTAAATTTGATCTCAGGGGATGCATAAATCAAAAATCAGGAATTAGGGTTTCTTGACCTAATTCACCCCTAAGTTGACTTTTGGGACAAATCATGAGCCAAGACCTCAAGAGAGGACTTGAGGGTCTCCAACATACCACATTGATCCATTTGTAACAATGGATTAATCCAAGAAGCTTGAGCAACAAGTTTCAATTTCATCTGAACCACAGTTAGGGTTTCGCGAGAAAAGTCAACTGTATCTTTGACTTTTGACCAGGACATGCTCCCAAACCCTAGGACATGATTCAATACACCCTATAACACCCATGGAATATGTCCATCAAGTTTGATTTAGGTCAAGGACATGATTTCCTAAAGGATTGCACAGTTTGGAATTTATTTGATAAAAAGTCAACTGTGCACAAAAGTCAACTTTGACTTTTTGAGATTTTTCACAAAATGGTTTTTTAACCCTAAGATGATGTTAATGTATGATTTGAATCATCATTCATCAAGAAAAATCAAGAAAAGTGGGATAACTTGTAAAAGGGGTAACCATAAAAACTTAGAAAATTTTCTAAGTTATGAACAAAGTGGCAAGGGTACCAACTTTGGAGGATCATAACTCCTAAACCACAAAGCTATTTTTCCCCATCCAAAGCTTGATTTGTAGATCTCATTACCCTCTACAAAAGCTTAAAACTGCCCCCCTCCAAATTCCTCATGGATTTTGAGTTATGGAATGATCAAAATCACAAAAAGTGAAAATGTCACTTTTTTCCAACACTTAGTGAAATTTTCACTAAGTCAGAATCTGCCTTCACTTTTTTCCAAATGTAGGGGGATTTTTCACTTGGATCAAAAAGGTATCAAAACCAAATATGATCAAACAGTTGTTGTATCATATGAGGGCTTTCCAAAATGGCCAAGAACATCACCAAATTCCACTTGGGCCATGAGATATGACAAGGGCAATATGCCTTGCTGAAAACTGCCAAGGCTAGGCAGAATTTTGCATTTTTACTCGATTCGGAAAAATCAGATAATTCCAAGCCTTGTCATCATCCTGAACACATCCGAGGATCAAATTTAAACAGTACAAACACTGAGCTAAGCCTCCAAACTCCTTGGAATAAGAAGTAGCATGCCAAACCTAGAATTGCCTAAAAGAGGGACAAAACTCCAATTTTGGATTAGAGCATTCAATGCATACACCAAGGTGGCATGGACTGAGCTATTTGGAACTGAATTCAGTCAAGACTTATCCAAGACCAAGGGAACCACAACCCTGTGCCCTAACCTCTAGTCAATGGCTAAAGGAAACTTGGATTCCAATGTGCAACCATTGGCCAAACCTCTGCTGCAGTTGCCATTCACTATTCCTTGCAAAAAAAACTTGGTCTACTATAAATAGAGCTCATTTGTGCTCAATTTGAGTACACCAAAGCCATCAAACAGATGATTTCCTCAAAATCACCTTCTCACTTCCAATTTTGCCTTCAAAGGAAAGTCACGATCGGGTTTTGAGTTTGAGAGCAATTCCAATCAAACTAATCACACACACACCTTATAAACAACATATAGGAGTGATCCAAACACTTAAACAACATCTGGAACACTGATTTCTCAGAATCACTAGCCAGTTGCTCAAGGTTTTAACCAAGTTGCAGCTGAGATGCCATGAAGTGATCTAGCCATTTCCAATCAAGTCCAAGCATTCAAACACACTCCATAGGGTGTAGGGAAGCTGTTCAGATCATCACAACTCATCTGTAACACCTCCAACTCAAAAATAAAAAATGCTCTTGCTGTCACGACCTTCAAGTAAGCCTAAACTTGGTCATCTCTTAATCTATGCATATTTCCTCGCACAATACTTTTGCCAAATGTTCATAATCATGCATAGAATGTTTCCCCTCAATTAATTGCTTTGTTTGAATCGGGTATCAAAATTCTCAGCCTTCATGCAAATTTTAGGGTTCTTGAGGTTTTGTCTTGATTTCTTATTCCATGTTAAAAATGAATGAAATTAAAGACCATAGATATGATTGTGAGGTTGAAACGAGCAGATTGATAGGTGGTTTGCATGATTCCATCAAGTATTCAGTGAGATTGGAGAGAAAATGCAAATCTGGGCAAAACTCAGAACATGCGCGTGTTCTTGGGTGTTCTTGGCGCCCTTTTTTGAAAATTCAAATATTTGAATTTTGTGATTTTATTTAATTGATTCAAAAATTAATTTCTCTCTGAGTTTTAAAGATTTTGAGTTGATTCTTTTTTTAATAATTCACAAAAATGTTAAAATATTTTATTTTAGCAAAAAATCCCAAAAATATTATTTATTTCATATAATTGATATTTTTGCCAAGAATTAATATTTTAATTGTTTTTGACATTTAAAATATTTTTTCCTTTTTGATTTTACAAATTTTTATGATTTCTAATCATTTTGTAGGTTAAAATATGATTTTTGAAACATTAATCCAAGATCATAATTTGTTTTCCACTTATTAAACAATTTTGACCATTTTAATTGAATTTTTTATTCAATTAAAATACATTTTGGAAACAAATTAGGGTTTTGATTAATTCAACCCTCATCAAACCTTTTAAAACTTTGGGCCTCTAATAGAGTGTAAGACCCAATCCAATATAAATACAAACCTATTTTGGGCCTCACTTATTGTATAAGTCCCGTTGTATTTCAAAAAGTTCGACGCGATCATCGTCCGTTGAAAAACAAACCTTGGGCCTCTCCTCGAGCTATAAGACCCATTCAAAATCTTTTGGGCCTCTATTTGAGTGTAAGACCCAATCCCCTTTGAAAACTAAATCATTTTGGGCCTCAATGCATTGTATAAGACCCATCGCGTTTTCAAAAATCTCGGCGCGATCGCCATTTTCAAACAAATGACCCTGGGCCTACCCTCGTGTTATAAGCCCCATTCTTTTTCTTTAAACACTTGGGCCTCATGAGAGAGTGTAAGACCCATCCCGTTGTACAAAAAACCTTTTTTGGGCCTCAATCACTTGTATAAGTCCCTGCACAATATACAAAATGACAGTGCGATCACTGATAAACCTTGGGCCTCTCCTTGAGCTTTAAGCCCCAACATCTTTTCAAAATACTTTCTCCTTTGATTTTGAATATACTGTTGTTTTCAATCTTTCTTTGTTGAACAACTAACCAAACAGTATGGAAGCTCTACAACCGAGTAAGTGTTTATATGCTTTCTTTATCCCCTTTCATATACATATAACTGTATTGTGGGGCTGTTTCATTGTAAGTCTTCTTTCAGAAACTCATATCAACTGTGTAATACTAGAATAGATATTTAGAGTTTCCCCGGCAACTACGTCTAGCACTAAGCCCCGTTGATCACTCTTAAATAGACAAAACTAGATCCCCATGGGATTACCAGATACAGTCTTCCCTCCTCTTGGGGTTAAACAATATGGAGATGTGAAAGGAAAATTCTTTTTGAACCCTTTCTCAGACTGTCACCCTTAGAAATCGTCAAAGAAACTCTACTCCCCATAGATGATCTTTTCTCCGTGAATTGTATCTCTTGAGTTTCTTCCAAATTCTCGGACTTTCCTGGCTTGATCTATTCTCTGTGAATAGTCTGTCTTGAATTTATCGGGGTTTGGGGACCCACGGGCTTCCTAAAAGCATCCCCGCCTCCTCTTGGGCATTGTACAAGGACCTTACGACTTTTTAGAAGTATTCACAGCCTCCTCTTAGGCTTAATATAAGGATTTTTCTTTCGGGAAGAGAGCCTCCTCTTGGGCTTCGTACAAATTGTCCCTCGGCTTCTTAAAAGTTTTCAGCCTCCTCTTGGGCTTCGTACAAATTGTCCCGACGACCTCTTAGAGGTATAGGAACAGAAATTAGTCATCTTAAATAGAACAGTCTTTCAAAGAGTCTAGATCTTTCTACCGTGAACGTACTACTACTGTTTCTTTAAGCATAGTACAAAAGATAAAACTATGGACTTGGACAGTCTAATCTCCTTGAGTCTCGAAGGCTTTCTCAAGTAGGAAAAAACACCAGTAGACTCGGACAGTCTCTAATACCCTCTGGATTCCCCATTTCATTAAAGAACAGGAAATAACCCCGATCCTCTGATTAATGCCAAAGCATAGCCTTACCTTTAATCACTCTCTTTATAAGAACTGATTTTCTCTTTTAACCAACCTACTGGACTTGTCACTCAACTGAAACAACAATCCTTTTAGCCTCTATCTCGGGCTTCGTACGAGACACAAAAAGACTCTCTTGTTGAGTCAATCTCCCTTTAGCCTCTATCTCGGGCTTCGTACGAGATACCAAAAACACTCTCTTGTTGAGTATAAATGACTCTCTTGTTGAGTCAACCTTTAGCCTCCGTCTTGGGCTTCGTACAAGACACATCTAAAAGCACTCTCTTGTTGAGTCAACTCCTTTTAGCCTCTCTCTCGGGCTTCGTACGAGACACATTAAAACACCCTCTTGTTGGGCCAATAGCCTCCTCTTAGGCTTTGTATAAGGAAAACCCCGGTTGAGTCAATCAACCTTTTAAACTGTGCCTCGTTCAAAAGATACAAACATCAACAACTCCTTTCATCTAATTGCTGTAAGCGGCAAGCCTCTAAATTATTTACATCCACGCCACTGTCCCTCTTTTAGCATGAGAAATTCCTAAGGAAAGATGGCGTTGCTCTACACTGAGTTAAAGTCTTCTCCTTCAGGTTAAAACCCCTATAAAGGAAATTATGGCATTTCTAGGATTCACATATCCCGGTTAAAGTAATCCTCCTTTATAGTCAGTCACCCAGAAGTTGTGACAAACAGGACCCCTTTAGAGATGACAAATTCTCTCTAAAGTCAAAACCCTTTAGCTTCACATCTTGGGCTTCAAACAAGATACAAATAGACCTTTTAGCTTCACATCTTGGGCTTTGAACAAGATATAAACCACCTTTAGCTTCACGTCTTGGGCTTTGAACAAGACACCAAAATACAATTTCCTCCCATAGAATAGGAGGAACTACGATCGCTCTGATTTCCCTGTTTCGGTAAACGGGAATACGTAGGCATAAGATTAAAATAAAAATCTTAGCGAGCACACTAATCCAAAACCCAAATCCCGTACCTTCACATATCAACCGAAAAACATCAGTCTAAACCTCCCACCAATCGCCCGGGCACTATTTTAACAAAATAACCTAAGAGAGACCCACAATCTTTGTAGCATCTGTAAACCAACAGTCATCTGTTCAAACTCAGTTTGCAAGCAGGGTTAATTGGAGACATCTATTTCCCTTCCTTCATCAACTTCAATAGGATAAAAAATGAATCAAACTGTAGTACCAAAGCGATAGTGCTTCGCAACCACGTCCAAAATCGCTCGCTACAGAAAAACTGGCGACTTCACTGGGGAGAAACCGAGATCTTGTTCTCTTTCCATCTCTTAGGTAGAAACCTTAAAAAAAAAGTGCCACAGAAAACTAGCGCCCACCGTGGGGCTCTTTTCTTTTCTTTCTTTCTTTAGGGATTCCACTAGGATATGACCTTTTGACTTCACTAGGATCTTAGGTCAAAACCTTTAAAGTTGGGAAGGTACCACAGAATGGTGACTCCGCCAGGGAGCCATTTTTGTCAGGAACATAGGATTCATAGCTCTTTAAAGTCTAGGACTTTAGGACGAAATATATATACTGCTATTCCTAATTGATATCTGTGTTTATTTTTCTGCTAATGGGAATGCGTGTGATGCCGCATGTGGAAAGATTGAGTATACACCTAGGAAAAACCTCTTTTAGTAGTGCGGAAACTATTGGAAATGGTTGTCACGCGATACTACCCTCTTCTGATGGTTCTTCGAAAAACATCACCTAGCCGCTGGTGTTTTCTCGACAAGAACTGATGATGTTGAGAGACAGGTACAAAAATCACTAGTATAAACCTTTGGGGGGGGGGGGGGTAGAGCCTTGACTTCATGACACTGACCCTTTGACCCCATGTTTTTTCTATGTTTTTGTGTGCTGCATTCATGCATTCATCTAAAAAACATTACATCAAAGAAAAACTTCTCTTCTAGTCTCTCTTTTTCAAATTAAACTAAGACAATGATTGCAAATGTCAGAGAAAAAGATTGCGCTCATGGACTTCGGTAGAAGGAGAACTCATAGGTACACCTTCAGGGTTCCAAAGTTAGAAGATTTAAGAGGATTAGCGAGGATGATCACTAACCCTGAAGCTTTCAGAGCCAAGTATGGAGGTCTGCTACCTCTGTTAAGAGTCTATGTGATTGAAGGAATCATGGAGGCACTCATTCAGTTTTACAATCCGGTCTATCACTGTTTCACATTCCTGGATTACCAGCTCGCACCAACGCTGGAGGAGTATTCTCACCTAACCGATCTACACATTACTGATCGAGCTCCATTTTCTGGACTGGAAGATATTCCAAAGGATCAGACCATTGCAAGAGCAATCTATTTGGATGAGTCAGAAATCAAGACTCACATGACTATCAAGGGTGGGCTCCCAGGTTTTCTAGCCCAGTTCCTGACAAAGAAGGCTCTGTACTTTGCTAGTATAGGGAACATGACTACTTTTGAAAGCATCTTTATCTTACTCACTTACGGGTTATTTATGTTTCCCAACATTAATAGCTTCGTCGATATCAACGCCATTAAGGTTTTTCTCATTGGAAACCCTGTGCCAACATTACTCGCAGACGCATATCATTCTGTACACTTAGGAAATTTGTACAATGGAGGGACGATCACGTGCTATGTACCCCTGTTATATAAATGGTTTATCTCCCATTTACCCAAGTCTGCTGCGTTTTTGGATCATAAGAGTGCCTTGCGTTGGTCGTAGAAAATCATGTCTCTTACCAACTCTGATATAGATTGGTGCAATAGGATTTATGACGGGATCAGGATCATTGATCATTGTGGAAACTTCCCCAACGTACCCCTCATAGGAACTAAGGGAGGAATCAACTACCACCCAGTGTTGGTTCGTCGTCAATTTGGATACCCGATGAGGCATGTCCCGCTTAATGCTCATCTGGAAGGTCTTTTCTTCAAAGAAGGAGTAAATGACAGGGCACTAAACATTGAAATAGTGCACGCTTGGAAACATGTTCATAAGAAAGGACGAGAGTCTCTAGGAAAACCGGACTGTGTCTCGGTGGAGCCTTAACTCCACTGGGTACAAACTAGAGCTCTCAAGCTAAAGATGCCTTATCCTCGTCACGGAGTTTTTCCGCCGAGGGAATCTGTCATGTACTTCATGACTGAAATGAAAAAACTTCAGGTTACTCTCAACAAAGTTCAACAGGAGAGGAGGTCTTGGAAGAACAAGTACCGTACCCTCAATGTAGAGTGTACCAAAATACAGCGACTGCTAAAAGATAAGGATGCTCTAATTGAGATTTTGGAGCAACATGCTGTGGATAATCAGGATGACCAAAGGAATTTTCTCGCTCATTTCACTTGGCAAAGGAATGACAACCCGACAACGGCCCAAGAGCCCCGGTCCAAGAAAAGGAAAGTACCAGAATCAGCACCCGAGTTCTCCTCAGAGAGGACTCGGGACCCCTTAGCTTAGGTTTCTATTCCCGCACCTTATAATCTACTGTATTTCTATTTTAGCAATCCTTTGAATTCAATAAAACGGGGTTTCCCCACTGTTTGATATTTGCAATCTAATTGTCGAAGTTTATTTTGATTAAACAAAAAAAACAATTAATATAATCATTACATTCATCATTCTCACGTCACATATTCTTCTTACCTACGAATCTCACGTTTGTGTCTCGGTTCTAGAGTCAAACTGTCTCATTCGTACAATACTCGGGCCAATCGTCAAAAAAAGATGGATGATCTCGAGGAAGAAAACAGAGATTTGATAGAAGAGATCGACGCTCTGAGAGAGGATATGACAAAGCTTCATAACGACATGCAAGCCATGGCAGAAGCTCAGCTACAAAGGACTGTGATCTCGGAGATCACCTCAACGCCCATAGTGGAGAAGTTCGATCCTAGGTACAAAACGCCAAAAGATCGTCTCTGGGGCATGCCACTTAACTATATCCCGGAAGGACATGTTCCGCCGATCAACGAGGATCAGGGAACCACAGCAGGAATCGATGGGCATGAAGATTACAAACTTCGGGAAAGCGAAGATGCCAAAGGCATGACAGTAACTCCTGAAGGTTATAAACATCGGGAGGCACCGAGAGTCTCGGCCATAATGACTATACCATCGCTCGTGGTACACACTGTCCCGGAAGGACAGATTCCATCGATACCTTCTGGTGGAAATGACAACGTGTTCGAAAGAATGAATGAGTTCCAGGAGCAGTTCCTGGAAATGCAGAAGGAACTGCAAGCCATTCGCGGTCAGGATTTATTTGGAAAGGACGTCGCAGACCTTTGCTTGGTCCCTAATGTGAAGGTCCCGTACAAATTCCAGGTGCCCGACTTTGAAAATTACAAGGGTAACTCTTGCCCTCAGAGTCACTTGGTGATGTACGCTCGGCGAATGTCAGCTCAGATAGAGAATCAGGATTTACTGATTCACTACTTTCAGGATAGTTTATGTAACACCCCACTTTCCCATTTACGAAAAATACACAAAATTCAATGAAATAATCAGAGTTTTTACACCAAAAATAAAGTAGGATGCCACATTCATAAAACCAACATCAAACTCCTTTTTATTAAATGAAATAGAAGAGCGGAAAATAATTTATTTATTCATTTCACGGCCACATGCCAACAACTTCGGAAAAATTCCACATAACTCGTGGTTCACCATAAATTCATCAAAGAGAAAGATACGTAACAAAAACGAATAACAAATAACAAATGATTGAAATCCCCATAATTCCCGTGTTATGTATCAGAGCGACTCCTACGACTCGAACAAGCAACACGTACTCCAGTAACCTAAGTACCTGGATTATCTGTACTTCCGAAGAAGCACAGACACAACAACAACAAAGGGGTGAGAATTACATTCAATACTTAACGGTGAACAATACATGATAAGGGTAAGTATTCACACACAATCATACAAATACGACCCACTGGTCAACAAATCATCACTATACAAACAACACATATAAAAAATGAAGCAATGCGACTCAACATTAGGCACAATGCATGTGGTACCAACATCACGGTTCATTCAATCGAACCCGAATAGATCACATACACCCCTACTTGGCAATGATCGATCCCCACCATTCTCCGTATCAGAGTACGGATGAATCACTTACACTCCTCCTGAGCAATGATTCATCCCACCAACACCATGAAATGCATGACACAATTATGCATATGAAACACATGTACAATAGCATATTTATACATGTTCACGATCCTCCTGATCACACCTGAATCACACATCAACATCCAACACCATACGGTTACTTCACACAACATAAATCAACTATTAATTAATTAATTCCCTAAAACTATTAAATTAATTAATTTCGTCACCAATTTCACACTACTCAAATTCTGGCATCTAATCCCAACCTCCCAACCCATAAGAAACTGCATTGGACTCGAAAACAGGAAAGAAATCGCAGAACACCAAAATTTTCCACGCACACTGGTCATACGCGTACTGACCTGAGTCATACGCGTATTGCCACACTCTCCCGCCCAAGCATACGCGTAATGCCTCTCCCCCTTACGCGTAATGCCTCAAGTGCCCAAGTCCTTACGCGTAATTCCTTGTGCCTTACGCGTACGGACAAAGATGTTTTTACACTGAAATTCCCAAATTTCAACCCATTAAGCGTACGGCCCTCCTAGTACGCATATTTCCTCCCTTCATACACGTATCGCCTCACATTTTGCCTTGCTATACGCGTTTCAACACAGAAATAATCATACAATTTCTTACGGGGTTAAGGACTCCCCACTACCCTATCATGATAGAATCACCAATATTAAACCCATTTTCCCCCCTTACCTCGAATCTTTGATCAATTTTCTGCGAAAATCTGATGAAGAAGATAGCCCTAACACACCCTTGTTCTTCCTCTTCTTAGTCTTTCTCCTTCTCTCTCTAAAAATTCTGATTATGGCTAAACCACCACCAATTTTCACTAATCCTCCTCTAATTACCAAACTGCCCTTATTATTTTCTATTAGCCCATTATCTAATTAATTATATTAGATTTTTATTTAATTAATAATAAAATAATAATTATTATAATAATAGTCCTAATAATAATAATAAGGATAATAATAATAACACTACTAACCATATTACTATTATTATTTTCACTGCTATATCATTATTATTAGCTAAGGTTTTTAATCCCCACTAATTAAATAAGGCACTACCCTTCACTCACCCTTAACAAGGCCAAACAATACAAATTAACACACGACGATTAAATAATTAAAATGGGGGTGTTACAACTCTCCCCCACTTAAATTATTTTCGTCCTCGAAAATGTACCCGATGGAAATAGCTCCGGATACGACTCTCGCATCCTGCTCTCCAGCTCCCAGGTTACACTTCCGCCAGCAGCTCCTCCCCAAGCTACTCTCACCAGAGGTCTCTCCTTTCCTCTGAGTTGTTTCATCTTGCGATCCTCGATCCTTATCGGCATCGCCTCCACAGTAAGATTATCTCTAATCTGCACCTCATCCCTCTGGATAACATGAGATGGATCAGATACATACTTTCGAAGTTGCGACACATGAAACACGTCATGCAAATTCGAAAGTTCAGGTGGTAACGCCACTCTATAAGAAACTGCACTAACTTTGTCCAAGATCTGATACGGTCCAATAAACTTAGGATCCAACTTCTTCGATTTTAATGCACGTCCCACACCGGTCACTGGGTTAACTCTCAGGAATACGTGATCACCTTCACTGAATTCCAAATCTTTCTTCCGATTATCATGATAGATTTTCTGTCTACTCTGAGATGCTTTCATCTTCTCACTGATCATCTGAATTGTCTCAGTAGTCTGTTGCACAATTTCCGGTCCAAGCACCACATTCTCACCGGTCTCATACCAACACAGAGGCGTTCTACATCTCCTACCATACAAAGCTTCAAAAGGTGCCATCCCAATACTAGAATGGTAGCTATTGTTGTACGTGAACTCAATCAATGGCAAATGAGTATCCCACGCACCACCTTTTTCCAATACATAGGCTCTTAGCAAATCCTCCAACGACTGAATAGTCCTCTCTGACTGACCATCGGTCTGTGGATGATAAACCGAGCTCAACTTCAACTTAGAACCCAAGGCTTCCTGCAGACTCCTCCAAAACTCTGAAGTAAACCTCAGATCTCTATCCGACACTATGCTCGACGGAACACCATGTAACTTCACAATTATCCTGATATAAATCTCCGCCAGCTTCGACAACGGGAAACTGATGTTAATTGGTATAAAATGTGCGGACTTCGTAAGTCGATCCACCACTACCCAAATAGCATCAAAGCCTCTTGCCGTATTTGGCAAACCAGTAACAAAATCCATAACAATGCTGTCCCATTTCCATTCTGGAATTTCCAACGGTTGCATTCATCCCGACGGCTTCTGGTGCTCTACTTTCGACTTTTAACATATCAAACAAGCATAAACAAACTGAGCTATGTCCCTCTTCATACCGGACCACCAAAATAACTTCTTCAAGTCTTGATACATCTTTGTAGCTCCTGGATGAATACCCAAGCTACTCCGATGACTTTCCTCTAAGATTGCCTTTTTCAATTCCTCATTATCCGGTACACAAATTTTGTCCCGTAACCTCAACACACCAACATTATCCACTTTAAAGTCACTGTCAGAATCATCCCCTCCTGTAGGCATCAAGTCCACTAATTTCACATCCAGTTTCTAATTTTCTTTAATTACATCCAAAAAGTCATTATTCACGTTCAGCATACCCAATCTAATACTTTCTGGTGTAGTTTCAAAAACCATACTCAAATCTCTGAACTGCTCAATCAATTCCATTTCTTTCACCATCAAGGCTGGCATATGGATTGTCTTCCGACTCAGAGCATGTGCTACAACATTAGCTTTTCCCGGATGGTAACTCAAATTGAAATCATAATCCTTTAAAAACTCTAACCACCTTCTCTGCCTCATATTCAACTCCTTCTGATCGAATAAGTATTTCAGACTCTTGTGATCACTGAATACTTCAAATCTTGATCCATACAAATAATGCCTCCAGATTTTTAACACGAATACCACTGCAGCTAATTCAAGATCATGAGTAGGATAGTTCCTCTCATGCACCCTCAACTGTCGTGAAGCATAAGCCACTACCTTGCCATCTTGCATTAACACACCGCCTAATCCCATCTTAGACGCATCACAATACACTACAAAAGGATCATTTGGACTTGGTAAAATTAACACTGGTGCTGTAGTCAATTTCTTCTTCAGTTCCTCAAAACTTTCCTCACAGGAAGTATCCCAAATAAAAGCTAGATTCTTCCTGGTTAGCTGAGTCGATAGCAATGCCAGTTTAGAAAACCCTTCAACGAATCTTCTATAGTAACCTGCTAAACCCAAAAAGCTTCTAATCTCCATTGCCGTTTTCAGAGGCTCCCACTGAAGTACTGCACTTACTTTAGATGGGTCCACTGCTATACCATCACCAGAGATGACATGACCCAAGAAACTCACAGTCTTCAACCAGAATTCGCACTTCAAGAACTTTGCAAACAATTTATTATCTTTCAACACCTGCAATGCGATTCTCAAGTGTCCTGCATGGTCCTCGTCAGACTTAGAATAAATCAGTATATCATCAATAAATACCACAATAAACTGATCCAGATAAGAGTGGAAGATGTGATTCATATATTCCATAAACACACCCGGCGCATTAGACACTCCGAAAGGCATCACTGCATACTCGTAATGTCCGTAGCGAGTTTTGAAAGCAGTCTTCTGAATATCACCTTCTTTTACTCTAATCTGATGGTTACCCGACCTTAGATCAATTTTGCTGAACACACGAGCTCCTACCAGCTGATCCATTAAGTCATCAATCCTCGGGAGTGGATACTTATTCTTAATGGCCACTTTATTCAACTGACGGTAATCAATGCACAGATGCATACTACCATCCTTCTTTTTCACCAACAACACTGGAGCTCCCCACGGCGACACACTTGGTCTAATAAACTTCTTATCGAGCAATTCTCTGACCTGAGATTTCAACTCCGCTAATTCTGATGCAGACATCCTGTACGGTGCCATAGAGATAGGTCTGGTACCCGGTACAAGATCAATAGTGAATTCAACTTCCCTTGTCGGAGGCAATTCTGTGATGTCATCTAGAAACACTTCAGGAAATTCATTCACCACTGGTAATTCATTAACTGAAGTCTTGCTTTCAACAGATAACGAGGCAAACACTGCAAATAGCTTCGCTTCATCCTTCAACAACGCCCTCAACTCCCTGCTAGATAGCGAATCTGCTAATGCTTCCTCTTCAGGAGTAAGAAACAGTAACGTCTTCCTGAAGCAATCAATATAAACCCGGTTGAACTCCAACCACTTAATTCCCAAAATAACATCGAGATTACCGAGTGGCAAACAAATCAAGTCCACTCTGAAATTTCTACCAAACATGGTCAGCGGACACTTCAAACACACCAAAGAAGTAACCACGGAACCAATAGATGGAGTTTCAATCGTCATCCTTTACTCTAGAGTAGATAGCACAATCCCTAATCTCTTCACACAGTCAACAGAAATAAACGAGTGTGTTGCACCCGTGTCAATGATAGCAATCAAAGTAATATCATTAATAAAGCAAGTACCTTTGAGGGAACGCTCCTCATCAGTGGATTGGGCTCCCACCAAGGCAAACACCTTCCCACCAGTTTGAAACGCCTGAGACTTCTTTGGCTTCTCACAGTGAGTGCTGATGTGACCCTTCTCTCCACAATTATAACAAGTAGGCATAGTGGCTCTGCAATCTGCTATAACATGACCAGGCTTACCACACTTAAAACACTTCTTCACCTCATTCGGACAGTTATTAGCACGGTGACCCGCACCACCACACCGGAAACACTTGAGAGTATCAGAACCTACTCCTTTCTCCTTTGGTTTCTTTCCTACGTCAGTCTTCTGTTTCCCCTTATCAGCTGGAGCACTGTAAAGAGTACCTCCAAACCTCTGCTTACCCTTCTTCTCATTCACAGCCTTGTAATGAGAAATTTTGGCTCTGTTATCATTGTCATAGATTCTGCTTCTGCTTACCAGTTCTGGATAATTTCTTATCTTTTGACAAGCAATGCCCAGTTTGATCTCGGGACGCAGCCCATTCTCAAACTTCAAGCACTTCGAAGTCATAGCTTCCTCAGTATTGTAATGAGCACAATACTGAACCAATTCTTCAAACCGAGCAGCATATTCAGCAACTGTCTTATCACCCTGCTTCAGCTCCAAAAATTCAACTTCCTTTGCACTGCGAATGTCTTCCGGAAAATACTTTTCCAGAAACTCAGCTTGAAACACTGCCTAAGTAATCTCAGTACCTGCAGCTTCCAATCTCTGACGACTGTTGTCCCACCAGGCCTCAGCCTCCCCTTCCAGCATATGAGTACCAAACCGTACTTTCTGAGCGTCACTGCATTCCATGGTCCTGAAGATCTTCTCAACAGCCTTCAGCCATTTCTGTGCAGCCTATGGATCCAAAATACCTCCCTCATATGTAGGCAACTTATAGTTCTGGAACTGTGCCAAGTCATGAAACTGAGCACCTTCAGCCTGATTGGCGTTCTCTACAGCTTGTGCCATGGCTTGCATAGTAGCAACAAGAGCAGCATCATTCCTTCCTGCCATACTGGTCAACAATCAACATAAGGTCAGAACACATAAATGACTCCTATACTAAGGACAGACTCAACTACTACACTTGGCCGGACGGACCGACCTGCTCTGATACCAATTGTAACACCCCACTTTCCCATTTATGAAAAATACACAAAATTCTATGAAATAATCAGAGTTTTTACACCAAAAATAAAGTAGGATGCCACATTCATAAAACCAACATCAAACTCCTTTTTATTAAATGAAATAGAAGAGCGGAAAATAATTTATTTATTCATTTCACGGCCACATGCCAACAACTTTGAAAAAATTCCACATAACTCGTGGTTCACCATAAATTCATCAAAGAGAAAGATACGTAACAAAAACGAATAACAAATAACAAATGATTGAAATCCCCATAATTCCCGTGTTACGTATCAGAGCGACTCCTACGACTCAAACAAGCAACACGTACTCCAGCAACCTAAGTACCTAGATTATCTGTACTTCCGAAGAAGCACAGACACAACAACAACAAAGGGGTGAGAATTACATTCAATACTTAATGGTGAACAATACATGATAAGGGTAAGTATTCACACACAATCATACAAATACGACCCACTGGTCAACAAATCATCACTATACAAACAACACATATAAAAAATGAAGCAATGCGACTCAACATTAGACACAATGCATGTGGTACCAACATCACAGTTCACTCAATCGAACCCGGATATATCACATACACCCCTACTTGGCAATGATCTATCCCCACCATTCTCCATATCGGAGTACGAATGAATCACATACACTCCTCCTGTGCAATGAATCATCCCATCAACACCATGAAATGCATGACACAATTATGCATATGAAACACATGTACAATAGCATATTTATACATGTTCACGATCCTCCTGATCACACCTGAATCACACATCAACATCCAACACCATATGGTTACTTCACACAACATAAATCAACTATTAATTAATTAATTCCCTAAAATTATTAAATGAATTATTTTCGTCACCAATTTCACACTACTCAAATTCTGGCATCTAATCTGAACCTCCCAAACCATAAGAAACTGCATTGGACGCGAAATCGGGAAAGAAATCGCAGAACACCAAAATTTTCCACGCACACTGGTCATACGCGTACTGACCTGATTCATACGCATATTGCCACACTCTCCTGCCCAAGCATACGCGTAATGCCTCTCCCCCTTACGTGTAATGCCTCAAGTGCCCAAGTCCTTACGCGTAATTCCTTGTGCCTTACGCGTACGGACAGAGACGTTTTTACACTGAAATTCCCAAATTTCAACCCATTACGCGTACGGCCCTCCTAGTACGCGTATTTCCTCCCTTCATACGCATATCGCCTCACATTCTGCCTTGCTATATGTATCAACACGTGTGTTACACGTACGGCCCCTCAGCACACCCAGTCATACGCGTATCGCCCTCCTTGGTACGCGTATGGGTAAAAGCTGTGAAAATACCCATTTTTCTCATCTCAGTACGAATTCTACCACATTGATCCCTATTCTACCATTCCAAATGCTCCTAAAACGAGTTCTACATTAGTTTTATGTCCCATTATTCATCTTACATCTTTTCCTAACATTACTAAATCAGATCTATGAATTCTATGTCTAATTCCTTTCCTACAACCTGCACCAAAACCAGATCTGCAACATAATGCATCCTTACAACAGTAACAACAACAGAATTCAAGATAGGACAAATCGATTCACAAATAATTTCATCATCAAACCAGTCTTACAACAATAAATCCACACCACAGAAATAATCATACAATTTCTTACGGGGTTAAGGACTCCCCACTACCCTATCATGATAGAATCACCAATATTAAACCCATTCTCCCCCCTTACCTCGAATCTTTGATAAATTTTCTACGAAAATCTGATGAAGATGATAGCCCTAGCACACCCTTTTTCTTCCTCTTCTTAGCCTTTCTCCTTCTCTCTCTAAAAATTCTGATTATGGCTAAACCCCCACCAATTTTCACTAATCCTCCTCTAATTACCAAACTGCCCTTATTATTTTCTATTAGCCCATTATCTAATTAATTATATCAGATTTTTATTTAATTAATAATAAAATAATAATAATTATAATAATAGTCCTAATAATAATAATAAGGATAATAATAATAACACTACTAACCATATTACTATTATTATTTTCACTGCTATATAATTATTATTAGCTAAGGTTTTTAATCCCCACTAATTAAATAAGGCATTACCCTTCACTCACCCTTAACAAGGCCAAACAATACAAATTAACACACGACGATTAAATAATTAAAATGGGGTGTTACAGTTTAACCGGTGTCGCCCTAAAATGGTACATGGGTTTAAACTGTGCTACGATTAGCAATTTCAGATATCTTAGCACTGCCTTCGTCCAACAATATAAATACAATCTGGACATGGCGCCCGACAGAGATCAACTCAGATTAATGTCACAAAAGGACAAGGAAACGTTTAAGGAATACGCTCAGAGATGGCGTGAAATTGTCGCTCAAATTTGTCCACCTCTTGAGGAAAAAGAGATGACAAAGATCTTCTTAAAGACCTTAAGCTCATTTTATTATGACAAAATGGTTGCCAGTGCGCCCAGTGACTTTACCGAGATGGTCGGTATGGGAGTTCGTCTTGAGGAAGCCGTCCGAGAGGAACGTCTAGTCAAAGATGCTGGATCATCAAGTAGTACAAAGCGATACGGTAGTGCTCTCCCTAAGAAAAAAGAGCAAGATATTGGGAATATCTCTCTCGGAAAGCAAAAGCGACGTTATCAGCCAGTAGCGGCTGTGACTCCTACTATCAATCCTGCGCCTATTTCTACGTATCAACCTCAAGTTGCACAGGCCAACCTAATCAGCAAAGGACTCAACAACCTCTTCAGCAGGCTCGTCCTCCATACAATAACAACCGTACAACGCAACCACCAGGATTTGATCCTATACCCGTATCGTACGCAGAACTATTTCTGTTACTACTGGCTAAGGGGCATGTCCAGACTAAGTCCCCTCTTACAGTACCGGAAAATCCGCCTTTTTGGTTTAAGGTGGATCAGACTTGCCCTTACCATCAAGGAGAACCAGGGCATAACATAGAGAAATGTCTCAATTTCAAATCTGACGTGCAAAATCTTGTTAGGAGCGGGGTCTTATCTTTCAAGGATACAAATCCTAATGTTCTCACAAACTCGCTGCCTCAACACGAGAAAGATACAGTCAATTTGATAGAGGGAGAAACTAACAACGTCTATCAAATTCGTGATGTACTCTTGTTAAGGACCAATCTGGTCAAGATGCATTGCAGACAGAGTGGATATGTCCATGTGCCACCTCATAAATATCACCAGTGTGATATCTGCTCTAAAAGCAATCGAGGATGTTCTGTGGTGCAATCAGCTCAACAGGAACAGATGGATCTCAGATGGATCCAAGAGCACCGAGTCGTGGAGTTAACATGGTTTACACGAATTCTAACATCATTCAGAACCACGACGTCCGTGCAATGAATGTTAACTTGGTGGCAATGCATTCCAGGCAAAGCCAGTATCATAATCTGCCGCGACACGATTATAGTTCATGTCTAGCTTGCTCGGTAAACAAACAGGGATGTTCTTTTGTACAAGAGGCCCTCCAGCGTCATATGGATCTTGGATGGATCTAGGACTACCATGGTAGGAATCCCTATCAGATCAACATGATTCAAATCTTCGATATTCGTTTGATGAATACCAGCCTGGTGGAATTACATGCTAAACAGGTCCGGCTTGGATTCCTGGTATCACATGATTATCAGAGCTGTAGGGCGGGTTGCGAAAACGATCAAGGCTGTGCTCTTGTCTAGGAAACCCTTCAGCACTTGTTGAACTACTGGTGGCTTCCAATCTACATGGATGAAGACACCCAGTAAATTAGTATTACCAACGGGAACCCTACTCGGCATCCAAGTCGGGACGTTCGACCTGTGGAAACTGATCTAGTGAGGTTACATTGTATTCAAAGCGGGCGTCGCCAGGTGCCACCACACAACTATGGATGTTGTAGAGCCTGTTCGAAAAGTAACCAGGGATGTTACCTTGTGCGAGCAGCTCTTCAGGGTCAGGTGGATCGTGGAGAGATTCGCCCATATCCGGGTTTCGGACCAATCAACTGGGCGCCGGACTACCTCGCTGATCAAATTGAGGATGTTGTCGTAATCTCTGATCATCAGAAGGCTAGGGATATTTGTACCATCATCCCTATACTTGACGAATCGTGAGTTCCCAACCAGGAACAGATCGAAATTGCTTACGATGGTCGAAAAAATCAGAAGGCTCCCATAGTCATCTATCTACCAGGACCATTACCGTATGAATCAACTAAGGCTATCCCTTACAAATACGGTGCAACAACAATCAAGAATGGAAAGGAAATTCCATTACCCTCCGTCGTGAATATTGCAGACATCAGTCGAGTAACACGGAGTGGTCGAATCTTCAACCGAGGAGTTGGAGAACTTAACAAAGAAAATGAACCTCAGACAGAAGTTCCCAATCCACCAGTCGGTCAATCCAGTAATCCCGACCTTTCGAAAAACAAAGATGAGATGCTGAAGCCCATCAAAAGGAGTGAATACAACATTGTTGATCAGCTATTACAAACTCCTTCAAAGATCTATGTGCTGTCACTTTTACTCAGTTTAGAAGCGCACAGGGAAGCTCTACAGAAAGTCTTGGAGCAAGCCTTTGTGGAACAGGATGTAACAATTAGACAGTTTGATAGCATTGTCTCTAACATCACTTCCTGCAATAACTTGGGATTTAGTGATGAGGAATTACCTGAAGAGGGTCGCCGTCATAACATGGCGCTCAATATCACGATCAGCTGCCAGGGCGATGCTTTAGCCAGCGTACTGGTAGACACAGGGTCAGCCCTGAATGTTATGCCGAAGTCCACTTTGATGCAATTATCCTTCAAAGGACCCCCGATGAGAACCAGTGAGGTCGTCGTCAAAGCATTTGACGGGTCCAGAAAAACGGTTAGCGGCGAAGTCGACCTTCCCATAACTATTGGTCCTCACACTTTCTAAGTCACTTTCCAGGTCATGGACATCCGGGAAATGTACAGTTGTTTATTAGGAAGTCCTTGGATACATCAGGCTGGGCCGGTCACCTCGACCCTCCACCAAAAGTTAAAGTTCGTCCAGAACAACCAACTTGTCACGGTCTGTGGAGAACAAGCCTTGCTCGTGAGTAACTTATCATCATCTACTGGTGTAGAACCCGAGGAGGTTATTGGAACTCAGTTCCAAGCACTGTCGGTGAGCAAGGACAATCAGTCCGTAGAGGGAACTTCCATTTCCTCATACAAGGATGTTATCAAAGCGGTCGAGAGTACTAATACAACAGGATGGGGATAACTAGTCATTCCTACTGACAATAAAACAAAGAAGGGTCTTGGTTTTTCTGCAACCTATACCCAGACAGCTACTACCAGCAATGAAAGTCTTCATCTCATTCAAGACTTCTTCCACAGTGGAGGTTTCCTTCACCCAGTGCCTCAAGAAGTACATACCATCAATGAAGAAGATTCCTCTGATATGGAGGAAGAATGGGAGTCCTATCTTAACGAGGACGATTATATGTCTCAGGAAGAGGTGCCTACGCCATTTTGCTATCCCGCACAGAGTCCGAGATTTATACCCAGGTCAGATGTCAGAACGATATACGGAGATTCTGATCCGGAAGGATGTCGTGCTCCACCAAACTCATTAGAGGAAGACACTCTGATGAGGGACAACTTTGACCACGACTATTATGGCCCAATGGATGGCCTGCCTATCTGGCAGCCGTACCCAGGAGACTTGGGGCAAGAAAGTCAGCCGAACAATGAAAATCAGCTGAGCATCATTGAAAAGAATACCTGCGTCCCCACCATGTCATGGGATCAACAATCAGGTCATTCAGAAAACGTCCAGTGCGACGATGAATTTGCAACGTTTGCAGGACTTGAATTCATCAACTATGCTTTTCCAGAGGTCAACGTCATCAAAAGAGATGACTCCTCCAGGCAAAGAAGTGTGGGACACCTTGGGACAACCTAGTGGGAAATACGACTATATGGTCAAGTACATTGCTCCCGAAAGCTCTTGTATCAGGTTCAAAGACATCCAGCCAACTGGATGGGGAGATTTGCCTGAGAGCACCAATGCTATGCAAAATGCAACAGAGGAATCCTCCTACGAAACTCTGCCTGGGAGACAGATTCCAATGATCCTGCTCCACCAGACATCAGTGTTATTTCTGAAGACAAATCAAGGAAGGTACCAGACTTTGTGATTCACCGAGGAGTTCGCCGCCAATGGGTTGATGTCGATGTTCCGAAGATTTTTCACAAGCCAAAGTAATTGCCGTCTTTAACCTTTCACCCTGCCCAGGTGAAACAGATGTTTTGATAGGGCTCACTTTCTGTAAATTTCCCTCTTCGCTTCGCCCAAAGCGACAGAGTTTTGTTTTATAGGGCTGTAGTTTCAAGAATCGACTTGTTCATAAATAAAATAATGTCGTTCTGTAATTTTCGCATTAATTTCTGTTTTCTCTTTTTGCTTTTTTCAGAAAATGGTAATCCTAAAAAAACAAATCAATAATAATAAACAAGCAGTTTTTCAAAGAAATACACTGCACACACTCTTGCATTTCCTCTATCTCTTCTAAACACAAATCATACCGTCATGCAGATTGCTTGTTTTAAAACCCGTTGAAACATACGATCCGATGCCTTCTCCCAAAATTGAGTTCCCGGTAGTTGGGGCTGAAGAAGAGAATGACGACGAAATTCTAGAAGAGATATCCCGATTACTCAGACTAGAGGAAAAGTCCATTGAACCTCATAAAGAGCCGTTGGAAACTGTAAACTTAGGTTGGGAAAAAGAGAGAAAAGAAATCAGGATTGGGGCACTGCTCAGTCCAACTGCCAGAGAGGGTTTGGTAAAGCTTCTCAAAGAATTCCCCGATGTATTTGCTTGGTCCTATCAGGATATGCCAGGGTTGGATACCAGCATCGTGGAACATCATTTACCGTTGAGGTCAGAATGTCCGCCAGTAAAACAAAGGTTGAGACGGACTCACCCGGACATGGCCGTCAAAATCAAAGAGGAAGTACAGAAACAGATTGACGCGGGTTTCCTCGCCACATCAGAATATCCTCAATGGTTATCCAACATCGTACCCGTACCGAAAAAAGACGGAAAGGTCAGAATGTGTGTAGATTACAGAGATCTAAACAAGGCAAGTCTAAAGGACGACTTTCCTTTACCACACATCGACATGTTGGTAGACAGTACAACAAAGTTCAAAGTTTTCTCCTTCATGGATGGATTCTCGGGCTATAATCAAATCAAAATGGCGCCGAAAGACATGGAGAAAACTTCGTTCAATACCCCATGGGATACCTTTTGTTACAAGGTGATGCCGTTCGGTTTGAAGAACGTCGGGGCAACCTATCAAAAGGCCATGACTACTTTTTTTCATTACATGATACACAAAGAAATCGAGGTGTATGTCGATGATATGATTGCAAAATCTAAGACAGAAGAGGAGCATGTGACCCATTTGTCAAAGCTATTTGAGCGGTTGAGAAAGTAAAAACTCCGCTTGAATCCCAACAAATGCACCTTCGGTGTCCGTTCAAGGAAACTCTTAGGGTTCATCGTCAGCCAGAAAGGAATTGAGGTTGATCTTGACAAGGTAAAGGCCATTCGAGAGATGCCTTCTCCAAAAACTAAAAATCAAGTCAGAGGATTCCTATGACGTTTGAATTACATTTCCAAATTCATATTCCTCATGACCACGACATGTGCGCCGATTTCAAATTACTCAAAAAGAATCAGGACTGTGTTTGGATAGAAGATTGCCAAAACGCCTTCGACAATATTAAGGAATACCTATTGAACCCTCCGATTCTATCACCCCCAGTGGAAGGAAGACCACTGATTATCTACCTCACAGTCCTAGAGGACTCAATGGGATGTGTACTTGGCCAACAAGACGAAACCAAAAGGAAGGAGTCTGCCATCTACTATTTGAGCAAGAAATTCACCGACTACGAGACTCGGTACACTATGCTTGAGAAAACTTGCTGTGCTTTGGCTTGGGCAGCCAAACGTCTGCGCCAGTAAATGATTTGTCACACTACTTGGTTGATTTCCGAGATGGATCCAACCAAGTATGTCTTTGAAAAACCTGCTCTCACGGGAAGGATTGCCCGTCGGCAGATGTTGTTATCAGAATATGACATAGAGTACCATGCTCAAAAAGTCGTTAAGGGAAGTGTTTTAGCCAATCATTTGGCTTATCAACCAATTGACGATCAAGAATCAGTCAGGTTTGACTTCCCAGACGAAGATGTCATGTATTTGAAAATGAAAGATTGCGATGAACCGCTACCCAGTGAAGGGCCAGAACCAGGTTCCCAATGGGGACTAATCTTTAATGGAGCTGTCAATCATTACAGAAACAGAATTGGGGCAATCATCATAACACCTCAGGGTACCCACATTCCTTTCACCGCCAGACTTATATTCCAGTGCACAAACAATGAGGCCGAATACGAAGCTTGTATTATGGGTCTCGAAGAAGCGATTGACTTAAGGATTAAGAACTTGGATGTATACGATGACTCAGCCCTGGTTATCAATCAGATTAAAGGAGATTGGAACACATACCAATCAGGATTGATTCCTTACAAAGACTACAAGAGAAGGTTGCTACCCTTCTTCAATTGAGTCGAGTTTCATCACATCCCTCGTGAGGAGAATCACATGGTTGACGCATTAGCCACTCTCTCTTCCATGATTAGTGTAGGTCAATGGAATGACATACCTAAGATCGACATAATGCGCCTTGAACGGCCCGCTTACATCTTCACAATTGAAGCAGTCATAGACGAAAAACCTTGGTATCACGATATCAAATGCTTCCTTCAGAAACAAGAGTATCCCCCTGGGGCACTAAGGAAGGACAAGAAAACCCTCAGAAGACTAGCTGGAAACTTCTTCCTGAGCGGTGATACACTCTATAAGAGGAACTTTGACATGGCCTTGCTCTGATGCATCAACAGACTAGAAGCAGACATGCTGATAAAAGAAATTCACGAAGGGTCCTTTGGCACTCATGCCAACGGACACACAATGGAGAGAAAAATTCTAAGAGCAGGGTACTATTAGTTGACAATGGAATCCGACTGCTACAAGTACATGAGGAGGTGTCACAAGTGTCAGATATACTCTGACAAAATCCATGTACCGCCAACGCATCTCAAAGTTCTTTCTTCCCCGTGGCCTTTTTCCATATGGGGAATCGACATGATTGGATTGATTGAGCCCAAACCTACAAACGGACATCGGTTCATTCTGGTAGCCATTGATTATTTCACTAAGTGGGTCGAAGCAGCGTCGTACGCTAATGTAATCCGACAAGTGGTGGTCTGATTTTTCAAAAACAATATCATCTACCATTATGGTGTTCCGAGCCAGATCATTACTGATAATGGATCTAACTTGAACAATAAGATGATGAAAGAGTTGTGCGCAGAGTTCAAGATCGAACACCATAACTCATCTCCCTACCGACCAAAGATGAACGGAGCGGTAGAAGCGGCTAACAACAACATCAATAAGATTGTCCAAAAGATGGTTGTAACCTACAAAGATTGGCACGAGATGCTACCCTTTGCTCTTCACAGTTATCGCACATCTATCCGCACTTCAACAGGGGCAACCCCTTTCTCTCTAGTATATGGCATGGAAGTAGTGCTTCCCATAGAAGTAGAGATCCCATCGATCCGGGTATTGATGGAAGCTAAGCTAATAGAGGCTGAATAGTGCCAAAGTCGGCACGACGAACTCAATCTGATCGAAGAGAAACAAATAACGGCTCTATGCCATGGTCAGTTGTATCAGCAAAGAATAAAGATGGCGTTTGAAAAAAAGGTTCGACCTCGCGTCTTCAGGAAAGGAGACCTTGTGCTCAAGAAGATACAATCATTTCTCACTGATTCTCAGGGAAAATGGACTCCGAATTATGACGGCCCCTACGTGGTCAAGAAAGCTTTCTCAGGCGGTGCCTTGAGACTTGTGACCATGGACGGAGAGGAATTTGCCTACCCCACAAATGTTGATGTAGTCAAGAAATACTTCGCCTAAACTAAAAAGAAAAAAAATGTCTCGGTGGATTGAAAACCCGAAAGGGCGGTCCAGGAAAAAATTAGAGACATGATCAAAAATCATCCCGGTGGATTGAAAATATCAAAGTACAATCTAGGCAAAAATTAGGGATAATGGCAAGTAACTACTTTCGACAAAGGGGCAAGTCCCTCGGCAGCAGTTACATCATCCGTCAGGAAAACTCCAGTCACGGTCATCTTCGACAGAAGCTCAGGATGTCCCGAATTCAAAGTTGGTAGAAGGATAGTGGTCGTTATGTTGCAACGTAGACTTTTTCCCTGTAAATTACCATTTTCAAACTTTGTAAATACTCTATGGAATCACGCATTTGGTTGATATCCATCCTATCAATAAAATTTGAGCCTTTGTACTTTTGCTCGCAATTCTTATTTGTTTTGGCTTTACAGAACGACATTTTAACATGATCAATGATTCTTGAAACGAAACAAAAATGAATTTACTTGTCAAACTTTTTATGCTTTTAAAAAAATATATATAATAAAGATGGCCATTTCTTTTGACGGTTGAACATCGAAAGAACATCGATCGCTTCTCCAAAGGTGTTCGAGCCTCAAAGAGCATAATCAAAGTACTCCTTTTAAGCCAGTGCGCCTGAATGAAGGGTTAGCTATGTCAGATGCGGCTTTCCCATCTGATACCTTCGGCCGAGTTCCTATCTCCTAAGCCCGACCAGCGTCGCTCCCAACAGGGACCGTTTCTCCTAAGCAAGGCAGAATTGCTATCTTGAACCAGCGATACTTCTTCGCCCCACGATGGCCGAGTATCCCGTCGTGTTCATCCGTTAGTTTGTATGTCGCGTCAGTTTTGTCAGCATATACATACATACATCATGCATTATTGATTTGCATTCACATTCATATTGCATCACTATCGCTCCAGTCGGTCTTGTCCCGTAGTGATAAAAGTATTCACAATCGAGTTGTCAGTTCTTTCCTCATCAGGAAAGGTTGCGCCTGAACAATCTCTCTCCTCCAGTTTAGTTATGGATCAGAATTGGCCCTTGACCACTTTGATAACTTGAACCTCTGAAAGACCAGAGAACCTTCAACCGATGTCACTCTTTGCCATTGAAGATGATATTTTCGCTCTCCCAGATTAAGGAAAATCCCTAGAGGAAACCTCTTAAGCAGAGATTCGGCAATACAGCAGTTTTTCTTCGAAAAAAATTGTTGATGAAAAGGTCATTAGCACCTCAAAATTGGATCACATCATATGGCGTTTCTCCGGGAATATCCCGAGAAAAGTATGATGCAATATCCCCAAGCGTGAAAGTAGTCTCTCAAGAGACTCATTTTCCCCAGTAGAGTCGGCAAATGGCGTCTCAAAACAGAGAAGTTTGTACACCTCTACAACTCAGGCAAATGGGTTCCCCAGTAACTCTGACATCAAAACTTTTTCTATCAAATGGAATCTCTCCAGGAAAATTCGGCGAGAAGTTTGAGGAAAATCACTACGAATAGCGTCCCTTGTCAAAAAAGTTTATTGACAAAAGAAACTGAGACCAGTTCCTTGGTAGGAAACCAGGATCGAGGGGAAGTTTACATCAGAAACTGAGACCAGTTCCTTGGTAGGAAACCAGGATCGAGGGGAAGTTTATTTCAGAAACTGAGACCAGTTCCTTGGTAGGAAACCAGGATCGAGGGGAAGTTTATTTCAGAAACTTAGACCAGTTCCTTGGTAGGAAACACGGATCGAGGGGAAGTTTATTTCAGAAGCTAAGACCAGTTCCTTGGTAGGAAACCAAGATCGAGGGGAAGTTTTTTACCTTTTCTAAGTATCATTGCTTAGCAAAAGAGGAAGGATGTGCAAGCTGCCATTCATAACCACCATCAAAATTTCGGGTATTCCGATATTTAATCCTCTTGCACCCCGAATGCCCGAATGCCCGAATACCTTCGCCATTCACACCTTCGGGTCCAAGAGGATTAAATAGGGGCATCTGTCATACCCCAAATTTTGACCACTAAGATTTCCCATCATTGTGAAAAGCATCATCACAATATGGAGGAACCATCATACCTCAGCAGTCTCCCCAAAGATGGGTGAGCATCCACTACAATCAAATTTAGGGTTTCAAGCCCTCTCAGGGCTTTTAGACAAAGGATCAATTAAGAAATGACATGATCTTCAACTTGTCTAGCCACTCAAATATCCAAAAGGGATCAAGAGGACTCCCACTTCAAGGATTAAGCACAAGGGTGCTCCCTTCCAGGTGGATCAAGCCTCAAGATCGCCAGTGTCACCAAATTAGGGTTTGGTCGACCAGGGCCTCCAGATGGAAATTTTCCTCTGGGCATGAGCCAATGCTTCAAAGAATATCCTAAAATACCCCATGGAACCTCATGGGCCCAAGCATCAAGTCAATTTGACCTCAGGGGATGCATACATCAAAAATCAGGAATTAGGGTTTCTTGACCTAATTCACCCCTAAGTTGACTTTTGGGACAAATCATGAGCCAAGACCTCAAGAGAGGATTTGAGGGTCCCAAAAAAACCACATTGATCCATTTGTAACAATGGATTAATCCAAGAAGCTTGAGCAACCAGTTTCAATTTCATCTGAACCACAGTTAGGGTTTCACGAGAAAAGTCAACTGTATCTTTGACTTTTGACCATGACATATTCCTAAACCCTAGGACATGATTCAATACACCCTATAACACCCATGGAACATGTCCATCAAGTTTTATTTAGGTCAAGGACATGATTTCCTAAAGGATTGCACAGTTTGGAATTCATCTGATAAAAAGTCAACTGTGCACAAAAGTCAACTTTGACTATTTGAGATTTTTCACAAAAATGGTTTTTTAACCCTAAGATGATGTTAATGTATGATTCGAATCATCATTCATCAAGAAAAATCAAGAAAAGTGGGATAACTTGTAAAAGGGGTAACCATAAAAACTTATAAAATTTTCTAAGTTATGAACAAAGTGGCAAGGGTACCAACTTTGGAGGATCATAACTCCTAAACCACAAAGCCATTTTTCCCCATCCAAAGCTTGATTTGTAGATCTCATTACCCTCTACAAAAGCTTAAAACTTACCCCCCTCCAAATTCCTCATGAGTTTTGAGTTATGGAATGATCAAAATCACAAAAAGTGAAAATGTCACTTTTTTCCAACACTTAGTGAAATTTTCACTAAGTCAGAATCTGCCTTCACTTTTTTCCAAATGTAGGGGGATTTTTCACTTGGATCCAAAAGGTATCAAAACCAAATATGATCAAACAGTTGTTGTATCATATGAGGGCTTTCCAAAATGGCCAAGAACATCACCAAATTCCACTTGGGCCATGAGATATGACAAGGGCAATATGCCTTGCTGAAAACTGCCAAGGCTAGGCAGAATTTTGCATTTTTGCTCGATTTGGAAAAATCAGATAATTCCAAGCCTTATCATCATCTTGAACACATTTGAGGATCAAATTTAAAGGGGACAAACACTGAGCCAAGCCTCCAAAGTCCTTAGAACAAGAAGTAGCATGCCAAACCTAGAATTGCCTAAAAGAGGGAAAAGACTCTAATTTTGGATTGGAGCATTCAATGCATACACCAAGGTGGCATGGGCTGAGCCATTTGCAACTGAATTCAGTCAAGACTTATCCAAGACCAAGGGAACCACAGCCCTGTGCCCTAACCTCTAGTCAATGGCTAGAGGAGACTTGGATTCCAAAGTGCAACCATTGGCCAAACCTCTGTTGCAGTTGCCATTCACTATTCCTTGCAAAACAAACTTGCTCTACTATAAATAGAGCTCATTTGTGCTCAGTTTGAGTATACCAAAGCCATCAAACAGATGCTTTCCTCAAAATCACCTTCTCACTTCCAATTTTGCCTTCAAAGGTAAGTCACCATCGGGTTTTGAGTTTGCGAGCAATTCCAATCAAACCAATCACACACACACCTCATAAACATCATATAGGAGTGATCCAAACACTTAAACAACATCTGGAACACTGATTTCTCATAATCACCAGCCAGTTGCTCAAGGTTTTAACCAAGTTATAGCTGAGATGCCATGAAGTGATCCAGCCATTTCCAATCAAGTCCAAGCATTCAAACACATTCCATAGGGTGTAGGGAAGCTGTTCAGATCATCACAACTCATCTGTAACACCTCCAACTCAAAAATCAAATTGCTCTTGCTGTCACGACCTTCAAGTAAGCCTAAACTTGGTCATCTCTTAATCTATGCATATTTCCTCGAACAATACTTTTGCCAAATGTTCATAATCATGCATAGAATGTTTCCCTTCAATTAATTGCTTTGTTTGAATCGTGTATCAAAATTCTCAGCCTTCATGCAAATTTTAGGGTTCTTGAGGTTTTGTCTTGATTTCTTATTCCATGTTAAAAATGAATGAAATTAAAGACCATAGACATGATCGTGAGGTTGAAACGAGCGGATTGATAGGTGGTTTGCATGATTCCATCAAGTATTCAGTGAGATTGGAGAGAAAATGCAAATCTGGGCAAAACTCAGAACACGCGCGTGTTCTTGGGTGTTCTTGGCGCCCTTTTTTGAAAATTCAAATATTTGAATTTGATGATTTTATTTAATTGATTCAAAAATTAATTTCTCTCTAAGTTTTAATGATTTTGAGTTGATTCTTTTTTTGATAATTCACAAAAATGTTAAAATATTTTATTTTACCAAAAAATCCCAAAAATATTATCTATTTCATATAATTGATATTTTTTCCAAGAATTAATATTTTAATTGTTTTTGACATTTAAAATATTTTTTCCTTTTTGATTTTACAAATTTTTATGATTTCTAATCATTTTGTAGGTCAAAACATGATTTTTGAAACCTTAATCCAAGATCACAATTTGTTTTCCACATATTAAACAATTTTGACCATTTTAATTGAATTTTTTATTCAATTAAAATACATTTTGGAAACAAATTAGGGTTTTGATTAATTTAACCCTCATCAAACCTTTTAAAACTTTGGGCCTCTAATAGAGTGTAAGACCCAATCCAATATAAATACAAACCTATTTTGGGCCTCACTTATTGTATAAGTCCCGTTGTATTTCAAAAAGTTCGACGCGATCATCGTCTGTTGAAAAACAAACCTTGGGCCTCTCCTCGAGCTATAAGACCCATTCAAAATCTTTTGGGCCTCTATGCATTGTATAAGACCCACCGCGTTTTCAAAAATCTCGGCGCGATCGCCATTTTCAAACAAATGACCTTGGGCCTACCCTCGTGTTATAAGCCACATTCTTTTTCTTTAAACACTTGGGACTCTTGAGAGAGTGTAAGACCCATCCCGTTGTACAGAAAACCTTTTTTGGGCCTCAGTCACTTGTATAAGTCCCTGTACAATATACAAAACAACAGTGCGATCACTGATAAACCTTGGGCCTCTCCTTGAGCTGTAAGCCCCAACATCTTTTCAAAATACTTTCGCCTTTGATTTTGAATATACTGTTGTTTTCAATCTTTCTTTGTTGAACAACTAACCAAACAGCATAGAAGCTCTACAACCGAGTAAGTGTTTATATGCTTTCTTTATCCGCTTTCATATACATATAACTGTATTGTGGGGCTGTTTCATTGTAAGTCTTCTTTCATAAACTCATATCAGTTGTGTAATACTAGTATAGATATTTAAAGTTTCCCCGACAACTACGTCTAGCACTAAGCCCCGTTGATCACTTTTAAATAGACAAAACTAGATCCCCATAGGATTACCAGATACAGACTTCCCTCCTCTTGGAGTTAAACAATATGGAGATGTGAAAGGCAGATTCTTTTTAAACCCTTTCTCAGCCTGTCACCCTTAGAAATCGCCAAAGAAACTCTACTCCCCAGAGATGATCTTTTCTCCGTGAATGGCATCTCTTGAGTTTCTTCCAAATTCTCGGACTTTCCTGGCTTGATCTATTCTCTGTGAATAGCCTGTCTTGAATTTCTCGGGGTTTGGGGACCCACAGGCTTCCTAAAAGCATCCCCGCCTCCTCTTGGGCGTTGTACAAGGACCCTACGGCTTCTTAGAAGTATTCACAGCCTCCTCTTAGGCTTAATATAAGGATTCTTCCTTCGGGAAGAGAGTCTCCTCTTGGGCTTTGTACAAATTGTCCCTTGGCTTCTTAAAAGTTTCCAGCCTCCTCTTGGGCTTCGTACAAATTGTCCCGACGACCTCCTAGAGATATAGGAACAGAAATTTATTCATCATAAATAGAATTGTCTTTCAAAGAGTCTAGATCTTTCTACCGTGAATGTAGTACTACTGTTTCTTTAAGTATATGACAAAATATAAAACACTGGACTTGGACAGTCTAATCTCCTTGAGTCTCGAAGGCATTCTTAAGTAGGAAAAAACACCAGTAGACTCGGACAGTCTCCAATACCCTCTGGATTCCCCATTTCCTTAAAGAACAGGAAATAACCCTGATCCTCTGATCAATCCCAAAGAATAGCCTTACCTTTAATCAGTCTCTTTATAAGAGCTGATTTTCTCTTTTAACCAACCTACTGGACCTGTCACTCAACTGAAATAGCAATCCTTTTAGCCTCTATCTCGGGCTTCGTACGAGACACAAAAAGACTCTCTTATTGAGTCAATCTCCCTTTAGCCTCTATCTCGGGCTTCGTACGAGATACAAAAAACACTCACTTGTTGAGTATAAAAGACTCTCTTGTTGAGTCAACCTTTAGCCTCCGTCTTGGGCTTCGTACAAGACACATCTAAAAGCACTCTCTCGTTGAGTCAACTCCTTTTAGCACCTCTCTCGGGCTTCGTACGAGACACATAAAAACACCCTCTTGTTGGGCCCATAGCCTCCTCTTAGGCTTTGTGTAAGGAAAAACCCGGTTGAGTCAATCAACCTTTTAAACTGTGCCTCGTTCACAAGATACAAACATCAACAACTCCTTTCATCTAATTGCTGTAAGCGACAAGCCTCTGGATTATTTACATCCACGCCACTATCCCTCTTTTAGGATGAGAAATTCCTAAGGAAAGACGGCGTTGCTCTACACTGAGTTAAAGTCTTCTCCTTCAGGTTAAAACCCCTATAAAGGAAATTATGGCATTGCTAGGATTCACATATCCCGATTAAAGTAATCCTCGTTTATAGTCAGTCACCCAGAAGTTCTGACAAACAGAACCCCTTTAGAGATGACAAATTCTCTCCAAAGTAAAAACCCTTTAGCTTCACATCTTGGGCTTCAAACAAGATACAAATAGACCTTTTAGCTTCACATCTAGGGCTTTGAACAAGATATAAACCACCTTTAGCTTCACGTCTTGGGCTTTGAACAAGACACCAAAACACCATTTCCTCCCATAAAATAGGAGGAACTACGATAGCTCTGATTTCCCTGTTTCGGTAAACGGGAATACGTAGGCATAGGATTAAAATAAAAATCTTAGCGAGCACACTAATCCAAAACCCAAATCCTATACCTTATCATATCAACCGAAAAGCATCAGTCTAAACCTCCCACCAATCGCCCGGGCACTATTTTAACAAAATAACCTAAGAGAGACCCACAATCTTTGTAGTATCTGTAAACCAACAGTCATCTGTTCAAACTCAGTTTGCAAGCAGGGTTAATTGGAGACATCTATTTCCTTTCCTTCATCAGCTTCAAAAGGATAAAAAATGAATCGAACTGTAGTACCAAAGCGATAGTGCTTCGCAACCACGTCTAAAATCGCTCGCTACAGAAAAAATCTCAACTGTAATTTGGTTGAAAGCTTGAGCAATTGGATGGTGATTCTAATAAATCAGTGTTACAGTTGTGTGTCTAGTGTTTGATTGGTTTAGTTGGAATTGCTCTCAAACTCAAAACCCGATAGTGACTTGCTTTAGAAGGCAATTGTGGAAGTGAGAAGGTGATTTTGAGAAAGGCAAGTGTTATAGGCCTTTGGTGTACTTAAACTGAGCCCAAATGAGCTCTATTTATATTAGAGCAAGTTTGTTTTGCAAGCAATAGTTAATGGCAGCTGCAGCAGGGTGTTGGCCAATTGGATCATTTTGGAATCTTAAGTCTCCTCTAGCCATTGACTAAAGGTTAGGGCACAGGCCTTTGGTTCCCTAGTTCAGAGATCATCCTTGACTCATTCAGTTGGAAAAGGCTCAGTTCATGCCACCTTGGTGCATCCATTGAATGCTCCAAAACAAGATTGGAGTCTTGAAATATCTTTAGCCTTTTTAGGTTTGGCATGCTACTTTTAGTTCCAAAGACTTGAGAGGCTTTTGAATCAGTGTTTGTTCCTCCTTGGTCTCCCCCTGAGGTGTTCAGATGGATAAACTTATTTGTCATTTGCACAATTTGATCAAATCGAGCAAAATGCACAAATCTGCCTTGCCATGACAATTGCATCAAGGCATATTGACACTGTCATAACTCTTAGCTTAAATGGAATTTGATGGGGTTCTTGGCCATCTTGGAAATCTCTCATATGATACAACATATGTGTGATCATAGTTTGTTTTGATACTTTTTGGATCCCAGTGAAAAATTCCCTTATATTATAGAAAAATTGAAACAAATTCTGACTTAGTGAAAATTTCACTAAGTGTTGGAAAAAGTGGCATTTTCATGTTTTTGTCATTTTGGTCACTCCATAGCTTAAAATCCTTGAGGAATTGGAATGAGGTGTAGTTGACACTTTTAAAGTATGCCATGAGAGCTACAAATCCATCTTTGGATTAGCCAAAATGGTTGCTTGGATCACAAGTTGTGATCCTTGGAAGTTGGTACCCTAGCCACTTTGTTCCATAACTTAGAAAATTTCTAAGTTTTTTATGGTTACCTCTTTTACAAGTTATCCCACTTTCTTTGATTTTTCTTGATGAATGTTGATTCAAATCACACATTAACATCATTTAAGGGTTAGGGGACCATAATTGACCAAAAAATCAAAAAGTCAAACTTTGACTTTTGGGCACAATTGACTTTTTATCAAATGAACTCCAAACTGTGCAATCCTCTATGAAATCAAGTCCTTGACCAAAATCAAAATTAATAGATGGATTCCATAGCTGATATAGGGTGTATTGAATCATGTTCCAAGGTTTGGGAGCATGTCTTGGTCAAAAGTCAAAGGTACAGTTGACTTTTTCCAAAAAAACCCTAATTGTGGTTCAGATGAAATTGAAACTTGTAGATCAAGCTTCTTGGATCAATCCATTGTGGTAAATGGATCAATATAGTGTATTGGAGACCCTCAAACCATGTCTTGAGGTCTTGGCTCATGATTTGTCCCAAAAGTCAACTAGGGGTGAATTAGGTCAAGAAACCCTAATTCCTGATTTTTAGTGAATGCATTCCCTGAGGCTAAATTGACTTGATGATTGGGCCCATGAGGTACCTTGGAGCATCTTAGGTTGTGTTTTGAAGCATTGACTCATGGTCAGAGGAAAATTTCCATCTGGAGCCCTGGTCGACCAAAACCCTAATTTGGTGACACTGGCGATCTTGAGGCTTAATCCACTTGGAATACAACAACTTTGTGCTTAATCCTTGATGTGGGAGTCCTCTTGATTCTTTATAGGTGTTTGAGAAGTTAGACAAGTTGAAGATCATGTCAATTCTTGATTGATCCTCTGTCTAAGGCTCAGAGAGGGCTTAAAACCCTAATTCTGACTGTAGTGAATGCTCACCAATCTTTGGGGAGACTGATGAGGCCTGATGGTTCATCCATATTATGATGATGATTTACACAATGATGGGAAATCTTAGTGGTCAAAATTTGGGGTATGACAACTACCACTTGCATCAAGAACAATTGTTTTTGGCTCCGAATATCGTCGCTTCTTTGTTAGAATATCTTTCATGAACTTAGCATATTTTGGAATTTGTTCAAGCGCTTCGGCAAACGGAATGTTGATTTGCAATTGTTTGAATATGTACATGAAACGAGTGTAATTCCTTTCTTTGTCTTTCTTTGAGGGCACAAGAGGGTAAGGAAGATTTTTGATAGGAATAGGTTTCACTATCTCCTTCCCCTTTTTCACTCTTCTCTTTTTTTCTCCTATCTTCACTTTCTCAAGGTTATCTTTTTCAACTAACTTCTCCTTGTTATTTTCAACTACTACCTCATCATCCTTCTCTTCCTCAACATTCTCATCCAAACTCACATCAACATTTTTTTTCAATTTTTTCTCCTTCTCCCAACTCTCTCCCACTTCTAGTAATAATAGCTTTACAATGCTCCTTTGGGTTTAGCTGAGTATTCGCGGAAAAAGGTGGCCTCGATTCTTGATCGACCATTTGTTTGGCAAGTTGTCCTACTTGATTCTCGAGATTTTTTATCGATGCTTCATTTGTCATTTGATTAGCCATAGACATTTGGATGAATTGGTTTAGAGTTTCTTCAAGCTTGGAACTCCCACCTTGAGGTTGATAAGGGTTTTGTCGATACCCTTGTTGATTTTGATAATTTCCTCTTGGTTGTTGATTTTGATACCCTTGTTGATTTTGATAAGGTTGTTGTTTCCTTTGATAACCTTGTTGTTGATTTTGATTATTTATGTAATTTGCTTCTTCTTCACCCGGAAGCCAAGGAGGACAATAGCCGGTTGGGTGATCACCTTTACATAGCTCACAAGCTGATATTTGCCCATTTTTGTTCGGAAACTCTTGCATCTCTTTAATTTGTTGAGGCAACTTTGACATTTGTTGCGTTAACAACTCAACTTGTTGAGATAACAATTTGTGTTAGGCAAGAATTGCATCATTAGTCCCCAACTCTAGCACTCCCAGTTTCTTTTGAGATTGGCCACGATTATGATTCCCTTGATGGTTGTTTAAGGCCATCTTGTCAATAATAGAAATGGCTTCGTCGACGCTTTTAGTCATTAAAGATCCACCCGCGGTAGCATCTAACAACGTTTTGTGAACCATTTGAAGACCATTTCTGAAAATATGAACTTTTGTAAGCTCATCAAAACCGTGCCCTTTGCATTTTCTAAGCATGGACTTGAATCTCTCCCAAGCTTTGTTGAGAGACTCATTACCACCTTGAGTGAAAACTGCAATCGCCTTTTTCGCTTCCGTGAAATGATTGTGAGGAAAAAATCGTTCCAAAACTTCTCTTCTAATAAGTTCCAGTCCGTTATAATAGCAGTTGATTGGTCAAGGTACCATTCCATAGCCTTCCCAATTAGGGAATGCGGGAACACTCTCTTGAACAAAGTCTCTTCTTCAGCTTCAGGTACACCAGTCACACCCGTAATTTCATAGAACTTGGCCAAGTGAGTAAAGGGATCCTCGTGATCCATACCGGTAAATGGATTCTGGTATAAAAGAGCGAGAATACCCATTTTCATTTCAGAGTGCCGACCATTTGAGCATTACGTGTGAACTGAGCAGTATGCCTCGGACTATTAACACATGGTGTTGAAGCAGGTGGTGGTGGTGCAGCCATGGTTGGCGATAACTTGGGTTTTGGTGTCGAAGTTGAACTTTCGTCTCGTTCTCGTCTTTCCTTAGCAAGTTGCCTCCTCCGCCTTGTTCTGCTATTTAACTTACGCGCAGTTCTTTCAATCTTAGGATAAAAAAGAAGTTGGTATGCAGGTAACTTCCCTCGCATAAACAGAGTCTGCAGACTTAGCCAAACAAATTAACAAGCACAAGAAAAAGTTAAACAAGCTTAAAACTTAAAAACTATTGCAATGCTTGCAATAACAAACAACAATCCCCGCCATTGGCGCCATTTTGTTGAAAAGTATTTCGGGGTCTGTTTTATCGTATCCATAGGGATTGTGTTATCGATGCTTGCAGTTCAATAGTTTTACCGTTTTAAGTAAAGTGTTTTCAAATGATTCTTGGTTTTGTAACAAGTTTGTAGCAAAGAAGTAAATTAGAGCAAAGATGTTGTAAGTTTTAGAAAAGCATGTCAAGACTAGATTTTGCTCATCCTTTTCATACATATCCGATTAATTAAGCATATGAACTTAGCTTCGATTAATACAATCGTGTATCCTCGTGAATAACTTTATGTCTAAAGCAAATTCGTGAGTATCATTGTTTAAATCGTTAGATGATGTCTCACGCTAATAATCGAAACAACGAACGTTAAGATCAATACAAAGCGAATATTAAACCCCAAATCTATATCTAGAGTTTGGTTTTTAAGAGATGAAGATATTAGATCAAGATTTGGAAAATCTATGTCTAGAGTGATTCAAACCACAAATATACCATTAAGAGCAAACAACTTCATCATATATTGAAGATGGCTGGTTTACATCCTGAGTGAATCGCACACTCAAAGATAACACAGAGTCGCCACCGAACTTTATTTAGTACCAAAGGACAGGGAAAATATCGATAAAACCCAAGGGGAAGAGAAACGGGAACGGGGGTCGGTTATACGAAAGGAAGGTACTAGCACCTAACGCATCCGTCGTACTCGACGGGAACCATTTCGCTTGCTTCTAGGCTTGGATGGGTTATCTATCTAAAGGCTTCTAGCTTAAAGAAAGGGAGAGAGAGAAGAAAAGGGAAAAAGCAAAGAAAGAAAGAAAGTGCTCGCGGAGGATTGGGGCCCTCGTGCCTACGTACCCTCATAGTGCAATGAGGTAATCAGAGCGTCGTAGTTCATGGAACCAGGGAACAGAAGAAGGAAGGACGAACGGGAGAAGGAAGTAAGGGTGGAAGTGTGCTCGCCAAGACATCGCGTCTCGTGCCTACGTATCATACATTCAAAAGAATGCAGAATCAGAGCTTTCGTAGTTCGTGGAACAGAAAGGAAAACAAAACAAGAGGCAAACAGGAAGACAAGAGAAATGGTGTCATAACCACGAGCAAGAGTGAAAGGAAACTCTAATGGGGAAGACGACACAGTAGGACCGATTACACAAGGGACTAGGAAAAGAATGGTGTCAAAACCAAGAATGAAAGGAACTCCGCTGGGGATACCAAAGAGAATTGGTGTCGAAACCAAGAAAGCAAGAGCAAAATGAAAAGAACTGGCTCCACTGGGGATCCAAATAAAGGGATGGTGTCAAAACCAAGAGAAAAGGGGGACTTGGTATATTCACTGGCTGGCAGTGGTTAACCAAAGAAAGAGAGTAAGACGCTGGTGAGGAAAAGAGGCTGGTGTCAACAGACGGACTGTGATAAACCAAGAGATAGAGTGCGGAACCAAGAGAAGGTGTTTGACTCTGAGGGGGCATCGATATATTAACTGATAAACAGTGGCTAACCGAGGAAACAAGGATTGCAACTCTGTGGGGATAGAGAAGCATTGGTTTTAATAGAGAAACCTGTGATTAACCAGAAGAACGGGTGTGGGATCGATCGAAGGTCGTAACCCAAAAGGGGGGTTGGTATTGACTGAACAAATAGCCCTTGACCAACGAAAGAAGGGTATTTAACCAAAAGAAGGTTACTAGCCCAAGGGTGCAAGTATTTGAACCAATAAAGGTTGCTAACTGCTAGGGTTCGGTTTTAACAGGAGAACTGTGATTAACCGGGAAAAATGAGTGATTAACCAAGAGGAGTTGATTAACTCAAAAAGGGGTTCAGTATTTTAACAGACAGACTGTGGTTAACTGAAGAAGAGGATGATTAACCAAGAATAGGTGATTAAACCAAGAGGAAACTCAGTATGTTAACAGACGGGCTGTGGTTAACTGAGAAGGAGTGTAAACATCAGTGTTTTAACTGACAGGCAGTGATTAACCAACAAAGGGAGAAGAACCAAAAGAAGGTTGCGAACTCCGCAGGGAGTTCGGTTGTAACTTTGTTTAACCGAAGAAAGAGAAAAGAAGACTCTCCAGGGGAATCAAAAGAACAATGATTGACCGCAAGAAAAGAATAGGGTATTGAAACGAAGAAAGCTTGCTAACCCAATGAACACAGGATCTTAACCAAGAAGAAGGGTGATCAAGAGAGAGGTTGAAAGAGATAGGAGTGATCAAGGATCGAAAGAGGTTGCAAAGGGGAAAGAGTGATCAAGGATCGACTCGATTGGGGAAAGAAAGCACACTACCGCCTATAGATAGAGATGACTAAGCCAAGCACAAGGTCATTCGTCCCCTACCTGAAATAGTCTGAATGAGAGTAGGAATTCTCCCTTCTCATTCCTTCTCTAACACACAGGGTGTAATGCGGAAGTTGAAATAGACGGCACAACAGCTCCAAGTTGTACAGTGCTCCTGCGTGGAGAAACGCACAGCGTAACAGCTTCAATTTGTACTGCACTCCGATGCAAGATGTAGCGCGAAACCAAATTCATGGGGGATCGAGAGAGAAAGCTCTAAAGGAAGCCTAAAGAGAGGAAAGGGGAAGATCAACTAATTGAAACATGGTTTCGATCAATTAATCAAAGGGAAATCCATGTCAATAATTTTCGAAAGAGGATGAAAAATCATTAAGGCAAAAGGTGTGAATTATTGATTATACAAAATTAAGTTCATCCATGAAGAATGAAACTTAATGCAAAACCAAGGAAAGGAGTATAAAACAGTACCAAATGATCAAAAAAAATACAACACAAAGTCATGATATGGTGATCAAAGAAAAATGCAAGAATGATTACATTCACTTGACGCCAAAATATGAACAATTTGGATAATCGAAAATGCAACAAAAGGTTCATGAATAAGCTTCAAACAGAAGTTAAATGACATTAAAAACATCCATAAAATCAAGCATGACAATCAATGAAAGTTAAAATGAAGAAAACATGGCAAACACACTTGAAAATGCAAGAAAATGGCCTTCTGGTTCAGTGTTAATCGATTAACATAATTGCACTGCAATGTGTTAATCGATTAACACTTGAAAAAGTGCAAAAAACACTGGTTAATCGGTTAACACAATTGCACTACAATGTGTTAATCGATTAACACTGAACAGGGAGAAGAAAATCAGTTTTGAAAAGTGCTTTTGGCCCACTTTTTGATTGTGCAATCACTCCAATGCTAGGGCAAACAATTATGCACGAAAAATCAAGTTTAGAAGCAGTAAATGATCAATAAGAGAATCAATTAAACAATCAAGATCATGGATCAAGCAAAAGTATAATCAATTCACATGCAAAAACATCGAAATTACATCGCGAATGATACGAAAATGATCGAAACAGAAAAATGAATGAGATCCACTAACCTACAAGGCTGATATGTGCCTTGGTAAATGTTGCAATGTGATCTTGATGAAGATAATCAAAGAAAACCAGAGGAATCTTCAATTATAACCAAAACGTGTTGAAACCGATCAAATCGCGACGAAAACTCCAAAATGAGAATTATCACCGAAGAAACTTGAATCAATCACTTGAGATGAATCCAAAAGCTACTAGAACTCCGGAAAAACCAGTATAATGGAATGGAAATGGAGGTTAAGCTCAAGAAATAATCACTTTCAATGTGAAAAGTGATTATTCTTCAAGAATTAAGAGCTTTTAGTGAGGTTTTGGAGGAGAAGTGAGATGAAGAAGAAGATGAAGTAGCAAAAATCAGAGAGAATGTGAGAGAATTGAGAGTGAAATGTGAGAAGTTTGTGTGAAAAATGTGAGAAATGATGGAGCAAATGGTAGAGAAATTGAAAAGTGAGTGAAGGTGTGTTTATATAGATTTTAGCTTTGGAGTGTGAGAATGTTTGAAATTTGGTTTGGAGTTAGCTTTGGGTTTGGAACTAGGCTAGGAGTTAGTTGGACTTGACTCACCGAGTCAAGGCGGTTAACTCGGTTAGTTAGAACCAACTCGGTAACAATCCCAAGGTGAACTTCATCGTCCAAAGATCCACATTACTTGGAAAACAAGGAACATGGTGCACTTGATTTGAAGTGAAGTATTATAGAAAATGAACTTGGAATGAAATGAATAGCTTGGCAATGTCTAGAGATGTCTAGAATATTCCACATGCTGCTAGAATACTGTAGAATCCAAGACCAAAGTGTGTACAAAGGTGCTGTCATGAAAAATCAGCAAATTATGCATATTCTGCCTGTGTTAATCGATTAACAAAATTGCACTGCAAATGGTTAATCGATTAACCAGGCCAAAATGTGCCCAATTTGCCTAAAAAAAGGTGCTATGGTCCCGGTTTCAATTTTCCACTTCTTGTATTGATGAATAGGCATAGAAACCTTCATTTTGTGCTTGTTTTGATGATGTGATGACCTTGTGAGGATATGATTAATCGGGCTTGGAAAACCTGAACATTCCTGCAATCAAAACACAAAAAGAAAAGTGCAGATGTGTATGCTAACGATGCAAATGTGCATGCTTATGCAAAAAGCAAAAGAGGGAGGTCAAATTTCGGGTTACGACAGCTGCCCCTATTTAATCCTCTTGGACCTGAATGTATGAATTGCGCCAACTTTTCATTGATTCAAGGTAATAGGGGATTAAATAAAAGAGTAGCTCGAGAATTTGGCCGACGACGACAAAAGAGGAGTGTTAAGAGAGAATAAATACGGTAGATAAGTGCAGGGTTTGGCTGAAAATCTACTGGGAGATAAGTCAGGCAAAAAGAGAGGGAGTATGATCGATGCATATGCTATGTATGTGTTTCTACATGATGCTTGATATCATCCAATGCCAAGGCGCAAGGTAAGGCACAGTGCGAAGCAGTTATGCAAAGATCGTAGCAAAACGACTTCGACATCCTCGGTCGGGGAGAGGACCCACAGATAAAGACAAACTCTGCTGGAGAAGAGAGTTCACAAACGATGATGATCCCGCCGGGGAAAGAAATAGAGAACATCTCAAGTTTCTAAATCACCATGGCTGTCTCTGTTGGGGATGAAAGAATCAAATCGATCATTCCTACCAAGACTGGCTCTGCGTGGGGAAATACATCCTTCCAAATCATGTTGACTTTGCTGAGGAGAAACTACTGCTGCTGGGGACAGATAGTTTCTAATTATTGGAGATGATGTACAACCCTTGCTGGGGAAAAGTGAGCAAAGTGTCTTTGCTTGGAACACTTCAGCAACCTGCCTAGAGACATTACAAATCTGTCGGAGAAAAGATATGTTACAAACAAAATTTTCGACAAATCGTGATGGCGTTCGCTGGGGAGAATGATGACTCTGCTGAGGAAATACTGAGGAAACAACAACTTCTTCATAGAGCCATCATATTGTCGGCCAGGCGTTAGGCTTACCAATGGATATTACTGATTATCCTGCAGGAGTTACCAGTAACACATGCAATGCATAATGCTTTCTCAATTGATTTAGCTTTTTATTGTTCTTAACGCTTTATAGTATTATGTGATCGCAAATAATTGTTTATTTTGCAAACAAAATACTGGAATGAAAACAATTGAGATAACAAAGAATGCATTTTATTGAATGTAAAATTTTGTACATAAAGTGTGTACCAGGATGTAAAATCCTTGATGAGGAAATTTGCAATAAAATTGAAAAATAAATGTAAATGGAAAAGGGAAATCATGTTTTGCATTGATTACAACATTGGCTACCATCCACTGTAAGTCTAGGTTCCAACGCCTTGCACCTGTTGATGATGATTGGAGTGCTCTGTTACCGTCTGAGGTCTAGCTATGATGAAGGGAGGCTCATGTGTTCACAGTCAATGCCTTTATCCCTAATTTTTTCCTGGACATGTTTTTTCCTATTTTTTTCGTCCACCGGGATACCCATTTTTGCGTAAGTCGCCCTTTCGGGTTTTCAACTTAGCGGGCTGCTATTATTTTTTCATTGTCCCTAACTTTTGCATGGACATCTCTTTTTTTTTGGTCCATCAGGACGTCCATTTTTGCCTAGATTGTCCTTACGGATGTCAATCTAGCGGACTCTTATCCATTTTTTTCAGGCATAATATTTTTTGACTGTATCGGAGTTCACGGGCAATGGCAACTCCTCCCCATCCATGGTGGTGAGGATCAGGGCTCCGCCTGAGAAGGCCTTCTTGACGACAAAGGGTCCTTTGTAGTTGGGAGTCCATTGGCCTCGTGGATCCGAGTGAACAGGTGAATACCTCTTGAGCACGAGTTCGCCTTCACAGTATATTCGAGGAAGAACTTTCTTGTCAAAAGCTCGCTTGAGGCATCTCTGATACAATTGACCATGACAAATGGCTGTAAGGCGCTTCTCTTCGATGAGATTCAGCTGGTCATATCTGGATTGAACCCATTCAGCTTTATCAAGGCCTGCTTCCATGATGACTCTGAGTGAAGGAATTTTGACTTCAACGGGTAGAACTGCCTCCATACCATACACTATCAAATACGGAGTTGCCCCAGTAGAGGTGCGAACTGAAGTTTGGTAGCCATGTAGTGCAAAGGGAAGCATTTCATGCCAATCCTTGTAAGTCTTGACCATTTTCTGGACAATCCTCTTGATGTTTTTGTTTGCTGCTTCAACGGCGCCATTAATCTTGGGTTGATATGGTGAAGAGTTGTAGTGCTCGATCTTAAATTCTTAACACAACTCCTTCATCATATTGTTGTTCAGGTTGCTTGCATTGTCCGTGATAATGTTGCTAGGAATGCCATAACGACAGATTATCTCTTTCTTGATGAATCTGGCAACTACATGTCGTGTAACGTTTACATAAGAAGCAACTTCAACCCACTTGGTGAAGTAGTCGATAGCAACTAGAATGAATCGATGACCATTGAAAGCCTTCGGCTCGATCATTCTAATCATATCTATACCCCACATGGAGAATGGCCAAGGTGAAGTCAAAACATTCAATGGAGTTGGAGGCACGTGGATCTTGTCTCCGTAGATTTGGCATTTTTGACATCTTTTGGCAAAGTTGTAACAATCTACCTTCATTGTCGTCCAGTAATACCCAGCCTGAAGGATCTTCTTGGCCATAGCAGGTCCTATAGCATGTACACCCTCGCATCCCTCATGTATGGACCTTATGATCGTGTTTGCTTCGTGTCTATCCACACATCTGAGCAACACGGAATCATAATTCCTCTTGTACAGTATACCACCACTTAAGAAGAATTTGGCGCAAAGCCGCCTAAGAGCTTTCTTATCAGTGATAGTGATACCCTCGGGATATTCCTGTTTTTCCAGATATCTTTTAATGTCGTAGAACCAAGGCTTTTCATCAGACTCATCCTCGATTGCTAAATAGTGTGCTGGTTCGTTCAAGTGATCAATGTGGATATGAGGAGCTTCATTCTTTCACTTGACCTTGAACATGGATGCTAAAGTGGCAAGAGCATCAGCTAATTGATTTTCCTCTCTGGGAATATGATGAAAAGAAATTTCATCAAAGTAAGGAATCAACTTCGCAATGTGTTGTTGGTACGGAACCAACTTGGAATCCCGAGTCACAAAACTCCCTCTGACTTGACCGATGACCAAGGCAGAATCTCCATAGACCTCAAGAATCTTGATTCTCATGTCAATAGCCGCTTCAATACCATAGATACATGCTTCGTATTCAGCCATATTATTGGTGCATGCGAAGCATAATCTAGCAGTGAAGGGAAGGTGAAAACCTGTTGGAGAGATAAGGATAGCACCAATTCCATGGCCTTTAGAGTTGGAGGCACCATCGAACACGAGCATCCATCGCGCCCCTGGTTCGGGTCCTATGTCAGGGTCTGGAGTCTCATAATCTCTGATGAACAGAACATCCTCATCGAGAAAATCAAATTTCATCTGTTGATAACCCTCTACAGGTTGATGCGCAAGGTAATCAGACAAGACACTTTCTTTTATTGCTTTCTGGGTAACATGTTGGATATCATACTCAGTTAACAGCATCTGCCACCGAGCAATCCTTCTAGAGACAGCACGCTTTTCAAATATGCACTTTATCGGATCCATTTTGGATATCAATAAAGTAGTATGGCAAATCATGTATTTTCGTAGGCGTCGAGCAGCCCAGACTAGAGCACAACAAGTTTTTTCTAAGAGTGAGTATCTGGTCTCACAATCAGTGAACTTCTTGCTCAGATAGTATATTGCATGTTCTTTTCTGCCAGTGTCGTCATGTTGACCCAATACACATCCCATTGATTCATCGAGAACGGTGAGATACATGATTAAAGGCCTACCAGGAACCGGTGGTACTAAGATCGGTGGTTCTTACAAGTATTGTTTTATTTTGTCAAATGCTTCCTGACAATCATTATTCCATTCAACCGATTGATTTTTTCTTAGCAATTTGAACATTGGTTCACAGGTAGCCGTCAAATGGGAAATGAACCTTGAAATGTAATTGAGTCTGCCCAGAAAGCCACAGACTTCTTTTTCTGTTTTGGGAGGCGGCATGTTCTGAATTACCCGAACCTTATCAGGATCAACTTCAATGCCCTTCTGACTAACAATAAAACCCAACAGTTTACCAGATCAAACTCCGAAGGTGCACTTCACAGGATTCAACTGTAATCTAAACTTCCAGAGTCTGTCAAACAGTTTCTTCAGATGAACCAAATGATCATCCTCAGTTTTGGACTTGGCAATCATATCGTCCACGTAGACCTCAATCTCTTTATGAATCATATCGTGAAAGAGGGTTGTCATGGCACGTTGGTATGTTGCCCCTTTATTCTTTAGACCGAATGGCATGACTTTGTAGCAATATGTACCCCATGGCGTGATGAAAGTAGTCTTCTCCATATCAGCTGGGGACATTTTGATCTGATTATATCCTGAGAAACCGTCCATGAAGGAAAAGACAGAGAACTGCACTGTGTTGTCTACCATGACATCAATATGAGGCAAAGGAAAATCATCCTTCGGGCTTGCCTTGTTGAGATCTCGATAATCCACACACATTTTGACTTTACCATCTTTCTTCGAAACTGGGAGGATGTTGGCAATCCATTTAGGATACTTGGAAGTGGCCAGGAACCCAGCATCAAGCTGCTTCTTTACCTCTTCTCTGATTTTGAGTGCCATGTCGGGTCTAGTCCTTCTGAGTTTCTACTTGACAGGAGGACATCCGGGCTTGAGTGGCAAGTAATGTTCAACGATGTTGGTATCCAACCCAGGCATATCTTGATAGGACCAGGCAAAGATATCAACACACTCTTTCAACAACTTGACCAACTCGGAGTGTACATGCTTTGCGAGCGATGTGCCAAACTTGACCTCTCTTCTGACCTCCTCAGTACCAAGATTGACAACTTCCACTGGTTCTTTATGTGGCTGAATCTCTCTATGCTCGTGCTCAAGGAGCTTAGCTAGTTCAGCCGGTAATTCACAATCTTCCTCACCATCTTCTTCAGATTGGTTAATTGGAATTCCAGAATTACAATGGATGTTTGCCATGTTGTTATCAATGCTTTTATTAGTTCTGCATGTTTATGAATAGAATGAGCTATTTTGAAAAGTGAAAAGAAAAGAAACTTTTGCCATTTATTTGTTAAAAATGTAAAATAAAGAAAGAAAATAGAGCATGATTTTGAATGCAAAAACTCTTATTTATTGATCACATAATATTGCAAAAGCGTGAGGCCCTTTACAAGCTATCCACTCGTCTTGGCGAGGACGAGGGAATGTTAAAGCAAAATGCATTACATGTTATATGGGAAAACCACAAGAATCACGGTAGATGTCCAATTGTTGAGCTTGAAACCTGGCGGACACTTGCGCACAAAGCATGAAATCTGATTACTGGGACCAGAATCATCAATAGCTGCCACGATGTCACCTTGCTGGAAACCCGAGCCATTGAACTCGATCAAATTGCGCTGCTTCTGACCAGAGGAACCAGATTGACGACCAGGACGATAACCCAATCCAAAACGATTATGTTTCTCAACCACATCAATCACATGCTCCCAGCCTGACAAAGCACCTTTCTGGATAGTTTCCTTAGCACTCTTAGCAGACGCTATAGTCAATTGTGGTGATCTACTTTGATTAGTTGAAGCACAACTGTCATCTTCGAACTCGAGACACTGCAACGGCACCTCACCTATGCCTTCCTCGGTCTCGACGTATCGAAAATATGATAACTCGCTTACAATTAAATCCTCTTCACCACAGACAATGACAAAGTGGAGGTAACTGCCCCTGCGGCGTGAATCCATGGATGACCCAGTAGGCAACTGTACGCCGGATTGATATCCATCACCTGGAAGGTAATGGTGAACAAATGCAGCCCAATATTGATGGGTAAATCCACTTCTCCAATGACTTGTCTTCGAGAACCATCAAAGGCTCTGACAACTAAGGCACTTGGTCTCATCTCGTTTCCTTCCACCAGTAATTGACTCAATGTGCCCTTGGGCATCACATTGAGGGAAGAACCGGTATCCACTAGAACACGAGATAACAGGGTGTCTGTGCAGGTTACAGATATGTGCAGCACTTTATTGTGGGCAGTTCCTTCAAGAGGCAACTCTGATTCATTAAAGCCTAAATACCGACTTGCAGTTATGTTGGTCACTATATCATCAAACTCGACGACGGATATATCATGCATAACGTGAGCATTGCTCAATACTTTCAACAAAGCTGATCTGTGCGCAGGCGACCTCATAAGTAAGGACAAAATTGAGATCCTCGAGGGCGTCTGACCCAGCTGATCCACAATTTTAAAGTCACTTTTCTTGATCAACTTAAGGAACTCTTGATCATAAAGGGTCTCTTTTCTCTTTGAAACATCCTCAGACGGGATAGTCGGTACTGGAATGGTAGCAGGTGCCCCTTGTTGAACAACAGAGGTTGCAGTTGCAGGTGTCTCCTTAGGGGAAACAACAGTTGGAATTTGAACAGGTTTTGTAGTGACCTTCGGAGCAAACACACGTCCACTACGAGTCATACCTCCAGCGGCAGTAACCTTCACGATCTCAGATTCGGCGAACCTTATCTCTTGACCTCCAGAAAACACAGTTGGCTCATATCTCCAAGGTACCTCCTTAGAATTCTGATACGGAAACGGCTTTGGCGGAAAAGCAATGATGGGTTGCACCTTCTTTTGCTAAGGGGATTCAACTGGAACCTTCCTATAGACGATGGTGAACGGTTCGATGGCAGCAACCTCTTCGATAGGCTTATATCTGGAAAATTACACTTCGCCACGGTTCATCACAATCTGAACACAACCCTTTAGCCTTGGACACTGGTTGGGATTATCGTCACAAATCTGACACTTACCATGCAACCCTTTCAACAGCCCGTGTTCATTCAACTTCTTGAAAACCACAGCCATCGGGGTCCTTACCTCGTCACCATCCATGACCAATTCAGCCCTTGGACTATCCTCAATCATATTAACTGCAGGTCCACCATGATTCGGCAACGGATTATTCTGAATGTTAGGTCCTTCCTCAGCAAAAGTCAGAACCTTCTTATCAATGAGTTCCTGAACTTTAGTTTTGAAAACAAAGCAGTCTTCTATTGCATGTCCTATGTATCCAGCATGATAAGCACATGATGCATTCAGATTATGCTTTGGGCCAAATGAAGGAATTGCAGGCGCAATCTGCTTGGAGCAATTGCCCCTTGGTAAACTAAGTAAGGAAACAATTTGGTGTATGACACCGGAATTCTGTCAAAATTCAGACGCTTATGGTTTCCTTGATTGTTGTTGCTCTGACGGTTCTGATTCTGCTGATTTTTGTTGTTCTGTTGATTCTGTTGCTGATTCTGAGCATTCTGAACTGGTTGTTGCGGATGATACTAGTATGGAGGTTGTTGATATTGTGCAGCAGTAATGTACGGATATGGATAATACCGCATGGGAGCCATGGAAGCTTGATACTAAGGATAAAATTGAGCTATCACAGCGTTGGCCTCACCTTCCTTTTTCTTGGACTGACTGTTCTGAGATTTCCGAGTGGTCGGCTGCTGGGAAGCAGCTCTTGGAATTTTTCCAATCTTCAAACTGTTTTCAATCTGTTCACCAATCGTTACAACATCAGCAAAGTTCGACGAAGAACTACCCACCATTTTCTCATAGTAAGATCCTTGCAATGTACCCATAAAGATGTCAACTAACTCAATGTCAGAGAGAGCAGGTCGCACACGAGATGCCATCTCACGCCATCTTTGTACATACTCCTTGAATATTTCAGCTGAGCGTTGTGACTGATTCTGCAATTGCAATCTAGTGGGCGCCAGATCAAGGTTATATTTGTATTGTTTCATGAACGCTTCAGGCAAATCCCTCCAAGTATGGATTTTACTGCGCTCCAAGCCCATGTACCAATCCAATGAAGCACCAGACAAACTATCTTGAAAACAATGAACGAGCAATTCATCATTATCAATATGGGATTCCATCTTCCTGCAGTACATAGTGATGTGACTACGCGGGCAGCTTAAACCTTTATATTTTGGAAAATCAGGTATCTTGAATTTCTGTGGTAGCACGACATTTGGAACCAAACACAAATCTTTGGCCTCAATGCCAAAAACAGAAAACCCTTCAATAGCCCTTATACGGTCTTCCAACAACTTGTAGTCAACGGATCTACTCTGATTAACAGGCCTGACAAGAACCTGAGGATTTGGCAGCTGGGATGCGGCAGGAGCATTCACTTGCGGAGTAACAAACTGAGAAGGATACTCCAAACCCGGATTAACCATCTGACCAGTATTCTAAACCATCGGAACACCATACAAATAATTCGGAGGAGGTACCCCAGCACCTGAGGAAGATGCCCCAGGATAGAACGTCCCAGGATGGACATTCGGAACAACAGTTTGAGCAACTTGAGATGAAACCGGAACATGAATAGGAGGACCTCTATACACATGCTCTTCTTCATCAGGAGTTTCAGTGTCGTCCAACCCGGAAGTTGGATGAGTTTGAACCTGAAGATTCTCAGGATCATCATTCACCACTGGAGGCGGGACTGGAGTAGGCATGACCCATGGATAGGCGGCAGTATTCCTATTAGGCATAGGCGCAACAAAAGGCTGATATGGCATAAAGGCACTACCATTATTCGCAATCTAAGGAGTGTAATTTGGAGGCATGCCCCATGGAAAACCAGCGGGCATCTGGTTCAAACCGGGTTGAACAACAGGCTGATTCACAAGCTCAATTGGTACTTCAACTCTAGTAGGAGAAGGAACAACAACATCAGGAGTAGCCATAACAACAGGAGGAACAGTCACAACAGGAGTGACAATAGTAGCATCAGTAGGGGTTGCAACAACAGTGGCAGCAACAACAACGTCCCTTTGAGCACGAAGGAGGTCCATGATGACATCCATGTTCGTCTGGAACTGATCCATCCGACCTTGAAATTGGGCCAGAGTTTCCTTATAAGCAGCGTTCTCAGCTTCAAAGTCAGCCATGATTCTGGATTTGTTTGAGCGAGTAAAATACCGATGTCGAGTCGTCGTCTTGCTACAAAGAAGGCGGACAAGGATGAGCAACGGTTTCGGATTAAGGGACGTGCATATGTGTGCAAATGAATGTATGATATGGATGCAAAATAAAGTTTTAAATTCCAGGAATTCTTAAAGTTATCTTTGTTGACAATAATCATAAAGAATACAAGTAAAGGCATAAAAGATAGAGTGAGCAAGAATCTTCATTCATTCATTCAATAATAAAGGAAGGAAGCACAAGTCAAATACAAGTCAAATATCTGCCTTTTGGGCTACAACAAAATCCACATAGGTTCTATCAAATCCCACCCTACACACAGATAAGAAATGGAAAACAGCCCAAGGAAGCTGGTGTGGCAAAGCATCAGCATATGCATCCCTCAACAGCCCAGGTAGGTCCTCCAATGCATGCTCAGCAAATCTGGCTAGACGGCCATGCCTCTCACTCCAGTACTTCGCATCCTTCATGAGGTTACGCAACAACGAATGATTGGGTCCCGGAAGCATATCTCGAAGAAAGGCCTCTTTCTGATCCAGGAGGTTCTGTAGATGACGGCTTTGATGCTCCCAATGAGTGCTCTCAGTGTTGAGCTGACTAATCTGCTCTTGACTCTGATGTGCTTGATCTTGCAGCTTCTGAATCTCACTGAAGACTTTGTCTAATTGGGTTTGACATTGAGAAAAGTCCTTTGCTAACTGATTAGCACGGTCTTTCTCACTTTGCCACTTTGCCTTGAACTCAGATAACTCCCCTCGAAGCTCTTCAAGTTGCTTGTTGTAGCTCAGCTCCCCTTTGTAGGCTTGATAATGAGCATCGGCGAGTTGTCTCTTCTTTGAAGCAAGTCCCTCATAGGAGCTCTTCAAAGCATCCCCCACCTTCCTACGATTGTTCTGTTCAACCTCCACCTCTTTGAGCTTGCGCTCGCGCTTCTGATGGAGCTCAATTTGTATCCTTCTCGGAAGTGACTCTATCAAGGTTGAGACGAAGATCAGCATTCTCCTTCTTTAACTTCTCGACAATCAGCTTGAGTTGATCGACCTCAGATGGAGGAACAATGGCAAGTTCAGGAAGCTTGGCATTCATGGAAGGCTCAGGAGAGAATGGCAACAAGATCTCTTTGACGCGCTCTTTGACCCAAAGTGTGTAAGCTTCCTTGGCTATGCAATTCTTCTTACCCAAATCGGCTCTTCCTTCGAGATGAATCTGAGTCCAAGCGGTACTAAACCTCTTCAGCAAACCCATGTCATCAACCCTTTCGTGAAATATGAACTACTCCACTACCTCAGGATCAGGCTTGGCAACCATATGGTATCCCAACTGTCGGAAGGCCATTCTCGGATTGTAGTTAATTCCACCCTTTGTACCCAAGAGAGGCACATTGGAGAATTTCCCACAAAGAAGAATGATCGGAATGTCATCAAAGACTCGAGAATACCAAGAAATGTCATCAGTAGTAAGAGACATGATTCGTTGAGACCACTTGAGATTACCCTTATTCTCAACAAAGGTACCCTTCTGTGGAAGGTGAGACATGAATCATCGGTACAACAGAGGGGCACAACAGACAATGGTTCCCTTCTTCTTTTCATTCATGGAATGAATAGAATGGTAGGTATCAGCAAGAAGTTTCGGAACAGGGTTCTTGGACAAGAAAATACTGATGGCAGCCTCATCTACGAAATCCTCCATGTTCGGAAACAAGACAATCCCATATATCAGCAAAGCAAGAACGGCGTTGAAAGCCTTCCGGTTTCCATCCTTAGCAAAAGAAGTGGCCTTGTCAACCAAGAACTTCGAAGCAAACCCTCGAATACCCTTCCTTTTGGTCTTGAGATTATCCTCCACATCTTTCTTACTAATGCGAAGCGCATCAGCAATAAGATGACACTTCAGACAACCGCTAGTGTAGACATAAGGAACCTGCTTCTTGATCTCAACCCCCAGAGTATAAGCATACTCCTCAAGCATAGGCGCTAGCTGATAATCCTGAAATGTGAAGCACCTATATGGCGGGTCGTAGAACTGAACCAGAGTATGAATAGTAGTGATGTTGACTTCAGTGTTGAGGATGGTCAACAGATTACCATAAGTACCTATGAAAACCCCTCTGTGATCTCCAACCAACAAAGATACCAAACCTCTAAGAATACCCAGTTTAGGCTCCACAAACTTGTAACTGACGATGCCACGACAACCAGTACTCATCTCTATGATAATGTCAACAAAAGATAAGTCCTCGAAAACCTGGAAATGCACATGCAAAATTAGTTTACATGATGAAATGATATGCAACACAACATCAAGAAGCCAACACCTCCCGAATAATCAAGTCTTAATAATCTGGATATCTGCATATAATTCTGTGTCGGTGTAACATAATCTGATGTGTCGGTGAAGCAATCTGGCGTGTGTGAGAGAACAAAGGTATGAAGTGGCTTGTTTTCCTGCAAAAACCCATCCCCCTCACAGGTGTGATCTAGACACAACAAGGTGATCCCTGGAAAGGTTGCCCAAACCATAGGACTCAGAATGAAAACCCCCCGCCGTAGTGAATTCTCACAGGACGAAAGTATTCTCAAACGAATCACGATCTGGGATGTGGGTCTCGTGATAACCCAACGCGCAAAACGCAGGCCTCACGACTATCGACGTTCTATCCTATGTGTATACTAGGCCTGGTGTTAGGACCTTTCTCTCCAATAATATCTACCTATCCCAACAACAATAGAAAATAGCAGATATCCAGAATATGCAGCATATGAATATTCAAAGTAGTAAAGAAATACGATAAATAAACATAAAGCAAGCATAAAGATAAAGCAAGTAAAGCGCGAAAGATAAACACTCAAGCAAGCAAGAGAGCAAGCAAAAACTAGGCGAGACCCCAACTCGCAAGGGCAAAGCAAGGTGAAGCTCAAGAGCAAGAACTCCCCAGCAGAGTCGCCAGCTGAAGATGGCTGGTTTACATCCTAAGTGAATCATACACTCAAAGATAACACAGAGTCGCCACCGAACTTTATTTAGTCCCAAAGGACAGGGAAAATTCCGATAAAACCCAAGGGGAAGAGAAATGGGAACGGGGGTCGGTTATGCGAAAGGAAGGTACTAGCACCTAACGCATTCGTTGTACTCGATGGGAACCATTTCGCGTGCTTCTAGGCTTGGATGGGTTATCTATCTAAAGGCTTCTAGCTAAAAGAAAGGGAGAGAGAGGAGAAAGGGGAAAAAGAAAAGAAAGAAAGAAAGTGCTCGTGGAGGATTGGGGCCCTCGTGCCTACGTACCCTCATAGTGCAACGAGGAAATCAGAGCGTCGTAGTTCATGGAACCAGGGGACAGAAGAAGGAAGTACGAATGGGAGAAGGAAGGAAGGGTGGAAGTGTGCTCGCCAAGACATCGTGTCTCGTGCCTACGTATCATACATTCAAAAGAATGCAGAATCAGAGCTTCCGTAGTTCGTGGAACCGAACGGAAAACAACACAAGAGGGAAACAGGAAGACAAGAGAAATGCTGTCAAAACCACGAGCAAGAGTGAAAGGAAAACTCTACTGGGGAAGACCACATAGTAGGAGCGATTGCACAAGGGACTAGGAAAAGAATGGTGTCAAAACCAAGAATGAAAGGAACTCCGCTAGGGATAACAAAGAGAATTGGTGTCGAAACCAAGAAAGCAAGAGCAAAATGAAAAGAACTGGCTCCTTTGGGGATCCAAATAAAGGGATGGTGTCAAAACCAAGAGAAAAGGGGGACTCGGTATATTAACTGGCTGTCAGTGGTTAACCGAAGAAAGAGAGTAAGATGTTGGCGAGGAAAAGAGGTTGGTGTCAATAGACGGACTATGATAAACCAAGAGAGAGAGTGTTGAACCAAGAGAAGGTGTTTGACTCTGAGGGGGCATCGGTATATTAACTGATAAACAGTGGTTAACCGAGGAAACAAGGATTGCAACTCTGTGGGGATAGAGAAGCATTGGTTTTAACAGAGAAAACAGTGATTAGCCAGAAGAACGGGTGTGGGACCGATCGAAGGTCGTAACCCAAAAGGGGGGTTGGTATTGACTGAACAAACAACCCTTGACCAACGAAAGAAAGGTATTGAACCAAAAGAAGGTTACTAGCCCAAGGGTGCAAGTATTTGAACCAATAAAGGTTGTTAACTGTTGGGGTTCGGTTTTAAGAGGAGAACTGTGATTAACCGGGAAAAATGAGTGATTAACCAAGAGGTGGTGATTAACTTAAAAAGGGGTTCAGTATTTTAACAGACAGACTGTGGTTAACTGAAGAAGAGGATGATTAACCAAAAATAGGAGATTAACCCAAGAGGAAACTCAGTATGTTAACAGACGGGTTGTGGTTAACTGAGAAGGAGTGTAAACATCGGTGTTTTAACTAGCAAGCACTGATCAACCAACAAAGGGAGAAGAACCAAAAGAAGGCTGCGAACTCCGCAGGGAGTTCGGTTGTAACTGTGTTTAACCGAAGAAACAAAAAAGAAGACTCTCCAGGGGAATCAAAAGAACAATGATTGACCGCAAGAAAAGAATAGGGTATTGAATCGAAGAAAGCTTGCTAACCCAATGAACACAGGATCTTAACCAAGAAGAAGGGTGATCAAGAGAGAGGTTGAAAGAGATAGGAGTGATCAAGGATCGAAAGAGGTTGCAAAGGGGAAAGAGTAATCAAGGATCGACTCGACTGGGGAAAGAAAACACACTACCGCCTGTAGATAGAGATGACTAAGCCAAGCACAGGGTCATTCGTCCCCTACCCGAAATAGTCAGAATGAGAGTAGGAATTCTCCCTTCGCATTCCTTCTCTAACACACAGGGTGTAATGCGGAAATTGAAACAAAAGGCACAACAGCTCCAAGTTGTACAGTGCTCCTGCGTGGAGAAACAGACAACATAACAGCTTCAATTTGTACTGCGCTCTGATGCAAGATGTAGCGCGAAACCAACTCCACGGGGGATCGAGAGAGAAAGCTCTAAAGGAAGCCTAAAGAGAGGAACGGGGAAGATCAACTAATCGAAACGTGGTTTCGATCAATTAATCAAAGGGAATGCCATGCCAATAATTTTCCAAAGAGGATGAAAAATCATTAAGGCAAAAGGTGTGAATTATTGATTATACAGAAAGTTCATCCATGAAGAATGAAACTTAATGCAAAACCAAGGAAAGGAGTATAAAACAGTACCAAATGATCAACAAAAATACAACACAAAGTCATGTTATGGTGATCAAAGAAAAATGGAAGAATGATAACATTCACTTGACGCCAAAATATGAACAATTTGGATAATCAAAAATGAAACAAAAGGTTCATGAATAAGCTTCAAACAGAAGTTAAATGACATTAAAAACATCCATAAAATCAAGCATGACAATCAATGGAAGTTAAAATGAAGAAAGCATGGCAACCACACTTGAAAATGCAAGAAAATCGCCTTCTGGTTCAGTGTTAATCGATTAACATAATTGCACTACAATGTGTTAATCGATTAACACTTGAAAAAGTGCAAAAAACACCGGTTAATCGGTTAACACAATTGCACTGCAATGTGTTAATCGATTAACACTGAACAGGGAGCAGAAAATCAGTTTTGAAAAGTGCTTTTGGCCCACTTTTTGATTGTGCAATCACTCCAATGCTAGGGCAAACAATTATGCACAAAAAATCACGTTTAGAAGCAGTAAATGATCAACAAGAGAATCAATTAAACAATTGTAATACCCCAAAATTTTCCCTCTCTTTTCTTTCATATCTTTGAGCATGAGTTTACATTGCATTGCATTCAAGCATAGAAAAAACAAAGCATCAAGCATTTAGCATTGCATCTTGCATAAGGGCATGTGATCAGGTGATTCTCTAAGGTGTTGATCATCCAAAGGAGAAAACCAAGTGTTTCTCACAAGCCTCAAGGATCTCTTATATCATGTATCATCTCCATTTGATATCACAGGTCATAGGGAGAGGAGAGTTCACCAAGAAGATTGGACAGTGCATGATCTCCTACACAAGGCAGTCAAAAGTTGGGATCTGACCCCCACATGTGCAGGCTCTTTGAGTTTTTATCATCTCCAAAGGGCATATCTCATCTTTGTTTGAGAGGATACACAATATATTCAGAGGAATTGAGATTTGGAGGATGTGTTTTTTCCTTCTAACCAGAGGGTGCCAAAATCAGGGTTTGACCTAAAATCAGTTTATTTCTGATTTCTTGGGCAAGACTTGATCTCATGGCATTCCTTACGTTCTTAATTGTTCATGGAGGGAATCTTGGCCATTGGTTCTTTGAGGAAGATGTTCAATGGGTCAGTTACTTGTGTAATAAGCAAAAGTCAACAGTTCAAAAGAAAAGTCAACCATGGGTTTGCGAAGGTTCAAATCATGATTCTCAAGTCCATATACCTTTATTTGGTCAAGGAATGACATGGATGGCATCATTCATCAAAAATCAAGAGTTTGTGCAAAGTTACTAAATTTGGAAAATGACCTATAATAAAAACTTTCCATTTTTGGCAACTTTTCCACCACATTCAACTTGACTTTTCATCATCAAGGAAGCTCCAAATGAATTTTCCTCCAACATGAAAGTTGAAGATCTTTCTCTCCCATTTCCAAAAAGGACTAGATCATTCTCATAGCATGTGTGAAACTCTAGTTATGGCCAAAAGATGGCAAGGCGTTTTTGAGGTTTTCCATGTATTCCATTTTCTCACTTTTTGCAATTTGGATCCAATTGGTTTCAAACGACCTCTAATGTTTCAACTCATATCACTACATCAAAGTACACCTCATTTGGATCAGATTTGGCTTTTATTCCATTCCATTGCATGCCATATTTCTCATTATTTCCATAAGGTGCAAAAATACAAATTGATTCAAATCTTGTGAACCAAGTCATTGCAAGGCCCAAAATCAATTCAGAAGTGATCCATGAGTGAATTGGAAGTGGATTATGCTGAGTACAAGGGTTTCCCACGTGTGAATTAGTGGTGGTGGTGCAAAATGCAAATTTGCAATTCCACTCCAATCTCATTAACCATGATTTAAACCACTTGCTAATGATAATCAGTGAACTAATCAAGGATATATAAGCTTACTCATGCCTCAGAAATTAGGTCATGCACTCTCATTTGGCTCAGAATCCACTTTTCACTCCTCACTTTCTCATTTTCGTTTCTCTCTATTCACAAGGTTTTCTTGAGAAATTCCTTCATATTCTTGGTCAGTGAAGAGAGAAGAACACAAATCATCCACTGTTTTGAGCTTAGAGTGGGTTTTTCATCAAGTTAGTTTCAAGAGGAATCATCTTCAAAATCCAAGATCTATCCAGATTCAAGCCTTTATTTGCATTTATTTTGCAAATAAAGCTCAAAAGGAGTTGATCTGCAGCATTTGGAGGGATTTCTTGGTGTATCTCGTGTTCTTCAAGGCTCAGGTTAGTGATTTTTTCACCATCACAGAACTTGAATTTTTGATGTGCATAATAATCTGTGAACTTCCCTGAGCATGATGATATATTTTGTTTGAAGTTTGGACGTGTGGTTTGTGAGATATGTTGATTTAAAGTTTTAGATCTAAAGTTGTTTCTCTTCAATTCTCATTATTGGTTGATTGTTTGATAAAATGGATTGCATATTTGAGATCCTCTCGTTTTTCTGATCAAATTGGAGTACCTATTTGCAATTTCTAGAAAATTTCACGTTACAGCTCACCGGAGAGGGTGGCCGGAGCCCTAGCTCCGGCGGCTGGAATGTTCAGTCCGGCGAAGGAGTTTTGATGAGGAAGAAGCAATCACATCCGTTGGTTTCCTTGATCGTGCGTCCCACGTCCTGCCACATGTCTTTTATTTTGTTTTTATTTTTAATTGTTACGTGCTTGCTCTCCCACGATAATACCGTGCGTCCATCAGATCATGGCCTTTATTTTCGTTTTATTTTTGATCGTGTGGGTGTTATCGTGACAGCGAATAAATGATGGCACATGCAAGGCACATGGCTGGTGCATGGGGTACTACTTGCTTGTGTGGTTGCGTGACTTTGTGGAGTATGGTGTACCTGGAAATCTGACCATTGATTGTGATTAGTTTTTGATCACATTGACTTGTGGACTTGTGTTGTAGCGCGTTAGATAATTTTCATGGCTAGGATTGATTCTGATTGTTGACTTCTTCCATTACTCCCTCGTTGACTTTGCTGATGGGTTCCTCTCTCTTGGGCTTTAGTTTTCGCACCTCCCCCCTTGGGCCTCTATCATTTTTCCAACGCATTTTCATTTCTTTTTGCACCCCCCCTGCTTCTTTCTTTTTTCTTTTCTTATTCTTACTATTTGTTTTGTTTTCAATTTCTAAAATTACTTTGTTGCATCTAAAAATCATATAAAAAATCATGAAACTCATTTTTAGTTTTATAAAATTTTTCCATATTTTATTTTCTCATTTCATTTTATTTTTGGCACCTATTTTAATTAATTGCTTTATTTTCTTTTCTTATTTGTTTCACTTGCAGACACCAACTTGTGAAATTTATTTCTCCTCATCTATAATACATTTTTAATCCATTCTTTTTGCATCTGTTAGGTGACATATTTTATTACATAAAAACATTTTTGTTTCATTTTTAAAACTTTTCCATATTGCATTTTGGTCCCTTTCCTTTGCATATTGATACTTGGTGCTTACTTGACCTTTGTCCAATTGTTTGAGATACTTGGTTTGTGATTTTTAGTTTGATCTTTTTGCATATGTTACTTGGCTGAGTTAACTTCTGTTTGGATATTTTTTAGGATTTTATTAATTCACTTTGCTATTTTTGGTTGAGTGTTGTTTGTGATACAAATTTGATTAAGGTATACTTTGACACTTGACCTAGTTTGAATGCATTTGCTCACTTGTAATGAATTGATGCTTGAGATGTTTTTATGATCTGATCATGTTCTGTTTGAGCTTACTTTTGGCCTTGGAATCATCCCCATTTGATCATTTTTCAATTTGTTCTTGATTTTACAAGTTGATGTTGTTTTGGACTTGAATCTTGTGATATGTTCAACCTAATCTTGTGATGTGTCCTTGTTTGATCTCAACCAATGCATGAGGCCTTTTGTTTGATTTGTATGACATGCTAGAGGTTCTGACCCTCTTGGTTTAAGGTGCTTTATGTGACATGTTCTCACTCTTTGCTTCACATGTTTCTTTGTTTGTTGGCATGAATGATAAGTGGATGTTTTGATTAACTTTGATGCATGTTTTGAATGTGTTGCTTAAGGATTCATCTTGCATGACTTGAGTTTGATTTTGGTATGATGTTAACACATATGCTACTGCCCCTTGGGTTCATTGCTTGTTTTTCATCTCACTTGATCATCATGGTTTGATTTGTATGATGCATATCATCATCATTGGTTTTGTGGTTTCTTTGGCTCATAATGCATCATAATGTGAAGCATTCTTGCATGTTTGGATTAGATGATAATGATGTGAATTGAATTCTGACTTGGTTTCACTTTCATCTTATTTTGTTCATGTCATCTTTGTATGAACTCTTAGTGTGTGAAATTGTGAATCTTGTGCAAGTTTACTCGCATCCTTTCTTGTGTGTCTTCACTTGTATACTTGATATGTGCTTGTATGATCTTTGAAGCATGTTCTATGTTATGATTTGGATTTAATGATTATGGTGTGCTTGCTGCCCTATCTCTTTTCTTTTTCTTCCTTTCTCTTTTCTTCTCTTTCACTCTTTCTCATCCCATGAATCTCAAGACTTGTTCAAGTCTTGGATTCTTTCCCCTTTAGAGCTACCTAGTCCAACTTAATTTTTAATTAAGCTTGGAGTAGGATTAGCATTAGGTTAGGTAGTCTTTTCTCCTAAACCTCACTAACCCTAGGATATCCATGCATGATAACATTAGGACTCTTAGTTTCCCTTTAGAGTTCCTTTGCATTTTCTCTCTTCTCATCTCAAAAGAAAAGTAAAAAACACTTAATAAAGGTTAACGTGTATTGCGCTTGAGCCTTATATGTGGGAAGTGGGGAACGAGGGGATTCCTCTCATTCTTCTAGGATACCTAGTGTACGTCCTGTTGGGGATGATGCGCGAAAGTATTCGTTCCTATATTTAAGACTTTGGTTCAATGCAAGTTACAAATAGCAGTAAAAGACACTTCTTTCTAAAAAACTCCAAAACCAACAATAACGTCTTTCCTTCGGGAATTCTTTTCTCATCTCACTCACTCTCAGCGTACGAACGTGCTCCTCCTCGTTCTCTTGCAAGATGGTAACGCACTCGGACCAGCGAGCCTGCAACACCTGAGCTAGAACGTCAGCCGTTCCCAAAAAACACAAAAAAAGCGACCCTCGTTGAGGTACGTAGGCAGTGGGGTAGGGCCCATTCGAGCACTTCTTTTATTTTCCCTACATTTGTTGCTTTTTCTTTCTCTTTTCTTTTCCGTTCCTTTCCCTTTCCAGTAGCAGTGGAGCTCCAGACGACGACACCCATTGATCGAGACAAGCAAGCGTGGATCCCATCGGGTACGATGGACGTGAGGGGGTGCTAATACCTTCCTCTCACGTAACTGACTCCCGAACCCAGTTCTCTTGGTCGCAAGACCATGCTCTTTCCTTTCTCTTCAGGTTTATGCGGTGTTTCCTTTCCCTCTCTTGGGATAAATACACATTGCTGGCGACTCTGTTTCGGTGCCACTTTCGCGTTTGTACTTGGATGAAAATCCTGGGAGCGACAACAATCAAGATCATGGATCAAGCAAAAGTATAATCAATTCACATGCAAAAACATCGACATTACATCGCGAATGATACGAAAACGATCAAAACAGAAAAATCAATGAGATCCACCAACCTACAAGGCTGAGATGTGCCTTGGTAAATGTTGCAATGTGATCTTGATGAAGATAATCAAATAAAACCAGAGGAATCTTCAATTATAACCGAAACGTGTCGAAATCGATCAAATCGCGACGAAAACTCCAAAATGAGAATTATCACCGAAGAAACTTGAATCGATCACTTGAGATGAATCCAACAGCTACTAGAACTCCGAAATAAGCAGTATAATGGAATGGAAAAAATCTGAGAGAATGTGAGAGAATTGAGAGTGAAATGTGAGAAGTTTGTGTGAAAAATGTGAGAAATGATGGAGCAAATGGTAGAGGAATTGAAAAGTGAGTGAAGGTGTGTTTATATAGATTTTAGGTTTGGAGTGTGAACAGGTTTGGAATTTGGTTTGGAATTAGCTTTGGGTTTGGAACTAGGCTAGGAGTTAGTTGGACTTGACTCACCGAGTCAAGGAAATTAACTCAGTTAGTTAGAACCAACTCGGTAACAATCACAAGGTGAACTTCATCATCCAAAGATCCACATTACTTGGAAAACAAGGAACATGGTGCACTTGATTTGAAGTGAAGTATTATAGCAAATGAACTTGGAATGAAATGAATAGCTTGGCAATGTCTAGAGATGTCTAGAATATTCCACATGCTGCTAGAATACTGTAGAATCCAAGACCAAAGTGTGTGCAAAGGTGTTGTCATGAAAAATCAGCAAATTATGCCTATTCTGCCTGTGTTAATCGATTAACACAGTGGCACTGCAAATGGTTAATCGATTAACCAGGCCAAAATGTGCCCAATTTGCCTAAAAAAAGGTGTTATGGTCTCGACTTTGATTTTCCACTTCTTGTATTGATGAATAGGCATAGAAACCTTTATTTTGTGCTTGTTTTGATGATGTGATGACCTTGTGAGGATATGATTAATCGGGCTTGGGAAACCTGAACATTCCTGCAATCAAAACACAAAAAGAAAAGTGCGGATGCGTATGCTAACAATGCGAATGCGCATGCTTATGAAAAAGGCAAAAGATGGAGGTAAAATTTCTGGTTACGACATATATTGATCATCAACCTTGTTCATATACAAAAGATCAAAAGAAATACATAAAAGCAAGATTATCTACCTCTAATCTTAACACAAAATGTGTTTAGCTACACATATTCATGGTAGCTTATATCGCAAGTTTCGTGAGGAGATGAAAAAGCATCCGCGTCGAATAATCGAGATCGGATGCGACTTCAGCGTCTCAATGTGTAAAATCCCTCTTGGATGAAGAAATATAAGAAAAATAGGTTTTGGTATGATAAAGTGAAGTTATCATCCCAAGAAAGTGCATAAAATCTATTTATAGTACACTTGAAATCAAACACATTCGCACTCCGAATGATTTGTTCACCTAGAGAATGATGAAAGTGGCACCTGAAGTGCCTTCTGATAAGCTAAACCGCCTATGTTTGTCTGCATAAGTTCGCAAAGCGAATTTAGGGCCCTTTTTTTACTGCCTCAGCCAAGGGTTCTTTGCCAGGTCCTTCGCAAAGCGAGTAAATCAGCGAACATTCGCTGGAAGTTCGCAATGCAAACTTTAGTCCCTTTTCTTACTGTCCAAATATGGGACCATTCGCTGGGACTTCACCAGTTGTTCGCAAAGCGAACATTCGCTGGCAAGTTCGGAAAGCGAAATTACTGATGTTTTCCTCTTTTCTTTGGCAACTTGTATCATTTCCTTGTGTCTTACATCTTTGATCAATTAGTGCTTTTTTCTGCACAATAGCACACATATTACAAGCACGAAAGGTATATAAACAATGTTTGAAGAACAACAACAATTCAATACTAAAATTCACAATTAAACATGAAAGTGTTGAAAATTTCCAAGCATACAATAGAAATATTAGTCATGTTTGACATCTAACAATTGGTATCCCCCAGATGTAGGTGAGTTGCACCGAACTGGGTCATCATATTCTGTGTTGTTTATCATTATGCAATTTACAGTTCAGTCTTGATTAACATGTTGGATCAGATGTCGTAACATCTGTGTTGTTGCAGTTCTGATATTCAAGGTATCAGCCTGCTGTTATGCCTCTGAGTTTAAATGTTTATGCAGAACAATGTCTTGACATGTGTTAGGACATCTGCTGTCTGCTATGCCAGAATTTCAATTGGTATTAGAGCAGGCATCCTGTCTGTTTCTGGATGAGATCTTTGGGAGATACTTTCTGGCGTTTAAACAAGGAGGAGTTTTGAAGATCAGATCAATCAACTCAGACATACTCAAGGGTATTATTGGATGGGATGGATGTTCTAGATCGAAGGTAACAACCCGGTGGTTGTTCATGTTGCTGAGGAGGTTCTACAACAACTGCAGGAGAAGTGGCCAGTTCTCTTGTTGGGGTGTTTTATAAGATGTTCTGACATCTTATTAGGGCAAGCAGAATTTGTTCCTTGGTGGTTCCGCTGCTTATGTTTCTGATGGAAGAGCTCTAGAATTATGGGATTCTGGAGTTGTTACTGAAGACAGATGGTGGAAGGTCTCAATCGCCAGCCTCTATATGTGAAGATATCTGCATCTTTTTATTCTAAAGTCGGGAGCGATGGAATGGAAAGAGTTATTGGAAGATGTCTGTTATGTTGGCTTGGTAGTTGGAAGCACGATTCCATGGTGCAGTTTGAAGTCAGTTGAAGAGGAGAGGAGTTAAAGTTAGGTTTATCAAGTTCTTCCTCCAGGAGTTTGATAAATTATTGATCGGCTAGGTTGTCAAAGATACTTGAGAATTCTCTCAAGTCCACTCATAAAGGAGTCTCAGTCGTGCATCTGGAGTCTTCTAGTTATTCTTCTGACAAGAAGGTGTTTCTATGAAACACAACCTGAAGAAAGTGGAGGTGATTTATTTTCACTATCCAAAACAGTAAGGAAGGATTCATCTCTCTTAATCCTAAGGGTGGATCTAATCTGATTGGAGTTTTGAAAATTATTGAGGTAAATAGGGTTCGTTCAGAGAGAATCTTAGTTACTTGAGTCAAGGGTGGCAGCCTTGGTATCTCAACATTTGTTGTCAAAGAAGATACTTGCAAAAGATTGAATACTTGATAAGTGTTCATGATGTGATCTGCTGGAGTTTAGCTACAATAGTGAAGAAGGATTATTGGATAAGGATTTAAGATCAATTGTTATTTGTATAGTTCACAAGTATTTAATTGATTATCCTTGAAAGTCAAGATTGCTGATGTTCAACAAGATGTTGGAACATCTCATCATCAGAGTTTGTGCAGAATCATGGGAGGGGTAATGCATGAGCTTTAGCATCTATTTTGGTCTTGGGTGTTGACCTAATAATCGGCTTCAGTCTGGTGTGATAGAAGCATGTGATCTCTGGAGAGTTTCCTGGCAAGAAACTGGTCTAGACAATGGTGCTGTTGAAGATGAAGATGAAGACATCATAATCTTGATGGATTGTTCTTGGATCAGTTTATTTATGATATAAGAGTTTTGGAGTGCAGCATGTGTGTTCAATTTGTTACTAGAAGCATCTGATGTTTATTTGGAAGGTGTCCTGGCAAGAGACCTGTCCAGAATGGAGTGCTGATGTTGGCACAACTTAGATCAGTTTATTTCTGATCTAGGTACTAAGGAGCATGGGATCTTGCTCATTTTGAAGGTCAAGGCTAAGTGGCAGCTATCTCTGACTTTCTACAGACTGCTCTACTAAGGAAAGTGGCATTCTTTAGTATGGATATGGTGTAGTCTAGGACTACTCGATCTTCTGAAGATTCAGATGTGGCAGGTGTGAAGTCTTTGGAGTTTCAAAGCAGTTATTCATCAAGGTGTGAGCTTGAAGGGAATATCTGTGATAAGCAGGATTAAGGTTATCTACTCAAACTTGGTTATTGAATCAAGTCTATGAGAGCATGGAACTCTTGTTTCGTTAAAGGGAGAAGGTTATTCTAAGTGGCTGAAAGAGGAGCTGAATTCAGCAGTTAGATGTCGTATCAGAATGTTCTGACATCTAGCTTAGCATCAGAGTCTCAGCTGGTGATGTGGCAGATCATCTTAAGATAAGGTGATCTACAGGAGAATGGAAGTTATGGATGCTTCAAAAAGGTTTATCTCATGCAGTTTGCGGGAGATGTGGATTAAGAAGATGTTACATGTCTAGAGGCTTGGTGGATCCAAGATGTCTTGCTATGGAGCAAGTAGTTCATGTGACTTGAAGATCAGATTTCATTGGTGGATCAGTGTATCTTGTGGGAGTTCTGAAGAAGAGTGAGATTAATCAAAAGGTGGCATTTGGTTGGTTTCATAGAGTGCATTAAAGCAAGGTTCTTGGAACTAATTACTCTTGGGTAAAAGGGTACTTGGTTGAAAATGATAGGAGGTGATGATTCTAGGTGCTTGTGGCAGAAGTTCTTAGTTTATGAAAGATACCTTCTTTTGGTGGATGAGAATTTATTTCTCTGTTTGGTTATCTGGAGTTCTTGTTGATTAGGCTGGTGGTGCAGTGTTGTTTGAAGATCTTCAGTTAAATTACTATGCAGAGTGGTGGAGCATGTCAAGAACCATGGTGTGTGGTGTCTTTGATGTGTGAAGAATGTTCTAACAGATGTTAGAACATTTTCTGGGTTGGTTATCCTTGAAGTAGGATACTAAGTTCGGAGTGTAGAACTTGACACTCACATCTTGTCTAAGAAGAATTCATCTTATCATACGGGATAATGACGGGTAAAGGATTGTCTTGGAAGTCTAATGTGAATGGGACATGCTAGAAGTAGATCAGTTTGGTGCTTGTGGAGCAAATGGGCTGAAGATTTCTGGAGCATGTATACGATGTCTGACATCGTTAGGAAGATAACAAACTAAGAGGTATGGTATCTCTTTGAGGAATGTGGATCATTCCAAATCAATTGGATTTTATCTTAAGGAACCTGGAGGTCTATACATGAGAATTCAAGAGGAATTCGTGTGGTGTATAGATGGGTTCAAGAAGAGGGGGGATCAATGAAGCTTTGATCTTAATCCAAGAGTTTGTTAATTTAGGATGGTGATCTTAATGCGACCTCACGGGAAGCATGATGGTGTTCATGTATGAGTGAGTATTGGTTCTTGTCAGAAGAAGCAATAAGTGGAGTTGATGATTGTGTTCAGTAGGTAGGTTGAACAGAGGGTGCGCTCTTGAAGACATGAAGATGCGTCTTATGTTTTCCTTTCATCTACATAAGTGTTCATTGGAGGAGCACTTCTTATCTTAGATAGGGGGAGTTGCTCCTTGATCTAAGAAGTATTGCTGCAGTGGTGCAGATTGTTTATCAAGATTATTTGTGGTTTCAAGCAGTTTGTGATAGATTGCCTCAAGTGAGGTTGATATGTCAGACGAGATGTCGTGACATTGTCCTACTGATATGAGTTCTGGGTGAACTTATCAGGTTGTTCTGATTCTATCATTGAGTGTCAATAGATTGGGTTAGAAGTGGTACAAGTATCTTGGGAAATTCTGTTACTGTCTGGAAGAAATTAGTTTTCTACTAAAGGAAGGGTAAACGAATGAATTCTGCTGTGATCAAGGATACTAAATCTGGATTAAGAAAGTCATATTTGTGGGGACCATAAGCCTGACAAAATCAGGTTAGGTATCTGGACACTGTTCAGAAGCAGTTTCGAGGACAAGTCAGAAAAGGTGGAATCTTTCGAAACTAACTCGACCAGCAGTTATTGCACTCTTTGACTAGTCTTTTGTCTGGATTTGCTCTACCTACATAACTTCTTAATATTTAAGGAAGATCGAGCTAAAACATCTTTCTTAGGTTGAGATCAAATGAGCTTTGTTCGGGCGGGGGTAAGCATTATTTGGGTTTGGGTTTGCATGGGTCACTTTTGCCATCTTTTGGCTAAAAAGGGGGAGAATGGCTATGTTGTTGCTATGGACTGGTTGCATGCGTTTGAGCTACTGATCATCTAGAAAATCTCTTATAGGATGTTATGACATTCTAGGTGCTAACATATTGAGTAAATTGTGTTTTGTGATCAGATTCAAGAGGCAAGCGTGTATTCGGTGTCACAAGGGAATGAAGAGGTTATATACTCTCTTCTTCCACTACATGCACCATCAAGCTGAAGAATGTTTTAGCCAAAATTTGTCAAAAGGGGGAGATTGAAAGCTCAAATGGTTTGACTAATTTTTGGTAAAACATAATGGTGGAAAAGATGCTCCAACATGAAGATTTATGCCCCAGACTAAAGATGTCGAGTGAAATGTCCTAGCATGATGACTCGACATCATGATCATTACAGCAGGACAGTTTTAAATCTGTTCCAAGATTCAAGGCGCGATTGGCAGTGGATCAAGGATCAAAGATATGAAGCCCAACTCAGCAGAAGGCTATAAAAGAAGACCAAGACCTAGGCAGCAAGGTGAGAGGATGACATAGACTTGGGAATCCTATTTTGTAAAGTAGGGTTTAGGTTTTGAGAGTTGTAGGTTTCTCTTGTAAGTCTCCCTATGTATCGATTTGATGCAGTGTGGTAGACATAGGTACTTGTACAGATTCAGAAGCCCGTAGGCAAAGAATCGTGTAGTGTTCTTGGATGAAGCTTTGAAGCAACTCTAAGTTAACTTGTTAGTCAAGGATGCTTGACTAAACTTTGTATTGGAATGGGTGTCTTTCAATAGGGATGATACCGTTATGAGGTATTAACTGTTAGATAATCACAGGATGTGATTTAGGGAGTGAGATGGGTTTCTCTTATCAATTGGATGTGACTTCTAATGATAAAGTCTTCATTGGGTAGTAATAGGTTAGCGTGGGTTCTTTCTGTAAACCTGAGGTTGTTTACATAAAACTATACTATTGATAGTGAATTCTTCTTCCTGGATTGGTATCCCCAAGATGTAGGTAAGTTGCACCGAACTGGGTAATCATATTCTATGTTGTTTATCATTCTGCAATTTACAGTTCAGTCTTGATTAACATGTTGGATCAGATGTCGTAACATCTGTGTTGTTGCAGTTCTGATATTCAAGGTATCAGTCTGCTGTTATGCCTCTGAGTTTAAATGTTTATGCTGAACAATGTCTTAACATGTGTCAGGACATCTGTTGTCTTCTATGCTAAAATTTCACGAACAATAATTGTGGATTTTAATCAGAGTTAGACATGTAGGATGCCACATCAACAAAACATCATCATGAAGTATCAATCACTTCATATCTTATTCATTAATAAAACAAATAATTGATTAAACAGCGGAATTAAATCAAATGGTTTAGCATTAAAGCTCCAATTACATCAAATCTCCACAAAACATGTGGTTCAACAACATTAATCAAAACAAATCATGATACATAACAAATAACAAATACTTGAAGAAAACAACAAAATTCCCATAATTCCCGTGTTACGTATCAGAGCGACTCCTAAGACCCGATCAAATGGCAACACATGCTCCAAGCACTACTCAGGTACCTGATCATCTGTACTCCCCAAGGAGCACACACAACAAACAGAAAAGGGGTGAGAACTACATTCAATAATACATGGTGAAAATTATATGCTAAGGAGTAATTAACGCACAAATCACACCAATCATACAGTTACAATGCACATACAAGTGCCAAATTAATATTCGACATAATCAACCCGCATTCAATCATATACATATGCAATGCGACTCAACTGACATGACACAATGCATGCGGTACCATCACAATCACATACGGTTCATCCAAGAACCCGATTCCCGCCAGGAATCCGGATAAGTTGAATACGTTCCTCTGAACTACAACTTATCTTCACTCGACTCCCACATTGAGTCCGGACGAGACTAGGCACCCATCATGGATTCCCACCTAGCTCGTCTCCACATAACATGACATGAATGCATGACACTCAAATATACACAGTAAAATAATCATTCATGCAAATTCACGATCCTCGACGATCACACGTGAGCCACATACCCACCGTAATTCCCTCCAGGATTACAACCACAACCCAAGACCGTCCACATACGACGATCTTCGCGCACAATCATCAAACACGTCTTCATACCGGCATCCTGTCATACCCCAAATTTTGACCACAAGATTTCCTATCATTGTAAAGATCATTACCACAATATGGATGTACCATCATACCTCATCAATCTCCACAAGGATTGTTGAGCATTCACTACAATAAAAAATTAGGATTTTGAGCCCTCTCAAAGCACTTAGACAAAGTATCAATCAAGAATTGACATGATCTTTAACTTGTCAAGCATCTCAAACATCCATGAAGGATCAAGAGGTCTCCCATATCAAGAATCAAGCACAAGAGTGCAACATCTCAAGCTGATCAAGCCTCGAGATCCATAGTGCCACCAAATTAGGGTTTTGGTCGACCAAGGCCTCCAGAGGAAAATTTTCATCTGGGTGTCGCTCCCGGGATTTTCATCCAGGTACAAACGCAAAAGTGGCACCGAAACAGAGTCGCCAGCAATGTGTATTTATCCCAAGAGAGGGAGAGGAAACACCGCATAAACCTGAGAGAAGGGAAAAGAGCATGGTCTTGCGACCAAGAGAACTGGATTCGGGAGTCGGTTACGCGAGAGGAAGGTATTAGCACCCCCACGCGTCCATCGTACCCGATGGGATCCACGCTTGCTTGTTTCGATCAAAGGGTGTAAGGAAAGGATACTGGAAAAAGATCTGGAAAAGGAATGAAAAAGGAAAGGAGAGAGAAAGAGAAATAAATGTAGGGAAAATAAAAGAAGTGCTCGCATGGGCCCTACCCCACTGCCTACGTATCTCATCGGGAACATGAGAATCAGAGCGACGTAGTTCCCCTCACCTAAGGGAAAGTTGTTTGTGTTTTTTAAGGAACGGCTAACGTTCTAGCTCAGGTGTTGCAGGCTCGCTGGTCCGAGTGCGTTACCATCTTGCAAGAGAACGAGGAGGAGCACGTTCGTACGTTGAGAATGAATGAGATGAGAAATGAATTCCCGAAGGAAAGACGTTATTGTTTGTTTTTTTGTCTTTTAAGAAAGAAGTGTTTTTTATTGTTTTTGTTTTGTAACGTGTATTGTATTTAAGTCCCTCATATAGAATCGAATGCCTCGCATATCGACCCAAGACGGGACGTACACTAAACATTCTAAGGAAATGAGAGAAGACCCCTCACTCCCTTGTTCCCACATGAAAGGCCTAAATACAATATTTGTTATGCCTTTATTAAGTATTTTTTACCTTTATTATAAGATGAGAGAGAAGAGACTCAAAAGGCGATAAAGGTAGAAACTAAGGGGAGACTAAGACTCAATCTTAATGTTATCATGCATGGTGATCCTAAGGTTTAGTGAGGTTTAAGAGCACTAATCCTAAAAGAAAAAGAGGGATAGCACTACCTGATGCATATCCTACCTTACTTTAATCAAAGATTAAAGATAAGCTAGGATCCCAAAGGGTGTGAGAAAGTCGTACACAAAGCATTATATCATGCTATTCCTAAAAGAGAAATAATAAATTAAACAACAATGAGCAATTGAAATTATAGTCACCAATTACCAACAATAACCAAGTTAGAATTAACATGCTAAGTAAAAATCAAGATTAAATTCTAACAAGAGAAGTTAATTTGTCTAATTCTAAAATTAACCTAAAGTAAATTCAAGTTAATTCTAAACTAATTCTAAAATTAAATCTAAAGAGAGTTAATCCTAAAATTAAGTCTAGCATTAAAACTAATATTAAAATCTAAAAGAAAATTCTAATTTCTAATTCAAATCTAGTTATAAACTAATCTAATTAAAGTTCTAAATTCTAACTAAAATCTAATTAAACCAAGATTAGTTTTAACCCAAAATTAGAACCTAAACTAATTAAACTCTAAACTAATTAAAAGAAGATTAAAAGTTTAATTATCTAAAACAATTAACAAAACCAAAAAAAAAGAAAATAAAAACTAAAACTAAACAAGGGTGCAGCAGCAGATTTGGGAGGTGGAGAGTAGTCCAGGCGCATGGGCTTTGTCATTCTAGGCCCAGGAGTTTGCTATGCAGCCAAGGGGGTGTGAGAAGAGAAACAAAAGGCGTGGATATGAAAAGGAATGCTGGCCTCTGGAACCCGGCCCAAGTGTGAAACGGGAATGGTCTTCAAAGTAAGGAACCCTAGGTTCTCCACAATCAAACTCACACTCCATCAGCTTCTTTGCGCCGTTCCTCCACCACCACAATAGCCTCGTTCTTTGACCGGAAAACAAATCTTCGTCGCGCCGTTCTCAAACCTTCATCATTTGTCACTTCTGCGTTTTCATCAATTTTCTCCGCTCCTCACTTCCCTCTTCGTTCAACTCCTCACCCTTCTCTTGTCACTTCCCTCCGTAAATGCTCTCTTTCTTCTTTCCAAACTAGCCTCCGGCCTCCATTCACGATGAACCTTCCACGAATCCCTCAAACCGGCTTCGCCTTCTTCTTTCTCAACTACATCCTCCTCCGATTCAACGCTGTCTCAACTTCCTCCGCCTCGTCAACGTCACCGCCATCGTAAACACGGAGAGAACCGTGATGCTCTCTCTCACACAACAACAACGATTTACCTCCACCGTCAACACGCAAAATTCGACGTCGCGACTTCCCTCTGCTACGTTCACCACATCATCGTCTTCCTTCCAAATCGTCGGCGAAGGAAACTCACAAACCTCATTGACGGAAGCCTCGACAAGAATTAAATCAATTAACAACAAAATGAACGTCGCAAAACTACTCGGTGCTATCGATCAACTCGTTACACAACACCAAGCAAATGAAAAAGTTCAAAGCTACTTACCTACCGGAGCAGTTCCGGTGACTCTTCACATCAGCGAAGAAAGTTATTAAGAAATCCAGAGATCTTCCGCTTCTTGCTCAGGTACGATCGACTTTTCTCGATTCCGTTATTCCTCTTCGATTCTTCAATCTTCTCCTTCTTCTGCTTGATTATACCGTTTTATCGTTATTGCATGTTAACGTTTCTACTCCTTCTTTCTTCTTCTCGCTTCTGAGACAGCTTCTTCTTGTTGTCGTTGTTGAGATCATAGATCGTTGAATTTACTTTGAATCGCTTCTGCAACTTTTAATTGCTGTTGATATTGTTGTTTTGGATTGTAGGTTTGGAAGAGGATGAAGGTTGGAGTGTGATGTTGATTCTCTGCACGTTATTGAATGGAAGAGAACGAGTGATGGAAGAACTTGCAGAGCTAATGGAAAATGGAAGAAGGGAATTGAGAAATGGTGCGGAATCAAGAAGAGGCTGAAGAATGAAGGTAGTGCCAGTTTTATAGAGAATTCAATGAGGGTAAAATAGTATTTACAGGTGAATTCGGTTATAGTTTGTTAGAGTTGGTTAGAGTGTTGATTAGTTCTGTTAGAGTCAGTTATGCAAAACTGTTCTGGAATTTTGTTGATAGGTGCCTTTTTGTTAGAGACCTCTTGGGTGATTTTTGTTCTCCGTAAAAAATGAAAAGAAAATCTGTTATATCTTTCTCTGCTGTGAACCTGATTACAATTTCTGCTATCAAACCTTTTTTATGAGCCTAATTTTCCAAGATCCAAGATAACGGCAAGCAATCCCTATCGCAGTGCTCCATCAGCAGTTGAAAATGCAACATGCTCAATGCCATTATCTTTCAAATATTTAGAACCCAGATAAGTGAATCCAGTTGCCACTCGTATAAGCTCTTCTTCTGTCTATTAAAGCATTTCTTTGCTAGTTCCTTTAGTGGATTTGCATTTTCAAACATTCTATGCTGCAGAATTGCGATCGATAAACGGCAATCACCATAATCCAATGCCACGTGGACCTTCACTACCCTGGCCAAACTCACTATACCAATGTATACTCTCTGAGCTCGGAAATGGTTTGGATGTGGTTTAAAATGTGGTTTAGTGGACTTGGAATTTTAATGGATGTGAAATGGACTTCTTGAATTAAATTGAATAAATAGGATATAAAGAAAAATGGATTAAGAAAAGGTTATGGAAAAAATGGATTAATGGATATTTATAAAATGAATCAAAAATGGATTTAAATTCTAAACAAAATGGACATGGAGTTGGTTTATGAATATAGACAATTGGCTTAAATAAAAGGAATGGTTTAAAATGGATAGTGATTATATTTAAAAATGTGGACATTAGATTGGTTTGAAATATGGTCAAAAGAAACAAAATGGGTTTAGGTTGGATATTGAATTGGAATGGATATGGACAAAAAAATGGTTTTGGATATTAATGAAAAATGTTATTAAACGAATATGGGACTCGAATTCCAAGCAAGTCATATGATCACATCTCAACACATTCAATCCACATCAAGCTTCAGATCCAATACAAACTCGTGTCCCTAATGGCTCCCCATCTTCAATCAATAAACTCAGTCGAATTGAACACATGTAATGCTAACCAATGATTCTCAGTTGACGATTATCCACAAATTCAACCCTGAATGAGGAACCTTGATTCACCTTGCATGCACACTGATGAGGAAATGTCCTGAACAGAGAAAGAACCAAACCCTGATTCACACCCAATAAAACCTGACCCGACGCCTCTGATGACTCCTCTAAAATAAGAAACCCCCTCTTGATGTACATTGATAATCTTCTGAATACGGAAAACTCAAACCAAAGGAAAATTCCTTGATCACATGTCTTAGGAACCCAATGCAATGCTATGATATGAGTTATGACCTAAAAATGCAGATGAACGCAAAGCAAAAGCCAGAAAAAGGTAGGGAAAATTTTGGGGTGCTACAGCTGCCCCTATTCAATCAACTTGGACCTGAAAGGATGATAGCGACTGCTTTCAGACATTCAAGGTACAAGGTGATTGAATACAAAAAGAACCGCAAAATTTGCACTCTGCGAGGAGAAACAATAGAACTAGAGCCCAGTCACACTTTGCAAAGGAATCTGGTGGAAAGACAACATACTCAGCGAACCACATCGTCAAATGGGTTTGACGGGAAGAAAAATGGAACCCGACTGAAAGGACACATCGTCATAGGGATGACGGCAAGAAGACTCAACTGAAGGAACACATTGTCATAGGGATGACAGGAAGCAGACTCGACCAAGGGAAACACGTTGTCATAGGGATGACAGAAAGACGACTCGACCAAGGGAAACACGTTGTCATAGGGATGACAGAAAGAAGACCCAACCGAGGATAACACATCGTCATAGGGATGACAGAAAGAAGATGAACCCCAAGAAACACCTCGTCAAAGGGTTGACGGGAAGAGGACTCAACCAAAGGAAACACGTTGTCATAGGGATGACAGGAAGAAGACTCGACCGAGGACAACACATCGTCATAGGGATGACAGAAAGAAAACCGAAAATATCCGAAGGTACGAAACCTGAGCTAGGAACACATCGTCAAAGGGTTGACAGATTGAAAACATCCGAAGGTACGAAACCTGAGCTCGGAACACATCGTCAAAGGGTTGACGGGAAGAAACTGAAAACATCCGAAGGTACGAAACCTGAGCTCGAAACACATCGTCAAAGGGTTGATGGGAAGAAACTGAAAACATCCGAAGGTACGAAACCTGAGCTCGGAACACATCGTCAAAGGGTTGATGGGAAGAAACTGAAAACATCTGAAGGTACGAAACCTGAGCTCGGAACACTTCGTCAAAGGGTTGACGGGAAGAAACTAAAAACATCCGAAGGTACGAAACCTGAGCTCGGAACACTTCGTCATAGGGTTGACGGGAAGAAACTTGACAACATCCGAAGGTACGAAACCTGAGCTCGGAACACCTCGTCAAAGGGTTGACGGGAAGAAGACTCGACCAAAGGAGACACATTGTCATAGGGATGACAGAAAGAATACCTGACTTAGGGAGCACATCATCAAAGGGGTTTGACGGAAAGAAAACCATACGAGGACACATCATCAAAGGGGTTTGATGGAAAGGAAGCCTGACCGAAATGTCGTCATCAAGGGGTTGATGGACAATGACTGGTCGAGGGTAAGATCGACGTATGATCTACGACCCAAAAGAAAGGTAATCGGCTGGGTTAATTGTAATGTCTACTGGGGATATGTCACCGTCTTGATTGGAAATGAATTCGGGCTTTCACGCAAGGTACCGAATCTGGCTTATGCTTCACGTGCATATGTTTGAATTTTCTTTCTATGGCGTAATGCTCCACACGAAATGGAAATGCTACGCGATTTGAGGATGTAATGATAACTATATGCAAAAATGCTGACGCATGCTCGGGCTACCGGGAAAAGAAGGATGTGCCAAGTATAATTGGACTTTGCTGGCTAAGACAGGTGAAACCTGATGGTGATTGTTTTTTCAAAGGCGAAATCTTTCTGGGTACCAATAGGGATTGGATTTCGTATGAAGTACCAATAAGGATTGGACTTTTCTTTAAAGGGGACGCCAATTGGGATAGGATTTCAGGTTTTTTGAAAGATGCCAGCAAAGTGGGCTGTGGAAGGATGGCGAGCAAGGTTAGGCTAAAGGTTTTCTGTTTGGTTTTACAAGGCTTCATGTGATGCTATGCTAATGATATGCGATGCTGATTATGCTATGCAACAGGGGCATTCCAGCAAAATAAATGCTGAAGAGACGAAGCTAACTCCGCCGAGGATAACAAACTGAACCGCCTTCAGTGTCATAACTGCTCGAGATCCAGACTAAACCTCCATTCGGCAGAAAAGTATGCATAACAAACATATGCTGGAGAAACATCTCAGGAATCTATTGGAGAAAAGTGCCAATGATAATCGACCTTTGACTTGCTGGGGAAAGCTAACCACCACCCAAAAATATGCTTGGGGGACAATGGTTGATGATGTCAGCCCTGCTGGGGGACCAGATCAGGCTTACTCCTTTGTTGGAGACCTACCGTTGCTCTGTTGAGGAGGCAGAAACAACTTTACCACAAACTGGTGAAGCACAAACCCAACACTCTTATCCTGTACGGGGATATAAACTCTTGTTGAAAAAGCAATAACTTCGTCACACTGGCTAGGGAAGAGCGAACTCCTGAACCCTTGCTGGGGAGAATAATCACAATCTCCATAATGCTCTGCCACGAGTGATGAAACTCCACCTATCTCTGCTAGGGAGAGAGACTCTACTGGGGTCATCACGTGTCAGCTATCAACATGGACCCTGCAGACGTGATATGACCAAAAGAGGTGTCCAGATGAAGCAGAAACCCATAAAGGAAATTGTGAATGGACATGTCTTCAGGATGTCTTGTGAAGATCCGACATATATTGCCCCATGGCTTTTGATTAACCGTCCTCCAGAGAGAGTAACCTTTTGGTCTTTGGGGTGGCCTGCCCCAGCCTTGAAATGATTTGTGCCCCTGTCTGGCTGATCTGTGAAGGAGTACCTTTAACTGACCTTTGAGAGATTTGTTGAATCTCGACTTGATCGCCCCAGATTTGCTGAATCTTGGAATGCATTACCCATTTGGTATGACTTGCCCCGGCTCAACGGAGTACTCGGGCACTTTGCACCTTAGATTAATCCATTTTTCCATTGTAGAAACTTTCCTGATGTCAAGTGTTTACTCGCAAGTAAAACAATTTGTTTTGAAAATGACAATTTTAATGCAATGGATATGACAGTTTTGAAATCCGAGTCTGTTCACTGGAAAAAGCGTTGTGACATATAGTGAATGAATCACTTATTAGAATGTCACATCGATATCAACATGAGTGGTAAGAAAGTCCTTTTGGGAGTCAGAACTGACGCGATTTTAACCGAAGTATGCTTTTGAAACAACCCTGCTTCAATTAGGTCTTTCAAAGGTTGTAACGTGGCCTGGTTTGCGGTTTAAGAAAGAAAGGATATAAGGCTCAAAGTTTTGTTTTAACCCACCCATTCTCCATGATGTTCTCCAGTCATATGTTCAGCTAACTCGACACATGCGTTCACCTTTCAAAAGGGTTAATGAATGATAGGAGGATAGAATGAACCCACACAGTTTTCGGAATGACAGTCACCCCTTCACACGACTTATTCTTGTTTGAGGATTTTTTTTTTGTTCTTTTGTTTTTGATATCCCTTATTTTTGCCTGGACTGATTCCTTTTGAATTTTTCCAATTTTGAAGTCCAGCGGGATGCCCTAACTTTGCCTAAGTCACTTGTTTTCAAGTCTTAACTTAACGGGCTTTTTTCCTTTTTTTTTGTTTTTTTTTAACTAATCGTGTGACACAGGTTTGTTTGACTTGTTTTGAAAAGGTTGTGACTGTCTCACTCTTCGGTTGGTGAGCGATAACCGTAGATGTAATTGATCCTCGAATTGGACACTTCTTTTGAAATTTGAATGCACAGTCAAATTAGCTGACACCTACCCTGCCCCAGGTTAAGATTGAGGGTTTTTCATTTTCAGAAAGAAACTCCTACTACTAGGCTCAGCGGGGTTGACAAGGGATTATCTTCCTTATATCTCCGGTGTTTAGGAATTTGAAACAATGCATGTACATCATCAACAGGGTTTTTGTTCAAAAGCATACAATCGGAAGTTTTGCGCCTTTCAATTTCGCCATCCTCCCTAGGATCCTGCTTAAACAAGCATATGATATTGATAAAAAGTATGAGTGAACACGACTGGATTTAATCAAAACATGCATATTCATTTCATTATCATTATCAATCAAAAACAACGAGTTTTACAAATGAGTTTGCACTTTTTAACAGAAAAGAAACTACAAATGCAAAAAAATGACATGATCTAAATGGTCGCCGGCTTTGAGGAACTGGGCCTTCCAAGCTTGATTTGATAATGAGCTGGCCATCTTTAGAATTATTCATCGAAGTCATTCTGATATTCATCTACACGACTGCTCTCATTGACTTCTTCCATAACCTGGACTGATGAAGCCACCCGACTGGATGAAGGAGAAATGTTTATCTGAATACCCTGAGGCGTGAATGAGAACATATTGGAGTCAAGAAGTGTCTGAATTTTGCTCCTGAGTACCTTACAGTCTTCAGTTGAATGCCCCTATGCCCCAGCATGGTAGTCACAACGGGCATTGGCATCAAAACCTGGTGGGTACGGAAAAGGCACTGGCTTCAATTCCTTCGGCACTATCAATCCACCTCTGATCAAATCCGGCAACATCTGACTATACGACATTGGCAACTGAGCGAAATGCTTCTCTGGCTTCCTTGGTCTTTGTCGGGAGTGCTGACGCTGCTGACGGCGATATGACCGTTGATTCTGAGAAGGTCTCTGATTTGCAGAAGAATATTGTCCCTGATATGAAGACCCATAAGATTGCTGACTCTGAACAGTTGATGTGTCTGAACACTGAGAACGAGGTGGTGAAGATTCTTGCATGGAACTAGTATCTTCCTCGAATTCTTCTTGAGAACTGACAACTGATTCATTTTCATTAGCTTGGAAGTTCGAGACGCCTTGGAGCTTTCCACACTTGATCAGACTCTCGATGCGTTCTCCCACCATCACGAGGTCAGAAAATTTTGTTGCCCCATTGACAATCATCTTTTCCAAGTACGGCCCTTGCAAGGTATCCATGAACAAATCAACCAATTCCCTATCCGACAATGGCGGTTGAACACGAGATGCTAACTCTCTCCATCTCTGAGCATACCCTCTGAATGACTCATTATCTGCTTGAGACAAGTCTTGCAAATGCGTTCGGCTGGGAGCCATGTCAAGATTATAATTGTACTGCTTCACAAAGGCGTTGGCTAGATCTAACCATGATCGGATGCTACCACTCTGCAACTGCATATACCAATATAAAGATGCCCCACTCAGACTGTCTTGGAAACAGTGGATCATGAGCTTGTCATTGTCGACATATGAGGTCATTCTTCTGCAGAACATCACCAAATATAGCCTCGAATAGCTATCCCCTTTGTATTGCTCAAACTTTGGCATTTTAAACTTTGGAGGCATTACCAGGCCAGGCACCAAACACATGCTTGAAGCACTCAAATCAAGATTATCACGCCTCTCCAGGGCTTTAATTTTTTCTTCCAACCAACGGTATTTTCCGTCGTCAACAGATCGTGGATCCTTAGGCTTCATCTTTGGAACCACCCCTCGGACATCTGGCACAGAGAATGCAAAACTCTAATAATCAGCGGCATCAAGAAAAGATGAATGTCCATCTCGGACAATGGGATGTTCTTGCTCAACTTGATTCTCGACAAGGATCCGCACAGGCTGAGCTTGAGCCACATTGTTCACCAGAGGTGGAATAACATTCTCATTTCTTTGAACATTGGCCTCTCCCCTTGTCATGGCAGTCATAGCTTCCATAAGTTGGTCCAACTGATGCTTCATCAATTCAACATCGGCCCTAGTCACCAACTGATTCTGTTCCCCAGAGTTCATGATTCTTCCAGAAGCTGATTCAAGTCCAATACAAAAGTCAAGAAATCAAACTGCAGTTCAGATAAAGGATGGATGAGCTCACTGGTCTGGCCTGGAGAAAGGATATGCAAAAATGATGCAAGATGCAAATGCAATGCAATAATATGAATGCAATAAGACATGGGATCAAAGCTTCCACAAATTCTGAATAACTGCTGTGCTGCTGACTGAATAAGTTCACAAGTCTGTTCTGAAGAGAATACCAGAATACCAGAATACCGGATGATCAAAATACCAGAATACCAGGCTGATAAGTCCACACTGATAGGAAATCCAAAATACCGGGTATGTTGAAGGTCAAAGTTACCTGCAAACCTGTAAACAACCCGCCCCTCTCACATGTGGTTCCTAGAAAACAAGGCTTGCCAGCTTCAGAGGTTTGAGAAGCGATAGCACATTCAGCCTGTAGGATACAATGCTATGCCAATCAAAGAGGTCGTCCACTGACTCACCTTAGAAAATAAAGGTCATCCTATGCAAGTTCCAAAGTGGGCCCTCGGGTGCGAGTGGGTTTGCCACAGAATGTGGTCTGCCACTGTCACCACTAAAGAGAGACGTTTCCACTAAGGTCCTCATGATCGGTCACTAGAGTCGACAGCTCTCTAGATCGACATCCTGGAATACGCAAGATGCGCACGCCATGATGGGTCCCAAGATAGCCTCGTCTAGCTCTGAATTTCGTGAATACCCAACGTACTCCAGACGGTACGTAGGTCCCACTACTCTCCACTCTAATTCTAAGTGTATACTCAAGCCTGTGTAATGGGCATATCTCTCAGAAATCCCATCCCGCCAAACAGAAAACAGAACAGTCCAGCATAGCATAATATATCATATGGAATAAAAATGCTAAAATGCAGTAAATGCAGTAATATACAGTAAACAACTATACAGTAAAATAGTAAATACATCACAAAGTACAGTAAACACCCAATGAAAGAAAAATAGACAAGCGCTAGGATTGACTCGCTTAGGATGGACCAGCAATAGGTCAACCTGTCCCCAGCAGAGTCGCCAGCTGTCGCTCCCGGGATTTTCATCCAGGTACAAACGCGAAAGTGGCACCGAAACAGAGTCGCCAGCAATGTGTATTTATCCTAAGAGAGGGAGAGGAAACACCGCATAAACCTGAGAGAAGGGAAAAGAGCATGGTCTTGCGACCAAGAGAACTGGATTCGGGAGTCAGTTACGCGAGAGGAAGGTATTAGCACCCCCACGCGTCCATCGTACCCGATGGGATCCACGCTTGCTTGTTTCGATCAAAGGGTGTAAGGAAAGGATACTGGAAAAAGAACTGGAAAAGGAATGAAAAAGGAAAGGAGAGAGAAAGAGAAACAAATGTAGGGAAAATAAAAGAAGTGCTCGCATGGGCCCTACCCCACTGCCTACGTATCTCATCGGGAACATGAGAATCAGAGCGACGTAGTTCCCCTCACCTAAGGGAAAGTTGTTTGTGTTTTTTAAGGAATGGCTAACGTTCTAGCTCAGGTGTTGCAGGCACGCTGGTCCGAGTACGTTACCATCTTGCAAGAGAACGAGGAGGAGCACGTTCGTACGTTGAGAATGAATGAGATGAGAAAAGAATTCCCGAAGGAAAGACGTTATTGTTTGTTTTTTGGTCTTTTAAGAAAGAAGTGTTTTTAATTGTTTTTGTTTTGTAACGCGTATTGTATTTAAGTCCCTCATATAGAATCGAATGCCTCGCATATCGACCCAAGACGGGAGGTACACTAAACATTCCAAGGAAATGAGAGAAGACCCCTCACTCCCTTGTTCCCACATGAAAGGCCTAAATACAATATTTGTTATGCCTTTATTAAGTATTTTTTACCTTTATTATAAGATGAGAGAGAAGAGACTCAAAAGGCGATAAAGGTAGAAACTAAGGGGAGACTAAGACTCAATCTTAATGTTATCATGCATGGTGATCCTAAGGTTTAGTGAGGTTTAAGAGCACTAATCCTAAAAGAAAAAGAGGGATAGCACTACCTAATGCATATCCTACCTTACTTTAATCAAAGATTAAAGATAAGCTAGGATCCCAAAGGGTGTGAGAAAGTCGTACACAAAGCATTATATCATGCTATTCCTAAAAGAGAAATAAAAAATTAAACAACAATGAGCAATTGAAATTATAGTCACCAATTACCAACAATAACCAAGTTAGAATTAACATGCTAAGTAAAAATCAAGATTAAATTCTAACAAGAGAAGTTAATTTGTCTAATTCTAAAATTAACCTAAAGTAAATTCAAGTTAATTCTAAACTAATTCTAAAATTAAATCTAAAGAGAGTTAATCCTAAAATTAAGTCTAGCATTAAAACTAATATTAAAATCTAAAAGAAAATTCTAATCTCTAATTAAAATCTAGTTATAAACTAATCTAATTAAAGTTCAAAATTCTAACTAAAATCTAATTAAACCAAGATTAGTTTTAACCCAAAATTAGAACCTAAACTAATTAAACTCTAAACTAATTAAAAGAAGATTAAAAGTTTAATTATCTAAAACAATTAACAAAACCAAAAAAAAGAAAATAAAAACTAAAACTAAACAAGGGTGCAACAGCAGATTTGGGAGGTGGAGAGTAGTCCAGGCGCATGGGCTTTGTCATTCTAGGCCCAGGAGTTTGCTATGCAACCAAGGGGGTGTGAGAAGAGAAACAAAAGGCGTGGATATGAAAAGGAATGCGGGCCTCTGGAACCCGGCCCAAGTGTGAAACGGGACTGGTCTTCAAAGTAAGGAACCCTAGGTTCTCCACAATCAAACTCACACTCCATCAGCTTCTTTGCGTCGTTCCTCCACCACCACAACAGCCTCGTTCTTTGACCGAAAAACAAATCTTCGCCGCGCCGTTCTCAAACCTTCATCATTCGTCACTTCTGCGTTTTCATCAATTTCCTTTGTTTCTCACTTCCCTCTTCGTTCAACTCCTCACCCTTCTCTTGTCACTTCCCTCCATAAATGCTCTCTTTCTTCTTTCCAAACTAGCCTCCGGCCGCCATTCACAATGAACCTTCCACGAATCCCTCAAACCGGCTTCGCCTTCTTCTTTCTCAACTACATCCTCCTCCGATTCAACGCTGTCTCAACTTCCTCCGCCTCGTCAATGTCACTGCCATCGTAAACACGGAGAGAACCGTGATGCTCTCTCTCACACAACAACAACGATTTACCTCCACCGTCAACAAGCAAAATTCGACGTCGCGACCTCCCTCTGCTACGTTCACAACATCATCGTCTTCCTTCCAAATCGTTGGCGAAGGAAACTCACAAACCTCATTGACGGAAGCCTCGACAAGAATTAAATCAATTAACAACAAAATGAACGTCGCAAAACTACTCGGTGCTATCGATCAACTCGTTACACAACACCAAGCAAATGAAGAAGTTCAAAGCTACTTACCTACCGGAGCAGTTCCGGTGACTCTTCACATCAGCGAAGGAAGTTATTAAGAAATCCAGAGATCTTCCGCTTCTTGCTCAGGTACGATCGACTTTTCTCGATTCCGTTATTCCTCTTCGATTCTTCAATCTTATCCTTCTTCTGCTTGATTATACTGTTTTATCGTTATTGCGTGTTAACGTTTCTACTCCTTCTTTCTTCTTCTCGCTTCTGAGACAGCTTCTTCTTATTGTCGTTGTTGAGATCACAGATCGTTGAATTTACTTTGAATCGCTTCTGCAACTTTGAATTGCTGTTGATATTGTTGTTTCGGATTGCAGGTTTGGAAGAGGACGAAGGTTGGAGTGTGATGTTGATTCTCTGCACGTTATTGAATGGAAGAGAACGAGTGATGGAAGAACTTACAGAGCTAATGGAAAATGGAAGAAGGGAATTGAGAAATGGTGCGGAATCAAGAAGAGGCTGAAGAATGAAGGTAGTGCCGGTTTTATAGAGAATTCAGTGAGGGTAAAATGGTATTTACAGGTGAATTCGGTTATAGTTTGTTAGAGTTGGTTAGAGTGTTGGTTAGTTCTGTTAGAGTCAGTTATGCAAAACTGTTCTGGAATTTTGTTGATAGGTTCCTTTTTGTTAGAGACCTCTTGGGTGATTTTTGTTCTCCGTAAAAAATGAAAAGAAAATATGTTATATCTTTCTCTGCTGTGAACCTGGTTACAATTTCTGCTATCAAAACTTTTTTATAAGCCTAATTTTCCAAGATCCAAGATAGCGGCAAGCAATCCCTATCGCAGTGCTCCATCAGCAGTTGAAAATGCAACATGCTCAATGCCATTATCTTTCAAAATTTTAGAACCCAGATAAGTGAATCCAGTTGCCACTCGCATAAGCTCTTCTTCTGTCTATTAAGGCATTTCTTTGCTAGTTCCTCTAGTGGATTTGCGTTTTCAAACATTCTATGCTGCAGAATTGCGATCGATAAACGACAATCACCATAATCCAATGCCACGTGGACCTTCACTACCCTGGCCAAACTCACTATACCAATGTATACTCTCTGAGCTCGGAAATGGTTTGGATGTGGTTTAAAATGTGGTTTAGTGGACTTGGAATTTTAATGGATGTGAAATGGACTTCTTGAATTAAATTGAATAAATTGGATATAAAGAAAAATGGATTAAGAAAAGGTTATGAAAAAAATGGATTAATGGATATTTATAAAATGAATAAAAAATGGATTTAAATTCTAAACAAAATGGACATGGAGTTGGTTTATGGATATAGACAATTGGCTTAGATAAAAGGAATGGTTTAAAATGGATAGTGATTATATTTAAAAATGTGGACATTAGATTGGTTTGAAATATGGTCAAAAGAAACAAAATGGGTTTAGGTTGGATATTGAATTGGAATGGATATGGACCAAAAAAATGGTTTTGGATATTAATGAAAAATGTTATTAAACGAATATGGGACTCGAATTCCAAGCAAGTCATATGATCACATCTCAACACATTCAATCCACATCAAGCTTCAGATCCAATACAAACTCGTGTCCCTAATGGCTCCCCATCTTCAATCAATAAACTCAGTCGAATTGAACACATGTAATGCTAACCAATGATTCTCAGTTGACGACTATCCACAAATTCAACCCTGAATGAGGAACCTTGATTCACCTTGCATGCACACTGATGAGGAAATGTCCTGAACAGAGAAAGAACCAAACCCTGATTCACACCCAATAAAACCTAACCCGACGCCTCTGATGACTCCTCTAAAATAAGAAACCCCCTCTTGATGTACACTGATAATCTTCTGAATACGGAAAACTCAAACCAAAGGAAAATTCCTTGATCACATGTCTTAGGAACCCAATGCAATGCTATGATTATGAGTTATGACCTAAAAATGCAGATGAACGCAAAGCAAAAGCCAGAAAAAGGTAGGGCAAATTTTGGGGTGCTACACTGGGCATGAGCCAATACTTCAAAACATGATCCAAAAATCTCAAAGGGACCTTATGAGTCCAATTATCAAGTCAAAATAGCCTCAAAGGAAGCATTCATCAAAAATTAAGAATTAGGGTTTCTTGACCTAATTCACCCCTAAGTTGACTTTTGAGGCAAGACATGAACCAAGACCTCAAGACATGTTTTGAAGACCTCAAATACACCACATTGATCCATTTACAACAATGGATTGATCCAAGAAGCTTGATTCACAAGTTTCAATTTCATCTAGACCACAATTAGGGTTTTAAAGAAAAAGTCAATTTTACCTTTGACTTTAGACCAAGACATGTTCCCAAACTTTGGGACATGATTCAAGACACCCTAAAATGCCTTGTCATACCCCAAATTTTGACCACTAAGATTTCCCATCATTGTGCAAATCATCATCACAATATGGAGGAACCATCATACTTCATTAGTCTCCCCAAAGATGGGTGAGCGTTCACTACAATCAAGCTTAGGGTTTCAAGCCCTCTCAGAGCCTTTAGACAAATGATCAATCAAGGAATGACATGATCTTCAACTTGTCTAACCTCTTAAACATCCATAAAGGATCAAGAGGACTCCCACGTCAAGAATTAAGCACAAGAGTGCAACATTTCAAGTGGATCAAGCCTCAAGTTCATCTAATACAAAGTCAACTGACGCAGAAAGTCAAAGTTTGACTTTTTGGTCAACTTTGAGCTTCACAAGCCATTACTCAAGAAAATATGATGGATGATTTAATTTGATCAAATTTAAATCAAGAAATCATGCAAAATTGCAAAATTGATCAAATTGAAAGAAACTTAGAAATTTTTTCTAAGTTAAAATCATGTTCAAGTGCACAACTTTTCAAGGTTGTAACTATTGATCCAAGCATCCATTGATTTTGAGTAAGAGCTACTTTTAAAGAGGGTATTTGATACTTCAACATTGTAGAGGGAATCAACTCAAAATATCATAAGGATTGAAAGATATAAGTGATCAAAGTTGGGAATTCTTAATGTCCAATGTTCTGACATTGCATAGGGACATCATGAATATTTTTTCAGCAAGAATGCCCCAACTTCAAGGACGTTTTTCTCCATGATCCAAGTTGAACCAGGTCTGGAGTCAAACATGAAAGTTAAAGTACGTTATCTCAGGTTTCCAGAAAGTCCTAGAACGTCCTTGTAGCATACTCGAGCAGGGAGATATGATTTTCGCAAGAAGCAGTGATAAAGTAGAATTTTCATGACAGCTTTTAGGACAGATTTGACTACACAAGTTCAAGACCATTTTTGATGACTTTGCAAGCTGAACCAAGACCAAAGTCAAATATCAAAGTTAAAGTATGTCATTAGGGCTTTCCAAAATGTATTAGAACTCTCATTAATTCAACTTGAGCAAGGAGTTATGAACCTCACAACAGGCCTTGCTCGAGCTGATTTTTTAGGACAGATTTTGTGCACTTTTCTTGTGCCACCCAATTTTCAAGCTTTGTCACCATGCAAGACAAGAATCAAAGATGCAATTCACTTCAATTCAAAATATCATAGTAGATTAAAATATACAAGTGATTAAAGTTTGGAATTATTAATGATCAAAGTTGTCAAATGTTTCAACATTTCATAGGACATCATTAATATTTTTCCAGCAAGAATATCCCAACTTCAAGGATGTTTTTCTCCATGATCCAAGTTGATTCAAGCCAAACCTTGAACATCAAAATTGAAGTACGTTGTCTCAGCTTTCCAGAAAGGTGTAGAACGTCCTTGTAGCATACTCGAGCAGGGAGATATGATTTTCGTAAAAAGCATTGATAAAGCAGAATTTTCATGACAGCTTTTAGGACAGATTTGACTACACAAGTTCAAGACCATTTTTGATGACTTTGCAAGCTGAACCAAGACCAAAGTCCAACATCAAAGTTGAAGTACGTCATCTAAGCTTTCCAGAAAGTCCTAGAACGTCCATATAGCATACTCGAGCAGGGAGTTATGAATTTTACAAAACGGCTTGCTGCAGCTGAATTTTTCATGGGACAGATTTGCACATTTCTTGTGCCACACGAATTTCCAAGCCTTGTCATCACTTTGGAAACCTCTGAGGATCAAATCTAAAGGGGACAATCACTGAGCCAAGCCTCCAAAGTCCTTGGAACAAGAAGTAGCATGTTATTCCTAAAAATCCCTAAAAGAGGGACAAGACTCCAATTTTGGATTGGAGCATTTAATAGATGCTTAGATGTGGCATGGACTGACACATTTACAACTGAATTCAGTCAAGATTCTTCCAACAAGTAGGGAACCAAAGCTCTGTGCTCTAACCTCTAGTCAATGGCTAGAGGAGACTTGGATTTTCATTGGACAACATTGGCCAAACCTCTGTTGCAGCCACCATTCACTATTGCTGCGAAAACAAACTTGCTCTACTATAAATAGAGCTCATTTGTGTTGAGTTTGAGTACACCAAAGCCATCAAACAAATGCTTTCCTCAAAATCTCTTCTTTCACCTCAAATTTGCCTTCCAAAGCAAGTAATTCTGAGTTTTTGAGTTAGAGAGCAATTCCACTCAAACTAGTCACACACACACCTCATATATATCATATGTAAGCTGTGCAAACTATCACAAGTGACCTGTAATCACAAAATCACAAAGTCACTTCTCAAAACCTCAAAATGGCACTTTTTTGCATTTTTCAAGCCATGTCTTGATTCAGTCACTTTTCAAACCAGATAAAACCTCAAACACACTCCAAATATCATCCTTGAACTGTCCCAAATGGTTCCCAACATCTGGAACACCATTTGAGAGAGTTGCTATTTTGGTCACTTTTAACCCCTTTTGCAAGAAAGGGACATTTTGTGTTTTTGCAAGTACCAGTTGATTCTAATCATCCTAAAAGCTTCTAAGGGATCATTTGAGTGTGTCTAAAGCATCAAATCATTTCTGGAACAAGAGGCTTGACAGATTGCACAAAAACTCCAAAAAGCTCAAAAAGAGGTAAGCATCACAACTTGGAATCCTTGAAATCATGCATTGCTTTGAAGTCCACTGATCATACACATCTCATACATGTTGTATATGTTGCGTTTGGGCTAATTCACCATGTAATCCATGCCTGTATCAAAGTGTAGCACAGAAAATGCAATTATAGGTCCTTTTCAAAACCACTATCGGGTTTTGAGGAGGGAGTGTGTGTGATCTGAAAAACCTACCACCACCATTGGATTCCTTGTGAAATTCTGGGCCAGATGCATATAAATTTTGTCTCAAACCATTGAGATTTGAGAAAGTTATGGGTGTTGGAAGTTTGATAAAAAAGATGTTGAAAACTCATGAAAGATGTCGAATGAGATGTTGTGACACCTTTCCTCTTTTTCTTAGTTTATCTTCAAAACTCAACCAATTTTTTCACATAGCAAAAATGATCATTTTCCTAATCTGTTTTACACACTTGTTATTCATACTCCATAATATTTTAAACCACCAAAAAATCAAAAAAAATATTATTATTTGATATATTTTTAATATATTCAAAAAAATTGTTTTAAATTGTTTTAAATGCTTTTAAAATGATTTCTTTTTCTTGATTTTTAAAACCAAAACGATTTTAAATATTCATGTGGATAAAATACTTTTTCATAAACCTAAATCACTATTTATAACATGATTAATGAGTTTATTTGATATTTTTTTTATCATTTTTTACTTGATTTTTCTTTGAAAAATGCTCTTTAAAAAATGAAATTTGGGTTTTTGATTAATTCAACCCTCATCAAACTTTTTCAAACAACTTTTGGGCCTCTAATAGAGTGTAAGACCCAATCCTTTGTAAATACAACCCATTTTGGGCCTCACTTATTGTATAAGTCCCGTTGTATTTCAAAAAGTTCGACGCGATCATCATCCGTTGAAAAACAAATTTTGGGCCTCTCCTTGAGCTATAAGACCCATTCAAAACTTTTTGGGCCTCTAATAGAGTGTAAGACCCAATCCTTTCTTGACTAAATCATTTTGGGCCTCATTGTATTGTATAAGTCCCGATACCGTAAAAAACAAACGGCGCGATCGTCGCCCTTTTAAAAATAACCTTTTGGGCCTCTCCTTGAGCTATAAGACCCATTCAAAACTCTTTGGGCCTCTAAATAGAGTGTAAGACCCAACCCTTTTTGAAAACCAAATTATCTTGGGCCTCAGTCATTGTATAAGACCCACTGCGTTTTCAAAATCTCGGCACGATCGCCATTTCAAACGAAAAAATCAATTGGGCCTACCCTCGTGTTATAAGCCCCACTTTTTTTCTTTAAAACTTTTTGGGCCTCTTGAGAGAGTGTAAGACCCAACCCCCTTTGTACAGAAAACATTTTGGGCCACAGCCACTTGTATAAGTCCCTCTGTACAAATTCAAACAGTGCGCTCACTGATAAAACCCTGGGCCTCTCCTTGAGCTGTAAGCCCCAAATCTTTCTTTTTCAAAGCACTTTCTCCTTTGATTTTGTATATACTGTTGTTTCCAATCTTTCTTTGTTGAACAACTAACCAAACAGCATGGAAGCTCTACAACCAAGTAAGTGGTTATTGCTTTCATTTACCGCTTTCATATACATATAACTGTATTGTGGGGCTGTTTCACTGTAAGTCTTCTTTCATAAACTCATATCAATTGTGTAATAATAGTATAGATATTTTGAGTTTCCCTGGCAACTACGTCTAGAACTAGGTGACGTCGTTTCGTTTATTCATAGAAATAGACAGCTAGATCCCAAATAGGATCACCAGATACAGTCTTCTCTTCGGCTGTCCTCATTAGGAACTGTCAAGAAATTCTATCCCCCCAGAGATGGATTATTCTCGGTGAAACTTCTCTTGAATTTCTTCAAACCTCAGAACTGTTCACTAAATGAATTATTCTCGGTGAAACTTTTCTTGAACTTTTCTTTGGGTTGGGACCCACGGGCTTCCTAAAAGCATCGGCCTCCTCTTGGGCATCGTACAAGGACCCACAGGCTTCCTAAAAGCAACCCCGCCTCCTCTTGGCTTCGTACAAGGACCCTACGGCTTCTTAGAAGTATTCACAGCCTCCTCTTAGGCTTCGTATAATGATCTCTTCCTCCGGGAATGATAGCCTCCTCTTGGGCTTAGTACAAGGACCCGTCGACTTCTTAAAAGATTCCAGCCTCCTCTTGGGCTTCGTACAAATTGTCCCGACGACCTCCTAAGGGTATAGGAACAGAACTTAGTCATCCTCATAGAACAGTCCTTTCATAGAGTCTACTACTGTTTCTCAAAACATGGTACAAAAGATGAAACTCTAGACTCGGACAGTCTAACTTCCTTGAGTCTTAAAGACATTCTCAAGCACCCTTCGTTAAATAGGAAGGAAACCCCCAGACTCGGACAGTCTCAATACCCTTTGGATTTCCCGTTTCCTCAAAGAGAAGGAAATATCCCTGATCCTCAAATCAAATCCATGAGTACAGTGTTGCTCATATAAGAACTGATTTTCTCTTTCAAAATCAGTATACTGGACCTGTCACTTAAACAGTTACCTTAGCCTCCTCTTGGGCTTTGTATAAATGATTCTCCCCAGCGGAGTCAAACAACGTTTAGCCTCTCTCTCGGGCTTTGTACGAGACACATAAGAGACTCCCTCGTTGAGTCAATCACCCCTTTAGCCTCCATCTCGGGCTTTGTACGAGATACAAAAAGGTTCTTATTGAGCCAAACAAACAACAGCCTCCATCTCGGGCTTCGTACGAGATACAAAAAAAAACTCTCTTGTTGAGTCAAATAGCCTTCATCTCGGACTTTATACGAGATACCAAACGACTCCCTCGTCAGGTCAAAACCTTTTAGCCTCTCTCTCGGGCTTTGTACGAGACACATATTAGCCTCCTCTTAGGCTTTGTATAAGAAAACCACTGGTTGATCCAATTAACCTTTTAGCATCAAAGTTGTGCCTCGTTCACAATACACAAACATCAACAACTCCTTCCCCTTCATCTAATCGCTGTAAGCGGCAAGCCTCTGGATCATCTACATCCATGCCACTGTCCCTCTTTTAGCATGAGAAATTCCTAAGGAAAGATAGCATTGCTCTACACTGAGTTAAAGTCTTCTCCTTTAGGTTAAAATCCCCTATAAAGGAAATTATGGCATTACTAGGATCCGCGTATCCCGGTTAAAGTAATCCTCCTTTATAAACCAGTCACCCAACAGTTGTGACAAACAGACCCCCCTTTAGAGATGACAAATTCTCTCTAAAGCCGAGGTCTTTCAGCTTCACGTCTTGGGCTTTGAACAAGACACAAATAGACTTTTCAGCTTCACATCTTGGGCATTGAACAAGATACAAACAACCTTTCGCTTCACGTCTTGGGCTTTGAACAAGACACCAAACAACCATTTCCCCCCATAGAATAGGAGGAACTACGAACGTTCTGATTTCCCTGTTTCGGTAAATGGGAATACGTAGGCATAAGATTGAAAGAAAAGATCTTAGCGAGCACACTAAACAAAAAAACCAAATCCCATATCTCCATCAATCAAAAGCAGTAATTCAAAAAACACCAGTCCTAACATCCTAACCCTTGTTCCCCACTAGAAAGTCCTAGAAAGAAAGAAAACCGTATTGGCGAAAATACAAATAACCAGTACAAAGGCCCCCCACATTGATAGCATCCGTAACCTAACAGACCGCTGTTTAAACTCAGTATGCAAGCAGGGTTAATTGGAGACATCTATTTCCCTTCCTTATTCAGCTCACAATAGGATAAAAAATGAATCGACCTGTAGTTTAAGCTCAACCGCAGAGAGCGGCCAGCGCTTAAGAACCGCATCCAAAATCGCTCGCTACAGAAAAGTGGCGCCCACCGTGGGGCCGGGTCTTTCTAAAACTTTTTTTTTTCCTTTTTTCTCTTCACTTATGTGAAAACCACAGATTGGGGCTTCCGCCGGGGAACCCATTTCTGTCAGGAACTTAGGATTCTTAGCTTTATAAGTCTAGGATGATTAGGACAAATATATATACTACTTTTCCTAATTGAATATGTGTTTATTTTTCTGCTACTGGGAATGCGTGTGATGCCGCATGTGGTGAGATTGAGTATACACTTAAGATAAGTGATGGTGACGAGGTCGACCATCAACCTCAGTGGAGGCATCCTAATGTAACCATTCTCTCACCTAGACAATGGGTCGGTTGTGATGCCTGAGAAGCTGAGGAGCCAAACCCTTTCGTAGTGCGGAAACTATCGGAAATAGTTGTCACGTGATACTACCCTCATTTGAAGCTGGTGATCTATTCTAGGTGAATGGCACTTACTCTAAGATTGCTCTACAACTCGCTGGCGATCCGTTTGTTGTTTTGCTTTCCTGGGAGGAGCTGATGATAATGAGTACATGTACAAAAATCACCCTAGTATAAACCTTTGGGGATGGGTAGAGCCTTGACTTCATGACAACGACCCTTTGACCCCATGTTTTTTTATGTTTTTGTGTGCTGCATTCATGCATTCATTTAAAAAAAAACATTAAAACATTCAAAAAACTTCTCTTCTAGTCTCTCTGTTTTTCAAATTAAACTAAGACTGTGATTGCAAATATCAGAGATGAGGATTACGCTAATGGATTTCGGTAGAAGGAGAACTCATACTTACACCTTCAAGGTTCCAAAACTAGGGGATTTGAGAAGGTTAGCAAGGATGATCACTAGCCTTGAGGCTTTCATAGCCAAGTACGGAGGTCTGCTACCACTGTTAAGAGTCCATGTGATTGAGGGAATCATGGACACCCTCCTTCAATTCTACGATCCGGTTTATCACTGTTTCACATTCCCAGATTACCAGCTTGCACCAAAGCTGGAGGAGTATTCTCATCTGATTGATCTACATATCACCGATCGAGCTCCATTTTCTGGACTGGAAGAAATTCCAAAGAATCAGACCATTGCAAGAGCAATTCATTTGGACGAGTCTGAGGTCAGAACTCACATGACTACTAAGGGTGGCATACAAGGTTTGCCAGCCCAGTTCTTAACAAGGAAAGCCATGTACTTTGCTAGTATAGGGAACGAGACTGCTTTTGAAAGCATCTTTGTTTTACTCACCTACGGATTATTTTTGTTTCCCAACATCAATAACTTCGTCGATATCAACGCCATTAAGGTTTTTCTCATTGGAAACCCTGTGCCGACTTTGCTCGCAGATGCGTATCATTTTGTACACTTGGGAAATTTGTACAGCGGAGGGGAGATCACATGATGTGTACCTCTGCTTTATAAATGGTTTATCTCGCACTTACCCAAGTCTGCTGCTTTTTGGGATTGCTAGAGTGTCTTACGTTGGTCGCAGAAGATCATGTCTCTCACCAACTATGATATAGATTGGTGTAATAGGATTTTTGAGGGAATCAGGATCATTGACCGTTGTGGAAACTTCCCCAACGTACCACTCATAGGAACTAAAGGAGGAATCAACTACCATCCAGTATTGGTTCGTCGTTAATTTGGATACCCGATGAGGCTTGTTCCGCGCAACGCTCATCTGGAAGGTCTTTTCTTCAAGGAAGGAGAAAGTGACAGAGAACTAAAGATGGAAATAGTGCACGCTTGGAAACACGTTCATAAGAAAGGACGAGAGTCTCTAGGAAAACCGGGCTGTGTCTCAGTGGAGCCTTATCTCCATTGGGTACAAACTAGAGCTCTCAAGCTAAAGATGCCTTATCCTCGTTACGGAATTCTTCCACCGAGGGAATCTGTCATGTACTTCATGACGGAAACTGAAAGGCTTCAGGTTACTCTCAACAAAGTTCAACGTGAGAGGAGGTCTTGGAAGAACAAGTACCGCACCCTCGACGTAGAGTGCATCAGAATACAACAATTACTGAAAGAGAAGGATGCTCTGATTGAAATTTTGGAGCAACATGTTGTGGAGAATCAAGATGACCAAAGGAATTTGCTCACTCCTTTCACTTGGCAAAGGAACGACAACCCGACAACGGCCCAAGAGCCCCGGTCAAAGAAAAGGAAAATACCAGAATCAGCACCCGATTTCTCTTCAGAGAGGACTCGGGACCCCTTAGTTTAGGTTTCTATTTCTGCACCTTGTAATCTACTGTATTTCCATTTCTGTAATCCTTTGAATTCAATAAAAAGGGGTTTCCCCACCGTTTGATATTTGCAATCTAATTGTCGAAGTTTATTTTGATTAAACCTTAAACAATTAATATAATCATTGCATTCATCATTCTTACATCGCGTATTTTTCTTCCCTACGAATCTCACGTTTGTGTCTCGATTCTAGAGTCAAACTGTCTCATTCGTACAATACTCTGGCCAATCGTCAAAAAAAGATGGATGATCTTGAGGAAGAAAACAGAGAGTTGAAGGAAGAGATCGACGCTCTGAGAGAGGATATGAGAAAGCTTCGTAACGACATGCAAGCCATGGCAGAAGCTCGGCTACAACGAACTGTGATCTCAGAGGTCACCTCAACGCCCATAGTAGAAAAGTATGATCCTAGGTATCAGATGCCGAAAGATCGTCCTTGGGGTATGCCTGTTAACTATATCCCGGAAGGATATGTTCCGCCGATCACTGAAGATCAGGGAATCACAACAGAAGCCGCTGGGCCTGAAGGTTACAAACTTCGGGAAAGCGAAGATGCCAGGGGCATACTAAAGACTCCTGAAGGTTACAAACTTCAGGAGACGCCAAGACTCACTACCGTAGTCGTGGTACCACCCCCTGTGGTGCACACTGTCCCGGAAGGACAGATTCCAACAACACCTTCTGGTAGGAAGGAAACTATGTTCGATAGAATGGAGGAATTCCAGGAACAGTTCTTGGAAATGCAGAAGGAGCTGCAAGCCATTCGCGGCCAGGATTTATTTGGAAAGGACGCCGCAGATCTCTGCTTGGTCCCCAACGTGAAAGTCCCGCACAAATTCCAAGTGCCCGACTTTGAAAAATACAAGGGTAACTCTTGCCCTCAGAGCCATCTGGTGATGTATGCTCGGCGAATATCAGCTCAGACGGAGAATCATGACCTACTGATTCACTACTTTCAGGATAGTTTAACCGGTGCCGCACTCAAATGGTACATGGGTTTAAACCGTGCTACGATTAGCATATTCAGAGATCTTGGTACTGCCTTCGTCCAACAATACAAATACAATTTGGACATGGCACCCGACAGAGATCAACTCAGATCAATGTCACAAAAGGACAAGGAAACCTTTAAGGAGTATGCTCAAAGGTGGCGTGAAATTTCCGCTCAAATTTGTCCACCTCTTGAGGAAAAAGAGATGACAAAGATCTTCTTAAAAACCTTAAGCTTATTTTACTATAACCGATTGGCTGCCAGTGCGCCCAGTGATTTCACCAAAATGGTCGGCATGGGTGTACGTCTTGAGGAAGCCGTCCGAGAAGGACGTTTGGTAAAAGACACTGGATCGACGACCGGTACTAAAAAATACGGTAGTGCTCTCCCTAAGAAAAAAGAGCAAGATATTGAGAATATCTCTCTCGGAAAGAAAAGGCGTCGATATCAACCAGTAGCGGCTGTGACTCCTGCTATCAACCTTACGCCTATTCCTACGTATCAACCTCAGGTTACGCAGAGCCAACCTGATCAGCAAAGGACACAACAGCCTCTTCAGCAAGCTCGTCCTTAATACAACAACAACCGTACAACACGGCCACCAGGATTTGATCCTATACCCATGACGTACGCAGAACTGTTTCTGTTACTACTGGCTAAGGGGCACATCCAGACTAAATCTCCTCTTACAATACCAGAAAATCCACCTTTTTGGTTTAAGGTGGATCAAACATGCCCTTATCATCAAGGAGGTTTAGGGCATAACATAGAAACTTGTCTTAATTTCAAGTCTGACGTGCAAAAGCTTGTTAGGAGCGGGCTCTTATCTTTCAAAGATACGAATCCTAATGTTCTCAGGAACCAGCTGCCTCAACACGAGAAAGCTGCAGTCAATCTAATTGAGAAAGAGACTAAAGAAGTCTATCAAATTCATGATGTACTCTTATTGAAAACCAATCTGGTCAAGATGCATTGTAGACAGAGCGGATATGGCCATGTGAAACCTCATAACTATCACCAGTGTGATATCTGCTCTAAAGATAACCAAGGATGTTCGGTAGTGCAATCAGCTCTTCAGGAACAAATGGATCTCGGATGGATCCAAGAGCACCGAGTTCGTGGAGTTAACATGGTCTACACGAATTCTAACGTCATTCAGAACCACGATATCCGTGCAATGAATGTCAACTTGGTGGCAATGCACTCAAGGCAAAGCCGGTATCATAATCTGCCACGGCACGATTACAGTTCCTGTCTGACTTGCTCGATAAACAAACAAGGATGCTCTTTCATACAAGAGGCCCTCCAGCGTCAGATGGATCTTGGATGGATCCAAGACTACCATGATAGGACCCCTTATCAGATCAACATGGTTCAGATCTTCGATATTCGCGTGATGAATACCAACCTGGTAGAGTTACATGCTGAGCAGGTCCGACTCGGATTCTTAATATCACATGACTATCAAAGCTGTAAAGCGGGTTGCGAAAGCGATCGGGGTTGTACCCTTGTCTAGGAAACACTTCAGCACTTGCTAAATCATTGGTGGATGCCAATCTACATGGACGAAGATACTCATCAGATTAGTATCAGTAATAGAAACCCCACTCGGCGTCAGGGTCAGGATGTCTGATCAGTGGAAGCTAACCTAGTGAGGTTACATTGTATTCAAAGTGGGCGTGGCCAGGTGCCACCACACAACTATGACAGTTGTAGCATCTGTTCGGAAAGTAACCAAGGGTGTTACCTTGTGAGAGCAGCTCTTCAGGGCCAGGTCGATCGTGGAGAAATTCGTCCCTATTCGGGTTCTGGACCCGTCAACTGGACGCCAAAGTACCTTGCCGAGCAAGTTGAGGATGTTTTCACAATCTCTGGTCATCACAGGACCAGGGATGTTTTTGCCATTATCCCTCTACTTGACGAGTCTAAAGTTCCCAACCAGGAACGGATCGAGATTACTTACGATGGTCAGAAAAATCAGAAAGCTCTCGTAGTCATCTATCTACCGGGACCATTACCGTATGAATCAACTAGGGCTATCCCTTACAAATACGGTGCAACGACAATTGAAAATGGAAAGGAAATTCCATTACCTTCCGTTGTGAATATTGCAGACATCAGTCGTGTAACACGGAGTGGTAGAATCTTCAACCGAGGAGTTGGAGAACGTGACAAAGAAAAGGAACTTCAGACAGAAGCTCCTAATCCACCAATCGGTCAATCCAGTAATCCCAACCTTTTGAAAAATGATGATGAGATGCTGAAGCTCATCCAAAGGAGTGAATACAACATTGTTGATCAACTGTTACAGACTCCTTCAAAGATCTCGGTATTATCACTGTTACTCAGTTCAGAAGCCCACAGGGAGGCTCTACAGAAAGTCTTGGAGCAAGCCTTTATGGAACAGGATGTAACAATCAGACATGTCGATAGCATTGTCTCTAACATCACTTCCTGCAATAATTTGGGATTTAGTGATGAGGAATTACCTGAAGAGGGTCGCCGTCAAAACATGGCACTGAATATCACAGTTAACTGCCAGGACGATGCTTTAGCCAGCGTACTGGTAGACACAGGGTCAGCCCTGAATGTTATGCCGAAGTCCACTTTGATGCAATTATCATTCAAGGGCCCTCCGATGAGAATCAGTGAGGTCGTCGTCAAAGCATTCGACGGATCTAGAAAAACAGTTATCGGCGAAGTTGATCTTCCCATAACTATCGGTCCTCACACTTTCCAACTCACTTTCCAGGTCATGGACATCCGGGCAACATACAGTTGTTTATTAGGAAGACCTTGGATACATCAGGCTGGAGCGGTTACTTCGACCCTCCACCAAAACCTAAAGTTCGTCCAGAACGGCCAACTCATCACGGTTTGTGGGGAACAAGCCTTGCTTGTGAGTAACTTGTCATCATCTGCTGGTATAGAACCCGAAGAGGTTATTGGAACGCAGTTCCAAGCACTGTCGGTGAGCAAAGACAATCATTTCAAAGGAGGAACCTCGATTTCCCCATACAAAGATGCTATCAAAGCGGTCGAGAGTACCGATACGATAGGATGGGGACAACTTGTCATTCCCACTGACAATAAAACAAAGAAGGGTCTTGGTTTTTCTGCAACCTGTACCCGGACAGCTGCCAGCGATGAAAGTCTTCATCCCCTTCAAAAATTATTTCACAGTGGAGGTTTCCTTCACCCAGTGTCTCAGACATTTCATGCTATCAATGAGGAAGATCCCTCTGACACGGATGAAGAGTGGAAGTCCTACCTTAACAAGGACGGTTATATGTCTCAGGAAGAGGTGCCTATGCCTTTTTGCTTTCCTACAGAAAGTCCGAGATTTATACCAAGATCAGATGTCGAAATGATCTACGGAGATTGTGATCCTGAAGGATGTCGTGCTCCGCCAAATTCATTAGAGGAAGACACTCTGATGAAAGACAAATTTGACTACAACTACTATGGCCCAATGGACGGCCTGCCAATGTGGCAACCTTATCCAGGAAATCTGGGGCAAGAGAGTCAGCCGAACAATGAAAATCAGTTGACCGTCATTAAACAGAATACCTGTGTCCCCACCATGTCATGGGATCAACACTCAGGTCATTCAGAAACTACTCAACATGAAGATGAATTCGCAACGTTTGCAGGACTTGAGTTCATCAACTATGCTTTTCCCGAGGTCAACGTCATCGAGAGAGATGACTCCTCCAGTTCCAGAGAAGTTTGGGATACTTTGGGACAACCAAGTGGAAAATACGACTATATGGTCAAGTACACTGCGCCCGAAAGCTCTCGTATCAAGCTCGAAGACATCCAGCCAACTGGATGGGGAGATACACCTGAGAGCACCAACGCTATGCAAAATGCAACTGAGGAATTCTCCTACGACAATTCTGCCTGGGAGACAGATTCCAATGATCCTACTCTACCAGAAATCAGCGTCATTTCTGAAGACAAATCAAGGAAGGTGCCAGACTTTGTGATTCACTGAAGAGCTCGCCGCCAGTGGGTTGCCGTCGAGGTTCCGAAGATCGTTCATCAGTCAAAGTAATTACCATCTTTTAACCTTTCACCCTGCCCAGGTGAAACGGATGTTTTGATAGGGCTCGCTTTCTGTAAATATCCCTCTTCGCTTCGCCCAAAGCGACAGAGTTTTGTTTTATAGGGCTGTAGTTTCAAGAATCGACTTGTTCATTAATAAAATAACGTCGTTCTATAATTTCCGCATTATTTGTTGTTTTCTCTTTTTGCTTTTATCAGAAAATGGTAATCCTAAAAAACAATTCAAAAATAAAAACAAGCAGTAAAATAAAACACTGCACACACTTGCATTTTCCTCTATCTCTTCTAAACACGAATCATCACGTCATGCAGATTGCTTGTTTTAAACCCAGTTGAAACATACGATCCGATGCCTTCTCCCAACTTTGAGTTCCCGGTATTCGAGGCTGAAGAAGAAGTTGACAACAAAATTCCAGAAGAGATCTCCCGATTACTCAGACAAGAGGAAAGGTCTATTGAACCTCACAAAGAGCCGTTGGAAATGGTAAACTTGGGTTCAGAAAAAGAGAGAAAAGAAATCAGGATTGGGGCACTGCTCAGTCCAAATGCCAAAGAGAGTTTGATAAAGCTTCTCAAAGAATTCCCCGATGTATTCGCTTGGTCCTATCAGGATATGCCAGGGTTGGACACCAGCATCGTGGAACATCACTTACCGTTGAGATCGGAATGTCTGCCAGTAAAACAAAGGTTGAGACGGACTCACCCGGACATGGCCATCAAAATCAAAGAGGAGATGCAGAAACAGATTGACGCAGGTTTCCTCGCCACATCAGAATATCCTCAATGGTTAGCCAACATCGTACCCGTTCCCAAAAAGGACGAAAAGGTCAGAATGTGTGTAGATTACAGAGACCTAAACAAGGCTAGTCCAAAGGACGACTTTCCTTTACCACACATTGACATGCTGGTAGACAGTACAACGCAAAGTTCAAAGTCTTCTCCTTCATGGATGGATTCTCGGGCTATAATCAAATCAAAATGGCGCCTAAAGACATGGAGAAAACTTCGTTCATTACCCCATGGGGCACCTTTTGTTATAAGGTAATGCCGTTCGGTTTGAAGAACGCCGGGGCAACCTATCAAAGGGCCATGACTACTCTGTTTCATGACATGATACACAAAGAAATCGAGGTATATGTCGATGATATGATTGCAAAATCGAAAACAGAGAGTGAGCACGTTGAACATCTGTCAAAATTGTTCGAACGTCTAATAAAATTCAAGCTCCGCTTGAATCCCAACAAGTGCACCTTCGGTGTCTGTTCAGGGAAACTACTAGGGTTCATCGTCAGCCAGAAAGGGATTGAAGTTGATCCTGACAAGGTCAAGGCCATTCAAGAAATGCCTTCTCTGAAAACTGAAAAACAAGTCAGAGGATTCCTGGGACGTTTGAACTACATCTCCAGGTTCATATTCCTTATGACTGCCACTTGTGCGCCAATCTTCAAATTACTGAAAAAGAACCAGGACTGCGTTTGGTCAGAAGATTGCCAAACCTCCTTCGACAGTATCAAGGAATATCTGTTGAATCCTCCGATTCTATCACCTCCAGTGGAAGGAAGACCACTGATTATTTACCTCACAGTCCTAGAGGACTCAATGGGATGTGTACTTGGCCAACAAGACGAAACCAAATGGAAAGAGTCTGCCATTTACTATCTGAGCAAGAAATTCATCGACTGCGAAACTCGATACACGATGCTCGAGAAAACTTGCTGTGCTTTGGCTTAGGCAGCCAAACGTCTTCGCTAGTACATGATTTGCCACACCACTTGGTTGATCTCAGAAATGGATCCAACCAAGTATGTATTTGAAAAACCTACTCTCACGGGAAGGATTGCCCGTTGGCAGATGTTGCTATCAGAATATGACATAGAGTATCACGCTCAGAAAGCCGTTAAGGGAAGTATTTTAGCCGATCATTTGGCTCACCAACCGATTGACGATCAAGAATCAATCGGGTTTGACTTCCCAGACGAAGATGTCATGTATCTAAAAATGAAAGACTGCGATGAACCAATACCCAGTGAAGGGCCAGAACCTAGTTCCCAATGGGGACTAATCTTTGACGGAGCAGTTAATCATTATGGAAACGGAATTGGGGCAATCATTGTTACCCCTCAGGGTACCCACATTCCTTTCACCGCTTGACTTACGTTCAAATGTACGAACAACGAGGCCGAATACGAAGCATGCATCATGGGTCTCGAAGAAGCGATTGATTTAAGGATCAAAAACTTGGACGTATACGGCGATTCAGCCCTGGTTATCAATCAGATAAAAGGAGATTGGAACACATACCAATTAGGATTGATTCCTTACAAAGACTACGCAAGGAGGTTTCTACCTTTCTTCAACAGAGTCGAGTTTCATCATATCCCTCATGAGGAGAATCACATGGCTGATGCTTTAGCCACTCTCTCTTCCATGATTAGTGTAGGTCGATGGAATGACATACCAAAGATCGACATAATGCGCCTTGAGCGGCCCGCTTACATCTTCACGATCGAAGTAGTCATAGATGACAAACCTTGGTATCACGATATCAAATGCTTCCTTCAGAAACAAGAGTACCCACCTGGGGCACTCAGAAAAGATAGAAAAACCCTCAGAAGATTGGCTGGAAACTTCTTCCTGAGCGGTGACACTCTCTATAAGAGAAATTTTGACATGGTCTTGCTCCGATGCGTAGACAGACCAGAAGCAGAAATGCTGATGAAAGAAATTCATGAAGGATCCTTTGGCACTCATGCCAACAGACACACAATGGTGAGAAAAATTCTAAGAGCAGGGTACTACTGGTTGACCATGGAATCCGACTGCTACAAGTACATGAGGAGGTGTCACAAGTGTCAGATATACTCCGACAAAATTCATGTATCGCCATCATATCTCAAAGTTCTTTCTTCCCCATGGCCTTTTTCTATATGGGGAATCGACATGATTGGCATGATTGAGCCCAAGGCTTCAAATGGACATCGGTTCATTCTGGTAGCCATTGACTACTTCACCAAATGGGTCGAAGCAGCGTCATACGCCAATGTAACCCGATAAGTGGTGGTCCGATTTATCAAAAACAGTATCATCTGCCGTTATGGTGTTCTAAGCGAGATCATTACTGATAATGGATCTAACTTGAATAATAAGATGATGAAAGAGTTGTGTGCTGAGTTCAAGATTGAACACCATAACTCATCCCCCTACCGACCCAAGATGAACGGGGCGGTAGAAGCGGCTAACAAGAACATCAAGAAGATTGTTCAAAAGATGGTTGTAACCTACAAAGACTGGCACGAGATGCTACCCTTTGCTCTTCACGGTTATCGCACATCTGTCCGTACTTCAATAGGGGAAACCCCTTTCTCTCTAGTATATGGCATGGAAGCAGTGTTCCCCATAGAAGTAGAGATCCCATCAATCCGAGTATTGATGGAAGCCAAGCTCACCGAAGCTGAATGGTGTCAAAGCCGACATGACGAACTGAATCTGATCGAAGAAAAGAGAATAACGACACTATGCCATGGTCAGTTGTATCAACAGAGAATGAAGAAGGCATTCGACAAAAAGGTTTGACCTCGCATCTTCAGAAAAGGAGACCTCTTGCTCAAGAAGATACAATCATTTCTCACTGACTCTCGAGGTAAATGGACTCCGAATTATGATGGCCCCTATGTGGTCACGAAAGCTTTCTCGGGCGGCGCCTTGAGACTTGCAACCATGGACGGAGAGGAATTTTCCTACCCCATGAATGTTGATGTAGTCAAGAAATACTTCGCCTAAACTAAAAAAAAACGTCTCAGTGGATTGAAAACCCGAAAGGGCGGTCCAGACAAAAGTTAGAGACATGAAAAAAAATCATCCCGTTGGATTGGAGATCTCATAGTACAATCCAGGCAAAAATTAGGGATAATGGCAAGTAACTATGTTCAACAGAGGCAAGTCCCTCAACAACAGCAGTTACACCGTCCATCGGAGGAAAACTCCAATCAAGGTCATCTTCGACAGAAGCTCAGGATGCCCCGAATTCAAAGTTGGTAGAAGGATAGTGGTCGTTATGTTTCAACGTAGCCCTTTTCCCTGTAAATTACCATTTTATAAACTTTGTATATACTCTGTGGAATCACGCGTTTGGCTGATCTCCATCCTATCAATAAAATTTGAGCCCTTGTGCTTTTGTTTGTATTTCTTATTTGTTTTAGCTTTACAGAACGACATTTTTAACATGATTAACGATTCCTGAAATAAAACAAAAATGAATTTACTTGTTAAAACTTTTTCTGCTTTTTTAATAAAGATGGCAATTTCTTTTGACTGTTGAACATCGAAATAACATCAACCGCTTCTCCAGAAGTAAGCGAGCTTCAAAGTGCAGAATCAAAGTACTCCTTCTAACCCAGTACGTCTGAATAAAGGGATCAACTGTGTCAGAGACCTTGTTTCGTCTGACACGCCTCGACCGAGTTCTCATCTCCTAAGCCCGACCAACGGTAGCTCCCCAACAGGGACTATCTCTCCTAAGCAAGGTGGAATTGCTATTTTGAACCAGCGATATTTCTACACGCCCCGCGATGGCCGAGTATCCAGTCGTGTTCACCCGTCAGTTTGTATGTCGCGTCAGTTTTGTCCGCATATGCATACATACATCATGCATTATTGATTTGCATTCACATTCATATTGCATCGCTATCACTCTAGTCGGTCTTGTCCCCTAGTGATAACATTCCTCTCAATCGAGTTCCCAGTTTTTTCCTCGCCAGGAAATACTGTGCCTGAACGATCTCGCTCCTCCAGTTTATTTCTGGAAGAAAGTTGGCCCTTGACCACTTTGATAACTTGAACCTCTGAAAGACCAGAGAACCTTCAACCAATATCATTCTTCGCCATTGAAGATGATATCCTTACTTTCCCGGATTAAGGAAAATCCCCAGAGAAAGCCTCTAAATCGGAGATTCGACAGTACAATAGTTTTTCTCCGAAAAACCCGCTGATGAAGAGGTCATCGGCACCTCAAAATTGGATCCCATCATATGGCATTTCTCCGAAAAGATCCCGAGAAAAGTATGATGTAAGACCCCAAACAAAAATAGTCTCTCAAGAGACTCGCTTTCCCCAGTAAAATCGACAAATGGCGTCTCCAAAATAGAGAAGTTTGTGTACCTCTACAATTCAGACGAATGGGTTCCCCAGCAAGTCTGACATCAAAACTTTTTCCACTCAAATGGCATCTCCCCAGGAAAATTCGGCGAGAAGTTTGAAAGAAAACCGCTACTAACAGCGTTCCTTGTCAAGAAAGTTTATTGACAAAAGAAACTGAGACCAGTTCCTTGGTAGGAAACCAGGATCGAGGGGAAGTTTATTTCAGCAACTAAGACCAGGTCCTTGGTAGGAAACCAGGGTCGAGGGGAAGTTTACTTTAGAAACTGAGACCAGTTCCTTGGTAGGAAACCAGGATCAAGGGGAAGTTGACAAAAGAAACTAAGACCAGTTCCTTGGTAGGAAACCAGGATCGAGGGGAAGTTTATTTCAAAAGAAAACTGAGACCAGCTCCTTGGCTGAAGACCAGGATCGAGGGGAAGTTTACCTTTTCTAAGCATCTTCGCTTAGTAAAAGAAGATGAATGCGTAAGCTACCATTCATAACCACCATCAAAATTTCGGGTATTCCGATATTTAATCCTCTTGCACCCCGAATGCCCGAATACCTTCGCCATTCACACCTTCGGGTCCAAGAAGATTAAATAGGGGCATCTGTCATACCCCAAATTTTGACCACTAAGATTTCCCATCATTTGTAAATCATAATCATAATATGGAGGAACCATCATACTTCATTAGTCTCCCCAAAGATGGGTGAGCGTTCACTACAATCAAGCTTAGGGTTTCAAGCCCTCTCAGAGCCTTTAGACAAATGATCAATCAAGGAATGACATGATCTTCAACTTGTCTAACCTCTTAAACATCCATAAAGGATCAAGAGGACTCCCACGTCAAGAATTAAGCACAAGAGTGCAACATTTCAAGTGGATCAAGCCTCAAGTTCATCTAATACAAAGTCAACTGACGCAGAAAGTCAAAGTTTGACTTTTTGGTCAACTTTGAGCTTCATAAGCCATTACTCATGAAAATATGATGGATGATTTAATTTGATCAAATTTAAATCAAGAAATCATGCAAAATTGCAAAATTGATCAAATTGAAAGAAACTTAGAAATTTTTTCTAAGTTAAAATCATGTTCAAGTGCACAACTTTTCAAGGTTGTAACTATTGATCCAAGCATCCATTGATTTTGAGTAAGAGCTACTTTTAAAGAGGGTATTTGATACTTCAACATTGTAGAGGGAATAAACTCAAAATATCATAAGGATTGAAAGATATAAGTGATCAAAGTTGGGAATTCTTAATGTCCAATGTTCTGACATTGCATAGGGACATCATGAATATTTTTTCAGCAAGAATGCCCCAACTTCAAGGACGTTTTTCTCCATGATCCAAGTTGAACCAGGTCTGGAGTCAAACATGAAAGTTGAAGTACGTCATCTCAGGTTTCCAGAAAGTCCTAGAACGTCCTTGTAGCATACTCGAGCAGTGAGATATGATTTTCGTAAGAAGCAGTGATAAAGTAGAATTTTCATGACAGCTTTTAGGACAGATTTGACTACACAAGTTCAAGACCATTTTTGATGACTTTACAAGTTGAACCAAGACCAAAGTCAAACATCAAAGTTAAAGTATGTCATTAGGGCTTTCCAAAATGTATTAGAACTCCCATTAATTCAACTTGAGCAAGGAGTTATGAACCTCACAACAGGCCTTGCTCGAGCTGATTTTTTAGGACAGATTCTGTGCAGTTTTCTTGTGCCACCCAATTTTCAAGCTTTGTCACCATGCAAGACAAGCATCAAAGATGCAATTCACTTCAATTCAAAATATCATAGTGGATTAAAATATACAAGTGATTAAAGTTTGGAATTATTAATGATCAAAGTTGTCAAATGTTTCAACATTTCATAGGACATCATTAATATTTTTCCAGCTAGAATGTCCCAACTTCAAGGATGTTTTTCTCCATGATCCAAGTTGATTCAAGCCAAACCTTGAACATCAAAGTTGAAGTACGTTGTCTCATCTTTCCAGAAAGGTGTAGAACGTCCTTGTAGCATACTCGGGCAGGGAGATATGATTTTCGCAAAAAGCATTGATAAAGCAGAATTTTCATGACAGCTTTTAGGACAGATTTGACTACACAAGTTCAAGACCATTTTTGATGACTTTGCAAGCTGAACCAAGACCAAAGTCCAACATCAAAGTTGAAGTACGTCATCTAAGCTTTCCAGAAAGTCCTAGAACGTCCATATAGCATACTCGAGCAGGGAGTTATGAATTTTACAAAACGGCTTGCTGCAGCTGAATTTTTAATGGGACAGATTTGCACATTTCTTGTGCCACACGAATTTCCAAGCCATGTCATCACTTTGGAAACCTATGAGGATCAAATCTAAAGGGGACAATCACTGATCCAATCCTCCAAAGTCCTTGGAACAAGAAGTAGCATGTTATTCCTAAAAATCCCTAAAAGAGGGACAAGACTCCAATTTTGGATTGGAGCATTTAATAGATGCTTAGAGGTGGCATGGACTGACACATTTACAACTGAATTCAGCCAAGATTCCTCCAACAAGTAGGGAACCAAAGCTCTGTGCTCTAACCTCTAGTCAATGGCTAGAGGAGACTTGGATTTTCATTGGACAACATTGGCCAAACCTCTGCTGCTGCCACCATTCACTATTGTTGCGAAAACAAACTTGCTCTACTATAAATAGAGCTCATTTGTGTTCAGTTTGAGTACACCAAAGCCATCAAACAAATGCTTTCCTCAAAATCTTTTCTTTCACCTCAAATTTGCCTTCCAAAGCAAGTAATTCTGAGTTTTTGAGTTAGAGAGCAATTCCACTCAAACTAGTCACACACACACCTCATATATATTATATGTAAGCTGTGCAAACTATCACAGGTGACCTGTAATCACAAAGTCACTTCTCAAAACCTCAAAATGGCACTTTTTTGCATTTTTCAAGCCATGTCTTAATTCAGTCACTTTCCAAACCAGATAAAACCTCAAACACACTCCAAATATCATCCTTGAACTGTCCCAAATGGTTCCCAACATCTGGAACACCATTTGAGAGAGTTGCTATATTGGTCACTTTTAACCCCTTTTGCAAGAAAGGGACATTTTGTGTTTTTGTCGGTACCAGTTGATTCCAATCATCCTAAAAGCTTCTAAGGGATCATTTGAGTGTGTCTAAAGCATCAAATCATTTCTGGAACAAGAGGCTTGACAGATTGCACAAAAACTCCAAAAAGCTCAAAAAGAGGTAAGCATCACAACTTGGAATCCTTGAAATCATGAATTGCTTTGAAGTCCACTGATCATACACATCTCATACATGTTGTATATGTTGCGTTTGGGCTAATTCACCATGTAATCCATGCCTGTATCAAAGTGTAGCACAGAAAATGCAATTATAGGTCCTTTTCAAAACCACTATCAGGTTTTGAGGAGGGAGTGTGATCCGAAAAAACTACCACCACCATTGGATTCCTTGTGAAATTTTGGGCCAGATGCATATAAATTTTGTCTCAAACCATTGGGATTTGAGAAAGTTATGGGTGTTGGAAGTTTGATAAAAAAGATGTTGAAAACTCATGAAAGATGTCGAATGAGATGTTGTGACATCTTTCCTCTTTTTCTTAGTTTATCTTCAAAACTCAACCAATTTTTTCACATAGCAAAAATTATCATTTTCCAAATCTGTTTTACACACTTGTTACTCATACTCCATAATATTTTAATCCACCAAAAAATCACCAAAAATATTATTATTTGATATATTTTTAATATATTCAAAAATATTGTTTTAAATTGTTTTAAATGCTTTTAAAATGATTTCTTTTTCTTGATTTTTAAAACCAAAATGATTTTAAATATTCATGTGGATAAAATACTTTTTCATAAACCTTAATCACTGTTTATAACATGATTAATGATTTTATTTGATATTTTTTTATCATTTTTTACTTGATTTTTCTTTGAAAAATGCTCTTTAAAAAATGAAATTAGGGTTTTTGATTAATTCAACCCTCATCAAACTTTTTCAAACAACTTTTGGGCCTCTAATAGAGTGTAAGACTCAATCCTTTGTAAATAAAACCCCTTTTGGGCCTCACTTATTGTATAAGTCCCGTTGTATTTCAAAAAGTTCGACGCGATCATCATCCGTTGAAAAACAAATTTTGGGCCTCTCCTTGAGCTATAAGACCCATTCAAAACTTTTTGGGCCTCTAATAGAGGGTAAGACCCAATCCTTTCTTGACTAAATAATTTTGGGCCTTATTGTATTGTTTAAGTCCCGATACCGTCAAAAACAAACGGCGCGAACGTCGCCCTTTTAAAAATAACCTTTTGGGCGTCTCCTTGAGCTATAAGACCCATTCAAAACTCTTTGGGCCTCTAAATAGAGTGTAAGACCCAACCCCTTTTGAAAACCAAATTATCTTGGACCTCAGTCATTGTATAAGACCCACTGCGTTTTCAAAATCTCGGCGCGATCCCCATTTCAAACGAAAAAAAATCAATTGGGCCTACCCTCGTGTTATAAGCCCCACTTTTTTTCTTTAAAAATTTTTGGGCCTCTTGAGAGTGTGTAAGACCCAACCCCCTTTGTACAGAAAACATTTTGGGCCACAGTCACTTGTATAAGTCCCTCTGTACAAATTCAAACAGTGCGCTCACTGATAAAACCCTGGGCCTCTCCTTGAGCTGTAAGCCCCAAATATTTCTTTTTCAAAGCACTTTCTCCTTTGATTTTGTATATACTGTTGTTTCCAATCTTTCTTTGTTGAACAACTAACCAAACAACATGGAAGCTCTACAACCGAGTAAGTGGTTATTGCTTTCATTTACCGCTTTCATATACATATAACTGTATTGTGGGGCTGTTTCACTGTAAGTCTTCTTTCATAAACTCATATCAACTGTGTAATAATAGTATAGATATTTTGAGTTTCCCCGGGAACTACGTCTAGAACTAGGTGACGCCGTTTCGTTTATTCATAGAAATAGACAGCTAGATCCCAAATAGGATCACCAGATATAGTCTTCTCTTCGGCTGTCCTCATTAGGAACTGTCAAGAAATTCTATCCCCCCAAAGATGAATTATTCTCGGTGAAACTTCTCTTGAATTTCTTCAAACCTCAGAACTGTCCACTAAATGAATTATTCTCGGTGAAACTTTTCTTGAACTTTTCTTTGGTTTGGGACCCACGGGCTTCCTAAAAGCATCGGCCTCCTCTTGGGCATCGTACAAGGACCCACGGGCTTCCTAAAAGCATCGGCCTCCTCTTGGGCTTCGTACAAGGACCCTACGGCTTCTTAGAAGTATTCACATCCTCCTCTTAGGCTTCGTATAATGATATCTTCCTTCGGGAATGATAGTCTCCTCTTGGGCTTAGTACAAGGACTCGTCGGCTTCTTAAAAGATTCCAGCATCCTCTTGGGCTTCGTACAAATTGTCCCGACGACCTCCTAAGGGTATAGGAACAGAACTTAGTCATCCTCATAGAACAGTCCTTTCATAGAGTCTACTACTGTTTCTCAAAACATGGTACAAAAGATGAAACTCTAGACTCGGACAGTCTAACTTCCTTGAGTCTCAAAGACATTCTCAAGCACCCTTCATTAAATAGGAAGGAAACCCGCAGACTCGGACAGTCTCAATACCCTTTGGATTTCCCGTTTCCTCAAAGAGAAGGAAATATCCCTAATCCTCAAATCAAATCCATGAGTACAGTGTTGCTCATATAAGAACTGATTCTCTCTTTCAAAATCAGTATACTGGACCTGCCACTTAAACAGTTACCTTAGCCTCCTCTTGGGCTTTGTACAAATGATTCTCCCCAGCGGAGTCAAACAATGTTTAGCCTCTCTCTCGGGCTTTGTACGAGACACATAAGAGACTCCCTCGTTGAGTCAATCACCCCTTTAGCCTCCATCTCGGGCTTTGTACGAGATACAAAAAGGTTCTTATTGAGCCAAACAAACAACAGCCTCCATCTCGGGCTTCGTACGAGATACAAAAAAAAACTCTCTTGTTGAGTCAAATAGCCTTCATCTCGGACTTTATACGAGATACCAAACGACTTCATCGTCGGGTCAAAACCTTTTAGCCTCTCTCTCGGGCTTGTACGAGACACATATTAGCCTCCTCTTAGGCTTTGTATAAGAAAACCACTGGTTGATCCAATTAACCTTTTAGCATCAAAGTTGTGCCTCGTTCACAGTACACAAACATCAACAACTCCTTCCCCTTCATCTAATCGCTGTAAGCGGCAAGCCTCTGGATCATCTACATCCATGCCACTGTCCCTCTTTTAGCATGAGAAATTCCTAAGGAAAGATAGCATTGCTCTACACTGAGTTAAAGTCTTCTCCTTTAGGTTAAAATCCCCTATAAAGGAAATTATGGCATTACTAGGATCCGCGTATCCCGGTTAAAGTAATCCTCCTTTATAAACCAGTCACCCAACAGTTGTGACAAACAGACCCCCTTTAGAGATGATAAATTATCTCTAAAGCCGAGGTCTTTCAGCTTCACGTCTTGGGCTTTGAACAAGACACAAATAAACTTTTCAGCTTCACATCTTGGGCATTGAACAAGATACAAACAACCTTTCGCTTCACGTCTTGGGCTTTGAACAAGACACCAAACAACCATTTCCTCCCATAGAATAGGAGGAACTACGAACGCTCTGATTTACCTGTTTCGATAAACGGGAATACGTAGGCATAAGATTGAAAGAAAAGATCTTAGCGAGCACACTTAACAAAAAAACCAAATCCCATATCTCCATCAATCAAAAGCAGTAATTCAAAAAACACCAGTCCTAACATCCTAACCCTTGTTCCCCGCTAGAAAGTCCTAGAAAGAAAGAAAACCGTATTGGCGAAAATACAAATAACCAGTACAAAGGCCCCCCACATTGATAGCATCCGTAACCTAACAGACCGCTGTTTAAACTCAGTATGCAAGCAGGGTTAATTGGAGACATCTATTTCCCTTCCTTATTCAGCTCACAATAGGATAAAAAATGAATCGACCTGTAGTTTAAGCTCAACCGCAGAGAGCGACCAGCGCTTAAGAACCGCGTCCAAAATCGCTCGCTACACACCTATGGAATCCATCCATTAGGTTTGAAATAGGTCAAGAACTTGATTGCATGGAATATCACACAGTTTGGAATACATCTGACAAAAGGTCAACTGTGCCCAAAATCAAGTTTGACTTTTTGAATTTTTTCACAAATGTGACTCTCCTAAGTCAAAAACAATGTTATTGCATGGTTTTGATCATCATCCATCAGGAAAAATCAAGAAAAATAGGATTACTTGCAAAAGGGGCAACCATAGGAAACTTAAAATTTTCTAAGTTATGGAACAAAAGTGATTTGGTACCAACTTTACAAGGTCATTACTCCCAAACCCTAAGGCCTTTTTCTTCCATCCAAAGCTCAAATAAAATTTCACATGGCATACTTCAAAGTTGTCAACTACAAAAGATTCCAAATCCTCATGGATTTTGAGTTATGGATTGATCAAAATCACAAAAACATGAAAATGACCACTTTTTCCAACACTTAATGAAAATTTTGGACAGAATCTGTCTTGGTTTTTCACCAGCTTTGAGGCCATTTTTCACCTTCATCCAAGTTGATTCAAGACCATTGTTGGACATCAAAGTTAAAGTAGGATATACAGGCTTTCCAAAGAGTACCTGAACTCATCCTAATTCAACTTGAGTAGGGAGTTATGAGCATGGGAACATGACTCCTCCAAGACTGGTTTTGCAAGACAGTCTTACACTTGCCCCACGATTTTGTCATTTCCATGACTTGGCAAGCCTTGTCACCATACAAGACAAGTTTCTAAAGTGCAATGAACATGATCTCTGCAGAGCTACAACACCATAGAGCCTTGTAATTCCAAAACCTCATCATTTGGCATGTGACATTCAAAGTTCAAATCCAAAACTTTCAAATTTGTCATGAGGCATTGAATGGATGCATAAAGCTAGCATGTATCAGTCCACAACATTGCAAATGAGTCAAGATAAACTCAAGCATCAGAAGACCTTAGGCCTGCAAGATTGACCCAAGTCTATGGATAGAGAAGACTTGAGATTTCTTTTGAAAACCATTGGACAATGGCCTGTACCAGCCACTATTCACTATTGCTGCCAAAACAAACTTGTTGCACTATAAATATAGCTCATTTGTGATCAGTTAGAGTACCCCCAAAGCATAGCAACACGGGCTTTTTCACATTTCACTCTCTCTAGGCCATATTTTACTTCTATTACAAGTCACTATCGAATTTTGAAACAAGAAGCCATTCTGCCAAAACCAATGATGCTAACACCTCATATACATCATATATGAACTATCCAAGCACTCATCCTTCATCTGTAACACCAAAATCACAAACCTTCATAGCCATCCTAGAGGTCATTTGTAGTTGAGGTACCACAGAGTGATCCAGGTGCTTTCCATCGATTCCAAGCATTCATAAACCTAACATAAGGTCCACTGAAGCTGTCTAAATCATTGCATAACATCTATTGCATCTCCATCATCAAATTCGATCACCAGCTGCAAGAGGTAAGCCTGAAACCTTCAAACTCTATACTACATGCACCATCAATTTATTTTCAGGTTACCAACTTGTTTATGGTAGTTCATAGAGTAATAACCCTCAATCAATTGCCATGTTTCATTCGTGTTTAGGATTTCATAATAGTTTTTGCAAATTTTAGGGTTTCTGTGTTCATACATGATAACTCTCTCCACACTTAAAAGAAATGAAATTAAATGGTACCATTTTGTTCCTTGTTCAAAAACGAGTGAGATTGATGTTTGAATCGTGCAAAATCATTGAGTAATCAGAGAGATATGAGAGGTTTTGCAAATCTGGGGAGGAAGAACATGTGCGACCAAGAACATGTGTTCTTGGCGCCTTTTTTTTTTAATTTTGAATATTTGAATTTTTATGTTTTATTAATTGATTTCAAAAATTAATTTCTCCCTCATTTTTTTTATCATTTTTTATTGATTCTTTTTTTTTAAAGTCACAAAAATGTTAAATTATTTTATTCTACAAAAAAATTACATTTATATTATTAATTTAATATAGTTTGATTTTTTGAGTTTAATTTAATTAAATTTGTTTTAAACATTTTTAAAATGAAATTATCAGCTTGATTTTTCAAAACCAATTGGATATCAAGCTTTCATGTGATTAAACATGATTTTTCAAAATACTTTTTGAAGTTAACAACTTGTTTTTGAATATATTTGATATTTTGTATCATTTTATATTTAATTTCCTTTAAAAATTATTTATTTCTTTGATTAAAATTAGGGTTTCTCTTAATTTTAATTTTTCAAACTCTTTTGGCCCTCTTGGTTGAGTGTAAGTCCCATCCCTTTGTAAATAAACCTTTTTGGGCCTCAGTCATTGTATAAGTCCCGATACGATTTTTAAAAATCTCTGCGCGATCGCCGTTTTCAAAACAATTTTCATCTGGGCCTCCCTTTGGTTGTAAGCCCCATTTTCCTTCATTTTTAAACACTTTTGGTCCTCTAATAGATTGTAAGACCCATCCCTTGTCACACATAAACTTTTTGGGGCTCAGCCATTGTATAAGACCTGATACGATTTTCAAAATAACGGTGCGATCAATGTTTTTCATCTGGGCATCTCCTTGAGTTGTAAGCCCCATCTCTTGTTTAACAATAAACTTTTAGGCCTCTAAAAAAATGTAAGACCCAACCTCCTTTGTACATAAATAATTTGGGTCTCAGTCATTGTATAAGTCCCTTTGTGATTTTCAAAACTACGACGCGATCGTCTCCTTTTCAAAAGAATTCATTTGGGCATCTCCTTGAGTATAAGCCCCAAACTTCCTTTTAAAACAACTTTCTTTTTTATTTAGATTCAAATTCCAAGTTTTATCAAAACTTTCTTTATTATCTTGAATAACTAACCATACAGTTGTAGTTACTATGCTTGGGCTTGCACAACTGTATGTTCCACCTTCTTTTCAGTATATACTTGTTCATATATTTCATCTGTATATCTATATGCTTGTATATACTTGCTTAGAGTTTTCCCCAACAATCAGCTCTAGGTTTAGATCAAACCAGTGGTTACTCTTTTAACACAGCCAAAACTAGTTCCCCATAGGAAATTCCAGATACAGTCTTGCCTCCTCTTGGGCTTATACAATATGGAACAGAGAAAGGCATTATTCCTAGTGAAACTTTTCTCAAGGTTGTCCAAACATAGAAGTCTATGTGTACAAGAAATTCATTTCCCCAGGGAAGATTAATTCCCGGTGAAACCTCTCTTGAATTTCTTCAAACCTTAGAACTGTTTTGCAAAGAAAGGACTTATTCCCGGTGAAACCTTTCTTGAACTTTTCTTAGGCTTGGACCCATAGGCTTCCTAAAAGCATCCCCAACCTCCTCTTGGGCTTTGTACAAGGACCCACAGGCTTCTTAACAGTTCTTAGGCTCCTCTTGGGCTTAGTACAAGGACCCGAAGACCTCCTACAGGTATAGGACAGAACTTAGTCATCTCTACTAGTTCAATCCTCTAGAGGGTCAGAATTCCAAAACATCAAACCATTCTAGGGTTGATTCTTATCCCTTAAAACATCAGCCTCCTCTTGGGCATCATACAAAGATCATTCTCCAGCTAAGAGTCAACCTCTTCATACCAGTAGACTTGGAAAGTGCCATTTCCTCTTGGATCTCAAAGAAACCCTCAAGTTTCCTAAAAGCACAAGAAAAAAACCTGATCATTTCATTAATCTCCAGCAGAGTTTGAAACCTCCATAGGCTTTCATACTCAAGGTTTAAACCTTTACCATCAATAAAAACCTAACAGAATCAGAGCCTCAGGGCATATGATATTTTAACTCTCCTTCAATCTCCAGCAAGAGTTGATTCCCCAATACATATGGGACCTGCCTCTGGATTTCAACAATCCTCTGCAGAAGCCAGCCTCCTCTTAGGCTTCATATAAGAATTTCCCCAGCCAACCTCCTCTTAGGCTTTGTATAATGACTTTCCTCACTAGAATTAGCCTCAATCTTGGGCTTTGTACAAGACAGATAAAACCTTCCCCGTAGAGTCAAGCCCTTTTTAGCCTTAATCTTGGGCTTTGTACAAGACAGATAAAACCTCCCCAGTGGAGTCAATCCCTTTTCAGCCGCAATTTTGGGCTTTGTACAAGACAGATAAAGCTCCCCTAGTAGAGTCAACCTTTTAGCTTCAGCCTTGGACTTTGATCAAGGTACACAAAAATCAACATCCCCTCAGAGGAGACCCTGAGTCCACTATGCAGGAGGATATTTCCTCTATACATCACATATCAATAATAAAAACCTTTTTGGCCATATAATTGCTACAAGTGGCACACTTGTTGATTCAAAATCCAAGCTGGAGTCCTTCCTTTATCCTGGCTAAAATCATCTTTCTTCTAACTGCTGTAAGTGGCAAGCCTCTGGATTATTTACATCCAAGCCAATGACCCTCTCTTAGCATGAAAGATTCATAAGGAAAAAGTGGCATTGCTCTACGCCGAGTTAAAGCTTTCTTCCTTCTTGGCATCACCCTTATAAAGGAAATTATGGCATTGCTGGATTCATATATCCCAGTTAAAGTAATTTCCCTTATAATCAATTTCCCAACACTTGTGATGAATAGGTAAGATATCTCCCTTTAGAGATGACAAATTCTATCTCAAATACCCCTTTAGCTTCAATCTTGGGCTTTAAACAAGACAGAAATACCCTTTTAGCTTCAATCTTGGGCTTTGAACAAGACACAAATACTCTGATAGCTTTAATCTTGGGCTTTAAACAAGACACCAAATCATCTTTCCTCCCATAGAATAGGAGGAACTACGATTGCTCTGATTTCTCAAGTATCTTTATGGGAATACGTAGGTATAAGATTGCGAATTCTTAGCGAGCACACAAATAAAAAATCTTAGGTCAAGTACCTTCACAAAAACATCAGAAAACCTAAAAACAACAAAAATATTCTCTCAAACACTCCCAAAGGAGAAACTTTCCCAATCCACTGCAGATAAACACCAGAAAGTATTTAAACCAACAAAGAAATATGCAATAAAAAGTCTATGGATAACTATATATACACTGGGTGATTGACAACTTCCCTTTGTATAACCTGGCCCCGTTCCCCGATCTCTTAGCATTTGTTAAAGAAAAAATTTGTATGCAAGGTTAGTTTAAGATATCTTCCTTTTCCTTTCTAACTTCATAGGATAAATAAGAAATCAGAAAGTAGCACCCAATGTTTTATCCCATGCTACACATCCACATAAAAATCCAATGTTTTATCCCATTTAATGTCATTCCTAGTTCCCCATATGTTCAATTATACCATCTTAGTCTTACGGATCAAGAGAAATTGCATTACAAGTGAAATCGGGATAGAAATAGCAAAAACGGGAAAATTTTGCTACTGCTTTGCCCATACGCGTATGGCCAACTTCACGCACCCCACGCTTGCGTATCATACGCGTAGGGCTCAAATTCCCAGGCCTCATACGCGTATTTACTTGGGGCGTACGTGTATGACTAGAGAGTGATTTCTCTCTAAAACTTCTCCAAAACTTCTCATACGCGTATGACCATGTCCCATACGCGTATGGCCTCTCATCCTTACATGCAGCTTACGCGTATCAGCAGAGGGCCGTGTCGGCAGAGGGACGGGGTGCGTATCATACGCGTATTTCCCCCTGGGAGCGCCCCAATACGCGTAATGCCTTGTGCCTTACGGGTATTGACTTACCTGCATAGAAAAATACCCAGTTTCGCAACAGTGCGATTTTTCCCCCATTGAAGCACTTCCAAGCTCTTAATTCAGACCCAAATCAACCTTTATCTCAGTATAATCACATAGTCCTAATTCTACTTCATTATTTCATCATTTTATCAATATTTCTATCATTAAAAACCATTTTTGTTAACCCCCCAAAACCCCAATTTTCATATCTGTTTCCATATCAGAACTTAACAACAACAGTACCACATTGCACAAATTTATTATTCAAAATCAGCATACAGCACATATTCAATACACAACTACGAATTAACAGCAACAATCACACAAACATAGCACTCACAAAGGAAAAAGAAGAATGTACATAAAATCCTGAGAGGGAAAGGAACCCTCACTACCCTCTCATGTTATTATCACCATTAGAGAACCCATACTCCCCCCTTACCTGAATTTCCAAGCTTTCTTTCTTCAACAATGGTGGAAACCACTTGATCCTCTCTTGCCCTAGTTCTCCTTCTCTTTCTCTTTCTCTTTTCTTTTACGTGAAAATGATCTTTGTGCAACTTCTCTACCACACTCTCCTGATTGTGGGTTATTTTTCCTTAATTCTCTCTATTTTCTTAGTCATAATAATAATAATCCTAATAATAATAATGTTAATAATAATAATAATAATAATAATAATAATAATATTAATATTAATACAAATAATATCAGTATTAATAAAATGTCTCATTATTCATATTATCATTATTACAATGTTGTTCTAAGGCATAACTTAATTCATTCCACTAACTCTCACACCCACCTTAACATACATACTCTTAACCAAGACAATGCCAAACTATCACACAAAATAAATCACAAACGAATAAATATTTAAATGGGGTGTTATAACTCTCCCCCACTTAAAATATTTTCGTCCTCGAAAATGTACCCGATGAGAATAATTTCGGATACGACTCTCGCATCTTGCTCTACAATTCCCAGGACACAATTCCCTCAGCAGCTTCTCCCCAAGCTACTCTCAATAATGGAATGTCTTTTCCTCTTAACTGTCTCGTCTTGCGATCCTCGATCCTTAACGGCATCGCCTCCACGGTAAGATTATCCTGAATCTATACTTCATCTCTCTGAAGCACATGGGATGGATCATCAAGGTATTTCCAAAGTTGCGATACGTGAAATACATCAAGCAAATTTGAAAGTTTGGGTGGCATCGCCACTCTATACACAACTGTCCTAACTCTCTGTAAAATCTGATACGGTCCAATGAACATAGGATCCAACTTCTTCGATTTCGGCGCACAACCAACACTGGTCACAGGATTGACCCTTAGAAAAACACGGTCCCCTTTGCTGAATTCCAAGTCTTTCCTCCTATTATCATGATAAATTTTCTACCTACTCTGGGATGCCTTCATCTTCTCTCTAATCGTCTGAATTATCTCAGTAGTCTGTTGCACAATCTCGAGTCCGAGTACAGTGCTCTCACCCGACACTTACCAGCATAAAGGTGTCCTACACGTCCTACCATACAATGCTTCAAAAGGAGTCATTCCAATGCTAGAATGGTAAATGTTATTATAAGTAAATTCAATTAATGGTAAATGAGCATCCCAAGCACCTCCCTGCTCGAGTATACAAGTTCTCAACAAGTTTTCCAGTGACTGAATAGCCCTCTCAGATTGTCCATCTGTTTGTGGATGATAAGTGTCATACCCCAAATTTTGGCCACAAGATTTCCCATCATTGTGAGGATCACTACCACCATATGGATGTACCATCATACCTCATCAATCTTCTCAAGGATTATTGAGCATTCACTACAATCAAGAATTAGGGTTTTGAGCCCACACATAGCACTTAGACAAAGGATCAATCAAGAATTGACCTGATCCTCAACATTTCTAGCTTCTCAAACACCCATAAAGGATCAAGAGGACTCCCACATCAAGAATCAAGCACAAGATTGCAGCATTCCAAGTGGATCAAGCCTCAAGATCAACAGTGTCACTAAATTAGGGTTTTGGTCGACCAAGGCCTCCAAATGAAAAACTTCATCTGGGCATGAGCCAATACTTCAAAACATGATCCAAGAAGCTCAAAGGGACCTCATGGACCCAATCATCAAGTCAAAATAGCCTCAGGGGAAGCATTCATCAAAAATCAGGAATTAGGGTTTCTTGACCTAATTCACCCCTAAGTTAACTTTTGAGGCAAGACATGAACCAAAAACCTCAACACATGATTTGAGGGCCTTAAACACACCAAATTGATCCATTTACAACAATGGATTGATCCCAGAAGCTTGATTCACAAGTTTCAATTTCATCTGGACCACAATTAGGGTTTTGAAGATAAAGTCAACTATACCTTTGACTTTGGACCAAGACATGCTCCCAAACCTTGGGACATGATTCAAGACACCCTAAAACACCTCTGGAATCCATCCATTAGGTTTGAATTAGGTCAAGAACTTGATTACATAGAGGATCACACAGTTTGGAATTCATCTGACAAAAAGTCAAGTGTGCCCAAAATCAAGTTTGACTTTTTGGATTTTTTCACAAATATGGCTCCCCTAAGTTAAAAAAATGTTAATGTATGGTTTTGATCATCATTAATCAAGAAAAATAAAGAAAAGTAAGGTTTCTTGCAAAAGGGGTAACCATAAGAAACTTAAATTTTTCTAAGTTATGGAACAAAATGGATTTGGTACCCACTTTGCAAGGTCATAACTCCCAAACCCTAAGCCCTTTTTCTTCCATTCAAAACTCAAATGAAAGTTCACATGACATACTTCAAAAGTGTCGACTACATCATATTCCAAATTCTCATGGATTTTGAGTTATGGATTGATCAAAATAACAAAAAATGAAAATGACCACTTTTTCCAACACTTAGTGAAATTTTCAAGTCAGAATCTGTTTCTTTTTTTACCAACTTTGAGGCCATTTTTCACCTTGATCCAAGCTAAACCAAGACCAATCTTGGACATCAAAGTTAAAGTATGTCATGAGGGCTTTCCAAAATTTACAAGAACTCATCCTAATTCAACTTGAGTAGGAAGTTACAAGCCTTGAAACATGGCATGAAAACCTGATTTTTCTAGACAGCATGAGGACCAAACTTGTGCCACACAATTTGGCCCTTCAATTCTTGTCACTTTTCCAACTTTGTCATCTTCCAAAAACACAAAAGATCTGATGACTCATTTGGTTCATGATCAAAGAGGCAAGTAATTTAACTTGGCATGTGAAAATCATCATGACATGAAACTTGGAATTCAAATTTGGCAAGGTAACATCAATGCAATGCATTGAGGTGTCATGAAACAGATCACTACACTCTAAATCAGTCAAGATTACAGTCCAAAACTCTGAGCATTCAAATCTGCAAGGATTAATGGAGTCAAGATATGAGAGTTGACTTGGCACTTTTGAATTATCCAAGTCAATGGCTACAAGCTACTGCCGTGATCAGCCTCCAAACACTATTGCTTCCAAAACAAACTTCCTCTACTATAAATAGAGGTCATGTGTGACTGATCAAACCACCCCAAAACCTCTGAATTCATGTTTTCCTCCAAATCATATTTCAAAAACCAGATTTTGCTTCTTCTTGAAGTCACTATCGAATTTTCAAATTAAGAGCAAATCCATCAAAACCAATCATGCCAACACCTCACATACATCATATATGAGTGATCCATAACCTTAAAACTCATCTCGAACACCAGAATCACAAAGTCACAAATCATTTGCTCAAGCTTTTTGACAAGGTTGCAGTTGAGGTACCACAAGGTGATCCAAGCATCTCCAATCAATGCCAGACATCTAAACACACTCCATAGGGTATAGTGAAGTTGTCCAAGTCCTTACAACACATCTGTAACATCTCCATCATCAAGCTCGATCACCAGTTGCAAGAGGTAAGTCTGAAGCCTTCAAACTCCATACTACATGCATCAGAAATGTGTTTTTGAGTTACCATCTTGTTTCTGCATGTATATAGAGTGATAACCCTCAAACAATTGCTATGTATGAATCGTGTATAGGATTTCTTGATGTTCTTGCAAAAATTAGGGTTCTTGAGTTCATCTTCTGATTTATCACTCCACACTTAATATAAATGCAATTAATTTATATGGTTGTGATCCTCGATCAAAAATGAACAAGTTTCATGTTTACAAAAGTTGTTTTCATTGAGTAATCAAAAAATATGATGGATTTTGCAAATCTGGGGAGAAAGAACACGCGCGACCAAGAACATGTGTTATTGGCGCCATTTTTTGAAAATTTTAAAATTTGAATTTTTGATATTTTTATTAATTGATTCAAAAATTAATTTCTCTCTGAATTTTAAAGTTTTTGAATTGATTCTTTTTTTCCAAATTCACAAAATGTTGAAATATTTTATTCTACAAAAATTTCACAAAAATATTATTTATTTTGTATATTTGATATTTTTGTATAGAATTTATTTTTATTTGTTTTTTAACATTTAAAAATATTTATTTCTCTTGATTTTTCAGAATCAAATGAATTTCAAATCATTCTATGGATATAACATGATTTTTCAAACATTTATCCAAGATCTCAACTTGTTTTTCACACATGTTTGATAGTTTTGATCATTTTTACATGATTTTATTCAAATGAAAATGCTTTTTTAATCAAATTAGGGTTTTGATTATTTTCACCCTCACAAACACTTTTCAAAACACTTTTGGGCCTCTAATAGAGTGTAAGACCCATCCCTTGTCACACATAAACTTTTTGGGCCTCAATCATTGCTTAAGACCCGATATGATTTTCAAAACGACGATGCGATCACTGTTTTTCATTTGGGCCTCTCTCTGAGTTATAAGTCCCATTCTCTCCTCTTATTATAAACTCTTGGGCCTCTTGATCGAGTGTAAATCACATCCCTTTGTAAATAAACCATTTTGGGCCTCAGTCATTATATAAGTCCCGATACGGTTTTAAAAATCTCGGTGCGATCACCGTTTTCAAAACAATTTTCATCTGGGCCTACGCTTGTGTTGTAAGTCCCATCTTTATTCTCTTCAAATACTTTTTGGGCCTCTAATAGAGTGTAAGACCCATCCTTTTTGTAAATACAATAATTTGGGTCTCAGACATTGTATAAGTCCCTCTGTGGTTTTCAAAACTACGACGCGATCGTCGCCTTTTCAAAAGAATTCATCTGGGCCTCTCCCTGAGTATAAGCCCCAAACTTCCTTTTAAAACAACTTTCTCTTTAGTTCAAATTCAAAAATCAAAGTTATTATCGAAACTTTCTTCAATTTCATGAATAACTAACCATACAGTTGTAGTTACTATGCTTGGGCTTGCACAACTGTAAGTTCCACTATCATTTCAATATATACTTGTTCATATATTTCATCTGTATATGCATATGCTTGTTATACTTGCTTAGAGTTTCCCCAGCAATTAGGTCTAGAATTAGATCAAACCAGTGGTTACTCTTTCAATACAATCAAAACTAGTTCCCCGTAGGAAATTCCAGATACAATCTTGCCTCCTCTTAGGCTTATACAATATGGAACAGAGAAAGGAACTATTCCCGGTGAAACTTTTCTCAAGACTATCACAACTTAGAAATATTTGTTTAAGAAATTCATTTCCCCAAAGAGGACTAATTCCCAGTGAAAACTCTTTTGAATTTCTTCAAACCATAGAACTATTAAATAAGTAAAGGATTATTCCCGGTGAAACCTTTCTTGAACTTTTCTTAGGTTTGGACCCACAGGCTTCCTAAAAGCATCCCCAGCCTCCTCTTGGGCTTAGTACAAGGACCCACAGGCTTCTTAGAAGTTCTCAGCCTCCTCTTGGGCTTAGTACAAGGACCCGAAGACCTCCTACAAGTATAGGATAGAACCTAGTCTTTTTTTTCTAGTTCAATCCTCTGGAGAGTCAGAATTCCAAAGCATCAGACCATTATAAGGTTGATCTTCATCCCTTAAACCCTCAGCATCCTCTTGGGCTTCATACAAGTACACTTGGACAATCTCAGCCTCCTCTTAGGCATCATATAAAGATCATCCTCCAGTTAAGAGTAAACCTCTTCATACCAGTAGACTTGGAAAGTCTCATCTCCTCTTGGATCTCAAAAAAACCCTCAAGTTTCCTAAAAGAATAAAAAAACCCTGATCATTTCATCAATCCCCAACAAAGTTAAAACCTTCATAGGTTGTAAAACTCAATCTTTAAACTCTCATTCTAAATTACCCAGCTAGGGTCAAATTACCACCAATAGACCCTCAGCAAAATCAGAACCTCAAGGCATCTGATATTTCAACTCTTCTTCACTCCTCGGCAAGGGTTGATTCCCCAATTTGGACCTGTCTCTGGATCTCAATAATCCTTAGCAGAAGCTAGCCTCCTCTTAGGCTTCATATAAGAATTTCCCCAACCAGCCTCCTCTTAGGCTTTGTATAATGATTTTTCCTCAGCAGATTTAGCCTCAATCTTGGGCTTTGTACAAAACAGATCATATTCTCCAGCTGAGTCAATCATCCTTTTAGCCTCAATCTTGGGCTTTGTATAAGACAGATAAAACCTCTCCCCAGTGGAGTCAATTTCTTTTAGCCTCAATCTCGGGCTTTGTACAAGACAGATAAAAACTTCCCCGGAAGAGTCAATTCTTTTCAGCCTACTCTTAGGCTTTGTATAATGATCTCCCTAAGCAGAGTCAACCTTTTAGCTTCAACCTTGGGCTTTGGTCAAGGCACACAAAAATCAACATCCCCTCAGAGGAAATCAAGAGTTCTCTCTGTTGGAAGACATTTAACTGTATATCACAATGTAAAAACAAATAATCAAACAAACCCTACCTCCAGATAACTGCTGTAACTGGCACACTTGTTGATTCAAAAATCCAAGTTATGATCTCTTTTTTATCCTGGTAAACTTCCTCTTTCATCTAACTGCTGTAAGTGTCAAGCCTCTGGATTATTTACATCCAAGCCAATGTCCCTCTCTTAGCATGGAAGACTCCTAAGGAAAAATGGCATTGCTCTACACTGAGTTAAAGTTTCCTCCTTTAGGACATTTCTCTTATAAAGGAAATTATGGCATTGCTGGATTCCATACATTGCAGTTAAAGTAATTCTCCTTAATAATCAGTTACCCAATAACTGTGATAAACAGGTGAGATAGCTCCCTTTAGAGATGACCCATTCTCTCTCAGTCAAACCCTTTAGCTTTAATCTTGGGCTTTAAACAAGACACCAAACATATTTTTCCTCCCATAGAATAGGAGGAACTACGATTGCTCTGATTTCCCTGTTATCTTTACGGGAATACGTAGGCATAAGATTGCAAAATCTTAGCGAGCACACATAACAAAAACTTTAGGTCCAGTACCTTCACAAAAACAACAAAAAACCCGAAATCAACAAAAACACTCACAACATTCCCAACCTATAATAGTAAACACCAGAAAGTATTTGAATATGCCAAAGAAAGTGTATGGATAACCATATATACACTGGGTGATTGACAACTTCCCTTTGTATAACCTGACCCCGGACCCCCCAATCTCTTAGCATTTGTTACAGAAAACATTTGCGTGCAAGGTTAGTTTTAGATAGCTTTCCTTTCCTTTCCAGCTTCATAGGATAAATAAGATATCAGAAAGTAGAACCAATTCCAACCATTGTGGTAAGGTGGTCGCGTCACTGACAAAAATCGCACGCTACAGAAAAATGGCGACTCTGGTGGGGAGAGGTTAGGATTAGAGTTCCTAAGAGGTCTAGGATTTGTTTAGTATTTTCTATACTTTCTACTAATATATATATATATATATATATATATATATATATATATATATATATATATATATATATATATATATTTTGTTATACTACTTGATACTCGTGTTTAATTTTTCTGTCAACTGGGAATGCGATTAATAGGCATGTGGAAAGTTTGAGAGAACATTAAGATAAGTGGTGGCATATTCAGGAAATGCTTATAGGGAGTGAATCCCGACCAAGCTATCTTGGCAGTCCACCGAATTAGTCGAGGTACCCGTGCAGAAGTATCGATGTTGAACGATCGATTGTCGTTAAAGCATTGTCTTTCCTAGTGCGGTACCCATGACCCTGAGGATTTAGTAGACATTAACCATATGGCCATTTGGTAGTGCGGTGACTATCGGGAATAGTTGATACGCGATAATACACTCAAATGAGATTCACCCTAGGATATTACAGCTCGCTCGAGTGAATCAGCTTGCTGTTTATATCCCTAAGAGGGGTCAATGACTTTGGGAACCTTAAAACCCGTTCTACAGGTACAAAACTTGACCAAAATAGTACAACCTTTGGGGATGGGTAGAGCCATGACTCCATGCTCATGACGTTGAACCCTTGAATCCATGTTTTCAAATGTTTTTGTGTGCTGCATTCATGCATTCATTTAGAAAACTCTTTTCAAACAAGAAAAAAAACTTTTTTTTCAAAAGAACTAAAACAATAATTGCAAATATCAGAGGTTGCGTTATGGATTTCGGTAGAAGAAAAATGCACAAGTACACCTTCAAGGCTCCGAAACTAGGAGACTTAAGTAAATTGGGAAGGATAATTACCAATCCCGAGGCTTTCAGAGCTAAGCACGGAGGATTGTTGTCTCTGTTAAGGGTCAACATAGTTGAAGGAATCCTATCTATGCTGATTCAGTTCTACGATCCGGTTTACCACTACTTCACTTTCCCGGATTACCAACTTGCACCAACACTAGAAGAGTACTCCCATCTGATTGATTTACCTATTACTGATCAACCTCCATTTTCTGGACTGGAAGAAATTCCAAAAGAACAAACCATTGCAAGAGCAATCTCTTTGGATGAGCAAAAGTTAGGACTCACATAACCACTAAAGGAGGAATCTAGGGTTTTCCGGATAAATTCCTGATGGAGAAAGCTTTATACCATGCTAGTATAGGAAATATAACTGCTTTCGAAGACGTCTTTGTTCTGCTCATATATGGATAATTCTTTTTCCCAACATTGACAACTTCGTCGATACCAATGCTGTTAAGACATTCTTGATAGGAAACCCCGTACCAACCTTACTCACAGATGCTTATCATTCTGTACACTTAAGGAATTTGTACAGTGGAGGAATGATCACATGCTGTGTACCCTTACTCTACAAATGGTTCATTTTCCACTTGCCCAAGTCTGCTGCTTTTTGGGATCACAAGAGTACTCTACGTTGGTCATAAGGATTATGTCTCTTACCAATTCTGACATAGATTGGTACAATCAGATTTACGAAGGGATAAAGATCATAGACAGATGTGGAAATTTCCCTAACGTACCACTTATTGGAACTAAAGGAGGAATCAACTATCATCCAATTTTAGCTCGCCGTCAACTTGGATACCCGATGAAGAATATCCCACATAATGTTCATCTGGAAGGTCTTTTCTTCAAGGAAGGCACTAAAGAAAGAAATAGTGCATGCCTGGTAACACATTCACAGGAAAGGGAGAGAGTCTTTGGGAAGAACAAATTGTACCTCTATGGAACCATATCTCCACTGGGTGCAAACTAAAGCCCTCAAGTTGAGGATGCCTTACCCTCGTCAAGAAGTTTTTCCCTTAAAGGAATCTGTCCTTTATTTCATATCTGATGCGGAAAAACTCTAGGTCGCTCTCAATAAAGTTCAACGTGAAAAGAGCTCTTGGAAAAATAAATACCAGATCCTCAATTTGGAATGTACCAAGATTCAGGAACTGTTAAAATAGAAGGATGCTCTGATTGAGATATTAGAGCTGCATGCTATAGAAAGTCAGGAAAACCGAAGAAATTTGCTCGCTCCTTTCACTTGGCAGAGAGTCTTCGACCCGCCAACGACTGAAGAACCCCGGTCAAAGAAAAGGAAAATACAGGAACCGATATCTGAGCTCTCTTCAGAGAGGACTCGGGATCCACTAGCTTAAACACTTCCTTACAGCACTTTGTAAAATACTGCAATCTTTCGAATTCAATAAAAGGGGTCTCCCCCACTGTGTGATATTTTCAATCTATTTGTTGAAGTTTCTTTTTGAATAAAACAAAAGCTAAAAATATGTCTTTATATATCATTCATCATTCTCACATAATACATTTTTTCTTATCTTTGAGTTTCACTGCGCATGTGTCACAATTCTAGGTTACAAACTTCGAGAAAATGAAGATGTAAGGGTTACGACAGCAACTTCTGAAGGTTACAAACTTCTGGGCATTGAAGCGCCAAGGGTCACCACTATAATGTTTATACCACAACCAGTGGTACACACCGTCCCAAAAGGACAGATTCCACAAACAATTTCTTGTGAAAACGAAGACATGTACGAAAGGATGAATGAGTTCCAGAAATAATTCTTGCAAATGCAAAAGGAGTTGCATGCCATTCGCGGTCAAGACTTGGTCCCTAATGTAAAGATAACACACAAATTCAAGGTGCATGACTTTGAAAAATACAAAGGCAACTCTTGCCCTCAAAGCCATCTGGTGATGTACGCTCGAAAAATGTCAACTCAGACAAACAATCAACAGCTACTGATCCATTACTTCCAAGACAGTTTAACCGGTGCCGCACTCAAATGGTACATGGGTTTAAACCCTACCAAGATCAGTACTTTCAGAGATCTCGGAGCTGCCTTCGTTCAACAGTATAAATACAATTTGGACATGGCACCAAATAGGGACCAGCTCAGAGCAATGTCACAAAAGGACAAGGAGACCTTCAAAGAATATGCTCAGAGATGGCGTGAAATTTCCGCTCAGATCTCTCCCCCTCTCGAGGAAAAGGAAATGACCAAGATCTTCTTGAAAACCTTAAGCTCATTCTATTATGATAGAATGATCGCCAGTGCGCCCAGTGACTTCACTAAAATGGTGAACATGGGAGTACGCCTTGAAGAAGCAGTCCAAGAAGGACGATTGGTCAAAGATGCAGAGCCATCCAGCACTACCAAAAGATACGGCAGCGCTTTCCAAAAGAAAAAAGAGCAAGATATCAGTAATATCTCTCTAGGAAAGCAAAGGCAAAGGTATCAACCGGTAGCGGCGATAACTCCCACTATCAACCCAGTGCCAGCTCCGACTTATCAAACTCAGGTTGCACAGAGTCAACCAAATCAACAACAGTATCAGCAAAGGCCGCAATAGCCTTTTCAGCAGGTTCGTCCATAGTACAACAACAACAATCGTACGACATGACCATCAGGGTTCGACCCTATACCGATGTTGTACGCAGAACTATTTCCACTTCTACTGTCCAAGGAGCACGTCCATACCAGGACTCCTCTCGCAGTACCCAAAAATCCACCTTTTTTGTTCAAAGCAGACCAAACTTTCCCTTACCATCAAGGAGGAACAGGACACAACATTGAGAATTATCTCAACTTCAAGTCTGATGTACAAAAGCTTGTCAGGAACGGGATCTTATCTTTCAAAGATACAAATCCAAATGTTCAGAAGAACTCATTACCACAACATAAGAAGACTGCAGTGAATTTAATAGAGGAGGAATCTAGCCGCAGTTATCAAATTCACAATGTACTCCTGTTGGGAACCAATCTGGTGAAAATGCATTGCAAACAGAGCGGCTTTGGCCATGTACCCTCTCACAATTATCATCAGTGTGATATCTTCTCTAAAGATAATCAAGGGTGTACCGTAGTACAAACAGCTCTGCAAGAACAAATGGATCTGGGCTGGATTCAGGATCACATGATTCGGGAAGTCAACATGGCCCATGCATATCCCAACATTGTTCATAACCACGACATCCGTACAATGAACGTCAACTTAGTGGCGATGCATTCGAGACAAAGTCAATACTATAATCTTCCACGGCATGATTACAACACATGTCCAATCTACTCAACAAACAATCTGGGATGCTCTTTTGTACAAGAGGCCCTCCAACTTCAGATGGATCTCGGATGGATCCAAGACTACCGTGAAAGAAATGACCATTAAGTCAATATGGTTCAAATCTTTGACATATGCCTAATGAATACCAGTCTGGTGGAATTACATGCTAAGCAGGTCAGGCTCGATTTTCTGGCTTTACATGATTATCAAGACTGTAAAGAATGTCGTGAAGACGGCCAAGGGTGTGCGCTTGTACAAAGAACCCTTCAACATCTGTTAGACCACAGGTGGCTTCCAATCTACTTGGATGAAGCTACATAACAGATTAGCATGACTGGTGGGAATCCTGATAGACATCAAAGTCATGATATCCGCTCAATGGAAATAGATCTAGTAAAGATGCACTGCATACAAAGCGGGTGTGGTCGAGTACCACCGCACAATTATGAGCGTTGTAGAGTATGCTCGGAAAATAACCAAGGATGTTATCTCGTACGAGCAGCCCTCTAAAATCTGTTGGACCAGAAAGAGATTCGTCTGTGTTCAAGTTCTGGGTCGATCAACATGATATAAGATTACCTCCTTGGTGAAAGCAACGACACTGTCGTAATCTCCAATCATGGAATAAACAAGGACGTTTGTGCCATAATCCCTTTGCTCGACGAGTTAAAAGTCTCTCTTGACAGTAGAAGAACTCTCAACCTCGAACCGATTGAGGCTGCCTACAATGGTCAGAAGAATAAAAAAGCTCTTGTGGTTATCTACCTGCCATGACCAATATCGTACAAGTCAGAAAAGGCTATCCCTTACAAGTACGGCGCAACAACCATCGAGAATGGAAAAGAAACTCCATTACCCTCAATTGTAAACATTTCTGACATCATTCGAGTTATCCGGAGCGGTCGGATCTTCAACAGAGGAGTTGGAGAACCTACCAAGGAGAAGGAACCTCAAATGGAAGTTCCCAACCAACAAGTCGGTCAATCCAGTAATCTAGAACTTGTAAAGAACAACAATGAGATGCTGAAGCTCATCAAGAAAAGTGAGTACAACATTGTGGACCAATTGTTGCAAACTCTGTCTCCAATCTCTGTACTATCTCTCCTGCTTAGTTCAGAAGCTCACAGGGAAGCTCTCAGAAAGTATTAGAGCAAGCCTTTGTGGAACAAGAAGTGACGGTAGGACAGTTTGACAGTATCATCTCCAACATCACTTCCTGCAACAACTTAGGATTCAGTGATGAAGAACTGCCGGAAGAAGGCAAGAATCATAATATGGCGCTTAACATTACAGTCAACTGCCAAGACGATGCTTTAGCCAGCGTGCTGGTAGACACATGATCATCTTTGAATGTTATGCCAAAATTAACTCTGATACGACTATCATTTCAAGGAGCCCCGATGAGAGGCAGTGAAATTATCGGGAAAGCCTTTGACGGATCTAGAAAAACAGTTATCAGCGAAGTCGATCTTCCCATAACCATCGGTCCTAACACTTTCTAGGTCATGGACATCCGGGCAACATACAACTGTTTATTATGAAGACCTTGGATACACCAAGCTGGGGCAGTCACTTCGACACTTCACCAGAAGCTGAAGTTCGTCAAGAACGACCAACTAGTCACGGTATGGGGAAAACAAGCCTTGATCGTGAGTAACCTATCATTGTCCACTTGTGTAGAGCCAGAGGAGGTTGTTGGGACCCAGTTCCAAGCACTCTCGGTGAGCAATAAGAATTGACCAAAAAGTGGGACATCGATTTCCTCATACAAAGACGCTCTTAAAGTGATCGAGGGTAATGACACAAAAGGATGGGGACAGATCGTAACTCCTACGGATAACAAGAAGAAGAAAGGTCTTGGTTTTTCTTAAACCTGTACCCAGCCACCAAGAAAGACGAAAGTTTTCGTCCCATTCAGGATTTCTTCCACAGCAGAGGTTTCCTCCACCCAGTGTCTTAAGAAGTACACACCATCAATGAAAGTGACTCCTCCGATATGGATGAGGAGTGGAAATCTTATCTCAATGATGACTATTATATGTCTCAGAAAGAAGTGGACATACTATTCTTGTTTCCAAAGCAGAGCCTAAGATATATACCAAGGTCAGACGTCAGGATGATCTATGGAGATTATGATCCTGAAGGATGTCGTGCTCCACCCAATTCATTAGAGGAAAATGATCTAATGAAAGACAACTTTAACTACGACTATTATGATCCCCTAGATGACTTTCCTATCTGGAAGTCATACACAGAAGACTTGGGGGAAAAGAGTCAGCCGGACGATGCCTATCAGCTGAGTAATATTGAAAGGAATACACATGTACCCACCGAGTCATGGAATCATTACTCAAGACATTCCGAAAATGTCCGACACCATGGTGATAAATCTACAAAGATTGCAGGGAAAGAATTCATTAACTATGCCTTCCGTGAAATCAACGTCATTGAGGAAGATGACTCATCCATTCCCACAGGAACATGGGACACCTTGGGACAACTAAACGGCAAGTATTACTTCCTAGTTAAATACACTGCTCCCGAAAGCTCTCGCATCAGATACGAGGACATCCACCTAACTGGATGGGGAGATCCTCTTGAGAGTGAAAGCAATATGGAAGATACAACAGAAGAGTTTGTTTATGACAACTATGCATGGGAGGAAGACTCCAATGATCCTACTCCGCCAGAAATCAGCGTTGTTTCTGAAGACAAATCAAGAAGGAAGATACCAGACTTTGTGATTCATAGAGGCGTTAGTCGCCACTAGGTTGTGTCGTAACCCGAAATTTGTCCTCCTTTTTTTTTCTTTTTGCATAAGCATGTGCATTCGCATCATTGGCATAAGCACTCACACTTTTCCTCTGTGTTTTTTATTGCAGGAATATTTCAGGTTTTTCAAGCCCGATTAATCACATCTTTAACAAAAGTCATTCCATCATCAAAACAAGCACAAAATAAGGGTTTACATGCCTATTCATCAAAACAAGTGGTGGAAAGTTGAAGCCGAGGATGCAACACTTGTTCTAAGCAAATTTGGGCAAAATTGGCTAAAGTAACCGGTTACTCAATATATGGTAACCGATTACTCTATGTCAGTTTGCAAATTTCTGCTGTTTTATGGGACAGCATCTTTGCACACTCTTTGTTCTTTGATTCTACATTGTTCTAGAAGCATGTGGAACATTCTAGACTCTTCAAGTAATTCACTTACATTTTGCTACAATGTATCATTTCCACTCAAGACCACCATGCACCCTATTTTCCTAAGATGTGGACCTTTGGATTTGAAGCTTATATTGGGATTGCTACCGAGTTAACTTCCTAACTAACCGAGTTAATCGCTGACTCGGTGAGTCAAGTGTAACTAACTCCTAGCCTAATTCCAAACCACCCAAAGCTAGCTCCTACCCTAAATCCAAACATCTCACACTCCAAACCAAAATTCTATATAAACAAACCTTCAATCATTTTTTAAGGATCCACAATCTCTCAACTATTTCACACACTTCACTCTCAATTCTTTCACATTCTCTCTGAATTTTTCTCCAACTTATTCATCTTCATCTCCATTTTCTTCTCAAACCTCATTATAGCTCTTCACCATTGAAGAATAATCACTTCTACATTGGAAGTGATTATTTCATGAGCTTAACCTTCAACATCTTTCAATTATACTTGGTTTTCTGGAGTTTTATTAGCTTTTGGATTCATCTCAAACGTTTGCTTCAAGATTCTATAGTTCGAATTCTTATTTTGGAGTTTCGTCGCAATTTTCTCGATTTCGGTACGATTCGGCTATAATTGAAGATTCCTCTGGTTTTCTTTGATTATCTTCATCAATATTCCTTTGCAACAATCACCAAGCCAATCCTCTGGCTTGTAGGTTGGTAGCTCTCACTCATTTTACTGTTTCGAACGTTTTCGTATCATTCCCGATGTAGTTTTGATGCTTTTTGTGTGTGAATTGATTATGCCATTACATAATCCATGATCTTGATATGTTAACTGATTCCATTTCTATTTATTTACTGATTTGAAACTTGATTTTTGTGCACAAATTCATACCCTAGCATGTGGTAACTTGGACAAGTGATTTAGGTGCTTAAAGTGCTTTTTGAAAAGCTATTTTGGCCACTGTTACAATGGTAACCGATTACTCAAAAGAGAGTAACCGGTTATTCTGCACAAATTTTGCACCAGCGCTGCTTTTTTCAACTGAGTAACCGATTACTCAAAAGAGAGTAACCGATTACTCTGCTCAAATTTCACCAACAGCGCCCTTTGTTCAAGCAAGTAACCGGTTACTCACTTTGGAGTAACCGATTACCACTGTACATAAATGTGTTTTTTGCTTCTTTTCAAGTGTGTTAGCCATGCTCTTTCCTTCTAACCTCCATGGATTAATATGATTGCTTTTTATGGATGTTTTAAGCACTGTTTCACTTAGTTTAAAGCATGCTTGTGAATTTTCCGATGCTCGATCTTTCGATTTCATAATTATACTTATTCTTGACATTGCATGAACATGATCCTTCTTGCACATTTTCATCCACACAATAACATGGTTTCGTGTTGCATTTTAAGTGTGATTTGGTATTCTTTTACACTTTCCATTCATGTTTGAATTAAGTTTGTTCATCAAGGAATAAGCTTAATCCTGTATAACCAATAATGCACCCTTTGCTTTAATAATTTTTCAAATCATTTTGGGAAATTATTATCATTTTCTCCCCTTTGATTAATTAATCGAAGCTTCGTTTTGATTATTAATCTTCCTGTTGGCGCTTCTCTTTAGGCTTCCTTTAGAGCTTTTTCCCTCTTCCCCGTGGAATCAGAGTTTCGCGTGACACTGAAGCACTGTACAACTTGGAGCTGTTATGTTGTCCGTTTCAACTTCTGCACTACACCCTATGTGTTAGAGAAGGAATGAGAATGGAGAATTCCTACTCTCATTCTGACCACTTCAGGTAGAGGACAAACGACCCTGTGCCTGGCTTAGTCACCTCTATCTCAAGGCGGTAGCGTATCTCCTTTCCCAGCTGAGTCGATCCCTGATCACTCTTATCACTTTCAGTCTCTCTTTTGATCAATCCCCATTCTCTAGGTTAAAGATCATTGTCTCTGGGGCTAACACCCATCTCTTGTCTCGTTATTCTTTTCTTGTGGTCAATCATCATCTTTTGATTCCTCAGAAGTGTCTCAATGCCTTTTCTTCGGTTAAAGACATTCTTCCAGTTAAACACTGAAACTCTTGCGGAGTTCGCAACCTTCTCTTGGTTCTTCTCCCTTTTGATTGGTTAACCACTACCTGTCAGTTAAAACACCAATTTGTACTTCTTCTCAGTTAACCACAGTCTATCTGTTAATATTGAGCTCATTTTGGGTTAATCACCTTCACTTGGTTAATTACTCATTATTTTTGGTTAATCACAGTCTTTCTGTTAAAATCGAATCCCCAGCAATTAGCAACATTCTTTTGGTTCAAATACTTGCACCTTCGGGCTAGTAACCTTCTTTTGGTACCTATATCCTTCTCGTTGGTCAAGTACTGCTTGTTCAGTCAGTATCAACATTCTTTGGATCACGACCTTTTCTTGGTCCCACACCCGTCCTTTGGGTCACAACCTTCGCTTGGTCCCACAAACGTCCTTTGGGTCACGACCTTCGCTTGGTCCCACACCCGTCCTTTGGGTCACGACCTTCGCTTGGTCCCACGCCCGTCCTTTGGGTCACGACCTTCGCTTGGTCCCAGCCCCGTCCTTTGGGTCACGACCTTCGCTTGGTCCCACACCCGTCCTTTGGGTCACGACCTTCCCTTGGTCCCACACCCGTCCTTTGGGTCACGACCTTCGCTTGGTCCCACACCTGTCCTTTGAGTCACGACCTTCGCTTGGTCCCACACCCGTCCTTTGGGTCACGACCTTCGCTTGGTCCCATACTCGTCCTTTGGGTCACGACCTTCACTTGGTCCCACACCCGTCCTTTGGATCACGAGCTTTGCTTGGTCCGACACCCGTCCATTGGGTCACGACCTTCGCTTGGTCCCACACCCGTCCTTGGGGTCACGGCCTTCGCTTGGTCCCACGCTGTCATACCCCAAATTTTGACCACTAAGATTTCCCATCATTGTGCAAATCATCATCACAATATGGATGAACCATCATGCCTCATCAGCCTCCCCAAAGATGGGAGAGCATTCACTCCTATCAAACTTAGGGTTTCAAGCCCTCTCTGAGCCTTAGGCAAAAGATCAATCTAGGAATGACATGATCTTTAACTTGTCTAACCTCTCAAACATCCACAAAGGATCAAGAGGACTCCCACTTCAAGGATTAAGCACAAGGCTGCTCCCTTCTAGGTGGATTAAGTCTCCAAAATCAACAGTGTCACCAAATTAGGGTTTTGGTCGACCAGGGCCTCCAGATGGAAATTTTCCTCTGGACATGAGCCAATGCTTCAAAGCATGACCTAATATGCTCCATGGGACATCATAAACCCAATCAGTAAGTCAATTTAGTCTCAGGGGTTGCATTCATAAAAAGCAGGAATTTAGGGTTTCCTAACCTAATTCACCCCTAAGTTGACTTTTGAGACAAAACATGAGCCAAGTCCTCAAAAGAGGATTTGAGGGTCTCTAATAAACCACATTGATCCATTTACAACAATGGATTGATCCAAGAAGCTTGAGCAACAAGTTTCAATTTCATCTGAACCACAGTTAGGGTTTCGCGGGAAAAGTCAACTGTAGCTTTGACTTTTGACCAAGACATGCTCCCAAACCCTATTATATGATTTAATACATCCTATGACACCTATGGAACATGTCCATCAAGTTTGATTTAGGTCAAGGACTTGATTTCATAGAGGATCGCACAGTTTGGAATTCATATGACAAAAAGTCAACTGTGCCCGAAAGTCAACTTTGACTTTTTGAGATTTTTCACAAATATGGTTCTTTGACCCTAAAATTATGTTAATGCGTGATTTGAATCATCATTCATCAAGAAAAATCAAGAAAAGTGGGATAACTTGTAAAAGGGGTAACCATAAAAAATTAGAAATTTTTCTAAGTCATGGAATAAAGTGGCTAGGGTACCAACTTTGGAGGATCATAACTCCTAAACCACAAAGCCATTTTTCCCCATCTAAAGCTCGATTTGTAGCCCTCATGGCCGTCTACAAAAGCTTTAACTACACCTCATTCCAATTCATTATGGATTTTGAGCTATGGAATGATCAAAGTGGCTAAAAACATGAAATGCCACTTTTTCCAGCACTTAATGAAATTTTCACTAAGTCAGAATCTGCCTTCACTTTTTCCCAAATGTAGGGGCATTTTTCACTTGGATCCAAAGAGTATCAAAACCAAATATGATCAAACAGTTGTTGTATCATATAAGGGCTTTCCAAAATGGCCAAGAACTCCATCAAATTCCACTTAAGCTATGAGATATGACAATGGCAACATGCCTTGCTGAAAACTGCCAATGCTAGGCAGAATTTTATACTTTGGCTAGATTTGGAAAAATCAGATAATTCCAAGCCTTGTCATCACTTTGGACACATCTGGGGATCAAATCTAAAGGGGACAAACACTGATCCAAAACAAACTTGCTCTACTATAAATAAAGCTCAATTGTGTTCAGTTTGAGTACACCAAAGCACTACAACACTTGCTTTCCTCAAAATCTCTTTCTCTAGGAAAAAATACCTTCTTTGGCAAGGTAACTCTGAGTTTTTGAGTTAGAGAGCAATTCCACCAGAGCTTACGATCCAAACACATCCAATATGTTATATCTAAGCTGTCCAAACACTCACAAGTGACCTGTAACATCAAAATCACAAAGTCACCTCTCAAAACCTCAAAATAGGCCTTTTGTACATTTTTCAAGCCATGTCTTGATTCAGTCACTTTCCAAACCAGATATGTTATTTCTTTGATTTTGTGGTTGGCATTTATTTTGCTAAAACTATTCTAGCAGCAAGATGTTGAAACAAGATGTTCTAATATTCTGCATTAAACATGTCGGATAAAGATGTCCCATCCTGGATCATAGGACATCGCGTCTGATTTTGGTTTTAAAGGAAGATTCTGTTGTTGGCATTTGTTGCTGAATATTCTGTGAATATTTAGTTATCCTATGTGGCATCCAAAGTATTTTGGGTTGAGTTTTTTTTGTGTTGGTTTTTGGATTTTCACCATTTTCTAAATATGGAGACATATTAGGAAACTTTTAATTGAAGACCTATTTTCTTGGAGTTTTTATTGCAGAATTGTGTGCAGTCTCTTTGCTGCGTTTTGAAGCCTAATCCAGTCCAGATTTAATGCTATATATTGACTGGTGTAAACCTAGTTTAGGTGTGGAACTTACGTGTGTTTTGTTAGGGTTTTTGAGTGTTATTTGTGAGCCTAACCGGTATCATTCTGATAACAGTACAAGGACTGGTTTTTTGTTGTAAGTTCTGTCAGTTACTCATAAGCTTTTAAGCATTGAGTTTCTTGTGTGTCAATTCTCATAAGCTTTGAAGTATTGAGAATTGTGTGTTTTGAAAGTGTGGCTTTTGTTTTGTTACTTGTGTTGAAAGGAACCAGTCACGGTTTGTGATTGAAGAGTGATTTGAGGAGGGCCTCATACCTAGGTAAGTCTTAGGTAGAAGTCATAGGAAGGGTAGAGATTAAGTGAGCGGATTGTAACTGGGTGTGGTTGCTGTATGATCTGTGAATTGATACTATCGTATATTGATTTCGTCCCTGGCTTGGTAGCCCCCAGAGTAGGATTGTTGATATGAACTGGGTAAACATATCACTGTGTTCTTTACTTTCTGCATTGTTATTATTATTGTTAACTTGTTCATTTTGTTGGATATCAGTGTCTCAACATCTGTGTAGGACATCTGATATCTGTGCCAGAATTTCAATAGGCATCAAGAGCTTGCACCCTTGTTTGGTTCTTGGTGAGATTCCGGGAAGGTACTTTCTGGTGCAATGGACAAGGATGGAGGATTTTTGAACAAACCACCTCTGCTTGATGGTTCCAACTATGACTACTGGAAACCAAGGATGGTAGGATTCATTAAATCCATGGATGATCAAGCATGGAAAGCTATTATCAAAGGATGGGAACCCCAAAGGTTAGAGATGGAAAAGGTAATCCTACTGATGTGGTGAAGGAAGAGGAAGACTGGGATGATGCAGACTAGAAAGGGTCCTTGGGAAATTCCAAAGCCATGAATGCACTGTTTAATGGTGTTAATAAGAATATCTTCAGGTTAAATGAACATTGCACCATTGCAAAAGAGGCGTGGCAGGTCTTGAAGGTTGCTCATGAAGGGACTTCAAAGGTGAAGTTGTCAAAACTTCAGCTTCACACTACCAATTTTGAGAATTTGAAGATGAGAGCATTCATGATTTTCACATGAACATTATTGAGATAGCTAATACTTCAAGTGCCCTAGGTGAAAAGATGTCTGATAGCAAACTGGTCAGAAAAATCCTCAGATCTCTACCTAAGAGATTTGACATGAAAGTGACTGCTATAGAGGAAGCTCAGGACATAGATAAGATGAAAGTGGATGAACTTGTGGGATCACTTCAAACATTTGAATTGGGGATCAGTGAAAAGTCTGAAAAGAAGAAGAGTATAGCTTTTGTGTCAAATGTTGGTGATTCAGACGATGAAGGTAACCTGGTCAGAGATGAAGGGGTGTCTAAAGATCTGGTATTGCTTGGAAAACAATTTAACAAAGTGTTGAAAAGGATGGACTGGAAGTCAAGAGCAAATGTTCAGAACAAGTCACTCGACATCAGTAAAAACCAGGATGGAGGCAGAAGGTCCAGAACTGAAGAAGACTCCAATCAAGGGAAGCGAGTTCAGTGTTTTTAATGTGAGGGATTTGGGCACATAAAAACTAAGTGTCCCACGTATCTCAAAAGGCAGAAGAAGGGCTTATCTGTGTCTTGGTCAGAAGGAGAGTCTGAGAGTGATCTTGAAGAAGAATCGGCAAAATTGGTGACAACCTTGACTGGAATCTGTAAATCTGATGGAGAAACAACTTGTGAGTCTGATTCTAACAAAGAATCTTATATTGGAGAACTCACTAAGCAGGAAGTTATCACTGGGTTCTCAGAGTTGTGTATCAAGAATGAAGAGAGGTGCCAGATAATATTAGAACAGAAGGCTCTGATAGCTCAACTAGAAGCTGAGAAGGAAGAACATCTATCAATCATTGCTGATCTTAAAGAGGAGGTTGTATGGCAAAAGTCAAAACTTGACAATATGACCAAATCTATAAGAATGCTGAACAATGGTTCCACGCAGCTGGATGAGATTCTTCAGACTGGGAAAAATGCTGGAAATGTACAAGGTCTTGGTTTTAACAATCAAGCAGAGAACTACAAGAAGTCTGTATTAAAGTTTGTTCCTCAGAAAATAAAGCAAGAGGAGGAGATGTCAAATCACATGTTTCAACATCAGATGAAACATCAGAAAATAGTATGTAGCTCAAAGTATAAACCATGGAGATGTCATTACTGTGGAAAGATTGGTCACTTAAAGTCCTTTTGCTATAATTTGCATGGTTATCCCAAAACTGCTCATCAACAAAATAAATGACAGAATTGGGCTAAAGTAAAGAAAAGATGGACTCCTAGAAATATGATGGCTGGTTTCATAGCACATACCTCTCTCAGAGCATCTGCAAGGGAAGATTGGTACTTTGACAGTGGTTGTTCAAGACACATGACTAGTGTGAAGAAATTTTTGTCAGATATCAAGCCTCACTCTACCAATTATGTCACTTTTGGGGATGGATCAAAAGGTGAAATAAAAGGTGTTGGAAAGCTGGACTACACAGGACAACCAAATCTGGATCGTGTTCTATTTGTTAAAGGGCTGACTGCAAATTTGATCAGTATAAGCCAAATGTGTGATCTAGGACTCAAATTAAATTTCACAAAATTTGAATGCCTAGTAACCAATGAAGAAAATGAAGTTGTCATGAAGGGAACCAGGTCTAAGGATAACTGCTATCTGTGGAATCCTAAAGAATCAGAAAGTTTGTCTACCTGTTTGATGTCAAAGGAAGATGAAACCAAACTGTGGCATTAGAAATTGGGTCACTTACATTTGAAAGGGATGAAGAAAGTTCTGTCAAGTGAGGCTGTTAGAGGTATTCCCAAGCTGAAGATTGATGAGGATAGAATATGTGGTGAATGTCAAGTTGGGAAGCAAACAAGGATGTCATACAAAAAGCTTCAACATCTTACCACAACTTCTAGAGTTCTGGAGCTGCTTCACATGGACTTAATGGGACCTATGCAGGTTGAAAGTCTTGGTGGGAAGAAGTATGCCTATGTTGTCGTTGATGATTACTCCAGATTCACCTGGATAAGCTTTATCAGAGAGAAGTCTGAAGTATTTGCAGCTTTCAAAGAATTGTGTCAAAGGATTCAACGAGAAAAGGATTGTGGTGTTGTTCGAATCAGAAGTGACCATGGGAAAGAATTTGAAAATAGCAGGTTTGAAGAGTTTTGTTTATCTGAAGGAATCACTCATGAATTCTCATCACCAATCACTCCTCAGCAAAATGGTGTGGTGGAACACAAGAATAGGACTATTCAAGAGTGTGCAAGGGTCATGATTCATGCCAAAAAGCTTCCATATCATTTTTGGGCTGAAGCCATGAATACCGCTTGCTATATACACAATAGGGTGACTATCAGATCAGGTACTTATGTTACTCTTTATGAGCTATGGAAAGGTAGAAAGCCAAATGTGAAATATTTCCATGTTTTTGGGAGTAAGTGTTATATCTTGGCGGATCGTGAGCAAAGGCGAAAGATGGATCCTAAGAGTGAGGAAGGGATATTTTTGGGATACTCTACAAACAGTAAAGCATATAGGGTATTTATTTCCAGAACTAAGGTGATGATGGAATCCATAAATGTGGTGGTTGATGACTCTGGCAAAGACAGAAGATGTCCCAGATGATGTTGGAACATGCTTTCCCATGAACAATGAAATCTCACAAGACACTGAGTCCGTAGAAGATAATGCTCAAGAGTCCGACACTAGACCTGAGAATGAAGAGGTAGAGGATGCTAACAGGGGACCCTCTATAAGGGTTCAGAAGGATCACCCTAAGGAGTTGATTATTGAAAATCTGAATGAAGGTGTAAGAACCAGATCGAAGGAGACTGTGTCAAATGCCTGTTTTGTTTCAAAGCTTGAACCAAAGAATGTTAAATAGGCATTGACAGATGAATTCTGGATAAGTGCTATGCAGGATAAGCTTTGTCAATTCAAGAGGAATGAAGTCTGGGAGCTGGTACCACGACCAGCAGGAACAAATGTGATTGGAACAAAGTGGGTTTATAAGAATAAGTCTGATGAACAAGGAGTTGTTACCAGAAACAAAGCCAGACTAGTTGCTCAAGGATACACACAGATTGAAGGAGTAGATTTTGATGAAAAATTTTCTCCTGTGGCTCGATTGGAATCCATCAGATTGTTGCTAGGAGTGACATGTTTTTTGAAATTCAAATTGTTTCAAATGGATGTCAAGAGTGCCTTTCTGAATGGCTATCTTAATGAGGAAGTTTATGTTGAGCAGCCTAAAGGGTTTGTGGATCCAAATTTTCCTGATCATGTCTTCAAGCTAAAGAAGGCTTTGTATGGTTTGAAACAAGCTCCAAGAGCTTGGTATAAAAGGCTGACTGAGTTCTTAGTCAAACATGGATACAGGAAGGGTGGTATTGATAAAACACTCTTTGTCAAGGAGAAGGATGGGAAACTAATGATTGCTCAGATTTATGTAGTTGATATTGTGTTTGGTGGGATGTCGGATGAAATGGTTCAACATTTTGTCAACCAAATGCAATCTGAATTTGAAATGAGCTTGGTAGGTGAGTTGACTTACTTCCTTGGATTGCAAGTCAAGCAGATGGAAGATTCCATTTTTATTTGTCAAAGCAAATATGCGAGGAATATTGTGAAGAAGTTTGGATTGGATAATGCCAAGCACAAGAGAACTCCTGCTCCTACTCACTTGAAGTTATCCAAAGATGAAAAGGGAGTGAATGTTGAACAGAGTTTATACAGAAGCATGATTGGCAGTCTGCTGTATCTCACAGCAAGTAGGCCAGAAATAACCTTTGCAGTTGGTGTATGTGCAAGATACCAAGCAGAACCCAAGGTCAGTCACATCAATCAAGTTAAGAGAATTCTTAAGTATGTGAGTGGTACATGTGATTATGGGTTGTTGTACTCCCATAACTCAAGTTCCATTTTAGTAGGATACTGTGATGTTGATTGGGCTGGAAGTGCTGATGATTGGAAGAGTACCTCTGGAGGTTGTTTCTTTTTGGGAAATAATCTTATTTCATGGTTTAGTAAGAAGAAGAATTCTGTATCTCTTTCTACTGCTGAAGCTGAGTACAAAGCAGCTGGAAGTAGTTGTGCTCAACTGGTGTGGATGAAGCAAATGCTATCTGAGTATAATGTCACACAAGATGTCATGACAGTATTTTGTGACAACCTGAGTGCTATTAATATTTCTAAAAATCCTATTCAACATAGCAGGACTAAGTACATTGATATCAGGCATCACTTCATCAGAGAACTTGTGGAGGACAAAGTCATAACTCTTGAGCATGCTAGCACAGAAAATCAGCTCGCTGACATATTTACCAAGGCTCTGGATGCAGTTCATTTTGAAAACCTGAGGAGTAGACTTAGGGTTTGTATTCATGAAGAACTATAGCAATTAATGTTCTTTCTGGCTGCCAGACTAAAAAGAATAAAGGTAATTCTGGTAGTGCAGCTTGTGTAGGTGTTTATGAAGGGAAAGATGCTGAAGTTTGTGCATGACATTTGGTCATGTGATGTTGTGTGCATCTACTTTCTGATGCTGTTTATTCTGGTTTATGACTTGACCATTTCTCAAAATTAATAACTGTTCTACTTGCCTTTGTCATATTTATGGCTAAAAAGGGGGAGTAGTGTGCTTTGTGGTGTGCTTGTGCTTTGTGGTGTGCTGGTGCTGGTGCTGCAGTTGAGGGGGAGAATGTTGTCGTGTTGCTGCAGTTGAGGGGGAGAATGTTGTTGTGTTGCTGCAGTTGAGGGGGAGTTTTTTTTGGGCATGATTTTTTTCTGCTATGCCGTGTTTTGTGTTGGTGTTATGGTGTGTTTTTCGCTGCTGTCTCTGATATTGTTGTTTTGCTTGTGTTATCTTTGCAAGATTGTTTGGAGTGTAGTTTTAGCCAAAATAAGCCAAAGGGGGAGATTGTTATTTCTTTAATTTTGTGGTTGGCATTTATTTTGCTAAAACTATTCTAGTAGCAAGATGTTGAAAAAAGATGTTCTAATATTATGCATTAAACATGTCGGATAAAGATGTCCCATCCTGGATCATAGGACATCGCGTCTGATTTTGGTTTTAAAGGAAGATTCTATTATTGGCATTTGTTGCTGAATATTCTGTGAATATTTAGTTATCCTATGTGGCATCCAAAGTATTTTGGGTTGAGTTTTTTTTGTGTTGGTTTTCGGATTTTCACCATTTTATAAATATGGAGACATATTAGGAAACTTTGGATTGAAGACCTATTTTCTTGGAGTTTTTATTGCAGAATAGTGTGCAGTCTCTTTGCGGCATTTTGAAGCCCAATCCAGTCCAGATTTAATGCTATATATTGACTGGTGTAAACCTAGTTTAGGTGTGGAACTTACGTGTGTTTTGTTAGGGTTTTTGAGTGTTATTTGTGAGCCTAACTGGTATCATTCTGATAACAGTACAAGGACTGGTTTTGTGTTGTAAGTTCTGTTAATTACTCATAAGCTTTTAAGCATTGAGTTTCTTGTGTGTCAATTCTCATAAGCTTTGAAGTATTGAGAATTGTGTGTTTTGAAAGTGTGGCTTTCGTTTTGTTACTTGTGTTGAAAGGAACCAGTCACGGTTTGTGATTGAAGAGGGATTTGAGGAGGGCCTTATACCTAGGTGAGTCTTAGGTAGAAGTCATAGGAAGGGTAGTGATTAAGTGAGCGGATTGTAACCGGGTGTGGTTGCTGTATGATCTGTGAATTGATACTATCGTATATTGATTTCGTCCCTGGCTTGGTAGCCCCCAGAGTAGGATTGTTGATCCAAACTGGGTAAACATATCACTGTGTTCTTTACTTTCTGCACTGTTATTATTATTGTTAACTTGTTCATTGTGTTGGATATCAGTGCCTCAACATCTGTGTAGGACATCTGATATATGTGCCAGAATTTCAAGATAAAACCTCAAACACACTCCAAATATCATCCTTGAACTGTCCCAAATTGTTCCCCCCATCTGGAACACCATTTGAGGGAGTTGCTATTTTGGCCACTTTTGCTCCTTTTGCAAGAAAGAGCTCAAACTTGCTCCTAAGGTTTCCACCTGATTCCAACCATCCTAAAAGCTTCTAAGATATCATTTGAGGGTGTCCAAAGCATCAAATCATTTCTGGAACAAGTGGCTTGACAGATTGCACAAAAGCTCTAAAAAGAGGTAAGCATCATAACTTGAACTCTTTTAATCATGCATTGCTTTGAGGTCCACTAATCATGCACATCTTATATATGTTATATATGTTGTGTTTGCACCAAATTACCATGCAATTCTTGCCTGTATCATGAGATAGCACAGAAAATGCAATTAGATGCCTATTTCAAAACCACTATCGGGTTTTAAAATTCGGACATGATCTTGAAAAACTACCACCACCATTGGATTCCTTGTGAAATTCTAGGCAGGATAGACCTAAATTTTGTCTCAATCCATGGAGAAATGAGAAAGTTATGACCTTCACGTTTCTGAGCCAAAACTTGTCTTGCCTTGCCTTGGCCAGGCCTAGAAAACAAGGCAAGCCTTGTATATTTGTTGTTTGGTTTTAATCAACGGATGTATCACCATCCCAGTGGTAAGGCGCGCATCCTATAACCTTGAGGTCGTGGGTTCAAACCCCACCCATGCCATTTTGTGTTTTCTCAAATTTTTGTTATTTTTTCCAATATTTTCGTGTTTTGTTAATTAATTGGAAAATTAATAACTCCTTCAATTTTAATTATTTTTTATTGGTTCTTTTTGCAAAAAATCAAAAAAATATTGAAATATTTTATTCCACAAAAAATTAAGTTTATATTATTTATTTAATATAATTAGTATTTTTGTGAATAAATTCCTTTTTAATTGTTTTTTTAACATTTAAAAGCGAATATTTACTTTGAAAATCAAAACCAACTGAGTTTTAATTCATCTTGTGATTAAAACCTCATTTTTCAAACCTTAAACAAAAGTCACGAGTAGTTTATTCAAACTTATTTGGTATTTTTATCATTTTTATTTTATTTTCTTTAAGTATTTACTTTTAAAGGAAAACAAATTAGGGTTTCTTTGATTTTTAACCCTCACTAATCATTTTCAAACTTTGGCCCTCTATTAGAATGTAAGACCCAACTCCTTTGTGAAACCAAAATAATTTGGGCCTCAGATGTTGTATAAGACCCATTGTGTTTTCAAAAACCTCGGCGCGATCGCCGTTTTCAAACAAAAATCATCTGGGCCTACGCTCGTGTTATAAGCCCCATTTTCTTTCTTTAAAAAACTCTTTGGGCCTCTATTAGAGTGTAAGACCCAACCCCTTTTGAAAACCAACCTTTTTGGGCCTCAGTCATTGTATAAGACCCACTGTGTTTTCAAAAATCTCGGCGCGATCGCCATCTTCAAACAAAAACCTTGGGCCTCTCCTTGAGCTGTAAGCCCCACCACTTGTATAAAAATAAACCTTTGGGCCTCTTGAGAGAGTGTAATACCCATCCCTTTGTACAAAAAAACCTTTAAGACCCTGTACAAATTCAAAACAACGGTTCAATCATCGTTAAAACATTGGGCCTCTCCTTGAGCTGTAAGCCCCAACAATATTTTCAAAGCACTTTCTCCTTTGATTTTGAATATAATTGTTATCAAAGCTTTCTTTGTTGAACAACTAACCAAACAGCATGGAAGCTCTACAACCGAGTAAGTGTTTACCCGCTTTCTTTATCCGCTTTCATATATATATATATATATATATATATATATATATAACTGTATTGTGGGGCTGCTCACTGTAAGTCTTCTTTCACAAACTTTTATATACCTGTCAAATATCAACTGTGTAATACTAGTATAGCTATTTAGAGTTTTCCCTGGCAACTACGCCTAACACTAGGTAAAGCCCTGTTGATCGCTCTTAAATACAGTCAAAACTAGATCCCCATAGGATTACCAAACATAGTCTTCCCTCCTCTTGGGGTTAAACAATATGGAGATGTGAAAGGCAGATTCTTTTTGAACCCTTTCTCAGACTGTCACCCTTAGAAGTTGTCAAAGAGGCTCTACTCCCCAGAGATGATCTTTTCTCCGTGAATGGCATCTCTTGAGTTTCTTCCAAATTCTCGGACTTTCCTGGCTTGATCTATTCTCGGTGAATAGCATGTCTTGAACTTTTCGGGGTTTGGGGACCCACAGGCTTCTTAAAAGCACCCTTAGAAGTTGTCTAAGACACTCTACTCCCCAGAGTTGATCTATTCTCCGTGAATAGCATCTCTTGAGTTTCTTCCAAATTCTGGAACTTTCCTGGCTTGATCTATTCTCAGTAAATAGCATGTCTTGAACTTCTCGGGGTTTGGGGACCCACGGGCTTCTTAAAAAGCATCCCCGCCTCCTCTTGGGTGTTGTACAAGGACCCTTTCGGCTTCTTAAAAGCTCTCATGCCTTCTCTTGGGCTTAGTACAAGGACCTAGAGACCTCTACAAGTATAGGAACAGAACCTAGTAATCAATTTGCTAGAGCTGTCTTTCTGAGTCAAGTGTCAGACCAGTTAATGGGTTGACCTTCATCCTTTAAACCAACCTTCTCTTGGGTATTATACAAAGATCATTCACTTATCTGAGAATCAATTTCTCAAAACACCCGTAGACTTGGACAGTCTCAATACCCTTTGGATTTCCTATTTCCTTAAAGAACAGAAAATAACCCCGATCCTCTGATCAATCCCAAGGTACAACATTACCCATATAAGAACTGATTTTCTCTTTATCCGACATACTGGACCTGTCACTAAACTGAAACAGTTACCAGCACAATAGCCTCCTCTTAGGCTTGGTATAATGATCCTTCCTCAGAAAAGTTAGCCTCCTCTTGGGCTTTGTACAAGGATTCTCCCCAAGAGAGCTAACCTTTTTAGACTCTCTTATTGGGTCACTTCCCTTTTAGCCTCCATCTCGGGCTTCGTACGAGATACCAAAATACTCTCTTGTTGAGTATAAAAGACTCTCTCGTTGAGTCAATCACCTTTAGCCTCCGTCTTGGGCTTCATACAAGACACATACTAAATCACTCTCTTGTTGAGTATAAAAGACTCTCTTGTTGAGTCAATCCCTTTTAGCCTCCATCTCGGGCTTTGTAAGAGATACAAAAACACTCTCTTGTTTAGTATAAAAGACGCTCTTGTTGAGTTAACTCCTTTAGCCTCTCTCTCGGGCTTCATACGAGATATACAACAGACTCTCTTGTTGAGTCAAACCTTTTTTAGCCTCCATTTCGGGCTTCGTAGGAAAAAAACACTCTCTTGTTGAGTATAAAATACTCTCTTGTTGAGTCAATCCCTTTTAGCCTCTATCTCGGGCTTTATACGAGACACATAAAAGCACCCTCTTGTTGGGTCAATAGCCTCCTCTTAGGCTTTGTATAAAGAAAACCCTGGTTGAGTCAACCAACCTTTTAGCATCAAAGCTGTGCCTTGTCCATAGCATACAAACATCAACAACTCCCCCTTTAGAGATGACAAATTCTCTCTAAAGTCAAAACCCTTTAGCTTCATATCTTGGGCTTTGAACAAGATACAAATAGACCCTTCAGCTTTACATCTTGGGCTTTGAACAAGATACAAACCACCTTTAGCTTCATGTCTTGGGCTTTGAACAAGACACCAAAATAACCATTTTCCTCCCATAGAATAGGAGGAACTACGATCACTCTGATTTCCTTGTTTCGCTAAACGGGAATACGTAGGCATAAGATTGAAAAAATCTTAGCGAGCACACTAATCAAAAAATCCAAAATCCCATACCTTCATACATCAATCGAAAAGCATCAGTCTTAAACCTCCCACCAATCGCCCATGCACTATTTTAACAAAATAACTTAAGAGAGACCCACAATCTCAATAGCATCTGTAAAGCAACAGTCATCTGTTTAAACTCAATATGCAAGCAGGGTTAATTGGAGACATCAATTTCCTTTTCTTAATCAGCTTCAATAGGATAAAAAATGAATTAAACTGTAGTACCCCAAAGTGATAGTGCTTCGCAACCACGCAAAAATTCGCGCTACAGAGGAAATGGCGACTCCACTAGGGACAACGAGATCTTGTTCTCTTCCCATCTCTTAGGTAGAAACCTTAAAAAAGTGCCACAGAAAAAAATGGCGTCCACTGTGGGGCAGAATTCTCTTTCCTACAATCCTTACGGTGGAAACCTTGAGCTTACAAAATGTCACAGAAATGACGACTCTGCTGGGGAGTCATTTTCTGTATAGAATCATAAGACTAGAGGTCTAGGATGATTAAGACAAATATATATACTGCTTTTCCTAAATGATATCTATGTTTATTTTTCTGCTAATGGGAATGCGTGTGATGTCGCATGTGGAAAGATTGAGTATACACCTAAGATAGGTGATGGCAATGCGGGTAATCCTACTGGGAGTGAATTCCAGTTAAGAGGCCCCGATCGACCATCAAACTCAGTGGAGAATCCATTTGCAGATATATTGCCTATACGACTTCGGTTGTTGAAAGTAGTGTGGTCGACTGGGTTATCTGAGAAGCTGAGGTTTTTAGCAGACTTAAGCCATTTTGTAGTGCAGAGGCTATCGGAAATAGTTGTCACGCGATACTACCCTCATCTGAGATCACTCCAGGATACATCAGCTCGCTGGCGATCCGCTTGTTGTTGTTATCCCATAGGTGTTAATGATTTTGCGGACAAGTACAAAAAATCACCAGTATAAACCTTTGGGGGAGGGGGGGTAGAGCCTTGACTTCATGACACCGACCCTTTGACCCCATTTTTTTTCTATGTTTTTGTGTGCTGCATTCATACATTCATTTAAAAAACATTCAAACAAAGAAAGTCTTCTCTTCTAATCTCTCTTTTTCAAATTAAACTGAGACAATGATTGCAAATATCAGAGAAAGGAGATTGCGCTAATGGATTTCGGTAGAAGGAAAACTCATAAGTACACCTTCAAGGTTCCAAAACTAGAGGATTTAAGAGGTCTGGCGAGAATGATCACCAACCTCGAGGCTTTCAGAGCCAAGTACAGAGGGCTGCTGTCCTTGTTAAGGGTCCATGTAATTGAAGGAATCCTGTCCACACTAATCCAGTTCTACGATCCGGTCTATCACTGTTTCACATTCCCGGATTATCAGCTAGCACCAACACTGGAGGAGTACTCTCACCTGACTAATTTAGCCATTACTGATCACGCTCCCTTTTCTGGACTAGAAGAAATTCCAAAGGATCAGAACATTGCAAGAGCACTTTATTTGGACGAGTCAGAAGTCAGGACTCACATAACCACTAAGGGTGGCATCCAAGGTTTGCCAACCCAATTCTTGATAAAGAAAGCCATGTACTTTGCTAGTATAGGGAACGTGGCTGCTTTCGAAAGCATCTTTGTTCTGCTTACCTACGGGTTATTTTTGTTTCCCAACATCGATAACTTCATAGATGTTAACGCCATTAAGATTTTTTTGATTGGAAACCCCGTACCGACCATACTCACAGATGCGTATCATTCGTTACACTTAAGGAATTCATATAGCGGAGGAATGATCACGTGTTGTGTACCCCTGCTTTACAAATGGTTCACTTCCCATTTGCCAAAGTCTACTGCATTTTGGGATCAAAAGAATACTTTACGTTGGTCGCAGAGAATCATGTCTCTTACCAACTCCAACATCGATTGGTACAATCGAATCTACGACGGGATCAGGATCATTGACCGTTGTGGAAATTTCCCAAATATACCCCTTATAGGAACTAAGGGAGGAATCAACTGTCATCCAGTGTTGGTTCGTCGTCAATTTGGATACCCAATGAGGCATGTCCCACGTAATGCTCATCTGGAAGGTCTTTTCTTCAAGGAAGGAGAAAATGACAGGGCACTAAAGATGGAAATAGTGCATGCTTGGAAACACGTTCATAGGAAAGGACGAGAGTCTCTAGGAAAACCAGATTGTGTCTCGGTGGAGCCTTATCTCCACTGGGTACAAACTAGAGCTCTCAAGCTGAGGATGCCTTACCCTCGTCAGGAAGGTCTTCCGTTAAAGGACTCTGTCCTTTATTTCATGTCGGACACGGAAAAACTTCAGGTGACTCTCACCAAAGTTCAACAGGAGAGGAGGTCTTGGAGGAACAAGTATCGTATCCTCAATGTGGAATGTAAGAAAATACAGCAGCTATTAAGAGAAAAAGATGCTCTGATTGAGATTTTAGAGCAACATGCTGTAGAGAATCAGGATGACCAAAGGAATTTGCTCGCTCCTTTCACTTGGCAAAGGAATGACAACCCGACAACGGCCCAAGAGCCCCGGTCAAAAAAGAGGAAAGCACTGGAACCACCACTTGAGCTCTCTTCAGAGAGGACTCAGTATCCATTAGTTTCGATTTCCTTTTTCAGCACTTGGTAATCTACTGTATTTCCATTTCCGCAATCCTTTGAATTCAATAAAACGGGGTCTTCCCCACTGTTTGATATTTGCAATCTAATTGTCGAAGTTTACTTTGAGTAAACAAAAATAATTAATAATCATTGCATTTATCATTCTCATAAACGCCATCTTCTTACCTACGAATCTCACATTTGCGTCTCGGTTCTAGAGTCAAACTGTCTAATTCGTATAATACTCGGGCCAATCGTCAGAAAAATATGGATGATCTCGAGGAAGAGAACAGAGAGTTGAGAGAAGAGATCGTCACTCTGAAAGAGGATCTGAGAAAGCTTCATAATGAAATGCAAGCTCTAGTAGAAGCTCAGATGCAACAACAAAGGACTGTGATCTCAGAGATCACATCAACGCCCATAGTGGAGAAGTCCGATCCTAGGTACAAAATGTCGAAAGATCGTCCCTGGGGCATGCCTATCAACTATATCCCGGAAGGATATGTTCCGCCAATCAATGAGGATCATGGAACCGCAGCAGGAGCCGCTGGGCCTGAAGGTTACAAACTTCGGGAAAGCAAAGATGCTAGGGGCATGACAGCAACTCCTGAAGGTTACAAACTTCAGGAGGCACCGAGAGTCTCGACCATAATGACTATACCACCGCCCATGGTACACACTGTCCCGTAAGGACAAATTCCACAGATACCTTCTGGTGGAAACGACAACATGATCGACAGAATAAATGAATTCCAGGAACAGTTCCTGGAAATGCAGAAAGAACTGCAAGCCCTTCGCGGTCAGGATCTATTTGGAAAGGACGCCGCGGACCTCTGCTTGGTCCCCAATGTGAAAGTTCCACACAAGTTCCAAGTGCCCGAATTTGAAAAATACAAGGGTAGCTCTTGCCCTCAGAGTCACTTGGTGATGTACGCTCGGCGAATGTCAGCTCAGACAGAGAACTAGGAGCTGCTCATTCACTACTTTCAGGATAGTTTAACCGGTGTCGCCTTAAAATGGTACATGGGGTTAAACCGCGCCACGATCGGCACATTCAGAGATCTTGGCGCTGCCTTCGTTCAGCAGTACAAATATAATCTGGACATGGCACCGGACAGAGATCAACTCAGATCAATGTCCCAAAAGGACAAGGAAACCTTTAAGGAATACGCTCAGAGATGGCGTGAAATTTCCGCTCAGATTTGTCCACCTCTAGAGGAAAAGGAGATGACAAAGATCTTCTTAAAGACATTGAGCTCCTTTTACTACGACAGAATGGTCACCAGTGCGCCTAGTGACTTCACCGAGATGGTGGGCATGGGAGTTCGTCTTGAGGAAGCGGTCTGGGAAGGACGTTTAGTTAAATACGCTGGATCATCAAGTAGTACAAAAAGATACGGTAGTGCTCTCCCTAAGAAAAAAGAGCAGGATATTGGGAATATCTCTCTCGGAAAGCAAAGGCGACGTTACCAACCAGTAGCAGCTATAACTCCTGCTATCAATTCCGCACCTATTCCTACGTATCAACCTCAGGTTGCACAAAGCTAACCAAATCAACAGCAATATCAGCAAAGGACACAACAGCCTTTTCAGCAGGCTCGTCCTCCATATAACAACAATCGTGCAACACGACCACCAGGGTTCGACCCTATGCCAATGTTGTACGCAGAGCTATTTCCGTTACTACTGGTCAAGGGGCATGTCCAAACCAGGTCTCCTCTTACAGTATTGAAAATCTGCCTTTCTGGTTCAAAGCGGATCAGACTTGTCCTTACAATCAAGGAGGACCAGGGCATAACATAGAAAACTGTCTCAGTTTCAAATCCGATGTGCAAAAGCTTGTTAGGAGCGGGGTATTATCTTTCAAATATACAAATCCGAATGTTCTCACAAACCCGCTGCCTCAACACGAGAAAGCTGCAGTCAATTTGATAGAGGGAGAGTCTAACAATACCTATCAAATTCACGATGTACTCTTATTAAGGGCCAACTTGGTCAAGATGCATTGTAGACAGAGTGGATATGGCCATGTGCCACCTCATAATTATCACCAGTGTAATATCTGCTCTAAAAACAATCAAGAATATTCTGTGGTGCAATCAGCTCTACAGGAACAATTGGATCTCGGATGGATCCAAGAGCATCGAGTTCATGGAGTCAACATGACGTATACGAATTCCAACATCATTCAGAATCACGACATCCGTGCAATGAATGTCAACTTGGTGGCGATGCACTCAAGGCAAAGCCAGTATCATAATCTGCCACGGCATGATTACAATTCTTGTCTGACTTGCTCGGTAAACAAACAGGGATGCTCTTTTGTACAAGAGGCCCTCCAGCGTCAGATGGTTCTTGGATGGATCCAGGACTACCATGATAGAAATCCTTATCAGATCAACATGATTCAAATCTTTGATATTCGTCTGATGAATACCAGCTTGGTGGAGTTACATGCCAAGCAAGTCCAATTTGGTTTTCTCACTTCTCACGATTATTTGAACTGTAAAGTATGCAGTGAGAGTAACCAAGGGTGCGCTCTCATACAAAGAACTTTACAACATCTATTAAACCACTGTTGGCGTCCAATCTATCTGGACGAAGAAACGCAACAAATCAGTGTGCTTAATGGAAACCCTACTCGGCATCAAAGTCAGGATGTCCGATCTATGGAAACAAACCTGGTAAGGTTGTACTGCATTCAAAGCGGGCGTGGCCAGGTGCCACCACATAACTATGAACGTTGTAGAGTTTTTTCGGAGAATAATCAAGGATGCTACCTTGTGTGAGCAGCTCTTCAGGGTCAGGTGGATCATAGAGAAATTCGCCCATTTCCGGGTTCTGAGCCAATCAACTGGACGCCGGACTATTTCGCTGATCAGATCAAAGACGTGGTTGTAATCTCTGACCCTGAGAGGAACAAGGATGTTTGTACCATCATCCCTCTACTGGACGAATCAAAGGTTCTTAGCCAGGAACTGATTGAAGTTACTTACGACAGTCAGAAAAATCAGAAGGCTCCTGTAGTTATCTATCTACCGGGACCATTACCGTATGAATCAGCTAAGGCAATCCCTTACAAATACGGTGCAACAATAGTTGAGAATGGAAAGGAAATTCCATTACCCTCCGTCGTGAATATTGCAGACATCAGTCGAGTAACACGAAGCGGTCGAATCTTCAACCGAGGAGTTGGAGAACCTAACAAAGAAAAGTAACTTCAGACAGAAGCTCCCAATCCACCAGTCGGTCAATCCAGTAATCCCGACCTTTCAAAAAACAATGATGAGATGCTAAAGCTCATCCATAGGAGTGAATACAACATTGTTGATCAGCTGTTACAGACTCCTTCAAAGATCTCAGTGCTATCACTTTTACTCAGTTCTGAAGCCCATAGGGAGGCTCTACAAAAAGTCTTAGAGTAGGCCTTTGTGGAACAGGATGTGTCAATACGACAGTTTGATAGCATCATCTCTAACATCACTTCCTACAACAACGTAGGATTCAGTGATGAGGACTTGCCAGAGGGGGGCAAAAGTCACAACATGGCGCTCAATATCACTGTTAACTGCCAGGATGATGCTTTAGCTAGCGTACTGGTAGACATAGGAACGGCCATCAATGTTATGCCAAAGTCCACTCTAATGCGACTATCATTCAAAGGATCCCCGATGAGGGGCAGTGAGGTCATCGTCAAAGCCTTTGACGGATCTTGGAAAGAAGTTATTGGCGAAGTCGACCTTCCCATAACTATTGGTCCTCACACTTTCTTAATCACTTTCCAGGTCATGGACGTCCGGGTAGCGTACAGCTGTTTATTAGGAAGACCTTGGATACACCAGGCTGGGGCAGTCACTTCGACGCTGCACCAAAAACTGAAGTTCATCAAGAATGATCAACTCATCACGGTATGTGGAGAGCAAGCCTTGATCGTGAGTAACTTATCATCATCTACTTATGTAGAACCTGAGGAAGCTGTTGAGACTCAGTTCCAAGCACTTTCATTGAGCAATGAAAATCTACCAGAGAAAGGAACCTCGATTTCCTCGTACGGAGATGCTCTCAAAGCGATCAAAAGTAACAATACAAAAGGACGGGGACAATTTGTCATTCCTACTGATAATAAAACAAAGAAGGGTCTTGGTTTTTCTCCAACCTGCACCCAGACAGCTGCTAACGATGAAAGCCTTCATCCCATTCAGGACTTCTTCCATAGTGGAGGTTTCCTTCACCCAGTGCCTCAAATAGTCCATACTATCAACGAGGAGGATTCCTCCGATATGGATGAGGAATGGAAGTCCTATCTTAACAAGGACGGTTATATGTCTCAGGAAGAGGTGCCTACGCCATTTTGCTATCCCGCACAGAGTCCGAGATTTATACCGAGGTCAAACGTCGAAATGATATATGGAGATTGTGATCCAGAATGATGTCGTGCTCCACCAAACTCATTAGAGGAGGACACTCTAATGAAAGACAACTTTGACCACGACTATTATGGCCCCATGGATGGCCTGCCTATCTGGTAACCTTCCCCAGGAGACTTGGGGCAAGAAAATCAGCTGAATAATGAAAATTAGCTGAGCATCATTGAACAGAATACTTGTGTCCCCACCATGTCATGGGATCAACACTCAGGTTATTCAGAATATATCTCATACGACGATGAATTGGAAAAGCTTTCCGAACTAGAATTCATCAACTATGCGTTTCCCGAGGTCAACGTCATCGAGAGAGATGACTCCTCCAGTTCCAAAGAAGTGTGGGACACCTTGGGACAACCGAGTGGAAAACTTGACTTCATGGTCAAGTACACCGCTCTTGAGAGCTCTCGTATCAGGCTCGAAGATATCCAGCCAACTGGATGGGGAGATTTTCCTGAGAGCACAAATACTATACAAAATACAACTGAGGAATCCTCCTACGACAACTCTGCCTGGGAGACAGATTCCAATGATCCTGCTCCACCAGAAATCAGCGTCATTTCTGAATACAAATCAAGGAAGGTACCAGACTTTGTGATTCACCGAGGAGTTCGCCGCCAATGGGTTGATGTCGATGTTCCAAAGATTGTTCAGAAGTCAAAGTAATTGCCATCTTTAACCTTTCACCCTGCCCAGGTGAAATAGATGTTTTGATAGGGCTCGCTTTCTGTAAATTTCCCTCTTCACTTCGCCCAAAGCGACAGAGTTTTGTTATATAGGGCTGTAGTTTCAAGAATCTACTTGTTCATTAATAAAATAACGTCGTTCTGTAATTTCCGCATTAATTGCTGTTTTCTCTTTTCGCTTTTTCAGAAAATGATAATCCTAAAAAACAACTCAATAATAAAAACAAGTAGTTTTTAAAAAAAAACACTGCACACACTTGCATTTTCTCTATCTCTTCTAAAAAAATCATCATGTCATGCAGATTGCTTGTTTTAAACCCCGTTGAAACATACGATCCGATGCCTTCTCCCGACTTTGAGTTCCCGGTATTTGGGGCTGAAGCAGAAGTTGACAACGAAATTCCAGAAGAGATCTCCCGATTACTCCGACAGGGGGAAAGGTCCATTGAACCTCACAAAGAGCCGTTGGAAACGATCAACGTGGGTTCAGAAAAAGAGAGAAAAGAAATCAGGATTGGGGCACTGCTCAATCCAACTGCCAAAGACAGTCTGGCAAAGCTTCTCAGAGAATTCCCCGATGTGTTTGCTTGGTCCTATCAGGATATGCCAGGGTTGGATACCAGCATCGTGGAACATCATTTACCGTTAAAATCGGAATGTCCGCCAGTAAAACAGAGGTTGAGGCAGACTCACCTGGATATGGCCATCAATATCAAAGAGGAGGTACAGAAACAGATTGACGCTGGTTTCCTCGCCACAGAGTATCCTCAATAGTTAGCAACATAGTACCAGTTCCGAAAAAGGAAGGAAAAGTCAGAATGTGTGTCGATTACAGAGATCTAAACAAGGCTAGTCCAAAGGACGACTTTCCTTTACCACACATTGACATGCTGGTAGACAGTACAGCAAAGTTCAAGGTTTTCTCCTTCATGGATGGATTCTCGGGCTATAATCAGATCAAAATGGCGGAGAATACATGGAGAAAACTTCGTTCATTACCCCACGGGGTACCTTTTCTTACAAGGTAATGCCGTTCGGTTTGAAGAACGTCGGGGTAACCTATCAAAGGGCCATGACTACTCTCTTTCATGACATGATACACAAAGAAATCGAGGTATATGTTGATGATATGATTGCAAAATCTAAGACAGAAGAGGAGCATGTGACCCACCTGTTAAAACTATTCGAGCGCCTGAGAAAGTACAAACTCCACTTGAATCCCAACAAATGCACCTTTGGTGTCCGTTTAGGGAAACTTCTAGGGTTCATCGTCAGCCAGAAAGGAATTGAGGTTGATCTTGACAAGGTCAAGGCCATTCAAGAAATGCCTTCTCTGAAAACTGAAAAACAAGTCAGAGAATTCCTGGGACGTTTGAACTACATCTCCAGATTCATATTCCTCATGACCGTGACCTGCGCGCCGACTTTCAAATTACTCAAAAAGAATCAGGACTGCGTTTGGACAGAAGATTGCCAAACCGCCTACGACAGTATTAAGGAATATCTGTTGAATCCACTGATTCTATCACCTCCAGTGGAAGGAAGACCACTGATCATCTACCTAACAGTCTTGGATGACTCGATGGGTTGTGTACTTGCCCAACAAGACGAAACCAAACGGAAAGAGTCTGCCATCTACTATTTGAGCAAGAAATTCACCGACTGCGAGACTCGGTACACTATGCTTGAGAAAACTTGTGGTGCTTTAGCTTGGGCAGCCAAACGTCTTCGCTAGTATATGATTCGTCACACTACTTGGTTAATCTCAGAAATGGATCCAATCAAGTATGTCTTTGAAAAACCTGCTCTCACGGGAAGAATTTCCCGTTGGCAGATGCTGTTATCAGAATATAACATCGAATACCATGCTCAAAAAGTTGTTAAGGGGAGTATTTTAGCCGATCATTTGGCTCAGCAACCGATTGACGATCAAGAATCAATCGGGTTTGACTTCCCATAAGAAGATGTCATGTATTTGAAAATGAAAGATCGCGATGAACCGCTACCCAGCGAAGGGCCAGAACCAGATTCCAAATGGGGACTAATCTTTGATGGAGCTGTCAATCATTATGGAAACGGAATGGGGGTAATCATTGTTACCCCTCAGGGTACCCACATTCCTTTCACCGCCAGACTTACATTCAAATGTACAAACAACGAGGTCGAATATGAAGCTTGTATTATGGGTCTCGAGGAAGTGATTGATTAGAGGATAAAAAACTTGGACGTATATGGCGACTCAGCTTTGGTTATCAATCAAATCAAAGGAGATTGGAACACATACAAATCGAGATTGATTCCTTACAAAGACTATGCGAGAAGGTCGCTACCCTTCTTCGACAGAATCGAGTTTCATCACATCCCTCGTGATGAGAATCACATGGTTGATGCATTAGCCATTCTCTCTTCCATGATTAGCGTATGTCAATGGAATGACCTACCTAAGATCGACATAATGCGCCTTGAACGGTGAATACCCACCTGGGGCATCACGACAAACCTTGGTATCACGATATCAAATGCTTCCTTCAGAAATAAGAATACCCACCTGGGGCATCCAGGAAAGACAGAAAAACCCTCACAAGGCTGGCTGGCAGCTTCTTCCTGAGCGATGATACACTCTATAAGAGAAATTTCGACATGGTCTTGCTCCGATGCATAGACAGACCAGAAGCAGACATGCCGATAAAAGAAATTCATGAAGGATCCTTTGGCACTCATGCCAATGGACACACAATGGTGAGAAAAATTCTGAGAGCAGGGTACTACTGGTTAACCATGGAATCTGACTGCTACAAGTACATGAGAAGGTGTCATAAGTGTCAGATATACTCCGACAAAATCCATGTACCGCCTACGCATCTCAAAGTTCTCTCTTCCCCATGGCCTTTTTCCATATGGGGAATCGACATGATCGGCATGATTGAGCCCAAGGCTTCGAACGGACACCGGTTCATTCTGGTCGCCATTGACTACTTTACCAAGTGGGTCGAAGCAGTGTCGTACGCTAATGTAACCCGACAGGTCGTGGTCCGCTTTATAAAAAATAATCTCGTCTGCCGTTATGGTGTTCTGAGCCAGATCATTACAGATAATGGATATAACTTGAACAATAAGATGATGAAAGAGTTGTGCACAGAGTTCAAGATCGAACACCATAAGTCATCTCCCTACCGACCCAAGATGAACGGAGCGGTAGAAGCGGCTAATAAGAACATCAAGAACATCGTTCAAAAGATGGTTATAACCTACAAAGACTGGCATGAAATGCTACCCTTTTCTCTTCATGGTTATGGCACATCTGTCTGTACTTCAACAGGGGCAACCCCTTTCTCTCTAGTATATGGCATGGAAGCAGTGCTTCCCATAGAAGTAGAGATCCCATCAATTTGGGTATTGATGGAAGCTAAGCAAACAGAAGTTGAATGGTGTCAAAGTCGACACGACGAACTACATCTGATCGAAGAGAAACGAATCACGGCACCATGTCACGGTCAGTTGTATCAGCAAAGGATGAAGGAGGCGTTTGACAAAAAGGTTCGACCCCGTGTCTTCAGAAAAGGAGACCTTGTGCTAAAAAAGATACATTCATTTCTCACTGACTCTCGGGGCAAATGGAGTCCGAATTATGACGGCCCCTATGTGGTCAAGAAAGCTTTCTCAGGCGGCGCCTTGAGACTTACAACCATGGATGGAGAGGAATTTGCCTACCCCACGAATGTTGATGTAGTCAAGAAATACTTCGCCTAAATTAAAAAAAAAAACGTCTCGGTGGATTGAAAACCCGAAAGGGCGGTCCAAGCAAAAATTAGAGACATGATCGAAAATCATCCCGGTGGATTGAAAATATCACAGTACAATCCAGGCAAAAATTAGGGATTCATGGCAAGTAACTATGTTCAACAAAGGGGCAAGTCCCTCAGCAGCAGTTACACCATCCATCAGAAAACACAGTCAAGGTCATCTTCGACAGAAGCTCAGGATGTCCAGAATTCAAAGTTGGTAGACAGATAGCGGTCTTTACGTGTCAATATAGCCCTTTTCCCGTAAATTATGATGCGTCCGCAAGTGCACAGATTTATCGAAGTAATATAAAAGATTGTCGAACCCACATAAACCAATGTCAACCTACCGTAATCTATTATCGCTTTGTAAAGCTATGGCTAATGAATATTTAATTAAGAGGAAACTAGAACTAAAACTAAAAATGAACTTAGAAAATATGATAATAAAGAGAGGCCGGAATATGGATTCCGCGTTCCTAAAGGACTTTTTAGAATTCGGGTACTAATTACAAATATCACTTAGTTCCGTAGAATATACCGACTTAAAAACTCCGCCTCATGCTCTCGCGGTATTAACTAAAGTCATGTTCCCTAATCCCAAGATTTTTCTCCCGTTCACCCGGTAACTAGGAAATATATTTTGAAAGCCAATAATATCCTAAACGTATCTAAAGCGCTCTCGCTGTATTTAGATATGTTGCCTAATTTCCACTATCCGGTTAGACCCCCACGCTCTCGCAGTGCCGGCTCTAACCTTAATTAATTTCTCACTCTCGTGACAAAATCGTGTTAAATAACCTCTCACTCTCGTGACAAAGCTATTTAAATTAGACTTGGAAATTAAAACCAAAACAGAATTTTAATCATAAGTTCGCACCTATTATTTTTCTACCGAGCCCCGTCGGTAACGGCGGTCCTCATACGCCGGACTCAAGAATATTTAGAAAGACATAGATAGGAAAACAAACATGCTATTGCGATGAATTAATATAAGACAAGGCATAATTAAACTATCAATTAAAAACAGTAAAGTAAGAAAATAAAGTAGAACATGTAATTAAATAGAAACTGGAAGCAAAAACTTAACTGAATTGTAATACGCCGACAGGCTTTAATCAGATACAGAAATTGAATGACAGAAATAAATCCTAAGACTATATTGGGAATAGTCCCCCAATTTGGAGAACTATTCCTTTTACATGGTGAAAGAAAACTGCCTAAAAACTAAACAAGGAAAATTCTGGCAAAGAAAAGTCGACCCCCCTCAATGGAGGTTTCCCTTCTCTTTTTATACTGGCTTGATCTTCCGGAATAATAGGTGAATCGCATGAGAACCGGACGAACGAAGACTGAGTTTTGGTTGAGCGAGGACTTAAGTCGTGGAGAGAAATAAAAGGGAAAGTGGGAAGTTTTATCTCCTAAGAGATAGGTGGCTGGCGCCACCTCTTCCTCACTCTCCACTAGTGGCGGGTGCCACTTCTACTAGGTGGTGGGCACCACCTCCTCAATGTGGCTTGCGCCATATTTGTGAGTGGTGGTGGGCCCCACCCCTTTATTCTTTTTTTTTCTTTTTTTTTCTTCTTTTCTTATTTTCAGAATATTTATTTTTCTTCTATTTTCTTCACTTCTTCTTCAATTCATCCATATTTTCTCCATTTCTTGATAAATTCCGATCCGACTCGAGTACCTGAAAAAGGAAATAAATATGGGAATAATAGGACATAAATCAAGGAAAAATCAATTAAATCATAACTAAAATTCATGCAAGTCAAGTCAAATACACAATATAATTTCGCGTTATCAAACTCCCCCACACTTAAACCTTTGCTTGTCCTCAAGTAAACCATGACCTCCGAGACAAAATAGTGTATACGGATACTCATCCTAAGCTACCAACTCTACTTCGGTTAAGTTTGTGTTGATAGGTACTTGCTCATACACTAAGGATATCGTAACAATACAATTCCGCTTTTGCGGCCATCAACCTCCCTCCTATACAAACCAATCTGAGTCATGTCATTATACCTAAGCTTAACTCACTCATCCTTCTTTTATCCCTTTTCATTCTGGCGCAATCACATTAAGCCCGTTATCCTTTCACACTCATGGTAGGATAGCCTGTTAGTGACTATGATCTCATTATCATCATCATTTTTTTTCTTTTTGCACATTGGCTTAAATATCAATAGAATAAAGAAGTTTGCACCGTTGGGCTAAATGATCGGGTGAGGATCACCTAACTTAGAAGGAGCATTCATTCATTTTTTTTCTTTTCTTAATTTACCTTTTAAGCTTGAGATCATACACTTATTTGCATCGGCTTCCTACTTAGTGTGTGCTTAGGATGGTGCTGACTGCTAAATAAACTACTTAGGGACTACTAAAGGGGTGAGAACTTAAGGCTATGGCATAACAAGTACTCAAATTGATTTCCATAACTGGGAGGCTCACGGTGTTAGAATGATACCGATCTTGCGGAACTTTCCCAAGTCTTAAAATTCAACCTCAATTTCGTTTGTAACCTAAGATTTTCAAAGGAAACATTATTTTTAACTCAAAAATTTTCAAAATATTTGGTATGACTGTAGAGAATGGGGAAATCGATAAACAACATAAAATCAGCATAAAAACTCGACAGCACATGCACAGGCGGACGAAACATTTAAAACAGAAAAAATTTGAAAATCATGCTGGAAAATAGTAAATCTAACTAGAAAGCGGTAAAATGAAAGCGGTAAATGTTCCTCCCCCACACTTAAACCAAACATTGTCCTCAATGTTTTGATAAAAGGTGGTAGAGGAAGGATAGAACCTGTATGAATGCCACGACCAAATTTGCTCTGATTCTTCCCATGTTGTCCCTGTCTTCGCTGGCCACTTCTACTCCGGCATCTTGTACTATGAGTTATCTAAATTTGCTTAAACTTCACTTTACTGAAGCCGGTTATCATACTGCCTGTTTCTGAAGGAAGTACCTGTAAAAAATAGTTGGAAAAAATACGGTGCGGTGTGTGCAGGTGGAACCTGACCATGCAAAGAACAAGGAGGAGGTGAGTTACGAACTAGAGAGACATGCTCTCTCATATCATACTCATCATCGGTGTCCCCACTAGCAGCGACATTCGTAGGAATGTCCGTGGGCACCAGGTCATTTTAAGGGATTGTCATCTAGAGATTCTCCGCCTAAATGCAGTTGAGACGTGACAAGCAATACAATTCTTTATTTTCTGTAAATACAAACAATAAAAGTAAAACATTAAATTAAATTAAAAGCTTGTGGGTTGCCTCCTACGCAGGGTTCTGTTTAACGTCGATAGCTCGATGGTTAGGAGTGTTAATCTTCGATTTCCATGGCCATTTATCAAGCCATCTCACATATCCCTCGCCTTTTCTTTTCTTCCTTCTGTGGGGTGGTTCATTCTTTTGAACTTGTGGTGGTGGTTCTGGATCTATCCTAAGTATCAGTTTTTCAAGTTTGGGCTTAGCTATTTCATCCACCATCTCAAAGTCTAACCTTACCCTCTTAGTAGTAATCATATCCCTAATTTCATGGTCCTCGAATTTTCTCTTTTTATGTGTGGCCTCAAACAAAGATGCATCGGTGTGGATATTTTCCAATACCTCTGCATATATTTTGGATTGGGATTCTACCTTAGCTTCCACAAACCTTTGCGAGAAAGGAATTGGTCGGGTATATGGAGGAGGAACGACATTAGGTGCTTCCTTCGCTACCTCTTCGACAACCTCCCTTTTGGATGATGTCGATGGATTTTTCTCAATCTCTACTCTCTTCTCACCATAACTCTTCTCAACCTCATTATCACTCTCCTCACCCTCATTATCACTCTCCTCGGGATTCTCAATTTATTTTTCACTAATGGTTGTTACAACATCCACATGCTCCTCATGGGAGGGTCCTATAGGTGTCTGTGCAAGCAGGGAGATTTGAGCCTCCAATGCCTCAGTGTGAGTCGCGAGGGACTCGACCATAGTGTTTATCTGCCTAAGGGTTTCATAAGTATCGAGATGTTGTCTTCTAAGCTCTTCATTCTGGAGAGTTTGTGTCTCCACAAAGTGCTCCATCATAGATTCTAACCTAGAATTAGTTGTTGTTTCAATGAAATCCTCCATTAATGTTTCGAGGTTGGAATTAACAGATTCTTGTGGTTCCTCGAAATATTGGGAATGGTGATCGTAGAGGAAATTTGGGTTCAGTTCCTCGAGATATTGGGAGTGAGTCAGTGTCACATTGAAATCCTGCATTAATATTTCTAGGTTGGAATTATGAGATTCTTGCGACTCCTCAAAATGTTGGGATTGGTAGTTGCAGAGGAAATTTGGGTGAGAATGAGTTAGTGATGCATTGAAATTCTCTATTTGTATTTCAAGGTTGGAATTATGGGATTCTTGCGATTCCTCGAAATACTGGGAGTAGTGATTGTAGAAAAAATTTGGTTGATACATAGTAATGAGTGCCTTGATCGCGACTTTCTGAGTCTAACGGTTACTAACTACAAGCGCACAGCCTATCGCATAGTAATAAAGATATCGATCCCACAGAGACTTGATAATCAACCTAGTTCTACGGTTTGCTACTGTGTTTAGCTAAGGCGAAGATGTTTTGGTTTTAAGTTCAAACGGGAAACAAAAGGGAATCTAAAATTTGGAATAAACTAGTTGATATTAGGATATCGGTATGTAACTTAGTATACCATCGTGGATTCAATAAAACTTAAGCATATAAAAATAAGTCACATTATATTTCTTTAGAAAATATCAGTTTAAAAGCCCTCACCTCACACTCTCACGGTTATTGCTTCGGACTATACTCCTAAATTATAATGTCTGCTCTCGCTAGCCCATTTGAGTTTAAAAATACTTTTTGAAAACCAATACAATCGAATTAACTTTAAAGCGCTCTCGCTGTTTTTAAATCCAATGCCCGATTTCAGCTATTCGGTTAAAATCTCACACTCTCGTGGTATTAATCCTAACCTTTGCTACCTTTTTACTCTCGTAATAAAAGTCCAATTTTAATTAAGAAATCACAGCCAGAAATTAAGTTGTTTATGGTTTTAGCTTATTTTTATCGAATCCATTCCGGTTAACTTAATTACAGACCGATAATATGGATTTAGTTAGACATATTAATTAAAACAAACAAGAATAAGCATAAACTGCAAAACAATAAATGAGACATGGAAATGGGAAATAATAATGTTGTTATTAAATTAATGATAAAAACCTGGTAAATAAGCAATAATTTGTTTCTAGCAATTCCTCCACAAGTCGGTAGGCTTTTGCTCGATCGTACCGGGACAATAAATGATGAAGGCAAGATTAAAAATCCTAACTACTGTGCGATAACTCCTCGATGTGAGAAACTATCACTATTTAAGGTAATGGTGAACAAATAATGGAAAAGGGAACAAACAAGAATGCAGGGAAAATAAAAATTCTCAAAAGGAATTCTGCAGCAATTCGGGGTAAAAATCTCGACTTCCTGGGCTGTTCAATGAATGCCCTATTTATAGACCTAGCCTTGCTTTACGTTGGAGAAAATGTAGGAGCATTAGCTTTCCTTTGAGAAGTCCAAAGGAGACTGGGCTCATGTGCAGTTGAAGCTGAAGTTGAGAGAATTCAGGAGAAAGTGTTGAACGTGCATGACTGAATTGGCCCTTCGTATCCACATCTGTATTTTGAACGTTATAACCCATTATGTGCGTGTGACGGTCGTGGAGCTCTCGTGACGAGCGTGGTGGCCTTTAATTTGCGTGACGGTCGTGGTGGCTTGTGTGACGGTCGTCACACACACCACTTTCTATTTTTATGCTTTTTCTCTGTCATTTCTTCCTGTTTCTTCTCATTTCTTCATATTTTTCTACTTTGCTCATTTTTAGCTTGGAAAATGAAGTACCTGCGAAAATACTAGAATACTCGCGGAATAATCAGAACTTAAGCTGAAATAACGTAATTATTAGTCATAAATCAAGGGAAATATATGATACATTTTCGTGTTATCGAACTCCCCTACACTTGAATCTTTGCTTGTCCTTAAGCAAATAGTCAGTAAGAACGTCGGACAAGTTTTATCAAACGCACACACATGACATGCCTTTTGTTTTGAGAATGTTTTGTAAGGCATTTTGTTAAGATGACGGATACTCAAGTAAAACACTAAAGATACATTAGTGACACAAGCAACAAGCATAATCATAGACCTCCCCTCTATACAAGCCAGTTCTAATCATTCTATTATAGCTCAACCTAAAGTTTCTCGTATCTATTTCACCCGGTTTCATTCTAGCGCAATCACATTAAGCCCTTTGCCTTTACACGTACGTAGTGGAGTAGCCAGTTAGTGACTTTGATCCTTTCTAGCATGGGGTCTAGTACACAAGTGTTGTAACCCTTTATATATATATATCCTAATCGTAGTTGTGGGGGATCGAACCATAGTTCGCCCTACCGAGTTCAGAACCAGGTCCCTCTGAACCAACCAACAATGGATTCTTTCTTTTATTTTGTAATACTTTTGCAACCGTAGGTTTGGTGCATTTTTCTATTTTTCACAACAGCAAAGAATACGAAAGATATTTAATGATTCGGCATCAAACACTTATCTTCATCGGCTCTCCACGTGGTTTGTGTTTAAGACGGTGCTTACTGCTAATATAAACTACTATGGGTTACTCTAGAACTAGAACTGAAGGTATCGGTATAATGGATGTTGAAACTGATCTTGCATATGAAATAGGTCTAAGGTGTCGAGACGGTATCAATCTTGTTAAATTTTTCTCGACTTCCTACATAGCCTATGTTTTGGTGTGTCAAGTTACGCATTGATCACAAATTTTTTTTTTTTGTTATAGCTAAATAAAGTGGGGAAATTTGACATGAACGAAAATTTCATATAAAAGCTTATTTATTTGAAAGGAAATGCGGAAAGGGAATACATAAGGGAAAATAAAGTACCTCTCCCACACTATATCGGACATTATCCCTAATGTTACGATATAAATGCGGGTAGAACAACGAAAAGAAACAAAAACTAAAACAGAAACAAACTAAAACTAAAACTAAATCTAATGAGGTCCGCGTCCTCTGCCTCAGGTGCGAGCGCGTCCATTCTGTGCCACGTGATCTGGAATGCCTGCGTGATGGATATAATCATGTAGGTCTTGCACTCGTAGCATTAGGGCACCCATCTCTTCTATCACATCGTCTATCCGCTGGCCTTGGAAGACTTGCCCTTGTTGGATTTGATGCATAAGGTTCATCATTTCATTATACTGTGTCTGTTGTTGTTCCTCTCTCTGGGCATCCAATTGGTTTTGGTGCCATAGGCCCCTTAAGATTTCTTCATTAGTGATCGGATCGGGTTCTGGATCGGCGCGGCGACGACGTCTGGTGGATGATGTAGGATCCTGGGCAGGAGGTGGTGGGTTCTCAGGAGGTTCCTGATCCATCTCTTGCTCTATTTCATCGACTGCTTCGCTGTTTTGATTTTCTTGAGCAGCTGCATTAGGCTCAGGAGCACGGAGATCAAAAAGCCAATTTGCTTGGTTCTGTGGGTGGATGCGGTCTCGACAGGGCATGATGATGCTTCTGATGATTCTGGTACGAACCACTGGATGGTATCGTCCATCCGCCCTTGCTTTGATGAGGTGGGAGGAGCGACAATACTCGGTATCCAGGGACTCAGGTGGTATAGAGGGTAAAGTAGCAAGCCTGTCTCCCAGATTAAGGCCTGGTGCGATAGAAGTTACAATACCTCCGAAGTAGAAAGGCTTAAAACCTATGGCACAGTTGGCTTGGATGTGAGCTAGTAGAAATGGTGCTGGATTAATCAGGAAGGAGCACACAGTGAAGGAAAAAGAGCTCCTTGGAGTTGACTTTGTGGTTGCTGTCCCTCGCGAAGATCGTGTGTCCTAAAACTCTGTGAAAATATGTTATCGCTGGGTTATGAATGTAAGTTGCGTTGAGGCTGTCCCAGCTTGTAGCAGCTACACCTGTAATTTGATTCCAAAGGTTGAAAGATTCCTGGAACCCAGCATCGTTAGGGATACAGCAATGGACATTCGCACCATGATGGAATCCAAGCATTTGGGCAAGTTGGTTTTGGCCCACCGAATACTCAGAACCAAACATTCGGAATGTGGCTGTACCGGTAAGTTGGTTTGTATCTCCCGGAGGTGTAACATAAGCGAATGAACTCAGAAACTCAAGAGTCAGAGTTTCGTAAGTAGGTTGCCCTTGTGTACAGAGCTGCCATAAACCGGCATTTTGAAGCATCCAACGTACACCCTCAAGGATACCCAACTCTTCAAGGCTAGCAGTGTTGACGTACCTCGTCGGTTGGAATGAGCGTTGGTAGAAGCTGAGGTAATTAGCCCTTTGGCGGTCACCGGACTCTCCCACTCTAAAGTTAAAAGCTGATAAGTCTGGAGTTTGTCTGGTGCGTCTAGCCATGTTGCATGCAATGTGAAATAAGTGAAATGGAGGAAGTGGGTAATAGTGAGAATGGGTTTTGTGAGAATGAGGATGAGTTTGTGTTGCTTAAATAATGGGTACGGGAATATGTAATGGTGGAGATAAATTAGGGTTAATGTGAGGAATTTATGGAGAGTAATGGGTAGTGGGTGACGGTTTTGGGAAGTAAAGAGAGAGTGGGACGGTTGAAGAGAAAATGAAAAGAGAAGAAGATGAAGAGGAAGGGTCTCTGTTATAAAACAGAGAAACGTGTTATATATACGCGTGACGCGTGACGGTCGTGACAGGGGGACCTTACGGTCATCATGCTCACGAATTCTGGGAATTTAACAGAATGCATATAAAGTTGGCATATGAAACATTGGTATTGAAGCAATGAAAGTAAATAAATAACAGAGCATATAAGATATATGACAGAAACAAATTAAAAACGAACAGAAACAAATTATTATCAATGCAACCAATAGCAGTAAGTACGAATTGAATACTTCATTAAAACTGGAAAATGATAGCAGTGTACTCAAAGTAAAAATGCAGTAGAATATTAAATTTGAAATTGCACTGAAGTAAACTTGTTCCTTGACATAAAAAAGAAAATGACAGTAAAGTAAATGGTTCTAAAAACATTAAAAGCGAAGCAATAAAATGGAAAAATGCAGTGCGACAATATTAGCCACGTTGCTTCTTCAAGGATTCCACAGCCTGGTTCAGATGGTCCAGTTCCTCGACGATGGTATCCATTAGACCGACAACGTCAAGACGGATAAGTTGAAGTTCATCTCTCATATCTTGAAGTGCAGTGCGGAAAGCTTCAAGTGTAGCATGGATGTTAGCAGGGGGGACAGTATCAGTATTATTCATGGGATGCTCAGGGAAATCATGATAGTGAGGAGGAGTTTCAGGGTCAATCTCAATGTCAGACACATGACTACCAAGATCTTTTTCAAGCCGTGGCTCATCTAAATCATATATCTAGTTGTGGCGGTTATGCACACTAGTTCGCTCGTGATCAGGCAGTGTAAAATGTGAAACAACTTCATTATTCATCAGGAGTTGAAATGGGGGTGGTCCAAGATTTCTAATGAGTCCTCAGTTAAAACAGAAAGTGATGTTCATTGGCCTATATCCGCCTAGAGGGTTCACTCGGGAAAGCCGTGTTCTAAATCCCATGGCATCAGCAATTTTTGTTACAAGGCCACCTATCAAAATGGGACCGTGATCAGCTTGAGCAATCCTGCAGAGATTGTCAAGCATAAAAGTAGCTCCATTAATGGGTCGGGATTGAAACACACAAAACATGATAAATAGCTCATCTCTAGAGATTAGGGTGTCATTCTCGGCTTTTCCAAAAAGGGTGTAGGCTAAAATCATTTGAAAGTATCTTATGGTCGGGTTGTGATGAGGTCGTCCTGAAATACTACTCCAGAAAAGGTTTAGTTCATCTTCCATTACTAAATCCTCATGTGCCATGGTAAAAACGTCGGGTCTATTGGGGAAACCCAACAGGTCCGCAATCTCTCTAATGTTGAAGCGACACGTGTATCCAAATAGCCTAAAGGTTATCTTACCCCTATTAAATCCCATGCCATGGTTAGGGTTGTAGGACAATGAGCTTAGAAATTCTAGGGTCAGTCTGTGGTAGGTTGGATACATCTTTCTAGCAAAACCTTCCCATCCTATCTGGCTAAACATAAAGTCTATGCTATCTCCTATGCCTAAGGCAGTCATGGTAAGTCCATGGGGGAATTTGGTTAAGGCCATAGGTTTGCGAGAGAGAACCTCATAGCGGTGCCATTGGACAGCGTCCCTGAATAGCACAACCATAGTGTCTTCATTATCCATCTTAACAGTTAGTCGGAAAAGTAAAGCAAATGGAGAAGGAAGAAGGTAGAAAAAGATGAGAATCCTGGAGGCATATAATGAGATAATCAGTACTTATTTTTTAGAATAATTGAAAAATATACTGCATCGGTAAGTAAAGTAAATTTTTGACCAAAAATAATAAGACAAAAGTAACAAGAAAAATAACGAAGTGAAAACAAAATAAAAGATAATGATAAAGATGAAAAGAAACAAAGTAATAAATAAAAACAAATTGCGTGGGTTACTATCATACCCCAAATTTTGACCACCTAGATTTCCCATTATTGTGCAAATCATCATCACAATATGGATGAACCATCATGCCTCACCAAATGCCTCAAGGGTTGCTAAGCATCCACTACAGTCAAACTTAGGGTTTCAAGCCCTCTCAGAGCCTTAGACAAAGGATCAATCAAGGAATGACATGATCTTCAACTTGTCTAACCTCTCAAACATCCACAATGGATCAAGAGGACTCCCACTTCAAGGATTAAGCACAAGGTTGCTCCCTTCTAGGTGGATCAAGCTTCAAGATCGCCAGTATCACCAAATTAGGGTTTTGGTCGACCAGGGCCTCCAGATGGAAATATTTCATCTGGGAACAAGCAAAAGATCCAAAACATAACCTAATATACTCTATGGAACCTCATGGACCCAGTCATCAAGTCAATTTGACCTCAGGGGATGCATACATCAAAAATCAGGAATTAGGGTTTCTTGACCTAGTTCACCCCTAAGTTGACTTTTGGGACAAATCATAAACCAAGACCTCAAGAGAGAGTTTGAGGGTCTCTAATGAACTATATTGATCCATTTGGAATAATGGATTAATCTAAGAAGCTTGAGCAACAAGTCTCATTTTTCACCTGCACCACAATTAGGGTTTCGCGAGGAAAGTCAACTGTAACTTTGACTTTTGACCTGGACATGCCTCAATATACCCTATGACACCCATGGAACATGTTCATCAAGTTTGATTTAGGTCAAGGACATGATTTCCTGAAGAATTTCACAGTTTGGAATTCATCTGATAAAAAGTCAACTGTACACAAAAGTCAACTTTGACTTTTTGAGATTTTTCACCAAAATGGCTTTTTAACCCTAAAATGATGTTAATGTATGATTTGAATCATCATTCATCAATAAAAACCAAAGAAAGTGGGATAACTTGTAAAAGGGGTAACCATAAAACTTAGAAATTTTTCTAAGTTATGGAAAAAGTACCACTAATACACTAACTTTGGAGGGTCATAACTCCTAAACCACATGGCCATTTTTTCTCATCCAAAGATGGATTTGTAGCCCTCACTACCCTCTACAAAAACTTCAACTAGACCTAAGTCCAATTCATTAAGGATTTTGAGTTATGGAGTGAGCAAAATCAAGAAATCACACTTTGTTCCAACACTTGGTGAAAATTTCACTAAGTCAGATTTTGCTTCACTTTTTGCCAAATGTAGAAGGATTTTTCACTTGGATTCAAAAGAGATCAAAACCAAACTTGTTCAAAAAGTTGTTGTATCATGTAAGGGCTTTCCAAAATGGCCAAGAGCATTGCCAAATTCAACTTACACCATGAGATATGACATTGTCAAGTTGCCTTGCTGAAATCTGTCAAAGGCAAGGCAGAATTTGCAACTTTGCTCGATTTGCCAAAATCAGCCAAATTCAAATGCTCCTATCCACTTGGACACATCTGAGGATTGAACCCAAAGGGGACAATCACTGAGCCAAGCCTCCAAAGTCCATGGAACAAGAAATAGCATGTTGAACCTAGAATGGCCAAAATATGGACAAGACTTCAAATTTGGATTGGAGCATTCAATGGAAGCATCAAGGTGGCATGGACTGAGCCATTCTTATTTAAAATTAGTCAAGACTTATCCAAGACCAAGGGAACCAAAGCTCTGTGCCCTAACCTCTAGTCAATGGCTAGATGAGACTTGGATTTTCATTGGACAACATTGGCCAAACCTACTTAACAGCTGCCATTCACTATTCCTTGCAAAACAAACTTGCTCTACTATAAATAGAGCTCAATTGTGATCAGTTTGAGTACACCAAAGCCATCTAACAGATGCTTTCCTCAAAATCTCTTTCTCTTGGCAAAAATGCCTTTCTTAGCAAGGTAGCTATCGGGTTTTGAGTTTGAGAGCAATTCCAATCAAACCAATCACTCACACACCTCATATACATCACATATGAGCTGATCAAACACTTAGATCACTTCTGAAACACCAATTTCACAAAATCACCAGCTGGTTGCTCAAAGTTTCAATCAAGTTGCAGCTGGGGTACCACAAATTGATCCAGCCAATTTCAATCAAGTCCAACCATTCAAACACACTCCATAGGGTGTAGGGAAGCTGTTCAGATCATCACCACTCGTCTGTAACACCTCCAAATCAAAAATCACATTGCACTTGCTGTGGCGGCTTGGAGGTAAGCACATACTTGGTCATCTCTCAATCCATGCATATTTCCTCGCACAATAATTTGGCCATATGTTCATAATCATGCATGGAATGTTTTCCCTCAATTAATTGCATTGTTTGAATCGTGTATCAAAAATCCTAGCCTTCATGCAAAAATTAGGGTTCTTGAGGTTTCTTCGTGATTTCATGTTTTATGTTTAATTTAAATGAAATTAAGTGTTATAAACATTATCGTGAGGTTGAGACGAGCATAATGATATGTGGATTGCATGATATGATTACGTATTCAGTGAGATTGGATGGAAAACGCAAATCAGCCAAACCCAGAAAAACGCGCGTGTTCTTGCTTGTGTTCTTGGCGCCTTTTTCACAAATTCAAATATTTGAATTTTGTGATTTTGTTTAATTGATTCAAAAATTAATTTCTCTCTGAGTTTTAATGATTTTGAGTTGATTCTTTTTTTAATAATTCACAAAAATGTTAAAATATTTTATTTTATCAAAAAATCCCAAAAATATTATTTATTTCATATAATTGATATTTTTGCAAAGAATTAATATTTTAATTGTTTTTGACATTTTAAATATTTTTTCCACATTGATTTTGCAACTTTTAATGCTTTCTAATTATTTTGTAGGCCAATACTTAATTTTTGAAGCATTAATCCAAGATCACAATTTGTTTTTCACATGTTAAACAATTTTGATCATTTTAATTGAATTTTTATTCAATTAAAACACATTTTGAAAACAAATTAGGGTTTTTGGATTAATTCAACCCTCATAAATCATTTTCAAAACACTTTGGGCCTCTAATAGAGTGTAAGACCCAATCCTTTCTTGACCAAAATCATTTTGGGCCTCATTGTATTGTATAAGTCCCGATACCGTAAAAAACAAACGGCGCGATCGTCGCCCTTTTAAAAATAATCAATTGGGCCTCTCCTTGAGCTATAAGACCCATTCAAAACTCTTTGGGCCTCTAATAGAGTGTAAGACCCAACCCCTTTTGAAAACCAAATTATCTTGGGCCTCAGTCATTGTATAAGACCCACTGCGTTTTCAAAATCTCGGCGCGATCGCCATTTCAAACGAAAAAATCAATCGGGCCTACCCTCGTGTTATAAGCCCCACTCTTTTTCTTTAAAACTTTTTGGGCCTCTAATAGAGTGTAAGACCCAAACCCCCTTTGTACAGAAAACATTTTGGGCCACAGTCACTTGTATAAGTCCCTCTGTACAAATTCAAACAGTGCGCTCACTGATAAAACCCTGGGCCTCTCCTTGAGCTGTAAGCCCCAAATCTTTCTTTTTCAAAGCACTTTCTCCTTTGATTTTGTATATACTATTGTTTCCAATCTTTCTTTGTTGAATAACTAACCAAACAGCATGGAAGCTCTACAACCGAGTAAGTGGTTATTGCTTTCATTTACCGCTTTCATATACATATAACTGTATTGTGGGGCTGTTTCACTGTAAGTCTTCTTTCATAAACTCATATCAACTATGTAATAATAGTATAGATATTTCGAGTTTCCCCGAAAACTACGTCTAGAACTAGGTGACGCCGTTTCGTTTATTCATAGAAATAGACAACTAGATCCCAAATAGGATCACCAGATATAGTCTTCTCTTCGGCTGTCCTCATTAGGAATTGTCAAGAAATTCTATCCCCCAGAGATGAATTATTCTCGGTGAAACTTCTCTTGAATTTCTTCAAACCTCATAACTGTTCACTAAATGAATTATTCTCGGTGAAACTTTTCTTGAACTTTTCTTTGGTTTGGGACCCACGGGCTTCCTAAAAGCATCGGCCTCCTCTTGGGCATCCTACAAGGACCCACAGGCTTCCTAAAAGCAACTCCGCCTCCTCTTGGGCTTAGTACAAGGACCCTACGGCTTCTTAGAAGTATTCACAGCCTCCTCTTAGGCTTCGTATAATGATCTCTTCCTCCGGGAATGATAGCCTCCACTTGGGCTTAGTACAAGGACCCGTCGGCTTCTTAAAAGATTCCAGCCTCCTCTTGGGCTTCGTACAAATTGTCCCGACGACCTCCTAGAGGTATAGGAACATAACCTAGTCATCCTCATAGAACAATCCTTTCCTAGAGTCTACTACTGTTTCTCAAAGCATGGTACAAAAGGTAAAACTCTAGACTCGGACAGTCTAACTTCCTTGAGTCTCAAAGACATTCTCAAGCACCCTTCAAAAATAGGAAGGAAACCCGCTGACTCGGACAGTCTCAATACCCTTCGGATTTCCCGCTTCCTTAAAGAACAGGAAAAACCTGGATCCTTGAATCGAATCCCTGAGTACAGTGTTGCTCATATAAGAACTGATTTTCTCTTTAAAATCAGTATATTGGACCTGTCACTCAAATGAAACAGTTACCCTAGCCACCTCTTGGGCTTTGTATAAATGATTCTCCCCAGCGGAGTCAAACAACGTTTAGCCTCTCTCTCGGGCTTTGTACGAGACACATAAGAGACTCCCTCGTTGAGTCAATCACCCTTTTCGCCTCCATCTCGGGCTTTATACGAGATACAAAAAGGTTCTTATTGAGCCAAACAAACAACAGCCTCTATCTCGGGCTTTATACGAGATACCAAAAGACTTCATCGTCAAGTCAAAAACCTTTTAGCCTCTCTCTCGGGCTTTGTACGAGACACATGATAGCCTCCTCTTAGGCTTTGTATAAGAAAACCACTGGTTGATCCAATCATCCTTTTAGCATCAAAGTTGTGCCTCGTTCACAGTACACAAACATCAACAACTCCTTCCCCTTCATCTAATCGCTGTAAGCGGCAAGCCTCTGGATCATCTACATCCACGCCAATGTCCCTCTTTTAGCATGAGAAATTCCTAAGGAAAGATAACATTGCTCTACACTGAGTTAAAGTCTTCTCCTTCAGGTTAAAATCCCCTTTAAAGGAAATTATGGCATTGCTAGGATTCATATATCCCGGTTAAAGTAATTCTCCTTTATAAACTGTTATGACATACAAACCCCCCTTTAGAGTTGACAAACTCTCTCTAAAGCCAAGGTCTTTCAGCTTCACGTCTTGGGCTTTGAACAAGACACAAATAGACTTTTCAGCTTCACATCTTGGGCATTGAACAAGATATAAATCACCTTTCGCTTCACGTCTTGGGCTTTGAACAAGACACCAAAAACACCATTTCCTCCCGTAGAATAGGAGGAACTACGAACGCTCTGATTTCCCTATTTCGGTAAACGGGAATACGTAGGCATAAGATTGAAAGAAAGAACTTAGCGAGCACAATCAACAAAAAACCCAAATCCCATATCTCCATCAATCAAAAGCAGTAATTCAAAAACATCAGTCCTAACATCCTAATCCTTATTCCCCGCCAGAAACCTTCTGTCTAGATAAAAAGAAAGAAAACCGTATTGGCGAAAATACAAATAACCAGTACAAAGGCCCCCCACATTGATAGCATCCGTAACCTAACAGACCGCTGTTTAAACTTAGTATGCAAAGCAGGGTTAATTGGAGACATCTATTTCCCTTCCTTATTCAGCTCACAATAGGATAAAAAATGAATCGACCTGTAGTTTAAAGCTCAAACCGCAGAGAGCGACCAGCGCTTAAGAACCGCGTCCAAAATCGCTCGCTACAGAAAAATGGCGCCCACCGTGGGGCCGGGTCTTTCTAAAACTTCTTTTTCCTTTTTTCTCTTCACTTATGTGAAAGCCACAGATTGGGGCTTCCGCCGGGGAACCCAATTTCTGTCAGGAACTTAAGATTCATGGTTTTAAAGGTCTAGGATGTTTTAGGACAAATATATATACTGCTTTTCCTAATTGCTATACATGTTTATTTTTCTGCTAATGGGAATGCGGGTGATGCCGTATGTGGAAAGAATGAGTATACACTTAAGATAAGTGATGGTGACGGGGTCGACCATCAACCTCAGTGGAGGCTGACCAACGCAACCCATTCACTCTTCTAGCCAATGGGCCGGTTGTTAAGTCTGAGAAGCTGAGGAGCCAAACCCTTTTGTAGTGCGGAAACTATCGGAAATAGTTGTTACGCAATACTACCCTCATTTGAGGCTGGTGATCTATTCTCGGTGAATGGCACTTACTCTAAGATTGCTTTACAACTCGTTGGCGATCCGCTTGTTGTTTTGCTTTCCTGGGAGGAGCTGATGATAATGAGTACAGGTACAAAAATCACCCTAGTATAAACCTTTGGGGATGGGTAGAGCCTTGACTTCATGACAACGACCCTTTGACCCCATGTTTTTTCTATGTTTTTGTGTGCTGCATTCATGCATTCATTTAATAAAACATTAAAACATTCAAAAAACTTCTCTTCTAGTCTCTCTGCTTTTCAAATTAAACTAAGACTGTGATTGCAAATATCAGAGAAGAGGATTACACTAATGGATTTTGGTAGAAGAAGAACTCACCAGTATACCTTCAAGGTTCTAAAACTAGAGGATTTGAGAAGGTTAGCGAGGATGATCACTAACCCAGAGGCTTTCAGAGCCAAGTACGGAGGTTTGCTACCACTATTAAGAGTCCATGTGATTGAGGGAATCATGGATGCGTTCATTCAATTTTATGATCCGGTTTATCACTGTTTCACATTCCTGGATTACCAGCTAGCACCAACGCTGGAGGAGTATTCTCATCTGGTTGATCTACATATCACCGATCGAGCTCCATTTTCTGGACTGGAAGAAATTCCAAAGAATCAGACCATTGCAAGAGCAATTCATTTGGACGAGTCTGAGGTCAAGACTCACATGACTACTAAAGGTGGCATCCAAGGTTTGCCAGCCCAGTTCTTGACGAAGAAAGCCCTGTATTTTGCCAGTATAGGAAACATAACTGCTTTTGAAAGCATCTTTGTCTTGCTCACCTACGGGTTATTTTTGTTTCCCAACATTAATAACTTCGTTGACATTAACTCCATTAAGGTTTTTCTCATTGGAAACCCTGTACCGACTTTGCTCGCAGATGCGTATCATTCTGTGCACTTGGGAAATTTGTACAGCGGGGGGGAGATCACATGCTATGTACCTCTGCTTTACAAATGGTTTATCTCTCACTTGCCCAAGTCTGCTGCTTTTTGGGATTGTAAGAGTGCCCTACGCTGGTCGCAGAAGATCATGTCTCTTACCAACTCTGATATAGATTGGTGTAATAGGATTTATGAGGGAATCAGAATCATTGACCGTTGTGGAAACTTCCCCAACGTACCCCTTATAGTAACTAAAGGAAGAATCAACTACTATCCGGTATTGGTTCGTCGTCAATTTGGATACCCGATGAGACACATCCCACTGAGAGTTCATCTGGAAGGTCTTTTCTTCAAAGAAGGAGAAAACGACAGAGCGCTAAAGATGGAAATAGCGCACGCTTGGAAACATGTTCATAATAAAGAACGAGAGTCTCTAGGAAAACCGGACTGTGTCTCGGTGGAGCCTTATCTGAGATAAGGCTCCACCGAGACCACAGTCCGTGTTTTCCTAGAGACTCTCGTTCTTTATTATGAACATGTTTCCAAGCCGGTGCGCTATTTCCATCTTTAGCGCTCTGTCGTTTTCTCCTTCTTTGAAGAAAAGACCTTCCAGATGAACTCTCAGTGGGATGTGTCTCATCGGGGTATCCAAATTGACGACGAACCAATACCGCGATAGTAGTTGATTCTTCCTTTAGTTACTATAAGGGGTACGTTGGGGAAGTTTCCACAACGGTCAATGATTCTAGATTCCCTCATAAATCCTATTACACCAATCATATATCAGAGTTGCGTAAGAGACATGATCTTCTGCGACCAGCGTAGGGCACTCTTACAATCCCAAAAAGCAGCAGAACTCTGGGACCCATTAGCTTAGGTTTCTGTTTCCGCAGCTTGTAATCTACTATATTTCCATTTCTGTAATCCTTTGGAATTCAATAAAAAGGGGTTTCCCCACCGTTTGATATTTACAATCTAATTGTCGAAGTTTATTTTGATTAAACCAAAAAACAATTAATATAATCATTGCATTCATCATTCTCACATCGCGTATTCTTCTTACCTACGAATCTCACGTTTGTGTCTCGGTTCTAGAGTCAAACTGTCTCATTCGTACAATACTCGGGCCAATCGTCAGAAAAAGATGGATGATCTTGAGGAAGAAAACAGAGAGTTGAAGGAAGAGATCAACGCTCTAAGAGAGGATATGAGAAAGCTTCGTAACGACATGCAAGCCATGGCAGAAGCTCAGCTTCAACGAACTGTTATCTCAGAGGTCACCTCAACGCCCATAGTAGAAAAGTATGATCCTAGGTATCAGATGCCGAAAGATCGTCCTTGGGGCATGCCTGTTAACTATATCCCGGAAGGATATGTTCCGCCGATCACTGAAGATCAGGGAATCACAACAGAAGCCGCTGGGCCTGAAGGTTACAAACTTCGGGAAAGCGAAGATGCCAGGGGCATACTAAAGACTTCTGAAGGTTACAAACTTTGGGAGACGCCAAGACTCACTACCGTAGTCACGGTACCACCCCCTGTGGTGCACACTGCCCCGGAAGGACAGATTCCACCAACACCTTCTGATAGGAAGGAAACTATGTTTGACAGAATGGAGGAATTCCAGGAGCAATTCTTGGAAATGCAGAAGGAACTGCAAGCCATTTGCGGTCAGGATCTATTCGGAAAGGACGCCGCAGACCTCTGTCTGGTCCCTAATGTGAAAGTTCCGCACAAATTCCAAGTGCCCGACTTTGAAAAGTACAAGGGTAACTCTTGCCCTCAGAGCCATCTGGTGATGTACGATCGGCGAATGTCAGCTCAGACGGAGAATCAGGACCTACTGATTCACTACTTTCAGGATAGTTTAACCGGTGCCGCACTCAAATGGTACATGGGTTTAAACTGTGCTATGATTATCACATTCAGAGATCTTGGTACTGCCTTTGTCCAACAATACAAATACAATTTGGACATGGCACCCGACAGAGATCAACTCAGATCAATGTCGCAAAAGGACAAGGAAACCTTTAAGGAGTATGCTCAAAGGTGGCGTGAAATTGCCGCTCAAATTTGTCCACCTCTTGAGGAAAAAGAGATGACAAAGATCTGCTTAAAAACCTTAAGCTTATTTTACTATAACCGAATGGTTGCCAGTGCGCCCAGTGATTTCACCGAAATGGTCGGCATGGGTGTACGTCTTGAGGAAGCCGTCCGAGAAGGACGTTTGGTAAAAGACACTGGATCGACGAGCGGTACTAAAAAATACGGTAGTGCTCTCCCTAAGAAAAAAGAGCAAGATATTGGGAATATCGCTCTCGGAAAGCAAAGGCAACGTTATCAGCCGGTAGCAGCTGTAACTCCAGCTATCAGCCCAGCGGCTATTCCTACATATCAAGCTCAGGTTGCGCAGAGCCAACCTGATCAGCAAAGGACACAACAGCCTCTTCAGCAGGCTCGTCCTCCATACAATAACAACCGTGTAACACAGCCACCAGGATTTGATCCTATACCCGTGACGTACGCAGAACTGTTTCCGTTACTACTGGCTAAGGGGCACATCCAGACTAAGTCCCCTCTTACAGTACCGGAAAATCCGCCTTTTTGGTTTAAGGTGGATCAAACTTGCCCTTATCATCAAGGAGGTTTAGGGCACAACATTGAGAACTGTCTTAATTTCAAGTCTGACGTGCAAAAGCTTGTTAGGAGTGGGCTCTTATCTTTCAAAGATACGAATCCCAATGTTTTTACGAACCCGCTGCCTCAACACGAGAAAGCTGCAGTCAATCTAATTGAGAAAGAGACTAACGACGTCTATCAAATTCACGATGTACTCTTATTGAAAACCAATCTGGTCAAGATGCATTGTAGACAGAGCGGATATGGCCATGTGCCACCTCATAATTATCATCGGTGTGATATCTGCTCTAAAGATAACCAAGGATGTTCGGTAGTGCAATCAGCTCTACAGGAACAAATGGATCTCGGATGGATCCAAGAGCACCGAGTTCGTGGAGTTAACATGGTCTACACGAATTCTAACGTCATTCAGAACCACGATATCCGTACAATGAATGTCAACTTGGTGGCAATGCATTCAAGGCAAAGCCAGTATCATAATCTGCCACGACACGATTACAGTTCCTGTCTGACTTGCTCGGTAAACAAACAAGGATGCTCTTTCATACAAGAGGCCCTCCAGCGTCAGATGGATCTTGGATGGATCCAAGACTACCATGATAGGAACCCTTATCAGATCAACATGGTTCAGATCTTCGATATTCGCGTGATGAATACCAACCTGGTAGAGTTACATGCTGAGCAGGTCCGACTCGGATTCTTAATATCACATGACTATCAAAGCTGTAAAGCGGGTTACGAAAGCGATCAGGGTTGTACCATTGTCCAGGAAACACTTCAGTACTTGTTAAATCATTGGTGGATGCCAATCTACATGGACGAAGATACTCATCAGATTAGTATCAGTAATAGAAACCCCACTCGACGTCAGGGTCAGGATGTCCGATCAGTGGAAGCTAACCTAGTGAGGTTACATTGTATTCAAAGTGGGCGTGGCCAGGTGCCACCACACAACTATGACAGTTGTAGCGCCTATTCGGAAAGTAACCAAGGGTGTTACCTTGTGAGAGCAGCTCTTCAGGGTCAGGTCGATCGTGGAGAAATTCGTCCATATTCGGGTTCTGAACCCGTCAACTGGACGCCAAATTACCTTGCCGAGCAAGTTGAGGATGTTGTCACAATCTCTGGTCATCACAGGACCAGGGATGTTTTTGCCATTATCCCTCTACTTGACGAGTCTAAAGTTCCCAACTGGGAACGGATCGAGATTACTTACGATGGTCAGAAAAATCAAAAAACTCCTGTAGTCATCTATCTACCGGGACCATTACCGTATGAATCAACTAAGGCTATCCCTTACAAATACGGTGCAACGACAATTGAAAATGGAAAGGAAATTCCATTACCCTCCGTTGTGAATATTGCAGACATCAGTCGTGTAACACGGAGTGGTAGAATCTTCAACCGAGGAGTTGGAGAACGTGACAAAGAAAAGGAACTTCAGACAGAAGCTCCTGATCCACCAGTCGGTCAATCCAGTAATCCCGACCTTTCGAAAAATGATGATGAGATGCTGAAGCTCATCCAAAGGAGTGAATACAACATTGTTGATCAACTGTTACAGACTCCTTCAAAGATCTCGGTATTATCACTGTTACTCAGTTCAGAAGCCCACAGGGAGGCTCTACAGAAAGTCTTGGAGCAAGCTTTTGTGGAACAGGATGTAATAATCAGACAGTTCGATAGCATTGTCTCTAACATCACTTCCTGCAATAAGTTGGGATTTAGTGATGAGGAATTACCTGAAGAGGGTAGCCGTCATAACATGGCGCTCAATATCACAGTTAACTGCCAGGAAGATGCTTTAGCCAGCGTACTGGTAGACACAGGGTCAGCCCTGAATGTTATGCCGAAGTCCACTTTGATGCAATTATCATTCAAGAGCCCTCCGATGAGAATCAGCGAGGTCGTCGTCAAAGCATTCGACGGATCTAGAAAAATAGTTATCAGCGAAGTTGATCTTCCCATAACTATCGGTCCTCACACTTTCCAAGTCACTTTCCAGGTCATGGACATCCGGGCAATGTACAGTTGTTTATTAGGAAGGCCTTGGATACATCAGGCTGGAGCGGTTACTTCGACCCTCCACCAAAAGCTAAAGTTTGTCCAGAACGGCCAACTCATCACGGTTTGTGGGGAGCAAGCCTTGCTTGTGAGTAACTTGTCATCATCTGCTGGTATAGAACTCGAAGAGGTTATTGGAACGCAGTTCCAAGCACTGTCGGTGAGCAAAGACAATCATTTCAAAGGAGGAACCTCGATTTCCTCATACAAAGACGCTATCAAAGAGGTCAAGAGTACCGATACGACAGGATGGGGACAGCTTGTCATTCCCACTGACAATAAAACAAAGAAGGGTCTTGGTTTTTCTGTAACCTGTACCCGGACAGCTGCCAGCGATGAAAGTCTTCATCCCCTTCAAAACTTATTCCACAGTGGAGGTTTCCTTCACCCAGTGTCTCAGACAATTCATGCAATCAATGAGGAAGATCCCTCTGACACGGATGAAGAGTGGAAGTCCTACCTTAACAAGGACGGTTATATGTCTCAGGAAGAGGTGCCTATGCCTTTTTGCTTTCCTACAGAAAGTCTGAGATTTATACCAAGATCAGATGTCGAAATGATCTACGGAGATTGTGATCCTGAAGGATGTCGTGCTCCGCCAAATTCATTAGAGGAAGACACTCTGATGAAAGACAAATTTGACTACAACTACTATGGCCCAATGGATGGCCTGCCAATGTGGCAACCTTATCCAGGAAATTTGGGGCAAGAGAGTCAGCCGAACAATGAAAATCAGTTGACCGTCATTGAACAGAATACCTGTGTCCCCACCATGTCATGGGATCAACACTCAGGTCATTCAGAAACTACTCAACATGAAGATGAATTCGCAATGTTTGCAGGACTTGAGTTCATCAACTATGCTTTTCCCGAGGTCAACGTCATCGAGAGAGATGACTCCTCCAGTTCCAGAGAAGTTTGGGATACTTTGGGACAACCAAGTGGAAAATACGACTATATGGTCAAGTACACTGCGCCCGAAAGCTCTCATATCAGTTCGAAGATATCCAGCCAACTGGATGGGGAGATACACCTGAGAGCACCAACGCTATGCAAAATGCAACTGAGGAATTCTCCTACGACAATCCTGCCTGGGAGACAGATTCCAATGATCCAGCTCTACCAGAAATCAGCGTCATTTCTGAAGACAAATCAAGGAAGGTGCCAGACTTTGTGATTCACTGAGGAGCTCGCCGCCAGTGGGTTGCCGTCGAGGTTCCGAAGATCGTTCATCAGTCAAAGTAATTACCATCTTTTAACCTTTCACCCTGCCCAGGTGAAACGGATGTTTTGATAGGGCTCGCTTTCTGTAAATATCCCTCTTCGCTTCGCCCAAAGCGACAGAGTTTTGTTTTATAGGGCTGTAGTTTCAAGGATCAACTTGTTCATTAATAAAATAACGTCGTTTTGTAATTTCCGCATTATTTGTTGTTTTCTCTTTTTTTGATTTTTTCAGAAAATGGTAATCCTAAAAAACAATTCAAAAATAAAAACAAGCAGTAAAATAAAACACTGCACACACTTGCATTTTCCTCTATCTCTTCTAAACACGAATCATCACGTCATGCAGGTTGCTTGTTTTAAACCCAGTTGAAACATATGATCTGATGCCTTCTCCCAACTTTGAGTTCCCGGTATTCGAGGCTGAAGAAGAAGTTGACAACAAAATTCCAGAAGAGATCTCCCGATTACTCAGACAAGAGGAAAGGTCTATTGAACCTCACGAAGAGCCGTTGGAAACGATAAACTTGGGTTCAGAAAAAGAGAGAAAAGAAATCAGGATTGGGGCACTGCTCAGTCCAAATGCCAAAGAGAGTTTGATAAAGCTTCTCAAAGAATTCCCCGATGTATTCGCTTGGTCCTATCAGGATATGCCAGGGTTGGATACCAGCATCGTGGAACATCACTTACCGTTGAGATCGGAATGTCTGCCAGTAAAGCAAAGGTTGAGACGCACTCACCCGGACATGGCCATCAAAATCAAAGAGGAGGTACAGAAACAGATTGACGCGGGTTTCCTCGCCACATCTGAATATCCTCAATGGTTAGCCAACATCATACCCGTTCCCATAAAGGACGGAAAGGTCAGAATGTGTGTTGATTACAGAGATCTGAACAAGGCAAGTCCAAAGGACGACTTTCCTTTACCACACATTGACATGCTGGTAGACAGCACAGCAAAGTTCAAAATTTTCTCCTTCATGGATGGATTCTCGGGCTATAACCAGATCAAAATGGCGCCTAAAGACTTGGAGAAAACTTCGTTCATTACCCCATGGGGCACCTTTTGTTACAAGGTAATGCCGTTCGGCTTGAAGAACGCCGGGGCAACCTATCAAAGGGCCATGACTACTTTGTTTCATGACATGATACACAAAGAAATCGAAGTGTATGTCGATGATATGATTGCAAAATCAAAAATAGAGAGTGAGCACGTTGAACATTTGTCAAAATTGTTCGAACGTCTAAGAAAATTCAAGCTCCGCTTGAATCCCAACAAGTGCACCTTCGGTGTCCGTTCAGGGAAACTACTAGGGTTCATCGTCAGCCAAAAAGGGATTGAAGTTGATCCTGACAAGGTCAAGGCCATTCAAGAAATGCCTTCTCCGAATACTAAAAAACAAGTCATAGGATTCCTGGGACATTTGAACTACATCTCCAGGTTCATATTCCTTATGACTGCCACTTGTGCGCCAATCTTCAAATTACTGAAAAAGAACCAGGACTGCGTTTGGTCAGAAGATTGCCAAACCGCCTTCGACAGTATCAAGGAATATCTGTTGAATCCTCCGATTCTATCACCTCCAGTGGAAGGAAGACCACTGATTATTTACCTCACAGTCCTAGAGGACTCAATGGGATGTGTACTTGGCCAACAAGACGAAACCAAACGGAAAGAGTCTGCCATTTACTATCTGAGCAAGAAATTCACCGACTGCGAAACTCGATACACGATACTTGAGAAAACTTGATGTGCTTTGGCTTGGGCAGCCAAACGTCTTCGCCAGTACATGATTTGCCACCCCACTTGGTTGATCTCAGAAATGGATCCAATCAAGTATGTATTTGAAAAACCTGCTCTCACGGGAAGGATTGCCCGTAGGCAGATGTTGCTATCAGAATATGACATAGAGTATCACGCTCAGAAAGCCGTTAAGGGAAGTATTTTAGCCAATCATTTGGCTCACCAACCGATTGACGATCAAGAATCAATCGGGTTTGACTTCCCAGACGAAGATGTCATGTATCTAAAAATGAAAGACTGCGATGAACCATTACCCAGTGAAGGGCCAGAACCAGGTTCCCAATGGGGACTAATCTTTGACGGAGCAGTTAATCATTATGGAAACAGAATTGGGGCAATCATTGTTACCACTCAGGGTACCCACATTCCTTTCACCGCTCGACTTACGTTCAAATGTACGAACAACGAGGCCGAATATGAAGCATGCATCATGGGTCTCGAGGAAGTGATTGATTTAAGGATCAAAAACTTGGACGTATACTGCGACTCAGCCCTGGTTATCAATCAGATAAAAGGAGATTGGAATACATACCAATCAGGATTGATTCCTTACAAAGACTACGCAAGAAGGTTGCTACCTTTCTTTAACAAAGTTGAGTTTCATCATATCCCTCGTGAGGAGAATCACATGGCTGATGCTTTAGCCACTCTCTCTTCCATGATTAGTGTAAGTCGATGGAATGACCTACCTAAGTTCGACATAATGCGCCTTGAACGGCCCGCTTACGTCTTCACGATCGAAGCAGTCATAGATGACAAACCTTGGTATCACGATATCAAATGCTTCCTTCAGAAACAAGAGTACCCACCTGGGGCACTCAGAAAAGATAGAAAAACCCTCAGAAGATTGGCTGGAAACTTCTTCCTGAGCGGTGACACTCTTTATAAGAGAAATTTTGACATGGTCTTGCTCCGATGCGTAGACAGACCAGAAGCAGAAATGCTGATGAAAGAAATTCATGAAGGATCCTTTGGCACACATGCCAACGGACACACAATGGTGAGAAAAATTCTAAGAGCAGGGTACTACTGGTTGACCATGGAATCCGACTGCTACAAGTACATGAGGAGGTGTCACAAGTGTCAGATATACTCCGACAAAATTCATGTATCGCCATCACATCTCAAAGTTCTTTCTTCCCCATGGCCTTTTTCTATATGGGGAATCGACATGATTGGCATGATTGAGCCCAAGGCTTCAAACGGACATCGGTTCATCCTGGTAGCCATTGACTATTTCACCAAGTGGGTCGAAGCAGCGTCATTCGCCAATGTAACCCGACAAGTGGTGGTCCAATTTATCAAAAACAATATCATCTGCCGTTATCGTTTTCCAAGCGAGATCATTACTGATAATGGATCTAACTTGAACAATAAGATGATGAAAGAGTTGTGTGCTGAGTTCAAGATTGAACACCATAACTCATCCCCCTACCGACCCAAGATGAACGGGGCGGTAGAAGCGGCTAACAAGAACATCAAGAAGATTGTTCAAAAGATGGTTGTAACCTACAAAGACTAGCACGAGATGCTACCCTTTGCTCTTCACGGTTATCGCACATCTGTCCGTACTTCAACAGGGGCAACCCCTTTCTCTCTAGTATATGGCATGGAAGCAGTGCTCCCCATAGAAGTAGAGATCCCGTCAATCCGAGTATTCATGGAAGTTAAGCTTACCGAAGCTGAATGGTGTCAAAGTCGACACAACGAGCTGAATCTGATCGAAGAGAAGCGAATCACGGCACTATGTCATGGTTAGTTGTATCAACAGAGAATGAAGAGGGCGTTCGACAAAAAGGTTTGACCTCGTGTTTTCAGAAAAGGAGACCTCGTGCTCAAGAAGATACAATCATTTCTCACTGACTCTCGAGGCAAATGGACTCCGAATTATGATGGCCCATATGTGGTCACGAAAGCTTTCTCGGGCGGCGCCTTGAGACTTGCAACCATGGACGGAGAGGAATTTGCCTACCCCACGAATGTTGATGTAGTCAAGAAATACTTCGCCTAAACTAAAAAAAAAAACGTCTCGGTGGATTGAAAACCCGAAAGGGCGGTCCAGGCAAAAGTTAGAGACATGAAAAAAAATCATCCCGATGGATTGGAAATCTCATAGTACAATCCAGGCAAAAAATTAGGGATAATGGCAAGTAACTATGTTCAACAGAGGCAAGTCCCTCAACAGCAGCAATTACACCATCCATCGGAGGAAAACTCCAGTCAAGGTCATCTTCGACAGAAGCTCAGGATGCCCAGAATTCAAAGTTGGTAGAAGGATAGTGGTCGTTATGTTTCAACGTAGCCCTTTTCCCTGTAAATTTTACCATTTTCTAGCTTTGTATATACTCTTTGGAATCACGCGTTTGGCTGATCTCCATCCTATCAATAAAATTTGAGCCTTTGTGCTTTTGTTTGTATTTCTTATTTGTTTTAGCTTTACAGAACGACGTTGTTAACATGATTAACGATTCTTGAAATAAAACAAAAAATGAATTTACTTGTTAAAACTTTTTCTGCTTTTAAAATAAAGATGGCAATTTCTTTTGACTGTTGAACATCCGAAGAACATCGATCGCTTCTTCAGAAGTAAACGAACTTCAAAGTGCAGAATCAAAGTACTCCTTCTAACCCAGTACGTCTGAATGAAGGGATCAACTGTGTCAGAGACCTTGTTTCGTCTGACACGCCTCGACCGAGTTCTCATCTCCTAAGCCCGATCAACGGTATTCCCCGCAGGGATTATCTCTCCTAGGCAAGGTGGAATTGCTATTTTGAACCAGCGATATATCTATACGCCCCGCGATGGCCGAGTATCCAGTCATGTTCATCTTTTAGTTTGTGTGTTGCGTCAATTTTGTCAGCATATACATACATACATCATGCATTATTGATTTGCATTTGCATCGCTATCAATCTAGTCGGTCTTATCCCCTAGTGATAGAAGTTCTCTCAATCGAGTCGTCAGTTCCCTCCTCGTCAGGAAGTGTTACGTCTGAACATTCTCTCTCCTCCAGTTTATTTCTGGAAGAAAGTTGGCCCTCGACCACTTTGATAACTTGAACCTCTGAAAAGCCAGAGATAACTTTCAATAAACATCACTCTTCGCCATTGAAGATGATATCCCTACTTTCCCGGATTAAGGAAAATCCACAGGGAAAGCCTCGTAATCAGAAATTCAGCAGCATGCCAGTCTCGTTCCGAGAAGACTGCTGATGAAAAGGTCATCGGCACCTCAAAATTGGATCCCATCATTTGGAATTTCTCTGTGAAGATCCCGAGAAAAGTATGATGCAAGCTCCCAAACGAATGCAGTCTCCCAAGAGACTCGCTTTCCCCAGTAGAATCGACAGATGGCGTCTCCAAATAGAGAAGTTTGTATACCTCTACAATTCAGACGATTGGGTTCCCCAGCAAGTCTGACATCAAAATTTTTTCCGCTCAAATGGCATCTCCCCAGGAAAATTCGGCGAGAAGTTTGAGGGGAAGCCGCTACGAATAGCGTCCCTTGTCAATAAAGTTTATTGACAAAAGAAACTAAGACCAGTTCCTTGGTAGGAAACCAGGATCGAGGGGGAGTTTAAATCAGAAACTAAGACCAGTTCCTTGGAAGGAAACCAGGATCGAGGGGGAGTTTAAATCAGAAACTAAGACCAGTTCCTTGGTAGAAAACCAGGATCGAGGGGGAGTTCAAATCAAAAACTAAGACCAGTTCCTTGGTAGAAAACCAGGAGCGAGGGGAGGTTTACCTTTTCTAAGCATCATTGCTTAGCAAAAGAAGTGGAATGTGCAAGCTGCCATTCATAGCCATCAAAATTTCGGGTATTCCGATATTTAATCCTCTTGCACCCCGAATGCCTGAATACCTTCGTCATTCACACCTTCGTATCCAAGAAGATTAAATAGGGGCATCTGTCATACCCCAAATTTTGACCACCTAGATTTCCCATTATTGTGCAAATCATCATCACAATATGGATGAACCATCATGCCTCACCAAATGCCTCAAGGGTTGCTAAGCATCCACTACAGTCAAACTTAGGGTTTCAAGCCCTCTCAGAGCCTTAGACAAAGGATCAATCAAGGAATGACATGATCTTCAACTTGTCTAACCTCTCAAACATCCACAATGGATCAAGAGGACTCCCACTTCAAGGATTAAGCACAAGGTTGCTCCCTTCTAGGTGGATCAAGCTTCAAGATCGCCAGTATCACCAAATTAGGGTTTTGGTCGACCAGGGCCTCCAGATGGAAATTTTTCATCTGGGCACAAGCCAAAGATCCAAAACATAACTTAATATACTCCATGGAACCTCATGGACCCAGTCATCAAGTCAATTTGACCTCAGGGGATGCATACATCAAAAATCAGGAATTAGGGTTTCTTGACCTAGTTCACCCCTAAGTTGAATTTTGGGACAAATTATCAACCAAGACCCCAAGAGAGAGTTTGAGGGTCTCTAATGAACTATATTGATCCATTTGTAACAATGGATTAATCTAAGAAGCTTGAGCAACAAGTCTCATTTTTCACCTGCACCACAATTAGGGTTTCGCGAGGAAAGTCAACTGTAACTTTGACTTTTGACCTGGACATGCCTCAATATACCCTATGACACCCATGGAACATGTTCATCAAGTTTGATTTAGGTCAAGGACATGATTTCCTGAAGAATTGCACAGTTTGGAATTCATCTGATAAAAAGTCAACTGTACACAAAAGTCAACTTTGACTTTTTGAGATTTTTCACCAAAATGGATTTTTAACCCTAAAATGATGTTAATGTATGATTTGAATCATCATTCATCAAGAAAAACCAAAGAAAGTGGGATAACTTGTAAAAGGGGTAACCATAAAACTTAGAAATTTTTCTAAGTTATGGAAAAAGTACCACTAATACACTAACTTTGGAGGGTCATAACTCCTAAACCACATGGCCATTTTTTCTCATCCAAAGATGGATTTGTAGCCCTCACTACCCTCTACAAAAACTTCAACTAGACCTAAGTCCAATTCATTAAGGATTTTGGGTTATGGAGTGAGCAAAATCAAGAAATCACACTTTGTTCCAACACTTGGTGAAAATTTCACTAAGTCAGATTTTGCTTCACTTTTTGCCAAATGTAGAAGGATTTTTCACTTGGATTCAAAAGAGATCAAAACCAAACTTGTTCAAACAGTTGTTGTATCATGTAAGGGCTTTCCAAAATGGCCAAGAGCATTGCCAAATTCAACTTACACCATGAGATATGACATTGTCAAGTTGCCTTGCTGAAATCTGTCAAAGGCAAGGCAGAATTTGCAACTTTGCTCGATTTTCCAAAATCAGCCAAATTCAAATGCTCCTATCCACTTGGACACATCTGAGGATTGAATCTAAAGGGGACAATCACTGAGCCAAGCCTCCAAAGTCCATGGAACAAGAAATAGCATGTTGAACCTAGAATGGCCAAAATAGGGACAAGACTTCAAATTTGGATTGGAGCATTCAATGGAAGCATCAAGGTGGCATGGACTGAGCCATTCTCATCTGAAATTAGTCAAGACTTATCCAAGACCAAGGGAACCAAAGCTCTGTGTCCTAACCTCTAGTCAATGGCTAGATGAGACTTGGATTTTCATTGGACAACATTGGCCAAACCTACTTACCAGCTGCCATTCACTATTCCTTGCAAAAAAAACTTGCTCTACTATAAATAGAGCTCAATTGTGATCAGTTTAAGTACACCAAAGCCATCTAACAGATGCTTTCCTCAAAATCTCTTTCTCTTGGCAAAAATGCCTTTCTTAGCAAGGTAGCTATCGGGTTTTGAGTTTGAGAGCAATTCCAATCAAACCAATCACTCACACACCTCATATACATCACATATGAGCTGATCAAACACTTAGATCACTTCTGAAACACCAATTTCACAAAATCACCAGCTGGTTGCTCAAAGTTTCAATCAAGTTGCAGCTGGGGTACCACAAATTGATCCAGCCAATTTCAATCAAGTCCAACCATTCAAACACACTCCATAGGGTGTAGGGAAGCTGTTCAGATCATCACCACTCGTCTGTAACACCTCCAAATCAAAAATCACATTGTACTTGCTGTCACGGCTTGGAGGTAAGCACATACTTGGTCATCTCTCAATCCATGCATATTTCCTCGCACAATAATTTGTCCATATGTTCATAATCATGCATGGAATGTTTTCCCTCAATTAATTGCATTGTTTGAATCGTGTATCAAAAATCCTAGCCTTCATGCAAATATTAGGGTTCTTGAGGTTTCTTCGTGATTTCATGTTTTATGTTTAATTTAAATGAAATTAAGTGTTATAAACATGATCGTGAGGTTGAGACGAGCATAATGATATGTGGATTGCATGATATGATTACGTATTCAGTGAGATTGGATGGAAAACACAAATCAGCCAAACCCAGAAAAACGCGCGTCTTCTTGCTTGTGTTCTTGGCGCCTTTTTCACAAATTCAAATATTTGAATTTTGTGATTTTGTTTAATTGATTCAAAAATTAATTTCTCTCTGAGTTTTAATGATTTTGAGTTGATTCTTTTTTTAATAATTCACAAAAATGTTAAAATATTTTATTTTATCAAAAAATCCCAAAAATATTATTTATTTCATATAATTGATATTTTTGCAAAGAATTAATATTTTAATTGTTTTTGACATTTTAAATATTTTTTCCACATTGATTTTGTAACTTTTAATGCTTTCTAATTATTTTGTAGGTCAATACTTAATTTTTGAAGCATTAATCCAAGATCACAATTTGTTTTTCACATGTTAAACAATTTTGATCATTTTAATTGAATTTTTATTCAATTAAAACACATTTTGAAAACAAATTAGGGTTTTTGGATTAATTCAACCCTCATAAATCATTTTCAAAACACTTTGGGCCTCTAATAGAGTGTAAGACCCAATCCTTTCTTGACCAAAATCATTTTGGGCCTCATTGTATTGTATAAGTCCCGATACCGTCAAAAACAAACGGCGCGATCGTCGCCCTTTTAAAAATAATCAATTGGGCCTCTCCTTGAGCTATAAGACCCATTCAAAACTCTTTGGGCCTCTAATAGAGTGTAAGACCCAACCCCTTTTGAAAACCAAATTATCTTGGGCCTCAGTCATTGTATAAGACCCACTGCATTTTCAAAATCTCGGCGCGATCGCCATTTCAAACGAAAAAATCAATCGGGCCTACCCTCGTGTTATAAGCCCCACTCTTTTTCTTTAAAACTTTTTGGGCCTCTAATAGAGTGTAAGACCCAAACCCCCTTTGTACAGAAAACATTTTGGGCCACAGTCACTTGTATAAGTCCCTCTGTACAAATTCAAACAGTGCGTTCACTGATAAAACCCTGGGCCTCTCCTTGAGCTGTAAGCCCCAAATCTTTCTTTTTCAAAGCACTTTCTCCTTTGATTTTGTATATACTGTTGTTTCCAATCTTTCTTTGTTGAACAACTAACCAAACAACATGGAAGCTCTACAACCGAGTAAGTGGTTATTGCTTTCATTTACCGCTTTCATATACATATAACTGTATTGTGGGGCTGTTTCACTGTAAGTCTTCTTTCATAAACTCATATCAACTGCGTAATAATAGTATAGATATTTCGAGTTTCCCCGGCAACTACGTCTAGAACTAGGTGACGCCGTTTCGTTTATTCATAGAAATAGACAGCTAGATCCCAAATAGGATCACCAGATACAGTCTTCTCTTCGGCTGTCCTCATTAGGAACTGTCAAGAAATTCTATCCCCCAGAGATGAATTATTCTCTGTGAAACTTCTCTTGAATTTCTTCAAACCTCAAAACTGTTCACTAAATGAATTATTCTCGGTGAAACTTTTCTTGAACTTTTCTTTGGTTTGGGACCCACGGGCTTCCTAAAAGCATCGGCCTCCTCTTGGGCATCCTACAAGGACCCACAGGCTTCCTAAAAGCAACCCCGCCTCCTCTTAGGCTTAGGACAAGGACCCTACGGCTTCTTAGAAGTATTCACAGCCTCCTCTTAGGCTTCGTATAATGATCTCTTCCTCCGGGAATGATAGCCTCCTCTTGGGCTTAGTACAAGGACCCGTCGGCTTCTTAAAAGATTCCAGCCTCCTCTTGGGCTTCGTACAAATTGTCCCGACGACCTCCTTGAGGTATAGGAACAGAACCTAGTCATCCTCATAGAACAATCTTTTCCTAGAGTCTACTACTGTTTCTCAAAGCATGGTACAAAAGGTAAAACTCTATACTCGGACAGTCTAACTACCTTGAGTCTCAAAGACATTCTCAAGCACCCTTCAAAAATAGGAAGGAAACCCGCTGACTCGGACAGTCTCAATACCCTTCGGATTTCCCGCTTCCTTAAAGAACAGGAAAAACCTGGATCCTTGAATCGAATCCCTGAGTACAGTGTTGCTCATATAAGAACTGATTTTCTCTTTAAAATTAGTATATTGGACCTGTCACTCAACTGAAACAGTTACCCTAGCCTCCTCTTGGGCTTTGTACAAATGATTCTCCCCAGCGGAGTCAAACAACGTTTAGCCTCTCTCTCGGGCTTTGTACGAGACACATAAGAGACTCCCTCGTTGAGTCAATCATCCTTTTCGCCTCCATCTCGGGCTTTATACGAGATACAAAAAGGTTCTTATTGAGCCAAACAAACAACAGCCTCCATCTCGGGCTTTATACGAGATACCAAAAGACTTCATCGTCAAGTCAAAAACCTTTTAGCCTCTCTCTCAGGCTTTGTACGAGACACATGATAGCCTCCTCTTAGGCTTTGTATAAGAAAACCACTGGTTGATCCAATCATCCTTTTAGCATCAAAGTTGTGCCTTGTTCACAGTACACAAACATCAACAACTCCTTCCCCTTCATCTAATCGCTGTAAGCGGCAAGCCTCTGGATCATCTACATCCACGCCACTGTCCCTCTTTTAGCATGAGAAATTCCTAAGGAAAGATAGCATTGCTCTACACTGAGTTAAAGTCTTCTCCTTCAGGTTAAAATCCCCTTTAAAGGAAATTATGGCATTGCTAGGATTCATATATCCCGGTTAAAGTAATTCTCCTTTATAAACAGTTGTGACATGCAAACCCCCCATTAGAGTTGACAAACTCTCTCTAAAGCCAAGGTCTTTCAGCTTCACGTCTTGGGCTTTGAACAAGACACAAATAGACTTTTCAGCTTCACATCTTGGGCATTGAACAAGATACAAATCACCTTTCGCTTCACGTCTTGGGCTTTGAACAAGACACCAAAAACACCATTTCCTCCCGTAGAATAGGAGGAACTACGAACACTCTGATTTCCCTGTTTCGGTAAACGGGAATACGTAGGCATAAGATTGAAAGAAAGATCTTAGCGAGCACAATCAACAAAAAACCCAAATCCCATATCTCCATCAATCAAAAGCAGTAATTCAAAAACATCAGTCCTAACATCCTAATCCTTATTCCCCGCCAGAAACCTTCTGTCTAGATAAAAAGAAAGAAAACCGTATTGGCGAAAATACAAATAACCAGTACAAAGGCCCCCCACATTGATAGCATCCGTAACCTAACAGACCGCTGTTTAAACTTAGTATGCAAAGCAGGGTTAATTGGAGACATCTATTTCCCTTCCTTATTCAGCTCACAATAGGATAAAAAATGAATCGACCTGTAGTTTTAAGCTCAAACCGCAGAGAGCGACCAACGCTTAAGAACCGTGTCCAAAATCGCTCGCTACAGTTACCTCCCACTCAGCGCTTCATTTAACGTCGAGAGCTCGACAATTTATATGAATCATTAGTTTACGGGGGATGTAGGCATTTCTACCAGTTTAAGAGTAGTTGAATAATCCCTATTGTCTACGCAGTGATAGTGTTTTAAAAGTTGTCCGTTTACGATGAACCTTTTATTTCAACTACACCACTTAATAAGACTTTGGTAACCTCAAAGGGACCAGACCATCTAGAATGAAGCTTACCTGGGAAGAATTTGAGTCTAGAGTTAAATAAAAGCACAATATCTCCTATTTCAAATCCTTTCCTTGCTATTCGCCTGTCATGCCAATTTTTTGTTCTTTCCTTGTATATCCTAGCATTCTCATAGGCATCTAATCTAAGTTCGTCTAGTTCATGTAAGTCCAAAATTTTCTTTTTGCCCGCAGCGGTATAGTTTCGGTTAATAGTTTTGATAGCCCAATAGGCTTTATGTTCTATCTCTATCGGCAGGTGACAAGATTTTCCATAGATTAGTTTAAATGGAGTGGTTCCTATGGGGTTTTGTAAGCGGTCCTATAAGCCCATAAAGCTTCCTGCAGTTTAGAAGACCAATCTTTCCTAGAGGTGGCAACGGCCTTTTCCAGAATTTTTTTAATTTCTCGGTTTGATACCTCTACTTGCCCACTCGTTTGGGGGTGGTAAGATGTTGCTACACGGTGTTTGACTCCATATTTTGATAGAAGTTTCTCAAAGATTTTCGAAATAAAGTGGGAACCTCCATCGCTAATTACCAGTCTCGGAACACCGAACTTAGGAAAAATTATGTTCTTAAAGAGCTTATTCACTACTCGTGCGTCGTTGGTAGGAGCTGTTATAGCTTCGATCCATTTTGAGACGTAATCGACAGCGACGAGTATGTACTTATTACCAAAAGAGGACAGAAATGGTCCCATGAAATCTATTCCCCACACGTCAAAGACTTCTACTTTTAGAATGCCCTTTTGAGGCATTTCATCGCGTCTAGAGACGTTGTCAGTGCGTTGACACAGGTCGCAATTTATAACCGCGATATGGACATTTTTCCATAGAGTAGTCCAAAAGAGGCTAGCTTGCAAGATCTTAGCACAAGTCTTTGAAGTGCTCACGTGCCCACCATAGGGCGCGGAATGACAATGAGAAATTATATCTTCTACCTCATCTCCGAGTACACAACGACGGAAAATACCATCGGCGCCCCTCTTGAAGAGAAGTGGTTCATCCCAATAATAGTGTTTAAGGTCGTAGAAGAATTTCTTCTTTTGTTGATAGGTTAGATCAGGTGGCAGTACTCCAGCTGCTAGATAGTTGACAAAGTCAGCATACCATGGCAGCGTGGTCTTAGTGTAAACAGATTCTATCACTTCATTAGTTTCTGTATCAGTATAAGTCAGAGATTGTTCAATTGTATTACTTTCTAACTGGGCTAAGGGTCTTTCATAAGGGAAATCGTCATTAATAGGTACTTGTTCAGGTTGGATGTTTTCCATTCTCGACAGGTGGTCAGCTACTACATTTTTAGTGCCTTTCTTGTCCTTGATTTCCAAGTTGAATTCTTGTAGGAGTAGAATCCACCTCAGAAGCCTTGGTTTGGCGTCCTTTTTACTTAATAGGTACCTGATTGCGGCGGGATCGGTATAGATGATTATTTTTGCTCCTACTAGGTAGGAACGAAATTTATCCAATGCGAACACGACAGCCAAGAGTTCCTTTTCTGTGGTAGCGTAGTTCATTTGTGCATGATCCAAGGTTCTACTGGCATAGTAGATTGCATGAAGCTTTTTGTCCTTTCTTTGTCCTAGGACTGCACCTACATCATAATCACTCGCGTCACACATGATTTCGAATGGTTCATTCCAATCTGGGGGTTGCATAATGGGTGCTGATATTAACGCTTGCTTGAGTGTTTGAAATGCTTCCAAGCATTTGTCATCAAAGACGAATTCAGCATTTTTCATTAATAGCTCAGTCAGGGGTTTGGTTATCTTAGAGAAATCTTTAATGAAACGTCGATAAAAACCGGCGTGTCCTAAAAAACTTCTTATCTCTCTAATGGTTTTCAGTGGCTGGAGATTTTCTATAACCTCAATTTTTGCCTTGTCGACTTCGATTCCTCTGTCGGATACTATATGTCCTAGCACGATTCCTTTTCGGACCATGAAATGGCATTTTTCCCAATTGAGAACTAAGTTGACACTTACACACCGTTCAAGCACCATTTCGAGGTTTGATAGACATCCTTCAAAACTTTCCCCACAGACAGAGAAATCATCCATAAAGACTTCTATTATACCGTCTAAGAAGTCAGAGAAGATGGACATCATGCATCTCTGAAATGTTGCGGGTGCGTTACATAATCCAAAAGGCATTCGCCGGTAGGCAAAGGTTCCATAGGGACACGTGAAAGTAGTATTTTCTTGGTCGTCAGGATGGATAGGAATTTAGAAAAATCCTGAATATCCGTCTAAATAGCAAAAATGGGAGTGTTTGGCGAGACGTTCAAGCATCTGATCTATGAAGGGTAAAGGGAAATGATCTTTACGAGTGGCTTTGTTTAGTTTCCTATAGTCGATACACATTCTCCATCCGGTTTGAGTACGTTGTGCTACAGATTCGCCTTTTTCATTATTGATGACTGTAACACCTCCTTTCTTGGGTACCACGTGAACTGGGCTAACCCATTCACTATCTGATATTGGGTATATGATTCCTGATTCTAATAGCTTTTGCACTTCTCTCTTAATGGCATCACTCAGAATGGGATTGATTCTCCTTTGATGTTCTCTAGAGGTTTTACAGTCTTCCTCAAGCATGATGCGATGCATACAGATAGAGGGACTTATTCCTTTCAAATCTGAGATGTTATAGCCTAAGGCAGTTGGGTACTTTCTCTGGACATGCAATAATTTCTTGGTTTCTATTTGTCCTAAATCTGCGTTGACTATAATTGGTGTTCGAGTTCTGTATCTAGGAATTCATACCTTAGATCTTTGGGCAATGTCTTCAGTTCTACAGCTGGTATCTTTGGGCAAGGCATAGGTTCAGGAGTGAGTGCGAGACATTCACTTAGATTATTATCTTGGTATTCACCACGCCAATTATCATCTTCAAAAATTGGTGGAATCGGAATTCTCAGCACTTCAGAATACGTGTTTTGGTGTTTTTCCATTTCTTTAACGCATTCATCAATTACATCTAGGAAGCAGCACGAATCTTCTATAGCAGGTGCTTTGAAGAATTGTGAGAGGATGAATTCTACTTTTTCTTCACCAACCTCGAAAGTCAATTTTCCTTTTTTCACATCTATGATGGCTCCGGCAGTAGCTAGGAATGGTCTTCCTAAAATGATAGGGATGTTTGAGTCTTCCTTGATGTCCATGATTATGAAATCTGTAGGAATATAGAATTGTCCTATACGTACTGGAACGTTTTCTAGCATTCCTAGAGGAAATTTCACCGATCGATCAGCTAGTTGTACAGATATTCTTGTTGGTCTCAGTTCTCCCATGTTGAGCCTTTTACAAATAGATAAGGGCATTAAGTTGATGCTAGCTCCTAAATCGCATAGGGCTTTGTCTATGACAAACTTTCCAATCACTCAGGGTATAGAGAAACTACCAGGATCTTTTAGCTTAGGAGGCATGTTGTTTTGGATTATAGCGCTACACTCTACAGTAAGCATAACGGTTTCAGTATCCTCGAGCTTTTTCTTATTAATTAATATTTCTTTTAAGAACTTAGCGTATGAGGGCATTTGTGTGATTGCTTCTGTGAAAGGTATTGTGACATTCAATTGTTTCAGAAGTTCAACAAATTTCTTAAATTGCCCTATGTTTTTAGATTTAGTGAATCTTTGGGGATAAAGGATAGGTGGTTTATAAGGCGGCGGAGGCACATATGGTTCTTCTTTCTCTTTGGCCTCTTTGCCATCATCTTCCTTCTCGCTTTCCTTTGGTTCGTCTTACTTTTCAGACTCCTTACTAGGCTTTTGGTAAATGACTGGATTTTCGATCCTTGGGTCAGTGGGTCCTTCTAGTTCTGTTCCACTCCGAAGTGTTATTGCGTTTGCATGTCCCTTCGGATTAAGTTGAGTTTGTCCTGGAAGATTCCCAGCTGGAGTAGCTGTAACTGCTTGTTGTTGAGCCACTTGTGAGTTTTGTGTTTCTAACATTTTGTTGTGAGTGGCTAGAGCGTCAACCTTGTTGGCTAATTGTTTGATTTGCTCACCGGTGTGAACATTCTGGTTAAGGAACTCCTTGTTTTGTTGAGCTTGTGCAGCAATGAAGTTCTCCATCATAATTTCAAGGTTTGAATTCCTAGGAACGTTGGGAACGTTAGCAGCGGGTTTTTGATATCCTGGTGGCACAGCAGGCGCTTGGCCAGGTGCATACAGAGCGTTATTATTCTTGTATGAAAATTTTTGATGGTTTTTCCAACCAGGATTGTAGGTATTTGCATATGGGTTTCCTTGAGCATAATTCACTTGATCAGCGGAGATACCTGCCAAAATTTGACATTCGGGGGCAGCATGTCCAGGTACTCCGTATAATTCCCAGTTTGGAGCTACGGCAGCCACGGTGGTTGCGGGGTTATGGTTAAGTTGTCTATCTTTTGAGCAAGGTCATCTACCTTAGCATGGACATGGTCAAGACTACTAACTTCGTACATTCCACCTTTCGTTTGGGCTTTTTCCACTAGCGTTCTTTCACCTCCCCATTGGTAATGGTTTTGAGCCATGCTTTCGATGAGTTGATAGGCTTCGGTATAAGGTTTGTCCATAATTGTACCACCAGCGGCGGCATCTATTGTCATTCTTGTATTGTACAAGAGACCATTGTAAAACGTATGGATGACTAACTAATCTTCAAGACCGTGATGCGGACACATCCTCATCATTTCTTTGTATCTTTCCCATGCACCGTAAAGAGACTCAGTATCTTTTTGTCGAAATCCATTAATTTGGGCTCTCAGTATAATTGTTTTGCTTGGTGGGAAATATCGTGCTAAGAACACCTTTTTCAACTCATCCCACGTATTGACGGAATTTGATGGCAAGGATTGCAACCAAGCCCAAGCTCTGTCTCTTAATGAGAAAGGAAAAAGACATAGTCTTATCGCCTCTGCAGTTACACCATTTGCCTTCACTGTGTCTGCGTACTGCACAAATTTGGTCAAATGTTCATTAGGATCGTCCGTAGGATTTCCAGAAAAATGATGTTGTTGTACGGCTGACAACAATGAGGGTTTCAACTCGAAATCATTCCGGTTGATAGCGGGGGCAGCAATGCTGTTATGTGGTTCTTGCTCAGATGAGGTAGCATAATACTTAAGAGGACGGTTCTGTGGTCCATCAGCCATGTCTTCTTCTGATTCTGATTCAGAGTCAAGTTCTATTTCAGATTCGGATTCGGATTGAGATTCAGGTTCTGACAAAGGAAAAGGTATTTCGTGGTTTAGGCAGTATTCTTGGATTCATATTTTTACGCTAAGAAGACGTTCAGGTTCGTCTGTCGGTCGTGTAAGGTCTTCGCCTTTTGAGCGAGTACTTGGCATACAACCGACAAATAAGGGAATTTGTTGCCTTAGTCTATACGACGCAACAAATGAATTGCACTATTGACTAAATCAGTCCCCAGCAACGGCGCCAAAAACTTGATCGCGACTTTCTGAGTCTAACGGTTACTAACTGCAAGCGCACAACCTATCGCGTAGTAATAAAGATATCGATCCCACAGAGACTTGATAAACAACCTAGTGCTACGGTTTGGTACTGTGTTTAGCTAAGGCGAAGATGTTTTGGTTTTAAGTTCAAACGGGAAACAAAAGGGAATCTAAAATTTGGAATAAACTAGTTGATATTAGGATATCGGTACGTAACTTAGTATACCATCGTGGATTCAATAAAACTTAAGCGTATAAAAATAAGTCACATTATATATCTGTATAAAATATCAGTTTAAAAGCCCTCACCTCACACTCTCGCGGTTATTGCTTCGGACTATACTCCTAAATCATAATGTCTGCTCTCGCTAGCCCATTTGAGTTTTAAAAAACTTTTTGAAAACCAATACAATCTAATTAACTTTAAAGCGCTCTCGATGTTTTTAAAACCAATGCCTGATTTTAGCTATCCGGTTAAAATCTCACACTCTCGTGGTCTTAATCCTAACCTTTGCTACCTTTTTACTCTCGTAATAAAAGTACAATTTTAATTAAGAAATCGCAGCCAGAAATTAAGTTGTTTATGGTTTTAGCTTATTTTTATCGAATCCATTCCGGTTAACTTAATTACATACCGATAATATGGATTTAGCTAGACATATTAATTAAAACAAACAAGAATAAGCATAAACTGCAAAACAATAAATGAGACATGGCAATGGGAAAAAATAATGTTGTTATTAAATTAATGATAAAAACCTGGTAAATAAGCAATAATTTGTTTCTAGCAATTCCTCCACAAGTCGGTAGGCTTTTGCTCGATCGTACCGGGACAATAAATGATGAAGGCAAGATTAAAAATCCTAACTACTGTGCGATAGCTCCTCGATGTGAGAAACTATCACTATTTAAAGTAATGGTGAACAAAGAATGGAAAAGGGAACAAACAAGAATGCAGGGAAAATAAAAATTCTCAAAATGAATTCTGCAGCAATTCGGGGTAAAAATCTCGACTTCCTGGGCTGTTCAATGAATGCCCTATTTATAGACGTAGCCTTGCTTTACGTTGGAGAAAATGTAGGAGCATTAACTTTCCGTTGAGAAGTCCAAGGGAGACTGGGCTCATGTGCAGTTGAAGCTGAAGTCGAGAGAATTCAGGAGAAAGTGTTGAACGTGCGTGACTAAATTGGCCCTTCGTATCCACATCTGTATTCTGAACGTTATAACCCATTATGTGCGTGTGACGGTCGTAGTGCTCTCGTGACGAGCGTGGTGGCCTTTAATTTGCGTGACGGTCGTGGTGGCTTGTGTGACGGTCGTCACACACACCACTTTCTATTTTTCTGCTTTTTCTCTGTCATTTCTTCCTGTTTCTTCTCATTTCTTCATATTTTTCTACTTTGCTCATTTTTAGCTTGGAAAATGAAGTACCTGCGAAAATACTAGAATACTTGCGGAATAATCGGAACTTAAGCTGAAATAACGTAATTATTAGTCGTAAATCAAGGGAAATATATGATACATTTTCGTGTTATCATGCCTTAGTCTATACGGTGCAACAATGGAATAACAATATTGACTGTAGGTCCCCGGCAACGGCGCCAAAAATGTGATGCGTCCGCAAGTGCACGGATTTATCGAAGTAATATAAAAGATTGTTGAACCCACAGAGACCAATGTCAACCTACCGTAATCTATTATCGCTTTGTAAAGCTACGGCTAATGAATATTTAATTAAGAGGAAACTAGAACTAAAACTAAAAATGAACTTAGAAAATATGATAATAAAGAGAGGCCGGAATATGGATTCCGCGTTCCTAAAGGACTTTTTAGAATTCGGGTACTAATTACAAATATCACTTAGTTCCGTAGAATATACCGACTTAAAAACTCCGCCTCACACTCTCGCGGTATTAACTAAAGTCATGTTCCCTAATCCCAAGATTTTGCTCTCGCTCACCCGGTAACTAGGAAATATATTTTGAAAGCCAATAATATCCTAAACGTATCTAAAGCGCTCTCGCTGTATTTAGATATGTTGCCTAATTTCCACTATCCGGTTCGACCCCCACGCTCTCGCAGTGCCGGCTCTAACCTTAATTAATTTCTCACTCTCGTGACAAAATCGTGTTAAATAACCTCTCACTCTCGTGACAAAGCTATTTAAATTAGACTTGGAAATTAAAACCAAAACAGAATTTTAATCATAAGTTCGCACCTATTATTTTTCTACCGAGCCCCATCGGTAAAGACGGTCCTCATACGCCGGACTCAAGAATATTTAGAAAGACATAGATAGGAAAACAAACATGCTATTGCGATGAATTAATATAAGACAAGGCATAATTAAACTATTAATTAAAAATAGTAAAGTAAGAAAATAAAGTAGAACCTGTAATTAAGTAGATACTGGAAGCAAGAACTTAACTGAATTGTAATACGCCGACAGGCTTTAATCAGACACAGAAATTGAATGACAGAAATAAATCCTAAGACTATATTGGGAATAATCCCCCGATGTGGAGAACTATTCCTTTTACATGGTGAAAGAAAACTGCCTAAAAACTAAACAAGGAAAATTCTGGCAAAGAAAAGTCGACCCCCCCTCAATGGAGGTTTCCCTTCTCTTTTTATACTGGCTTGATCTTCCAGAATAATATGTGAATCGCATGAGAACCGGACGAACGAAGACTGAGTTTTGGTTGAGCGAGGACTTAAGTCGTGGAGAGAAATAAAAGGGAAAGTGGGAAGTTTTATCTCCAAAGAGATAGGTGTCTGGTGCCACCTCTTCCTCACTCTCCACTAGTGGCGGGTGCCACTTCTACTAGGTGGTGGGCGCCACCCCCTCAATGTGGCTTGCTCCATATATGTGAGTGGTGGTGGGCCCCACCCCTTTATTCTTTTTTTTTCCTTTTTTTTTCTTTTTTTCTGAATATTTATTTTTCTTCTATTTTCTTCACTTCTTCTTCAATTCATCCATATTTTCTCCATTTCTTGATAAATTGCGATCCGGCTCGAGTATCTGAAAAAGGAAATAAATACGGGAATAATAGGACATAAATCAAGGAAAAATCAATTAAATCATAACTAAAATTCATGCAAGTCAAGTCAAATACACAATATAATTTCGCGTTATCAAACTCCCCCACACTTAAACCTTTGCTTGTCCTCAAGCAAACCATGACCTCCGAGAAAAATATTGCATACGGATACTCATCTTAAGCTACCAACTCTACTTCGATTAAGTTTGTGTCGATAGGTACTTGCTCACACACTAAGGATATCGTAACAACACAATTCCGCTTTTGCGGTCATCAACCTCCCTCCTATACAAACCAATCCGAGTCATGTCATCATACCTAAGCCTAACTGTGTCCCCGGCAACGGCGCCAAAAACTTGATGTGTCCGCAAGTGCAGGGATTTATCGAAGTAATATAATAGATTGTCGAACCCAAAGAGACCAATGTCAACCTACCGTAATCTATTATCGCTTTGTAAAGCTAAGGCTAATGAATATTTAATTAAGAGGAAACTAGAACTAAAACTAAAAATGAACTTTGAAAATATGATAATAAAGAGAGGTTGGAATATGGATTCCGCGTTCCTAAAGGACTTTTTAGAATTCGGGTACTAATTACAAATATCACTTAGTTCCGTAGAATATACCGGCTTAAAAACCCCGCCTCACGCTCTCGCGGTATTAACTAAAGTCATGTTCCCTAATCCCAAGATTTTGCTCTCGCTCACCCGGTAACTAGGAAATATATTTTGAAAGCCAATAATATCCTAAAAGTATCTAAAGCGCTCTCGCTGTATTTAGATATGTTGCCTAATTTCCACTATCCGGTTCGACCCCCACGCTCTTGCAGTCCCGACTCTAACCTTAATTAATTTCTCACTCTCGTGACAAAATCGTGTTAAGTAACCTCTCACTCTCGTGACAAAGCAATTTAAATTATACTTGGAAATTAAAACCAAAACATAATTTTAATCATAAGTTCGCACCTATTATTTTTCTACCGAGCCCCGTCGGTAACGAAGGTCCTCATACGTCGGACTCAAGAATATTTAGGAAGACATAGATAGGAAAACAAACATGCTATTGCGATGAATTAATATAAGACAAGGCATAATTGAACTATCAATTAAAAACAGTAAAGTAAGAAAATAAAGTAGAACCTGTAATTAAGTAGAAACTGGAAGCAAAAATTTAACTGAATTGTAATACACCGACAGGCTTTAATCAGATACAGAAATTGAATGACAAAAATAAATCCTAAGACTATATTGGGAATAGTCCCCCGATGTGGAGAAATATTCCTTTTACATGGTGAAAGAAAACTGCCTAAAAACTAAACAAGGAAAATTCTAGCAAAGAAAAGTCGACCCCCCTCAATGGAGGTTTCCCTTCTCTTTTTATACGGGCTTGATCTTCCGGAATAATAGGTGAATCGCATGAGAACCGGACGAACGAAGACTGAGTTTTGGTTGAGCGAGGACTTAAGTCGTGGAGAGAAATAAAAGGGAAAGTGGGAAGTTTTATCTCCTAAGAGATAGGTGGCTGGCGCCACCTCTTCCTCACTCTCCACTAGTGGCGGGTGCCACTTCTACTAGGTGGTGGGCGCCACCCCCTCAATGTGGCTTGCGCCATATTTGTGAGTGGTGGTGGGCCCCACCCCTTTATTCTTTTTTTTCTTTTTTTTCTTCTTTTCTTTTTTTCTGAATATTTATTTTTCTTCTATTTTCTTCACTTCTTCTTCAATTCATCCATATTTTCTCCATTTCTTGATAAATTCCGATCCGACTCGAGTACCTAAAAAAGGAAATAAATACGGGAATAGTAGGACATAAATCAATGAAAAATCTATTAAATTATAACTAAAATTCATGCAAGTCAAGTCAAATACACAATATAATTTCGCGTTATCAAATTACCATTTTCTAAACTTTGTAAATACTCTATGGAATCACGCGCTTGGCTGATCTTCATCCTATCAATAAAATTTGAGCCCTTGTGCTTTTGTTTATAATTCTCATTTGTTTTAGCTTTATAAGAACGACATTCTAATATGATCGACGATTCTTGAAACGAAACAACAATGAATTTACTTGTAAAACTTTTTCTGCTTTTAAAATAAAGATGGCTATTTTTTTGACTTTTGAACATCGAAAGAACATCGCTCGCTTCTCCACAAGTAATCGAGCTTCAAAGTGCAAAATCAAAGTACTCCTTCTAAACCTGCACATCTGAACGAAGAATCAACTGTGTCAGAGACCATGTTTCTTCTGACACCCTCGGCCGAGTTCTCATCTCCTAAGCCCGATCAACGGTTGTTCCCCCACAGGGACCACTTCTCCTAAGCAAGGCAGAATTGCTATTATGAACCAGCGATACCTCTTCGTCCCCAGCAGTGCCCGAGTATCCAGTCATGTTCATCCGTGGGTTTGTATGTCGCGTTAGTTTTGTCAGCATATACATACATATATCATGCATCTTTATTTGCATTCGCATTCATATTGCATCACTATCACTCTGGTCAGTCTTATCCCCTAGTGATAACAGTCCTCTCAATCGAGTTGTCAGTTCTTTCCTCGTCGGGAAATGTTGCGTCTGAATAATCTCTCCTCTAGTTTATTTTTGGATTAGAGTTGGCCCTTGACCACTTTGATTACTTGAACCTCTAAAAAACTAGAGAACTTTCGACAAACATCACTCTTCGCCAGTGAAGATGATATCTCCGCTTTCCCAGATTGAGGAAAATCTCTAGAGAAAGCCTCTTAATCAGAGATTCGACAATACAACAGTTTTTCTCTGAAAAATCCGCTGACGAAAAGGTCATCAGCACCTCAAAATTGGATCACATCATATAGCAATTCTCCGGGAAGGTCCCGAGAAAAGTATGATATAAGTACCTAAGCGTAAACAGTCTCTCAAGAGACTCGTTTTCCCCAGTAGAGTCGACAAATGGCTTCTCCAACAGAGAAGTTTGTGCACCTCTACAACTCAGATGACTGGGTTCCCCAGCAAGTCTGACATCAAAACCTTTTCCGTCAAATGGCATCTCCCCAGGAAAATTCGGCGAGAAGTTTGAGGAAAACCGCTACGTATAGCGTCCCTTGTCAAGAAAGTTTATTGACAAAAGAAACTGAGACAAGTTCCTTGGTAGGAAAACAGGATCGAGGGGAAGTTTAAATCAGAAACTAAGACCAGTTCCTTGGTAGGAAACCAAGATCGAGGGGAAGTTTATTTCAGAAACTTAGACCAGTTCCTTGGTAGGAAACCAAGATCGAGGGGAAGTTTATTTCGAAAGAAAACTGAGACCAGTTCCTTGGCTGAAGTCCAAGATTGAGGGGAAGTTTACCTTTTCTAAGCTTCATTGCTTAGCAAAAGAAGAAGGATGCGTGAGCTGCCATTCTTAACCACCATCAAAATTTTGGGTATACCGATATTTAATCCTCTTGCACCCCGAATGCCCGAATTCCTTCGCCATTCACACCTTCGGGTCCAAGAAGATTAAATAGGGGCATCTGTCATACCCCAAATTTTGACAACTAAGATTTCCCATCATTGTGCAAATCATCATCACAATATGGATGAACCATCATGCCTCATCAGCCTCCCCAAAGATAGGTGAGCATTCACTACTATCAAACTTAGGGTTTCAAGCCCTCTCTGAGCCTTAGGCAAAAGATCAATCAAGGAATGACATGATCTTCAACTTTTCTAACCTCTCAAACATCCACAAAGGATCAAGAGGACTCCCACTTCAAGGATTAAGCACAAGGCTGCTGCCTTCTAGGTGGATTAAGTCTCCAAAATCAACAGTGTCACCAAATTAGGGTTTTGGTCGACCAGGGCCTCCAGATGGAAATTTTCCTCTGGACATGAGCCAATGCTTCAAAGCATGACCTAAGATGCTCCATGGGACATCATAAACCCAATCAGCAAGTCAATTTAGTCTCAGGGGGTGCATTCATAAAAAAGCAGGAATTTAGGGTTTCTTGACCTAATTCACCCCTAGGTTGACTTTTGAGACAAAACATGAGCCAAGGCCTCAAGAGAGGATTTGAGGGTCTCTAATAAAACACATTGATCCATTTGCAATAATGGATTGATCCAAGAAGCTTGAGCAACAAGTTTCAATTTCATCTGAACCACAGTTAGGATTTCGCGGGAAAAGTCAACTGTAGCTTTGACTTTTGACCAAGACATGCTCCCAAACCCTAGGACATGATTTAATACACCCTATGACACCTATGGAACATGTCCATCAAGTTTGATTTAGGTCAAGGACTTGATTTCATAGAGGATCGCATAGTTTGGAATTCATCTGACAAAAAGTCAACTGTGCACAAAAGTCAACATTGACTTTTTGAGATTTTTCACAAATATGGTTCTTTGACCCTAAAATGATGTTAATGTGTGATTTGAATCATCATTCATCAAGAAAAATCAAGAAAAGTGGGATAACTTGTAAAAGGGGTAACCATAAAAACTTAGAAATTTTTCTAAGTCATGGAATAAAGTGGCTAGGGTACCAACTTTGGAGGATCATAATTCCTAAACCACAAAGCCATTTTTCCCCATCCAAAGCTGGATTTGTAGCCCTCATGGCCCTCTACAAAAGCTTCAACTACACCTCATTCCAATTCATTATGGATTTTGAGTTATGGAATGATCAAAGTGACTGAAAACATGAAATGCCACTTTTTTCGACACTTAGTGAAATTTTCACTAAGTCAGAATCTGCCTTCACTTTTTCCCAAATGTAAGGGCATTTTTCACTTGGATCCAAAAAGTATCAAAACCAAATATGATCAAACAGTTGTTGTATCATATGAGGGCTTTCCAAAATGGCCAAGAACTCAATCAAATTCCACTTGAGCTATGAGATATGACAATGGCAACATGCCTTGCTGAAAACTGCCAAGGCTAGGTAGAATTTTACACTGTGGCTCGATTTGGAAAAATCAGATAATTCCAAGCCTTGTCATCACTTTGGACACATCTGAGGATCAAATCTAAAGGGGACAAACACTGATCCAAGCCTCCAAAGTCCTTCGAACAAGAAGTAGCATGCCAAACCTAGAATTGCCTAAAAGAGGGACAAGACTCCAATTTTGGATTGGAGCATTCAATGCATACACCAAGGTGGCATGGACTGAGCTATTTGCAACTGAATTCAGTCAAGACTTATCCAAGACCAAGGGGACCAGCAGCCTGTGCCCTAACCTCTAGTCAATGGCTAGAGGAGACTTGGATTCTCATTGTTCAACATTGGCCAAACCTCTGCTGCAGTTGCCATTCACTATTACAGCAAAAAAAAACTTGTTCTACTATAAATAGAGCTCAATTGTGTTCAGTTTGAGTACACCAAAGCACTACAACACTTGCTTTCCTCAAAATCTCTTTCTCTAGGCAAAAATACCTTCTTTGGCAAGGTAACTCTGAGTTTTTGAGTTAGAGAGCAACTTCACCATAGCTTATGATCCAAACACATCCAATATGTCATATCTAAGCTGTCCAAACACTCACAAGTGACCTGTAACATCAAAATCACAAAGTCACCTCTCAAAACCTCAAAATAGGCCTTTTGTGCATTTTTCAAGCCATGTCTTGATTCAGTCACTTTCCAAACCAGATAAAACTACAAACACACTCCAAATATCATCCTTGAACTATCCCAAATGGTTCCCCCCATCTGGAACACCATTTGAGGGAGTTGCTATTTTGGCCACTTTTGCCCCTTTTGCAAGAAAGAGCTCAAACTTGCTCCCGAGGTTTCCAGCTGATTCCAACCATCCTAAAAACTTCTAAGAGATCATTTGAGGGTGTCCAAAGCATCAAATAATTTCTTGAACAAGTGGCTTGGCAGATTGCACAAAAGCTCCAAAAAGAGGTAAGCATCAAAACTTGAACTCTTTGAGTCATGCATTGCTTTGAGGTCCACTGATCATGCACATCTTATACATGTTATATATGTTGTGTTTGCACCAAATTACCATGCAATTCTTGCCTGTATCATGAGATAGCACAGAAAATGCAATTAGAGGCCTATTTCAAAACCACTATCGGGATTTAAAATGGGGACATGATCTTGAAAAACTACCACCACCATTGGATTCCTTGCGAAATTCTAGGCAGGATTGACCTAAATTTTGTCTCAATCCATGGAGAAATGAGAAAGTTATGACCTTCACGTTTCTGAGCCAAAACTTGTCTTGCCTTGCCTTGGCCAGGCCTAGAAAACAAGGCAAGCCTTGTATATTTGTTGTTTTGTTTTAATCAACGGATGTATCACCACCCCAGTGGTAAGACGCGTGCCCTATAACCTTGAGGTCGTGGGTTCAAACCCCACCCATGCCATTTTGTGTTTTCTCACATTTTTGCTATTTTTTCCAATATTTTCATGTTTTGTTAATTAATTGGAAAATTAGTAACTCCTTCAATTTTAATTATTTTTTATTGGTTCTTTTTGCAAAAAATCACAAAAATATTGAAATATTTACTTTGAATATTTTTTATTGGTTATTTTAAATATTTTTGTGAATAAATTCCTTTTTAATTGTTTTTTTAACATTTAAAAGTGAATATTTACTTTGAAAATCAAAACCAAATGAGTTTTAATTCATCTTGTGATTAAAACCTCATTTTTCAAACCTTAAACAAAAGTCACAAGTAGTTTATTCAAACTTATTTGGTATTTTTATCATTTTTATTTGATTTTCTTTAAGTATTTACTTTTAAAGGAAAACAAATTAGGGTTTCTTTGATTTTCAACCCTCACTAATCATTTTCAAACTTTGGGCATCTATTAGAGTGTAATACCCAACCCCTTTTTGAAACCAAAATAATTTGGGCCTCAGATGTTGTATAAGACCCACTGTGTTTTCAAAAACCTCGGCGCGATCGCCGTTTTTAAACAAAAATCATTTGGGCCTACCCTCGTGTTATAAGCCCCATTTCCTTTCTTTAAAAAAATCTTTGGGCCTCTATTAGAGTGTAAGACCCAACCCCTTTTGAAAACCAACCTTTTTTGGCTTCAGTCATTGTATAAGACCCACTGCGTTTTCAAAAATCTCGGCGCGATCGCCATCTTCAAACAAAAACCTTGGGCCTCTCCTTGAGCTGTAAGCCCCCACCACTTGTATAAAAATAAACCTTTGGGCCTCTTGAGAGAGTGTAAGACCCATCCCTTTGTACAAAAAAACCTTTTGGGCCTCAGTCACTTGTATAAGACCCTGTACAAATTCAAAACAACGGTGCAATCATCGATAAAACCTTAGGCCTCTCCTTGAGCTGTAGGCCCCAACAATATTTTCAAAGCACTTCCTCCTTTGATTTTGAATATAATTGTTATCAAAGCTTTCTTTGTTGAACAACTAACCAAACAACATGGAAGCTCTACAACCGAGTAAGTGTTTACTCGCTTTCTTTATCCGCTTTCATATATATATAACTGTATTGTGGGGCCGCTCACTGTAAGTTTTATTTCACAAACTTTTATATACCTGTCAAATATCAACTGTGTAATACTAGTATAGCTATTTAGAGTTTTCCCCGGAAACTACGTCTAGCACTAGGTAAAGCCCCGTTGATCGCTCTTAAATACAGTCTAAACTAGATCCCCATAGGATTACCAGGTTCAGTCTTCCCTCCTCTTGGGGTTAAACAATATGGAGATGTGAAAGGCAGATTCTTTTTGAACCCTTTCTCAGACTGTCACCCTTAGAAGTTGTCAAAGAGACTCTACTCCCCAGAGATGATCTTTTCTCCGTGAATGGCATTTCTTGAGTTTCTTCCAAATTCTCGGACTTTCCTGGCTTGATCTATTCTCGGTGAATAGCATGTCTTGAACTTTTTGGGGTTTAGGGACCCACAGGCTTCTTAAAAGCACCCTTAGAAGTTGTCTAAGAGACTCTACTCTCCAGAGTTGATCTATTCTCCGTGAATAGCATCTCTTGAGTTTCTTCCAAATTCTCGAACTTTCCTGGCTTGATCTATTCTCAGTGAATAGCATGTCTTGAACTTCTCGGGGTTTGGGGACCCACAGGCTTCTTAAAAGCATCCCCACCTCCTCTTGGGCATTGTACAAGGACCCTTTCGGCTTCATAAAAGTTCTCATGCCTTCTCTTGGGCTTAGTACAAGGACCCAGAGACCTCTACAGGTATAGGAACAGAACCTAGTAATCAATTTACTAGAGCTGTCTTTCTGAGTCAAGTGTCAGACCAGTTAATGGGTTGACCTTCATCCTTTAAACCAGCCTTCTCTTGGGCATTATACAAAGATCATTCACTTATCCGAGAATCGATTTCTCAAAACACCCTTAGACTTGGACAGTCTCAATACCCTTTGGATTTATTATTTTCTTAAAGAACAGGAAATAACCCCGATCCTCTGATCAATCCCAAGGTACAACATTACCCATATAAGAACTGATTTTCTCTGTATCCGACATACTGGACCTGTCACTAAACTGAAACAGTTACCAGCAAATAGCCTCCTCTTAGGCTTGGTATAATGATCCTTCCTCAGAAAAGTTAGCCTCCTCTTGGGCTTTGTACAATGATTCTCCCCAAGGGAGCTAACCTTTTTAGACTCTCTTGTTGGGTCACTTCCCTTTTAGCCTCCATCTCGGGCTTCGTACGAGATACCAAAACACTCTCTTGTTGAGTATAAAAGACTCTCTCGTTGAGTCAATCACCTTTAGCCTCCGTCTTGGGCTTTGTACAAGACACATACTAAATCACTCTCTTGTTGAGTATAAAAGACTCTCTTGTTGAGTCAATCCCTTTTAGCCTCCATCTCGGGCTTTGTACGAGATACAAAAACACTCTCTTGTTGAGTATAAAAGACGCTCTTGTTGAGTCAACTCCTATAGCCTCTCTCTCGGGCTTCATACGAGATATACAACATACTCTCTTGTTGAGTCAAACCTTTTTTAGCCTCCATTTCAGGCTCCGTACGAAAAACAAAAACACTCTCTTGTTGAGTATAAAAGACTCTCTTGTTGAGTCAATCCCTTTTAGCCTCTATCTCAGGCTTTGTACGTGACACATAAAAGCACCCTCTTGTTGGGTCAATAGCCTCCTCTAAGGCTTTGTATAAAGAAAACCCCGGTTGAGTCAACCAACCTTTTAGCATCAAAGATGTGCCTTGTCCATAGCATACAAACATCAACAACTCCCCCTTTAGAGATGACAAATTCTCTCTAAAGTCAAAACCCTTTAGCTTCATATCTTGGGCTTCGAACAAGATACAAATAGACCATTCAGCTTCACATCTTGGGCTTTGAACAAGATACAAACCACCTTTAGCTTCACGTCTTGGGCTTTGAACAAGACACCAAAACAACCATTTTCCTCCCATAGAATAGGAGGAACTACGATCGCTCTGATTTCCATGTTTCGTTAAACGGGAATACGTAGGCATAAGATTGAAAAAATCTCAGCGAGCACACTAATCAAAAAACCCAAAATCCCATACCTTCATACATCAATCGAAAATCATCAGTCTTAAACCTCCAACCAATCGCCCAGGCACTATTTTAACAAAATAACTTAAGAGAGACCCACAATCTCAATAGCATCTGTAAACCAACAGTCATCTATTTAAACTCAGTATGCAAGCAGGGTTAATTGGAGACATCTATTTCCCTTCCTTAATCAGCTTCAATAGGATAAAAAATGAATCAAACTATAGTACCCCAAAGCGATAGTGCTTCGCAACCACGCAAAAATTCGCGCTACACACGCCCGTCCTTTGGGTCACGACCTTCGCTTGGTCCCACACCCGTCCTTTGGGTCACAACCTTCGCTTGGTCCCACACCCGTCCTTTGGGTCATGACCTTTGCTTAGTCCCACACCCGTCCTTTGGGTCACGACCTTCGCTTGGTCCCACACCCGTCCTTTGGGTCACAACCTTCGCTTGGTCCCACACCTGTCCTTTGGGTTACGACCTTCGCTTGGTCCCACACCCGTCCTTTGGGTCACGACCTTCACTTGGTCCCACACCTGTCCTTTGGGTCACGACCTTAGCTTGGTCCCACACCCATCCTTTGGGTCACGACCTTTGCTTAGTCCCACACCCGTCCTTTGGGTCACGTCCTTCGCTTGGTCCCACACTCGTCCTTTGGGTCACGACCTTCGCTTAGTCCCACACCCATCCTTTCGGTCACGACCTTCGCTTGGTCCCACACCTGTCCTTTGGGTCACGACCTTTACTTGGTCCCACACCCGTCCTTTGGGTCACGACCTATGATTGCTCTGATTTCCCTGTTTCGTTTAAACGGGAATACGTAGGCATAAGATTGTGAAATCTTAGCGAGCATACTAATAAAAAACCATAGGTCCAGTACCTTCATACCAATCAATCCTTAGGTCCAGTACCTTACTAAAAACATCAACAAAAACTCAATCTCACTCTATCATATTTCCCAAGAAACTTTCCCAACCCATTAACGGATAAACACCATCAATTACGAAGCAAAATCTAAAGCTGATATCCTGTGGATAACCACATATAGGATGGGTAATTGACAACTACCCATTGTATAACCTGACCCCGGACTACCAAATCTCTTTTAAACATTTATTCAGTTGAACAATCGCGTGCAAGGTTAGTTTTAGATAGCTTCCTTTTCCCTTCTAGCTTCACGAGATAAATAAGAAATCAGAAAGTAGCACCCCCTCCTACCATTGCAGTGAGGAAACCTAACGATAAGGTGGTCGCGCCACGGACAAAAATCGCTTGCTACATAAAGTTTGGAAAAAGTGAAACAGATTCTGACTAGAAAATTTCACTAAGTGTTGGAATGAAAATGTCCATTTTCATTTTTTGTGATTTTGATCAATCCATAACTCAAAATCCATGAGAATTTGGAATTTGATGTAATTGACACTTTTGAAGTATGTAATGAGAACTTCCATTTGAGCATTGTATGGAAGAAAAAGGCCTTATGGTTTGGGAGTTATGACCTTGCAAAGTTGGGTAAAAATCACTTTGTTCCCTAACTTCGAAAATTTTAAGTTTTCTAAGGTTGCGCCTTTTGCAAGTTACCTCACTCTTCTAGATTTTTCTTGATGAATGATGATCAAAACCATATATTAACATTGTTTTTGACTTAGGGGAGCCATATTTGTAAAAAAACTCCAAAAAGTCAAACTTGATTTTAGCACAGTTGACTTTTTGTCAGATGAATTCCAAGTTGTGTGATCCTTTGTGTAATCAAGTGCTTGACCTAATTCAAACCTAATGGATAGATTCCATAGGTGTTTTAGGGTGTCTTGAATCATGTCCCAAGTTTTGGGAACATGTCTTGGTCAAAAGTCAAAGATACAATTGACTTTTTCTTCAAAACCCTAATTGTGGTCCTGGTGAAATTGAAACTTGTGAATCAAGCTTCTTGGATCAATCCATTGTTGTAAATGGATCAATGTGGTGTATTTGAGGCCCTAAAATCATGTCTTGAGGTCTTGGCTCATGGCTTGCCTCAAAAGTCAACTTAGGGTGAATTAGGTCAAGAAACCATAATTCCTGATTTTTTATGAATGCTTCCCCTAAGACTATTTTGACTTGATGATTGGGTCCATGAGGTCCCATTGAGAATTTTGGATTATGTTATGAGGTATTGGCTCATGCCCAGAGGAAAATTTTCATCTGGAGTCGTTGGTCGACCAAAACCCTAATTTGGTGACACTGGCGATCTTGAGGCTTGATCCACTTGGAATGTTGCAACTTTGTGCTTGACTCTTGATGTGGGAGACCTCTTCATCATTTATGGATGTTTGAGAGGTTAGACAAGTTGAAGATCATGTCATTTCTTGATTGATCCTTTTGTCTAAGTGCTCTGGAAGGGCTCAAAACCCTAATTTTTTATTGTAGTGAATGCTAAACAATCTTTGAGGAGATTGATGTGGTATGATGGTACATCCATATTATGGTGATTGTTCCTCACAGTGATGGGAAATATTGTGGTTAAAATTTGGGGTATGACACAATGTATCACCCCGCCAACTAATTGATAAGGCTAAGTGTGACCTAGTGGTTGGGCAAACAAGGGCGCCCATGGTTGGTTTGGCTGGGCAAACAAAGGCGCCCATGGTTGGTTTGGCTGGGCAAGATCAGGCTTTTGCCCTCATGTAAGAACACCTCTAACTTTTTCTAAACTCAATGTAATTCCAAGATGTAAAGACCAATCTTGCTTGGAATTTCACAAGGAACACAATGGTAGTCTTAGATTTTACTAAAAATGACTACATTTTAAAACACGATAATGATTCCTAAAATGACATGTTTTTGCAAGTTCTATCCCAAGTCTCTATACAACCAACAATAACACTCAAATATAGTTCAAACACAACAAGTATGACATATAAACCAAGTTTAAACTTAATGCACATCAAAACAAAGCATATTGCTCAAAGTTCAACTTCTTGTGCACTTACCTCTTGAAGCTCAACTTGCGAATCCCAAATAACTTGTTGCAGAAATGAATGGATGCTTTGGACACTTCTAATAGACCTCAATGAAGATTTTTGGATGCTTGGAATCAATATAAATCCACTAGAACAGAATCTTGCTCCTTCTTGCAAAATGGTCAAACAAAGTGGAACTTCAGCCAAATGGAATTACAGATGAGAAACTATTGTTGGAACAGCTTAGGGATGTTATTTAGAGTGTGTTTGAAGTGTTAGATGGTTTTGAAATGGACAGAATCAAGACATGGCTTGTGAAATGCCGAAAGTCAAAGATATGAGGTTTTGACAGTTGACTTTTGGATTTTGGTGTTTGGAGAGGAAGATGAAGGTTTGAAGACATTCAAGGGATGATTTGTGATGTGGTTGGAAGGTTGTTTGAGTGGTTTAAGCTGTGGTTATGAAAATTCGATTCTCACTCTTTGGAAATTTGAAATTTTGAAGTGAAAGAGGAACAATGAGAAAAAAAGTGTTGTGATTGTTTTGGTGTATTTTGAATGACCAAATGTGGTCTCTATTTATAGGAGAGCAAGTTTGGTTTGGAGGAATAGTGATGGTTGAAGGATGAACTCAATGTTCAATGGTTTTGGCAATGCATCATTGCTTCTATCTCAAGGTACCTTATCTCTTCCACTAGCCTAGCTCTCCTTTTGACCAATTCCACATTCTGCAGAGGTGTTCATTGTTGTTTAAGAGTGCATCTTGATTGATGAGAGTGGTTTCTTTGACAATGCATTATTCCACATAAATGCCTCTTGAATTCAAGGCTTAAGTGATGATGTCTCATCATTTCAAAGGGATTCCTCTTGACTTAGTGGCTATATCTTGCAGGTTTTGCATGATTCATTCAAATTATTCTTGAATTAGCATTGTATGATCATCACACTTGGACTCAAAAAATCTTGCACCACAAGTAATGCCAAATATGTCTTGCCAAAATAGTTGCATCAAGGCAAATTGTGCACTCCATATCTCCTTGCTCAAATGGAATTAGATTCTGTTCTTGGACATTTGGAAAGCTGACATATCATACTTCAACTTTGATGTTTGAATTTGATCTTGATTCATCTTGGATCTTGGTGAAAATTTGCCTCAAAGTTGGCTAAAACACAAAATAGATTTTGTCCAAAAAATTTCTAAGTGTCAAAGTTCAAAAAGTCTTGAAACCCTAACTTCATGGCTTCATATCTCAAAATCTATGCACTTTTTGGGAATCCACCCTAAGTGACAAAGTTGTAGTATGTAACAAGCTCTTCAACTTGGTCTTTGTATCAAAGAAAATGGTTACTTGGTGTGGAATTTATGACCTTGCAAAGTAGGGCAAAAATCATCTTTTTTCATGACTTAGAAAATTTTCAAGTTCTCCATGGTTGCCTTTTTTAAAGTAACCTCACTTTTCTTGATTTTTCTTGATCAACCATGATCCAAATCACATATTAACATTATTCTTGACTTGAGGAGACCATGTTTAACCAAAAACTCCAAAGTCAAATTTCATTTTGCCCACAGTTGACTTTTTGTATCAGATGAATTTTGAACTTTGTGATCCTTTATGAAATAAAATCCTTGGGCTAAATTAAACATCATGAATGGATTCCAAAAGTGTTTTTTGAGTGTCTTGAATCATGTCCCAAGGTTTGAGATCATGCCTTGCTTAAAAGTCAAAGGTACAGTTGACTGTTCATAAAAACCCTAGTTTGTGGCCCAAATGAATTTGAATTCTTGCATTGTTTATGAATCAAGTTCTTTGGATTAATACAATCATATGAATGGACTAATATGAGGCATTTTACGTCTTTGAAACTTATATTAAGGTTTTGGATCACGCCTTGCTCAAAAAGTTAACCCATGGATTGATTAAGTCAAAACCCTAATTTTGGTGCATTGAGGATCTTGAGGCTTGTTGATTTCGAAATGAGGAAATCTTGTACTTGATTATTGATGAATGAAAGTTCTTGATCTTCATGGATGAATGAGAGATTGGATCATGCCCATTCTTGATTGATCCTTTGCCCGAGTCTTCTTTGACGCTCAAAACCCTAATTGGCAATCAAAGGAAACAAACAACAATCTTTGTATATCCAAATGGGTTAGTGATGCATAAAAATATACACACATATGATGCTAATGAAATACAAATGATGTTGGATCTTAGGGTCAAAAATCAGGGTATGGCAGATGCCCCTATTTAAGGTTCTCCTATCCGGAGAGGTGAAAATTGACATCTTAGTCTCAACCAGATAGGAGAGACTTAAATACAACAAAAAATGCACAAATTTTGGACCCTAAGATGCCATAAATGATGTGATACTAGGGAATGCAAGACATAAGACTTGTGAGGGTGATGCCATAGAAGACTAATAATAATTACAATCACTGGGGATTAGAGAATTACTCACTAAGGAAAGAAATTAAGACTAAGGATGTAGTCTACTGGGAAACAAAGAAGTATCTTCACTGATTGGGGAGATAACAACTCCACCAGGGGGGATACAAATATGATTCTGACAATTTGAATGGTAACAGGCTCCTACCGTCGGAACATGCTAACTCATCTTCTTTAACTAAGTAATCCTACTTAGAAAAGGTAAAACTTCCTCGCGTTTCTGGTCATGAGCCATGAAACTGGTCTTCGTTTCTGAAATAAAACTTCCCCTCGATCCTGGCTTTTAGCCCTGGAACTGGTCTTCGTTTCTTATTATCAAGTCTTTCTCTTGTAAAGGTTGAGATAACAAGCCCTGGAAAAGGTGATCACTTGTTGGATCAATAACTTCACCAGGAATCTTCGAGGAGATGCGAACTAGTTATCTTGCGGGACATATTTCTCAAATAAAGAGACACAATCTATGATGGTCCTCACCAAACTTCTCGCCGAGATTCACTAGAGAGATAGCCATTTGATGAAAATAGACTTCATTATACTTCTCTTCGAGACTTCTTCGGAGAGACGCCATAGGATGAGTGACAATCTGATGTCGGACTTGCTGGGAATACCATTGCCCGAAATGTAGAGTTTCGCAAACTTCTCTGATGAGATATCATTTGCTGAAAATATTTCATCATACTTCCCTTCGAGACTTCTTTGGAGAGATGCCATGTGATGTAGGACAATTTTGAGGTGCTGATGACTTTATTGAAAGAGGGACAAACTTCTCAGGAAGAGATTGCCATTTGTCGATCCACTACGAATTTCTAGGACAAAAACAAGCTTCTTAAGAGACTGCCATTTTTTTGCTAGGTGTAGATTCTAAAGAGGGATACACATATCTTTGAATAGATAACTGCTCGGAAAGAAACTATTGTTCGTTGGTTAGTAGAGACTTCCTAGGGATGTGATATCCTTTTTTTCAAGAGGTTATGCTGAAAGGCTTCCACCGGGGATTTTCTTTTATTTTGGAAAGCAAAATGCGTCTCTGCTGAGAAGAGTGGGGTTTAATAGGTGAAAACATAAATTCTTTCTCATTCTTTAGAGGTTCAAGTTATCAAACTGGTCAAGGGCCGAATTTAATCCAGAAATAAGCTGGAGAGTGACTTTTTCAAATAAGACACTTCCTAATGAGGAATGAACTAAAACCAGGAATTTACCCTGTCCAAGTTTGGAGAGGAGGATCAAAGCAAAACTCCCATGAGGGTCAAACTCAGTGGGGAGTTGGAAAGGATACACACTTTCTGCTTAAATTCGACAACTCTATTGGAGAGAGGGAACTTACCACTTAGGGAAAAACACGACCAAAGTGAGTGAACCATGACAAGAGATGCATGTGAATATGAATCATGAATTCAACCTGTAGCGTGCAATTTTTGTCGGTGACGCGACCACCTTACTGCAATAGTTGGAATTGGGTGCTACTTTCTGATTTCTTATTTAACCTATGAAGCTGGAAAGGAAAGGGAATATATCTAAAACTAACCTTGCACGCAAATGTTTTCTTTAACAAATTCTAAGAGATTGGGGAATGGGGTCAGGTTATACAAAGGGAAGCTATTAACACCCAGTGTATATATGGTTATCCATAGGCTTTTTTTTACATGTTTCTCTGTTGATTTAAGGGCTTTTTAGTGTTTATCTGCTGTGGCTTGGGAAAGTTTCTCCTTTGGGAGTGTTGAGAGAATGTTTTTGTTATTTTAAGGTTTTCCGTTGTTTTTGGTAAGGTATTGGACCTAAAGTTTTGATTTGTGTGTTCGCTAAGATTTCGTAATCTTATGCCTACATATTCCCGTAAAGAAAACTGGGAAATCAGAGCAATCGTAGTTCCTCCTATTTCTATGGGAGGAAAAATATGTGGTGTCTAGTTCAAAACCCAACATTGAAGCTATCGGAATATTTGTGTCTTGTTCAAAGCCCATGATTGAAGCTAATGGGTGACTAAGAGAGAATTTGTCATCTCAAAGGGAGAATATCTCACTTATTCATTACAAGAGTTGAGTAATTGGTTATAAGGGAAATTACTTTAACTGGGATATGTGAATCCAGCAATGCCATAATTTCCTTTATAAGGGTGATGTCATGAAGGATAAAACTTTAACTCAATATTGAGCAATGTCATTTTTCCTTATGAATCTTTCATGCTAAGAGAGGGACATTGGCTTAGATGTTAGGAATCCAGAGGCTTGCCACTTACAGCTGTTAGATGAAAGATGAATTTTATCCAGGATAAAGGAAGGACTCCAGCTTGGATTTTGAATTAACAAGTGTGCCACTTATAGCAATTATCTGGGGAAAAGGTTTTGTTTGTTTATTTTGAGATGTGATGTATAGAGGAAATATTCTCCTGTAGAGTGGACTCATGGTCTCATCTGAGGGGATGATGATTTTTGTTGTGCCTTGATCAAAGCCCAAGGTTGAAGCTAAAAGGTCGAATCTACTAGGGAAGTTTTATATCTGTCTTGTACAAAGTCCAAGATTGAGGCTGAAAAGGGATGGACTCCACAGAGGAGGATTTTATCTGTCTTGTACAAAGCCCAATATTTAGGCTGACTGACTCCATTGGGGGAAGTTCTTATATGAAGCCTAAAAGGAGGCTATCTCTTGCTGAGGATTATTGAAATCTAAGAGCAGGTCCAAATTGTATTGGGGGAACCAAAGGGTTTTGCTCTTGCTAAGAATCAGGGAAGAGTTCAGATATCAGATGCCATGAGGTTCTGATTCTACTCGGGATCTATTGAGGGTTGTTTGACCCTGGCTGGGGAAAGTGAAAACTTAAGCCTTGTTAAGGGGCCAGGGTTTAAAGTTGAGTTTGAAAACCTATAGAGGTTTTAACTCTGGTGGAGATTAGTATATTGATGAAATGATCAGGGTTATTCCTGTGCTTTTAGGAAACTTAAGGGTTTCTTGAGATCCAAGAGGATACGAGACATTCCATGTCTACTTGTATGAAGCCCAAGAGGAGGCTGAGACTGTCCAAGTCTCTCAAAAATTTGTAGGCTCTAGAGTAGAGAGAGATCTTTGTATGATGCCCAAGAGGAGGCTGAAGGTTTAAAGGGTGAAGATCAAACCTAAAATGGTCTGATGTTTTGGAGTTCTGACTCTCCTGAGGATTGAACTAGCAAAGATGACTACTTTATGTCCTATACCTGGAAGAGGCCTTTGGGTCCTTGTACTAAGCCCAAGAGGAGGCTAAGGAACTTCTAAGAAGCCTGTTGGTCCTTGTACTAAGCCCAAGAGGAGGTTGGGGAACTTCTAGGAAGCTTGTGGGTCCAAGCCTAAGAAAAGTTCAAGAAAGTTTTCACCGAGAATTAATCCTTTCTTTACTGAACTGTTATAAGGTTAGAAGAAATTCAAGAGAGGTTTCACCGGGAATTAATCCTCTCTAGGGAAATGAATTTCTTATACAAAATATAATTTCTAAGTTTGACAGTCTTGAGAAAAGTTTCACCAGGAATAATGCATTTGTTCCATATTGTATAAGCCCAAGAGGAGGCAAGCCTGTATAGGGAATTTCATATGGGGAACTAATTTTGACTATGTTAAAAAGTAACCTCTGGTTTGACCTAAACATAGACCTAACTGCTAGGGAAAACTCTAAACAAATATGTACAAGCATATATATATATATATATATATATATATATATATATATATATATATATATATATATATATATATATATATATATATACAGATAAGTATATGGACAGATACATATAAGAAATAAGCACATAAAAAAAGATATGGGGACTTACCTTCTGAGAAGAAGCCCAAGCATGATATGATCTGTTGTATTTACTACAACTGTATTCCCTCTTTTAGGGTTTCAAGAAATTGAAGAAAGTGTTGAAAACACATTGAATTTGAATTTGATTAAAAAAACAAGTTGTTTAAAAAAAAGATTTGTTTGGGGCTTATAGCTCAAGGAGAGGCCCAAATGCCTTATTTGATAACATTAATCGTACTGTGATACCGATAGACGTTGTGGGGCTTATACTATAGCAGAGGCCCAAAAATTGTTTTTTTGCATAAAAAGGGGTTGGGTCTTACACTCTATTAGAGGGCCAAAAGTGTTTATGAAGAAATAAGAATGGGGCTTACACTCAAGGAGAGGCCCAGATGATTTATTTGAAAAGGCGACGATCGCGCCGTGATTTTGAAAACCACTGAGGGACTTATACAATGATTGAGGCCCAAAATTATTTGTGTACAAAAGGGATGGGTATTACACTCTATTAGAGGCCCAAAATTTTATTTTTATACAAGAGTTGGGGCTTATAACTCAAGAAGACGCCTAGATGAAAAACAACGATCGCACCATTTATTTTGAAAATCGCGTAGGGACTTATACAATGACTGAGGCCCAAAATGGTTCATTTACAAAGGGGATGGGTCTTACACTCTATTAGAGGCCCAAAAATGTTTGAAAAGAAGAAAGATGGGACTTACAACTCAAAGGGAGGCCCAGATGAAAATTGTTTTGAAAATGGCGATCGCGCCGAGATTTTTAAAATCGTACCGGGACTTATACAATGACTGAGGCCCAAAATCAATTATTTACAAAGGGATGAGACTTACACTCTACAAAGAGGCCCAAAAATGATTTTGAAAAGAAGTTTGAAAAATTAAAATTAAGAGAAACCTTAATTTTGATTAAAAATATAATTTTCAAAAGGAAATTAAATATAAAATATCAAATATATTTATAAACGAGTGGTAAGCTTTGAAAAATATTTTAAAAAATCATGTTTAATCCCATGAAAGCTTGAAATCCAATTGGTTTTGAAAAATCAAGGTGAGAATTTCATTTAAAAATGTTAAAAAACAATAAAAATGAAATTATTTACAAAAATTCAAGATATATTAAATAAATAATATAAACTTAATTTTTTTGTAGAATAAGATAATTTAACATTTTTGTGACTTTTTAAAAAAAGAACCAATAAAAAATGATTAAAAATTGAAGAGAAATTAATTTTTGAAATCATATAATAAAAATATCAAATATTCAAAAATTAAAATTTTTGAAAATGGCGCCAAGGCCATCTTCTTCTTCCTCGCGTGTACCCGCCATAGCCAATTTGCAAAAAATCACATATCTCTCTCAATACGTAACGGTTTTGTAAACATGAAAGTTGTGTGTTTTTGAACAAGGATTTCAGTCATATAAATTAATTGCATTTAAATTAAGTGTGGAGTGAGAAATCAAGTGATGAACTCACGAACCCCATTTTCTGCAAGAACACTATGAAATCTTATACACGAAAGCTACAAAGCAATTGATTGAGGGGAATCACTCTACATAAGAAACATGTTTGTAACTTGAAAACACATTTATGATGCAATATAAATGATCAAAGTGGTCAAAGCTCTCTGGCTTCTCAGAGGTTCAAGTTATCAAAGTGGTCAAAGGTCCACTCTAATCCATAAATAAACTGGAGGAGAGAGATTGTTCAGATGCGACATTTCCTGATGAGGAAAGGACTGACAACTCGATTGAGAGGACTTCTATCACTAGGGGACAAGATCGACTAGAGCGATAGTGATGCAATATAAATGTGAATGCAAATCAACACTGCATGATGTATGTTTATGCTGACAAAACTGACGCGACATACAGACTAATGGATGAACACAACTGGATACTCGGCCACTGCTGGGGACGAAGAAGTACCGCCGATTCAAGATAGAAATTCTGGCTTGCTTAGGAGAAATAGTCCCTGCGGGGAACACCATTGGTCGGGCTTAGGAGGTAAGAACTCTGCGGAGGGTATCAGATGGGAAAGCCGCATCTGATACAGCTGATCCTTCATTTAGGCGCACTGGCTTAGAAGGAGTACTTTGATTTTGCACTTTGAAGCTCGCTTATTTTTGGAGAAGCGAGCGATGTTCTTTCGATGTTCAACAGTCAAAAGAATTGCCATCTTTATTTTAGAAGCAAAAAAAGTTTGACAAGTAAATTCATTTTTTTGTTTTATTGCAAGAATCGCTGATCATGTTAAAATGTCGTTCTATAAAGCTAAAACAAATGAGAATTATAAACAAAAGCACAAGGGCTCAAATTTTATTGATAGGATGGAGATCAGCCAAACGCGTGATTCCATAGAGTATTTACAAAGTTTAGAAAATGGTAATTTCAGGGAAAAGGGCTACATTGAAACATGACAACCACTATTCTTCTACCAACTTTGAATTCTGGGCATCCTGAGCTTCTGTCGAAGATGACCTTGATTGGAGTTTTCTTCTGATGGATGGCATTACTGCTGAGGAGTTGAACTAATCAGACGTAGTTACTTGCCATTAATCCCTAACTTTTTCCTGGATTATACTTTGATATTTCCAATCCACCGGGATGATTTGTTATTATGTCTCTAATTTTTGCCCGGATCGCCCTTTCGGGCTTTCAATCCACCGAGACGTTTTTTTTTTTTTAGTTTAGGCGAAGTATTTCTTGACTACGCCAACATTCGTGGGGTAGGCAAATTCCTCTCCATCCATGGTTGCAAGTCTCAAGGCACCGCCTGAGAAAGCATTCTTGACCACATAGGGGCCGTCATAGTTCGGAGTCAATTTGCCATGAGAGTCAGTGAGAAATGATTGTACCTTTTTTAGCACAAGGTCTCCTTTCCTGAAGACATGAGGTCGGACCTTTTTGTCAAACGCCTTCTTCATCCTTTGTTGATGCAACTGACCGTGGCATAGTGTCGTGATTCGCTTCTCTTCGATCAGGTTCAGCTCGTCGTGTCGACTTTGACACCACTCAGCTTCTGTAAGCTTAGCTTCCATCAATACCCGAATTGATGGGATCTCTACTTCTATGGGGAGCACTGCCTTCATGCCATATACTAGAGAGAAAGGAGTTGCCCCTGTTGAAATGCGGACAGATGTGCGATAACCATGAAGAGCAAAGGGTAGCATCTCGTGCCAATCTTTGTAGGTTATAACCATATTTTGAACGATCTTCTTGATGTTCTTATTAGCCGCTTCTACCGCTCCGTTAATCTTAGGTCGGTAGGGAGATGAGTTATGGTGTTCGATCTTAAACTCTGTGCACAACTCTTTCATCATCTTATTGTTCAAGTTAGACCCATTATCTGTAATGATCTGGCTCGGAACACCATAACGGCAGATGATATTGTTTTTGATAAATCGGACCACCACTTGTCGGGTTACATGAGCGTATGACGCTGCTTCGACCCACTTGGTGAAGTAGTCAATGGCTACTAGAATGAACTGGTGTCTGTTCGAAGCCTTGGGCTCAATCACGCCGATCATGTCGATTCCCCATATGGAAAAAGGCCATGGGGAAGAAAGAAATTTGAGATGCGTTGGTGGTACATGGATTTTGTTGGAGTATATCTGACACTTGTGACACCTCCTCATGTACTTCTAGCAATAGGATTCCATGGTCAACCAGTAGTACCCTGCTCTCAAAATTTTCCTCGCCATTGTGTGTCCGTTGGCATGAGTGCCAAAGGATCCTTCGTGAATTTCTTTTATCAGCATGTCTGCTTCTGGTCTGTCTATGCATCGGAGCAAGACCATGTCAAAGTTTCTCTTATAGAGTGTATCACCGCTCAGGAAGAAGCTGCCTGCTAGTCTTCTGAGGGTCTTTTTGTCCTTTCCAGATGCCCCAAGTGGGTACTCCTGTTTCTGAAGGAAGCATTTGATATCGTGATACCAAGGTTTGTCATCTATGACTACTTCAATCGTGAAGATGTAAGCGGGCCGTTCAAGGTGCATTATGTCGATCTTAGGTAGGTCATTCCATTGACCTACACTAATCATGGAAGAGAGGGTGGCTAATGCATCAGCCATGTGATTCTCATCACGAGGGATGTGATGAAACTCGATTCTGTTGAAGAATGGTAACAACCTTCTCGCGTAATCTTTGTAAGGAATCAATCCTGATTAGTAGGTGTTCCAATCTCCTTTGATCTGATTGATAGCCAAAGCTGAGTCGCCATATACGTCGAAGTTTTTGATCCTCAAATCAATTGTTTCCTCGAGACCCATAATACATGCTTCGTATTCGGCCTCGTTGTTTATACATTTGAACGTAAGTCTGGCGGTGAAAGGAACGTGGGTAACCTGAGGGGTTATGATGATTGCCCCAATTCCGTTTCCATAATGATTGATAGCTCGGTCAAAGATTAGTCCCCATTGGGAACCTGGTTCTTGCCCTTCACTGGGTAGCGGTTCATCGCAATCTTTCATTTTCAAATACATGACATCTTCGTCTGGGAATTCAAAACCGATTGATTCTTGATCGTTAATCGGTTGATGAGCCAAATGATCGGCTAAAATACTCCCCTTAACGGCTTTTTGAGCATGGTACTCTATGTCATATTCTGATAACAACATCTGCCAACGGGCAATCCTTCCCGTGAGAGCAGGCTTTTCAAGTACATACTTGATTGGATCCATTTTGGAGACCAACCAAGTAGTGTGACGAATCATGTACTGAAGAAGGCGTTTGGCTGCCCAAGCCAAAGCACAACAAGTTTTCTCAAGCATCGTGTACCGAATCTCGCAGTCGGTGAATTTCTTGCTCAAATAGTAGATGGCAGACTCTTTCCTTTTGGTTTCGTCTTGTTGGCCAAGTACACAACCCATCGAGTCTTCCAAGACAGTTAGGTAGATGATCAGTGGTCTTCCTTCCACTGGAGGTGATAGAATCGACAGATTCAACAGGTATTCCTTGATACTGTCGAAGGCGGTTTGGCAGTCTTCTGTCCAAACGCAGTTCTGGTTCTTTTTGAGTAATTTGAAAATTGGCGCACAGGTCGCGGTCATAAGGAATATGAATCTGGAGATGTAGTTCAAACGTCCCAGGAATCCCCTGACTTGTTTTTCAGTTTTCGGAGAAGGCATTTCTTGAATGGCCTTGACCTTGTCAGGATCAACCTCAATTCCTTTCTGGCTGACGATGAACCCTAATAGTTTCCCTGAACGGACACCGAAGGTGCACTTGTTAGGATTCAAGCGGAGTTTGTACTTTCTCAACCGCTCGAATAGCTTTGATAGGTGGGTCACATGCTCCTCCTCTGTTTTAGATTTGGCAATCATGTCATCGACATATACCTCGATTTCCTTGTGTATCATGTCATGAAAAAGAGTAGTCATGGCCTTTTGATAGGTTGCCCCGGCATTCTTCAAACCGAATGGCATTAACTTGTAACAAAAGGTACCCCATGGGGTAATGAACAAAGTTTTCTCCATGTCTTTCAGCGCCATTTTGATCTGATTATAGCCCGAGAATCCATCCATGAAGGAGAAAACCTTGAACTTTGTTGAACTGTCTACCAGCATGTCAATGTGTGGTAAAGGAAATTCGTCCTTCGGACTTGCCTTGTTCAAATCTCTATAGTTGACACACATCCTGACTTTTCCATCCTTTTTTGGAACGGGTACGATGTTGGCTAACCATTGAGGATATTCAGACGTGGCGAGGAAGCCCACGATAATCTGTTTCTATACCTCCTCTTTAATTTTGATGGCCATGTCCGGTTGAGTCCGTCTCAACCTTTGTTTTACTGGCGGACATTCTGATCTCAACGGTAAATGATGTTCCACGATGCTGGTATCCAACCCTGGCATGTCCTGGTAGGACCAAGCAAACACATCGGGGAATTCTCTAAGAAGCTTTGTCAGACTCTCTTTGGCAGTTGGACTGAGCAGTGCCCCAATCCGGATTTCTTTTCTCTCTTTTTCTGAACCCACGTTGATCGTTTCCAACGGCTCTTTGTGAGGTTCAATGGACCTTTCCTCCTGTCGGAGTAATCGGGAGATCTCTTCTGGAATTTCGTTGTCAACTTCTTCTTCAGCCCCAAATACCGGGAACTCAAAGTCGGGATAAGGCATCGGATCGTATGTTTCAACGGAGTTTAAAACAAGCAATCTGCATGACGTGATGATTGTTTTTAGAAGAAATAGAGAAAATGCAAGTGTGTGTAGTGTATTTTTTTTTTGAAAAAAACTGCTTGTTTTTATTATTTTTATTATTTTTTAGGATTACCATTTTCTGAGAAAGCGAAAAGAGAAAACAACAATTAATGCGGAAATTACAGAACGGCGTTATTTTATTAATGAACAAGTCGATTCTTGAAACTACAGCCCTATAAAACAAAACTCTGTCGCTTTTGGCAAAGCGAAGAGGAAGATTTACAGAAAGCCAGCCCTATCAAAACATCTGTTTCACCTGGGCAGGGTGAAAGGTTAAAGACGGCAATTACTTTGACTTATGAATAATCTTTGGAACATCGACAGCAACCCATTGGCGGCGAACTCCCCGGTGAATCACAAAGTCTGGTACTTTCCTTGATTTGTCTTCAGAAATAACACTGATTTTTGGTGGAGCAGGATCATTGGAATCTGTCTCCCAGGCAGAGTTGTCGTAGGAGGATTCCTCTGTTGTATTTTGCATAGTATTTGTGCTCTCAGGCAAATCTCCCCATCCCGTTGGCTGGATGTCTTCGAGCCTGATACGAGAGCTTTCAGGAGCGGTGTATTTAACCATATAGTCGTATTTTCCACTTGGTTGTCCCAGGGTGTCCCACACCTCTTTGGAACTGGAGGAGTCATCTCTTTCAATGACATTGACCTCGGGAAAAGCGTAGTTGATGAGCTCTAGTCTGGCAAGCTTTGCCAATTCATCGTCATACTGGATAGGTTCAAAATGACCTGAGTAATGATCCAATGACATGGTGGGGACACAGGTATTCTGGTCAATGATGCTCAGCTGATTTCCATTGTTCGACTGATTTTCTTGCCCTGAGTTTCCTGGGTACGGCTGCCAGATAGGCAGGTCATCCATTGGGCCATAATAGGTATGGTCAAAGTTGTATTTCATCAGAGTGTCTTCCTCTAATGAGTTTGGTGGAGCACGGCATCCTTCCAGATCACAGTCTCCATATATCATTTCGACGTCCGACCGAGGTATAAATCTCGGGCTCTGTGCAGAATAGCAGAATGGCGCAGGCACCTCTTCCTGAGACATATAACCGTCCTCGTTAAGATAGGACTTCCATTCTTCCTCCATATCGGAGGAATCCTCCTCATTGATAGTATGGATTGTTTGAGGCACCGGGTGAAGGAAACCTCCACTGTAGAAGAAGTCCTGAATGGGATGAAGACTTTCATCGTTAACAGCTGTCTGGGTGTAGGTTGGAGAAAAACCAAGACCCTTCTTTGTTTTGTTATCGGTAGGAATAACAAGTTGTCCCCATCCTTTTGTATTGTTATTTTTTATCACTTCGAGAGCATCTCTGTATGAGGAAACCGAGGTTCCTTTCTCTGATTGATTCTCATTGCTCACCGAAAGTGCTTGGAACTGAGTCCCAACTGCCTCCTCGGGTTCTACATAAGTAGATGATGACAAGTTGCTCAAGATCAAGGCTTGTTCTCCACAGACCGTGACGAGTTGATCGTTCTTGACGAACTTCAATTTTTGGTGCAGCGTCGAAGTGACTGCCCCAGCATGGTGTATCCAAGGTCTTCCTAATAAACAGTTGTACGCTGCCCAGACGTCCATGGGCTGGAAAGTGATTAGGAAAGTGTGAGGACCAATAGTTATGGGAAGGTCGACTTCGCCAATAACTGCTTTCCGAGATCCGTCAAAGGCTTTGACGATAACCTCACTGCCCCCTCATCGGGGATCCTTTGAATGATAGTCGCATTAGAGTGGAGTTCGGCATAACGTTGATGGCTGATCCTGTGTCTACCAGCACACTGGCTAAAGCATCGTCCTGGCATTTAACTGTGAAATTGAGCGCCATGTTGTGACTTTTGCCCCCCTCTAGCAAGTCCTCATCACTAAATCCTAAGTTGTTGCAGGAAGTGATGTTAGAGATGATGTTATCGAACTGTCGTATTGACACATCCTGTTCTGCAAAGGCCTGCTTAAAGACTTACTGTAGAGCCTCTCTGTGGGCTTCGGAACTGAGTAAAAGTGATAGAACTGAAATCTTTGAAGGAGTTTGTAACAGCTGATCAGCAATGTTGTATTCACTCCTTTGGATGAGCTTCAGCATCTCATCATTGTTTTTCGAAAGGTCGGGATTACTGGATTGCCCGACAGGTGGATTGGGAGCTTCTGTCGGAAGTTCCTTTTCCTTGTTAGGTTCTCCAACTCGGTTGAAGATTCGATCGCTCCGTGTTACACGACTGATGTCTGCTATATTCACGACGGAGGGTAATGGAATTTCCTTTCCATTTTCAATTATCGATGCACCGTATTTGTAAGGGTTCGCCTTTGCTGATTCATACGGTAATGGTTCCGGTAGATAGATAACTACAGGAGCCTTCTGATTTTTTTGATTGTCGTAAATAACTTCAATCAGTTCCTGGCTAAGAACTTTTGATTCGTCCAGTAGAGGTGTCATACCCCAAATTTTGACCACCTAGATTTCCCATTATTGTGCAAATCATCATCACAATATGGATGAACCATCATGCCTCACCAAATGCCTCAAGGGTTGCTGAGCATCCACTACAGTCAAACTTAGGGTTTCAAGCCCTCTCTGAGTGCTTAGACAAAGGATCAATCAAGGAATGACATGATCTTCAACTTGTCTAAACCTCTCAAACATACACAAAGGATAAAAAAGGACTCCCACTTCAAGGATTAAGCACAAGGTTGCTCCCTTTTAGGTGGATCAAGTCTCAAGATCGCCAGTGTCACCAAATTAGGGTTTTGGTCGACCAGGGCCTCCTGATGAAAAATTTCATCTGGGCACAAGCCAAAGATCCAAAACATAACCTAATATACTCCATGGAACCTCATGGACCCAGTCATCAAGTCAATTTGACCTCAGGGGATGCATACATCAAAAATCAGGAATTAGGGTTTCTTGACCTAGTTCACCCCTAAGTTGACTTTTGGGACAAATCATGAACCAAGACCTCAAGAGAGAGTTTGAGGGTCTCTAATGAACTATATTGATCCATTTGGAACAATGGATTAATCTAAGAAGCTTGAGCAACAAGTCTCATTTTCATCTGCACCACAATTAGGGTTTCGCGAGGAAAGTCAACTGTAACTTTGACTTTTGACCTGGACATGCTCCCAAACCCTAGGACATGCCTCAATATACCCTATGACACCCATGGAACATGTTCATCAAGTTTGATTTAGGTCAAGGACATGATTTCCTGAAGAATTGCAGAGTTTGGAATTCATCTGATAAAAAGTCAACTGTGCACAAAAGTCAACTTTGACTTTTTGAGATTTTTCACCAAAATGGATTTTTAACCCTAAAATGATGTTTATGTATGATTTGAATCATCATTCATCAAGAAAAATCAAGAAAAATTGGATAACTTGTAAAAGGGGTAACCATAAAAACTTAGAAAATTTTCTAAGTTAAAAATAAAGTGACAAGGGTACCAACTTTGAAGGACCATAACTCCTAAACCACAAGGCCATTTTTTTCCATCCAAAGCTTGATTTGTAGGTCTCATTACCCTCTACAAAAACTTCAACTAGGCCTAACTCCAATTCATTATGGATTTTGAGCTATGAGTGAGCCAAAGTGGCTGAAAACATGAAAATATACCATTTCCAACACTTAGAAAAATTCTGTCCAAGACAGATTTTGTTGAAACACCAAAACTTGTGAGATCTTTTCACATAGATGCAAGCTGAATCAAGTCCAAAGTTAAACATCAATGTTGTTGCATATGTTACTAAGAATTCAAAGAGCTCAACAGCATGAATTGATTCAACTTAAGCCATGAGAAATCCATGCCCAAAGTCATGCTGCTGCAAGAAGTTTTGGAAAAATCAGTTTGCATGTTTGCTTGCCACACACGATTTTGAGCCAAAGACTAAGGATCACTATGCCACCTGTGTTCAAACCAATCACATTGCATCTGATCCAACTGATAAATCTGAGTCAAAAAGCCAAGGAATCTTCCAACTTGAAGTTCATCCACTTTGGCACATTTTGCCTTGAATTCAAAGTGCATTAATGTGGAATAGTGCATTGTCAAGGTAGCTACCCTACTCAGTCAATTTCTCTGATTAAAAAACATTAAAAACATCTGAGGAATGTGGTTTTGGTCAAGGCATAGCCCTGCTCTTGGGAATGGCTAGCTTGCCTTGCTTGAGAAGAAATCCTCCAAGCCAATCCATGCAAATGTGATCTGATCCAGCAGCCATTCACTATTCCTCCAAAACAAAAGTTGATCACCTATAAATAGAGGTCCCAATGGATCATTCAACTAACACCAAATCCAGTTACAGCACTGCTTTCTCTCATTCTTTCTTAAACCTCAAGTTTTCTTGTTTTTGAGTAACCATTATCGGGTTTTGAGTTGCAGCCACAATCAATCCATTCCAATTGCTCAAACACATCACATATGATGTATTTGAGGTGTCCAAACACTTAAACACCAACTGTAACACCCCAGGCTCAAAATCACTCTTCAACCTAGCCATTATGCTTCAATTTTGCAGGTGGAGGTCTCCAGCTTGATCCAAAGAATTTTAAAGTGTTCCAAAGCTTGCAACACACTCCATAACATCCATTGAAGCTGTAGGGATCACCAATTCACGACTGGAACACCATCTGGGCAAAGTTCCATTTCAGCTTGCATCAAGGTGAGCTTCAAACTCAAACTCCATGATCCATGCATATTTCCTCGCATGATATTTTTTCCATTTGATTGCCATCATGTGTTGATTGTTTTGCCTCAAGAAATTGGATCATAGACCTTATAACCATGCCTGCACGATTGCTTTTGCAAATTAGGGTTCATCTGTGTTCATCATGATTATTTTACTCCACACTGAAAATGAATAAAATTGGGTATTGCCATCTTATTCCTTGTGAAAAAACGCACGGGTTTGGTGTTTGAATCATGTCCAATGGTTGAGAGATGAGTGAGATATGGTGCTTCACGCACAGGCTCGAGGAAGAAGATGGCCATGGCGCCATTCTTTAGGTTTTCCAACTAAGTTTGATATATATATATATTTCACTTGCCATGTTATTAATGAATTAGCATTGCGCCCCAGCGGTTCATCAGCTGGTTTTGTGAGTATTGGCAAGCGAGGGTTCGAATCCCCCTCGCCCCAGACTTCTTTTTATCACTTTTTTATTTTGTTATTTTTCATATTATTATTTTTAATGATTTGAAAAATTAATAACTCCTTCAATTTTTATCATTTTTGATTGGTTCTTTTTGCAATAGTTCACAAAAATGTTTAAATATTTGATTTTACCAAAAAATCCCAAAAATATTATTTATTTCATATATTTGATATTTTTGCAAAGAATTAATGTTTTATGTGTTTTTAGCATTTAAAATATTTTTTCTCCCTTTGTTTTCTAACCCTAATTTGATTTTAATCATTTTGTAGGAAGAAACATGATTTTTTTGGAACATTGATCCAAGATCATAATTTGTTTTCACATATTTAACAAACATTGATCCTTTTAATTGAATTTTTATTCAATTAAAAATACATTTTGAAAACAAATTAGGGTTTTGAATCAATTCAACCTTCATAAATCATTTTCAAAACTCTTTGGGCCTCTAATAGAGTGTAAGACCCAATCCTTTCTTGACTAAATCATTTTGGGCCTCATTGTATTGTATAAGTCCCGATACCGTCAAAAACAAACGGCGCGATCGTCGCCCTTTTAAAAATAACCTTTTGGGCCTCTCCTTGAGCTATAAGACCCATTCAAAACTCTTTGGGCCTCTAATAGAGTGTAAGACCCAACCCCTTTTGAAAACCAAATTATCTTGGGCCTCAGTCATTGTATAAGACCCACTGCGTTTTCAAAATCTCGGCGCGATCGTCATTTCAAACGAAAAAAATCAATTGGGCCTACCCTCGTGTTATAAGCCCCACTTTTTTTCTTTAAAACTTTTTGGGCCTCTTGAGAGAGTGTAAGACCCAACCCCCTTTGTACAGAAAACATTTTGGGCCACAGTCACTTATATAAGTCCCTCTGTACAAATTCAAATAGTGCGCTCACTGATAAAACCCTGGGCCTCTCCTTGAGCTGTAAGCCCCAAATCTTTCTTTTTCAAAGCACTTTCTCCTTTGATTTTGTATATACTATTGTTTCCAATCTTTCTTTGTTGAACAACTAACCAAACAGCATGGAAGCTCTACAACCGAGTAAGTGGTTATTGCTTTCATTTACCGCTTTCATATACATATAACTGTATTGTGGGGCTGTTTCACTATAAGTCTTCTTTCATAAACTCATATCAACTGTGTAATAATAGTATAGATATTTAGAGTTTCCCCGGCAACTACGTCTAGAACTAGGTGACGCCGTTTCGTTTATTCATAGAAATAGACAGCTAGATCCCAAATAGGATCACCGGATACAGTCTTCTCTTCGGCTGTCCTCATTAGGAACTGTCAAGAAATTCTATCCCCCCAGAGATGAATTATTCTCGGTGAAACTTCTCTTGAATTTCTTCAAACCTCATAACTGTTCACTAAATGAATTATTCTCGGTGAAACTTTTCTTGAACTTTTCTTTGGTTTGGAACCCACGGGCTTCCTAAAAGCATCGGCCTCCTCCTGGGCATTGTACAAGGACCCACAGGCTTCCTAAAAGAAACCCGGCCTCCTCTTGGGCATCGTACAAGGACCCACAGGCTTCCTAAAAGCAACCCCGCCTCCTCTTGGGCTTCGTACAAGGACCCTACGGCTTCTTAGAAGTATTCACAGCCTCCTCTTAGGCTTCGTATAATGATCTCTTCCTCCGGGAATGATAGCCTCCTCTTGGGCTTAGTACAAGGACCCGTCGGCTTCTTAAAAGATTCCAGCCTCCTCTTGGGCTTCGTACAAATTGTCCCGGCGACCTCCTAAAGGTATAGGAACAAAACTTAGTCATCCTCATAGAACAGTCCTTTCATAGAGTCTACTACTGTTTCTCAAAATATGGTACAAAATATGAAACTCTAGACTCAGACAGTCTAACTTCCTTGAGTCTCAAAGACATTCTCAAGCACCCTTCAAAAATAGGAAGGAAACCCGCAGACTCTGACAGTCTCAATACCCTTCGGATTTCCCGCTTCCTTAAAGAACAGGAAAAACCCGGATCCTTGAATCGAATCCCTGAGTACAGTGTTGCTCATATAAGAACTGATTTTCTCTTTAAAATTAGTATATTGGACCTGCCACTCAACTGAAACAGTTACCCTAGCCTCCTCTTGGGCTTTGTACAAATGATTCTCCCCAGCGGAGTCAAACAACGTTTAGCCTCTCTCTCGGGCTTTGTACAAGACACATAAGAGACTCCCTCATTGAGTCAATCACCCTTTCGCCTCCATCTCGGGCTTTATACGAGATACAAAAAGGTTCTTATTGAGCCAAACAACCAACAGCCTCCATCTCGGGCTTCGTACGAGATACAAAAAAAAACTCTCTTGTTGAGTCATATAGCCTTCATCTCAGACTTTATACGAGATACCAAAAGACTTCCTCGTCAAGTCAAAAACCTTTTAACCTCTCTCTCGGGCTTTGTACGAGACACATATTAGCCTCCTCTTAGGCTTTGTATAAGAAAACCACTGGTTGATCCAATCAACCTTTTAGCATCAAAGCTGTGCCTCGTTCACAGTACACAAACATCAACAACTCCTTCCCCTTCATCTAATCGCTGTAAGCGGCAAGCCTCTGGATCATCTACATCCATGCCACTGTCCCTTTTTTAGCATGAGAAATTCCTAAGGAAAGATTGCATTGCTCTACACTGAGTTAAAGTCTTCTCCATCAGGTTAAAATCCCCTTTAAAGGAAATTATGGCATTGCTAGGATTCACATATCCCGGTTAAAGTAATTCTCCTTTATAAACAGTTGTGACATACAATCCCCCCTTTAGAGATGACAAATTCTTTCTAAAGCCGAGGTCTTTCAGCTTCACGTCTTGGGCTTTGAACAAGACACAAATAGACTTTTCAGCTTCACATCTTGGGCATTGAACAAGATACAAACAACCTTTCGCTTCACGTCCTAGGCTTTGAACAAGACACCAAAAACCCATTTCCTCCCATAGAATAGGAGGAACTACGAACGCTCTGATTTCCCTGTTTCGGTAAACGGGAATACGTAGGCATAAGATTGAAAGAAAAGATCTTAGCGAGCACACTAAACAAAAAAACCAAATCCTATATCTCCATCAATCAAAAGCAGTAATTCAAAAAACACCAGTCCTAACATCCTAATCCTTGTTCCCTGTCAGAAACCTTCTGCCCAGGTAAAAAGAAAGAAAACCAGTATTGGCGAAAATACAAATAACCAGTACAAAGGCCCCCCCCCCCCCCCCACATTGATAGCATTCGTAACCTAACAGACCGCTGTTTAAACTTAGTATGCAAGCAGGGTTAATTGGAGACATCTATTTCCCTTCCTTATTCAGCTCACAATAGGATAAAAAATGAATCGACCTGTAGTTTTAAGCTCAAACCGCAGAGAGAGACCAGCGCTTAAGAACCGCGTCCAAAATCGCTCGCTACAGAAAAATGGCGCCCACCGTGGGGGCGGGGTCTTTCTAAAACTTCTTTTTCCTTTTTTCTCTTCACTTATGTGAAGGCCACAGATTGGGGCTTCCGCGGGGGAACCCATTTTCTGTCAGGAACTTAGGATTTATAGCTTTTAAAGGTCTAGGATGTTTTAGGACAAATATATATACTGCTTTTCCTAATTGCTATACATGTTTATTTTTCTACTACTGGGAATGCATGTGATGCCGCATATGGTGAGATTGAGTATACACTTAAGATAAGTGATGGCGACGGGGTCGACCATCAACCTCAGTGGAGGCTGACCAACGCAACTCATTCACTATTCTAGCCAATGGGCCGGTTGTTAAGTCTGAGAAGCTGAGGAGCCAAACCCTTTCGTAGTGCGGAAACTATCGGAAATAGTTGTTACGCGATACTACCCTCATTTGAGGTTGGTGATCTATTCTCGGTGAATGGAACTTACTCTAAGATTGCTTTACAACTCGCTGGCGATCCGCTTGTTGTTTTGCTTTCCTGGGAGGAGCTGATGATAATGAGTACAGGTACAAAAATCACCCTAGTATAAACCTTTGGGGATGGGTAGAGCCTTGACTTCATGACAACGACCCTTTGACCCCATGTTTTTTCTATGTTTTTGTGTGCTGCATTCATGCATTCATTTAATAAAACATTAAAACATTCAAAAAAATTCTCTTCTAGTCTCTCTGTTTTTCAAATAAAACTAAGACTGTGATTGCAAATATCAGAGAAGAGGATTACACTAATGGATTTCAGTAGAAGAAGAACTCACCAGTATACCTTCAAGGTTCCAAAACTAGAGGATTTGAGAAGGTTAGCGAGGATGATCACTAACCCAGAGACTTTCAGAGCCAAGTACGGAGGTCTGCTACCACTGTTAAGAGTCCATGTGATTGAGGGAATCATGGATGCGCTCATTCAGTTTTACGATCCGGTTTATCACTGTTTCCCATTCCCGGATTACCAGCTAGCACCAACGCTGGAGGAGTATTCTCATCTGGTTGATCTACATATCACCGATCGAGCTCCATTTTCTAGACTGGAAGAAATTCCGAAGAATCAGACCATTGCAAGAGCAATTCATTTGGACGAGTCTGAGGTCAGGACTCACATGACTACTAAAGGTGGCATCCAAGGTTTGCCAGCCCAGTTCTTGACGAAGAAAGCCCTGTATTTTGCCAGTATAGGAAACATAACTGCTTTTGAAAGCATCTTTGTCTTGCTCACCTACGGGTTATTTTTGTTTCCCAACATTAATAACTTCGTTGACATTAACTCCATTAAGGTTTTTCTCATTGGAAACCCTGTGCCGACTTTGCTCGCAGATGCGTATCATTCTGTACACTTGGGAAATTTGTACAGCGGGGGGGAGATCACATGCTGTGTACCTCTGCTTTACAAATGGTTTATCTCTCACTTACCCAAGTCTGCTGCTTTTTAGGATTGTAAGAGTTCCCTACGCTGGTCGCAGAAGATCATGTCTCTTACCAACTCTGATATAGATTGGTGTAATAGGATTTATGAGGGAATCAGAATCATTGACCGTTGTGGAAACTTCCCCAACGTACCCCTTATAGGAACTAAAGGAGGAATCAACTACCATCCGATATTGGTTCGTCGTCAATTTAGATACCCGATGAGACACATCCCACTGGGAGTTCATCTGGAAGGTCTTTTCTTCAAAGAAGGAGAAAACGACAGAGCGCTAAAGATGGAAATAGCGCACGCTTGGAAACATGTTCATAAGAAAGGACGAGAGTCTCTAGAAAAACCGGACTGTGTGTCGGTGGAGCCTTACCTACATTGGGTACAAACTAGAGCTCTCAAGCTGAAGATGCCTTATCCTCGTTACAGAATTCTTCCGCCGAGGGAATCTGTCATGTACTTCATGACGGAAACTGAAAAGCTTCAGGTTACTCTCAACAAAGTCCAGAAGGAGAGAAGGTTTTGGAAGAACAAGTACCGCACCCTCGACATAGAGTGCATCAAAATACAGCAATTACTAAAAGAAAAGGATGCTCTGATTGAAATTTTGGAGCAACATGCTGTAGAGAATCAAGATGACCAAAGGAATTTGCTTGCTTCTTTCATCTGGCAAAGGAATGACAACCCGACAACGGCTCAAGGGCCCCGGTCAAAGAAAAGGAAGATATCAGAATCAGCACCCGATTTCTCTTCAGAGAGGACTCGGGGCCCATTAGCTTAGGTTTCCGTTTCTGTACCTTGTAATCTACTGTATTTCCATTTCTGTAATCCTTTGAATTTCAATAAAAAGGGGTTTCCCCAGTGTTTGATATTTGCAATCTAATTGTCGAAGTTTATTTTGATTAAACCTTAAACAATTAATATAATCATTGCATTCATCATTCCCACATCGCATATTCTTCTTCCCTACGAATCTCACGTTTGTGTCTCGATTCTAGAGTCAAACTGTCTCATTCGTACAATACTCGGGCCAAACGTCAGAAAAAGGTGGATGGTCTTGAGGAAGAAAACAGAGAGTTGAAGGAAGAGATCGACGCTCTGAGAGAGGATATGAGAAAGCTTCGTAACGACATGCAAGCCATGGCAGGAGCTCAGCTACAACGAACTGTGATCTCAGAGGTCACCTCAACGCCCATAGTAGAAAAGTATGATCCTAGGTATCAGATGCCGAAAGATTGTCCTTGGGGCATGCCTGTTAACTATATCCCGGAAGGATATGTTCCGCTGATCACTGAAGATCAGGGAATCACAACAGAAGCCGCTGGGCCTGAAGGTTACAAACTTTGGGAAAACGAAGATGCCAGGGGCATACTGAAGACTCCTGAAGGTTACAAACTTCGGGAAACGCCAAGATTTACTGCCGTAGTCACGGTACCACCCCCTGTGGTGCACGCTGTCCCAGAAGGACAGATTCCACCAACACCTTCTGGTAGGAAGGAAACTATGTTCGATAGAATGGAGGAATTCCAGGAGCAATTCTTGGAAATGCAGAAGGAACTGCAAGCCATTCGCGGTCAGGATTTATTTGGAAAGGACGCCTCAGATCTCGGCTTGGTCCCCAACGTGAAAGTCCCGCACAAATTCCAAGTGCCCGACTTTGAAAAGTACAAGGGTAACTCTTGCCCTCAGATCCATCTGGTGATGTACGCTCGGCGAATGTCAGCTCAGACGGAGAATCAGGACCTACTGATTCACTACTTTCAGGATAGTTTAACCGGCGCCGCACTCAAATGGTACATGGGTTTAAACCGTGCTACGATTAGCACATTCAGAGATCTTGGTACTGCCTTCGTCCAACAATACAAATACAATTTGGACATGGCACCCGACAGAGATCAACTCAGATCAATGTCGTAAAAGGATAAGGAAACCTTTAAGGAGTATGCTCAAAGGTGGCGTGAAATTGCCGCTCAAATTTGTCCACCTCTTGAGGAAAAAGAGATGACAAAGATCTTCTTAAAAACCTTAAGCTTATTTTACTATAACCGAATGGTTCCCAGTGCGCCCAGTGATTTCATCGAAATGGTCGGCATGGGTGTACGTCTTGAGGAAGCCGTCCGAGAAAGATGTTTGGTAAAAGACACTGGATCGACGAGCGGTACAAAAAAATACGGTAGTGCTCTCCCTAAGAAAAAAGAGCAAGATATTGGGAATATCTCTCTCGGAAAGCAAAGGCGACGTTATCAGCTGGTAGCAGCTGTAACTCCAGCTATCAGCCCAGCGCCTATTCCTACATATCAACCTCAGGTTGCGCAGAGCCAACCTGATCAGCAAAGGACACAACAGCTTCTTCAGCAGGCTCGTCCTCCATATAACAACAACCGTGCAACACGGCCACCAGGATTTGATCCTATACCCATGACGTACGCAGAACTGTTTCCGTTACTACTGGCTAAGGGGCACATCCAGACTAAGTCTCTTCTTACAGTACCGGAAAATCCGCCTTTTTGGTTTAAGGTAGATCAAACTTGCCCTTATCATCAAGGAGGGTCAGGGCATAACATAGAGACTTGTCTCAATTTCAAGTCTGACATGCAAAAGCTTGTTAGGAGTGGGCTCTTATCTTTCAAAGATATGAATCCCAATGTTCTTACAAACTCGCTGCCTCAACACGAGAAAGCTGCAGTCAATCTAATTGAGAAAGAGACTAACGACGTCTATCAAATTCACAATGTACTTTTGTTGAAAACCAATCTGGTCAAGATGCATTGTAGACAGAGCGGATATGGCCATGTGCCACCTCATAACTATCACCAGTGTGATATCTGCTCTAAAGATAACCAAGGATGTTCGGTAGTGCAAGCAGCTCTACAGGAACAGATGGATCTCGGATGGATCCAAGAACACCGATTTCGTGGAGTTAACATGGTCTACACGAATTCCAACGTCATTCAGAACTACGATATCTGCACAATGAATGTCAACTTGGTGGCAATGCACTCAAGGCAAAGCCAGTATCATAATCTGCCACGGCACGATTACAATTCCTGTCTGACTTGCTCGGTAAACAAACAAGGATGCTCTTTCATACAAGAGGCCCTCCAGCGTCAGATGGATCTTGGATGGATCCAAGACTACCATGATAGGAACCCTTATCAGATCAACATGGTTCAGATCTTTGATATTCGCGTGATGAATACCAACCTGGTAGAGTTACATGCTGAGCAGGTCCGACTCGGATTCTTAATATCACATGACTATCAAAGCTGTAAAGCGGGTTGCGAAAGCGATCGGGGTTGTACCCTTGTCCAGGAAACACTTCAACACTTGTTAAATCATTGGTGGATGCCAATCTACATGGACGAAGATACTCATCAGATTAGTATCAGTAATAGAAACCCCACTCGGCGTCAGGGTCAGGATGTCCGATCAGTGGAAGCTAAACTAGTGAGGTTATATTGTATTCAAAGTGGGTGTGGCCAGGTGCCACCACACAACTATGACAGTTGTAGCGTCTGTTCGGAAAGTAACCAAGGGTGTTACCTTGTGAGAGCAGCTCTTCAGGGCCAGGTCGATCGTGGAGAAATTCGTCCCTATTCGGGTTCTGGACCCGTCAACAGGACGCCAAAGTACCTTGCCGAGCAAGTTGAGGATGTTGTCACAATCTCTGGTCATCACAGGACCAGGGATGTTTTTGCCATTATCCCTCTACTTAACGAGTCTAAAGTTCCCAACCGGGAACGGATCGAGATTACTTACGATGGTCAGAAAAATCAAAAAGCTCCCGTAGTCATCTATCTACCGGGACCATTACCATATGAATCAACTAAGGCTATCCCTTACAAATACGGTGCAACGACAATTGAAAATGGAAAGGAAATTCCATTACCCTCCGTTGTGAATATTGCAGACATCAGTCGTGTAACACGGAGTGGTAGAATCTTCAACCGAGGAGTTGGAGAACGTGACAAAGAAAAGGAACTTCAGACAGAAGCTCCCGATCCACCAGTCGGTCAATCCAGTAATCCCGACCTTTCGAAAAATGATGATGAGATGCTGAAGCTCATCCAAAGGAGTGAATATAACATTGTTGATCAACTGTTACAGACTCCTTCAAAGATCTCGGTATTATCACTGTTACTCAGTTCAGAAGCCCACATGGAGGCTCTACAGAAAGTCTTGGAGCAAGCCTTTGTGGAACAGGATGTAACAATCAGACAGTTCGATAGCATTGTCTCTAACATCACTTCCTGTAACAATTTGGGATTTAGTGATGAGGAATTACCTGAAGAGGGTCGCCGTCATAACATGGCACTCAATATCACAGTTAACTGCCAGGACGATGCTTTAGCCAGCGTACTGGTAGACACAGGGTCAGCCCTGAATGTTATGCCGAAGTCCACTTTGATGCAATTATCATTCAAGGGCCCTCCGATGAGAATCAGCGAGGTCGTCGTCAAAGCATTCGAAGGATCTAGAAAAACAATTATCGGCGAAGTTGATCTTCCCATAACTATCGGTCCTCACACTTTCCAAGTCACTTTCCAGGTCATGGACATCCGGGCAACATACAGTTGTTTATTAGGAAGACCTTGGATACATCAGGCTGGAGTGGTTACTTCGACCCTCCACCAAAAGCTAAAGTTCGTCCAGAACGGCCAACTCATCACGGTTTGTGGGGAACAAGCCTTGCTTGTGAGTAACTTGTCATCATCTGCTGGTATATGTCGCTCCCGGGATTTTCATCCTAGTACAAACGCGAAAGTGGCACCGAAACAGAGTCGCCAGCAATGTGTATTTATCCCAAGAGAGGGAAAGGAAACACCGCATAAACCTGAAGGGAAGGAAAAGCATGGTCTTGCGACCAAGAGAAAGGGTAAGGGAGTAGGTTACGCGAGAGGAAGGTATTAGCACCCCCACGCGTCCATCGTACCCGATGGGATCCACGCTTGCTCGCTTCGATCAAAGGGTGTAAAGAAAAGATACTAGAAAAAGGGAACTGGAAAAGGAAAGGAAAAGGAAAGGATAGAGAAAGAGAAACAAATGTAGGGAAAATAAAAGAAGTGCTCGAATGGGCCCTACCCCACTGCCTACGTATCTCATCGGGAGCATGAGAATCAGAGCGACGTAGTTCCCCTCACTAGGGATAGTTGTTTGTGTTTTTTAGTGGAATACTTCAACATTCGCGTCCTAGCAGTTTAGGTGTTACAGCTCGCTGTAGGGAGACTTAGGCGTTACCTGTTTGCGATAGAACGGAAATGACGCATCCTTAAGGAATGAATGAATGAGATGAGGAGAGAAATCCCGGAGGAAAGACGTTATTGTTTGTTTTTTTATTTTAGAAGTTTTTGATTATTTGTGTGTTTAACATTTATTGCATTAAAGTCTCTCATGTAGGATCGAATATCTCGCATATCGACCCAAGACGGGACGTATGCTAAATATTCTAAGACAGTGAGAGAAGACCCCTCACTATCTCATTCCCACATGAAAGGCCTTAATACAATGTATGATATGCCTTTTATTAGGTATTTTTGTTGATTATGAGATGAAGAAGTGTTTTTTTATTTGTATCTTCAACAAGTATTGCATTTAAGTCCCTCATACAAGATCAAATGTTTAACACATTGACCCAAGATGGGCTATATGCTATACATTCTAAGATTACAAGAGAAGACCCCTTATAATCTTTTCTTTATACGAAAGGCCTAAATGCAATAAATGCCTACCTTTATTAGATATTTTGAATTTTCTTGGAGATGAGAAGAGAGACTCAAGAGCGGAAAAGGTAAAAATCTATGTGAACTAAGACTCAATCCTAATTGATTAGTCAAAGGAGTGATCCTAATGGTTTGTGAGGTTTAAACCTAAAGTCTAAAGAAAGAATGAATTAAACAATTCACTTCTAAAGTAGAAGATGAATTGTAATTCAAAAGGGGAAGTGATGAGTTATTAAAAGAAAGCACATAAGTGCTTAACAAAACACAAAATGGAATTGTAAAAGAGAAAGGATATAAGTTTGAATGTGGATCTCTTATCCACACTCAATTGCAACTTACCAAAGCCCCTACATGGTTAGTAAACATGTATAAGAAGTATAAGAAGCAAAAGAACACTTAATGCACCATAAAGATCAAAAGAATAAGATGAAAAATCAAATCCTAATGTCACAACCAGAATGTACATCATATGGAAAACTAATGATTATCCTCAAGCAAGTTCAAGTGAACAATCAACAATCATTATCCATGGCATTAGAACATGTTTTCATAAGAAAAGGAAAATGAAAGATGAAAAGAAATTAAAAAAAACATGCATAAATGGAACATGTAATCCAAGGATTAGAATTGAAATGAAATGAGAAATGATTCACAAACATCTCATAAGTATTCATAAAGCAACTATCAAAACAATCAAGAGGTAAAAGGATAAGTAGAATTGAAATGGAAGGTCAAAAGAAAACACAAGTACTTCATACTAAGGACACATAAAGTTCAAATGAAAGTGAACATGCAATGATAACACATAATATGTACCAATGACCTATAATGTCGAATGAGTAGTTCACAAAATAGGCAAATGATCATGCAAGTATGCACCAAAGCAATCATGTAAACATGCACAAAGATTACAAGGGTATGATATGTTATTATGCTTCAAATGAAATGTTTTGAACAAAAATCAAATGGGTTCATGAAAATTATTCAAGAATGATTTAAAGATACACAAATCAGAAGTGAATCATATACCAAAATAGCATGCAAGAAATCAAGGCAAAAAGGCTTTATTCAATGCACTTAAGTCAAGTTGGATGCACATGCAAAGTAATGCAAAGATGGACATCCAAACATGGCATAAAATGACCTAAAAATCAAATAAAAATCACTTAACATACTTCAATATGTTAATGACTCAATGCAAAAAGAAACAAATCAAAACTAATTTTAATGATCAAGAACAAAAATGCACAAAATCATGTACCACATTAAGAATGCACACAAGAAAATCAAAGAAAATTGTGGAACAGGGGCAAAAAGGTCATAAAATCAAGAGATAAAATGATCAAAAATTTTATAAATGTTTTAATGATGTTCATGAATTTTTGTGGAATTTTATAATGATATTTGGTATTTTTAAAAATTGAAAAGCAAACGTGTATGAAAAAGGAAAAAATAAAATGAAATGAAAAAGGCATGGGGGTGCAAGCATAGCAAAATGTGGGTTCAAATTAATTGGGCTTTGGAACAGGGAGGTGTAAAAAGCAATCTGGCTTAAGTCCAATTACGCGCAAAACACACTAACAAGCATACAATTTCAGTCAACAAAATTGACTCACTCATGGCCATTGGATCAAGTCATAGTCAAACCATAGTCAAAGTAATCAAGATCAATGCACATGCGCGAATGAGTACCCTAACTACCATGCACTGCATCACATCATGTTTAAAAATAAAATCAGAAACCACACGTGACATGCACATGAATTTTAATGTGCTGGCACATTCTTAGACACACGATAATGAAAAATGGACGGACGAGATTAGAACGCACACAAACCCTAGCATTCAATATCACCGGCCGGAGATGACTTCCGCATCCTCTTCAGCAAGCTTCCTCTTACTTCTGGTAATGTGCTTTGACTGAGGGATAGCTTCTTCAACTCTAGATTCTACTTCTCTCATTATAGCAATGTAGGAGGCTATTGCTGTTGGATTATCTTCTTTGCGGTAGAATGGATAGTTTTCCACTGGATTCCTGATCTTTTTCACCGTGTCGGGAGAAATAGGTGTTGGTTTCACCTCTACACTTGCAATCATCTTCATATGTTTAAGATTTACAGCATTGAAAGCTTCTCCAACCTTTTCATTCAGATATTCAGTGAACTTTGCTTCCTTGGTCAGATAATCCACTAATCCGCATTCAACCAGAACGTCAGAGATCAGCCTTCCAAAAGGGATGTAGTTAACAATCTTCTTTTCTGGTGAGGCTGTTGTTCTTGTTTTGTGCACCATATCCCTTAAATAGTAGAACAGGATGGATGAAAGGCACATTTTCTCATGTTTGTGCAAGTAGTACAACATGTTGTTGCGGTGAGAATCTGATAACAAGCTATTGATTAACTTGTATCACACATCTTTGAAATTCACCACCGAGCTTTGATTTATCCAAAGGAAAGGGTAAAGAACGAAAAACCCTAAGTGTGCTATGTAGGAACACAGCTAGAGATCTAAGGTTTGGGGTTGGTTATACTAAGGGAAGGTATTAGCACCCTAAGTATCTGTAGTACTCTACTGGAACCTCTTATTTGTGTTTGTGTTAGGCTAATGTTTGCTTGGTAAGGAAATTGTGCTAAGGTAAAGACCTAGGGTTATGTACACTAAGTTTGCTCGACAAGACATCGCATCTCATGCCTACGTATCCTGACGGGAATGGAATCAGAGCATTCGTAGTTCCCCACAATGGGGGTGAGGAACTCGTGACTGTGGTCAAGGTTCCAAGGGAAAGCAGGGTGAAAAGCTTGAAAGCAAAGCTTATGAGGATTTATTGTTTAGGAGAAGAGATTAATGGCTATCTCTTGGGAAAGGATTGTGAAGGGTTAGACCGTCGTGAAGGAGAAGAGATTAATGGCTATCTCTTGGGAAGGCTACGTTAAAAGGGAATGAAGTGTTCACAGGAAAGTAGGGTCTGACAGCAAGACACCTACGTGGAGTGCGGCAACTCCAAACCTAAGGCTAGGTTAAAAGGGGTAATGAGCTATCTATGACTTTGAGGTCAATAGAGACACTTTCCTTTGGAAGGAGGGGAAGACAATAACTTGTAAACAAGAGTTAAGGGGGATTGAAAATAAGTGAACAGTATGGGTTCAAGGACCAAAAGGGATAAACATTAATCAAGTGAGAATCAAAGCATGATATATATGAGCACACACACATATGATAAAGATAGTATCTTCAAAGCTTGGAATCAAAGACAAAATGTCAAAGGGTATGAGCTTTAGAATCGAGGGTTAGAAAAATACAAACAGTCTAATGAAATGACCTTATCCAAGGTCCAGAAACATTTCTCAAATAACCCTCTCACGTGTCATAAAACACTCAAAGGAAATCTCCTAACAAATGGTGAGTAAAGGTTAATTTCCAAGGAAGTTCAAGAATTAAACAAAAGGTTTGTTCATGTTTTTGAAAAGTTAGAAATAAATACGAAAAATAAAATGAAAGTGAAAATAAAAATTAAAGGAAATTAATTTAAACATTAAAATGTCATTGTGAATTTTATTAGAATTTTTATGCACCAGAAAATATTTTTTATAAAGTAAAATGAGAATGAAAATAAATTAAAAAAGAGTTGAAATAGAGTGAAATAGGGGGTGCATTAGTAACTTTAGCCTGAACTAGTTACTAGTGCCTGCGCATCGGCCCATGATCCAGGGGGTGTGAAGACCGAAAGTGATAAGGCCCAGGATCTAAGTGGAATGTAATTATTCAGCAAATGGAAAAAACAAAAATGTGACCGTGTACAAGTTATGTGAACATAGTAATCAACTGGTCATGTGGGTTTAAGTTACAAAATGACAAGAATAGTTTCTTGGCCAATCACAACACGCCAATCCTTCTTCTTCTTCATGCAACATGCAGCAACAACCTAAAATCCTCGTGAAAAAAACAGACAAGGCCATGGCAACCTCTTACCTTGCTCAATCAATATCATGCTCATTTTTCCATTAAAATCCACAAAATAAAATACCAAGTTGTGGTGCTCGCATGGTAGAATAACAATGGATCCTCGCTGACTTAAAATAACAACTAGAATAGGAGAAAACTGGACACAATTGTCATGGTACGAAACTGAAACATGGTTGTCATACTACTAGTGTATCCATAATAGCTCCAAACAAAGTTCATTTTATCAATCCCAAAACCATACGAAGGCATCATGGAAACATAATAACAGTATTCATATTTCCAACTTTGGCATGAAATTATGAGATCCTAAGCATGAAAGGAATGGAATCATGAACATGGGGAAGAGGATAATGACTTACCAAATGGAGTAAGTCCACTGCCCCTTCAACCTGGTAACCTTGGAGCTTTTCTAACTCAACCTCTCCTTCTGAGATTGTTGATGAGATGATCCTCTCCACTTTTGGTTGCACGATCACCACATATTTCCAGCACTTCGAATGATATAGATTTTCTGATGTAGTATTCTGGTGTAGGGTTGATTGTGTGCTGGTTGTTGTTCAAAGAGAGGTAGTGAGAATATTGATGTTTTTCTTTGGTTGTTGCTGATGATAATGTTCTTGCGAACGCGAGTGTAAGTGTGGTGTTTCTCAAAGATGTAATGAGAGTGTTGGTTTTATGCTTAGCTATTGTTTATGCTCTCATTGTCGGTGTCATTTGCAAAGGAGGGTGAGCCCTTTTATAGGCAGAGCAAAGGGTTAATGGATGGAAGATACACTGGACATCAACTTTGTTCAAGAGAAAAATATCACAAATAAGATCCTTTGCGTGTGGATTTTCTGAGCTTCTCTCTTGAGCCAAGTGAGAATGTCTTGTTTGCTTGTTTCAAGCCTTGAATCAGAGAAAGAAGGATCTCAAACCAACATTCTATGGTGTGACACGATGGTCCAAGGTTTATTGCTTGTGGTTGTCAACTTGCAAGTACAAAAGTTGTTGTACTTTTGGATAACTTTGCACGGGTTTGGTGGCTTTGTGGTTGGGGACTGATGAGAAAGAACTCAACACTTGTACTTGCCATGATCTCTGGCTCAGATTTGTTTAAATCACAAAGCATAGTTTGCAAAGAACTAAACCATGCCATGCCCTTCATCACACGAGCACGCCTTGTCTAATGGACCAAACATCATGCCTTTGGATTCTTTGGAAAGAAAAGATGTAATAGAACAACTTATGTGTTAGTGGCAGGTTGAGATTGCTCTTAGAAACATGTGAAAATGAGTGACAAAGATTTATGTAGCAAAGTGTTCTAAGAATCATAATTTTTCAAAGTGTTTGGCAATATATATCGTGACAACTTTATGGCATCATAACTTAATCATTATTCGCCAATTCTTGAAATTTTTGATCCTATGTAACATGGACATTTGATAGAGCATTTTTCATGTGGAAGACAACTGGAGATGAAGCTTGGAACTTTGATTAAAAATGCCATGAATTCGTGTCCATCAAGCTGCCCAAAAGAACTTAGAAAAATTTCTAAGTCATGGAACTTTCACAATTTGAAACATCCAACTTTAGAACATCATAACTTGAGATTGGTTTATCCAAATGAGGAGTTCTACACATGCTTGGAAAGCTTGAAGAACAAGGAACAACTTTTATGCCCAAAGATTTTTGATTTGAAGCTTGGAACTAGATGAAAGACTGAGTCAAAGTTGGATGAAAATTAGGGTGAAAATGACCAAAATTTCACTAAGTTAAAAATGCATCTTGGCTTCCAAGTCTCACAACTTAAAATTCAAGCCTCTTTTGAAAAAGGGTCCTCTAATACACTTTGAAGTTCATGAAGAGAGCTTCCATTTGAGCTTTGAGTCACTCAAATTGGATGTGTGGTTTGAAAGTAGTGAAATCTCCACATTTGAAAAGTTTCATGAACCAAACTTTGCTTCCTTTGCAAGAAACTTCATGAAACTTGATCTCAAATACTTTAAATAATCAATGAGACATGTCATGAGGGATTGAGAACTTGGATACTTCATTTTGGATCAAAATCTTAAGGATTAGGGCCTCAGTCAAAACCCTAATTTCATTGGTGACTGCACTGGAATGATTTCTAATGATCTTGCTTCTTCCATCACATCTAAAGCTCATAGATGGTCCTTAGGGATGTCTATTATCTCATGGAGTCAAGTCCTAGGGTTTGAGAACAAATCTTGATCAAAATCAAAGGCTATGATTAACTTGTCTTGACAAAACCCTAATTGGAGGCAGAGTGAATTTGTGGCTCGAGGCACTTGGTAATGAGAGCCAGTCACACTTGAATAGTTGTTGATTGAAACTTTTAGGATGTAGATGAGCTCAATAGTTGAATTTGGGAGCCTTCTCTCCATTAGGAGACCCTACCCTCTTCTTTGTGTAAGTCCTGGCTTTCACAAAAGAAATAAACTTGCAAAATGAAATGGTTAGTTAACAATGCATTGATGATTGAATATAAATGTCAAGTGCAAAATGTTATGACATCTAAGGGGTAAAATTTGGGGTACAACAGTTGCCCCTATTTAAATAGCTTTACCGGATGACATGAGGGATGGAAATCCTTGGGACATCAAGGTGAAAGGTATTTAAATATAGCCAACCGAAAATTTTGCCCTTAGATGGAATGCAGATGCTAAGGACAAGCAGCGGACATGCAAATGCTGACATGCCATGAACTTCTAGTATGATGATATGATGTTATGATAGATGCAAAGGCGCAGACAAACAAAACACCAAGGATGAAGGGCAATCCACCACAGGTGAGCTTACTGGGGAAGGATAAGGTTAGCATCCACGAGAAAGACTCACTGGGGATACAGATCGATCAACAAAAGAGACTCAATGGGGAGACTATGAGGATGCACCGGGGATAGAAACATAAAAAGGAAGTCCTACAGGTCCTCACTGGGAATAGGAGCCAGAGAGGTGCTCTTCACTGGGGAAAAGTCTAAGGAGATGGACGAAAGGTTTATAGGTGACCAGACAACACTGGGGAAATGAAAGTACACTCTTTACTGGGCATGGAACCAGAAAGAAGACATGATACTGGGGACCAATTTGAAATAAAAGGATAGACATCAACAAAAGATTTTTTGGGATTTTCTCGTACTGAAGAGTTCAAACAGGATCTTCGAGAAAAGCCAAAAGAGAAAGACACATCCGGAGAAACGTCAGATGGCAAAAGAAACCAGTCATCCAATAATGGCTTTGAATGAAAGGTACAAGTCACAATATCTAATAATGGCTTTAGATAAAGGTGAGCAAACAAGACTATATGGCATTGAATAAAAGGACACCAGGCATTCAATAATGGCTTTGAATGGAAGGTACAAATCATAATAGCTGAGAATGGCATCAGATGAATGTGAACAGAAACTGCATTCAAGAATGGCATTGAATGCAAAGAAACCAGTCACCCAATAATGGCTTTGAATGAAAAGTATAACTCACAATATCTAATAATGGCTTTAGATAAAAGTGAACAAAGACTCAATCTGGTAAAATATCAGAAAGAGAGACACATCCGGAAAGGCATCAGATGGTAGAGAAACCGGACATCCAATAATGGCTTTGAATGAAAGGTATAACTCACAATATCTAATAATGGCTTTAGATAAAAGTGAACAAAGACTCGATCCGGTAAAATATCAGAAAGAGAGACACATCCGGAAAGGCATCGGATGGTAGAGAAACCGGACATCCAATAATGGCTTTGAATGAAAGGTATAACTCACAATATCTAATAATGGCTTTAGATAAATGTGAATAGGGACTACATTCAAGAATGGCATTGAATGCAAAGAAACCAGTCATCCAATAATGGCTTTGAATGAAAGGTATAACTCACAATATCTAATAATGGCTTTAGATAAAAGTGAACAGGGACTACATTCAAGAATGGCATTGAATGCAAAGAAACCAATCATCCAATAATGGCTTTGAATGAAAGGTATAAATCACTATATCTAATAATGGCTTTAGATAAAAGTGAATAAAGTAAGGATCCAAGAAAGCATTGGATAAAAGGAATCACAATATCCAAGACAGCATTGAATGACTGTGGTCTTTCAGGAATGGCACTGAAAGTAAAGGCAAATCACTATATCCAGGAATGGTATTGAATGAAAAAGATAAAATTCTTTTAGGAATAGCACTGGAGACCACGAGAGACGGACATCCAGGAATGGCACTAGAGTGAGAGAATATAAAGATCTAGGAATAGCACTGGAATGAGAGAAGACTAACATCTATCAACAAGATTAGATGCGCAAGAGGATGACAACATTCAGGAATGGCACTGAATGAAAGGACAGGTAACGTTTTGGTAAGGTAAGACGTGGATAACGACACGACCTTGGGAGAAATGCAAATGAGGATGAAACACTCATGATATGCATATGTATATGAATTATGCAGATGATATATGATCAAATGCAAATGCAGATGCTGACGACACCGCTCGACTCTTTTGGTGAGAAGACAAGACTAGAAGACTGATTCCTCAACACGGAGATCACTGTCATTCTGTCTGGGGACTAGAGATGCTTCTGCTGAACACATCTTTGCCACACTAATAAACTGTATCTAGTGATGATCCTTGTAAAGAAGGATGGAGAGCTGCTTGGGGATTCTTTAAGTAACTTGCCCCAGATTAGTTGACAGTTGTAGATGAACTAATCTTTGCTTCAATTTGTCTGACTCGGTAACTGACTGTTTCACGGTGCTCCTTGGAAAGCTTTCCCCAGTCTGAGTCTTGAAAAACTTCTGTATAAACCAATTTTGAGAAGTCGCCATTAAACCACAAATCTTGAACTGATTCTCAACAGGATATGGAAGGAACTTGCCCCTGATTGGATCACCGACCAAGTTTCTCAATTGTTTGAAATTTCCTTAAGAAGAAAGCTAGTTTGCAAACAAAGGTATTTGTACAAACGTGGTAAATGCAAAGTTCAAACAACTTTTGAAATCAAAATCAAATTGCAAAACAAATGAATCACTGGTCTGAACACGGCGGTTCAAGACATTTAGGAGTGAAAAGTAAAGCAAAAGGTGTGATACCAAAACAAATGATCTACAAAAATCTTTGGGAGTCAGGTTACGCAACCTTGTTGTAGTATGCTTTCAAAATAACCTTGCTTCAATTAGGTCTTTCGAGGGTTGTAACGTGGCTTGGTTCACGGTTTAAGAAACAAAGGATAAAGGCTCAAAATTTATTTGTGACCCACCCAATCTACGTGATGAACTTCCAATCCTATGCTTAGTTAACTCAAACTATGTACTCAGGTTCCCATAGGTTAGGAATTGCACTGATGATAGTAACGATGATGGTTCAAAATTCAATGGATTTGAGATGGCAGTCACTGCTTCTTACAACATTCAGTCAACTAGTTTTGTCTTTGAGGATTCTGGTAACCTCTTGATTGGTTTTTGCTATCTCTAACTTCGCCTGAACTATGTCATTTGAGCTTACTGCCAGCGAGATACCCAATTTTTGCCTAAGTCTCCTTCATAGGTTTTGACTTAGCAGGCTTTTTTTTTTAGTGACTGCCTTGCTTAATGATTACAGTGAACGATCATTGGCGTTAGACCTGAAAGACATCTTCGACACTTGCTTGCCGTGTGCGAAGGAAAACTGTGAGTGCAACATTTTGTTGAAAGTCGTCTTGCATGAAGCTCTTGTAATTGAATGCACAATCCAGTTAACTGAGAACTACCCTGCCCCAGGTTAAAATTGCGGGTTTTTATTTGTAAAGAAAAGAAACTCCTACTTCCAGGCTCAAAGGGGTTAACAAGGGGTTATCTTCCTTATTTCTCCAGTGTTTGGGGATTGAAACAATGCCTTACATCATCAGCAAAGTTTTGATTTGAAAGCATATCAACAGCAGTTATGAGTATTAAGTATCATCATCCTCCCTCCGATCTTTGCATAATCAAAAGGAAAGTGGAAAAGAGATAAAGTATTTTGCAAAAGAAAGCATAGAGATGTAAATAGAAAACACAAATGAATTGAATCAAAAATTGCAATGCTCATTTCATTAATTTTGAAAGTACAAACATAGTTGAAAGTAAACAACTATTACAAAATAAAGAAAGTGCAAACAACAAGAAATAAAGGCCTAGTGACTATTCAAACACAAGGATGAGTTGTCCTGTCTTTAAGAAGTAGCTGAGCCGAAGTCGATTGAGGCTTCACTTGGTGTGACCTGGCAAAGGATTGCTCTGAACATTAGGATCGTCCTTAAAGGAGAGGATTTTGTTTCTCATCAGCTCTTGTACTTTAGCTTTCAATGCAAAGCAGCCTTCCAAGTTATGGCCTGCACCACCTTGATGGTATTCACAATGAAGATCAGCCCTATAGCCGGCTGGAAGAGGATTTGGAGGAGGAGGCAAAGGCCTTGTGGTAATCAAACCTTGTTGAACCAAACCAGGATAAAGTTCAGTGTAAGTCATGGGAATAGAATCAAATTGACCCCTATTACGGTACTGGTTTTGTCCAACAACCGGACGTTGGAGAGCTTGAGCTGGTCATGGTGCAGCAACCACAGGAGTAACAGCAGCAACAACATGGTGAATGGTATACCGAGGTTGGGGACGAGGCCTTCTTGCTTCAACCATGACACCATTAGTCTGTTCTTCCTTCTTCTTCTGAAAATTCCCATAGGATTTCTTCACAGCATTGGAAGATTCAACAGCCTTGGATACTTTTCCCTCCTTAAGTCCTTCCTCGAGTCTTTGGCCGATAGTAACCAAATCAGTGAAGTTGGAGGAAACACTTCCAATCATCTTCTCCCAATAGAACGGGGACAAGGTATCCATGAACATTCCAGTTAACTCCTTCTCGGCCAAGGGAGGTTTAACTTGGGAAGCCAACTCTCTCCAGCACTGAGCATACTCCTTGAAAGACTCTTTATCATTCTAAGACACGTTTTACAGTTGACGGCGATCAGGAGCCATGTCGAGGTTATACTTGTACTGCTTCATGAACACATTTACGAGATCTCAGAAACAGTGAATGGAGTTTTGCTCGAGACCCATATACCATTTGAGTGATGCTCCACTCAAGCTGTCTTGAAAACAGTGGATAAGCAGCTTCTGATTTTTTGTATGAGCAACCATCTTGCGACAATACATGACCAAATGAGCTCTTGGGCAAGAGTGGCCCTTATACTTCACAAATTCTGGAGTTATGAACTTAGCTGGCATAACAAGGTCAGATACTAAACACATGTTGTCTGCATCCACATTAAAGAAATCAGTACCCTCAATGGCTTTGAGTCTCTTCTCTATGCTCTGAAACTGCTCTCAGACAACTTCAGGTTCAACAAAGTCTTCACGGTCTTCACCTTGAGCACTGGCAGCATTGTACTCATAGAGGGGATTCTCAAAGGGAGCTCGAGTAGTCTGAACTATAGGTTGAGGCTCGGAAAAAACAGGAGCTTGAAACACTGGTCTAGTAGTCTGACCAATCATAGCAGTAGATGCAAGAGGTGGAGAATAGTTGTGTGGCAAACCAAACTCTGGCCAAGTTGAAGGTGGCATCTGAACTGGTGGAGGATCAACGCTTGAAACTTCCTCGATGACAGTCCTTTGGGGTGGCTCTCCTCTAGCAATCAAAACCTGAAGTATCTTAGTGAGTTTAGTCATACTTGACTTAAGGTCATCGATTTCCATTCGGACCTCAGCATTGTGTGCCTCTTGCTCTGAAATCTTGCGTCTGTAATTAGCTCTAGTTTGGTATCGGTGTCGAGGAATCAGCTTGACGACTCACAGGTAACACTGAGAGATAGAGACCACTGGAAATGAGTAACTGGACAGGCAGGCACATGCAATGCAAAAATGCAAATGATATGCAATGTAATGCAAACATGATGCAAAAAACACATGCAACAGGATCAAAGGTTCGAGATCACAGCATGGAGTCTGGATAAAGAACCAACTATAGGGTGTGTACTAGGGTTATTGTATCCATAGAACAGGGTTTTAAAAGTTCCCTGAGTCTACGTAAATCCTTCAGATATTATTGGCCTACGTGACTACTCACGCAAGTTAATAATATTCTCAAGATAAACTCGCCTGAGTGTAGTATCGCGTAACAACTATTTGGGACTTACTCCCTCATAGCCACCGCACTACGTCCTAAAAGGCCAAGCGGGGTGAAGGTAACTACGGTCCTCAGAATCCCTGGCTCCCAATTGGAAAGAGTGATATCAATGTGACTGCTCACATCAGACATCAACAATCCCAAAGGGCCACATCTGAGTTTGGTCATCATATGCCATAGATTGTTAGGACTACTCCCAACAACCGACTATTGATTACACCACAATCCTATCATAAGTGCTCTCAAGTCCGGGTTAGGACTTATCTCACCACTCAAAGTAACAACCCTGCATACAGAAAATCAAGCATAGACAGGTATATATACAGATATGAATATGTACAGATATACAAGCAAGCAAACATATAAATAACACAAATACAAACAAGGTGGGCTTAACCCTCTTAGGGGAATATCCCCAGTGAAGTCGCCATTTCTGTTGCGGTGAGAATCTGATAACAAGCTATTGATTAACTTGCATCACACATCTTTGAAATTCACCACCGAGCTTTGATTTATCCAAAGGAAAGGATAAAGAAAGAAAAACCCTAAGTGTGCTATGTAGGAACACAGCTAGAGATCTAAGGTTCGGGGTTGGTTACACTAAGGGAAGGTATTAACACCCTAAGTATCTGTAGTACTCTACAGGAACCTCTTATTTTTGTTTGTGTTATGCTAATGTTTCTTGGTAAGGAAATTGTGCTAAGGTAAAGACCTAGGGGAATGTACACTAAGTTTGCTCACCAAGACATCGCATCTCGTGCCTACGTATCTTGACGGGAATGGAATCAGAGCATTCGTAGTTTCCACAATGGGGGTGAGGAACTTGTGACTGTGGTCAAGGTTCCAAGGGAAAGCAGGGTGAAAAGCTCGAAAGCAAAGCTTGTGAGGATTGATTGTTTAGGAGAAGAGATTAATGGCTATCTCTTGGGAAAGGATTGTGAAGGGTTAGACCGTCGTGAAGGAGAAGAGATTAATGGTTATCTCTTGGGAAGGCTACTTTAAAAGGGAATAAAGTGTTCACGGGAAAGTAGGGTCTGACAGCAAGACACCTACGTGGAGTGCGGTGACTCCAAACCTAAGGCTAGGTTAAAAGGGGTAATGAGCTATTTATGACTTTGAGGTCAATAGAGAGACTTTCCTTTGGAAGGAGGGGAAGACAATAACTTGTAAACAAGAGTTAAGGGGGATTGAAAATAAGTGAATAGTATGGGTTCAAGGACCAAAAGGGATAAACATTAATCAAGTAAGAATCAAAGCATGATATATACATTCATATGTGAGCATGGAAAAGTACAACAAGCATGAATAAATGAGCACACACACACATATGATAAAGATAGTATCTTCAAAGCTTGGAATCAAAGACAAAATGTAAAAGGGTATGAGCTTTAGAATCGAGGGTTAGAAAAATACAAATAGCCTAATGAAAGGACCTTATCCAAGGTCCAGAAACATTTCTCAAATAACCCTCTCACGTGTCATAAAACACTCAAAGGAAATCTCCTAACAAATGGCGAGTAAAGGTTAATTTCCAAGGAAGTTCAAGAATTAAACAAAAGGTTTGTTCATGTTTTTGAAAAGTTAGAAATAAATACGAAAAATAAAATGAAAGTGAAAATAAAAATTAAAGGAAATTAATTTAAACATTAAAATGTCATTGTGAATTTTCTTAGACTTTTTATGCACCAGAAAATATTTTTTATAAAGTAAAATGAGAATGAAAATAAATTAAAAAAGAGTTGAAATAGAGTGAAACAGGGGGTGCATTAGTAACTTTAGCCTGAACTAGTTACTAGTGTCTGCGCATGGGCCCATGATCCAGGGGGTGTGAAGAGCGAAAGTGATAAGGCCCAGGATCTAAGTGGAATGTAATTATTCAGCAAATGGAAAAAAAAACGTGATCGTGTACAAGTTATGTGAACATAGTAATCAACTGGTCATGTGGGTTTAAGTTACAAAATGACAAGAATAGTTTCCTGGCCAATCACAACACGCCCATCCTTCTTCTTCTTCATGCAACATGCAACAACAACCTAAAATCCTCATGAAAAAAACAGACAAGGCCGTGGCAACCTCTTACCTTGCTCAATCAATATCATGCTCATTTTTCCATTAAAATCCACAAAATAAAATACCAAGTTGTGGTGTTCGCATGGTAGAATAACAATGGATCCTCGCTGACTTAAAATAACTACTAGAATAGGAGAAAACTGGACACAATTGTCATGGTACGAAACTGAAACATGGTTGTCATACTACTAGTGTATCCATAATAGCTCCAAACAAAGTTCATTTTATCAATCCCAAAACCATACGAAGGCATCATGGAAACATAATAACAGTATTCATATTTCCAACTTTGGCATGAAATTATGAGATCCTAAGCATGAAAGGAATGGAATGATGAACATGGGGAAGAAGAGAATGACTTACCAAGTGGAGTAAGTCCACTGCCCCTTCAACCTGGTAACCTTGGAGCTTTGCTAACTCAACCTCTCCTTCTGAGACTGTTGATGAGATGATTCTCTCCACTTTTGGTTGCACGATCACCACAAATTTCCAGCACTTCGAATGATATGGATTTTCTGATGTAGTATTCTGGCATAGGGTTGATTGTGTGCTGGTTGTTGTTCAAAGAGAGGTAGTGAGAATATTGATGTTTTTCTTTGGTTGTTGCTGATGATAATGTTCTTGCGAACGGGAGTGTAACTGTGGTGTTTCTCAAAGATGTAATGAGAGCGTTGGTTTTCTGCTTGGCTATTGTTTATGCTCTCATTGTCGGTGTCGTTTGCAAAGGAGGGTGAGCCCTTTTATAGGCAGAGCAAGTGGTTAATGGATGGAAGATACACTGGACATCAGCTTTGTTCAAGATAAAAATATCACAAATAAGATCCTATGCGTGTGGCTTTTCTGAGCTTCTCTCTTGAGCCAAGTGAGAATGTCTTGTTAGCTTGTTTCAAGCCTTGAATCAGAAAAAGAAGGATCTCAAACCAACATTCTATGGTGTGACACAATGATCCAAGGTTTATTGCTTGTGGTTGTCAACTTGCTAGTACAAAATTTGCTGTACTTTTGGATAACTTTGCACGGGTTTGGTGGTTTTGTGGTTGGGGACTGATGAGAAAGAACTCAACACTTGTACTTGCCATGATCTCTGGCTCAGATTTTTTTAAATCACAAAGCATAGTTTGCAAAGAACTAAACCATGCCATGCCCTTCATCACACGAGCACGCCTTGTCTAATGGACCAAACATCATGCCTTTGGATTCTTTGGAAAGAAAAGATGTAATAGAACAACTTATGTGTTAGTGGCAGGTTGAGATTGCTCTTAGAAACATGTGAAAATGAGTGACAAAGATTGATGTAGCAAAGTGTTCTAAGAATCATAATTTTTCTAAGTGTTTGGCAATATATATCGTGACAACTTTATGGCATCATAACTTAATCATTATTCGCCAATTCTTGAAATTTTTGATCCTATGTAACATGGACATTTGATAGAGCATTTTTCATGTGGAAGACAACTGGAGATGAAGCTTGGAACTTTGATTAAAAATGCCATGAATTCGTGTCCATCAAGCTGCCCAAAAGAACTTAGAAAAATTTCTAAGTCATGGAACTTTCACAATTTGAAACATCCAACTTTAGAACATCATAACTTGAGATTGGTTTATCCAAATGAGGAGTTCTACACATGCTTGGAAAGCTTGAAGAACAAGGAACAACTTTTATGCCCAAAGATTTTTTATTTGAAGCTTGGAACTAGATGAAAGATTGAGTCAAAGTTGGATGAAAATTAGGGTGAAAATGACCAAAATTTCACTAAGTTAAAAATGCATCTTGGCTTCCAAGTCTCACAACTTAAAATTCAAGCCTCTTTTGAAAAAGGGTCCTCTAATACACTTTGAAGTTCATGAAGAGAGCTTCCATTTGAGCTTTGAGTCACTCAAATTCGATGTGTGGTTTGAAAGTTATGACTGTTTCAATTTTGGCATAAGTAGTGAAATCTCCACATTTGAAAAGTTTCATGAACCAAACTTTGCTTCCTTTGCAAGAAACTTCATGAAACTTGATCTCAAATACTTTAGATCATCAATTAGACATGTCATGAGGGATTGAGAACTTGGATGCTTCATTTTGGATCAAAATCTTAAGGATTAGGGCCTCAGTCAAAACCCTAATTTCACGGGTGACTGCACTGGAATAATTTCTAATGATCTTGCTTCTTCCATCACATATAAAGCTCAATGATGGTCCTTAGGGATGTCTATTATCTCATGGAGTCAAGTCCTGGGGTTTGAGAACAAATCTTGATCAAAATCAAAGGCTATGATTAACTTGTCTTGACAAAACCCTAATTGGAGGCAGAGTGAATTTGTGGCTCGAGGCACTTGGTAATGAGAGCCAGTCACACTTGAATAGTTGTTGATTGAAACTTTTAGGATGTAGATGAGCTCAATAGTTGCATTTGGGAGCCTTCTCTCCATTAGGATACCTTACCCTTTTCTTTGTGTAAGTCCTGGCTTTCACAAAAGAAATAAACTTGCAAAATGAAACGGTTAGTTAACAATGCATTGATGATTGAATCTAAATGTCAAGTACAAAATGTTATGACATCTAAGGGGTAAAATTTGGGGTACAAGACATGTGTTTTTTATTTGCGTTGGCAAAATCTGTAGCACTCTTTGCCGGTCTTGGATTGATGCATCCAAGAATGATCTTGTGCCAGATCCTTAGGTTGTCACGCAAGTTTTTGCTTTTGTAGTCCGTTGTTCCTGATTGACAGCTTTTGAAGATAACTTTGTTGATGACTGACTCAGATTTCTCAGTTTTTCTGTACAACCTCCTTCCTTCCAAGAACTTCATTCCTAGCAATTCCAAAATAGATCTCTCAGTGATGATAATCTTCTGCTTCAGAATAAAAGATACCACATGGAATTCGTCTGTATCTGCATGTCTCCAGAATTCTTTCACTAGATCATCAAAGCATGGACCTCTTAGTCTATCAAAGTAATTCTTCCATTCTTGAGCACCCAATTGATCAATTAGGTTAAACCCATTATCAGAGAGGTTGTTGAAATCAACATCTAGCTCTTTCACAACAGTTAGATCCTTTGCATGTGTCACACATGTCACAGAGCGAGTTTTCTGGGTGACATGGTTTGCATCAATTGAGGGATGATTTAATGGATCTGAAACAACTGGTTCAGTCGTTGAGAAAGTAGTAGTGGGTGTGATGGATGAGGATGGTAGTTCTTGGGAGATTTGAACAGTATCTTGTTGATGAGTGTTCATCCTTACGGTGGTAAGAAGGAATGAGGATTGAACTTTGAGTTGATTTTGAGGGAGTGATAGATAGAGAGAGAAATAGATGAGAGTCGATTAACTTTTTAGGGTTTGTGAGAGAAAAAAAAATTCTCGAGGGTTTAAAGGACAGATATATTCTTGAGGGGATAAGCTAATAAATGTGATAAAGTTGAGTCAATCACGAGAGAAATGCAGTTCGTTTAATTTGAATAGTTAAAGTGACTTAATTTTATCACGTGCAAAAATAATTTTCCGAAAATATGACATGTCACATAATTATCAGAACTTGAGATGCGTTAAGAAAATGGTTCTGATGATTTGAAAAATACTTTTCTTCTGACTAAACACATGCAGTTCTGAAAATGTTTTATTCTGAACAATACTTCATATTCAGGTGTTTTAACATGATTAGAAGAAATCTATCTTCAGCTAAGGGTTTTGTGAAAATATCAGCCCATTGATGGTCTGTATCAATGAATTTTAAGCATAGAGTTCCCTTCTGAACATAGTCCCTAATAAAGTGATGTTTTATTTCAATGTGTTTAGCCCTAGAATGCCAAATTGGAATTTTACTTAAGCAGATAGCAGCAGTATTATCACAGAAGATAGGAATGTTACTCTCATATATCTGATAGTCTTCCAGTTGATTTTTCATCCATAGCATTTGAGTGCTACATAGAGAGGCTGATATGTATTCTGCTTCAGCTGTTGAGAGAGCAATAGTGGATTGTCTCTTGCTTGACCATGAGATTAGGTTGCTTCCTAAGAACTGACAGTTCCCCGATGTGCTCTTTCTTTCTAATCTGTCTCCGGCATAATCTGCATCGCAGTAACCAGAAAGAGTATACTCTGATGTTTTCTTATACATCAGGCCAAGGTTAGTTGTTCCCTTCAGATACCTTAGAATTCAATTGACAGCGGTTAAATGTGGTTCTCTTGGATCTGATTACCAATATGCCCCTCTTCACCACAATTAAAACAGACCATCTCCTTATGCTTACATTCAGACATAGTATGTCCCATCTTACCACAACGAAAACATTTCTTCACCTCTTGATTGCACGCAGTACTCTTATGACCAGGTTTCCGGCAATTGAAACAAGTTATGCCAGCAGGAGCATCTCCCCTACTAGTCTTCTTGCCCTTAGTCGCTCTTTGTTTACCTTTTCCAGCTGGAGCATCATAAGGCTTACCACGGTTCTGCTGTTGCTTGCCTCTTCTATCACTAACAATCTTGTAGTGAGCATTGTTGTCCTCTTCATAAATCCTGCAACTATCGACCAAATCAGAAAAGACACGAATCTTCTGATACCCAATAGCTTTCTTGATTTCAGTGCGCAACCCGCTCTCAAATTTGATGCATTTAGAAAATCGGCATCATCACCGGTATAGTACGGATAAAACTTAGCCAGCTCAACAAACTTCGCAGCATAATCAGTAACCGACATAGTCCCTTGCTTTAGCTCAAGGAACTCAATCTGCTTCTTACCACGGACATCTTATGGATAATACTTCCTCATAAACTCCCTTCGGAATACATCCCAAGTGATAACTTCACCTTTAGTCTCCAACCTCTGACGAGTCTCTAGCCACCAGTCATCAGCTTCGACTGCTAGCATATGAGTCCCATAACGAACCTTCTGCGCTGGAGTGCAGTCCATCACTCAGAAGATCCTCTCAATCTCTTTCAACCAATCCAACGCTCCATCAGGATCATACTTTCCCTTGAAGGTAGGCGGATTCTCTCTCTGAAATGTCGCCAAGCTACGAGATCCATCATTCTCGCCAGCGTTCGGTAAATTCTGCACAGCTTGAGCCATTGCTTGCATTGCAACAGCCATTGCAGCATCGTTCCTTCCAGCCATCTCAACTTATCACTGCAACATAAACAACGATTAGAACTAATTAACAATACTCGATGGATAAACTACACTACGACTCAACAACTTGGCCGGACGGACCGACCTGCTCTGATACCACTAATGTAACACCCTGATTCTACCCAACGTAATTATATAATATCAGAGTATAAAATTACAACATACAGGATGTCACATTCATTTCAACTTTAACATATCATACAATCACCTGTAAATCATACATAACTAATATAATTCTACGGATAACTGATTCGAACCTGTTTAGTCTTTAAAATATAATAACTTTAACTTTCATGCAGCGGATTCATAAATTCAACATAAAAATTTCTTAATTTTGAAGTCAACAAAAACAACAACTCCCAATCAAATAGTTAAAGCCTCTTCATCCAACAAAAAAACAACTTCAAATGTAAGCCTTTAATAAAAACAATATAAAATTCAGCAACTTAAACATAATTCAATTAATAGGAAAAACACGCGATTATCCCCCCGAGTGCTACGTATAAGAGCGACAACCACCGACTCGAACTAATGAAGGTAGGCTTCCTTCATTCCGGATTACTTCCACGTTACCAATATAAAGGCAACGGTGAAACAAAGAAAGGGTAAGATATCCAATAATATAATCAAAAGTATGATAATTAATATATTAGAATTAGAATCATACAAGCTTCACCACTTCACAACTAACAACCATATCACAACCAATCAACATTCATCATAACAACAAATCCATTAATACGACTCAATGCGACTCAACTTATGCAGATGCATGTGGTACCATTCGGAGTAGAACTCCCAACTTAAACATATGCCAGATTATCGAGGCAACTTTCAACTTAAACAGGTGCCATCAAGGGCCAACTTAATCAATGCCATCAAGGCCAACTTAAACAATGCAATGTATGTGACATATGAATGACATACAATCAACAACATCAACACAACAAATACAACTCAGCACAACATAAACAACTTTCAATTTTTGGCTATTTAAGCCTCCAACAAAACATGTCCATATTTTGGGACGAAAACCAATTCAATCAACTGTACCTGCAATTCCACGCATTCAACTTAATTTGACAAAAATAAACACCATTCACGTATCTACTCGTGTATATGAACTTCCCCATAAATTTTCATTCGATTCCGGGCAACTAAATATACCGCTTAATTTTGCTCTCGACACTGTTTCTGTCCCAATCCTGCTACCAGTTTATTTTCTGCTACTAGTCAAAATCTCCTGCTAAAACTTACCAATCAACTAATATCCAATAATCTATTTTTCCATCATATACTCCTAACCCCACTTCAATTATATATTTATATATTTATATATTAATTAACTAAAACAAATTAATCCAAACCATGCTACCTATCCCTACTGTAGCGCATGGAATGAAAAAAAAAGGGTGGATTTCAACTATCAGGGACCCCCCCCCCCCCCCCCCCACGTCCATAATATATATAAAAAAAATCAATTGTTTTCTCCTTCTTTTGGTATTCATGCGCTGGTTCCAGGTGTATATGTACACATTGCACCTATTCCACTCTATAACATAATTTTTAATTAGATCAAATTCCCACCTCTTCCATTAATATATAAACACATTACAAAGCCACTTAGAATAATGCTCCAAAGATTTAATTCAAAACTCAAAATCGCTACAGTACCAGAAAAGGAAAAGTGCATCGCTACAGTCTATGGCATTGAAATATGGTTTCTAATTACTCTATCAATTGATAATGGGTCTCTATAATATACCAATTCCAATCCAATAAATACCACATAGTGAAAAATTATATAAATCCCAATTTCTACATACTAACTATCATTCTCCCGGTTATAAAATTCGAACCCCACCCTTACCTGATTGGATCGAAGGTAGCTCGAATTTCTTGATTTTTTTTTTGACACCGGCAGAAATTTCTCGTCTTCTTCTCCCTAAATCTGGTCGCAGCTTTTCTCCCCTTCCTCCAATGCTCACGTTCTGTTTCTTTTTCTTCCTCTTAGACAACACTACTTCTATTCTATTCCTCTTATTTTAATTTAATAGAATTATAAGCATTAGTTTCTAATTGGGCTTAAGTTCTCACACACCCTTAATTGCTACTAAAAACCCCAATGTAGGCCCAATAGTACTATTTCTTACAAAATCAATTTAATAAAAATACAATATTAATCTAGTGTTTATTTCTCGGCTAATTTTACCCGACTATCAACTTAATGACTTAAACCATATATTCGACATATTCATCAATTATTCGGGAATTACTTAATAATATTTTAATTATATTATTTCTAATATAATTCTATGACTAAACCAACTTAAATACCAACTTATCGATTAAATCTCCTCAATACAAAATTAACCGAATAATCGCAAATAATTAATTAAATATTTAATTAAATAAATAATCCAATATTCGGGGCGTTACAGTTTGTATCTTGTTCAAAGCCCAAGATGTGAAGCTAAAGGTAGTTTGTATCTTGTTCGAAGCCCAAGATGTGAAGCTAAAAGGGTTTGACTTTAGAGAGAATTTGTCATCTCTAAAGAGGGGTTTGTCCGTCACAACTGTTTATATAGGAGAATTACTTTAACCGGGATTTGTGAATCCGGCAATGCCGTAATTTCCTTTATAGGGGATTTCCAACCTGAAGGGGAAGACTTTAACTCAGTTTAGAGCAATGCCATCTTTCCTTAGGAATTTCTCATGCTAAAAGAGGGACAGTGGCGTGGATGTAAATAATCCATAGGCTTGCCGCTTACAGCGATTAGATGAAGGGGAAGGAGTTGTTGATGTTTATGTACTGTGAACGAGGCACAACTTTGATGCTAAAAGGTTGATTGGATCAACCAGTGGTTTTCTTATACAAAGCCTAAGAGGAGGCTAATATGTGTCTCGTACAAAGCCCGAGAGAAAGGCTAAAAGGTTTTGACTCGACGATGGAGTCTTTTGGTATCTCGTATAAAGCCCGAGATAGAGGCTATTTGTCTCAACAAGAGAGTTTTTTTTGTATCTCGTACGAAGCCCGAGATGGAGGCTAAAATTGGAGTTGACTCAACAAGATAATCTTTTATGGTATCTCGTACGAAGCCCGAGATGGAGGCTAAAATTGTTAGCTCCGCTGGGGAGAATCATTGTACAAAGCCCAAGAGGGAGGCTATGGTGCTATTTCAGTTGAGTGACAGGTCCAGTATACTGATTTAAAGAGAAAATCAGTTCTTATATGAGTAATGTCTGCACTCAGGGATTTGATTCGAGGATCAAGGTTATTTCCTGTTCTTTAAGGAAATGGGAAATCCAAAGGGTATTGAGACTGTCCGAGTCTACGGGTTTCCTTCCTATTTTTGAAGGGAGCTTGAGAATGTCTTTGAGACTCAAGGAAATTAGACTGTCCATGTCTAGAGTGTCAACTTTTGTACTATGCTTTGAGAAACAGTAGTAGACTCTTGGAAAGACTGCTCTATTAAGATGACTGATTTCTGTTCCTATACCTCTAGGAGGTCGTCGGGACAATTTGTACGAAGCCCAAGAGGAGGCTGGAAACTTTTAAGAAGCCGAGTGGTCCTTGTATGAAACCCAAGAGGAGGCTATCATTCCCGGAGGAAGAATCATTATACGAAGCCTAAGAGGAGGCTGTGAATACTTCTAAGAAGCCGACGGGTCCTTGTACAACGCCCAAGAGGAGGCGGGGATGCTTTTAGGAAGCCTGCGGGTCCTTGAACAATGCCCAAGAGGAGGCCGGTACTTTTAAGAAGCCGATGGGTCCCCAAACCCCGAGAAATTCAAGACAGGCTATTCACGAGGAATAGATCAAGCCAGGAAAGTTCGAGAATTTGGAAGAAACTCAAGAGATGCCATTCACGGAGAAAAGATCATCTCTGGGGAGTAGAGTTTCTTGACAAGTGCTTTTAAGAAGCCTGTGGGTCCCCAAACCCCGAGAAGTTCAAGACATGCCATTCACCAAGAATAGATCAAGCCATGAAAGTTCGAGAATTTGAAAGAAACTCAAGAGGTGCCATTCACGGAGAAAAGATCATCTCTGGGGAATAGAGTTTCTTTGACAACTTCTACGAGTAACAGTCTATGAAAGGGTTCACTGAGAATGCTGCCTTTCATGTCTCCATATTGTTTAACCCCAAGAGGAGGGAAGATTGTGTCTGGTAATCCTATGGGGATCTAGTTTTGACTATTTAAGAGTGATCAACGGGCTTAATGCTAGACGTAGTTGCCGGGGAAAATCTAAATATCTATACTATTATTACACAGTTGATATGAGTTTATGAAAGAAGACTTACAGCGAAACAGCCCCACAATACAGTTATATGTATATGAAAGCGATAAATGAAAGCGTGTAAACACTTACTCGGTTGTAGAGCTTTCATGCTGTTTGGTTAGTTGTTCAACAAAGAAAGATTGAAAACAACAGTATATTTCAAAATCAAAGGAGAAAGTGCTTTGAAAAAGAAAGATTTTGGGGCTTACAGCTCAAGGAGAGGCCCAGGGTTTTATCAGTGAGCGCACTGTTTGAATTTGTACAGAGGGACTTATACAAGTGACTGAGGCCCAAAAAATGGTTTTTTGTACAAAGGGATGGGTCTTATACTCTCTCAAGAGGCCCAAAAGGTTTAAAGAAAAAGAGTGAGGCTTATAACATGAGGGTAGGCCCAAAGTTTATTTTTCCGTTTGAAATGGCGATCGCGCCGAGATTTTCTTTTAACGCGAAGGGGCTTATACAATATATGAGGCCCAAAATGTTTTGGTTTAAAGGGGATTGGATCTTACACTCTAATAGAGGCCCAAAAGTTTTGAATGGGTCTTATAGCTCGAGGAGAGGCCCGGTTGATTTTTTAAAAGGCGACGATCGCGCCGTTTACTTGTACAGAGGGACTTATACAATAAGTGAGGCCCAAAATGGTTTGTACAAGGGGGTTGGGTTTTACACTCTATTAGAGGCCCAAAAGTTTTAAGAAAAGAAATGGGTCTTACTACTCGAGGGTAGGCCCAAGGTTTTTTTGTTTTGAAAAGGCGACGATCGCGCCGTTTGTTTTTGACGGTATCGGGACTTATACAATATATTGAGGCCCAAAAATGATTTGGTCAAAAAAAGGATTGGGTCTTACACTCTATTAGAGGCCCAAGTGTTTGAAAAAGTTTTATGTTGGTGAAAATCGAAGAAATCCTAATTTTATCATTTTAAAAGTAAATTCTTAAAAGAAAATCAATACAAAATGATAAAAATACCAAATAAGCAACTTGTGATTTTTGGTTGGGGTTTGAAAAATGATGTTTTAATCACAAGATGAAATAAAATTCATTTGGTCTTGATTTTCAATATGAGAATTCACTTTTAAAATGTTTTAAAAACATTAAAAAGGAATTTATTCACAAAAATACTAATTATATTAAATAAAGAATATAAAACTAATTTTTTTGTGGAATAAAATATTTTGGAGTATGAATAAGAAGTGTGTAAAACAGAATTGGAAAATGATGATTTTTGCTATGTAAAAGAATTGGTTGAGTTTTTTGAGAATAAACTAATGTCACAACATCACATTCGACATCACTCATGAGTTTTGAAGATAAGAGAAAAAGGGAAGATGTCACAACATCACATTTGACATCAGAACTGCACCTTGGTTTTTCAACATCTTTGCTATCAAACTTCAAACATTCATAACTCTCTCAATTTTTAACGAAATTAAAATCCGTAAGAACCTATCTTGACCAATTTTTCGCAAGGAATCCAATGGTATCACTCATACATACTGAAACTTAATGTACAGCACACACAAGGCAAAAAAATAGATATGCACCTTAAGTTTAAAACAACATAAACTCCACATATAAACATGTTAAAGTGCAAACAGTAGGAGGATCATAACATACACATTAAGGACTACATTTTTGCTTCAAGAATTGTTCAATATGACGCATGTATGTAGACAACAAAGGAAAGCATGATTCAAAGAATTCAAGTTTGTGAATTTTACCTCTTTTTTGGAGATTTTGTGCAACGTACCAAGTGCTTTGTTCCAGAAATGATTTGATGCTTTGGACACCCTCAAATGACCTCTTGGATGCTTTTAGGATGATTGGAATCAGCTGGTACCTGCAAAAACACAAACTGTCTCTTTCTTGCAAAAGGGGTTAAAAGTGACCAAAATAGCAACTCTCTCAAATGGTGTTCCAGATGGGGGGAACCATTTGGGACAGTTCAAGGATGATATTTGGAGTGTGTTTGAGGTTTTATCTGGTTTGGAAAGTGACTGAATCAAGACATGGCTTGAAAAATGCAAAAAAGTCCAATTTTGAGGTTTTGAGAGGTGACTTTGTGATGTTGTGATTACAGGTCACTTTTGATAGTTTGGACAGCTTACATATGATATATGTGAGGTGTGTGTGTGATTAGTTTGAGTGGAATTGCTCTCTAACTCCAAAACTCAGAATTACTTGCTTTGGAAGGCGAATTTGAGGTGAAAGAAGAGATTTTGAGGAAAGCATCTGTTTGATGGCTTTGGTGTACTCAAACTGATCACAAATGAGCTCTATTTATAGTAGAGCAAGTTTGTTTTGGGATCCACAGTGAATGGCAACTGCAGCAGAGGTTTGGCCAATGTTGTCCAATGAAAATCCAAGTCTCCTCTATCCATTGACTAGAGGTTGGGGCACAGGCTGTTGGTTCCCTAGTTGTTGGAGAAATCTTGACTGTATTCAGTTGCAAATGTGTCAGTCCATGCCACCTCTAAGCATTCATTAAATGCTTCAATCCAAAATTGGAGTTTTGTCCCTCTTTTAGGCATTTCTAGGTTTGGCATGCTACTTCTTATTCCAAGGAGTTTGGAGGCTTGGCTCAGTGATTGTCCCCTTTAGATTTGATCCTCAGATGTGTTCAAAATGATGACAAGGCTTAAAAATTCGTGTGGCACAAGAAATGTGCAAATCTGCCCCATGAAAAATTCAGCTGCAGCAAGCCTTTTTGTAAAATCCATAACTCCCTGCTCGAGTATGCTACATGGACGTTCTAAGACTTTCTGGAAAGCTGAGATGATGTACTTCAAGTTTCATGTTTGACCACAGACCTGGTTCAACTTGGATCATGGAGAAAAACAACCTTGAAGTTGGGACATTCTTGCTGGAAAAATATTAGTGATGTCCTATGCAATGTTGGAACATCAGACAACTTTGAACATTAATAATTCCAAACTTTAATCACTTGTATCTTTTAATCCACTATGATATTTTGAGTTGAAGTGAATTGCATCTTTGATGCTTGTCTTGCATGGTGACAAAGCTTGAAAATTGGGTGGCACAAGAAAAGTGCACAAAATATGTCCTAAAAAATCAGCTCGAGCAAGGCCTGTTGTGAGGTGCATAACTCCTTGCTCAAGTTGAATTAATGGGAGTTATTATACATTTTGGAAAGCCCTAATGACATACTTTAACTTTGATGTTTGACTTTGGTCTTGGTTCAGCTTGCAAAGTCATCAAAAATGGTCTTGAACTTGTGTAGTCAAATCTGTCCTAAAAGCTGTCATGAAAATTCTGCTTTATCAATGCTTTTTACAAAAATCATATCTCCTTGCTCGAGTATGCTACAAGGAAGTTCTAGGACTTTTTGGAAAGCTGAGATGATGTACTTTAACTTTCATGTTTGACCCCAGACCTGGTTCAACTTGGATCATGGAGAAAAACATCCTTGAAGTTGGGGCATTCTTGCTGAAAAAATATTAATGATGTCCTATGCAATGTCAGAACATTGGACATTAGGAATTCCCAACATTGATCACTTATATCTTTCAATCCTTATGATATTTTGAGTTGATTCCTTCTAAAATGTCGAAGTATCAAATACCCTCTTTAAAAGTAGCTCTTACTCAAAATCAATGGATGCTTGGATCAATAGTTACAACCTTGAAAAGTTGTGCACTTGAACATGATTTTAACTTAGAAAAAATTTCTAAGTTTCTTTCAATTTGATCAATTTTGCAATTTTGCACGATTTCTTGATTTAAATTTGATCAAATTAAATCATCCATCGTATTTTCTTGAGTAATGGCTTGTGAAGCTCATAGTTGACCAAAAAGTCAAACTTTGACTTTCTGCGTCAGTTGACTTTGTATTAGATGAACTTGAGGCTTGATCCACTTGAAATGTTGCACTCTTGTGCTTAATTCTTGATGTGGGAGTACTCTTGATCCTTTGTGGGTTTAAGAGGTTAGACAAGTTGAAGATCATGTCATTCCTTGATTGATCCTTTGTCTAAAGGCTCTGAGAGGGCTTGAAACCCTAAGCTTGATTGTAATGAATGCTCAACAATTCCTTGAGGAGATTGATGAGGCACAAAGGTACATCCATATTACGATGATGATTTACACAATGATGGGAAATCTTGGTGGTCAAAATTTGGGGTATGACACATGTCTTGAGGTGTTGGCTCACGATTTGTTCCAAAAGTCAACTTAGGGGTGAATTAGGTCAAGAAACCCTAATTCCTGATTTTTTTTATGAATGCGTCCCCTAAGGCTAAATTGACTTGATGATTGGGTCCATGAGGTTCCATGGAGTATTTTAGGATATGCTTTGAAGCATTGGCTCATGCCCAGAGGAAATTCCCATCTGGAGGCCCTGGTCGACCAAAACCCTAATTTGGTGACACTGGCGATCTCGAGGCTTGATCCACCTAGAATACTGCAACATTGTGCTTAATTCTTGCTGTGAGAGTCCTCTTGATCCATTGTGGATGTTGGTGAGGTTAGACAAGTTGAAGATCATGTCATTTCTTGATTGATCCTTTGTCTAAGGCTTAGAGAGGGCTAGAAACCCTAATCTTTGATAGTAGTGAATGCTCACCCATCTTTGGGGAGATTGTTGAAGTATGATGGTTTACCCATATTGTGATGATGATTTGCTCAATGATGGGAAATCTTAGTGGTCAAAATTTGGGGTATGACAGAATCGACATTGTAGCGAGCGATTTTGGACGCGGTTCTTAAGCGCTGGTCGCTCTCTGCGGTTTGAAATTAAAACTACAGGTCGATTCATTTTTTATCCTATTGTGAGCTGAATAAGGAAGGGAAATAGATGTCTCCAATTAACCCTGCTTTGCATACTAAGTTTAAACAGCGGTCTGTTAGGTTACGGATGCTATCAATGTGGGGGGGCCTTTGTACTGGTTATTTGTATTTTCGCCAATACGGTTTTCTTTCTTTTTATCTAGACAGAAGGTTTCTGACGTGGAACAAGGATTAGGATGTTAGGACTGGTGTTTTTTGAATTACTGCTTTTGATTGATGGAGATATGGGATTTTGGGTTTTTGTTTAGTGTGCTCGCTAAGATCTTTCTTTCGATCTTATGCCTACGTATTCCCGTTTACCGAAACAGGGAAATCAGAGCGTTCGTAGTTCCTCCTATTCTATGGGAGGAAATGGGTTTTTGGTGTCTTGTTCAAAGCCTAAGACGTGAAGCGAAATGTTGTTTGGTATCTTGTTCAAAGCCCAAGATGTGAAGCTGAAAAGTCTATTTGTGTCTTGTTCAAAGCCCAAGACGTGAAGCTGAAAGACCTCGTCTTTAGAGAGAATTTGTCATCTCTAAAGAGGGGTTTTGTTTGTCACAACTGTTGGGTGACTGGTTATAAAGGAGAATTACTTTAACCGGGATACGCGGATCCTGGCAATGCCATAACTTCCTTTATAGGGGATTTTAACCTGAAGGAGATGACTTTAACTCAGTGTAGAGCAATGCTATCTTTCCTTAGGAATTTCTCATGCTAAAAGAGGGACAGTGGCGTGGATGTAGATGATCCAGAGGCTTGTCGCTTACAGCGATTAGATGAAGGGGAAGGAGTTGTTGATGTTTGTGTACTATGAACGAGGCACAGCTTTGATGCCAAAAGGTTAATTGGATCAACCAGTGGTTTTCTTATACAAAGCCTAAGAGGAGGCTAACATGTGTCTCATACAAAGCCCGAGAGAGAGGATAAAAGGTTTTTGACTTGACGATGAAGTCTTTTGGTATCTCGTATAAAGCCCGAGATGGAGGTTGTTGTTTGTTTGGCTCAATAAGAACCTTTTTGTATCTAGTATAAAGCCCGAGATGGAGGCGAAAGGGTGATTGACTCAATGAGGGAGTCTCTTATGTGTCTCGTACAAAGCCCGAGAGAGAGGCTAAACGTTGTTTGACTCCGCTGGGGAGAATCATTTGTAAAAAGCCCAAGAGGAGGCTAGGGTAACTGTTTCAGTTGAGTGACAGGTCCAATATACTGATTTTAGAGAGAAAATCAGTTCTTATATGAGCAACACTGTACTCAGGGATTCGATTCAAGGATCCGGGTTTTTTCCTGTTCTTTAAGGAAGCGGGAAATCTGAAGGGTATTGAGACTGTCCGAGTCTGCGGGTTTCCTTCCTATTTTTGAAGGGTGCTTGAGAATGTCTTTGAGACTCAAGGAAGTTAGACTGTCAGAGTCTAGAGTTTTACCTTTTGTACCATGTTTTGAGAAATAGTAGTAGACTCTATGAAAGGACTGTTCTATGAAGATGACTAAGTTCTGTTCCTATACCTTTAGGAGGTCGTCGGGACAATTTGTACGAAGCCCAAGAGGAGGCTGGAATCTTTTAAGAAGCCGACGGGTCCTTGTACTAAGCCCAAGAGGAGGCTATCATTCCCGGAGGAAGAGATCATTATACGAAGCCTAAGAGGAGGTTGTGAATACTTCTAAGAAGCCGTAGGGTCCTTGTACTAAGTCCAAGAGGAGGCGGGGTTGCTTTTAGGAAGCCTGTGGGTCCTTGTACGATGCCCAAGAGGAGGCCGATGCTTTTAAGAAGCCCGTGGGTCCCAAACCAAAGAAAAGTTCAAGAAAAGTTTCACCGAGAATAATTCATTTAGTGAACAGTTCTGAGGTTTTGAAGAAATTCAAGAGAAGTTTCACCGAGAATAATTCATCTCTGGGGGATAGAATTTCTTGACAGTTCCTAATGAGGACAGCCGAAGAGAAGACTGTATCTGGTGATCCTATTTGGGATCTAGCTGTCTATTTCTATGAATAAACGAAACGGCGTCACCTAGTTCTAGACGTAGTTGCCGGGGAAACTCGAAATATCTATACTATTATTACACAGTTGATATGAGTTTATGAAAGAAGACTTACAGTGAAACAGCCCCACAATACAGTTATATGTATATGAAAGCGGTAAATGAAAGCAATAACCACTTATTCGATTGTAGAGCTTCCATGTTGTTTGGTTAGTTGTTCAACAAAGAAAGATTGAAAACAACAGTATATACAAAATCAAAGGAGAAAGTGCGTTGAAGAAGAAAGATTTGGGGCTTACAGCTCAAGGAGAGGCCCAGGGTTTTATCAGTGAGCGCACTGTTTGAATTTGTACAGAGGGACTTATACAAGTGACTGAGGCCCAAAATGTTTTCTGTACAAAGGGGGTTGGGTCTTACACTCTCTCAAGAGGCCCAAAAAGTTTTAAAGAAAAAGAGTGGGGCTTATAACACGAGGGTAGGCCCAATTGATTTTTTTCGTTTGAAATGGCGATCGCGCCGAGATTTTGAAAACGCAATGGGTCTTATACAATGACTGAGGCCCAAGATAATTTGGTTTTCAAAAGGGGTTGGGTCTTACACTCTATTAGAGGCCCAAAGAGTTTTGAATGGGTCTTATAGCTCAAGGAGAGGCCCAAAAGGTTATTTTTAAAAGGGCGACGATCGCGCCGTTTGTTTTTGACAGTATCGGGACTTATACAATACAATGAGGCCCAAAATGTTTTGGTCAAGAAAGGATTGGGTCTTACACTCTATTAGAGGCCCAAAGTGTTTTGAAAATGATTTATGAGGGTTGAATTAATCCAAAAACCCTAATTTGTTTTCAAAAATGTATTTAATTGAATAAAAATTCAATTAAAATGATCAAAATTGTTTAACATGTGAAAAACAAATTGTGATCTTGGATTAATGCTTCAAAAATTAAGTATTGACCTACAAAATAATTAGAAAGCATTAAAAGTTGCAAAATCAATGTGGAAAAAATATTTAAAATGTCAAAAACAATTAAAATATTAATTCTTTGCAAAAATATCAATTATATGAAATAAATAATATTTTTGGTATTTTTAGATAAAATAAAATATTTTAACATTTTTGTGAATTATTAAAAAAAGAATCAACTCAAAATCATTAAAACTCAGAGAGAAATTAATTTTTGAATCAATTAAACAAAATCACAAAATTCAAATATTTGAATTTGTGAAAAAGGCGCCAAGAACACAAGCAAGAACACGCGCGTTTTTCTGGGTTTGGCTGATTTGCGTTTTCCATCCAATCTCACTGAATACGTAATCATATCATGCAATTCACATATCATTATGCTCGTCTCAACCTCACGATCATGTTTATAACACTTAATTTCATTTAAATTAAACATAAAACATGAAATCACGAAGAAACCTCAAGGACCCTAATTTTTGCATGAAGGCTAAGATTTTTGATACACGATTCAAACAATGCAATTAATTGAGGGAAAACATTCCATGCATGATTATGAACATATGGCCAAATTATTGTGCGAGGAAATATGCATGGATTGAGAGCTGACCAAGTATGTGCTTACCTCCAAGCCGTGACAGCAAGTGCAATGTGATTTTTGATTTGGAGGTGTTACAGATGAGTGGTGATGATCTGAACAGCTTCCCTACACCCTATGGAGTGTGTTTGAATGGTTGGACTTGATTGAAATTGGCTGGATCAATTTGTGGTACCCCAGCTGCAACTTGATTGAAAATTTGAGCAACCAGCTGGTGATTTTGTGAAATTGGTGTTTCAGAAGTGATCTAAGTGTTTGATCAGCTCATATGTGATGTATATGAGGTGTGTGAGTGATTGGTTTGATTGGAATTGCTCTCAAACTCAAAACCTGATAGCTACCTTGCTGAGAAAGGCATTTTTGCCAAGAGAAAGAGATTTTGAGGAAAACATCTGTTAGATGGCTTTGGTGTACTCAAAATGATCACAATTGAGCTCTATTTATAGTAGAGCAAGTTTGTTTTGCAAGGAATAGTGAATGGCAACTGGTAAGTAGGTTTGGCCAATGTTGTCCAATGGAATTTCAAGTCTCCTCTAGCCATTGACTAGAGGTTAGGGCACAGAGCTTTGGTTCCCTTGGTCTTGGATAAGTCTTGACTAATTTCAGATGAGAATGGCTCAGTCCATGCCACCTTGATGCTTCCATTGAATGCTCCAATCCAAATTTGAAGTCTTGTCCCTATTTTGGCCATTCTAGGTTCAACATGCTATTTCTTGTTCCATGGACTTTGGCGGCTTGGCTCAGTGATTGTCCCCTTTGGATTCAATCCTCGGATGTGTCCAAGTGGATAGGAGCATTTGAATTTGGCTGATTTTGGCAAATCGAGCAAAGTTGCAAATTCTGCCTTGCCTTTGATAGATTTCAGCAAGGCAACTTGACAATGTCATATCTCATGGTGTAAGTTGAATTTGCCAATGCTCTTGGCCATTTTGGAAAGCCCTTACATGATACAACAACTGTTTGAACAAGTTTGGTTTTGATCTCTTTTGAATCCAAGTGAAAAATCCTTCTACATTTGGCAAAAAGTGAAGCAAAATCTGACTAAGTGAAATTTTCACTAAGTGTTGGAACAAAGTGTGATTTCTTGATTTTGCTCACTCCATAACTCAAAATCCTTAATGAATTGGACTTAGGTCTAGTTGAAGTTTTTGTAGAGGGTAATGAGGGCTACAAATCCATCTTTGGATGAGAAAAAATGGCCATGTGGTTTAGGAGTTATCCCACTTTCTTTGGTTTTTCTTGATGAATGATGATTCAAATCATACATTAACATCATTTTAGGGTTAAAAATCCATTTTGGTGAAAAATCTCAAAAAGTCAAAGTTGACTTTTGTGCACAGTTGACTTTTTATCAGATGAATTCCAAACTGTGCAATTCTTCAGGAAATCATGTCCTTGACCTAAATCAAACTTGATGAACATGTTACATGGGTGTCATAGGGTATATTGAGGCATGTCCTAGGGTTTGGGAGCATGTCCTGGTCAAAAGTCAAAGTTACAGTTGACTTTTCTCGCGAAACCCTAATGGTGGTGCAGATGAAATTGAGACTTGTTGCTCAAGCTTCTTGGATTAATCCATTGTTCCAAATGGATCAATATAGTTCATTAGAGACCCTCAAACTCTCTCTTGAGGTCTTGGTTCATGATTTGTCCCAAAAGTCAACTTAGGGGTGAATTAGGTCAAGAAACCCTAATTCCTGATTTTTGATGTATGCATCCCCTGAGGTCAAATTGACTTGATGACTGGGTCCATGAGGTTCCATGGAGTATATTAGGTTAGGTTTTGGATCATTGGCTTGTGCCCAGATGAAAAATTTCCATCTGGAGGCCCTGGTCGACCAAAACCCTAATTTGGTGACACTAGCGATCTTGAAGCTTGATCCACCTAGAAGGGAGCAACCTTGTGCTTAATCCTTGAAGTGGGACTCCTCTTGATCCATTGTGGATGTTTGAGAGGTTAGACAAGTTGAGGATCATGTCATTCCTTGATTGATCCTTTGTCTAAGGCTCTGAGAGGGCTTGAAACCCTAATTCTTGATTGTAGTGGATGCTCACCCATCTTTGGGGAGACTAATGAGGTATGATGGTTCATCCATATTGTGATGATGATTTACACAATGATGGGAATCTTAGTGGTCAAAATTTGGGGTATGACAGACATGATTGGCATGATTGAACCCAATGCTTCGAACGGACATCGGTTCATCCTGGTAGCCATCACTACTAGAAATCTCGCCTTTAGAGACCAATTTAGAGACTGAAAATCGGCAAAATCGGTCACTAAATTCATCAACGACTAAATTCGCAACCAATTTTTTGCAGTTGCGAAAACCCTGGTCGCGAGTCTATGGCGACCATATCAGAGACCGATTTTTAGTGACCGATTAAGCGACCGTGTTCAGAGACCGATTCCAGTGACCAATTTCAGAGACCAGTTTTGTGACTGATTTGGAATTAATTTCCCTTCTCACTGCGACCGAGTTTGAGACCAATTAGAAAGCGTTGTCTCATAAAATCGGTCTCTATTTCAGTCTCTAAAATCTGAACTTTTTTTTTAAATTATTATTGTGATTAATAATTTACAATCCCTGAAAGTAATTGTATAGATATAATTTAATATCTCTAAAATTATTTCATCCGAACCAAACAATTAAACAGACACACAATAATATGAACATAATGTATTTAAGTATTATCAAATACTTATAAAAAAATACATATTCAATCCAAAACATAAACAAGCTAAGTTATCACTACTACACTTGCAAGTATCATGAGTGAATTGGTTTTCACCATCATCTAACACATACAAAAAGGGAAATAAATCCCTTTCAATTCTAGCATACATAAAGGCAATATTCTAACTCAAAAAACAACTACAAAAGTAAACCATATTATTACACTTGTCATTCTTGATCCATTTTTTCACCATCATTAGACACATCATCATTATCATCAAACATATCATCATTACCATCAACCACATCAGCATTATCATCAGCCACATCATCTCCAGGAACTTGATCTCTAATATATGGCTTGGGTCGAAAGTTTAAGCTTTCCATCAATTGTTTTAGCATATCACGAAATTCATCCATTTCCTTTCTCATTTCTTCCCTTTCAATTCTCATTTCTTCCCTTTCAACTTTCAGTTCTTCAAATTCATATCTTTGCACCCATTCAGTTGACGAGGAACTTGAACCACGATAATTTCGCCTGCTTGCAAATAAAGAAGATTCACTCCCAAGACCATATACACGTCCTTTCCTTATTCCTGCAACCTCAGTCCACACATCGATTTCTTTTGGTGGCGGAGTTCCTTGCGAAGATTCTTGTTGGGTTAACTCTCCCCATCTACGTTTATACTTTTCCAATTGACACAAATATAAGGCTAATTAATAATTTAAAATTAAATAAAATAATACAAAATTAACATGAAAAAAATCTATTGAAAGTTGAGAACTCATTACATAAACATGTTCCGATCTTTGATCAACCCAAGTCTTATTCTTGCGATGTTGGTGTGTGTGAACAACAACTCTGAAGGAGTGGGCGGAGTGCCATTCAGTTTCGTCTATATCAAAACAAAAATTATGAATTAGAACTGGAAGCAACAATTTCAATTAATATAATATATTAATTAAATTAAGTAAGAATATTACAATCATGTTATCAAATGAAATGGAATATTAATCACAAGTTAATTCCTACATGTCCTTTTTTCTTGCATAAGATAAATTTGTCAATAATAGTTCAATAAAATTGGGTCATTCTTAAAAATGAGTCAGCCAATAGATTCTGCGACATTGTTGCATTTGACAATTAACACCAATAGTAAGACATACAAGGAAGAGATCAGTAAGATCAACAAGCAACATCATAATTATCAAATTATGCTAACATGTTATAATTCAATGCATTTCTTAATTTGTGACACATCCAACTACTAAAAGATAACTCAAACACTTTCAAGAAAAAGAGAGAACTCATACAAACAAAAACACGTGTTAAAAAAAACCATCATCATTTCTTAATTTTTGACACATCCAACTACTGTATCGCAAGGTTTGATGATCCATTAAAAAATAACCTTCCTAAGCAATCTTTTTAAGCCTCCACTAATTTTACAATTGTTTCTTCCAGCAAGCAAAAAAATCAGAGCACCATCTTATAAACCAAGTTCTCACATATCCAAACTTTATTTCCTTATGACGTGAGCTCCCAGCAAAATTACTAAATGTCACACTTAACAAGAATAGAAAATTTTAAAATATAGAAAGCATGATAGGATCCTATCCTAGCAAGAACAACATATAAAAGAGCAGATACAACAACAAACCTGCCCCCAAGCAAAAAAGTTAAAAGAGCAACCCCTAAAAACACATACTAATGCTTCCCTCAATTAATTAATGAGAATATACCTCCCTACTAAAATTGAACCTGACACCAGCCCCAGCAATGACCGTCGCAATGCAACTGCACCAGACTAATAAAACAGATACAAATATACACCAGAAACTAGATAAATAAAATAAACCAGAACCAAGAAATTCCACCATCTGAACATGTGATACACTACACCTCGCAACCGAAACCACACCACTCTAAAACTCTAAAACTAACTGGAACTTTTATGCAGAGAATACATAACCACATGAACACATCACATCCATTAAATATATCAACAACTAAGATATAGATACCAGTCAAATAACTAAGATCCAAGTCTCGCTGCCATCACAGACAACAGTCTTCAGTAATAAACATCGCAACAGAGAATTATAAACGAAAATTCTGAACTTTGGTAAAGGGAAACAATAGAACATTTATAACCACAACAAACCAAAACATATGAATCAACCAGTCACATTCTTAAAAAAAAAACAATAGTGCTCCGTACTTGTATAAACTCAAAATGTTGTTATTTATGAATGAATTCAAAATAATGTATCTTAATTATTTATATAATATTATTATATTATAATATAATTTCAAAGATATGAATGAAATATATCTATTGGTGTTATATAATAAATACTACATTTAACATTACTTTCAAACAGCTGAGTAATTGCAGCATAATATAAATTTCCTGGGCACAAACTAGTACAGATGTACACTTGCATATGGAACACATCAATTTGATGGTGGTGAAATTACTAAATTAATTAAAAATTATCATTCTCATTATTTAATTTAACTAAAAACATTGACACAAGTAACATAACAAAGTCCTTCAACTCAAAAAATCATCTTAATGCACTCAAAACCATAAAGTTACAGCCTTAACGTTTCTACATTTTGGTGATACTAACATTCAGTCTTTTTCGGTAGAAAAAATATAATATAATTATGAACAATTTATGTTATTCCACCCTATCACACTAATACAAGGGTATATACTAAAATTAACTAACACAAGATTTGTTAAGTTCTAACTATTATTTGTAATTCCTTCACTTGTAAAATGCTTATAAAAGATACAGAGTAATGGATACTCAAAAACAATTTCTAAATAAAATATCATTCCATGTCAATAATAAAATTCCTATTAAAACTTTGAAAGCATACGAAATTCAAAACAATTAAATTACCACTGAAAAATATATGCTACAAAGAAACCTTGAACTTGCTATCAAACTAATTCCAACTGACAAATTTATATATTTCATATAAAGTACTCAATTACATAATACAAAATCTCTCTATCAAACAATCTGATAATCAATTTTAAGCACCAGGACTTATCAACCGATTGACGAATAGAAACTTAAAAAGAAAAAACTCACAGAGAAGCAAAGAGGAGTGAGAGACTTGATTTGTGGTTGAATGTTTGACGGTTATCGGATGGCGGACGAGCTTAAACGGCGGAGAAGAAATGAGGAGTGGAAAACTTGATTTGTTGTTCACAATTTTGGGACGACGGCGCTAGGGTTTGGGAAACATTTTGGATGAGGAACCTGTAAAAGTAAACTGTTATTTTGTTTAAAAACTAAATTACTGCGCGCTAAAGAAAAAGGTGAAATTTGGAGTTTTCGTATTATTCTGCACATAAAATTAAAGATTCAGTATAATTATAATAAGTCAATCTTATTTTGTGATTCATGTATATCTCGGTTGGCAAAATACTTGTTTGGTTTTTGATAGGTCACGAGTTCGACCCTTTAACCATACATTTTTAATAAAATAAGCAAAGTTTTACAAAAATACATTTTTAAGAATCGAACACAACACACACCCTTTACACATATAATTATTTGATAAGAAAAATAAATAAAATTATAAAAATGTATAGAAAATAGTAATTAGATAAATAAAATAATAAAAATCTAGGAAAAATTATTAGTGACCAAATTTTTGGTCACTGACTTAATTAGAGGAAAAAGAGTGACTGAAATTTTGGTCGCTACATTGTTTAATAAATTAAGTTTATCTTTTTTAGATTGATTATTCGGTCACAAATTCGGTGGCTAATAACAGTCACTGATTCGGTAACTAATTTTAATTTGTGACCAATTTAGCGACATCTAAAATTTTACTTACAGGATAATTAATTTTGGTCACTATTTCGGTGGCTAGAGTGGCCAAAAATTTTCGGTCACTATTTTGGTCACCATAAGCGAGTTTTCTAGTAGTGGATATGTGAGGAATTTCAAATCAAGTGGGCTTTTGTTTTTCTGAAATTGGCAGACCATGTATCCAAAATCAACATGGTGAGGTCTTGCTCAACATATACCAGATTGTGGCAATATCGTTGTGATAGCATAAAGAGCATTGATTGTTAAGGCTGTTGTCTATAAGCCTATTGCTGCAAGTAGCCTGTGGGAAGTTCAAGGTTGTGCACTGTGATGTCAAACATCTTGATGGGACATATCATAGCTGTGTGGAGTTAGTGCTTATGCAGGGGAGGTCTGAAAAGCAGAATTGGTGTATCTGGGTGACTTTATTTTTCTCTGCTGGTTTGAAGGAATCTAGAAGGGATTGTGAGAAGTCGTCTCAGTATCCATTAGATAAGAAGATGTGTTTCTGTGGAGTCTTGGGTTGATAATTTTATGAGCAAGCAGACAAACTGTTTTGGTAAGATGTCAGAACATGGTACAGGACATGTTTCTCTTGATCCAAACAAGGAATTCTTCTGGTCGGTAGTGCAAGGATAAGGCGAAACACGTGTCTCTGCCTATGCATGGAGCGTTATTGGCCTAATTTATGGTAAGATTCAGTTGAGAAACATTAAAGGTAGTCAAGGCTGTTTTGGAAGGTAGGCATTGAATATTGAATGGAGTTTTTGGTACCTAAAATAGCGTTTCTTTGACCAAGAACCTTGACATATTCAAAGCTCGTTAATTCCAAAGTAACTGATCAGCTATTTATAGGGGTTGTTCTCTTCTCCTTCAGCCAAGTGAGTGTTCTGTTTCACAAGTCTTATGGCGTTTGCTCGTATTTGGGTAAGCATCACTTGGGTCTGGTTCTGTGAGGGCCTTCTTTGCCAATTTTTGGCTAAAAAGGGGAGAAAGGGTGTGTGAAATGGGTTGTGCAGATGCCTTGTTTGGAGTCTGCAGTTCCAATTGTGTGTAGTGATGTCGAAGAGGGTGTCATTTCCATTGAGTTGGTGTTGAGTTCCAATTGTGACTTGTGTCCTGAGTTATGAACACAATTGTGACTTGTGTTCTGAGTTACCTGGGTTGATAGATTGATACTTCTTAAGTTTCATCTTATGCCATAGGTCGATTGGGGACGTCTGATTAATTAAGGTGTGCAGAAATCTCTTATGCCACCATTGGTCCCTTGTGTCAAGACAGACGTTTCTTTTCTGGAGGAGTCTTCTACAATTAATCCAGGTCTGAGCTGGAAGGAAAAAGAAATGTGTTGTATTAAGGGGGAGTGTCAGATATCTTCTTCCTCATGTACACCAGATATCTTCTTCCTCATGTGCACCAAATGACTTCAGGACTTTCTACTTCTAAGGTCCTATTGTGCTCCCTGAAGTTATTGTGCTGTGGTGCTCGAAGATGATGTTATGGAGCTCATAGAAATGTGCTGCCAAAAGAGTTGTCAAACATGATGTCCTAACATCATTCAAGTATTCCCTAGAAGATGTTTCTCCATGATTGTTGTTCTCAGTAGCTACTGATGGCTACTATTAGGTTCAGTAGTTGCTGATGACTACTGACAGTAGTATAGAGTTGTGATTGCTGCTGTAATCTGAGTTGTAATGTTTATGTATTTGTTTTAGCCAAAATTTGCCAAAGGGGGAGAATGTTAGTTCTTTAATTTTAAGGGTTGGCATTAATTTTGTAAAACAAATAATAGCAGCAATATGTTAGATAGGAGTGTGTATCTTGCTAAAGAAGAACAGGTTGAGCAAGAAGTCCTAGTGTGCAATGGAACATGTTGAGCTGAAGTAGTTTCAACATCTGGTATAACATGTCGTATCAAGATGTCCCATGCAGATTCATTCGACATCGCGCCAGAACTGAAGAAAATTTAGAATTTTGTTATGTCTTAACAGATGCAGAAGATTCAGGAAATAATATGAAAATTCTATGTGGCGATGAATTAAAAGGTCTGAAGATTCAAGACTGAAATTGAGAAGAATATTGAAAAATTTACACTTTCTAAATATGGAGATATTTTAGGAAGTTATAGATTGAAGTCCTAATTTGTAGCAGAAGTTTCTGCTGACTTGTAGTAGCTCATTTGCTGTGGTTTTGTAGGCCCAAAATCCAGTTGGGAATAGGTTATATATAGATGTTTTGTAACCTAGTTCTGTAACCGAACCAAAGATGTAAAAGTTCTAGTATTAGGGTTGGTTCCTGTACCACTCGACATGTGAGTTGGATAGTTTGTAATTGTGATCCTCAAAGCTGTTAAGTAAGAGGAGTATTGTTCTTGGAGAAAGCTTTTAAGTAACTCTAAGTCGTGTCTTGGAAGGGTGTCTTCCTTGTGGAACTGTTGCATAGGTAAAGAGCTGTTGATGCAGTGGCGGATAGTTGACTGCTAGACATCATTGCGATGATTGGGAGGATCTAGGTAGAAGGGTCATTGGGTAGTGATTGAGTGATAAAGCTGTAAACGGAGAGTTTAGCTTTGAATTGATACTACTGATAGTGGACTTCATCCCTGGCTTGGTAGCCCCCATAGTAGGTGTGTTAAATCGAACTGGGTTAACAATTCTGTGTGTCTTGCTTTTATCTTTTCAGTACCATGATTATTGTTATATACCTTGCCCTTTGTGATCATGTCAGACCAGATGTCGAACGGCATGTTCTAGGACATCTGAATTCTGCACATGTACCAGAATTTCAACTTCTTTGTTAAGTTTCTCAAACAAGATCTTTGTCTGATAGTGTCAACATATTGTTTTCAATTGCAGGTCATAGTGTCTGTGGCATTTGTTACAGGATGTAGCAGCTTTGGTCGTACGGTTTATGTTTGGTGTATTTTGTTGTGGATAGGTTTTTGGATGTTGTTGACAGGTCATAGCAGGCTTTGTTAGTCAAGATTATGACTTGGTTGCAGCTAGCAGATTTGTGGTAAAGTGCATGGTTTATTTTTGTGTAAACATGGAGCAGGGTGTCTTGCAACAAGTTGCAGGTGTGGTTACATTTTATTGAAGCTTGAGGTGGGTCTTTAGCAGTGATAGTTTTGATGCGTGTCTTGTAAAATTGTGTTGCATAGGCTTGTAGTAAGAGTAGCATTGCATTGTGGGGCACGACTTGCGTAGATTTTCTTCCAAGTGTAGTCTTGTGCATGACTTGGCTACTATATTATGATTTTTTTTGTACCTTTTGATTGCAAAAGAAAATAATCTTAATGGGCCTTTGAAAAGATGATGGGCTTGGTAATTGGTGATTCTACTAAATATATATTTTTTGAATTTTTATGGATAATTAGAAAAACTAAATTATTGACAAATAGAAAAAAAGAAGATGTGTGGATTATAAAACAGATAAAAAGGAATTTTTTCTAAAAGAAGAGTTGATAAATTAAATGGAAAAATGGATATGAAATGGAGTGAAAATTGGAAGAGTAATGAGTTGGATAATTTGGAATGGATTATGGAATGGACTTAACAAGTGGATCTTGAATCCTTAAATAAATAATGGGCAATGAATTTGTGATCTATGAACTTGAAATTGAACTTGGATTGAAATATGAGATTGAATGAGCTTGAATGAAGAGTGTGGCTTGTAAATGGATAAGGAACGGACATTGAAAATGGTTACGGGAATGGATATGGGTTTTGTAACGTGTCTCCACAACACTTAGAATCTTAACATCAGAACTTGAATGCCACAATTCCATAACAACATCACAACCTTTGATCCACCCTAGCATGATCTTTAATTGAACAACAAACTTAATAAATCCTTAGATCAAAGACGAGAACCTGAATCACACACTCAGGAGTGGCACGCAACTTGAAATATACCAACTGCTTTGACCTCTTTAATGGCTCTGCAACCTGATTTCAACAGACAATTTGAATTGACAAGGAAACCCTAGTTTGATGATCTTCAGATGTAAAGCACTGACCTATGCCAAACTTAACTTGAGAATGAAACAAATTCCTCTTTCTTAACCAGGATCAACTCACACCCTATTGAATTGAAACAACACTGCACACACATTTAGCATGCTAGCCTCAAATGAAACTCAATTAAACGAAGCTTTCTCATCTTAAACACAAAGGGTGAGAAACCCTAATCTCCGCCTTGAGTGTACACTGATGAAACAATTACATTGATGAGAATCAAAACCCTAATTCAGAATCTTTGTCACAACCTAGTAAACTGAATCTGATCCTTGATGATGAACTTGTGATGAAGCCATATTGCACTGGATTACTGAGGAAGGGAGGTCTTTTGAGAGTACGAGAAACTTAATTGGTTGGTGATCCATCCAAAACATTGATCCATCATTCCATTGAACCTTTGAAGCAAATCCTGATTCACAAATGAAACAAAACAAAGCAAAGTCTGATAAATTGGTTAGCTATGCATGAATGATTAACCTAGAATGATATGCAAAAGATCAAAGAATCTAAGGGTAAAATTTGGGGTATGACAACACCCAATAATTGATAAGGGTGAAATGTCTTGAGGCCAGACCAAGGGTGCCATGGCTGGCCTGCCAAAGGTTTTCATGTTTGGTTCATTTACAAGAGGGATCAGATCTCCCTCATTTCTCCATGAAATTTAAAAATGTAAGGACCTATCTAGCCTAAAATTTCATGATGAATCTAGTAGTGGTCTTGGATTTTTCTAAAAGTGCCTACATTTTAAAACCCGATAGTTGTTTCAAATACGCCATGATTTTGCAGTTTCTATGCTACATGTTTATACAGCCAACAATAACACTTAATTATAGTTTAAACACAACAAATATGACATATATGACATGTTCATGATCAATGTACATCAAAGCAAAGCATATTTTGGCAAGTTCAAGTTTTGAGGAAACTTACCTCTTGAAGCAAACTTGGATCTTTCAAGATAGTTGTCACAGAAAGGTCTTACTGCTTTTGATACCTTCAATATACCTCAAATGATCCTTTTGAATGCTTGGAACCAAAGAAAACTAGCTGGAACAGAATATGGCACCCTTCTTGGAAAAAATGGAAAAAGTGACCAAAATGCAGCTTCAACCAAATGGAGTTATAGTTGAGAAACTATGGTTATAACAGTTTAGGGATGTTATTTAGAGTGTGTTTAGAGTGTTGTTTGGTTTTGAAATGGACGGGATCAAGACATGGCTTGAAAAATGCAGAAAAGTCAAAATATGAGGTTTTGATGGTTTACTTTCTGATTTTGGTCGTTTGAGATGAAGATGAGGGTTTGGACACCTCCAATGGATGATTTGTGATGTGTTTGGATGGTTGTTTGAGTGGTTTAGGCTCTGGTTTTGAAAATTCCAAGTTTGCTCTTTGGAACTTTGAAACTTGAAGTAAAAGAGGGAGAATGAGAAAACAAGTCTTTGGTATTGTTTTTGTGTCATTGAACTGATGCAAAATGACCTCTATTTATAGGAGAACTGGTTTGTTTTGGATGAATAATGTTGGATGAGGGAGCATGCTATTATCCAATGGATATTGTCATGTAGCTCTTACTTAAAAGCTAAGGTACCAAAGTCTTCCATAGCATGACTAGAATCTTGACTCAATTGGCATTTTGCAGGTTTGAACACTCATTGTTTTTGAACTGGTATGAATTGGTGTAGCCCATTTCATGCCAATTCAATGCTCCACTTAAATGCCAAATGACAAATTTGAATTCAAGGCCATGTCATGATGTTTTTTCACATGCCAAGAGATGAGATCCTTGACTTATGGTCCAAAGTTGAAGATATTATGTGATTCAACAAGATTTCTTCTGATCTCGGAGGATGACAAGGCTTGTAAAGTCACCAAATTTGAAGATGAAAATCGTGTGATGCAAGTAATTATGAAAACTGTCTTGAAAAATCAGTTTGATCATGGCATGTTGTGAGGATCATATCTCCTTGCTCAAATGGAACTAATGGATGTTCTTGTACTCTTTGGAAAGCTGAGATATCCTACTTTAACTTTGATTTTTGCATTTGATCTTGAATCTTCTTGGATCATGGTGAAAAATGTCTTCAAAGTTGGCCAAAACATGAAACAGATTCTGCCTAAAAAATTTCTAAGTGTCAAAGTTCAAAACATCATGAAACCCTCACTTCATGGCCTTATAACTCAAAATCTATACATTTTTTGGGATGATTCAGCCCAGGAATCTTGTTGTATGGAATAAGATCTATCATTTGAGCTTTGGAGTGCAAAAAATGGATGCTTGGATCACAAGTTATGGCCTTACAAAGTTAGGTAAAAATCATATTTTTTCATAACCTTGATTCCTTGATCAATCCTTGATTAAATGCAACTATGGATCATATTTCCTTGAAAAACAGCCTTTGATGATCAATTTTGCTCAAAAAGTCAAACTTTGACATTTTGTATCAGATGAATTTTGTGCAGAGAAACCCTTAATTCTTGATTTTCAATGAATGAGCATCCCAAGGGGATTTTAAACTTATGAATGGACTTTAAGGGTATATTTAAGTGTCTTGAATCATATCCCAAGGTTAGAGATCATGTCTTGGCCAAAAGTCAAAGGTATGGTTGTCTTTTCATCAGAACCCTAGTTTGTGGCTCATATGGATTTGAATTTTTGCATTGTTTGGTGAATCAAGTTCTTTGAATCAATACAATCAAATGAATGGACTAATATGATGTATTTGAGGTCCTTGAATCATATCTTGAGGTCTTGTATCATGCCTTGCTACACAAGTCATCCTAGGGATTGAATTAGGTCAAAACCCTAATTTTGGTGCACTGGGGGTCTTGAGGCTTGATGAGCTTGTCATGATGCAATTTTGCAATTGATTTTTGATGAGTGGAAGTTCTTGATCTTCATGGATGATATAGATATTTTTAGTGTTGAATATGATACTTATCCTTTGATAATTCATCTGCTTGAGCCTTAGGAGGATCACCTAACCTGTGAAGCAAGTAAGCACACATATCTTGTACTTGTGATGGGTTAGTGATGCATGAAAGTATGTTCATTTGATATGAAAATAATGTGGAATCTTATGGTCAAAATTTAGGGTATGACACCGCTGCCATTGTTTCTATCATGACGTTGAGTCTTTCCAGACTTTCTTTTAAAGTAGTGACCTCCTCTCTCAGTTCTCTATTTTCTTCCTCAAGATCGTCCATTTTCTTCTAACGATTGGACCGAGTGTTGTATGAATGAGACAATTTGACTCTAAAGTGCGAAAAATATGTCTAAGTTTTTTTTTGTTTTGAATTATGTGAAATGCTAGAATGATGCATGATGTCCAAAGGATGCAAATGCTTTCTGTCTTTTTTAAATGAACTTTCAACAGTTATGTTGCAAACATCATTCAGTGGATAACATAAACACCAATACTTTATATTTGATAAACTAAAAAGGTTACAATATTTATAATGCAGAAAAAGGGAAAATAAGCCTATAGATATTAAGGAACCTTTTTTGATGAGGTTCAAAACCCTTGTTGCTAACATTTCTTCTGCTTCTTGAACTGGGCCTCCTCAACTATCGCTAGGTTGATGATCTTCTTCCAAGTGAAAGGGGAGAGTAAATTTTTTCATTCTTCTTGTCTTTCCACATAATGCTGCTCAAGTATCTCAATCAGAGCATCTTTTTCTTTTAGCAGTTCTTGGATCTTTGTATTCTCCAAGCTGACAATTTGATACTTGTTTCTCCAATAGTTCTTTTCACGTTGAGTTTTGTTAAAAGCAACCTGAAGTTTCTCTACGTTGTTTATGAAGTAGAGGATATATTCCTTTAGGGGAAATACTTCTTGACGAGGGTAAGGCATCCTCAACTTGATGGCTTTAGTTTGTACCCATTGGAGATAAGGCTCCGCAGAGATGCAGTTTGGTTTTCCCTTAGATTCTCTTCCTTTCCTGTGAATATGACGCCAGGCATGCAAAATTTCCTCTTTAAGTGTTCTGTCATTTTCTCCTTCCTTGAAGAAAAGACCTTCCATTTTAATGTTATACGGTATGTCCTTTATAAGGTAACCAAGATGACGACGGGCTTAAACTGGGTGGTAGTTGATCCCTCCCTTAGTACCAATGAGGGGCACATTGGGGAAACTTCCGCAGCTATCAATGATCTTTGTTAGTCATATACCCGATTGTACCAGTCTATGTATCACCCTTTTCTACCCCCATATAATGTTGCAACAGAAACAACTCAATTATTAGAGTAAAGCATAAAAATTCCCTCTAAGGGTGCACATTTCTCATTAAATCAAAATAACACAATTAAACTGTAAACAAAAGGGTTTTCCTTAAAGTTTCACAAAAAGCCTTCACATGGCAGCGGAACTCAAAATTATCAATTAAAAGGTTTTCAACAAACGTCGTAATAATAAAAAATAAAACCACATCATCGAATGACAACAAAATAAGGGAACAACATAGTTCGACTCAAAGGACCTCAACCCGATGTTACACTATCAGAGCAAGACCCTCTAAATCGACCCAAAGAAATAACTTCAAGTCCTCGAAAGCGTCCACGGCTAAACCTGATCACCTGCACGTTACCCACGTGGAGGCAACATTCAAACAGGCAGGGTGAGTAATTACAATTCAATATAAATCATATAAAGAAAAGACACTAACAGGGCAACAGTCATTTTTATCCAATACTACAGCGACTCACCCAAAACATCATATAAAACATCACATCACCAATATCACTCATATGCGATCATGCAATGCCACTAAGAATGAAATGCAACATCATAAAAATGCATGTGGTACCAAATCGTCATAATAATGGTAACTAGGCCATCAACCCTCCACAAGGGAGCACGTCATAAACACCTCAATCCACACAATGGGATTGAAGCCACCACTGGACCGAAGTCCTAACATCATCAATAGACCGAAGTCTAAATGCTATGAATGCATGATGCACAACGTCATAATTATCATTATCAACAAAAGTCATTACGTGCATCATCATACATCAAACTCACATTTTCGTCATATCATCAAAGACGTCATCAAATCATCATTAATCAGCATCTCGTAATCATTAACATAACTCAAGGTAATTCACATCAAAATAGTCATGTATCATCGTCATAAAATCATCGACATATCTCATAGCAATTCACATCATCAATTGTTCCTCAAAACATCACATATATACACAGCTCATAACGACGTTATACATCATGGTAATTCATATCATCAATTAATCATATCTCAACGGTTCGTGATCATCAATAAAACTCATAGTAAATTGGATCCTCAATTATTCATAAAAACATCACAATATCATAATCTCATATTCATCATATAATGTGTTAACACATAGCAGCAATTTACAGCATCATCACAACATTAATATAATATAAAACAGATATTTTCCATGAATTTTAAGTCAATAAAAAAATAGTGTTTTTCAGTCCCAGGTCGCGCTAAGCGCGCCCCTCCCGCGCTAAGCGCGTTACTCACTGCCTCGAAGAGGAGAAATTTCTCCAGACCGTGCTAAGCGCGCTAGGCCGCGCTAAGCGGGCTCTGCGATTTGGGCAGAAAAACCCTGCGATAACAGCACTTCTCCATCTGCGATTCAACACCCCTAAACCATGTTTTATCCTCAAATTTCCACAGATTATGTTATTATAACCTATAACTATCACATATACATCAATAACAACAATCATCACATGGCAAATCATCAAAATCCATCATCTCTAACCTCCAATTCCTAGGTTTTCCCCCAAAACCCCAATTACCCACTAACACCTAATCTTTATATCAAAATATTGCAAGGTGATACTCCCCATACCTTAGAATATTATCTCCTTCGACCTCTCTTGAAGTTTCACCGAAATTCTTCTATGCCCTAGCCTCCATCTCACTTGTTCTTCAGAGCACCTTTGCCTCTTCCTCAAAATAATACGAATAATGAGTTCCTTTCACTATTCTCTCTTAAAATACCCTTAAATGTGCTCTTCCCATTAAACCCTCACTTATTCTCATCAATTGTCCACTTTACCCTTAATTTCTCTAATATTATTTAAAATAAATAATAATACAAATATATTCATATTATATACTATTATTTAATTAAAATAACTAAAACTTCACAAAATCACCGACATCGACACGAAACACCAAAATTCACAGAAATCCACGAATATAATATTTAAATAAATTAAATAAATATTCTAGGAAATTTGGGGCGTTACAACTCTCCCCCACTTAAAGAATTTTCGCCATCGAAAATTACCTCAAGGAAACAGAGTCGGATACGACTCCCTCATTTGATCTTCACGTTCCCAAGTCTAACTTTCACCAACTGGTCCACCCCACAACACCTTTACCAAAGTTATGCCTTTACCCCGCAGTTGCTTCGTCTCTCGACCATCAACACGCACCGGTAACGCTTCCACAGTCAGATTATCCCTTACTTGTACATCATCCATCTGAATCACATGCGATTCCGGAATATACTTCCTCAATTGAGACACATGGAACACGTCATGCAAATTCGCAAGTGACGGCGGTAAAGCAATTCGATAGGCTATCTCTCCTATCCTCTGCGATATCTGATATGGACCAACAAAACATGGAGTGAGCTTCCTAGACTTCAAAGCTCGACCCACACCAGTCACTGGCATCACCCTAAAAAACACGTGGCCTCCCTCTTGGAATTCAAGTGCTTTCCTCCTTTTATCATAGTAGCTCTTCTGACGACTCTGCGACACTCTCATCCTTTCTCGGATAATCTTAATCTTCTCGGTCGTCTCTTGCATAATCTCAGGTTCGAGTACAACACTCTTTCCCGACTCATACAAACACAGAGGAGTCCTACACCTCCTCCCATACAAAGCTTCATAGGGCGTCATTCCAATACTAGCATGAAAACTATTATTGTACGTGAATTCAATCAATGGCAAATGGCTATCCCAAGATCCTCCATGATCCAACACACAAGCTCTCAGCAAATGCTCTAAAAATTGGATAGTCCTTTCTGTCTGACCATCTGTCTGCGGATGATAGGTAGAACTCATCCTCAACTTAGTACCCAACGCATCTTGTAAACTCTTCCAGAACCTCGATGTAAACCTCAGATCTTTATCCGACACAATACTCGAAGGTACCCCATGTAACTTCACAATCTCCTCATTATGCACCTCGGCTAACTTCTGCATAGAATGATTAATCTTCATCGGCAAGAATTGAGCCGATTTAGTTAATCTATTCACAATCACCCAAATGGAATCATTTCCCTTGGGAGTCTTCGGCAATCCCACCACGAAATCCATGGAAATACTATCCCATTTCCATTATGGAATCCTCAACGGTTGCATCATACCTAACGGCTTCTGATGCTCAACCTTCGACTTCTGACAAGTCAAACACGCATAAACAAACTCTGCGACATCCTTCTTCATACCCCGCCACCAAAACAACTTTTTCAAATCTTGGTACATCTTTGTAGCACTAGAATGGATACTCAACCTACTTCGATGTCCTTCCTCAAGAATGCCCTTCTTAATATCTGGGACATCTGGAACACACACCCTGTCTCTGAACATCATCACACCATTCTCGTTAAATCAGAATTCTCATCCGTTACCTTGGTTGATCAAAGTCAATTGGTCAACTAACTTCAAGTCAAATTGTTGTCCCACTCTGATCTCTTCTAGAATACCACTAGTCAACTTCAACATTCCCAACTTCACACTGTCAGGAGTCTCTTCACATACCAAACTCAAATCTCTAAATTGCTCAATTAATTCCAGCTCTTTCACCATAAGCACCAACATATGCAATGACTTTCTGCTCAATGCATCAACCACTACCTTTGCTTTTCCCGGATGATAACTCAAATCAAAATCGAAATCCTTCAACAGCTCTAACCACCTTCTCTGCCTCATATTCAATTCTTTCTGATAAAACAAGTACGTCATACTTTTATGATCACTGAACACTTCAAACTTAGATCCAAACAGATAAGGTTGCCAAATTTTCAACCCAAACACCACAGCTGCCAACTCTAAATCGCGCGTAGGGTAATTCCGTTCATGAACTTTTAATTGTCTGGAAGCATAATTAACCACTTGACCATTCTGCATCAACACTCCACCAAGACCCGTCTTCGACGCATCACAATAAACCAGAAAAGACTCACTCGGATTAGGCAAAATGAATACCGAAGCGGTCATAAATTTCTTCTTCAGTTCTACAAAACTTTCTTCACATGCAACATCTCACACATACGCTTGACCCTTTCGAGTCAACGAAGTCACCGGTAATGCCAACTTAGAAAAACCTTTAATAAACTTACGATACCAACTTGTTAATCCCATAAAGCTTCTCATTTCAGTAGAAGACTTTGGAGTCTCCCAATGTAACACAACATCAATCTTGGAAGGGTCTACAGCAATTCCACCACTTGAAATCACATGGCCAAGGAAACTCACTTCCTTCACCCAGAACTCACACTTCGACGGCTTTGCATACAACTTCTTCTCATTCAACACTTGTAACAAGGTTCTCAAATGCTCAGCATGCTCTTCTTCCGACTTAGAATATATCAGAATATCATCAATGAAAACCACTACAAACTAATCTAGATACTCATGAAAAATCCGATTCATATACTCCATGAACACACCAGGTGCATTGGATACACCAACGGCATCACAGTGTACTCATAGTGACCGTACCTCGTCCTGAAAACTGTCTTCAGAATATCCTTAAACCCTCACTTCATCACTAATTGGGCTATCTCATTTACTCTTGATAGTCACTTCATATACGTCACAACAACATTAATAACAAATCACTGCAATAGGACCTTATCATCAACATCATGTTTATCATCCAATAGCATGTCGTAACATAGTATCATGCGATAAATTAAGCTTATAAACACATAGGTACTAGAATCATGTATCAAATCACTCATATAATTCAATCATAAAGTAGTTCATCATGTCAGCTTTCCAACGCTTCCGACCGCGCGTCAAGTGGAGTTACGAAACTCAAGTTATGACCGATTCAATTTTGCATTTTTCAAAAAAATAGCAGTGTGCAATCGATTTGCACTAGTGTGCAATCGATTGGACAATCCCAGGATTTCAAAAATCACTTCTGCAGTAGGGTGCAATCGATTCGTAGTAGGGTGTAATCGATTTGCACCCGCCATATCATGAAAAACTCATTTCTAAACCCTCTCTACACCACTTGCAATGTTATAAATTTTTCCCACAACACCCATAGAGTTTAGATCAACATTTAGCACAGACTAACATAGTATAGCTTGTATTTCATCAATATCATCATGTAGAACACAAAATCATCATATACACATATTATCACACAAAACCTAATTCCCCCAAACTCCTAATCTTATCCCCCAAATGCTATACCAACTATGGAACCCACTGTTAGTTCCTGGATTGGCTGGAATTTTGGTAAAACAAAGTATATTCAATGTTGATGTCAAGGTACTGATGTTGTAACATTGAAGTCTTAACACTGGGATGTGTTAAGTATTTAATTGCTGAAGTTGGATGTCTGATGTCACACAGGTGATGTTGTAACATCAGATCTGCAGAATTAACAACAGCAGGCTGTGATGTTGTTAGGGTTGCGTATTAGCTGGAATTGTGGAGAGCAAGTTGTCTCATTGGATGCGAATATCTTGGGATAGATATTTGCTACTGCATAGGAGATCTGCTGCAGATTTGTAGGAGATTTAAAAGGTTGAAGATTTAAAAAGATTTTAGGAGAAAATCTGTTTTAATATTCAGTTTTAAATAACAAATCTAGGAGATATTGTAGCAAGTCCAAGACCAATTCAAGGAGCTATATAAATCGCACAAGACCAAAGGAAAAAGGTACAGAAATACAGAGAGAAGATCAAGAGAATAGGCTGAGTGTCTTGAGTATTTTGTACGAGTTGTATTTACACTATTCTAGGGTTTGAATAGGTGTTAAGTTTCTGTCCTCTCTAGAAGCTGTGAAGCAATACAGAGTGGTTGCTTGATCGAAGCTGTGAAGTAAGATCAAGGGTACTCAAAGTCGTCTCTTTGAGAGTTTGTAAGGGATTGAGTGGTGTTCTCATACCTAAGTGGGTTCTTAGGTAGGAAGTCATTAGTAGAGTATAAGTTTAGGAGATTGTCAACGGGTTGTTGAGTCTGTAAATTATATCTACAAGTAGTGAATTCCATCCCTGACTTGGTAGCCCCCAGAGTAGGTTGGTTGTAACCGAACTGGGTCAATAATTCTTGGTCTTATTTTACTGTTATTGATGTCCATTGTGCAGAGTGTGTTGTTGTGACATCATACCTTAACATCACACGTCTGATACCAGAATTTCAATTGGTATCAGAGCAGGCATCCTGTCTGTCTCTAGGTGAGATCTAGGGAAGTTACTTTCTGGTGTAAAGATGGACAAAGAAGTTAGAGGATTCATCAACAGACCCCCTATTTTGGATGGATCCAATTATGACTATTGGAAGCCAAGGATGACCACCTTCTTAAAATCCTTGGACAGTAGGGCTTGGAAGGCTGTTATTAAAGAGTGGAAAGCACCTGTTGTTTGTGAGAAAGATGATGCTGGTAAAGATAAAGAAGGCACCTCTAAGCCAAAGACTGAAGAAGAGTGGACCAAGGAGGAAGACGAGCTTGCCCTTAGAAATTCCAAAGCTCTAAATGCCATATTCATTGGAGTGGATAAGAATATCTTCAAGTTAATCAATACCTGTGAAGTTGCTAAGCAAGCATGGGATATCTTGCAGGCTACTCATGAAGGAACATCCAGAGTCAAGATGTCAAGACTTCAGATTTTAACATCAAAATTTGAAAGCCTGAAGATGAAGGAAGATGAGACTATTCACGATTTCCACATGAGTGTTCTTGAACTGGCCAATGCATCTAGTGCTGTTGGAGAGAAGATGTCAGATGAAAAGTTTGTGAGGAAGATCCTTAGGTCCCTACCTAAGAAGTATAAGATGAAGGTTACTGCCATTGAAGAATCACAAGACATCAGCAAGATGAGAGTAGATGAGCTCATTGGATCTCTTCAAACTTTTTAGCTTGGGTTGAATGAGGAAGAACCAGAAAAGAAGCCAAAGAGCATAGCCTTGGTGTCAAATGATGCAGAGGAAAAAGGAAAGAGTTCTGAATCGTAGGAGGATCTATCTCAGGCCATAGTGATGTTAGGAAGACAGTTCACCAAAGTATTCAAGAATTCCAGGCCTAATGTCAAGAACATGACTTCTGACACCAGCAAGAAGGATGAAGAGAAAACTACCCAAGATAAAGGAGTTCAGTGCTTTGAGCGTGAAGGGTATGGACATGTCAAGAAAGAATGTCCCACCTTCTTGAAAAAGTAGAAGAAGGGCATGACAGTTTCCTGGTCTGACTCTGATAGTGAAAGTGAAGGTGAGTCAGCAAAGCATGTGAGAGCTTTAACAGGAGCTGTGGTTTCTGATGATGATTCTAGTGATGGAGAAGTAACTTATGAGGAGTTAGCATCTAGCTATCAAGAGCTGTGTTTAAAAAGTGTTGAGATCTGTCAAGAAAATAATTGCCACAAGCAACAGATTGCTCAGCTAGAGAATGAAAAGACAAATCTGGAAAATGAAGTGGTGCTTGTTAGAGCTCACCTTGATCAAATGACCAAGTCTGTTAGGATGCTGAGTTGTGGTACAGACACACTTGACAAGATTCTTCAGTCAGAAAAAGCTGCTGGAGACAAAGCTGGGATAGGTTATGTGGCTGAGAACAAGGGAACTTCAGAAGGAAGCACTTCAGGTTCAAAGAAGGAAGTATCACAACTTTCATCTCAACATCAGCCAAAGAAGCAGGATTCTACCCCTAAGAAAGCTAATGTTTCACAACCTAAGAAGATTGAGAAGAAGACTGGTCCCTATCAGAAGAGAAAGCAGCCACAGGGAGCTAGTCAGTATATGCCCCCATGATACCACGAGAGCATGCAAGCTGCTCAGTTCAAACAGCACATGTCTCATTAGGTGTCTCAACATCAGGACAACTGGTATGGTTATGGATATGGATACACCAATGTTGTCCCTTATATCTATGGAAGAAGAAAGCCACACCATCATGGGAGACAATCAAGGAAACAGCATTCTCAGCCGTCTTATGGGAGAAGATACCAGCATAATAGATGGACAGGCAGGTATGGTAGGAGGAGACCACATTATGGATGGCAGCCTAAGCAATCTCATCATGGCAGAAGATTCAGAGATGAAATGGTGAGATGCTATTATTGTGGAAGGTTTGGACATATGCAGTACTCTTGCTACAAGCTACATGGATACCCTCAACCTCAAAACAGATGGAGAGAGCACAGGCCCAAAGTTGTTAAACAATTGGTACCTAAGGAGAAGGTGAAGTGCTTATTGGCTCACATGGGTGATAGAGAGTTTAAAGAAGGAACATGGTATTTTGACAGTGGGTGTTCCAAACACATGTCTGGATGTACATCCATGTTTGCTGAACTTATTCCTTACCCCTCTCATGAAGTTATATTTGGCAATGGAGAAAAAGGTGTTGTTGCAGGAGTTGGGAAAGTGAAAGGTGATGGTAGACCTGAACTTGACAATGTTCTGTTTGTCAGTGGCTTAAGTGCAAATTTGATCAGCATAAGCCAGTTGTGTGATGAAGGTTACAAGGTAAACTACACTAAGCATGAGTGTGTGGTTTCTGATGAGCATAATCAGAGTGTTATGAAGGGTACCAGAACCAAAGACAACTGATATCAGTGGATTTCACTTGAAGGAAATTCAACTAATGATGTTCAGGTTGAGGTTATAGAGATTGAGGACTCATCTGATGATGATAGAATTGGAAAAAGGAAGGATAAGAAAAGGACTTCAGTTACAGACTCTCCCAAGTCGTGGAGCATAGGTGCCAGGTCTGGCAAGAAGAGGAGAATCAGGGAAGAGTCAGATTCTGAGTGTGATGCTCAAGACATCAACCCTGCTACAAATCAAGTGCCTGATAACATCTCATCTCACAGTGCCAGAAGTGCATCCTTGTGGAAGTGTGTGAGCCTAAGAAAGATAGCTCTGGAAAGAGAGGTAGTAGCAAAAGACTTAGAGTCTACTAAAATTATAGACCTAATTAAGCTTGCTGGTCTCATAAGGACTATGTCAGGGTTGACTAATTGCTATGATAGACTGGTCAGAGAATTCATAGTTAATATACCTGAATCGATAAATGACAACAAGAGCCGAACTTTCAAAAGAGTTACCATCAGGGGTAAGTGTGTCTGGTTCTCTCCTGAGATGATCAATGCCTACTTAGGAAGAAATGAGGAAGATTATGGGGAATTAGAAGCCTCCAACAATGTTATATGCAAAGAAATCACTGCTGGTCAGGTAGATGTTTAGCCCGTAGAAGGAAAGCTGTTAGCCAGTTTGTTGAGTGTCAAATATGCTTTTCTACACAGAATAGGTATTGCCAACTGGGTGCCAACAAACCACAAGACAACAATCGCTGTTGGATTGGGTAGGTTTATCTGTGCTGTTGGGAAGAAGATCAAGTTTGACTATGGAAGCTACATATTTGAGCAAGTGGTGAAACATGATGAAACAAACGCTATCAAGTTACCCATAGCATTCCCATCTCTTGTGTGTGGAATCGTCTTGGAGCAACATCCTGAAACTTTAACAAGCTCAGACATAGCTTGCCAGAGGAAGACAGCCTTGTCCCTACACCCTAAACTATTTTCTGGACATCATGTTCCAGACATTGTTCTAACATCAACTGCTGAAGTCAAGAAGAAGACTACAAAGGCTGAACTGATCGAAGAATTGAAGACCATGTGCAAAGACCTTGAGGCAGTCATCAGTACCAGTTTGGTTAGAAAAGAGAGACTTGAAAAGCTGATCCAGCAGTTAGAACTGGACAGTGGTGATGATGTTAAGAACAATGTTAATGGCTCTGAGGAAGATGAAGTTGATGAGTGTGAAAATGCCAGTGGGGATAGCTCAGAGGAGGAGGAAGAGAATCCTGGAGAACAATCTAGTTCAAATGAAGACTAGCTTATTTGCTTTTGCACCTAGTAGTTTTTAGTTTTTTTTATGTTGGTTTTGTAATTTGAATATTGTGTTGTTTTATGCACTGTTTATGTTTTAGTTTCCTTCTATGATTTGTTTTGCCTGTTTACTAACTGAAAGGCTAACAATGAGAGCTAGGGTATACTGACTATAGTTAATAGGGCTTCTTATGGAAGCTTGCCTAATTGTGGCTAAAAAGGGGGAGAAGATAGCCAAGATAGTCAAGAGTATTATTGCCATAGGCTGCTAATGTGATGCAGATATTAAGGGGGAGATAAATTGATGCTGCTAAAAGGTGCTTAGTTGAAAAGTGGTAATGCTGCATTAAGGGGGAGTTTTGACTGAACTAGTGAAGATATCATGGCAATTGAAGAGTGCAGCCAAGCAGACATCAAAGGGGAGAAAAGTGCTGCACATTGTGAGCTACTGAACAACTGTGATGCTGGTTCATGTTTTTGAGGGGGAGCACCAATTGGCTGTTGTCAATAATGAAGATGGTGCTGCAGCAGATCAAGTAATGAAGACTATGAGTATTGTCAAACTGCTGCTGATTGAGGTTCAATGTTTTGAAGATTATTCCGCTGCTGAAATCTCTGAAGGTGCAGAGTGCAGAAGTTGATTGCAGAGTGCAGAGATTGTTTTAGCCAAAATTAGCCAAAGGGGGAGATTGTTAGTTCCTGGATTGGCTGGAATTTTGGTAAAATAAAGTATATTCAATGTTGATGTCAATGTGCTGATGTTGTAACATTGAAGTCTTAACACTGGGTTGTGTTAAGTAATTAATTGCTGAAGTTGGATGTCTGATGTCACACAGGTGATGTTGTAACATCAGATCTGCAGAATTAACAACAGCAGGCTGTGATGTTGTTAGGGTTGCGTATTAGCTGGAATTATGGAGAGCAAGCTGTCTCATTGGATGCGAATATCTTGGGATAGATATTTGCTGCTGCATAGGAGATCTGCTGCAGATTTGTAGGAGATTTAAAAGGTTGAAGATTTAAAAAGATTTTAGGAGAAAATCTGTTTTAATATTCAGTTTTAAATAAAAAATCTGGGAGATATTGTAGCAAGTCCAAGACTAATTCAAGGAGCTATATAAAGCGCACAAGACCAAAGGAAAAAGGTACAGAAATACAGAGAGAAGATCAAGAGCATAAGATGAGTGTCTTGAGTATTTTGTACGAGTTGTATTTACACTATTCTAGGGTTTGAATAGGTGTTAAGTTTCTGTCCTCTCTAGAAACTGTGAAGCAATAGAGAGTGGTTGCTTGATCGAAGCTGTGAAGTAAGATCAAGGGTACTCAAAGTCGTCTCTTTGAGAGTTTGTAAGGGATTGAGTGGTGTTCTCATACCTAAGTGGGTTCTTAGGTAGGAAGTCATTAGTAGAGTATAAGTTTAGGAGATTGTCAACGGGTTGTTTAGTCTGTAAATTATATCTACAAGTAGTGAATTCCATCCCTGGCTTGGTAGCCCCTAGAGTAGGTTGGTTGTAACCGAACTGGGTCAACAATTCTTGGTCTTATTTTACTGTTATTGCTGTCCATTGTGCAGAGTGTGTTGTTGTGACATCACACCTTAACATCACACGTCTGATACCAGAATTTCACCCACCTTGATGAAGAAGAATAGATCTGAATATCGTCAATGAATACAACAACAAACTTATCCACTTGCTTAACAGAACAAACAACTCTTCACCCTCATCAAACTTAGATTCATGCTCTGGAGGCAAGTCGTAGATATCTTCAGGAAAACATCAGGAATCACACACCACTGGCATATCATTAGCTGTCACATTTCTCTCCATCCCCCGAGAAGCAAACATCAACAACACCTGATCGTTCTACCTAAAGACATCCTAACTTGACTGACAGGCAAGAAACTCAAATTTTCCTCATCTTCAAATATAATAATCTGCATCAACTCATCAAAATAATCTATAAGCACTTGGGTAAACTCCAAACAATTCACCACACACACCACTTAAGTTCGCAAGACACGTCTATCCCATCCAACATCATCCCGTCCATTATCAACAAGAGATTAAGGGTGATCAGTTCCTCAATTTGTCAATAACAGTCGACTATCATGAGGCGGTACAAACTATCTCACCAACTATTGTAGCGTCCAACGCCACACTTAGCCATTGCTCCACACCTGAAGCATCTTGGAGAAGCACCATCTTCTCCCCCCACTTGTTTCATTCCCAACCTGCAAATGGAAAACAAAACAAGCATCGACAGTGTTTTCACACACATGTATCACACTAGGGAATAGACAACATTAGACAACCTGGCCGGAGGACCGACCTGCTCTGATACCACTAATGTAACACCCTTTTCTACCCCCAAATAATGTTGCAGCAGATACAACTCAATTATCAGAGTAAAGCATAAAAATTCCCTCGAAGGGTTCACATTTCTCATTAAATCAAAATAACACAATTACCCTGTAAACAAAAGGGTTTTCCTCAAAGTTTCACAAAAAGCCTTCACCTGGCAGCGGAACTCAAAATTTTCAATTAAAAGGTTTTCAACAAACGTCGTAATAATCAAAATAAAACCACATCATCGAATGACAACAAAATACGGGAACAACATAGTTCGACTCAAAGGACCCCAACCCGATGTTACACTATTAGAGCAAGACCCTCTAAATCGACCAAAAGCAAATAACTTCAAGTCCTTGAAAGCGTCCACGGCTAAACCTGATCACCTGCACGTTACCCACGTGGAGGAAACATTCAAACAGGCAGGGTGAGTAATCACAATTCAATATAAATCATATAAAGAAAAGACACTAACAGGGCAACAGTTGTTTTTATCCAATACTACAGCGACTCACCCAAAACATCATATAAAACATCACATCACCAATATCACTCATATGCGATCATGCAATGCCACCAAGAATGAAATGCAACATCATAAAAATGCATGTGGTACCAAATCGTCATAATAATGGACACTAGGCCATCAACCCTCCACAAGGGAGCACGTCATAAGCACTTCAATCCACACAATGGGATTGAAGCCACCACTGGACCGAAGTCTTAACATCATCAATAGACCGAAGTCTAAATGCTATGAATGCATGATGCACAATGTCCTAATTATCATTATCAACAAAAGTCATTACGTGCATCATCATCCATCAAACTCACATTTTCGTCATATCATCAAAGACGTCATCAAATCATCATTAATCAGCATCTTGTAATCATCAATATAACTCAAGGTAATTAACATCAAAATAGTCATGTGTCATCGTCATAAAATCATCAACATATCTCATAGCAATTCACATAATCAATTGTTCCTCAAAACATCACATATATACACAGCTCATAACATCGTTATACATCATGGTAATTCATCAAAATCCATCATTTCCACAGGTTATGTTATTATAACCTATAACTATCACATATACATCAATAACAACAATCATTACATGGCAAATCATCAAAATCCATCATCTCTAACCTCCAATTCCTAGGTTTTCCCCCAAAACCCCAATTACCCACTAACACCTAATATTTATATCAAAATATTGCAAGGTGATACTCCTCATACCTTAGAATATTGTCTCCTTCGACCTCTCTTGAAGTTTCGCCGGAATTCTTCTATGACCTAGCCTCATCCTCACTTATTCTTCAGAGCACCTTTGTCTCTTCCTCAAAATAATACGAATAATGAGTTCCTTTCACTATTCTCTCTTAAAATACCCCTAAATGTGCTCTTCCCATTAAACCCTCACTTATTCTCCTCAATTATCCACTTTACCCTTAATTCCTCTAATATTATTTAAAATAAATAATAATACAAATATATTCATATTATATACTATTATTTAATTAAAATAATCAAAACTTCACAAAATCCCCGACATCGACACGAAACACCAAAATTCACAAAAATCCACGAATATAATATTTAAATAAATTAAATAAATATTCGAGGAAATTTGGGGCGTTACAGTCTATGTCAGAGGGAATGAGAGACATAATATTTTATGACCATCGTATGCCGCTTTTGAGATCCCAAAAAGCAACAGATTTGGGCAAGTGTGAAATAAACCAATTGTAGAGTAACGGTACACAGCATGTAATCACTCCTCAGTTGTACAAATTCCTTAGATGCATGGGTGGTAAGCATCTACAAGCAAAGTTGGGATCCTCAACCCCAATTAAGAATATCCTGATAGCGTTGACATCGAGAATATCCTAAGAGGAATAATCCATAGATGAGCAGAACAAAGATATCCTCGAAAGCAACCATGTTTCCTACACTGGCAAAGTATTGGGGTCTTTCCATCAAAAATTTAGCTGGTAGACCTTGAATTCCTCCCTTGATGGTCATGTGAGCTTTGATATCCGACACTTCCAAGGAGGTGGCTCTTGCAATGGTTTGATCTTTGGGAATCTCTTCCAAGCCAGAGAATGGGTCTTGATCAGAAATGGGTAAATTAATTAACTGAGAGTACTCTTCCAATGTTGGTGTGAGCTGATAATCTAGAAATGTGAAGCTGTGGTACATCGGATCATATAACTAAACCAATGTAGATAGGAGTCCTTCCACCATGTTGACTTTTAAAAGAGATAAAATCCCTCCATACTTAGCTCTGAAAGCTTCAGGATTAACAATCAACCTTCCTTAAGAAAACACAAGAAAGGGGGTTTGAATTGGGTTTTCAAAAATGAAAGCTTTTTGTGAAACTCAAACAAAGACCACAAAGAAACCAACAAGAGAGAAAGACACACGATATACCCTAGTTCACTTGAAAACTATCAAGCTAATCCAGTCCACCCGCTAAGGTGATTTCGCCTTATACACAAGGAATTAATCCAATATAATCAACTTATTACACTGCACTAGCAACTTCTTGTGACTAACAAGCAAAGACTAACTGTCTCTTCTTAAGGATTCTGACCTAACTGGTCCCTTAAGGAATACAAACAATTGTTTGAACAAAATTAATGTTTACAATGAATTTCTTCTACACAAGCAGATATAAACACTATGAATAGCTCAAATAACTTAAACAAAATCTATACAGTATGAAGAATGTTTCTTGCGTTGTATTGTGGTGCTTTACTGTTCACGCATGTATCTCTTTTTTTTCTTCAAGTGATCAAATCCTTATATAGCCTGAAAGAGATCTGTTGGAGGGAAGATCAGGAATATCATTAAGATTGCTGGCGACTTGAAATAATGTCGTTATGCAGGGATGAAAATCATACACAAAAGTTGTTCTTTGTACCTGTTGCGGTGAGAATTGGATACCATAGTTATTAATGAACTAGGATCACATTTCTTTAAATGTTCACCACCGTCTTTGATTTATCCAAAGGAAAGGTTCAAAAGCGAAAAAAACCTAAAGATCTAAGGTTCGGGGGTTGGTTACGCCTAGGGAAGGTATTAGCAGCCTAAACGTCCGTAGTACTCTATGGGAACCTCTCGTTAGTATTTATGTTATCTCTCATTCGCTTTCTAAGGTGCTATGCTAAAGGTTGAACCCTAGGGGTTAGTATCTAAGTATACTCGATAAGGTATCGCACCTTACGCCTACGTATCCTCGGGTGTAGAATCAGAGTATGCGTAGTTATGAAAAGAGGAACTTCTTGACGGGGTCAAGGTTCCAAGGGGAAGTAAAGTCTCGGGCAAGACCTTACATAGAGTGCGGCGACTCTAAAGTTATAGGATGGTTCAAACGGGGTAGGATTGTAAATGTTCGCGGCGGAGCATTTACTTGGAGTGCGGCGACTCCGATCCTAAGGCTAAGATTCTAAGTGTCTACGGCGAGACGTGGAGTACGGCGACTCCGAATCCTAAGGTTGGGTTCTAAGAGTTAGTCCTATGACGGTTTTACCAATATTAGGGTACCTTTCCTTTGGAATGTCGAGGGGACAAACTAACTTAAGAGTTCATATAGTTGTGCGCACTAGCGAGGTGGGCTAGTATTGTGTATAGTGACCGCAGGTCGAATGCGACGCCCGAAGGTAGTCGACTTACATGGGTATAAAAGTGGCTCGACGTTGGATCGAGAGTTTTTAGTATTTTTGAAAAAAGGGTTTAGACATATAGTAACAAGCATACACAAACATCAAGCAAAAGTAAACATGAAATATGACACAGCATGCGATTCACTCACGTTGGGGGATCTAACAAGTTTGATTTTTTTTTTTTTTTAGGTTTATTATTAAAGAGCTTTATTATTTTTATGTTAGAGTTATTTTTAAATTAAAGAAAAGGGAAAGGTTGAGGTTTTTATCTTAACAGGATTTTAATATTCTAATCAAGAAAAGTTTTTTTTATTATTATAAAAGATATTATGAGAGGTTAATTTAAGAAGGTTTTAAAAAAACTTTAATTTTAATTTTTTAGTAAAAGAGTTAATTATTATTATTTTTGTATTAATAATTTAAAAACGATTTAAGTGGTATTATAAAAAAAGTTATTTTATTGGAATTATTTTTAAATTGAAAAAGTTAAAGATAAAGATTTCCTAATTAGATTTTTTTTTTAGATTATTTAATATTAACGTTATTAAAAAAAAGGGGGTATTAAGAGTTATCAATTAAAAAAGTTTTTTGATTATTTAAAATAAAATAGTGATTATTATCTTTTTTTTTGAGGTTATATTTAAAAAAAAGAAAAAAAGCTAAATAAAAGGAAAAAAAATGGAAGGGTGGGTGGAAACCTCACGAAGGTCATTTCTCTCTTCTCTCTCTCGCAAACGTTCCTCTTTCTCTCAGAATGAAACCTTAGGGTTTCAAGAACCCTAGCGGCGGCGGCGGTATCATCTCGTCCTCTCTCCGATCAACACACACAGCAAAATACCCCACTCCCATAATCCCGGCCCCCATTTCATTATGTTATTCCGATTACATTTACATGGAAGATCAGGTAATGGGAAAAAAGTAAAAGAAATGGCGTCGCTGCGTCGATTTAAGTCAGGTACTCACTCTTCGCTAGTTCTCCTTCTTCTTCAATTTGTTGGGTTGATTTGAATGAAGCATTGTGGTATTCCTTTGATACAGGGTTCGCCAAGAAGCAAGGAATTGGAAATGAACGGGGTTGCGACCAGAGCTTCTTCGTTTTTTGAAGATGAGTGACCTCTTTCCTATATCTCTACTTTTTTTGAAATAAGGTGTTTGATGAATATGATAAAGGTTTGGTATAATTTCTGGTGTGTTGAATGTCTGGTGGTTATGTCTTATTGATGAAGAAATGTTTGGTGATTTTGTGAACGGTTGTATTGTTTTGGATTTTGGTTATTGTTGAATTTGTTTGGTTAGATTTTCTGGTATTTGACTGATGAATTGTTTCTGTAATATATTGAGTACGATTTGAATTTTGCATGAGTGTGGATTTTGAGTTTTGTGGTGTTTTTCTCTTTGAAATGTGGTGTGTATGTGTTTACATTTCTGGTTGAGTTGGTTTGGAGAATGGTTATAAGGTATTGGTGAGTTTCTGGTGTGGGTTGGTAAATGTTTTGGTAAGATATCCCGAGAAATTGGTTTTCTAATAATTTCTCCCCCGTCCCCCCTCAAATGCGTGTGAATCCTCTACTTTTATTGGCTGATAAAAAAAACAATAGAGTCATGGCCATGATTGATGATGAATGTCTTTTTTTATCCTTTCCCTTGAATGCTGTCTGATCATGAGTAATTTTAAATTTTGAAAACTTTCCATTTCCGTTTCCAACATGTTGGCAGTCTTTTATGAAATGAATTCAAAGTTATCTGAACATATTCTTTTCATGATGATATTATTTCCATTTTGGCCGGAACGTGTTTGATTTGTGATGAATTCAAGATAATGTGCTTCCTTTTTTATTTATCCTGTTTGGACATGTCCCACTGCGTTTTGGATTCTTTCCTTTCCTAATTCGACAAACTTGATCATGTTTTGGAAATAATGTGAAATGCGTTGGGTTTTTCTGCCTTGGTGTGTTTGGGATTAACGTTTTGAAGTGATGACTGAATCCTTTCTTGTCTGTTGTGCTTAAATAAGTTTCCATCTTATTCAAAATTTTGAGACAAACTCATTAAAGCTCATGACTTGATGATGATAATGACACGTGTTGTTCTGTGGGTTGTACGTTATCCTTTCTCATTGTGAACTGTTCGGAATGTGTTGAAAAAGTTTTCCAAGGGAAACTGAATTGATAATGATATTTTAAAAACTTTCCAATTCATTCTTATCTTGTACTTAATGTTTTATTGAATATGTCAGATTCTTTTTCTGGAAACCAAAATGATGATGATGTCCTTGTCTTACTGAATTAACACGGCTGCTTTTTTTTAGTGTATCAAAATTTCCATGCCAGCTATGCATATTTGCATAAAGTCTGCTACTAAATTCAATTTGATTTAATGGTGTCTTCTTTTGTAGGAGCACAACTGAATTGGGAGATGGTATGGTGAAATGCCACGTTGACATTCAAAAGCTACAAGTACACGGTTTGAATAAGCAATATGGAGATTTTGAGAAGCTTCTTTGGACATAGCTTTTCGTAACCAAGACTTATAGAGACTTGAGTTGACATTCAGACTTGACCTCTTTGAATATAATTTGTAAAGACACTTGCATGAACTCAAATAAAAAAATAATGCCTTGATTATTTGAACGTTCATATTGATTCAGCTTACTTTAGAATGGCTTTATGTGATAACCTTTAGGTTAGGAAAAAAAAGACGCCCTGGCCCTTAATGGCACGAAGATTTTTAGGACTTGGGAAACAAAGTTGGATTCTCATGGATTTATCTTGTAATGGTTCTTTGTAATGCAACCCTTTGTGAATGATTAGAATTTAAAATAACGAACTCGCTAGATGAAATCCTTGGGTGAATTTGAGTTGTAGCGCCTTGTAACCCAAAAGTTCAATCTTGTGAATCTTGTGTCAAAAATATGTTTGGACCAACAATGGAGTTTATAAATAGTATTTGGACTTGAAGTAATTGAAATTATAATCTATCCAAATCCTGAATCTTGTAAGGACCTTTGAAACTCAAATCGAAAGACTTGGAATTTCCATTTGAACTAATTGGCCTTTATACTTGGGATTGATTTAAACTTTGACTTGAAAATGATATTTGGTTCTAAAATATCTAATGGATACCCATGGGAACTTGAAGTCAAAGTCCAATTTGAAATCTTGGGATTAAATACTTTGTGAATATTTAAACTTGTTACCACTTGTAGTGTACGAATTCTCATAATTTCTTGTAAACCTCAATTCTTGAGTTTGTAGAATTTAAATATTAATCTCTTGTGTAGAAAATTAAACTTTGAGTTCTCTTCTAATGGTCTCTGGCTTGCAGCAAAATTGGAAATGAAAAGCATGTTTTAAGGCCCTTGAAATCATCTTAAGTAACTTGGGCTATTTTGAAATATCCTTAAATCCAATGGTCCAATATATGGATGATGGCTTAGGATGCAAATAAGAATGGCTTAAAGGCACATCTTCATAGGAATTCAACACAGATTTACAAGGACCAGGGAAACTCCACGAACACACCCACAACACAGCCTTCGAGATCTTGAATCTTCTGCAGCAACGCCTGTATTCACAAATGAAACAAACAGACAAAAAAACAAGGTAAAGAGGTTAGTTATGCACGAATGATTGACCTAATATGTTATGCGACCGAATCAGTGAATCTAAGGGAAAAATTTGGGGTACAACAGTTGCCCCTATTTAAATATCTTCACCGGATGACAGGGCGATGAAGATCGTCATTAGGTCATGGTGAAAGATATTTAAATACAGATAACCGAAAATTTTGCCCTTAGATGCAATGATCATGCAATGCTATGGGCACAAGCTAGACCTAATGCTGACATGCCATGAACTCTAGCATGATGAAGATGATGGGATGGTAAAATGCAAGATGCAGACGAAAACGAAAGCAAACACAGAGCGGAAGACGAACTCAATGAGCAACAAACTCACTGGGGACGACCGGACACACTGGGGAAAAGAAAACAACACTGGGGACACCAGGGCGACGACTCGATAGGTTCAAGTGTGAATAGTTGTCGTCTAAGCAATAACGCAGGATCCACACGGCGGTAGGATCGAAAGATAAGCTCCAAAGGTTGTATATAAAGATATTGTTCATAACGTTCAGGTAGGAAAAGATCCTTAATGAAGGTTGATTCAGAAAGACTGTCTCCACTAGGGAAAGAAAATTTTCACAACAAATGGTTTCGTCAAGTAGTTGACTGTAGGATATACCACTTCACTGAAGAATGATGTCGTCGAAGAGTCTGATGTAGAGACACAGTTTATTGATGAGCAACACCGTTGAAGAGTCTAGAGAGATACACTTCACTGGAGAGCAACCGTTGAAGAGTCTGGAGAGATACACCTTGCTGAAGAGCCACCATTGAAGAGTCTGGAGAGATACACCTTTCCCTGGAGAGCAACACCGTCGAAGAGTCTAGAGAGATACACCTTCCCTGGAGAGCCGCCATTGAAGAGTCTGGAGAGATGCACCTTGCTGAGAGTAGAAATGAGTTGTATTTGCAATTTAGTTGAGTAAAATTCCGAATGTGGGCTGCCACTTGTTGTTTGGCTTTAGATTCCACGGAGACGTCGTTCCAATCAATCACTGTTGGAGAATAGATTCTTCAAAGAGGATCTACAAGAGATTAATCCATGAGACACAGTGCAAAAGAAATGCACGCTCAAAATAGGTTCGAAGACCTAATAGTTAAAGGTGGTACCCCCAGGGACCAAAGTTCAATCTAGGATCAAGCTAGAAAGAAACGGTCAAACAAGACCCACCATTGAGAAATAAACTCGACTGGCGATTTATCTTATCCAAGCACGGAAAAAGATAACTGAAATAACCATCATCCATGAGGGTTGAACTCTGTGGGGAAACTTAGAATAGATAGTACTTTCTGCCTAAGGTTGACGACCTACTTGGAGAGAACAAACAAACCCAAAACCATGGCACTAACACAAACAAAGACTAAGATAAAGCGACAAACAGAAAGCAAACACGCACGGAGGCGAATGCAAATGATGTCATGCCATGCTTATGCTAATGCTGACAAGTCAGAAAAAAGAAAAATAGAGAAAAAAGCAAAACAACGAGGAAGCCCGTCTATCCTCTGCACGAGAGATACATTTGTCAAGCTCGTATAGAAATCCAAAGGTGGAACAAAAGGTTAAAGCTTCAAAAGTTTCCAACTTCTCTGGGAAAATAGCAATCCACTCGGGGATATAATATCATGACTTCACTTAGGGATCGTCAAGATGAATCTGATTGCTGGATAAAGAAAATCCACCGGACAAATCAAACTCGTGTTCATAGTGACTTTGATGGGGATAAAATAAATATCCTCAATAACTGAAATAAGCTGAAATGAAGTAGTAGATGCCACGGGAATACAATAAAATCCGCTATGACTGAGATAATCTGAAGTGAGAATGCAGTAGTAGATGCCATAGATGAGGCGTCACGGGGATAAAATAAATATCCTCTTCATTGGGAAGCTTGATACTAATATTGTAGTTGCAGACGTCAGAGTCTAGTCTTCAGTGGGGATGAAATAAACATCCACTATCGAGGAAAATTGAAATCCGAGAAAAACACTGCGGAGTGAAATAAACACTCACTTCAACAGGGAAAGTTGAGACCGAGGAGATTCACTGGGGGTCCTTAGGTCAACCAGATGCTGCATTCTCGTACTGGTCCTGTCATAATTGCTTGAAATAATGATTCACTGGGGAATCGTCATGACTTCCTGGAGTCGAAACTTGCTGGGGAGTTATCATGCTATTAGAATATCTTCGGGAAATTAGGTGAAGAGATTTTATGAAGTCAGTGAAGTTCTGACTTGCATGGTAGTCGCCATTTTCTAGTATCAAATGTTGAAATAGTCTTCAAGCCTCAATTGTCCTGGATTGTATGATTCAGAAAATGAGTCGTCTCAAAAGGATTTTACAGAAGATCCGGTGTTCAAAAAATAATCCAGTGTCTCCCAACTCTTGAGAGATTTGTAGAATCTCGACGTAACTAGCTTAGATTGTCGGTATTCAGCATACTGAATCTTCAAAATTGCCCCTTGGGTAAGTCAATTTGTTGAGGTTACAAACTGAAGAAAACATCTTGCCCCTGCTTAACTGGGTCTCCAAGTAACATGCCCCAGACTGATTATCTTTAACAATAAAGTAACCATCTTCAACAAAGCTCCAATCAGGAATTGAATTTCTTGTAGCTGTTTGCATACGGACTTCTATGACATCAAGCAAAATTTACACGCAGAAGGAGTAAATTCTGAAATTGCTAGTACAACGTCATGTTTGTTTTGAAGTTTATTGAAAAATGCATATCGCAAACTTGTGATATAATCACTAGTTAGGATATGATATTAGTTTTCCTTTTTATAAGCCAATGCGAACTTTGAGCGTGACTCAAAGGAGTCAGGAAACACTATCTCATCGAGTGTGCTTTTGAAATAAACTCTGCTTCAATAAGTTCTTTGAGAGTAGTGATTTGATTTAAGAAGCAGAAAGGTATAAAGGTCAAAGCTTGTTTGTACCCACCCCTTTGTGTGAGGTTATTTTGAAAGTTTGAGGGTCGAGATGTACTGGTACCCACTCATATTTTGATGGTTTGGAAGCTCGGTCGCTTTGATTAAGAGTTACCTTGCCCCAGGTTAAAAATAAGGTTTTGATTTCGAGGCTCAAAAGGGTTAACAAGAGGTTATCTCTGGTGTTGGAACAATGCCTTATATCCTTAGCAGGGTTTTCGTTCAGAATCATACAACAGAAGAGATTGCGTTTTAGTTCATCATCCTCCATTCAGTAGGATTAGCATTATAAAATGGTAAACAATTTTTAAAAATGAGCGAAGCGAATGGATTTCTTCGAAACAAACATTAAATTGCCTTAACATTCAGAATAACAAGTTCTTACATGTAAACATGTTTTAATAATCAAATAAATGGACAACTGATATTCCTGGGAATGACTTCCTCTTTACTTTCCAATTGACCTAACCATCTTCAAAATCGAATTTCGAGATCGGTCTGGGGATCATTTTCATACCCACTCTCGGTAAACTCTTCCATAACTAGGACTGATGAACCCGCCTGGTTCGGTAAAGGAATATTAATTTGAATTCCATGAGGCGTGAATGAGAACATTTTAGAGTCAAGTAAATTTTGAACCTTACTCGGGAGTACCTTACAGTCGTCAGTTGAATGCCTCGGTGCCCCAGCATGGTAGTCACATCGAGCATTAACGTCAAAACCTGGTGGATATGGAAAAGGAACTGGCTTCAATTCCTTCGGCACTATAAGTCCACTTTTGATTAAATCCGGCAAGAGTTGATTGTATGGCATTGGTAGCGGAGTGAAATGCCTCTTTTTCTTCAGTCTTGGTCTATTATGTTGACGCGACTGTAGGCGATATGACTGTCGATACCGAGGAGGTATTCGATTTGGAGAAGAATACTACCCCTGAAGAGATGATGGCATCTGAAGCAGAGACCCAAAAGTCTGCTCACTCTGAATACTTGAGTTGCGTGAGTGCCGAGACTGATATATTGGATACTCCTCAATGGAATTATTTTCTTCCTCTTGTTCTTCTTGAGAACTGACAGTTGATTTACTCTCAATGGTTCGGACGTTCGGGATACCTCTAGTTTTTCCTTTCTTAAGACCAATCTCGATGCGCTCTCCGGCTATTACCACATCAGAGAAATTTCTTGTCACAATGCTAAACAACTTTTCTCGGTATGGGCCTTGCAAAGTATCCATAAACCAGTCAACCAATTCTTTATCTAAGAGCGGAGGTTGAACGCGAGAAGCTACTTCTCTCCACCTCTGAGCATACTTTCTGAAGGATTCGTTGTCTTTTTGAGATAGGTCTAGCAAATGCAGGCGACTAGGAGCCAAGTCAAGATTGTAGTCATATTGCTTCACGAAAGCACCAGAAAGGTCTAACCATGATTGGATGTCGCTACTCTTTAGCTGCATATACCAATTTAGTGATACCCCACTTAAACTGTCTTGGAAACAATGGATCATAAGCAGTTCATTACGGACATGTGGAGTCATTTTTCAGCAAAACATCACCAGATGCTGCTTTGGACAGCTGTCCCCTTTGTATTTCTCAAACTTTGGTGTCTTGAACTTTGGAGGCATTACAAGGTCGGGTACCAAACACATATTCAAGGCATTCAGATCAACAACGTCGCTACCCTTAATGGCATCAAGTCTTCTTTCCAAAGCACAAAAGTTTCTCAAAATCTCAGCATCTCGTGGATTTTCAGTTTTCACCTTAGGAATCACCTCTTGGGAATCTGGCTCTGAGCATGCGAGGCTACGATACTCCATAGCATCAACAGAAGAAGCATGTTTATCCTGGATGGTAGTATGTTCTTGTATAACTTGGTTCTCCGCAGGAATCTGCACAGATTGATCCTGGGTGGCATTGTTCATAACAGTTCTCTGAGTACTAACGTCCCTTCTTGCCAAGGCTGTCATAGCTTCCACAAGTTGACTGAACTCAAGATCTGCTATGGTCGCAAACTGGCTCTGCTCTTCTGAATTATGATCTTTCAAAATTTTCTCCAGGTTCTGAGATTGCTGTCGAAAAACAACAGATGGGTCATGAACAGAGGATGGACGAGATCACAGGAACAAACAAAAGGAAAGGAAACAAAGCAAAGAATGCTAAAATGATATGAGATGCAAATGCAAGAACGATGCAACTATCAAGGAACTCAAATCCCATTTGCAGTCATTGTAGATGTTAAAACATTTTATTAAATTTTTTTCAACAGCCAGTACACCTCCAAAGTTTTATTACATAAGCCACATACCAAAAGGAACTAGGAGTCTAATCCACTGGATGATGCCCCTTGTCTCCCATGGAGTTCTTCCGTTAGCCTGTCGATCTGATGTTGCATTCTTGCTTTATCCAGGGTAAACTTCTCTATTTCAGCCTTCAACTTTGAAACTTCATCTGATTGGACAACGGGAGGCTTGGGAAGGGGATAAGGCATCCTCAAGGTCAGAGCCCTTTCACGCGCCCATGCGAGACATTCTTCAGTAATTGAGCAATTAGGATTTGTTGTCGCCGTCATTCCTTGTCGATTAATGTGGTGCCACGCGAACACAATTCCATTTTTCAAATTTAGGTTCTCTCCTGGATAGAGAAAAAGTCTCATCATATTTTCTGGATCAGGTACTTCTTCCATTGGGTGCCCCAGTTGACGACGGGCAAGCACATGATTATAGCTGATACACCCCTTTGTACCAAGAAGAGGTACATTAGGAAAATCTCCACAACTATGAATCATGGGGATCCCTCCATATATCAGATCATGCCAAATAATATCCGAGTGAGTAAGGGCCATGAGCTTCACAGGCCATTCTGAACGATCTTTCACATCCCAGAAATTGGTAGACCTCGGTAGGTGTGAAATAAACCACCTATAGAGGATAGCGATGCAACACGTAATCCGACCTTCTCCCTTCAGAGCCTTCGAGTGGATAGAGTGGTAGGCATCGGCTAACAAAGTAGGCACTGGATTTTTTAGCATAAAAATCCTTATGGCATGGACGTCAATAACATGGACGTCAATAAAATCTTCAACATTAGGAAATAAGAACAAACCGTAGGATAGAAGTGCAAAGATGTGCTCGAACGCTCCAATGTTCCCTACACTAGCAAAGTGTCGAGCCTTCTCGAACAAGAATTGGGCAGGCAAACCATCGATTCCTCCTCTGACCGTCATATGAGTTTGGATCTCCAACAGCTTTATGCGGGTCGCTCTTGCGATGTCTTCCTGGCTGGGTCTTCCTTCTCCACCAGAGAACGGAGGTGAATCTCTGGCCGGGATCCATAACAGGGCGGAGTACTCTTCTAACGTGGGTGTCAGCTGGAAGTCTTGGAAAATGAAGCAATGATAGATCAAACTGTAAAGTTAAACCAACGTTTCCAAAAGACCAGCGGCTACTCGAGTCTGCAACAATGGGAGAATCCTTCCATGCTTCGCGATAAATGCCTCAGGATCTTTGATCTGTCCTCCTAGTTCCCTTAGTTGTTCAACATCCAAAACTTTGAAGGTGTACGGCTCAACTCCCTTCTTTCCGTAATCCATTGTACAATGTTTGCAACACAAAAATTTCAAGTTCCTTGATAGAGAGAAAAAAATGAAAATGCAAATGCTATGCAACAAGATTCATGGAAACTCAGCTATTTATAATCATCATGGAATATCAAAAGGCTCGTTTTAAGAATCATAAAAAGGTCGGTTACAATCATCAGTACCGGAATATTAAAAATTGGTTTGTTACAAAAATTAATTATAAAACGCGTCTGTACGCCTTACAACAGTCATAACGTAATAGCTAAATAAAAGCTAATAATGATGGATCTAAGGAGACTCTTCCAACGGTCTTCTTGAATCCTTTGATTTCTTTCTTCCATCCGAGCTTCTTCTAGAATAAGCTTGTCGACGAAGTGTTGACTGATGATTAGAATGGCATAGGACGTATTGATCTTTCCGTTTCTTGCAATAAGTAGTTTTTTTAATAAATCCTCCTTTTAGTTAGCTTGAATACTAACCGAAGTTAAGAAATGGATATTCGTCTTGAATTAGTAACTCCATCAGCTAAGAATATTCTTCATGAGTTGACACCCACTGGTAATCAGGAATAGTGGTGATAGCTTCCACGTCTGATTTTGAACCTTTCTATATTTGTCAGCAAGATCTTCAGTCTCCTTAGATCATCCAAGTTATGACCTTTGTAAGTGTACTTTGACGTTTTTTTTTTTTTTTTAAAAAGAGTTTATGGTATCCCTACGATGTTTGCAAATAAAGCTAAGTTCCATGAATCTTTATGAGATGATGCTTATGAATATATGCAACACACAAGGCACACAACACAAAGCACACACGAGCAAAAGGGGCCCTAGGTTTAAAAGGTCGCAGCATGGAGCCAGGGTCTACCCTCGCATAAGGTATGTACTATAGTTTCAAAATGTACCTGCCGAACGGGTTCTACATAGTTCCCAGAGTCTACAATCCATCTTTCAGATATTATCGATTTTCCAAATCACTTGGTAGTCAATAATATTCTCAAGAGAATCTCGTCCGAGTGTAGTATCGCGTAGCGACTATTGCAGAAATAGACTTCTGCATAGTCCCCGCACTACATCCTAATAGGCCAAGTTGGGTTAAAGGTAACTACGGTCCCCAGTCTCGATGGCCTTTAGTTCGAAATAATAGCGTCTTCACGAATAGACTCGTTGAACAAAATTATATTCGAGAGGGCCTAGACTGAGTGGTGAATTCTCAATTCAACTTCTTCAGGAATCGACTCCCTCAAAGTATCCTTGAATTCTCACCGTTCCTATCTTAATTTTCACTCTAGTCCGGGTGTAGGACTTTGTCTCACCACACAAATAGTACCCAGAAAACCAACATAGATAATAAGCAAGCAAAATAAAGAGAGATAACATAAGTAAAAAAACAAGATAGGGGAAACCCTCGACAATCCCCAGTGAAGTCGCCATTTCTGTTGCGGTGAGAATTGGATACCATAGTTATTAATGAACTAGGATCACATTTCTTTAAATGTTCACCACCGTCTTTGATTTATTCAAAGGAAAGGTTCAAAAGCAAGAAAAACCTAAAGATCTAAGGTTCGGGGGTTGGTTACGCCAAGGGAAGGTATTAGCATCCTAAACGTCCGTAGTACTCTACGGGAACCTCTCGTTAGTATTTATGTTATCTCTCATTCGCTTGCTAAGGTGCTATGCTAAAGGTTGAACCCTAGGGGTTAGTATCTAAGTATACTCGATAAGGTATCGTACCTTACGCCTACGTATCCTCGGGTGTAGAATCAGAGTATACGTAGTTCTGAAAAGAGGAACTTCTTGACGGGGTCAAGGTTCCAAGGGGAAGTAAAGTCTTGGGCAAGACCTTACATAGAGTGCGGCGACTCTAAAGTTGTAGGATGGTTCAAACGGGATAGGATTGTAAATGTTCGCAGCGGAGCATTTACTTGGAGTGCGGCGACTCCGATCCTAAGGCTAAGATTCTAAGTGTCTACGGCGAGACGTGGAGTACGGCGACTCCGAATCCTAAGGGTGGGTTCTAAGAGTTAGTCCTATGACAGTTTAGCCAATATTAGGGTACCTTTCCTTTGGAATGTCGAGGGGACAAACTAACTTAAGAGTTCATTTAGTTGTGCGCACTCGCGAGGTGGGCTAGTATTGTGTATAGTGACCGCAGGTCGAATGCGACGCCCGAAGGTAGTCGACTTACATGGGTATAAAAGTGGCTCGACGTTGGATCGAGAGTTTTTAGTATTTTGAAAAAAGGGTTTAGACATATAGTAACAAGCATACACAAACATCAAGCAAAAGTAAACATGAAATATCACACAGCATGCGATTCACTCACGTTGGGGGATCTAACGAGTTTGATTTTTTTTTTTAGGTTTATTATTAAAGAGCTTTATTATTTTTATGTTAAAGTTATTTTTAAATTAAAGAAAAGGGAAAGGTTGAGGTTTTTATCTTAACAGGATTTTATATTCTAATCAAGAAAAGTTTTTTTTATTATTATAAAAGATATTATGAGAGGTTAATTTAAGAAGGTTTTAAAAAAAATTTAATTTTAATTTTTTAGTAAAAGAGTTAATTATTATTATTTTTGTATTAATAATTTAAAAACGATTTAAGTGATATTATAAAAAAAGTTATTTTATTGGAATTATTTTTAAATTGAAAAAGTTAAAGATAAAGATTTCCTAATTAGATTTTTTTTTTAGATTATTTAATATTAACATTATTAAAAAAAAAGGGGTATTAAGAGTTATCAATTAAAAAAGTTTTTTGATTATTTAAAATAAAATAGTGATTATTATCTTTTTTTTTGAGGTTATATTTAAAAAAAGAAAAAAAAGCTAAATAAAAGGAAAAAAAAAACGGAAGGGTGGGTGGAAACCTCACGAAGGTCATTTCTCTCTTCTCTCTCTCGCAAACGTTCCTCTTTCTCTCATAATGAAACCTTAGGGTTTAAAGAACCCTAGCGGCGGCGGCGGTAGCATCTCGTCCTCTCTCCGATCAACACACACAGCAAAATACCCCACCCCCATAATCCCGGCCCCCATTTCATTATGTTATTCCGATTACATTTACATGGAAGATCAGGTAATGGGAAAAAAGTAAAAGAAATGGCGTCGCTGCGTCGATTTGAGTCAGGTACTCACTCTTCGCCAGTTCTCCTTCTTCTCCAATTTGTTGGGTTGATTTGAATGAAGCATTGTGGTATTCCTTTGATACAGGGTTCGCCAAGAAGCAAGGAATTGGAAATGAACGGGGTTGCGACCAGAGCTTCTTCATTTTTTGAAGATGAGTGACCTCTTTCCTATATCTCTGCTTTTTTTGAAATAAGGTGTTTGATGAATATGATAAAGGTTTGGTATAATTTCTGGTGTGTTGAATGTCTGGTGGTTATGTCTTATTGATGAAGAAATGTTTGGTGATTTTGTGAACGGTTGTATTGTTTTGGATTTTGGTTATTGTTGAATTTGTTTGGTTAGATTTTCTGGTATTTGACTGATGAATTGTTTCTGTAATATATTGAGTACGATTTGAATTTGGCATGAGTGTGGATTTTGAGTTTTGTGGTGTTTTTCTCTTTGAAATGTGGTGTGTATGTGTTTACATTTCTGGTTGAGTTGGTTTGGAGAATGGTTATAAGGTATTGGTGAGTTTCTGGTGTGGGTTGATAAATGTTTTGGTAAGATATCCTGAGAAATTGGTTTTCTAATAATTTCTCCCCCGTCCCCCCTCAAATGCGTGTGAATCCTCTGCTTTTATAGGCTGATAAAAAAAACAATAGAGTCATGGCCATGATTGGTGATGAATATCTTTTTTGATCCTTTCCCTTGAATGCTGTCTGATCATGAGTAATTGTAAATTTTGAAAACTTTCCGTTTCCGTTTCCAACATGTTGGCAGTCTTTTATGAAATGAATTCAAAGTTGTCTGAACATATTCTTTTCATGATGATAATATTTCCATTTTGGCCCGAACGTGTTTGATTTGTGATGAATTCAAGAAAATGTGCTTCCTTTTTTGATTTATCCTGTTTGGACATGTCCCACTGCGTTTTGGATTCTTTCCTTTCCTAATTCGACAAACTTGATCATGTTTTGGAAATAATGTGAAATGCGTTGGGTTTTTCTGCCTTGGTGTGTTTGGGATTAACGTTTTGAAGTGATGACTGAATCCTTTCTTGTCTGTTGTGCTTAAATAAATTTCCATCTTATTCAAAATTTTGAGAAAAAATCATTAAAGCTCATGACTTGATGATGATAATGACACGTGTTGTTCTGTGGGTTGTACGTTATCCTTTCTCATTGTGAACTGTTCGGAATGTGTTGGAAAAGTTTGCCAAGGGAAACTGAATTGATAATGATATTTTAAAAACATTCCAATTCATTCTTATCTTGTACTTAATGTTTTATTGAATATTGTAGCGAGCGATTTTGGACGCGGTTCTTAAGCGGTGGCCGCTCTCTGCGGTTTGAGCTTAAAACTACAGGTCGATTCATTTTTTATCCTATTGTGAGCTGAATAAGGAAGGGAAATAGATGTCTCCAATTAACCCTGCTTTGCATACTGAGTTTAAACAGCGGTCTGTTAGGTTACGAATGCTATCAATGTGGGGGGGCCTTTGTACTGGTTATTTGTATTTTTGACAATACTGGTTTTCTTCCTTTTTACCTGGGCAGTAGGTTTCTGACGGGGAACAAGGATTAGGATGTTAGGACTGGTGTTTTTTGAATTACTGCTTTTGATTGATGGAGATATGGGATTTGGTTTTTTTGTTTAGTGTGCTCGCTAAGATTTTTCTTTCAATCTTATGCCTACGTATTCCCGTTTACCGAAACAGGGAAATCAGAGCGTTCGTAGTTCCTCCTATTCTATGGGAGGAAATGGGTTTTTGGTGTCTTGTTCAAAGCCCAAGACGTGAAGCGAAAGGTTGTTTGTATCTTGTTCAATGCCCAAGATGTGAAGCTGAAGGTCTATTTGTGTCTTATTCAAAGCCCAAGACGTGAAGCTGAAAGACCTCGGCTTTAGAGAGAATTTGTCATCTCTAAAGGGGGGTTTGTATGTCACAACTGTTTATAAAGGAGAATTACTTTAACCGGGATATGTGAATCCTAGCAATGCCATAATTTCCTTTAAAGGGGATTTTAACCTGAAGGAGAAGACTTTAACTCAGTGTAGAGCAATGCTATCTTTCCTTAGGAATTTCTCATGCTAAAAGAGGGACAGTGGCGTGGATGTAAATAATCCAGAGGCTTGCCGCTTACAGCGATTAGATGAAAGAGTTGTTGATGTTTGTGTATTGTGAACGAGGCACAGCTTTGATGCTAAAAGGTTGATTGGATCAACCAGTGATTTTCTTATACAAAGCCTAAGAGGAGGCTAATATGTGTCTCGTACAAAGCCCGAGAGAGAGGCTAAAAGGTTTTTGACTTGACGATGAAGTCTTTTGGTATCTCGTATAAAGCCCGAGATGGAGGCTATTTGACTCAACAAGAGAGTTTTTTGTATCTCGTACAAAGCCCGAGATGGAGGCTGTTGTTTGTTTGGCTCAATAAGAACCTTTTTGTATCTCGTATAAAGCCCGAGATGGAGGGAAAAAGGTGATTGACTCAATGAGGGAGTCTCTTATGTGTCTCGTATAAAGCCCGAGAGAGAGGCTAAACGTTGTTTGACTCCGCTGGGGAGAATCATTTGTACAAAGCCCAAGAGGAGGCTAGGGTAACTGTTTCAGTTGAGTTACAGGTCCAATATACTGATTTTAAAGAGAAAATCAGTTCTTATATGAGCAACACTGTACTCAGGGATTCGATTCAAGGATCCGGGTTTTTCCTGTTCTTTAAGGAAGCGGGAAATCCGAAGGGTATTGAGACTGTCCGAGTCTGCGGGTTTCCTTCCTATTTTTGAAGGTTGCTTGAGAATGTTTTTGAGACTCAAGGAAGTTAGACTGTCCGAGTCTAGAGTTTCATCTTTTGTACCATGTTTTGAGAAACAGTAGCAGACTCTATGAAAGGACTGTTCTATGAAGATGACTAAGTTCTGTTCCTATACCTTTAGGAGGTCGTCGGGACAATTTGTACGAAGCCCAAGAGGAGGCTGGAATCTTTTAAGAAGCCGACGGGTCCTTGTACTAAGCCCAAGAGGAGGCTATCATTCCCGAAGGAAGAGATCATTATACGAAGCCTAAGAGGAGGCTGTGAATACTTCTAAGAAGCCGTAGGGTCCTTGTACTAAGCCCAAGAGGAGGCGGGGTTGCTTTTAGGAAGCCTGTGGGTCCTTGTACGATGCCCAAGAGGAGGCCGATGCTTTTAAGAAGCCCGTGGGTCCCAAACCAAAGAAAAGTTCAAGAAAAGTTTCACCGAGAATAATTCATTTAGTGAACAGTTCTGAGGTTTGAAGAAATTTAAGAGAAGTTTCACCGAGAATAATTCATCTCTGGGGGATAGAATTTCTTGACAGTTCCTAATGAGGACAGCCGAAGAGAAGACTGTATCTGGTGATCCTATTTGGGATCTAGCTGTCTATTTCTATGAATAAACGAAACGGCGTCACCTAGTTCTAGACGTAGTTGCAGGGGAAACTCGAAATATCTATACTATTATTACACAGTTGATATGAGTTTATGAAAGAAGACTTACAGTGAAACATCCCCACAATACAGTTATATGTATATGAAAGCGGTAAATGAAAGCAATAACCACTTACTCGGTTGTAGAGCTTCCATGCCGTTTGGTTAGTTGTTCAACAAAGAAAGATTGGAAACAACAGTATATACAAAATCAAAGGAGAAAGTGCTTTGAAAAAGAAAGATTTGGGGCTTACAGCTCAAGGAGAGGCCCAGGGTTTTATCAGTGAACGCACTGTTTGAATTTGTACAGAGGGACTTATACAAGTGACTGTGGCCCAAAATGTTTTCTGTACAAAGGGGGTTGGGTCTTACACTCTCTCAAGAGGCCCAAAAAGTTTTAAAGAAAAAGAGTGGGGCTTATAACACGAGGGTAGGCCCAATTGATTTTTTCGTTTGAAATGGCGATCGCGCCAAGATTTTGAAAACGCAGTGGGTCTTATACAATGACTGAGGCCCAAGATAATTTGGTTTTCAAAAGGGGTTGGGTCTTACACTCTATTAGAGGCCCAAAGAGTTTTGAATGGGTCTTATAGCTCAAGGAGAGGCCCAAAAGGTTATTTTTAAAAGGGCGACGATCGCGCCGTTTGTTTTTGACGGTATCGGGACTTATACAATACAATGAGGCCCAAAAATGATTTGGTCAAAAAAGGATCGGGTCTTACACTCTATTAGAGGCCCAAAGTGTTTTGAAAATGATTTATGAGGGTTGAATTAATCCAAAAACCCTAATTTATTTTCAAAAATGTATTTAATTGAATAAAAATTCAATTAAAATGATCAAAATTGGTTAACATGTGAAAAAACAAATTGTGATCTTGGATTAATGCTTCAAAAATTAAGTATTGACCTACAAAATAATTAGAAAGCATTAAAAGTTGCAAAATCAATGTGGAAAAAATATTTAAAATGTCAAAAACAATTAAAATATTAATTCTTTGCAAAAATATCAATTATATGAAATAAATAATATTTTTGGGATTTTTTGATAAAATAAAATATTTTAATATTTTTGTGAATTATTAAAAAAAAGAATCAACTCAAAATCATTAAAACTCAGAGAGAAATTAATTTTTGAATCAATTAAACAAAATCACAAAATTCAAATATTTGAATTTGTGAAAAAGGCGCCAAGAACACGCGCGTTTTTCTGGGTTTGGCTGATTTACGTTTTCCATCCAATCTCACCGAATACGTAATCATATCATGCAATCCACATATCATTATGCTCATCTCAACCTCACGATCATGTTTATAACACTTAATTTCATTTAAATTAAACATAAAACATGAAATCACGAAGAAACCTCAAGAACCCTAATTTTTGCATGAAGGCTAGGATTTTTGATACACGATTTAAACAATGCAATTAATTGAGGGAAAACATTCCATGCATGATTATGAACATATGGCCAAATTATTGTGCGAGGAAATATGCATGGATTGAGAGATGACCAAGTATGTGCTTACCTCCAAGCCGTGACAGCAAGTGCAATGTGATTTTTGATTTGGAGGTGTTACAGACCAGTGGTGATGATCTGAACAGCTTCCCTACACCCTATGGAGTGTGTTTGAATGGTTGGACTTGATTGAAATTGGCTGGATCAATTTGTGGTACCCCAGCTGCAACTTGATTAAAACTTTAAGCAACCAGCTGGTGATTTTATGAAATTGGTGTTTCAGAAGTGATCTAAGTGTTTGATCAGCTCATATGTGATGTATATGAGGTGTGTGAGTGATTGGTTTGATTGGAATTGCTCTCAAACTCAAAACCCGATAGCTACCTTGCTAAGAAAGGCAATTTTGCCAAGAGAAAGAGATTTTGAGGAAAGCATCTGTTAGATGGCTTTGGTGTACTCAAACTGATCACAATTGAGCTCTATTTATAGTAGAGCAAGTTTGTTTTGCAAGGAATAGTGAATGGCAGCTGGTAAGTAGGTTTGACCAATGTTGTCCAATGAAACTCCAAGTCTCCTCTAGCCATTGACTAGAGGTTAGGGCACAGAGCTTTGGTTCCCTTGGTCTTGGATAAGTCTTGACTAATTTTAAATGAGAATGGCTCAGTCCATGCCACCTTGATGCTTCCATTGAATGCTTCAATCCAAATTTGGAGTCTTGTCCCTATTTTGGCCATTCTAGGTTCAACATGTTATTTCTTGTTCCATGGACTTTGGAGGCTTGGCTCAGTGATTGTCCCCTTTGGATTCAATCCTCAGATGTGTCCAAGTGGATAGAAGCATTTGAATTTGGCTGATTTTGACAAATCGAGAAAAGTTGCAAATTCTGCCTTGCCTTTGACAGATTTCAGCAAGGCAACTTGACAATGTCATATCTCATGGTGTAAGTTGAATTTGGCAATGCTCTTGGCCATTTTCGAAAGCCCTTACATGTTACAACAACTATTTGAACAAGTTTGGTTTTGATCTCTTTTGAATCCAAGTGAAAAATCCTTCTACATTTGGCAAAAAGTGAAGCAAAATCTGACTTAGTGAAATTTTCACCAAGTGTTGGAACAAAGTGTGATTTCTTGATTTTGCTCACTCCATAACTCAAAATCCTTAATGAATTGGAATTAGGTCTAGTTGAAGTTTTTGTAGAGGGTAGTGAGGGAGACAAATCCATCTTTGGATGAGAAAAAATGGCCATGTGGTTTAGGAGTTATGACCCTCCAAAGTTATCCCACTTTCTAAGTTTTATGGTTACCCCTTTTACAAGTTATCCCACTTTCTTTGGTTTTTCTTGATGAATGATGATTCAAATCATACATTAACATCATTTTAGGGTTAAAAATCCATTTTGGTGAAAAATCTCAAAAAGTCAAAGTTGACTTTTGTGTACAGTTGACTTTTTATCAGATGAATTCCAAACTGTGCAATTCTTCAGGAAATCATGTCCTTGACCTAAATCAAACTTGATGAACATGTTCCATGGGTGTCATAGGGTATATTTAGGCATGTCCTAGGGTTTGGGAGCATGTCCAGGTCAGAAGTCAAAGTTACAGTTGACTTTCCTCGCGAAACCCTAATGGTGGTGCAGATGAAATTGAGACTTGTTGCTCAAGCTTCTTGGATTAATCCATTGTTCCAAATGGATCAATATAGTTCATTAGAGACCCTCAAACTCTCTCTTGAGGTCTTGGTTCATGATTTGTCCCAAAAGTCAACTTAGGGGTGAATTAGGTCAAGAAACCCTAATTCCTGATTTTTGATGTATGCATCCCCTGAGGTCAAATTGACTTGATGACTGGATCCATGAGGTTCCATGGAGTATATTAGATTATGTTTTGGATCATTGGCTTGTGCCCAGATGAAAATTTTCCATCTGGAGGCCCTGGTCGACCAAAACCCTAATTTGGTGACACTGGCGATCTTGAGACTTGATCCACCTAAAAGGGAGCAACCTTGTGCTTAATCCTTGAAGTGGGAGTCCTTTTGATCCTTTGTGTATGTTTGAGAGGTTTAGACAAGTTGAAGATCATGTCATTCCTTGATTGATCCTTTGTCTAAGGACTCTGAGAGGGCTTCAAACCCTAAGTTTGACTGTAGTGGATGCTCAGCAACCCTTGAGGCATTTGGTGAGGCATAATGGTTCATCCATATTGTGATGATGATTTTCACAATGATGGGAAATCTAAGTGGTCAAAATTTGGGGTATGACAAATATGCCAGATTCTTTTTCTGGAAACCAAAATGATGATGATGTCCTTGTCTTACTGAATTAACGCGGCTGCTTTTTTTTAGTGTATCAAAGTTTCCATGCCAGCTATGCATATTTGCATAAAGTCTGCTACTAAATTCAATTTGATTTAATGGTGTCTTCTTTTGTAGGAGCACAGCTGAATTGGGAGATGGTATGGTGAAATGCCACGTTGACATTCAAAAGCTACAAGTACACGGTTTGAATAAGCAATATGGAGATTTTGAGAAGCTTCTTTGGACATAGCTTTTTGTAACCAAGACTTATAGAGACTTGAGTTGACATTCAGACTTGACCTCTTTGAATATAATTTGTAATGACACTTGCATGAACTCAAATAAAAAAATAATGCCTTGATTATTTGAACGTTCATATTGATTCAGCTTACTTTAGAATGGCTTTATATGATAGCCTTTAGGTTGGGAAAAAAAAGACGCCCTGGCCCTTAATGGCACAGAGATTTTTAGGACTTGGGAAACAAAGTTGGAATCTCATGGATTTATCTTGTAATGGTTCTTTGTAATGCAACCCTTTGTGAATGATTAGAATTTAAAATAACGAACTCGCTAGATGAAATCCTTGGGTGAATTTGAGTTGTAGCGCCTTGTAACCCAAAAGTTCAATCTTGTGAATCTTGTGTCAAAAATATGTTTGGACCAACAATGGAGTTTATAAATGGTATTTGGACTTGAAGTAATTGAAATTATAATCTATCCAAATCCTGAATCTTGTAAGGACCTTTGAAACTCAAATCGAAAGACTTGGAATTTCCATTTGAACTAATTTGCCTTTATACTTGGGATTGATTTAAACTTTGACTTGAAAATGATATTTGGTTCTAAAATATCTAATGGATACCCATAGGAACTTGAAGTCAAAGTCCAATTTGAAATCTTGGGATTAAATACTTTGTGAATATTTAAACCTGTTACCACTTGTAGTGTACGAATTCTCATGATTTCTTGTAAACCTCAATTCTTGAGTTTGTAGAATTTAAATATTAATCTCTTGTGTAGCAAATTAAACTTTGAGTTCTCTTCTAATGGTCTCTGGCTTGCAGCAAAATTGGAAATGAAAAGCATGTTTTGAGGCCCTTGAAATCATCTTAAGTAACTTGGGCTATTTTGAAATATCCTTAAATCCAATGGCCCAATATATGGATGATGGCTTAGGATGCAAATAAGAATGGCTTAAAGGCACATCTTCATAGGAATTCAACACAGATTTACAAGGACCAGGGAAACTCCACGAACACACCCACAACACAGCCTTCGAGATCTTGAATCTTCTGCAGCAACGCCTGTATTCACAAATGAAACAAACAGACAAAAAAACTAGGTAAAGAGGTTAGTTATGCACGAATGATTGACCTAATATGTTATGCGACCGAATCAGTGAATCTAAGGGAAAAATTTGGGGTACAACAGTACCACCAAATCAGGGTAGTGGAATGGTAGTGAAAAAGAACGTGTTTGATACGTACTATGTACTATTTTGCCTCGCAAACGTTTCATCTTATTCTGTTCATTAGAGGTTTCTGAATAGAGATGATTGAAGCATGAGTAGAAGAGTTGATCACTGGGTCTTCAGGGTCTTAATTCATTAGAGTCTTCAGAACTTGTTCACCAGAACCATGTCTTTAGAGTCTTTAGCACTCAGTCTTCTGAACCATTGGTCTTTAGAAACTTAAGTCTTCAAAGTCTTCATAACGTTGTTCAGCAGAACCTTGTCTTCAGAGTCTTCAACACTTAGTCTTCAGAAACTCAAGTCTTCAGAGTCTTCAAAACATTGTTCAGCAGAACCTTATCTTTAGAGTCTTCAGCACCTAGTCTTCAGAAGATAAAGACTTCAGAAGCTTAGAAAGCCTTCAGAAGTAAATCATCAGAGTCATGTTCTGAGGTAGAATCCAAGAGAACATTGCAGCAGCAACATATTGTCTTCTTAGAATCTTTCTGAATGTGAGTAGATTAGAAGCAGACTTGCTTCTTTGGTGCAGAAGCTACTTTTGGTCAAATCAGAGTGATGTTGCACATGGTCTCTATCACAGTCAGAACTTTCTTTATCAGAGTCAGATCTTGTTTGTTAATTCTACAGAAAACAAATGTTAGAGTACCAAAATTGTTCTCACACAAATACTAATTATTTATTATCAAAACTTAGAGATATCTGGCAGAACCAAATCTTGTTCTAACAATCTCCCCCTTTTTGATAATGACAAAACAATGTATTTTGATAAAACAATTTTGTACGAAGATAATTAATAGGAAATGACAAAGATAAGTTTAGAATTAACTTCCCTTTATCAAGCTCCCCTTGAATGTAAGAATTAAAAGAATCTTATCAGATTTGGGATACCAAAGCCTGATTATAAGGAACTAGTCAAATCCAGAATATCAGAGCTTGATTATAGTGGTAATGGAGTCTGATAATAGAGCCTGATTGGTTAAATCAGAGCCTGATTGCCAATATATTAATATTGTTCCTGAAAAGCATTCTAAGAAGAAATTTGTGTAATTAAAATGTTAGAATGCCAGAGTTATGATTCAGAGACAAGATATTTTTATCAAAATAATTTTCCATTAATATACTCCCCCTTTTTGTCATAATCAAAAAGGTAATCAATGGTTAACGCAAGCATTTGGAGTATTGGATTTGATTTAAGATAAATTAGATATATTAAATTTAGTACGTCTCCCCTTTGATAGCAATCATAAAGAAATGCAATAAAATAAAATAGATGCAGCAAAGATACTTTTTATTGATTAAAAACGCCAGAGGCGCAAGTACATAAGTGAGACGCAGAACAAGACAACTACTAAAAACAATAGACAGACAGAAGCAAAATGATTAATCAAAGTCATGAAAAGAGAGACCAAATTCTGAAAGACCAACAAGAACACCCGCCCACCAACCATCAAAAGTCCTCCACCTCATCAACCCTTTCACATCTTTCTTCAACCATAGCATTTTTTTATCTAAGTATTCTGGCTAAACCAATGATTTCAGCCTTGAAGAACAGCTCAGACAGAATTCTCCCATAGGGTATGAAGGACTTATACTGATTTCTAGAGACTTCAACACAGTTCTTCAGATGATTGAAGATAGTTTGAGGAAGGTTCACCTGGACATTGTTCATTATGAAGTAGATAAAGAGTCTATCATCATGAGACAAAGCATTTTTGGCCACTCCTTTGGGTCAAAAGTTGGTAAGCAGAAGTTGAAACCATATTTTACCAGTGGGAAGGAGTCCTTTAGGATTGTAAGGTTCATATTTGTTAATAGAAACATCATGAATTCCAATGATATCCTCAACAAAGGAGTAGGACAGATGGAAATCTTCAACAGGGACTCCAGATTGAACACAGTTGATGGCTTGAGCGATGGAGGTAGGTGTTATGATGACTGGAACACCAAAAACAGAAGACCAAACAGAATTGTTATCTTCTCCAATCCTTGCATATTTCCAGAATTCCTTCACAAGGACGGGAAAAATGGGTCCATGCAAGATTGTGTAGTATCCTGACCACCCTTGAATCTGCATGTTGGTAGATATGTAAAAGCCCGAGTCTCTGAATCTTGGGAGGTTTGGCCTTTTCTCGTTGATGACTTCCATAACTTCTTCATTGCCAAGAAAATTTTTGATAGACATAGTGACGAAACAGGATAGGAAGGATAAACAAGTTTTGAAGGACTGATGAAGAGTTATGAGGAGGAGTATGATATATAAAGAGAAGAAAAAGTATCAACAATAAATAGAAATAAAGATAGATGAACTGAAACAAAAATTCATCATTTCCAAGACAAGTGATAAAGGACAAGAGCAGGGTAAGAGACACAAACAAAATCAAAGAATGGGAAAAGAGTGTAGTAGTCTCCAAAAGATCACAGATTAGGTATACGTTTTTCAAATCTTGACATCAGTCAATAAATATGAATAAATGTATACTTGAAAATGAGAGGGAAGAATCTGACAAGGAATAAAGGTTGAGAAGAGAAACGCTTAGTTTCAAGAAGTCTTTGTCTTACACATATCTTAATGAATGAATAGTAATAGGGGAAGACGTAAAGATTTAATCTATTCTCAAGTAAGTTACCAAACCCAATGCGTCAAAACATGATTACAACAATAATAGGGAATAATATGGAGTAATTACTTGAAACCTAGTCTCACGAAATCACAACGCTCGAGGTATCTCTTCAACAGTAAGATATGATTTAATTTTGGACAGGTGTCACAAAATAATCATAGCCGTTTGTTTCAAGAGAACACGTTTTATATTCCCAAAGTAAAGAATACCAAGAGGTATTTGACTGGACAAGTTTCTGATCAGGACATCTTCTAACATGTAGAAGTATCATTAATTAGAAAGATATTAAATAAATAATAAAACAATTTTCTTAACGTCGGAATCTTATTTCAGAAGTTCTGGTGACTTGACACATCAAAATTTCATCTACTCATTCTGGACACGATTTTATAATTAGATTTTCTAGAATGAATATGAATCTATCCTCAGCAAAGGGTTTTGTGAAAATATCAGCCCACTGGTGGTCTGTATCCACAAATTTTAACTGAAAAGTACCCTTTTGAACATAGTCACATAAAAAGTGATGTTTTATTTCAATATGGTTTGCCCTAGAATGCAAAATAGGATACTTGGATAAACAAATAGCAGAAGTATTATCACAGAAGATAGGAATGTTACTCTCGTGTATTTGATAATCTTCTAGTTAATTCTTCATCCAGAGTATCTGAGTACTGCACAGTGATGATAAGATATATTCTGCTTCTGTAGTTGAAAGTGCAATGGTTGATTGTCTTTTGCTTGCCCAAGAGATGAGGTTGTTCACCAGAAACTGACAGTTTCCAGAAGTACTTTTCCCTTCTAATTTGTCTCCAGCATAATCTGCATCATAATAACCAGAAAGCTTATACTCTGATGTTTTCTTATACATCAAGCCAAGGTTAGTTGTTCCTTTTAGATACCTTAGGATTCTCTTAACAACTTTTAAGTGAGTTTCCCTTGGATCTGATTGGAAACGAGCACAAAGACATATACTGAACAGAATATCTGGACGAGAAGCAGTCAAATATAGAAGAGAGCTTATCATACCATAATAGAGCTTATGATAAACCTTTTTACTTACTTCTTCTTGCTCCATAATGCATGTCGGATGCATAGGAGTCTTTGCAAGTTTACTTTCTGACATATTGAACTTCTTCAAAAGTTCTCTTGTATACTTGCTCTGATGAATGTACGTTCCTTCTGGACATTGATCAATCTGAATTCCCAAAAAGAATCTGAGTTCTCCCATCAGACTCATTTCAAATTCAGCCTGCATTAACTTAGAAAATTCCTTGCACAAGGAAGTATTAACACAACCAAATATAATATCATCAATGTAAATTTGTACAACCAGAATGTCATTTTTAAAGGTTTTACAAAAGAGTGTTGTATCCACTTTTCCTTTGGTAAAGTCATTTTCCAAAATAAAGTTACTTAACCATTCATACCAAGCTCTGGGAGCCCGTTTCAAACCATATAACGATTTTTAAGTTTGAAAACAAAATCTGGGTTTTCAGAACTTTCAAAACCAGGAGGTTGGTGCACATACACTTCTTCAGAAATGGGGCTTATACGCAAGGAGAGGCCCAAATGATTTATTTGAAAATGCGACGATCGCATCGCGGTTTTGAAAACCACAGAGGGACTTATACAATGATTGAGGCCCCAAAAATTCAGTTACACAAAGGAATGAGTCTTACACTCTACAAAGAGGCCCAAAATGTTATTTTTATACAAGAGTTGGGCCTTATAGCTCAAGGAGATGCCTAGATGAAAAACAGCGATCACACTGTTTATCGTATTGGGACTTATACAATGACTGAGGCCCAAAATTATGTATTTACAAAGGGGATGGGTCTTACACTCTATAAAGAGGCCCAAAAGTGTTTCAAATGAAGTTTGAAAAATTAAAATTAAGGAAAACCCTAATTTTAATTAAAAAACAATTTTTTCAAAGAAAATTAAATAAAAAATGATTTAAAATATCAAACATATTTAAAAATAAGTTGTGAGCTTTGAAAAATATTTTGAAAAATCATGTTATGTTTTAATGAAAGCTTGAAATTCATTTGAATTTGAAAAATCAAGAGGAAAATTTCATTAAAAATGTTTAAAAACAATTAAAATGAAATTATTTACAAAAATTTCAAATATATTAAATAAATAATATAAATTTGATTTTTTTGTAGAATAAATATTTTAACATTTTTTTGAATTATAAAAAAAAAGAACCAATAAAAAATGATTAAAATTGAGAGAGAAATTAATTTTTGAAATCAATTAAGAAAATAACTTAAAAATTCAAAAATTCAAATAATTTGAAAAAAGGCGCCAACGGTCACCTTCTTCTTCCTCGTGACCGCGCCATGGACGATTTGCAAAACCTCACTTTTCTCTCTGATTACTCAATGGTTTGCACGATTCAAATACCAACCTCACTCGTTTTTGAACAAGGATTCCAATGGTACCAATTAATTGCATTTATATTAAGTGTGGAGTGAGAAATCAAGTGATCATTACGCCAAAAATAGGAATAGACAACACCAAAAAGACAACGCTTTTATAAAAAAGCGCTGCTAAAAAGAATAAAAAAATTTCGCTAAAAAAAAGCGCAGTAAAAGATAGGCTTTAGAAAGTGCTTTTAAAAAGCGCTGTTAAATGCAATAAATGGATTCCTCATTAGAAAGCGCTTTTTTGGAAAGCGCTGTTATAGGTATTACTTTAGACAGCGCTTTTAAAAAGCGCTGTTTAAAGCTAACCTTAGAAAGCGCTTTCTGAAAAGCGCTCTTATAGGTGTTAAATTCTTTTCACTTTAGAAAGCGCTTTCTAAGGGAAACGCTCTTATAGGTTGGCACATAAGAAAGCGCTTTCTTAAAAGCGCCCTCTAAGGTCATTTACGAATTAAAATATAAAACAATTTCTAAACATTTTCAGACACTTATATTCATTTTCTTCTCTTGACCGTTTCTTCTAAACATTTTCTGAAACCCTTACCGTCATTCTTGCATTGCCATTGCTGTCGTTCTTGCATTCCTATTGCCGTCACCGTTGTCGTCACCGTTGTCGTCACTGTTGTTGTCACTGTTGCCGTCATTTTGTGAAAACGTTGTTGTTGTTGTTGTTCTTATTCTCTTATCCTCTGAAAACGAATAAGGTACGTTGTTGCTGAACTGAGTGATCTCTTTTATTATTCATTTCTCTATTTTTAATTTTTGTTTTTGATTTGATTTTTATGGGGAAAAAGTTTTCACGATGAGATTTAAAGCTAAGGAGTGTAGTACTCCATTTTCTGGAAATACTCGCATGTCATTGGATGAGATCAAGCATTGGCTTCTTGATTTGATTTTTATGGGGAAAAAGTTTTCACGATGTTGCTTTAGTTTCTGAATAGAATATATATCATGACCTGATTTCAGCTCTAGTATCTAACTATCAGTGATTTTTGTCTTTTTTATTTCACTCCTGTAATTTGAGGAAAAGATGAGGGATTATAATCATTGAATAGAAAATCATTAGTAAAAATTGTTTCAGTTTTTTTCTTTATTATTTTTTCTTGACTTTCATAAGAGCATGAATATCGGCCGTTTTTTTTGTTATAAGTTAATTGTCTACTTTATACTTATTGAGGAGAGAATTTTTTTGATACTTTAAATTATAATTTTTCGTGGTTTTTAAAGTTATATTATAAGTCAATGAGCCTATATTAATGGTTGTCTCTCACCTTTCTTCTTGTATTTTGATCTGTTCTCTAATTGTTGCTTATTTGTGATTACATGTTACCACTTATCAAGTTATGACTCATAATTGGTCAATTAATGATATTTCATTTTATGATACGTGTATAGGGGTTACTTGTGTTCAAAGTGTGAAAGTCGAATCATTTCCCTACAGGTATAACATTTTTTCTTTTTGTTTTTGTTTAGTTTAATTAGTATAACTATTGATAAGAAATGGATGTCTTCAAGTCGATTGTCGAAAGAGTACGACAATGGGGTATCGGAATTCGTTAAGTTTGTTGTTGCGCACGCCAAAGACCCTAGTTGAATGATAAGTCCTTGCTTGGGTTGCTGTTTTGGGAGTCGGGTTGACGCTGTTCAGTTGGCATCGCATTTATTGAGGAGTGGAATTGATAGAAGTTATACATGTTGGAATTTGCATGGTGAGAAAATTAACGGGAATGTTGAATCGGGGGATAATACGACCTACGCTTCATACGACAATGGCACAGATACATACAATTATGATCGAGTCGAAGAGATTGCAGAAGCACTTGAAGAAGATCTTAAGGATTGTCCCAAAATGTTTGAGAGGTTGGTAAGCGATGCAGAGAAACCGTTGTATAATGGTTGCACCAAATTCACAAGATTGTCTGCGGTATTAAAGTTGTACAACTTAAAGGCGGGCAATGGATGGTCGGATAAAAGTTTCACAGAGTTATTGGCCCTTATGAAAGATATGCTTCCAGAGGATAATGCTCTTCCCATTCGAACATATGAGGCCAAAAAGATGTTGTGCTCTATTGGCATGAGCTATGATAAGATACATGCCTGTCCAAACGATTGCGTATTGTTTCAAAATGAGTATGCATCGTTAAATGAGTGTCCTAAATGCGGTGTTTCTCGATATAAGAAAAAGTTGTCTCCAGAAAAAGTCTTATGGTATTTTCCTATAATTCCGAGATTTAGACGCACGTTTCGTAGTGAGACCGATTTAAGACACTTGACTTGGCATGCAGATGAAAGAATTATTGATGGAAAGTTTCGACATCCGGCACATTCACCACAGTGGATGAAAATTGATGATGATTATCCTGAATTTGGAAAAGAAGCAAGAAACCTTCGCTTGGCATTATCTACTGATGGAATGAACCCACACGGTATTCAAAGTATCTCACATAGCACTTGGCCTGTGATCATAATGATTTATAACCTACCTCCATGGCTATGTATGAAGCGTAAGTACATGATGTTCTCTATGTTAATTTCTGGGCCTAAACAACCAGGGAATGACATAGACGTATACTTGGCACCTTTAATCGAAGATTTAAAATTTTTGTGGGAGAACGGTGTGGAGGTTTATGCTGGGTATAGGAAAGAAAGTTTCAACTTGAGGGCGATGTTGTTTGGTACAATTAATGATTTTCCAGCATATGGAAATCTATCAGGGTACATCATAAAAGGCCAATGTGTGTGTCCTATTTGTGAAGATAAAACAGATTGGACGTGATTGGAGTTTGGTCAGAAGAATGTCTTTCTCGGTCATCGTAGATTCTTAAATTCTAATCATCACTATCGTGGGTGGAGAAAAGCATTCAATGGAGAGCCAGAACATGGTAGAGCTCCAACTATATTGACAGGTGATCAAATTTTTGAAAAGGTGAAAGATGTGAGAACTCAGTTTGGAAAGCCTTTTGCACATACATTTGTCAAGAGTGGGTGGAAGAAGAGGTCAATTTTTTTTGAACTGCCATATTGGAAGTCGTTGTATGTAAGACATTTTCTCGATGTTATGCATATTGAAAAAAATGTATTTGACAGTGTTATTGGTACGTTACTCAATATACCAGGAAAGTCTAAGGATGGCCTTAAAGCAAGAAAGGACTTGGTACATATGGGGATAAGAACTGAATTAGGACCCTTGAAGAAAGGAAAACGAACATATCTACCACCTGCTGCGTATACTCTATCTAGAAAGGAGAAAAAAGTATTGTGTAAGTTTCTAAGTGAAGTTAAAGTTCCAGAAGGATACTCTTCAGATATTAGAAGACTTGTGTCTATGAAATATCTCAAGTTAAAGAGTTTAAAGACCCATGACTGCCATGTTATAATGGAACATTTTCTACCAATAGGTATACGTTCTATTCTTCCAGAAAAAGTAAGAAGCGCAATAACTAAATTGTGTTTCATACCTTGGTTTAAGGATCATATTTATTCAAAGTATTATTCAGACTGCGCTTCAATAACAGAAAGGTTGAGATGTTTAGCATATGGTCCAAGTATGGTCCTGTTTTCTTATAGCGCATACGCAATTAATGGATACACATTTTATACCAAAGAACAAGATGATAAAAGTACTATGCAAAATAGTGGTGTCACCGTGGTAGCTGAAGCAATGCACATTTCAAGTGTGAAAGACTTAAACCCCAAATTTGCAAATCTGTCATATTTTGGGGTTATCAAGCGCATTTGGGTGTTTGATTATGAGAAGTTTCAGATTCCTATATTTCGTTGCAAGTGGGTTGAAAATAATAATGGCGTACGAATGGATAAGTCAGGATTTTTGCAAGTGGATCTTAATAGGGTGGGGTACAAAGATGAGCCTTTTATTCTAGCCTCTCAAGCTAAACAAGTGTTCTATGTCACTGATCCGACAAGTACAAAATGGTCTATAATGCTTTAATCTAACAAAGTAATTGATGAAAACGTTGGAGATCAAGGTGATATTGATGTTGATATTGAATCATTTACTAGAAATGATCAAGATGAAAATATTATAGTGAATGAATCATATACTAGAAGTGATCATAATGAGGGTATTTAGATCAATCCAACCGTCCGTGTTGTTAAGAGACGGGTAGAACATACTCCAAACAAGAAAAGAAACAGACGTTAGTGAAAAAGGTACTAGTTGTAAAATTATAGCTTATATCATTCAATATAGCTTATATCATTCAATGGATTAGGATTATGGATTTTTATATTTGTCATTTAATTTCTGTTTTTTTCTTTCTTACAGGTCAAATGTCTAGTAACCAGGAAGATACACACGAGTAGCACGGGCTAGAGCAACCAATATTACATGGGTCAAAGTGGAGGTATATTAATCTTCATAATATTGCTTATTAGTGATGCTACTTGATAACACAAAACATCTATATATTATTTCTTATTTGTTTGTCTATGTGTAGTGCCCTCGTCAGCGTAATGGCATAGACTGCGGGTACTTCGTTTTGAGGTTCATGAGAGAAATCCTTCAAATGGGACAATTGGAGATTCCTATTACGGTATGCATGGTTTTATAACTTAGGATTTATTTTAATATTTATCGGATATGTCATATAATTTATTATTTTTAACTAAATAATGTGTATTTTGTTTTGTTATGTAGTATTTCGATGATATGGCGTGTCCTTATTACACGAGGAAACAATTGCAAGATACTAAGGAGGAGTTGTGCGAATTTTTTATTGCAAGAAGAATTCTTTCTTGAATGTATAATTTTTTGAATGTAAATTCTAGTTTATTGAAATGTAAATTCTATACAGGTTTGAAACCATACAATAGAATTTGTACGAATTCTGCATGTAAATTCTAGTTTATTGAAATGTACAAATTCTAGTTTATAGAATTTGTGCGAATTCTGCATTAATGTAAATTCTAGTTTTGAAACAGAATCTGTTGATGGAAATGCGTATCCATACTGGTTTATTGAAATGTGAATTATACAGGTTTATAGAAATGTGAATTATACAGGTTTTTGCATAAAAAAAATGGTTAAAATGAGATTTTTAAAAAAAACTTCAAAATTATATGTAGACAAAAGACAGTGCTTTTGAGAAAAAAGAGCTGTCTAAAGTTATACATTAGACAGCGCTTTTAAAAGCGCTCTCTAAAGGTATATAAAAAAATCATTATACGTATACATTAGACAGCGCTTTCAAAAGCGCTGTCTAAAGTCCCCCTTTATATAGTGCTTTTGAAGAAAAAAGTGCTCTCTAAAGTATATAAAAATTATTCTTTAAAATTTTAAACGTATACATTAGACAGCGCTTTTAAAAGCGCTGTCTAAAGTCCCCTTTTAGAGAGCGCTTTTTCATAAATAAAAAAGCGTTGTCTTTACCTACGATAGCGCTGGCTTAGACAACGCTGTGATAGGCCAAAAAAAGCGCCCTCTTTTCCCTTGTATGGCGTAGTGGATGAACACATGAACCCTAATTTCTGCAAGAAAACTATGAAATCCTTGATGACTCGATTTCGTATCGTACATTTTGATTCATTTCGCGCATTTCTACTTATCGTTTTATCAAGTCTTTACCGTTTTCTATGCTATTTACTCATGTTTTCCTTTGTTTTGCTTTGACAGGTGTTCTATCAGCAAAGTAGAAGAAAAGAATGAAAGTTGAGCTGAAGAATGAAGAAAAAGCAGCAAAAGTGCAAGTTCTGGCCTCCCTAAAGGAATGGTGCTCACCATGCCCTGAGGAAGGCGTTCGCCATGCCCAAAAAGGAGAGAATCTCCAATTTGAAGTAATGGCAGTCGCCATTAAGCAGACGGCGGTCGTTGTTTGTGGTGGGAGCAGTTTTTCTGTAGCAGTTTGGCAGCTTTGCTCATTTTGAATTCAAACTCGAACCAAACTGCTTGGATCCAAGAATTCTCTATATATAGACCCCTTTAGAGGGTAGTTTTAGCATCCAAGTTGCGCAGAAGCGCTGTCATTTCTGATTTCTAGTTTTAGGCATTAAAAGAACTTGTAAAAGTGATAATTGCACACATCGAGGGATTGTCACAATTATATATTTTATTTTATTCCGTACAACTTGGATCGTCGACAATCTTTCCATCATTTTATTTAAGTTATTTCCAGTTTCGTTTAATTCAAGTCTCCATTTATTTTCCTGCATTTACAGGTTCTTTATCTTATCGCTTTATTATTTTTGATATCACATTCTGTGATTGTGTAAGCATGATGTCCTTGATTATATTTACCATGTTTATGTCATTTTCATTTAATTCCATGTCTAGTTAAATTGTCCTGAGTCTGGCATATGAGGATCGTCGTTACCGACGGGACTCCGTAGAAAATAATAGGTACAAAATTATTATTATATGTCATTTTGGTTTTAATTTCCAAGTTTAATATAAGTAGCTTTGTCGCGAGAGTGATAGGTTATTTAACATTGTTTTGTCACGAGAGTGAGAAGCAAATTAAGGTTCAAGCCAAGATCCGCGAGAGCGTGAGGAGTGAACCGGATAGTGGGAATTAGGCATCATATCTAAATACAGCGAGAGCACTTTAGATATTGTTTAGGATATTATTGGCTTTCAAAGTGTGTTTCTTAGTTACCGGGCGAGCGAGAGCAAAATCTTGGGATTAAGAAGTATGGCTTTAGTTAAGACCGCGAGAGCGTGAGACGGAGCCTTTAAGTCGGTATATTCTACGGAATAGGCGTATAATCACAATCAGTACCTGTTTTCTATAAGTCCCTTAGGTGCGCGGAAATCATATTTCGGGCTCGTTTTAACATTATTTTCAAACCTTTAGTAATTAGCGTTTATATTTCTGTTCGTACCATTTTAATCATAGCCTTAGCTTTACAAAGCAACGATAGATTACAGTAGGTTGATATTGGTCTCTGTGGGTTTGACAATCTTTTATATTACTTCGATAAATCCATGCACTTGCGGACGCATCAATTTTTGGCGCCATTGTCGGGGACCAACAGTCAATATTGTGATTCCGTTGTTGCACCGTATAGACTAAGGCACTCTTGTTTGAAAAAAAAACTATGTATCACCCAGATTTCCTTTACAATTACCACTCCCAATATTTTGAGGAACCACAAGAATTCCATAATCCTGACCTTGAAATGTTGATGGAGGATTTCATGTGATGCTCACTCACTCTCAACCAAATTTCCTCTATGATTACCACTCCCAATATTTTGAGGAACCGCAAGAATCTCATAATTTCAACCTCGAAACATTAATGGAGGATTTCATTGAAACAACAACTAATTCTAGGCTAGAATCTATGATGGAGCGCTTTGTGGAGACACAAACTTTCCAGAATGAAGAGTTTAGAAAACAACATCTCGATACTTATGAAACCTTTAGGCAGATGAACACGGTGAACGAGTCCCTCACGACTCACACTGAGGCATTGGAGACTCAAATCTCTCTGCTTGCCCAGACACCTATAGGACCCTCCCTTGAGAGACATGTGGATGTTGTAACAACCAGTAGTGAAGAACAAATAGAAAATCCTAGGGAGAGTGATAATGATTTGAGGATAGTTATGGTGAGAAAAGCGTAGAGATTGAGAAAAATCCACCGACGCCACCGAAAAGGGAGGTTGTCGAAGAGGTAGAGAAGGAAGCATCTATTATTGTTCCACCTCCCTATACCCCACCAATTTCTTTCCCGCAAAGGTTTGTAGAAGTTAAGGTAGACTCCAAATCCAAAACATATATGAAGGCATTGGAAAATATCCACACCGATACACCTTTGTCTGAGGTCCTGCATAAAAAGAGAAAATTCAAGGACCATGAAACTAGGGATATCATTACTGTTAGGAGGGTAAGGTTAGACTTTGAGGTGGTGGATGAAAGAACTAAGCCCAAACTTGAAAAGCTGGTACTTAGGATAGATCTGGATCCACCACCACAAGTTCAAAAGAATGAACCACCCCACAGAAGAAAGAAAAGAAAAGGTGAGGGATATGTGAGATGGCTTGATAAGTGGCCATGGAAATCGAAGATTATTAGCCGTCGAGCTATCGACGTTAAATAAAGCGCTGTGTGGGAGGCAACCCACGAGATTTTAATTTAATGTTTTCCTTTTATTGCTTATGTTTGTAGAAAATAAAGAATGTATCGCTTGTCACGTCTCAGCTACATCTATACAAAAATTCTCTAGACGACGATCCTGGAGATGAGTTGGTGCCCACGGACATTCCTGCGACTGTCGTTGCTGGTGGTGACACCGATGATGAGTATGATAGGAGTGAGCATGTCTCTCCAGTCAGTAACTCACCTCTTCCTCATTCTTTGCATGGTCATGTTCCACCTACACACACCGCACCATATTTTTCTATCACTTTTTGCAGGTACTTCCTCTGGAAGCGGGCAATATGATGAGCTGGTTCAAGAATTGCACAAACAAAGGTATCTCAAAATGTCCGCCATTGAAGCAGAAATGGTCAGCGAAGACATGGACAACAAGAACAGGATCAGAGAGGATTTGGCACGCAGTAGCATTCATACAGGTTCTATCTTTCCTTTTTCCACCTTTTATCAAAACATTGAGGACAATGTTTGGTTTAAGTGTGGGGGAGGAACTTTACCGCTTTTATTTATTTCTTGTTATTTCGGCTTTCTAGTTTTAGTTTGCTTTATTGAGTCATATGCGCGTTTGAATCGATTGTTACTTTACATTTTCGCATTGTCTATTAACTCCCTTATTTTGACCCCAATTTCAAAAAAAAAAATTTCCGTTTGACTCAATGGCATGACATATTAAGTATAAGTTGTTTTATCTTTGTTTTAGGCTATGTAGACAGACTTGGGAAAGTTTTGTTAATATCGTTACCATTCCTACACCCTAGAGTTCCTAAGTATGCGATATCGGTTTAAATACACATTATGCCGAGACCTAGTTCCTAGTTCTTTAGAAGTAGCCTCTTTATTAGTTTATATCAGCAGTCAGCACCATCCTTGCGTGTGAACTAAGTAATGAACCGATGCAAATATGTGTTGATCTCAAAATTTATGATTATGTGATTTTTATTGGATATTGCGATTGAAAGACCTGTTCTAACTAAGTTAGGTGGCCCTCAACCGACCATTTAGCCCAAAGGCTCAGACTCTTGAAATTCGTTGGCAAAATAATAATAATAATAATAATAATAATAATAATAATAATAATAATAATAAGGAAAAAAATGTTGAATAAGAGATCATAAAACACTAACAGGTTCACTGACCATGTAAATACGAAGGATAACGGGCTTAATGTGATTGTGCTAGAATGAAAGAGAGGTGAATAAGAACGAAGTATGTAGGTCGAGTTATAATGTCAGGATTTGAACTGGTATTGCATAGGAAGGAACTCTTTGTCCGCTTTTATAGAATTGTGTCGTTACAGTATCCTTGTTTTCATTGTTTAGTACCTATCTGTGTAGCATTAGCCTAGCAACCTTGCGCTTTTATCGTTTTCGTCGTGCCTATGAGTCGGACATCGTACTTACTGTTTTATTTCATTGAGAGTTTGCTTGAGGACAAGCAAAAGTCTTAGTGTGGGGGAGTTTGATAACTCGATTTCGTATCGTACATTTTGATTCATTTTGCGCATTTCTACTTATCATTTTATCGAGTCTTTACCATTTTCTATGCTATTTACTCATGTTTTCCTTTGCTTTGCTTTGACAGGTGTTCTATCAGCAATGTAGAAGAAAAGAATGAAAGTTGAGCTGAAGAATGAAGAAAAAGCAGCAAAAGTGCAAGTTCTGGCCTCCCTAATGGAATGGCGCTCGCCATGCCCTGAGGAAGGCGTCTGCCATGCCCAAAAAGGAGGGAATCTCCAATTTGAAGCAATGGCAGTCACCATTAAGCAGACGGCGGTCGCCGTTTGTGGCGGGAGCATTTTTTCTGCAGCAGTTTGGCAGTTGTGCTCATTTTGAATTCAAACTCGAACCAAACTGCTTGGAGCCAAGAATTCTCTATATATAGACCCCTTTGGAGGGTAGTTTTAGCATCCAAGTTGCACGGAAGCGCTGTCATTTCCGATTTCTAGTTTTAGGCATTAAAAGAACTTGTAAAAGTAACAATCGCTCACATCGAGGGATTGTCACAATTCTGTATTTTATTTTATTCTGTACAACTTAGATCGTCGACAATCTTGTCATCATTTAATTGAAGTTATTTCCAGTTTCATTTAATTCAAGTCTCCATTTATTTTCCCGCATTTACAGGTTCTTTATCTCATCGCTTTATTATTTTTTATATCGCATTCTATGATTGTGTAAGCATGATGTCCTTGATTATATTTACCACATTTATGCCATTTTCATTTAATTCTATGTCTATTTAAATTGTCCTGAGTCTGGCGTATGAGGACCGTCGTTACCGATGGGACTCCGTAGAAAATAATAGGTACGAAATTATTATTATATGTCATTTTGGTTTTAAATTTCCAAGTTTAATATAAGTAGCTTTGTCGCGAGAGTGAGAGGTATCTGTTGAATAAGAAGGATGCCAAGCTGAGACTTTTAAGATGGATCTTGCTTTTGCAAGAGTTTGATATGGAAATCAAAGATAAGAAAAGGAACCGAAAACGTAGTAGCGGACCACCTTTCTAGAATTGAAGATCAAGAACCTGAGCGAGTCCCCATCAATGACGATTTTCCGTACGATCGACTTGTAGCCCAATTAGAAGACGAAAGCGAAACAAGTGAATGCTCTTTAATTTATCATGACGCAGAAACAAGTGAAGTAGTAGAATTAATATGCTCAAAGACCACACTATCATTGTATGCTAACTTTGTCAAATACCTAGCAGCTAGGGTACTTCCACCAGATTTATCCTACCAACAAAAGAAAAAATTCTTCCATAATCTCAAACACTATTATTGGGATGAGCCCATACTTTTCAAGCGAGGCACCGATGGAATTTTCCGTCGATGTGTCCCTTAATATGAAGTTGAAGATATCATATCTCATTGCCATTTTTCACCTTCTAGAGGGCATGCAAGCATTTCAAAGACCTGCACAAAGATTTTTCAATCTGGCCTATTCTGGCCTAACCTTTGGAAGGACGTCCACATCGCTGTTACAAATTGCGACTGATGCCAATGAACTGGTAACATTTCTAGACGCGATGAGATGCCACTAAGGTGTATTCTAGAAGTAGAACTCTTTGATGTTTGAGGGATATATTTCATGGGCCCTTTTTCGTCATCCTTTGGCAACAAATGCATACTCGTTGCAGTTGATTATGTTTCGAAATGGATCGAAGCTATAGCTTCTCCTACCAATGATGCACGAGTAGTCATAAGACTCTTCAAGAATGTAATATTTCCTAGATTCGGTGTGCCGAGAGTTGTCATTAGCGACGGTGGATCCCACTTTATCTCGAATATTTTTGGGAAACTATTGCTTAAATATGAAGTGCGACATCGAGTAGCAACACCATATCACCATCAAACGAGTGGACAAGTGGAGGTTTCCAATAGAGAGATCAAGCAAATATTAGAGAAAACAATTGCGACCTCTAGGAAGGATTGGTCTCCAAAACTTCATGAAGCTCTGTGGGCTTATAGAACGGCTTACAAAACTCCGATAGGAATCATCCCATTCAAGCTAGTTTATGACAAATCATGTCATCTTCCTGTCGAACTTGAGCATAAAGCTTATTGGGCCATTAAGACCCTGAATATGAACTATACAGCGGTAAGAGAGAAAAGAATTCTTGATATCCATGAACTAGAGGAACTTAGATTGGACGCATACGAAAATGCCCGAATTTATATGGAAAGAACCAAACAGTGGCATGACAGATGAATAGCTAGATGAGAGTTCAACCAAGGCGACATAGTTCTCCTTTTTAATTCTCGACTTAAGCTGTTCCTTGCTAAACTTCATTCCCGATGGTCTGGCCCCTTCGAAGTTGTAAGAGTTCTCCAAAGCGGAGCAGTGGAAATTAAAGGAAATTTTGACGAGAACTTCATTGTTAATGGGAAGAGACTAAAACACTACCATAACATTGAGAATAAAGATTTATGCGTAAGTTATAAGTTGGAGGAGCTACCCGCTCCTTCGAAAGACTAGTTCAACCCTGATGTCGAGCTAAAGACATTAACAAGCGCTGCGTGGGAGGCAACCCATGGCTCTTAGATTTTTAAACTTTACCCTTTTCTTTTTATTTTATCTTTATTATTTGTTCCTGTGTTTGTTTGTTATTACATTATTATTACTATTATTATTATTGTACTCTTTGTCTATTTTCAGGCTAGCTTAGCTTAAGATAGCCTTCATTGACTTAGAGTATGGATCACAATGCTGATGTGGAGATTGTATTTAGGAACGATGCTCAGAGACCCAGATTTGACATTCTGGTTCAGAGGTAATTGGCACTCCCTATATACCCTGATGGTCGTACCTTAACCACCCTAGAATTGAGGGACAGTGTGATGTACTTGCTTGACCAGATTGGTTGGGTGAACTTTGGTGTAAGGCACAGATATAACCCTTACTGTATGTTGGCCCTAGAGTTTCTTAGCTCACTGTATTATGACCCAAACCAAGGTCTTGGTTTTGGCCGAGGTTTAGCCACATTCAGGTTGTTCAACACCAAACACCGTTTTACCCATCACAAAATGGCCAACCTATTAGAATTTCCTAATAGACCTGATGCCCATTCAGTGACACTTGATGATGCTTTTACTGACCTTGAACTTAACTACTTCGGGGGAACCATTACTGGTAACTACCATCTCGAACCTGACACCATGTTCTCTAGTAACATACATAACCTTGCTTTTAGGTACTTTCATAAGATTTTGGCTCACACCCTGTTTAGTAAGGAAAAAAATATCACCTCTGTGTCGCTCCCGGGATTTTCATCCAGGTACAAATACGAAAGTGGCGCGGAAACAGAGTTGCCAGCAATGTGTATTTATCCCAAGAGAGGGAAAGGAAACACTGCGTAAACCTGAGGGAAGGGAAAATCATGGTCTCGCGACCAAGAGAAACAGGTAAGGGAGTCTGTTACGCGAGAGGAAGGCATTAGCACCCCCGCGCATCCATCATACTCGATGGGACCCACGCTTGTTGTCTTGATCAAAGGGTGTCGTCGTCCGGAGCTCCACTGCTACTGGAAAGGGGAAGGAACGGGAACAGAGGAGAACGAAGAAACGAGGAAGAAAAGAAAAAGAAAAAGAAATGACTCGATAGGACATCGACGTCCTAGGCCTACGTATTCCCTCGTGCAATGGGAAAGTCAGAGTCAACGTAGTTCGGACACGAACTAAGGGGGGAGGTTTGCTCGCCAAGACATCGCCGTCTTGTGCCTACGTATCCTCAATCTAACCAGAGAGAGGAAATCAGAGCAGTCGTAGTTCGACCTATGGGTCGAAAAGAGACAAAGAGGTGAAAAGGAAAGGTTGTGCTCGGAGAGATCTCACACGATATCCTGCCTACATATCTCGCTCGTATGGGAGAATCAGAGCGACGTAGTTCCCCTCACTAGGGATGACTTTGCTTTGTTTGTGTCTTTTATGAGCGACGTTAGATTCGCGTCCGGCAGTTAGGGTCGATGCCTGGTTGCGACGAGACAGAAGTAACGTGCTCTTTTCTGAAAAAAGTTTTGAAACTTAACGATCCCGAAGGATAAAAAGGTTTGAGTTTATTTTGTGTTTTTTAGATAAGAAATGGATCGAAGTTAGTTTGTAACTTGCATTGCACTCAAGTCTACAACATAGGAACGAATACGTCGCGTATCGTCCCCAACAGGACGTACACTAAGTACCCTAGAAGAATGAAGGGAGACCCCTCATACGTCACTTCCCATATATAAGGCTCATGCGTAATACACGTTAACCTTTATTAAGTGTTTTAGAAAGGTTATGAGATGAGAAGAGAAGACTCAAAGGAAAAGAAAACACTAAGGGGAAACTGAATTGTTCCTCATGTTATCATGCAAAAGATGGCCCTAAGGTCAAAGTTTTAGAACAACTTAAGTCTAAAGAAGAAAGAGGGATAGCACTACCTAATGCTTATCCTACCTCACCTTAATAAAAAATTAAGGATGAGCTAGGATCCCAAAGGGTGTGAGAAAGTTGTACACAAAGCATTATATCACGCTATTCACAAAAGGAAAAGACAAGTAAGATAGATGAGAGAATCAAAAGGTTAGTACCAAATGATTACAAGTAATGAATACAAGAATCAAAAGTAAACCAAACAAATGCTAGTTGCTTTAAGAAGACAACTTGAAAAGAAAACAAAGTTTAAACCAAAAGGGAAAGGTCCTAAGGGTTAATGAACATCCAAGGTCAGTAGGTACATGTCAATGTATCCTACTAAGGTAAACATGCCAAAGGAGATCAAACAATGTCAAACTATGCACCAAATGTTCACACAAATGCAAGTTATGCACTAACTATGCAAGATTGATGCAAATGGTTCATAAACATAAATGAATGCACACATAAACATCAAAGTCAGAAGTGAATGACATTTATTAAGGAATGGATATGTCATTAAGATGGCATGTGATCCATAAATGCAAGCATTGATCAAGTAGGAGGAAGTGGTAGCAAACATCATCCAAGTCCAACAAACATGTATACTTGTAATGCAAGTAAGGAATGGAAGTGCAAGATGAACATACTTGGGAATGGATGCAAGTTAGTAGCACATTACATTTGAAATGACATTTATAAGTCAAGAATGATCATATAAAATCCACACAAGTGTCATGTTGAAGCACATTGAAGATGAGGAACAAACTTGGTTCAAACAAGTTCAAACAAGCATGCAAAGGTTCATGGACTTAGAAACATGCAAGATGCAGTTAGAGGTCATTTCATATGGTTAAGAATTATCACAAACAGAAGTCAAATCAAGTTTTTTTGGATGCACAAGATCATACAAGCATTTGATGCAAACAATTGATCAAAGAAGAACAAGTAAGGATGCGCAAGTTTACAAAACATTTCAAGTTTAAACAAGTGCATACCAGCCAATCCAAAAATGAATAAGACATGACCTATAATGTGAGAAAGAGGACCTATAATGTTAACACAACATGTATCAAGAGGTCTCAACAAGTATCAAAGAGGGTTGCACACAATGTCCATCAAAACCCTAGCATATGATCTCTAACATTCACACAAACAAGCATGCTTTAAAGATGAATCAAAAGTCATGTTAGAAGGATGAAAAAATTGAAAGATGCTAGTATTATGAAGTGCAAACAGTGTGAAAACAAGTATCAAAAGGATGGATCAAAATCAATTACCAAACATGTTCAAAGATGCTTCACAACTTCATACAAGTCACACAATCAAAGTGCTCAATGATGGCATTCAAAAGTCAATGAAAAATGACCTAAAAAATCAATGAAAAATGGTATGAGATGCATCAATATATCATAGAGGCATGTATTAATTAATATGCAAAAATTCAGCTTAAAACTAAGTCAAACAATTCCAAAATGAAACATGTATCATGAGTAAATGCACATACAAAAGAAATTAGAAGAAAATTCATGAAAAAATTAGCAAAATAATCCAAAATCAGAAATAAAAATGATCGAAAATTATTTAAATACCTAAGAATGCATCATGAATTTTTTGGGAATTTTATCATGCTTAGAAGGAATTTTAAAAATTAAAAATCAAACATGTATGAAAAGAAAATTAAAAAACAAAGAAATGAGCCAGGGGGTGCCACGAAAGCAAAAGTCCAATTCAAATACACGTTGGGCTCAGAAAGGGAGGGTGTGCATAGCATTAAGGGCCCGATCCAATAAGCGTATTCAAAGAGGGTTCATAGCATGTGGATCAGTCAAAAGTTTGACTCAATAATAGCCCTTGGATCTAGTCAGCGCAAGATGATCATAAAAATTATGCAAATCACATGAACTTGATGAGAGCACATGTTAAGATATGGTGAGATGCACACACATGATCAACAAAATCCAAAATATTCAGAAAAAAGAGAGCATGTGCCAGGGAGGGTGCTCATTAATGCGTTGGCATGATGAGAAGCGTTGGATCAAAACAATCCAATGGCTGTGATCTAAACTGACAAGGTTCTAGGGTTCAGGTGAGTTGAAGAACATCACCGGCCAGAGAAGACTCTGATCATCTTCTCCGGCCACTCACCACCGTGGCAAAACCTTCAGGTCACCAGAAATTGACAAATCATATACCAAAATAATCCTCAAGTCACGTAGGTTCCAAATCCAACATTAGTTTCCACAAACAAAGCACACACAGATCAAATCGAAGAGAAACATCTTGCCCTAAAATTTTCAACTAAGCACCTAAGGTGCCTATCAACTAGCCGGATGTCACATCGTCCCTAGAGGACTCCAAAACAAGCAAAATCAAGCTTAAATTCGAAATAAAATTGCAAGAAAGTTTGATCTATGAACCTGAACTTCGATGAAGCTTTGAAAACAAGAAAACCAGAGGTGAAGCACTTGATCTTTAAAGTGATTATTGGCCAAATAAAGGCTAAAGGAGCTTCAAATTTCTTGCAAAAATTAACTTAAAAGAATGAAGATTGAAGAGGATGCAGTGGCTGCTTCAATGTTCTCTTGATTCTTGATGGAGGAGAGTGAAGCAATGTGCAGAGAGAATGAAGATTTCCAAGCCTCAAGAGAGAAAGAAGAATCAGAGAGAGAGAATGTGAAGTTTTGTGAAATGAAGAGTGATCCAAAGTTAGTTTCAATTCTGTTATGATTTACTTTTATATGCTTGGTTAACTGTTAACCACCTTGGTTAACAGTTAGAACCATGGTTTGTGAGGTTAGAAGGTGAGTGAGTTAAGAATCAATGGAAATGAAAGTGAGTGAAGTGAGAGATAAACTAGCCCGTGTTTGATTCAATGTGGAGAGAAGCATGACAACTATGGTGGTGATTAGGATGGATGGTAGTGATGCAGATGCTTGTTATGTAAGTTTCCTTTCTTTTGGTTTGAACAAATGTGGAAAAAGGAGTACATGAATATGTATGTGTAAGAGTGTTTGTTTAGCTTGAAATGGAAAGGTGATGGTGCATGGCTGAACGAATGAGAAACATGTACAAACAATACAACATATTTCAAGTTTTGGCAATAACAACAACATAGTTATGATGGTGACTTTGGAATGAAATATCTCAATGGTTAATGGGTGGAATGACAAGTTAATGGGCTCTTTGGAATGATCTCATGGTGGAGAACAAGATTGAAGTTAAGAACAATCACATTAGAAGCCTCCAAAATGCTTAAAAAGGCTCAAGAAAGTGCTTGGTTATAACTGAGTAGACATGCCAACTTGACTTGGTTTGTGCCTAACCATGTCCCTATGAAATGAGCCAGGTTAAGACCACTACTTTGATCCATCATATCTCCTCATACATTGATCAAATGGAAATTCCTCCAACACCAAAGTTGTAGAGGAGATTGAGAGGAATAAAACTCATGTTGAACATTTTTCAAATTGAAGCCTCCATCAATGAAATATTTTCCCTTGAACTTGGACACAACATGCACACCAAGTGTTTGTGAAAATAACTGCGCGCTGACTGGTCATGACTTGCCAATTTGCCTTGTTTTGTCCCAACTTTAATCCATCATATCTCTCTCAATTTTAATCCAATGGAGATGTTCTTGATATGGTTTTGAAGCTTGGAATGTGAACTTTTGATAGGCCTCCATAAACTTTCAATTTGGTGCTTGAAACATGGAGAAAGAATGCCCTAAAGTTGGGTGCTCACCTGGCCAAAACTTGCCATAAATAGAAACCCTAATTTCTATTTTTGGCAACCTTTCACATTTCTTGATTTTTGATGAATCTCTTGATTATTCTTGATCAAATCTTCACCAATGATCATATTTGAGATGAGGAACATGAAATTGACCTCAAAAAGTCAAGAGTTGACTTTTTCCTCTGTATAGTTGACTTTTCCCCAATTCTCCTGATTTTCATTCAATTGATCAATTGAAGCCCTTCTAAACCAAATTGATGGACAACCCTTCAATCTTAGACACTTAAGGACATGAGGAATACCATGAAATCAAGTCTTCCCCAAAAAATCAGAAATAAACTGATTTTATGGCAAACCCTAATTTTGGGGCCTTCAGTCTAGGAAGAATCAGCACATCCTCCAAATCCAAATTCCTCTGAGTATGATGTGTATCCTCTCAAACAATGATGAGATATGCCATTTGGAGATGATAAAAGCTCAAAGATATTGCCCATTGGGGTGTTATACTCAAGAATCCCAAAACCCTAATTTTGCATTGGTTAGGAGAAGGTGGTTCCCTTGAGATTTCTTGTCAAGCCTGATCACATGATGAGATGGTGGATCAATTAAGATACCTTGAGGCTCAAGGCTCCTTGGATTGGACTTAGATACCTTGATCCCATGCTAAGGCCAATGATATGCAAAGATGATAGTGCAAGAATGCAATGAAACATAAGTAAGTTAAAGCTAAAACATGAGAGCAAATTTTGAGGTGTTACAGCTGCCCCTATTCAAACTTCTTGGATCCGAGGGTATGATAGCAACGACTTTCAGACAATCAGGATACACGGGGTTTGAATACCAAAATAACCTAGAAATTTGCAACCTGTGGGGGTAATGAAATAGAATATTTGCCAGCCGAAGGTGGACTATGCTGGGAAGACGAGACCGACCGAAGTCGAACTCGAAAAGAAAGGCCAAGCCGAAGGTGGACTCTCCAACAACCAAATAACATGAGGACGGCCGAAGGCGAACTCGAAAAGAAAGGCCAAGCCAAAGGTGGACTTTCTAACAACAAAATAACATGAGGATGGCCGAAGGCGAACTCGAAAAGAAAGGCCAAGCCGAAGGTGGACTTTCCAACAACAAAATAACACGAGGACGGCCGAAGGCGAACTCGCAAAGAAAGGCCAAGCCGATGGTGGACTTTCAAAAAAAGACTATGCCGAAGGTAGACTTTCAAACAAAGGAATTCGAGGCCAAGCCGAAGGTGGATTCGAAAAAGAAAGACCAAGCCGAAGGTGGACTTTCAAAGAAAGACTATGCCGAAGGTAGACTTTCAAACAAAGGAATTCGAGGCCAAGCCGAAGGTGGACTCAAAAAAAGAAAGACCAGACCGAAGGTGGACTTTCAAAGAAAGACTTTGCCGAAGGTAGACTTTCAAACAAATGAATTCGAGGCCAAGCCGAAGGTAGACTCGAAAAAAGAAAGACCAAGCCGAAGGTGGACTTTCAAATAAAGACTATGCCGAAGGTAGACTTTCAAACAAAGGAATTCGTGGCCAAGCCGAAGGTGGACTCGAAAAAAGAAAGACCAAGCCAAAGGTGGACTTTCAAAGAAAGACTATGCCGAAGGTAGACTTTCAAACAAAGGAATTCGAGGCCAAGCCAAAGGTGGACTCAAAAAAGAAAGACCAAGACGAAGGTGGACTTTTAAAGAAAGACTATGCCGAAGGTAGACTTTCAAACAAAGGAATTCGAGGCCAAGCCGATGGTGGACTCGAAAAAGAAAGACCAAGCCGAAGGTGGACTTTCAAAGAAAGACTATGCCGAAGGTAGACTTTCAAACAAAGGAATTCGAGGCCAAGACGAAGGTGGACTCGAAAAAAGAAAGACCAAGCCGAAGGTGGACTTTCAAAGAAAGACTATGCCGAAGGTAGACTTTCAAACAAAGGAATTTGAGGCCAAGCCGAAGGTGGACTCGAAGAAGAAAGACCAAGCCAAAGGTGGACTTTCAAAGAAAGACTATGCCGAAGGTTGACTTTCAAATAAAGGAATTCGAGGCCAAGCCGAAGGTGGACTCGAAAAAGAAAGACCAAGTCGAAGGTGGACTTTCAAAGAAAGACTATGCCGAAGGTAAACTTTCAAACAAAGGAATTCGACTTTCAAAGAAAGACTATGCCGAAGGTAGACTTTCAAACAAAGGAACTCGAGGCCAAGCCGAAGGTGGACTCGAAAAAAGAAAGACCAAGCTGAAGGTGGACTTTCAAACAAAGACTATGCTGAAGGTAGACTTTCAAACAAAGGAATTTGAGGCCAAGCGATAGGTGGACCCGAAAAAGAAAGACCAAGCCGAAGGTGGACTTTCAAAGAAAGACTATGCCGAAGGTAGAGTTTCAAACAAAGGGATTCGAGGCCAAGCCGAAGGTGGACTCGAAAAAAGAAAGACCAAGCCGAAGGTGGACTTTCAAAGAAATACTATGCCGAAGGTAGCCTTTCAAACAAAGGTTAGTAGAATCAACAGATCTACATAGATAACTCCGCTGGGGAAAGAGAAACCTAAACAGACAACTCTGTAGGGGAGTATAGAAAGGAATAACTAATAAGAAGGATGAACCAATTGGTTTCGGTGTAATTTTAAACAACATCTCCTGAATTACATCTCTTTCTGCTGGGGAGAGAAACTAGTAACAGATATCAAACCTGGCTTATGCTTCGAATGCATATGTTTGAATTTTTCTATGGCGTAATGCTCCATGCGAAATGGAAATGCTACGCATTTGGAGGGATGCCATGTAAAAATGCTTATGCAATGCAATAGAAGCGTCTCAGCAAAATAAATGCTGAAGGCGAAGGCAACTCCACGGGGATGACAAACTAAATTGTCCTCTGAATTAAAAGATCATGCTGAGGAAGATTTCATTAAACAACTTCCTGATTTCCAACTCTGCTGGAGATGAAGACTCCGAGAGAAATTCCACTCTGTTGGAGATGGATGAATATTGCAGATGGAACCCAAGAAATTTCTCTCCGCTGGAGATTACCACTGACTTCTACCAAAGACGGAACCCAAAACCTAGATCTGAAAGATGCCAATAACAATTGGACTTAAGACCTATTAGGGATGTCAACCGCTGTTAAACAAACCACTGTGAAGATCACCACAAAACTCTGCTTGGGGAGACAAGTCAATAATACCATACCTGCTTGGGGATATTACTGAACTCAACCTGCTGCTGGGAGGAATCTGTACCTTCACCTTGTTGGGGAATATCAGCCACTATTAGCAAACCTACTTAGGGAATGGTGATTGACAACACCAACTCTGCTAGGGGATACCCTCAAGCTTACTCATTTGTTGGGGATCAGACTATACTGTTGCTGGTGAGAAAACATTTCCCGACTAGCTGAGGAAAATGGGTACCTAGACTCTATGGGGAAAATAACCTCTTTGTCCAAGGAAGATATTCCATAAGTCTCTTGCTGGGGATGCAGAAGTATCAACTTCTGGCTACTTGCTAAGAGAGTAATCAATCACAACTCTAGCTGGGGAAATAATCTTCTGTACTCTGGCTGGGGAGAGCAACAACCTGCTAAGGAGGATGAAGTTTCAATGCTGAGGAGAATAGCTCTACAGGGCAGAAATCCTATCGCCCTGCAAACAAAATCAACAGTATATGTAAAATGGCCATCTAGATTACCATCCTAATGACTGTTGTCTGAGCAATTTCCACTGTTTTCCGATATGCTTCGCAAAGTTTAACATTTTCGCATGCAATGTTTATCAAAAATATCGGACATTTTCACAAACAAAACAGTAAAAGTAAAAACACAAAGGAAAGCTCTTGAAAATGAAAATTTTATTGAATGAATTGGCCTGTAAATAGGCATTTACATCCTGAAAAGAGGTAATTGCACAAAATAAGTAAAAGAAAATACACATGTCGGCAATGTGGGGAACAGACATCCACCATGATTCAATTCAGCTATGACCCGATATGGCTCGTTTATCCGCAGATGCTTTAACCTTCGAAGAGACTGACTGGACTGATTCCTTTCCCTCGAAATTTCCAAGTATCAAGAAGTGTTCACAGATCGAACGCAGATCGTAGCCTCTTGCTTTCAAATCCCTAACTTTTTCCTGGATCGACCTTTTTGGGTTTTCAATCCACCGGGATACCCATTTTTTCCAAAGTTGCCTTTTCAGGTTTTCAACTTTGCGGGTTCATTCTTTTCTTTTCTTTTTATCCCTAATTTTTGCCCGAACCCTTTCTTTTTATGGTTTGTCGGGATGCCCTTTTTTGCCTGGACTTTCTTTTTATGTCCAGCAGGTCTCTTTTATGCAAAGTATTTTTTTGACTACGTCTGCGTTCACAGGGGACGTAAAATCTTCTCCATCCATAGTTGAGAGTAATAAGGCTCCACCAGAGAAAACCTGTCTTACTACATATAGCCCTTCGTAGTTTGGAGTCCATTTGCCCCTTTGATCTATTTGAGGGGGAAGGATCATTTTCAAACCAATTCACCAGCTTAAAAACACCAAGGACGCACTTTCTGATCAAAGGCTTTCTTCATCCTGCTCTGATACAACCAGCCATGTGCAATGGCTGTCAATCTCTTTTCCTCAATAAGGTTCAGCTGGTTCAATCTGGAACACACCCATTCAGCCTCATCAAGCTTCACATCTGCCAGAATTCTCAAAGAAGGAATCTTAACCTTTACTGGTAGAACTGCTTACATACCATATACCAGTGAGAAAGGAGTTGCCCCAGTTGATGTGCGCACCGAAGTACGATAACCGTGTAAAGCATAAGGCAACATCTCATGTCAGTCTTTATACGTTACCACCATCTTCTGCACAATCTTCTTGATATTCTTATTTGCTGCTTCAACAACCCCATTCATCTTCGGACGATAGGGAGAAGAATTGTGATGTTCAATCTTAAAGCTCTGACATAGCTTCTTCATCATCTTGTTGTTAAAATTTGAACCATTATCAGTAATGATTCTCTTCGGAACTCCATACCGGCAGATGATGTCCTTCTTGATAAACCGGGCTACCACTTGTCTGGTGACATTGGCATACGAGGTTGCTTCCACTCACTTCGTGAAGTAATCGATGGCAACCAAAATGAAGCGATGCCCATTGGAAGCAGTCGGCTCAATCTTCCCGATCATATCAATGCCCCACATGGCAAAGGCCCAAGGTGATGACAACACATTTAGAGGAGTAGGCGGTACATGCACCTTATCTGCATAAATTTGGCATTTATGGCACTTTCGGGCGTATTTGAAACAGTCAGACTCCATAGTCATCCAGTAATACCCCGCTCTCAATAATTTTCTAGCCATAGCATGCCCATTGGCATGGGTACCAAAAGATCCCTCATGAACTTCTTCCATTAACAGGCTTGCCTCGTGTTCATCAACACAACGTAGCAAGACCATGTCAAAGTTCCTCTTGTACAGCACATCGTCTTTATTCAAAAAGAAATTCCCCACCAACCCCCTCAGAGTTTTCTTATCCTTGGCAGACGCATCCTCTGGATACTCTTGACTCTTCAGAAAAACCTTAATATCATGATACCAAGGTTTGCCATCTGATACGCCTTCAACCGCAAACATAAAAGCTGGTCTATCCAGACGCATGATTCTGATTGAGGAAGTTTCATTCCAACGATTCACCTGATACATCGAAGACAACATTACCAACGGATCTGCCATCTGATTCTCCAACCGGGGTATATGATGGAAATCAACTCTGTCAAAGTAAGGTAACAACCTTCTGGAATAGTTTTTATAAGGCACCAAATTCTCTTGACGAGTTTCCCATTCAAATGTAATCTGATTAACCACCAACGCAGAATCACCATAGACATCGAGGTTTTTTATTCTCAAATCAATTGCTTCTTCTAACCCCATGATGCATGCTTCATACTCCGCCTCGTTGTTGGTGCATACGAACGCTAACCGGGCAGTGAAGGGTATATGAGAACCCTTTGGAGTCATAATGATTGCCCCAATTCCGTTACCGTATGAGTTAACAGCCCCATCAAAAACCAGTTTCCATTGGGATCCAATTTCAGGCCCTTCGTCAGGCAGCGGCTCTTCACACTCTTTCATCTTCAGAAACATGATATGTTCATATGGAAATTCAAACTTCATCGGTTGATAATCCTCAATTGGTTGTTCAGCAAGATATTCTGACAAAACACTTCCCTTAATGGCTTTTTGGGAGACATATTGAATATCGTATTCTGTCAGAATCATCTGCCAATGGGCTATTCTTCCAGAAAGCGCCTGCTTTTCAAAACATACTTAATCGGATCCATCTTCAAAATCAAGAGGGTTGTGTGGTTTAACATATACTGCCTCAAACGCTTAGTGGCCCAAGCGAGTGCACAACATGTTTTTTCCAGCATTGAGTATCTCGACTCACAATCAGTGAACTTTTTACTCAGGTAGTAGATGGCATGCTCTTTTCTACCTGACTCATCGTGTTGATCGAGCACACACCCCATTGAGTTCTCAAGAACCGTAAGATACATAATCAATGGCCTTCCTGGCACTGGCGGTATAAAGACCAGAGGTTCCTGCAAATATTCTTTTATTTTTTCAAACGCCTTTTGACAATTTTCGTTCCACCTGACCTCTTGATCTTTTCTTAATAATTTGAATATTGGTTCACACATGGGTGTTAGATGAGAGATGAATCTAGGAATGTAGTTCAACCTCCCTAAGAAACCACGAACCTCTTTTTCTGTTCTCGGCTCAGGCATTTCTTGTATGGCTTTTACTTTGGCAGGATCGACCTTGATACCTCTTTCACTGACAATAAACCCCAGTAATTTTCCAGATCTCACCTCGAAGGTGCATTTGTTCGGATTCAACCTCAGTTTGAACTTGATCAACCTTTCAAATAGCTTCTGAAGATTCACCAGATGCTCTTCCTCTGTTTGTGACTTCGCGATCATGTCATCAACATAGACCTCGATCTCTTTGTGAATCATATAATTAAAAAGAGCCACCATTGCCCGCTGATAGATTGCCCCAGCATTTTTCAATCCAAAGGGCATTACCTTGTAACAGAATGTTCCCCACGGTGTTATGAATGTAGTCTTCTCCATGTCCTCTGGGGCCATTTTGATTTAGTTATACCCAGAGAAGCCATCCACGAAGGAAAATACCGAGTACTGAGTAGTGTTGTCCACTAACACATCAATGTGAGGAAGCGGGAAATCGTCTTTCGGGCTTGCTCTATTCAGATATCTGTAGTCAACACACATCCTGACCTTTCCATCCTTCTTATGTACAGGCGCAATGTTAGCAACCCACGGAGGATAACTTGTAACAGCCAGAAATCCAGCATCTATCTGTTTCTGAACCTCTTCTTTAATCTTGACAGACATTTCTGGTTTCATCCTTCTCAGCTTCTGCTTAACCGGAGTACATCCCTCTTTGAGCAGCAGCCGGTGTACCACAATGTCAGTGTCAACCCCGGGCATATCTTGGTAAGACCAAGTGAAGATATCAACATACTTTCAAAGCATTTCAATCAATCTTCCCTTTACATTGTCTTCCAAAGCAGCCTCAATCTTTACTTCTTTCTTTGCGTCCTCAGTTCCCAAGTTAACAATCTCGATTTCCTCCTGATGAGGTACAATGACCCTTTCCTCCTGTTTCAACAGTCTGGCCAATTCCTCAGGTAGGTCACAATCTTCATCAGTCTCTTCTTCAACCTGATAAATGGGATTGTCGAAATCATACCGAGCCATAGCTGAATCATGATTGGTGGTATCTGAACAAGGAAACCTGCATGATTGAAGATTTATGTTTATTATGTATGCAACAAACAAAAACACATTGCCATTTTGCTGTGATTTAATGCACAAAGTAAAAACAGAAAAACAGGGATCAAAATATTTGAATGCGAAAAACGTCCTTTATTAATTATAAAGAAAACACACAAAATATTCAAGCCCTACAAACAAAATCACTACGCCTTGGGCAGAACGTAGGATTGTCATATATGAAAAACAAAGGCAATTACACCGGGCCTGTCACTTGAATGGCTTTCTTTAATGACCAGTTGCAAAGAATTTGACCTGGAATGCAGGGGCGGATCCAATTATCCATATCGCAATCCCTATCCCCTTCCTCATCAATAGCATTGATTCTGTCAAAGAACACACCAACACTGGTAAAACGAACCAGACCATAAAACTTGGGAGGATCCTCAGGACGCCTGGGTGGCTTATATCCCAGCCCGTAAGTATTTAGCTTTTTCTGGACCTCGATAACTTGACCCCATTTCTGTGAACTGCCGGCTTCAACCACAGCCTGTGCATCCTTAAAGGAAGACATGGAGACCTCTGGCTGATCTACCACTGCAGACTGCTTTACCACTTCAGATGGGTTGACTTCCTTGAGAGATTCCTCAGGGATCTTCACTGCTTCGAAACCCTGACATAAAGTTTCATGTATTTCGCCATCTACCTCCACATATTTGAAAGTAGATAGGTGACTTATCATGATATCTTCTTCACCGCAAACCATCACTACATGTCCGTCTACCATGTACTTCAACTTCTGATGCAGAGTGGACGTTACAGCCCCAGCACTATGAATCTATGGACGACCCAGTAAACAACTGTAAGCAGGTTTGATGTCCATGATATAGAAGGTAGCATCAAAAACCTCTGGACCAACCTTAATCGACATCATAATTTCCCGAAGACAGATCTCTTGGAACCATCGAAAGCACGCACCACCAAATCACTTGGCGTACAGATTAATCCACGAGTGTCCAACTTCATCAGTGCTTTCTTCAGTAAAATATTCAAAGATGACCCAGTGTCAACAAGCACATGCGACATTAACGATCCTCGGCACTCAACTGAAATGTGTAAAGCATTATTATGATTTCCCCCAGCTGGAGTCAAATCTACATCTGTAAATCCCAAGCCATTTCCTGCATTTGCATGAGCCACTACCCCCTTCAGCTGATTAACTGAGATCTCCTGGGGTACATACGCAGCATTCAATACCTTCAACAGCGCATTTCGATGCGCCTCCAAACACAATAACAGAGATAAAATGGATATCTTAGACGGTTTTTGGTGCAGTTGGTCAACAATTTTATAGTCACTTTTCCGAATCAGCCTCATAAACTCTTCCACATTCTCTGAGAAGGAGTGGTCAACTGGCTTTGCTGCGGAATCATTCACTACCGACGTCTGTACAGAATTATCCATAACCTGCTTTCTTTTGTCTGGCCTAGAACCATCAGCCTGATCATCAGACAGGATAAAGACTCTACCACTCCTCGTGATAGCTCCTGCTTCATCATTACTTTCAGAACTGGAGTTCATCACTAACTTTCCCATCAACTCTTGCTTCTGCCCGTTAACAAACACTTCGGCACCATAATTCCAGCGGATAGGTTTTGTGCTCTCATACGGAACGAGCCCAGGAGTGGTGATAATGACTGCAGCTGGTCTTGCCGGCGCTGAAATAGTTATCGTCTTAAATGGAATTATAACAGTGGCAACATTATTCCTTCTGCCAAGAGCTTCCTTCTGTTGGTTACACCTATCAAACTGCAACCGACCTTCATTTATCAGCTTTTGAATACCAGATTTTAACAAATCACACCCGTTTGTCTGCAATATACATTCTGAACAACTGTCGTCACAACCAGGGGATACTCCACCCTTCAGTAGTCTCTCTTTCACTACCAATAACGGAGTCTTCAGTTCATTCGCGTCTAGAACCAAATTCAAAGATTCATCATCTTCTATAATAGCATTAACCCTCGGGCCACCGTGGTCCAGCATTGGGTTTTGAATGACATTTGGCACGTCGTTGGAAAAGTTGATGGCCTTCGAATCCACCAAATCTTGGACTTTATGCTTAAAAGCTTTACAGTCCTCAATGTTGTGCCCGGGTGCCCCAGAGTGAAAGTTACAATGAGCATTGGGGTTGTAACCCGGAGGTGGATTACCAGTAATAGGAGCTAAAGTCCTCTTCTGAATTAATTACAATTGCATCAGATGTTGAAATAGCTGGGAGTAAGGCAGAGGCGGAGTGTCAAAATGCCTATTAGGCTTAGGCCTTGGTTGATACTGGCGAGGAGCCTGATTTTGCTGTTGACGTGGAAGTGCTGCAGGAATAGTTAGTGAGGCCACCTGCTGATTATAATTCTGACGATGTTTTCCCTTACCGTGGTAGGACGAGACAGAATTCGCTTCCTCTTTTTTCTTGTAGTTTACATAAGGTTTCTTCCCTCCTCCAGAAGAAGACCCCTCATTGCCCAAAATTTTGCCAGTCTTGATTCCACTTTCCAACATTTCTCCAACCAAGATCAAATCAGCAAATTTCTTGGACATGCAAGGTATCAGCTTCTCGTAATATTGACCTGGCAAGGTAGCCATGAACATATTCAGCATCTCCTTCTCCAACATGGGAGGTTGTACCTTCGCTGCCCAGTTCACGCCACCTCTGGGTGTATTCCTTGAAGCTTTTATTGTTCTTCTGAGACATACTCTGCAGCTGAGTCCTATTGGGAGCCATATCAGTGTTATACTGATAGTCTTTAATAAAAAGCCTCTACCAGCTCTCTCCAGTTGCAGACGTGACATCTCTCCAATTGCATGTACCACTCCAATGATGCCCCAGACAGGCTGTCCTGGAAGAAATGCATCAGTAATTTCTTGTCCTTAGAGTACGCAACCATCTTCCTTGCGTAAGCCCGAACATGAGTCCTTGGGCAAGTAGTACCCTTGTATTTCTCAAAGGTAGGAACCTGAAACTTGTGCGGAATTACGACACCGGGGACCAGCCCAAGATCATCCAAATCTATAGCCACAGAGTTCTGATTCACAACCCCTTTCAGCTATTCTTCAATCAACCTGATCCTCTGATCATCAACAATCGCGGGAACACCAGCATCCCCTCCTGGTATAGAGAATATGTCATCCTGTAGGTCATCATATTGCTGACCATGAACAACACACACACTATTTCCTCCTCCTACAACAGAAGGAATCACAACCTGCTCCCCTCCGCCCGGAGGGATCACAACAGAAGGGACATGAACACCCCCGCCCGGATGACCAATAGGAATACCATTACCCCCAACACCCCTACCCGGAGGAATGACATCATTATGAAGGCCGCCATGAAGAACACCATCCTCGTCAACTCTTGCCACCAAGGGTTAGACAAGGGTCCTCAGCTGTTCTTGCCCTTGTGCAACGCCTTGCAACAATTCCATGAACTGTGCCATGCGAGCTCGCATCTCAATCAACTCGCCTTGCACCTGATCCATGACTTTCTTCTAATTCTGTCTGGTTGAATACCGATTAATCTGCTGGTCAGCAATCCTGTCTGTAGAAGAACACGATAAGAAAACCAGAGATAAACCTGTTATGCAAAATGCAAAATGATTTTGATCATGCAAATTCAAATGCAAACATCTTATTTAAACATTTCCAGGCCGTATCCACTTTGATTCCAATCTTTGAAACCGGGCAAGGGATTGGACACAATACCGGAAAATAAATACTGCAGAATCAACGCAAAGGAAGTACACTCTTTGAAAAACTGAGAGTTGTTGATACATACATGATTAAACCAAGCATTTTATATCATGTCATAAGAATTCATACAGACGTGTCTGACACAATCAAAGGCGATTCCATCAACAATCCTGATGGTAATGACAACAAAGTATAACAACAAGATCACTACAAATTAATTCCAAACAAGCTGGCTTCAACTTCCTCAAGAAGATCCACGGTGTCTGGATGTGTAGGTTGCTCTATCAGCCCTTTGATCAGTCTGTTTCTTTTTTCAATATCTTGATTCATCCTAGCAATCTGTTCTTCAACATTGTTGCCTTCGCGCCTTGATTTCTTGACTTCGGCTTGCAACTTGAGCTCCTCAATTTCCTTCTGAGCCTCTCTCCATTTGCCAGAGAAATGTTTTTTTCTAGCTTTTATCCTTTGAAGTTCTTCTTTCAACTCCCCATTCTCAATCTTGATCTCTTCCCACATTTTCTGATACGTGGCAAGCTTGGCTTCAGTATCGGTCAAGAGCTTCTTGTTTTTCCTGTAGGCCTTGCCAGAGGATTCAGCAGCCATACTGACTTTTCTGAAGTACTGAGCTCTGTCAGTGAGATCCTTCTCTTTCTCTTCCAGGCGCTCTGTCACATCTTGAACTTTCCATTTCAACTCTCGGTTGTCATGTAAAGCACCTTGCAGCTGACTACTCATACCAGCATTCTTCATCCTCAGATCATGCACCAATTCTTGCTGCTTATCGAATTCTTCAATGGGTACAGTGAGCCTCTCCTCAACAATCTCAGGATACAAGGGAGGCGCCCAACAAAAGGCAAGTAGAACTCTTCCAATCTCTTCTTTATCCAGTCTACATAGGGAGAGAAAGCTTTATTATTGGGTTTGCCCAAAGCGGCTTTTCCTTTCTTTTGTTTACTGAGCCATGCTTCGGAAGCCTTCTGCGCCACAGCTAAACCATCGGCTACATGAAAATACAAAGACTCTTTCAAATCTTTTTCATCCGGAGGATCTTTCAGAGCATATCCAAACTGCCTGATAGCCAAAGAAGGATTGTAATTAATACCCCTTTTTCTCCCTATCAATGGTACGTTAGGGTACTCACCACAACTGTGCAAAATGTCTTTGCCAAGCAATCCTTGATCCACCCAAACAATATCCTTAGCAGCTAGACCCATCAGACGTTTACTCCAATCGAGAGAAGTCCTAGTATCCACGAAAGCACCTGACTGAGGTAAATGGTTGGCAAACCACTTATAGAAAAGAGGTGCACAACAATGAACTATCCCGCCTCGTCTATTCACATTCCTGTTGTACAAGGCATAATGAAGATCTCCTAACAAGGTCGGCACTGGATTCTGAGTTGTAAAGATCCGGATAGCATCTGTATCAACAAAATTAGATTCATTGGGAAAAAGGACAATGCCATATACACAGAGAGCCAGTATTGCATTGAAAGCTGTCCACTTCTTCTCCTTAACCGCTTCTTGAGCCTTCTTTACCAAGTACGCCAAGTGATAGCCATGGGACTTTCCCTTGTTGATAATGTCAGCTTCCAAAGTTGATTTACTCAAATAAAGAGCCTCAACCACAGCTTTGAAGTCAAAGTCTGCCTTGGAACCGCAGAATGGAACACCTTCTTTAATGGAAATCCTCAGGATGCTTGAGTACTCCTCCAGAGTAGGGACCAATACATAGTCTGGCAACACGAAGCATCTCAGGGAAGGATCATAGAACTGCATCAAGGTATACAAGCCATTGTATTACTCACTGATGTTACGAACGAAAGATAAGATCCAACCATATTTCTCTTTGAACATTCCCAACACTTCCGGACCAGCCATATTTTGTAAACTGCCAATCTAACCAAGAATGAGCTTCGGGAACTTGTAAACAATGATATTCTTCTTACTCTTCTTAGTGTCCATCCCGATGACTGCCCGTTGACTGGAATCAAAAGATCAGATACTACCTGGAAATGCAAAAATATGAATGTCAAAAAAATGAAATGCAATGCAAAGCATGGGATCAAGGTATCCACATAAATTGGACAACTGCTGCACTGAACTGACTGAATAATCTCAAAGCTTCTGCCCAAATACCCAGAACACCAGAGTAACCACACTGATAAGTTCATACTGATAAGAAATCCTGATAAGAAATCCAAAATATCGGGTATGCTGAAGGTCAAGGTTACCTGCAAACCTGTAAACAACCCGCCCCTCTCACATGTGGGTACTAGAAAGGCGAGGATCCTCAATATCCCAGGCTCTCAGGTTAAGAAATGATGATACGTTCACCATTTCAGGTTTGGCATCATCATCAGTTGAGGAGGCCTCAACTGATTTCCCTCAAAAAGGATATCCTATAGCAAGTTCCCAGCATTGGTTCCTCAGATCGAGAAGTGTAATGGGTTTTCCATTTCTGGTCTTCCATTATCACATCTCAGGAGGAGTGCCGTTACTGAGTCCTCGGGAATGGTCACCAGAGTCGACAGTTCCTCAAGAAAATAACTACTGGCCTGTATCAACATACAGTAGCAGATATCTCCCGATAGAACCTCGTCTGGTTGTAGGTCTCGTGAACACCCGTACATGGCCAACACCACGGGAGCGTCACGCCTGCCCACACTAATACCTATGTGTATGCTCAAGCCTGGTTAGTGGGCTTATCTCTCAGAAATCCCAACCTGCCAAACAGAAAATCCAGTACAACACAGCACAGTCTAGCATAATAATGAAATGCAATACCATAAATGCGGTAAATACAGTAAAACAGTAATACAATAATATACAACAAAATAAAGCACCACAATAAACACCCAATGAAAATAAACAACCAAGCGCTAGGATAGACTCGCAAAGAGGGGATGGACCAGCAAGAGGTCAACTAGTCCCCAGCAGAGTCGCCAGCTGTCGCTCCCGGGATTTTCATCCAGGTACAAACGCAAAAGTGGCACGGAAACAGAGTCGCCAGCAATGTGTATTTATACCAAGAGAGGGAAAGGAAACACTGCGTAAACCTGAGGGAAGGGAAAAGCATGGTCTCGCGACCAAGAGAAACGGGTAAGGGAGTCTGTTATGCGAGAGGAAGGTATTAGCACCCCCATGCGTCCATCGTACTCAATGGGATCCATGCTTGTTGTCTTGATCAAAGGGTGTCAACATCCGGAGCTCCACTGCTACTGGAATGGGGAAGGAACGGGAACAGAGGAGAACGAAGAAACGAGGAAGAAAAGAAAAAGAAAAAGAAAAAGAAATGACTCGATAGGAAAGTCAGAGTCAACGTAGTTCGGACACGAACTAAGGGGGGAGGTTTGCTCGCCAAGACATCGCCGTCTTGTGCCTACGTATCCTCAATCTAACCAGAGAGAGGAAATCAGAGCAGTCGTAGTTTGACCTACGGGTCGAAAAGAGACAAAGAGGTGAAAAAGAAAGGTTGTGCTCGGAGAGATCTCGCACGATCTCCTGCCTACGTATCTCGCTCGCACGCGAGAATCAGAGTGATGTAGTTCCCCTCACTAGGGATGACTTTGCTTTGTTTGTGTCTTTTATGAGCGACGTTAGATTCGCGTCCGGCAGTTAGGGTCGATGCATGTTTGCGACGAGACGGAAGTAACTTGCTCTTTTCTGAAAAAAGGTTTAAAACTTAACGATCCCGAAGGATAAAAATGTTTGAGTTTGTTTTGTGTTTTTTAGACAAGAAAACGATTGAAGTTAGTTTGTAACTTGCATTGCACCCAAGTCTACAACATAGGAACGAATACGTCGCGTATCGTCCCCAACAGGACGCACACTAAGTACCCTAGAAGAATGAAGGGAGACCCCCCATACTTCACTTCCCATATATAAGGCTCATGCGCAATACACATTAACCTTTATTAAGTGTTTTAGAAAGGTTATGAGATGAGAAGAGAAGACTCAAAGGAAAAGAAAACACTAAGGGGAAACTTAATTGTTCCTCATGTTATCATGCAAAAGATGGCCCTAAGGTCAAGGTTTAAGAACAACGTAAGTCTAAAGAAGAGAGAGGGATAGTGCTACCCAATGCTTATCTTACCTCACCTTAATCGAAAATTAAGGATGAGCTTGGATCCCAAAGGGTGTGAGAAAGTTGTACACAAAGCATTATATCATGCTATTCACAAAAGGAAAAGACAAGTAAGATAAATGAGAGATGAAAGAAGAGATGAACATGGATAACCATCCACATGTTCAAGCACCTTACCTCTGCCCCTACATAAAAGGTTAGTACCAAATGATTACAAGTAATGAATACAGGTATCAAAAGTAAACCAAATAAATGCTAGTTGCTTTAAGAAGACAACTTGAAAAGCAAACAAAGTTTAAACCAAAAGGGAAAGGTCCTAAGGGTTAATGAACATCCAAGGTCAGTAGGTACATGTCAATGTATCCTACTAAGGTAAACATGCCAAAGGAGATCAAACAATGTCAAACTATGCACCAAATGTTCACACAAATGCAAGTTATGCACTAACTATGCAAGATGGATGCAAATGGTTCATAAACATAAATGAATGCACACATAAACATCAAAGTCAGAAGTGAATGATATTTATTAAGGCATGGAGATGTCATTAAGATGGCATGTGATCCATAAATGCAAGCATTGATCAAGTAGGAGGAAGTGGTAGCAAACATCATCCAAGTCCAACAAACATGTATACTTGTAATGCAAGTAAGGAATGGAAGTGTAAGATGAACATACTTGGGAATGGATGCAAGTCAGTAGCACATGAAATTTGAAATGACATTTAGAAGTCAAGAATGATCATATAAAATCCACACAAGTGTCATGTTGAAGCACATTGAAGATGAGGAACAAACTTGGTTCAAACAAGTTCAAACAAGCATGCAAAGGTTCATGGACTTAGAAACATGCAAGATGCAATTAGAGGTCATGTCATATGGTTAAGAATGATCACAATCAGAAGTGAAATCATGTTTTCATGGATGCACAAGATCATACAAGCATTTGATGCAAACAATTGATCAAAGAAGAACAAGTAAGGATGCACAAGTTCACAAAACATTTCAAGTTTAAACAAGTGCATACCATCCAATCCAAAAATGAATAAGACTTGACCAATAATGTGAGAAAGAGGACCTATAATGTTCACACAACATGTATCAATAGGTCTCAACAAGTATCAAAGAGGGTTGCACACAATGTCCATCAAAACCCTAGCATATGATCTCTAACATTCACACACACAAGCATGCTTTAAAGATGAATCAAAAGTCATGTTAGAAGGATGAGAAAATTTAAAGATGCAAGTATTATGAAGTACAAACAGTGTGAAAATATGTATCAAAAGGATGGATCAAAATAAATTACCAAACATGTTCAAAGATGCTTCACAACTTCATACAAGTCACACAATCAAAGCGCTCAAAGATGGCATTCAAAAGTCAATGAAAAATGACCTAAAAAATATATGAAAAATGGTATGAGATGCATCAATATATCATAGAGGCATGTATCAATTAATATGTAAAAATTCAGCTCAAAACTAAGTCAAACAATTCCAAAATGAAACATGTATCATAAGTAAATGCACATACAAAAGAAATTAGAGTAAAATTCATTAAAAAATAGCAAAATAATCCAAAATCAGAAATAAAAATGATCAAAAATTATTTAAATGCCTAAGAATGCATCATGAATTTTTTGGGAATTTTATTATGCTTAGAAGGAATTTTAAAAATTAAAAACCAAATATGTATGAAAAGAAAATTAAAAAACAAAGAAATGAGCCAGGGGGTGCCACGAAAGCAAAAGTCCAGTTCAAATACACGTTGGGCTCAGAAAGGGAGGGTGCGCATAGCATTAAGGGCCCAATCCAATAAGCGTATTCAAAGAGGGTTCATAGCATGTGGATCAGTCAAAAGTTTGACTCAATAATAGCCCTTGGATCTAGTCAGCGCAAGATGATCACAAAAATTATGCAAATCACATGATCATGATGAGAGTACAAGTTAAGATATGGTGAGATGCACACACAAGATCAAAAAAATCCAAAATATTCAGAAAAAATAGAGTACGTGCCAGGGAGGGTGCTCATTAATGCGTTGGCATGATGAGAAGCGTTGGATCAAAATAATCCAATGGTTGTGATCTAAACTGGCAAGGTTCTAGGGTTCAGGTGAGTTGAAGAACATCATCGGCCGGAGAAGATTCCGGTCATCTTCTCCGGCCACTCACCACCGTGGCAAAACCTTCAGGTCACCAGAAATTGACAAATCATATACCAAAATAATCCTCAAGTCACGTAGGTTCTAAATCCAACATTAGTTTCCACAAACAAAGCACACACAGATCAAATCAAAGAGAAACATCTTGCCCTAAAAATTTCAACTAAGCACCTAAGGTGCCTATCAACTAGCTGGATGTCACATCATCCCTAGAGGACTCCAAAACAAGCAAAATCAAGCTTAAATTCAAAATAAAATTGCAAGAAAGTTTGATCTATGAACCTGAACTTCGATGAAGCTTTGAAAACAAGAAAACCAGAGGTGGAGCACTTGATCTTTGAAGTGATTATTGGCCAAATAAAGGCTAAAGGAGCTTCAAATTTCTTGCAAAAATCAACTTAAAAGAATGAAGATTGAAGAGGATGCAGTGAGTGCTTCAATGTTCTCTTGATTCTTGATGGAGGAGAGTGAAGCAATGTGCAGAGAGAATGAAGATTTCCAAGCCTCGAGAGAGAGAGAGAGAAGAATCAGAGAGAGAGAATGTGAAGTTTTGTGAAATGAAGAGTGATCCAAAGTTAGTTTCAATTCTGTTATGATTTGCTTTTATATGCTTGGTTAACTATTAACCACCTTGGTTAACAATTAGAACCATGGTTTGTGAGGTTAGAAGGTGAGTGAGTTAAGAATCAATGGAAATGAAAGTGAGTGAAGTGAGAGATAAACTAGCCCGTGTTTGATTCAATGCGGAGAGAAGCATGACAATTATGGTGGTGATTAGGATGAATGGTGGTGATGTAGATGCTTTTTATGTAAGTTTCCTTTCTTTTGGTTTGACCAAATGTGGAAAAAGAAGTACATGAATATGTATGTGTAAGAGTGTTTGTTTAGCTTGAAATGGAAAGGTGATGGTGCATGGCTGAACGAATGAGCAACATGTACAAACAATACAACACATTTCAAGTTTTGGCAATAATAACAACATAGTTATGATGGTGACTTTGGAATGAAATATCTCAATGGTTAATGGGTGGAATGACAAGTTAATGGGCTCTTTGGAAAGATCTCATGGTGGAGAACAAGATTGAAGTTAAGAACAATCACATTAGAAGCCTCCAAAATGCTTAAAAAGACTCATGAAAGTGCTTGGTTATAACTGAGTTGGCATGCCAACTTGACTTGGTTTGTGCCCAGCCATGTGCCTATGAAATGAGCCAGGTTAAGACCACTACTTTGATCCATCATATCTCCTCATACATTGATCAAATGGAAATTCCTCCAACACCAAAGTTGTAGAGGAGATCGAGAGGAACAAAACTCATGTTGAACATTTTTCAAATTGAAGCCTCCATCAATGAGATATTTGCCCTTGAACTTGGACACAACATGCACACCAAGTGTTTGTGAAAATAACTACGCGCTGGCTGGTCATGACTTGCCAATTTGCCTTGTTTTGTCCCAACATTAATCCATCATATCTCTCTCAATTTTAATCCAATGGAGATGTTCTTGGTATGATTTTGAAGCTTGGAATGTGAACTTTTGATAGGCCTCCATAAAATTTCAATTTGGTGCTTGCAAAATGGAGAAAGAATGCCCTAAAGTTGGGTGCTCACCTTGCCAAAACTTGCCATAAATGGAAACCCTAATTTCTACTTTTGGCAACCTTTCACATTTCTTGATTTTTGATGAATCTCTTGATTATTCTTGATCAAATATTCACCAATGATCATATTTGAGATGAGAAACATGAAATTGACCTCAAAAAGTCAAGAGTTGACTTTTTCCTCTGCACAGTTGACTTTTCCCCAATTCTCCTGATTTTCATTCAATTGATCAATTGAAGCCCTTCTAAACCAAATTGATGGACAATCCTTCAATCTTAGACACTTAAGGACATGAGGAATACCATGAAATCAAGTCTTTCCCAAAAAATCAGAAATAAACTGATTTTATGGAAAACCCTAATTTTGGGGCCTTCAGTCTAGGAAGAATCGGCACATCCTCCAAATCCAAATTCCTCTGAGTATGATGTGTATCCTCTCAAACAATGATGAGATATGCCATTTGGAGATGAAAAAAGCTCAAAGATCTTGCCCATTGGGGTGTTATACTCAAGAATCCCAAAACCCTAATTTTGCATTGGTTAGGAGAAGGTGGTTCCCTTGAGATTTTTTGTCAAGCCTGATCACATGATGAGATGGTGGATCAATTAAGATACCTTAAGGCTCAAGACTCATTGGATTGGACTTTGATACCTTGATCCCATGCTAAGGCCAATGATATGCAAAGATTATAGTGCAAGAATGCAATGAAACATAACCCAGTTAAAGCTAAAACATGAGGGCAAATTTAGAGGTGTTACACTCTGTTTCTAAGGATGAACTGTTCATTATGTACTGTGCTTCACAGGGGAGGCCTGTGAATGCTGCTTCCTTTATGTTGGTTAGCTTGAACCGCATTGCTCAAGAGACCGATGGTGTTATCCTCATTGGAGGTTTAGTTACCATGATCGCTGAGGCAATAGATTTTCATTACCAACTTAATCGTATACGTGCTTTTGGAGGCATCCGTCCGATGCACTTGAATTTCTGTTTTAACCGTGGTATGTTGGCTAACCTAGGACTAGCCGAGTTTGAATTCCTACCTAATTGACAACAAAGTGGTCCATAACTTTACCCTGCCTATCCACGAGAGGACAAACGTGCATAATAGGAACATTGGCTTTATGATCTTGAGGAATAGAGTGAATCACCAACACCACCCCAAAGCCCACAACCTTATGAGATACCTGATGCTAATCCCCCTTATGCCACTTTGTAGCACCCCAAAATTTGCCCTCTATTTTTCTAACCTTAGCTGCCTTATGTTTCTTTTTCATCTGCATATCCATTAGGTCATAACTCATAATCATTCATTTGCATTGTCTCCTAGAGCACGGGATCAGGGTATGTTTGTTAACCCTCAAGAGGAGGATGTGTCTCTCAAGGCCAAAGCAAGAGGATATACTCAATCTTGTGGTATTCTGAAACTAGAAGGGTTCATATTCATCGAAGTCTCTCAACGAGTTTACACAATCATCAGAGGCATCAGGCTTTTATTTTTCTCAGCATATGTGTTGATTATTTTAGAATCAATAGCATAAAGCAGGGTTAATTTGATCTTGTTCCAGATAGGTTCTCTATCATGTTTCAGACATCATTCAAGGGTATTATTAGTGGCTAAGGTTCAAATAAGAAGCAGGACTCAAAACAAGTTGCAACGAGGCATTTTTTGCACTTTTGCCTTGGTGCAATCGATTTGCATAAGTGTGCAATCGATTGCACCCCTCCCAGATGCTTCATTTTTGCCTTGTGAAGATGTACAATCAATTTGCACTGTTGTGCAATCGATTGAACTATGACATATTTGCCCAAAACCTTCATTTTCCAGCACTACATCAGTTTGCAATGCACTACATTCACTTGGGATCAATGCTATATCAGTAGAAGGATCTAGAGAGGGTTCTAATTTGATTTATTTTCCATCCAATTTCCACTCTAATTCCACATTCCCTTTCCAAATTTAATTTCCACTTTCCATTCCACTCACTAAACCTCATTCCAAACCCAAACTTAACTCCTAACATAGGAGTTATTTAACCAAATTAATTCCAAACCTCAAGAGAGGATCATCATTCACACTCATAATTCACTCTCAATTTTCAGAATTCTCTCTCAATTCTCTCTCACATTTTCACTCTCAACCTCCATTTTCAACCTCACTTAGAGCTCTTCCATAGGGGTTAACAAGTTCTTCATTGGAACTTGTTAATTCTTGAGCTAAAGCCTCTCATTACCACTCTATTACTTTATTTCATTGGTGATTTTCGTTTGGATCCAGATCTGAAATTTTGGAAGTGTTTTTTGGAAGTGATTTTGAATCATTTCTAGCTTATTGTTTGGATTTTCAGCTTTTCTTGCAATGAGATCTTAGATTTCTGATTTTCTAGCTTGGATTCATTGATTGCAGCTTTACAACACTCACCAAAGCAATTCTCAGCTGTGTAGGTTGGTTAATTTCAGATCTACACTTGATTTAGCTTAATTACAACTTATACAATGTAGATCCATGGTTGTTAACTTGTTTTGATCTATTTGATTGCTTTCATTATTGATCCATTGATTCAAGTGTTAATGTTGTTGATGTTTGATTGATTCAATGCATGTTCATTTGATGTTAATTGATGTGAATTTCGTGCACAATTACATGTTATTACATGTTGCATTTGAACCTTGAGTTGGTGCTGAAAAAGTGATTGTGAAAAGTGATTTTTGCTGTTCTGGAGTTGTACAATCGATTTGCATCCTGATGCAATCGATTGCACCTGTTTAATTTTCCTAGAAATTTGATTTTGGAGCTGTGCAATCGAGTTACATCCTGTTGCAACCGATTTGCACCTATAGCTTTTGTGTTTTTGGCTTGTTTGGAAGCATGTATTGATACCTATTCCACCTCTAATCTTCATGGATTGATATAATGCATATATGTGGACTGTTCTTGAGGTGTTACATCATATGTGATAGCATGCTTATGATTATTCGACACGCGACTTTTGGTTTTGTTGATGAACATCTATGATTGTGGTGTTGCTTTCTTGATGTCATGAATATGTTGCACACACATTTGAATCATGTTGATTGTTGATTAAAGCTTAATTTGCTGGACTTGTTATGCATGATCGTTGCTTGTGTCTGATTTCACTTATGCATGATGTTTTGGTGAATGATTAAGTTGTGCAACTTTGTTAAGCATACTTGTTCTTGAATTGCTAATATGACCTTTGTTGCTCATTCTTGATGCTTGCAATCTGTATGCTTGATTTGCCCTGCTATGCTTGCTCATTTGCAATTGTTCCTTACTTGGTGTATTGTTTGAGTGTTCATGAACACATGCTGCTATGGATTTAAACATGTTGTCCACTATGTATTCATGCTTGCCTGCTGTCTTTTACACCTGTTTTGTGCTGGAAACTTGAGCTGTTGAATGTTGTTTGGTGTATTTGCTGGATTTTACTGTTGTGCAGGTGATGGAGCGTTGTTGTAGATACTGTTTTTGGTTTTTTTCTTGGTTTTGATTTGCTTTTGTGTGCTAGTGTTAGGATAGAATTTCCTTTCTCATCCTCCACCTTAGGGCAATATTGCATGACAACATTTAGGTGAGTCCCCCTTTGATTTTCTTTTGCCCTTTGAGTCTTCTTTCTCACCTCAAAACTAAAGTAAAAAAAACACTTAATAAAGGCAATGTGCATTGTGCGCCACGAGCCTTAAGTACATGGGAAATGAAGAATGAGGGGTCTCCCCTCACTTTTCTAGAGTGTTTAGCATACATCCCATTGGGGGCGACCATGCGACCCATTCGCTCCTATGTGTAACGCCCCGGTTTTTGTTAGATTTATTTAATTAAGTCGATTTAATTATTTTTGTTTTAATATTATTTTATTCTTGACTTTTATTTGGCAATATATTATTTTTCATTGTTCTTATGTTTTATCGTGTTTTGGGAGCGTTTGCGAGATATTTGAGTGTAGGGGTATTTTGGTTTTTTGTTGGGTAGATATTATGTTTTTCATAAAATAGAACTTAGAGAGAAAATTAGAGAGAAAAGGAAGGGAAGAAGGAAAAGAGAAAGAAAATAAGAAAAAGAGGAAAACTTGAAGTTTAAGAATCGATTCAACCGACATTTCAAAACACGATTAATCGGGTAAGGGTGCGAAACACGGTTATTCTATATTTGTGTATGATTATGTATGTATGTATTTGTTGATGTTTGGTTGAAATTGAATATAGAACAAAAACCATTACTAGGTTGAGATTGTTAGAATTTGATACATTTTGTGTCGGAAATCATGTTTTAAGGTTCCTAATTGCTGAAACATGTTAGCTATATGTTGTTGTGGATTCAATTGGTAGTTTGCTGATGTTTAGATGAGATTTGTAGAGGATTTTGGTTGAATTTCGCAGCAGAAATTCTGCAGGAAAAATTATGGGTTTCGCTGCCCATACGCGTAACAGGCAAGGCAATACGCGTATTGGTTAGGGTAATATGCGTATGGCAAGGGGGAAATGAGGGCATTACGCATATGGAACCCATTTTGCACGGCCCTCTGCTGAAATGCGTAATGGTACGCGTAAGGCGAAAGGCATTACGCGTAACGAGGAAGGCAATACGCGTACTAGGTTTTTAGTGGAATTTTTGGAGAGGAATCAGTCTCTGCCTATACGCGTAGCACTTTGGGCATTACGCGTATGGATGGGCGAGCGAGCTGGGCAGTACGCGTATGGCCCAAGGCAATACGCGTATGACTAGAGAAGGTGCAGGATTTTCCCGATTTCGCGTCCGATGCCGTAACTTTTGATCCGTAACTCGGATTGAGGCGTTCTTGGTACCGATATAAAGATAATGAGATGTTCTTTCTTATAAAACGGTTTTTGATATTGGTGGCCGATTTAATTTTGTCAGGAATTTGGAAATGTGTAGTTTTGCCGACTTTTACCGTCTTAACTATGTGTATTTGATGTGTTATCATGCAATATGCTTTTGATATATAACGTATGGCTTGTGTACTGCTATATGATGTGAATGCATGTGATGAAATGTTGTGATGATGGTTTGTGGCCTAAGGGCAAGTAAGTGCATTGTGTTATGTTTTATTGTATATGCATGATTATGGATGTTGAAATGGTTCACATCGTTGTAATATATACGCATTTGATTGTCATGAGTCCTTGTATGCCAAGCATCATGATATGCATTCTTGTGATGTCGTGTTCCCTAGTGGGTGTGAGCGACAAAACGATTCCAGAGGGAATCTGCTATAACGGTCGTGTGCCTTATACAAAGAGGACCTAAAGCGACGTTATAGACAATCGTGTGCCTTATACAAAGAGGACCTAAAGCGATCGGATCGTGTGCCTTATACAAAGAGGACCTAAAGCGATCCATAAACATCGTGTGCCTTATACAAAGAGGACCTAAAGCGACGGGGAACATCATTTTCCCGACGGGGAGTTACACTAAGTAACAAGCGATGATTCCAATAATTCCTGAGTGAATTAATGATGAGATGATGGATGGAATGGTACCGCATTGCATTGCATAGAGTCGTTGTGTCGGTCTCTGTGCATTTGAATAAATCATGAATGGATTGATTATGTGTGGAATTGTGAATGGAATTGATGAGTTGATATATATATATATATATATATATATATATATATATATATATATATATATATATATATATATATATATATATTGGTGATAAATGCATTGAGCATGATTGATATGCCTTGTGATGGATGTATGAGATATGAATTGTGTTGTTTTGCATTTGAATTATGGTGTAAGTTGTGGTAAGAATGTTTTACATGTGTTTTTTGTGTTTTTATATAATTGTATGCAACTATATTATAATTGTGTTTCTCACCCTTCTGCTGTTTTGAATGCTCTATGAGGCATTGCAGATTAGATGCTGGAAGTCTTTTTGTGAAGCTTATGTCTTTATTCTTTTGTCAGTCGGCTCTGATATGTAGCTCCGGGTAGTCGGGGAGATCGTTGTGTGATTTATGTGTATATGTATATATATCTTTTTTTGGATTGTACATGTATGACTCTGTGTATTATAGACAAACTTCTATGTTTATATATATGAGATTTCAGTTGCAGATTTTTCGCTTTTATTCTATATCTGAATTGTGGGTGTTAGGAACTGAGTTCCTCTGTTAATTTTGCTACCTGATTGTTGCATATCTTTATGAGCGGGTTGTTTTATTTTGTCTTTTTGATGTGACGCTCTCGTCTATGCCATGAATGTTTTATTTACACTCTGATTATTTTGTTATTGCTTGGGGGTATAGATTGGGGGTGTTACATTAAGTGGTATCAGATCCAGTTTGTGTCAGTCCAGTCCGTGTCGGTCATTGTGACCAAGTTGTTTGTTGTGCGCCATTTGTGTTTGGGTGAGCTGTTTGTTTAACCATAGTTACTGTTATTGGATATGAACAGAATATGGCTGGTAGGAATGAAGCTGTTCTTGCTGCTGCTATGCAAGCTATGGCTCAGGCTGTGTGGGGTGCACCTAATGCTGGTGGGAATGATGAGTTCAGGAAGAACAAACCGCCTATCTTCAAAGGAAGATACAACCCTGATGGTGCTCAGATTTGGCTTTAGGAGATTGAAAGAATCTTTCGAGTGATGGACTGTGCTGAGGAACATAAGGTGAGACTGGGTACTCACATGTTGCAGGAGGAGGCTGATGATTGGTGGGTTAGTGTGCATCATGTGTGGGAAGCTACAGGTGAAGAGGTCACTTGGGCTGTGTTTAGCAGTGAGTTTTTGAGGAAGTATTTTCCTGAAGATGTTAGAGGAAAGAAAGAAATAGAGTTCTTGGAATTGAAACATGGTAACATGTATGTTATTGATTACACTGCTAAGTTTGTGGAGCTTGTTCAGTTTCATCCACATTATGCTGAAGCAACTGCGGAGTTTTCCAAATGTGTGAAGTTTGAGAACGGGTTACGTCCCGAGATCAAACAGGCAGCTGGTTATCGAAGAATTAGGAGGTTATCAGATTTGGTGGATTGTTGTAGAATTTATTAGGAGATAGCAAAGCTCGTTCTATTCATTATAAGAGTGTGAACGAAAGGAAAGGAAAGCAACCGTTTCATGGTGGTCCTTATGTGTCACCAGCGAACAAGGGAAAGCAAAGGGCTAATTCTGATAAAAGGCCAAGTGGGGGAGGTATGTCTAATCCTCTGAGATGTTTTAGGTGTGGTGACTTGGGACATTGTCAGTTTGAATGTAGAAAGGATATGAGGAAGTGTTCCAATTGTGGGGGTTTAGGACATGTCGCAGCTGATTGCAAGAGGAATGTGGTGAAGTGTTTCAACTGTGGTGAACCTGGTCATGTTAGTACGAAGTGTCCAAAACCAAAGCAAGCTCAAGCTGGTGGGAAAGTATTTGCCTTGGCAGGAACTCAGACTACTAGTGCAGATCGTCTGATCAGAGGTACTTGTTTTATTAATAGTACGCCTTTAGTTGCTATTATTAATACCTGAGCGACTCAGTCGTTTATTTCGTCTGAGTGCGCGCAACGTTTGAATCTTTTGTTGTCATCGATGGGTGGAGAGATGGTTATTGATACTCCAGTAATTGGGTCGGTAACTACTTCTTTGGTTTGTTTAAGTTGTCCTTTGACAATTTATGGTAAGGATTTTGAGATGGATTTGGTGTGTCTGCCGTTGGAGGGTTTAGATGTGGTTTTGGGAATGAATTGGTTGCAGTTCAATCGAGTTCATATCGATTTTTATCATAAGTTGGTAAGATTTCTTTCTCTTGAAGAAGACGAGGAATCGAGTTTCTTATCTACCAAAGAGTTGAAGAAACTTTTGGCGGATGAAGCTCAGTTGTTCGGGTTGTTTGCACCGTTGACTGTGGATAGTCAAGTTGCAATTGATGTGTTTCCAGTCGTGTGTGATTTTCCAGAGGTGTTTCCGGAGGATATTTCAGATGTGCCGCCAGAAAGAGAGGTGGAGTTTTCTATAGATCTAGTTCCTGGTAATAGACCTGTATCTATGGCACCTTATCGTATGTCGGCATCTGAGTTGGTTGAGTTGAAGAAGAAGTTGAATTAATTGTTAGAAAAGAGGTTTGTGAGGCCGAGTGTATCGCCTTGGGGTGCTCCAGTTTTATTGGTGAAGAAGAAAGATGGAAGTATGTGATTGTGTATTGATTATCGCCAGCTGAATAAGGTGACGATTAAGAATAAGTATCATCTTCCGAGAATTGATGATCTGATGGACCAATTGGTAGGTGCGTGTGTGTTTAGTAAAATTGATTTGAGGTCAGGTTATCATCAGATTAGAGTGAAAGAGGAAGATATTCAGAAGACGGTTTTTAGGACACGATACGGACATTACGAATATTCCGTGATGCCGTTCGGGGTTTCTAATGCACCGGGTGTGTTTATGGAGTATATGAATCGTATTTTCCATGCGCATTTGGATCGCTTTGTTGTTGTGTTTATTGATGACATCTTGATTTATTCTAAGTCCCGGGAGGATCATGCGGAGCATTTGCGTATTGTATTGCAGATTTTGAAGGAGAAGAGACTTTATGCTAAGTTGTCAAAGTGTGAGTTCTGGTTGTCAGAAGTGCGTTTTCTTGGGCATGTGATTTCAAGTAATGGTATTGCTGTGGATCCATCCAAATTAGATGCAGTTCTACAATGGGAGGATCTTAGATCTGTTACTGAAATTAGAAGCTTTTTGGGTTTAGCTGGATATTATAGAAGATTCATTGAAGGCTTTTCCAAGTTAGCACTTCCATTGACCCAGCTGACTTGTTAAGGTAAAGCGTTCATTTGGGATATTCAGTGTGAGGAAAGTTTTAGTGAGCTGAAGAAGAGATTGACTACAACTCCGATTTTGATCTTACTGAATCCTAGTGAACCGTTTGTGGTGTATTGCGATGCGTCTTTGATTGGTTTAGGTGGAGTGTTAATGCAAGGAGGTAAGGTTGTGGCTTATGCTTCGAGGCAATTGAGGGTTCATGAGAAGAATTACCCTACGCATGATTTGGAATTAGCGGCAGTGGTTTTTGTATTGAAAATTTGGAGGCATTATCTCTACGGTGCAAGATTCAAAGTCTTTAGTGATCATAAGAGTTTGAAATACTTGTTTGATCAGAAAGAGTTGAATATGAGGCAACGGAGATGGTTGGAATTTTTGAAGGACTATGATTTTAGCTAGAATTACCATCCTGGTAAGGCTAATGTGGTAGCCGATGCGTTAAGCCATAAATCTTTGCATATGTCTGTTTTGATGGTTAAAGAGTGGGAACTTTTGGAAGCATTCAGAGATTTGAGTTTGGTGTGTGAATTGACATCTGATGGCGTGAGGCTTGGTATGTTAAAGGTCACTAATGATTTTCTGTTGACCGTTAGCGAGAAACAGAAGCTGGATGTGAAATTTGTTGATTTGATGACGGTTGGAGATAAAGGTGTGAATGGTGACTTTAAAGTGGATGATAAGGGTGTTTTGAGATTTCGTGATAGAATTTGTATTCCTGATGATTCGGACTTGAAAAAGATGATTTTAGAGGAAGGACACCGGAGTAATTTGAGTATACATCCAGGAGCTAATAAGATGTATCAAGATTTGAAGAAGATCTTTTGGTGGTCCGGATTGAAGAGGGATGTGGCTCAGTTTGTTTATGCGTGTTTGACGTGTCAGAATTCAAAGGTAGAACATCAGAAGCCTAGTGGATTATTGCAACCGTTGGATATTCCCGAGTGGAAATGGGACAACATTTCTATGGATTTTGTGACAGGGTTGCCTAATACACAAAGGGGACATAACGCCATTAGGGTGATTGTGGATAGGATGACTAAATGGGCGCATTTCATTACGATTGACATCAGTTTTTCTTTGGAGAGGTTGGCTGAGATTTATATCTGTGTGATTATGAAGCTACATGGTGTTCCATTGTGTATTGTTTCAGATTGAGATCCGAGGTTTACTTCCAGATTTTGGGAAAGTTTGCAAAAGGCGTTAGGTTCTAAGTTGAGATTGAGTTCTGCTTATCATCCTCGGACAGATGGTCAGACCGAGAGAACTATTCAGTCATTGGAAGATTTGCTGAGAGCTTGTGTTCTCGAGCAAGGTGGTGCCTGAGATAGTTATCTTTCGTTGGTTGAATTTACGTATAACAACAGTTTTCATTCGAGTATTGGAATGGCACCTTTTGAAGCGTTGTATGGCAGAAGATGTCGAACACCTTTGTGTTGGCATGAATCTAGTGAGAGTTCGGTGGTTGGACCGCAGTTAGTTCAACAAACTACGGAAAAGGTGAAACTTATTCGTGAGAAAATGAAGGCTTCTCATAGTAGGCAGAAGAGTTATCATGATTGAAGGAGGAAAGATCTTGAGTTTCAAGAAGGCGATCATGTATTTTTGAGAGTTACACCGGTGACGGGTGTTGGTCGTGCATTGAAGTCGAAGAAACTTACTTCTCTGTTTATTGGTCCTTACCAGATATCCGCGAGAGTGGGTGTTGTGGCTTATCGGGTGGCGTTGCCGCCGAATCTTTTGAATTTACATGATGTGTTCCATGTTTCACAGCTTCGGAAGTATGTTCCAGATCCGTCGCATGTGATTCCGATGGATGAGGTGGAGGTAAGGGAGAACCTTACGGTTGAGGCATTACCGGTGAGGATTTTGGATCGCGAGTTGAAGCGGTTAAGAGGCAAGGATATTGCGCTTGTGAAAGTAGCGTGGGGAGACGCTGCTGAGGGCAATTTGACTTGGGAGTTAGAGAGTCGGATGCGGGAATCATATCCAGAGTTGTTCGTCTCAGGTAATATTTTCGAGGACGAAAATTTCTAAGTGGGGGAGAGTTGTAACGCCCCGGTTTTTGTTAGATTTATTTAATCGAGTCGATTTAAATATTTTTGTTTTTATATTATTTTATTCTTGACTTTTATTTGGCAATATATTATTTTTCATTGTTGTTATGTTTTATCGCGTTTTGGGAGCGTTTGCGAGATATTTGAGTGTAGGGGTATTTTGGTCTTTTGTTGGGTAGATATTATGTTTTTCATAAAGGAAGGGAAGAAGGAAAAGAGAAAGAAAAGAAGAAAAAGAGGAAAACTTGAAGTTTAAGAATCGATTCAAACGACATTTCAAAACACGATTAATCGGGTAAGGGTGCGAAACTCGGTTATTCTATACTTGTGTATGATTATGTATGTATGTATTTGTTGATGTTTGGTTGAAATTGAATATAGAACAAAAACCATTACTATGTTGAGATTGTTAAAATTTGATACATTTTGTGTTGGAAATCGTGTTTTAAGGTTCCTAATTGCTGAAACATTTAGCTATACGTTGTTGTGTATTCAATTGGTAGTTTGCTGATGTTTAGATGAGATTTGGAGAGGATTTTGGTTGAATTTCGCAGCAGAAATTCTGTAGGAAAAATTCTGGGTTTTGCTGTCCATACGCATAACAGGCAAGGCAATACGTGTATTGGTTAGGGCAATACGCGTATGGCAAGGGGAAAATAAGGGCATTACGCGTATGGAACCCATTTTGCACGGCCCTCTGCTGAAATGTGTAATGGTAAGCGTAAGGGGCAAGGCATTACACGTAAAGAGGAAGGGAATACGCGTACTAGGTTTTTAGTGGAATTTTTGGAGAGGAATCAGTTTCTGCCCATACGCGTAGCACTTTGGGCATTACGCGTATGGATGGGCGAGCGAGCTGGGCAGTACGCGTATGGTCCAAGGCAATACGCGTATGACCAGAGAGGGTGCAGGATTTTCCCGATTTCGCGTCCGATGTCGTAACTTTTGATCCGTAACTCGGATCGAGGCATTCTTGGTACCGATAGAAAGCTAATGAGGTGTTCTTTCTTATAAAATGGTTTTTGAGATTGGTGGCCGATTTAATTTTGTCGGGAATTTGGAAATGTGTCATTTTTCCGACTTTTACCATCTTAACTATGCGTATTTGATGTGTTATCATGCAATATGGTTTTGATATATAACGTATGGCTTGTGTGCTGTTATATGATGTGAATGCATGTGATGAAATATTGTGATGATGGTTTGTGGCCTAAGGGAAAGTAAGTGCATTATGTTGTGTTTGATTGTATATGCATGATTATGGATGTTGAAATGGTTCACATCGTTGTATATATGTATGCATTTGATTGTCATGAGTCCTTGTATGCCAAGCATCATGATATGCATTCTTGTGATGTCGTGTGCCCTAGTGGGTGTGAGCGACGAAACGATTCCAGAGGAAATATGCTATAACGGTTGTGTGCCTTATACAAAGAGGACCTAGAACGACGTTATAGACGATCGTGTGCCTTATACAAAGAGGACCTAAAACGATTGGATCGTGTGCCTTATACAAAGAGGACCTAAAGGGATCCATAAATGTCGTGTGCCTTATACAAAGAGGACCTAAAGCAACGGGGAACATCGTTTGCCCGACAGGGAGTTACACTAAGTAACAAGTGATGATTCCAATAATTCTTGAGTGAATTAATGATGAGATGATGGATGGAATGGTACCGCATTGCATTGCATAGAGTCGTTGTGTCGGTCTCTGTGCATTTGCATAAATCATGAATGGATTGATTATGTGTGGAATTGTGAATGGAATTGATGAGTTGATATATATATATATATATATATATATATATATATATATATATATATATATATATATATATATATATATATATACATATATTGGTGATAAATGCATTGAGCATGATTGATATGCCTTATGATGGATGTATGAGATATGAATTGTGTTGTTTTGCATTTGAATTATGGTGTAAGTTGTGGTGAGAATGTTTTACATGTGTTTTTTTTGTGTTATTATATAATTGTATGCAACTATATTATAATTGTGTTTCTCACCCTTCTGCTGTTTTGAATGCTCTATGAGGCATTGCAGATTAGATGCTGGAGGTCTTTTTGTGAAGCTTATGTCTTCATTCTTTTGTCGGTCGGCTCTAATATGTAGCACCGAGTAGTCGGGGAGATCGTTGTATGATTTATTTGTATATGTATATATATCTTTTTTTGGATTATACATGTATGACTTTGTGTATGACATACTAACTTCTATGTTTATATATATGAGATTTCAGTTGCAGATTTTCCGCTTTTATTCTGTATCTGAATTATGGGTGTTAGGAACTGAGTTCCTCTGTTAATTTTGCTACCTAATTGTTGCATATCTTTATGAGCAGGTTGTTTTATTTCGTCTTTTTGAAGTGACGCTCCCGTCTATGCCATGAATGTTTTATTTACACTCTGATTATTTTGTTATTGTTTAGGGGTATAGATTGGGGGTGTTACACTATGTCATAGACTTTAGTGTAATGCGCATCACCAACAAATTCAATTCACTTCTTCGATAAGTTCAGAACCTCTTCTCTCGCACCCGTGCGATCGAAATCCCATTTTTATGTAGTAGCGTGAACTACGGATGCTCTGATCCCTCTTTCCCGACTAATTGAGGATACGTAGGCACGAGATGTGATATCTCGGCGAGCACACTAACAACTAACTTCCCTTTTTTCTCGCCTCAGTGTGATCGAGACTTGTTAACCGAGCATTTTCTCTCGCCCTAGTGCGATCGAGGCCTTTTCGACCCGTAGGTGTAATACCCCAAATTTTGACCACTTAGATTTCCCATCATTGTGAAAATCATCATCACAATATGGATGTACCTTTATGCTTCATTAGCCTCCCCAAAGATGGGTGAGCATCCAATACAATCAAAATTAGGGTTTCAAGCCCTCTCTGAGTGCTTAGACAAAGGATCAATCAAGGAATGACTTGATCTTCAACTTGTCTAATCTCTCAAACATCCACAATGGATCAAAAAGGACTCCCACTTCAAGGATTAAGCACAAGGCTGCTCCCTTCTAGGTGGATCAAGTCTCAAGATCGACAGTGTCACCAAATTAGGGTTTTGGTCGACCAGGGCCTCCAGATGGAAATTTTCATCTGGGTACAAGGCAATGATCCAAAACATGACCTAATATACTTCATGGAACTTCATGAACCCATGCATCAAGTCAATTTTGCCTCAGGGGATGCATTCATCAAAAATCAGGAATTAGGGTTTCTTGACCTAATTCACCCCTAAGTTGACTTTTGGGATAAACCATGAGCCAAGACCTCAAGAGATGATTTGAGGGTCTCTAATACACCATATTGATCCATTTGGAACAATGGATTGATCCAAGAAGCTTGAGCAACAAGTTTCATTTTCATCTGCACCACAATTAGGGTTTTAAGAGAAAAGTCAACTGTAACTTTGACTTTTGACCTGGACATGCTCCCAAACCCTAATACATGATTGAATATACCCTATGATACCCATGGAACATGTCCATCAAGTTTGATCTAGGTCAAGGACATGATTTCCTGAAGAATTGTACAGTTTGGAATTCATCTGATAAAAAGTCAACTGTGCACAAAAGTCAACTTTGACTTTTTGAGATTTTTCACCAAAATGGATTTTTAACCCTAAAATGATGTTAATGTATGATTTGAATCATCATTCATCAAGAAAAATCAAGAAAAGTGAGATAACTTGTAAAAGGGGTAACCATAAAACTTAGAAATTTTTCTAAGTTAAAAATAAAGTGGCAAAGGTACCAACTTTGGAGGACCATAACTCCTAAACCACAAGGCCATTTTTTCTCATCCAAAGATGGATTTGTAGCCCTCATTATCACCTACAAAAACTTCAACTACAAATCATTCCAATTCATTAAAGATTTTGAGTTATGGAATGATTAAAGTGGCTGAAAAGTGAAAAAGTCACTTTTTCCAACACTTAGTGAAATTTTCACTAAGTCAGAATTCTGCTTCACTTTTTGCCAAATGTAGGGGGATTTCTCACTTGGAATCAAAAGAGATCAAAACCAAACTTGTTCAAACAGTTGTTGTATCATGTAAGAGCTTTCCAAAATGGCCAAGAACATTGCCAAATTCAACCTACATCATGAGATACAACATTGTCAAGTTACCTTGCTGAAATCTGTCAAAGCAAGGCAGAATTTGCATTTTGGCTCGATTTGCCAAAATCAGCCAATTGCAATTGCTCCAATCCACTTGGACACCTTAGAGGATTGAATCCAAAGGGGACAATCACTGAGCCAAGCCTCCAAGGTCCAAGGAACAAAGAATAGCATGTTGAACCTAGAATGGCCAAAATAGGGACAAGACTTCAAATTTGGAATGAGGCATTCAATGGAACCATCAAGGTGGCATGGACTGAGCCATTCTCATCTGAAATCAGTCAAGACTTATCCAAGACCAAGGGGACCAAAGCTCTGTGCCCTAACCTCTAGTCAATGGCTAGAGGAGACTTTCATTTCCATTGGCCAACATTGAGGAAACCTACTTACCAACTGCCATGTACTATTCCTTGCAAAACAAACTTGCTCTACTATAAATAGAGCTCAATTGTGGTCAGTTTAAGTACACCAAAGCCATCTAACAGATGCTTTCCTCAAAATCTATTTTTCTTGGCAAAAATGCCTTTCTTAGCAAGGTAGCTATCGGGTTTTGAGTTTGAGAGCAATTCTGCACAAACCAATCACTCACACACCTCACATACATCACATATGAGCTGATCAAACACTCACATAACATCTGAAACATAAATTTCACAAAATCACTTGCCATCCACACAAGTTTGAAGTGAAGTTGCAGCTGAGATGCCATAAACTGATCCAATCCATTTCAATTCAATCCAAGTGTTCAAACACACTCCATATGGTGTAGGGAAGCTGTCCAGATCATCACAACTTGTCTGTAACACCTCCAACTCAAAATCACATCTGCTCTTGCTGTCACGACTTGAAGGTAAGCCTAAACTTGGGCATCTCTCAATCTATGCATATTTCCTCGCACAATAATTTGGCCATATGTTCATAATCATGCATGGAATGTTTTCCCTCAATTAATTGCATTGTTTGAATCGTGTATCAAAAATCCTAGCCTTCATGCAGAAATTAGGGTTCTTGAGGTTTCTTCGTGATTTCTTGTTGTATGTTTAATTTAAATGAAATTAAAGTACATAGACATGATCGTGAGGTTGAGACGAGCATAATGATATGTGGATTGCATGATATGATTACGTATTCATGGAGATTTGATAGAAAATGCAAATCAGCCAAACCCAGAAAACGCGTGTGTTCTTGCTTGTGTTCTTGGCGCCATTTTCAGATTTTCAAATATTTGAATTTTGTGATTTTGTTTAATTGATTCAAAAATTAATTTCTCTCTGAGTTTTAATGATTTTGAGTTGATTCTTTTTTTAATAATTCACAAAAATGTTAAAATATTTTATTTTCACAAAAAATCCCAAAAATATTATTTATTTCATATAATTGATATTTTTGTAAAGAATTAATATTTTGATTGTTTTTGGCATTTTAAATATTTTTTCTACATTGATTTTGCAACTTTTAATGCTTTCTAATTATTTTGTAGGTCAATACTAAATTTTTGAAGCATTAATCCAAGATCACAATTTGTTTTCCATGTGTTAAACAATTTTTGATCATTTTAATTGAATTTTTATTCAATTAAATACATTTTGAAAACAAATTAGGGTTTTGGATTAATTCAACCCTCATAAATCATTTTCAAAACACTTTGGGCCTTTATTAGAGTGTAAGACCCAATCCTTTTTTGACCAAATCATCTTTGGGCCTCACTTATTGTATAAGTCCCGATACCGTCAAAAAAATAAACGGCGCGATCGTCGCCTTTTCAAAAAAACATCTGGGTCTCTCCTTGAGCTATAAGACCCATTCAAAACACTTTGGGTCTCTATTAGAGTGTAAGACCCAATCCCCCTTTTAACCAAAACATTTTGGGCCTCACTTATTGTATAAGTCCCTCTGCATTAAAAGAAAACCTCGGCGCGATCGCCATTTTTTAACGAAAAGTCATTTGGGCCTACCCTCGTGTTATAAGCCCCACACTTTTTCTTTAAACCTTTTTGGGCCTCTTGAGAGAGTGTAAGACCCATCCCTTTGTACAGAAAACCATTTTGGGCCCCAGTCACTTGTATAAGTCCCGCTGTACAAAGTCAAACAGTGCGCTCACTGATAAAACTCTGGGTCTCTCCTTGAGCTGTAAGCCCCAAATCTTTCTTTTTTAAAGCACTTTCTCCTTTGATTTTGAATATACTGTTGTTTTCAATCTTTCTTTGTTGAACAACTAACCAAACAGCATGGAAGCACTACAACCGAGTAAGTGGTTATCGCTTTCATTTACTGCTTTCATATTATAAACTGTATTGTGGGGCTGCTCACTGTACGTCTCCTTTCATAAACTCATATCTACTGTGTAATAATAGTATAGATATTTCGAGTTTCCCCGGCAACTACGTCTAGATCTAGGTGACGCCGTTTCATTTATTCGTAGAAATAAACGCCTAGATCCCCAATAGGAGCACCAGATACAGTCTTCTCTTCGGCTGTCCTCCTTAGGAATCGTCAAGAAATTCTATCCCCTAGAGATGAATAATTTTCGGTGAAACTTCTCTTGAATTTCTTCAAACCGCCGAACGGTTCGGACTCTCTCTAAAAGTTAAAGTCACTGGATAGTAAACCTCGCACGTTTACCAGTGGTTTTAACTCTAAAAGAGTTTTCCTGAACTTTTCTTTGGTTTGGGACCCACGGGCTTCTTAAAAGCACCGGCCTCCTCTTGGCCATTGTACAAGGACCCTCCGGCTTCCTAAGAGCAACCTAGCCTCCTCTTGGGCATTATTCAAGGATGCTACGGCTTCTTAGAATTATTCACAGCCTCCTCTTAGGCTTCGTATAATGATCTCTTCCTCCGGGAATGATAGCCTCCTCTTGGGCTTCGTACAAGGACCCGTCGGCTTCTTAAAAGATTCCAGCCTCCTCTTGGGCTTCGTACAAATTGTCCCGACGACCTCCTAGAGGTATAGGAACAGAACCTAGTCATCCTCATAGAACAGTCCTTTCATAGAGTCTACTACTGTTTCTCGAAGCATAGTACAAAAGATAAAACTCTAGACTTGGAAAGTCTAACTTACTTGAGTCTCAAAGACATTCTCAAGCACCCTTCATTAAATAGGAAGGAAACCCGCAGACTCGGACAGTCTCAATACCCTTTGGATTTCCCGTTTCCTCAAAGAGAAGGAAATACACCTGATCCTCAAATTAAATCCCTGAGTACAGTGTTGCTCATATAAGAACTGATTTTCTCTTTCAAATCAGTATATTGGATCTGTCACTCAACTGAAACAGTTACAATAGCCTCCATCTCGGGCATCGTACGAGATACCAAAATTCTCCCCAGTGGAGTCAAAACAACCTTTTAGCCTCTCTCTCAGGCTTTGTATGAGACACAAAAGATTCCCTCGTTGAGTCAATCATCCCTTTTTTTGCCTCCATCTCGGGCCTCGTACGAGATATAAATCCCTTAAGCAAGAGTCGAACTCTTTGTTAGCCTCCTCTTAGGCTTTGTATAACGATATGCCCCACTGGGTCAAAAACCTTTAGCCTCTCTCTCGGGCTTTGTACGAGATACAAAATAGCCTCCTCTTAGGCTTTGTATAATGATTTTCCTAGCGGAAATTAGCCTCCTCTTAGGCTTTGTATAAACCACTGGTTGATCCATTCAACCTTTTAGCATCAAAGCTGTGCCTCGTTCACAGTACACAAACATCAACAACTCCTTTCCCTTCATCTAATCGCTGTAAGCGGCAAGCCTCTGGATCATCTATATCCATGCCACTGTCCCTCTTTTAGCATGAGAAATTCCTAAGGAAAGATGGCATTGCTCTACACTGAGTTAAAGTCTTCTCCTTCAGGTTAAAACCCTTTCTTCGGAAATTATGGCATTGCTCGGATCCGCGTATCCCAGTTAAAGTAATTCTCCTTCTCCCCTCTTTAGAGATGACAAATTCTCTCTAAAGTTAAGGTCTTTTAGCTTCACGTCTTGGGCTTTAAACAAGACACAAATAGACCTTTTAGCTTCACATCTTGGGCTTTGAACAAGATACAAATCACCTTTCGCTTCACGTCTTGGGCTTTGAACAAGACACCAAAAACCAATTTCCTCCCATAGAATAGGAGGAACTACGAACGCTCTGATTTCCCTGTTTCGGTAAACGGGAATACGTAGGCATAAGTTCGAAAGAAAAGATCTTAGCGAGCGCAATCAACGAAAAACCCAAATCCCATATCCCCATCAATCAAAAGCAGTAATTCAAAAGCACCAGTCTTAACATCCTAATCCTTATTCCCAGCCAGAAACCCTTTGCCTAGAAAAAAGAAAGAAAGAAACCTGTATTGGCGAAATACGAATAACCAGTACAAAGGCCCCCCCACATTGATAGCATCTGTAACCTAACAGACCGCTGTTTAAACTCAGTATGCAAAGCAGGGTTAATTGGAGACATCTATTTCCCTTCCTTATTCAGCTCACAATAGGATAAAAAATGAATCGACCTGTAGTTTTAAGCTCAACCGCAGAGAGCGACCAGCGCTTAAGAACCGCGTCCAAAATCGTTCGCTACAGAAAAGTGGCACCCACCGTGGGGCCGTTGTTTTTCTTTCTTTCTGTTTTCCTTGTAAAATGGCGACTCTGCTGGGGAGTCTCCTTTTCTGCCTTAGGGCATCATCCCCGTTTTCTACGGAAAATGGGAACTCTACCGAAGAGAAAGATTGACCTATGCTGGTCCATCTCTTAGGCAGGGAACCACAGATTGGGGCTTCCGCCGGGGAACCCATTTCTGTCAGGAACTTAAGAATCGTAGCTTTATAAGTCTAGGATGATTAGGACAAATATATATATATACTGCTTTTCCTAATTGCTATACGTGTTTATTTTTCTGCTAATGGGAATGCGGGTGATGCCGCATGTGGTGAGATTGAGTATACACTTAAGAAAAGCCAACCTTTTTTATAGTGCGGAAGCTATCGGAAATAGCTGTTACGCGATACTACCCTCATTTGAGGCTGGTGATCTATTCTCGGTGAATAGCACTTACTCTAAGATTGCACACAACTCACTGGCGATCTGCTTGTTGTCTGCCTTCCTGGGAGGAGCTGATGATAATGAGTACAGGTACAAAAATCACCCTAGTATAAACCAGTGGGAATGGGTAGAGCCTTGACTTCATGACAACGACCCTTTGACCCCATGTTTTTTCTATGTTTTTGTGTGCTGCGTTCATGCATTCATTTAATAAAACATTAAAACATTCAAAAAACTTTCTCTTCTAGTCTCTCTGTTTTTCAAATTAAACTAAGACTGTGATTGCAAATATCAGAGAAAAAGATTACGCTAATGGATTTCGATAGAAGGAGAACTCACCAGTATACCTTCAAGGTTCCAAAACTAGGGGATTTGAGAAAGTTAGCGAGGATGATCGTTAACCCAGAGGCTTTCAGAGCCAAGCACGGAGGTTTGCTACCACTGTTAAGAGTCCATGTGATTGAGGGAATCATGGACGCGCTCATTCAGTTCTACGATCCGGTTTATCACTGTTTCACATTCCTGGATTACCAGCTATCACCAACGCTGGAGGAGTATTCTCATCTGGCTGATTTACATATCACTGATCGAGCTCCATTTTCTGGACTGGAAGAAATTCCAAAGAATCAGACTATTGCAATAGCAATTCATTTGGACGAGTCTGAGGTCAGGACTCACATGACCACTAAGGGTGGCATCCAAGGTTTGCCAGCCCAGTTCTTGACAAAGAAAGCTCAGTACTTTGCTAGTATAGGGAACGTGACTACTTTTGAAAGCATCTTTGTCTTGCTCACCTACGGGTTATTTTTGTTTCCCAACATCAATAACTTCGTCGATATCAACGCTATTAAGGTTTTTCTCATTGGAAACCCTGTGCCGACTTTGCTTGCAGATGCGTATCATTCTATACACTTGGGAAATTTGTACAGCGGAGGGGAGATCACATGCTGTGTACCTTTGCTTTACAAGTGGTTTATCTCTCACTTGCCTAAGTCCGCTGCTTTTTGGGATTGCAAGAGTGTCTTACGTTGGTCGCAGAAGATCATGTCTCTCACCAATTCTGATATAGATTGGTGTAATAGGATTTATGAGGGAATCAGAATCATTGACCGTTGTGGAAACTTCCCCAGCGTACCCCTCATAGGAACTAAAGGAGGAATCAACTATCATCCGATATTAGTTCTTCGTCAATTTAGATACCCGGTGAGACACATCCCACTGGATGTTCATCTGGAAGGTCTTTTCTTCAAAGAAGGAGAAAACGACAGAGCACTAAAGATGGAAATAGTGCAAGCTTGGAAACATGTTCATAAGAAAGGACGAGAGTCTCTGGGAAAACCGGACTGTGTCTCGGTGGAGCCTTATCTCCATTGGGTACAAACTAGAGCTCTCAAGCTAAAGATGCCTTATCCTCGTCACAGAATTCTTCCACCGAGGGAAATTGTCATGTACTTCATGACGGAAACTGAAAGGCTTCAGGTTACTCTCAACAAAGTTCAAAAGGAAAGAAGGTCTTGGAAGAACAAGTACCGCACCCTCAACGTAGAGTGTATCCAAATACAGCAACTACTAAGAGAGAAACATGCTCTGATTGAAATTTTAGAGCAGCATGCTGTAGAGAATCAAGATGACCAAAGGAATTTGCTCACTCCTTTCACTTGGCAAAGGAATGACAACCCGACAACGGCCCAAGCGCCCCGGTCAAAGAAAAGGAAGATACCAGAATCAGCACCCGACTTCTCTTCAGAGAGGACTCGGGACCCATTAGTTTAGGTTTCTGTTTCTGCACTTTGTAATCTACTGTATTTCCAATTCTGTAATCCTTTGAATTCAATAAAAAGGGGTTTTCCCACTGTTTGATATTTGCAATCTAATTGTCGAAGTTTATTTTGATTAAACCAAAAAAACAACAATTAATATAATCATTGCATTCATCATTCTCACATCGCGTATTCTCCTTACCTACGAATCTCACGTTTGTGTCTCGATTCTAGAGTCAAACTGTCTCATTCGTATAATACTCGGGCCAATCGTCAGAAAAAGATGGATGATCTTGAGGAAGAAAACAGAGAGTTGAAAGAAGAGATCGACGCTCTGAAAGAGGATATAAGAAAGCTTCGTAACGACATGCAAGCCATGGCAGAAGCTCAGCTACAAAGAACTGTGATCTCAGAGATCACCTCAACGCCCATCATAGAAAAGTATGATCCTAGGTATCAGATACCGAAAGATCGTCCTTGGGGCATGCCTGGTAACTATATCCCGGAAGGATATGTTCCGCCGATCACTGAAGATCAGGGAATCGCAACAGAAGCCGCTGGGCCTGAAGGTTACAAACTTCGGGAAAGCGAAGATGCCAGGGGCATACTGAAGACTCCTGAAGGTTACAAACTTCGGGAAGCACCAAGACTTACTGCCGTAGTCACGGTACCACCCCCTGTGGTGCACACTGTCCCGGAAGGACAGATTCCACCAATACCTTATGGTAAGAAGGAAACTATGTTTGACAGAATGGATGAATTCCAGGAACAGTTCCTGGAAATGCAGAAAGAGCTAAAAGCCATTCGCGGTCAGGATCTATTTGGGAAGGACGCCGCAGACCTCTGTTTGGTCCCAAATGTGAAAGTCCCGCACAAGTTCCAAGTGCCCGACATTGAAAAATACAAGGGTAACTCTTGCCCTCAGAGCCATCTGGTGATGTACGCTCGGCGGATGTCAGCTCAGACGGAGAATCAGGACCTGCTGATTCACTACTTCCAGGATAGTTTAACCGGTGCCGCACTCAAATGGTACATGGGTTTAAACCGTACTACGATCAGTACATTCAGAGATCTTGGTACTGCCTTCGTCCAACAATACAAGTACAATTTGGACATGGCACCCGACAGAGATCAACTCAGATCAATGTCGCAAAAGGAAAAGGAAACCTTTAAGGAGTATGCTCAAAGGTGGCGTGAAATTGCCGCTCAAATTTGTCCACCTCTTGAGGAAAAAGAGATGACAAAGATCTTCTTAAAGACCTTAAGCTCATTTTACTATGACCGAATGGTTGCCAGCGCACCCAGTGATTTCACCGAAATGGCCGGCATGGGTGTACGTCTTGAGGAAGCCGTCCGAGAAGGACGTTTGGTAAAAGACACTGGATCAACGAGCGGTACTAAAAAATAAGGTAGTGCTCTCCCTAAGAAAAAAGAGCAAGATATTGGGAATATCTCTCTCAGAAAGCAAAGGCGATGTTATCAGCCAGTAGCAGCTGTTACTCCTGCTATCGGCCCCGCGCCTGTTCCTATGTATCAACCTCAGGTTGCACAGAGCCAACCTGACCAACAAAGGACACAACAGCCTCTTCAGCAGGCTCGTCCCCCATATAACAACAACCGTACAACACGGCCACCAGGATTTGATCCTATACCTGTAACGTACGCAGAACTGTTTCCGTTACTGCTAGCCAAGGGGCACATTCAGACTAAGTCTCCCCTTTCAGTTCCGAAAAATCCGCCTTTTTGGTTTAAAACGGATCAAACATGCCCTTATCATCAAGGAGGTTCAGGGCATAACATTGAGACTTGTCTCAATTTCAAATCCGACGTGCAAAAGCTTGTTAGGAGCGGGCTCTTATCTTTCAAAGATACGAATCCTAATGTCCTTACGAACCCGCTGCCTCAACACGAGAAAGCTGCAGTCAATCTGATTGAGAAAGAGACTAACAATGTCTATCAAATTCACGATGTACTCTTATTGGGGACCAATCTGGTCAAGATGCATTGTAGACAGAGTGGATATGGCCATGTGCCACCTCATAACTATCACCAGTGTGATATCTGCTCTAAAGATAACCAAGGATGTTCGGTAGTGCAATCAGCTCTATAGGAACAAATGGATCTCGGATGGATCCAAGAGCACCGAGTTCGTGGAGTTAACATGGTTTACACGAATTCTAACGCCATTCAAAACCACGACATCCGTGTGATGAATGTCAACTTGGTGGCGATGCACTCAAGGCAAAGCCAGTATCATAATCTGCCGCGGCACGATTACAGTTCCTGTCCGATTTGCTCGGTAAACAAACAGGGATGCTCTTTCATACAAGAGGCCCTCCAGCGTCAGATGGATCTTGGATGGATCCAAGACTACCGTGATAGGAACTCCTATCAAATCAACATGGTTCAGATCTTCGACATCCGCGTAATGAATACCAACTTGGTAGAGTTACATGCTGAGCAGGTCCGACTCGGATTCTTAATATCACATGACTATCAAAGCTGTAAAGCGGGTTGCGAAAACGATCGAGGTTGTACCCTTGTCCAAGAGGCACTTCAGCACTTGTTAAATCACTGGTGGATGCCAATCTACATGGATGAAGATACTCAGCAGATTAGTATCAATAACAGGAATCCTACTCGTCGTCAAAGTCAGGATGTCCGATCAATGGAAGGTAACCTATTGAGGTTACATTGTATTCAAAGTGGGCGTGGCCAGGTGTCACCACACAACTATGACAGTTGTAGCGTCTGTTTGGAAAGTAACCAAGGGTGCTACCTTGTGAGAGCAGCTCTTCAAGGTCAGGTCGATCATGGAGAAATTCGTCCATATCCAGGTTCAGGACCCATCATTTGGTCGCCGAACTACCTTGCCGATCAAGTTGAGGATGTTGTCACGATCTCTGGTCATCACAGGACCAGGGATGTTTTTGCCATCATCCCTCTACTTGACAAATCTAGAGTTCCCAACCGGGAACGGATCGAGATTACTTATGATGGTCAAAAAAATCAGAAGGTTCCCATAGTCATCTATCTACCAGGGCCACTACCGTATGAATCAGCTAAGGCAATCCCTTACAAATACGGTGCAACAATAATCGAGAATGGAAAGGAAATTCCATTACCCTCCGTCGTGAATATTGCAGACATCAGTCGTGTAACACGGAGCGGTCGAATCTTCAACCGAGGGGTTGGAGAATCCAACAAAGAAAAGGAACTTCAGGCAGAAATTCCTGATCCACCAGTCAGTCAATTTGGTAATCCCGACTTTTCAAAAGACAAAGATGAGATGCTAAAGCTCATCCAAAGGAGTGAATATAACATTGTTGATCAACTGTTACAGACTCCTTCAAAGATCTCAGTATTATCACTGTTACTCAGTTCAGAAGCCCACAGGGAGGCTCTACAGAAAGTTTTGGAGCAAGCCTTTGTGGAACAGGATGTAACAATAAGACAATTCGATAGCATTGTCTCTAACATCACTTCCTGCAACAATTTGGGATTTAATGATGAAGAATTACCTGAAGAGGGTCGCCGTCATAACATGGCGCTCAATATCACAGTTAACTGCCAGGGCGATGCTTTAGCCAATGTACTGGTAGACACAGGGTCAGCCCTGAATGTTATGCCGAAGTCCACTTTGACGCAATTATCATTCAAGGGCCCTCCGATGAGAGTCAGCGAGGTCGTCGTCAAAGCATTCGACGGATCCAGAAAAACAGTTATCGGCGAAGTGGATCTTCCCATAACTATTAGTCCTCACACTTTCCAAATCACTTTCCAGGTCATGGACATCCAGGCAACATACAGTTGTTTATTAGGAAGACCTTGGATACATCAGGCTGGAGCGGTCACTTCGACCCTCCACCAAAAGCTAAAGTTCGTCCAGAACGACCAACTTGTCATGGTTTGTGGGGAACAAGCCTTACTCGTGAGTAACTTATCATCATCTACTTGTGTGGAACCCGAGGAGGTTGCTGGAACTCAGTTCCAAGCGCTATCGGTGAGCAAGAACGATCAATCCGAAGAAGGAACTTCAATTTCTTCATACAAAGATGCTATCAAAGCGGTCGAGAGTACCGATACGACAGGATGGGGACGGCTTGTCATTCCTATTGACAATAAAACAAAGAAGGGTCTTGGTTTTTCTACAACCTGTACCCAGACAGTTACCAACGATGAAAGTCTTCATCCCCTTCAAAACTTCTTCCACAGTGGAGGTTTTCTTCACCCGGTGTCTCAGACAGTTCATGCTATCAATGAGGAAGATCCCTCTGACACGGATGAAGAATGGAAGTCCTATCTTAACAAAGACGGCTATATGTCTCAGGAAGAGGTGCCTATGCCTTTTTGCTTTCCTACAGAAAGTCTGAGATTTATACCAAGATCAGACGTCGAAATGATCTACGGAGATTGTGATCCGGAAGGATACCGTGCTCCACCAAATTCATTAGAGGAAGACACTCTGATGAAAGACAACTTTGATCACAATTACTATGGCCCGATGGATGGTCTGCCAATGTGGCAGCCTTACCCAGGAAACTTGGGGCAAGAAAGTCAGCCGAGTAATGAAACTCAGCTGAGCGTCATTGAACAGAATACATGTGTCCCCGCTATGTCATGGGATCAACACTCAGGTCATTCGGAAATTACTCAACATGAAGATGAATTCGCAACATTTGCAGGACTAGAATTCATCAACTATGCTTTTCCTGAGGTCAACGTCATCGAGAGGGATGACTTCTCCAGTTCCAAAGAAGTTTGGGACACTCTGGGACAACCAAGTGGAAAATACGACTTTATGGTCAAGTACACTGCTCCCGAAAGCTCTCGTATCAGGCTCGAAGATGTCCAGTCAACTGGATGGGGAGATACAGCTGAGAGCTCCAATGCTATGCAAAATGCAACAGAGGAATCCTCCTACGACAATTCTGCTTGGGAAACAGATTCCAACGATCCTACTCCACCAGAAATCAGCGTCATTTCTGAAGACAAATCAAGGAAGGTGCCAGACTTTGTGATTCACCGAGGAGTTCGCCGCCAATGGGTTGCCGTCGAGGTTCCAAAGGTCGTTCGTCAGTCAAAGTAATTGCCATCTTTAACCTTTCACCCTGCCCAGGTGAAACGGATGTTTTGATAGGGCTCGCTTTTTGTAAATTTCCCTCTTTGCTTTGCCCAGAGCGAGTGAGTTTTGTTTTATAGGGCTGTAGTTTCAAGATTCGACTTGTTCATTAATAAAATAACGTCGTTCTGTAATTTCCGCATTAATTGTTGTTTTCTCTTTTTGCTTTTTCAGAAAATGGTAATCCTAAAAAACAATTCAATAATAAAAACAAGCAGTAAAATCAAAACACTGCACACACTTGTATTTTCTCTATCTCTTCTAAACACGAATCATCACGTCATGCAGATTGCTTGTTTTATACCCCGTTGAAACATACGATCTGATGCCTTCTTCCAACTTTGAGTTCCCGGTATTCGAGGCTGAAGAAGAAAATGACAACGAAATTCCAGAAGAGATCTCCCGACTACTCAGACAAGAGGAAAGGTCCATTGAACCTCACAAAGAGCCGTTGGAAACGATAAACTTGGGTTCAGAAAAAGAGAGAAAAGAAATCAGGATCGGAGCATTGCTCAGTCCAACTGCCAGAGAGGGTTTGATAAAGCTTCTCAAAGAATTCCCCGATGTATTCGCTTGGTCCTATCAGGATATGCCAGGGTTGGATACCAGCATCGTGGAACATCACTTACCGTTGAGATCGGAATGTCCGCCAGTAAAGCAAAGGTTGAGACGCACTCACCCGGACATGGCCATCAAAATCAAGGAGGAGGTACAGAAACAGATCGACGCGGGTTTCCTCGCTACATCTGAATATCCTCAATGGTTAGCCAACATCGTACCCGTTCCCAAAAAGGATGGAAAGGTTAGAATGTGTGTTGATTACAGAGATCTAAACAAGGCAAGTCCAAAGGACGACTTTCCTTTACCACACATTGACATGCTGGTAGACAGCACAGCAAAGTTCAAAATATTCTCCTTCATGGATGGATTCTCGGGCTATAACCAGATCAAAATGGCGCCGAAAGACGTGGAGAAAACTTCGTTCATTACCCCATGGGGTACCTTTTGTTACAAGGTAATGCCGTTCGGTTTGAAGAATGTCGGGGCAACCTATCAAAGGGCCATGACTACTCTGTTTCATGACATGATACACAAGGAAATCGAGGTATATGTCGATGATTTGATTGCAAAATCAAGAACAGAGGATGAGCACGTTGAACATCTGTCAAAATTGTTCGAACGTCTAAGAAAATTTAAGCTCCGCTTGAATCCCAACAAGTGCACCTTCGGTGTCCGTTCGGGGAAACTACTAGGGTTCATCGTCAGCCCGAAAGGGATTGAAGTTGATCCTGACAAGGTCAAGGCCATTCAAGAAATGCCTTCTCCGAAAACTGAAAAACAAGTCAGAGGATTCCTGGGACGTTTGAACTACATCTCCAGATTCATATTCCTTATGACCGCGACGTGTGCGCCGATTTTCAAATTACTCAAAAAGAACCAGGATTGCGTTTGGTCAGAAGATTGCCAAACCGCCTTCGACAGTATCAAGGAATATCTGTTGAATCCTCCGATTCTATCACCTCCAGTGGAAGGAAGACCACTGATCATTTACCTCACAGTCCTAGAGGACTCAATGAGATGTGTACTTGGCCAACAAGATGAAACTAAACGGAAAGAGTCTGCCATTTACTATCTAAGCAAGAAATTCACCGACTGCGAAACTCGGTACACAATGCTTGAGAAAACTTGTTGCGCTTTGGCTTGGGCAGCCAAACGTCTTCGCCAGTACATGATTCGTCATACTACTTGGTTGGTCTCCGAAATGGATCCAATCAAGTACGTTTTTGAAAAACCTGCTCTCACGGGAAGGATTGCCCGTTGGCAGATGTTACTATCAGAATATGACATAGAGTACCATGCTCAGAAAGCCGTTAAAGGAAGTATTTTAGCCGATCATTTGGCTCATCAACCGATTGACAATCAAGAATCAATCGGGTTTGACTTCCCAGACAAAGATGTTATGTATCTAAAGATGAAAGATTGCGATGAATCGCTACCCAGTGAAGGGCCAGAACCAGGTTCCCAGTGGGGACTTATCTTTGACGGAGCAGTCAATCATTATGGAAATGGAATTGGGGCAATCATTATTACCCCTCAGGGTTCCCACATTCCATTCACTGCTAGACTTACGTTCAAATGTACGAACAACGAGGCCGAATACGAAGCATGTATCATGGGTCTCGAAGAAGCGATTGATTTAAGGATCAAAAACTTGGACGTATACGGCGATTCAGCATTGGTTATCAATCAGATAAAAGGAGATTGGAACACATACCAATCAGGATTGATTCCTTACAAAGACTATGCAAGAAGGTTGTTACCCTTCTTCAACAGAGTTGACTTTCATCATATCCCTCGTGAGGAGAATCACATGGCTGATGCATTAGCCACTCTCAGAAAAGACAGGAAAACCCTCAGAAGATTGGCTGGAAACTTCTTCCTGAGCGGTGACACTCTTTATAAGAGAAATTTTGACATGGTTTTGCTCCAATGTGTTGACAGACCAGAAGCAGACATGCTCATGAAAGAAATTCATGAAGGATCCTTTGGCACTCATGCCAACGGACACACAATGGCGAGAAAAATTCTCAGGGCCGGGTATTATTGGTTGACCATGGAATCCGACTGCTACAAGTACATGAGGAGGTGTCACAAGTGTCAGATATACTCCGACAAAATTCATGTACCGCCGCCACATCTCAAAGTTCTTTCTTCCCCATGGCCTTTTTCCATATGGGGAATCGACATGATTGGTATGATTGAGCCCAAGGCTTCAAACGAACATCGGTTCATCGTGGTAGCCATTGACTATTTCACCAAGTGGGTCGAAGCAGCGTCATTCTCCAATGTAACCCGACAAGTGGTGGTCCGATTTATCAAAAACAATATCATCTGCCGTTATGGTGTTCCAAGTGAGATCATTACTGATAATGGATCCAACTTGAACAACAAGATGATGAAAGAGTTGTGTGCAGAGTTCAAGATTGAACACCATAACTCATCTCCCTACTGACCCAAGATGAACGGAGCGGTAGAAGCGGCTAACAAGAACATCAAGAAGATCGTTCAGAAGATGGTTGTAACCTATAAGGATTGGCACGAGATGCTACCCTTTGCTCTTCACGGTTATCGTACATCTGTCCGCACTTCAACAGGGGCAACCCCTTTCTCTCTAGTATATGGCATGGAAGCAGTGCTTCCCATAGAAGTAGAGATCCCGTCAATCAGGGTATTGATGGAAGCTCAGCTCACCGAAGCTGAATGGTGTCAAAGTCGACACGACGAACTGAACCTGATCGAAGAGAAGAGAATCACGGCACTATGCCACGGTCAGTTGTATCAACAGAGAATGAAGAGGGCGTTCGACAAAAAGGTCCGACCTCGTGTCTTCAGAAAAGGAGACCTCGTGCTCAAGAAGATACAATCTTTTCTCACTGATTCTCGGGGCAAATGGACCCCGAATTATGATGGCCCATATGTGGTCACGAAAGCTTTCTCAGGCGGCGCCTTGAGACTTGCAACCATGGACGGAGAGGAATTTGCCTACCCCACAAATGTTGATGTAGTCAAGAAATACTTCGCCTAAACTAAAAAAAAACGTCTCGGTTGATTGAAAACCCGAAAGGGCGGTCCAGGCAAAAGTTAGAGACATAAAAAAAAAAAGAATCATCCCGATGGATTGGAAATCTCATAGTACAATCCAGGCAAAAATTAGGGATAATGGCAAGTAACTATGTTCAACAGAGGCAAGTCCCTCAGCAGCAGTTACAGCATCATCTATCGGAGGAAATCTCCAGTCAAAGGTCATCTTCGACGGAAGCTCAGGATGCCCCGAATTCAAAGTCGGTAGAAGGATAGTGGTCGTTATGTTTCAACGTAGCCCTTTTCCCTGTAAATTACCGTTTTCTAACTTTGTATATACTCTTTGGAATCACGCGTTTGGCTGATCTCCATCTTATCAATAAAATTTGAGCCCTTGTGCTTTTGTTTGTAATTCTTAACTTGTTTTAGCTTTACAGAATGACGTTGTTTAAACTTAATCAGCGATTCTTGAAATAAAACAAAAATGAATTTACTTGTTAAAACTTTTTCTGCTTTTAAATTAAAGATGGCATTTCTTTTGACTGTTGAACATCAGAAGGATCTCGATCGCTTCTCCAAAGGTGTTTGAACCTCAAAGTGCATAATCAAAGTACTCCTTCTAAACCAGTTCGCCTGAATGAAGGGATCAACTGTGTCAGAGACCTTGTTTCGTCTGACACCCTCGGCCGAGTTCTCATCTCCTAAGCCCGATCAACATAGCTCCCCGCGTGGACTATCTCTCCTAAGCAAGGTGGAATTGCTATTTTGAATCAACGGTACTTCTTCGCCCCGCGATGGCCGAGTATCCAATTGTGTTCATCCATTAGTCTGTATGTCGCGTCTGTTTTGTCAGCATAAACATACATACTTCATGCATTTTATTTGCGTTCGCATTTCGTATTGCATCACTATCACTTGAGTCGGTCTTGTCCCCTAGTGATAAACTGTTTCCTCAATCGAGTTTGTCAGTTCTTTCCTCGTCAGGAAGTGTTGCGTCTGCACAATCTCGCCACCAGTGTATCTTTAGATCAGAGTCGGCACTTGGCCACTTTGATAACTTGAACCTCTGAAAGATCAGAGAAACTTCAACAAATGTCACTCTTCGCCATTGAAGATGATATCCTTGCTTTCCCGGATTAAGGAAAATCCACAGAGAAAGCCTCGTGATCAGAGATTCGGCAGCACGCCAGTTTTGCTCCGAAAAACCGTTGATGAAAAGGTCATCGGCACCTCAAAATTGGATCCCATCATATGGTATTTCTCCGGGAAGATCCCGAGAAAAGTATGATGTAACCCCAAACGAAAACAGTCTCTCAAGAGACTCGCTTTCCCCAGTAGAATCGACAAATGGCGTCTCCAAAACAGAGAAGATTGTGTACCTCTACAACTCAGACGAATGGGTTCCCCAGCAAGTCTGACATCAAAAAATTTTCCACTCAAATGGCATCTCCCCAGGAAAATTCGGCGAGAAGTTTGAAGGAAAGCCGCTACGAATAGCGTCCCTTGTCAGTATAGTTTATTGACAAAAGAAACTAAGACCAGTTCCTTGGTAAGAAACCAGGATCGAGGGGAAGTTTAAATCAGAAACTAAGACCAGTTCCTTGGTAGGAAACCAGGATCGAGGGGAAGTTTAAATCAGAAACTAAGACCAGTTCCTTGGTAGGAAACCAGGATCGAGGGGAAGTTTAAATCAGAAACTAAGACCAGTTCCTTGGCAGGAAACCAAGAACGAGGGGAAGTTCATTTCAAAAGAGACTGAGACCAGTTCCTTGGCCGAAGACCAGGATCGAGGGGAAGTTTACCTTTTCTAAGCATCATCGCTTAGCTAAAGAAGATGAATGCGTAAGCTACCATTCATAACCACCATCAAAATTTTGGATATTCCGATATTTAATCCTCTTGCAACCCGAATGCTCGAATACCTTCGTCATTCATACCTTCGGGTCCAAGAAGATTAAATAGGGGCATCTGTAATACCCCAAATTTTGACCACTTAGATTTCCCATCATTGTGAAAATCATCATCACAATATGGATGTACCTTTATGCTTCATTAGCCTCCCCAAAGATGGGTGAGCATCCAATACAATCAAAATTAGGGTTTCAAGCCCTCTCTGAGTGCTTAGACAAAGGATCAATCAAGGAATGACTTGATCTTCAACTTGTCTAATCTCTCAAACATCCACAATGGATCAAAAAGGACTCCCACTTCAAGGATTAAGCACAAGGCTGCTCCCTTCTAGGTGGATCAAGTCTCAAGATCGACAGTGTCACCAAATTAGGGTTTTGGTCGACCAGGGCCTCCAGATGGAAATTTTCATCTGGGTACAAGGCAATGATCCAAAACATGACCTAATATACTTCATGGAACCTCATGAACCCATGCATCAAGTCAATTTTGCCTCAGGGGATGCATTCATCAAAAATCAGGAATTAGGGTTTCTTGACCTAATTCACCCCTAAGTTGACTTTTGGGATAAACCATGAGCCAAAACCTCAAGAGATGATTTGAGGGTCTCTAATACACCATATTGATCCATTTGGAACAATGGATTGATCCAAGAAGCTTGAGCAACAAGTTTCATTTTCATCTGCACCACAATTAGGGTTTTAAGAGAAAAGTCAACTGTAACTTTGACTTTTGACCTGGACATGCTCCCAAACCCTAATACATGATTGAATATACCCTATGACACCCATGGAACATGTTCATCAAGTTTGATCTAGGTCAAGGACATGATTTCCTGAAGAATTGCACAGTTTGGAACTCATCTAATAAAAAGTCAACTGTGCACAAAAGTCAACTTTGACTTTTTGAGATTTTTCACCAAAATGGATTTTTAACCCTAAAATGATGTTAATGTATGATTTGAATCATCATTCATCAAAAAAAATCAAAAAAAGTGAGATAACTTGTAAAAGGGGTAACCATAAAACTTAGAAATTTTTCTAAGTTAAAAATAAAGTGGCAAAGGTACCAACTTTGGAGGACCATAACTCCTAAACCACAAGGCCATTTTTTCTCATCCAAAGATGGATTTGTAGCCCTCATTATCACCTACAAAAACTTCAACTACATGTCATTACAATTCATTAAGGATTTTGAGTTATGGAATGATCAAAGTGGCTGAAAAGTGAAAAAGTCACTTTTTCCAACACTTAGTGAAATTTTCACTAAGTCAGAATTCTGCTTCACTTTTTGCCAAATGTAGGGGGATTTCTCACTTGGAATCAAAAGAGATCAAAACCAAACTTGTTCAAACAGTTGTTGTATCATGTAAGAGCTTTCCAAAATGGCCAAGAACATTGCCAAATTCAACCTACATCATGACATACAACATTGTCAAGTTACCTTGCTGAAATCTGTCAAAGCATGGCAGAATTTGCATTTTGGCTCGATTTGCCAAAATCAGCCAATTGCAATTGCTCCAATCCACTTGGACACCTCAGAGGATTGAATCCAAAGGGGACAATCACTGAGCCAAGCCTCCAAGGTCCAAGGAACAAAGAATAGCATGTTGAACCTAGAATGGCCAAAATAGGGACAAGACTTCAAATTTGGAATGAGGCATTCAATGGAACCATCAAGGTGGCATGGACTGAGCCATTCTCATCTGAAATCAGTCAAGACTTATCCAAGACCAAGGGGACCAAAGCTCTGTGCCCTAACCTCTAGTCAATGGCTAGAGGAGACTTTCATTTCCATTGGCCAACATTGAGGAAACCTACTTACCAGCTGCCATGTACTATTCCTTGCAAAACAAACTTGCTCTACTATAAATAGAGCTCAATTGTGGTCAGTTTAAGTACACCAAAGCCATCTAACAGATGCTTTCCTCAAAATCTCTTTTTCTTGGCAAAAATGCCTTTCTTAGCAAGGTAGCTATCGGGTTTTGAGTTTGAGAGCAATTCTGCACAAACCAATCACTCACACACCTCACATACATCACATATGAGCTGATCAAACACTCACATAACATCTGAAACATCAATTTCACAAAATCACTTGCCATCCACACAAGTTTGAAGTGAAGTTGCAGCTGAGATGCCATAAACTGATCCAATCCATTTCAATTCAATCCAAGTGTTCAAACACACTCCATATGGTGTAGGGAAGCTGTCCAGAACATCACAACTTGTCTGTAACACCTCCAACTCAAAATCACATCTGCTCTTGCTGTCACGACTTGAAGGTAAGCCTAAACTTGGGCATCTCTCAATCTATGCATATTTCCTCGCACAATAATTTGGCCATATGTTCATAATCATGCATGGAATGTTTTCCCTCAATTAATTGCATTGTTTGAATCGTGTATCAAAAATCCTAGCCTTCATGCAGAAATTAGGGTTCTTGAGGTTTCTTCGTGATTTCTTGTTGTATGTTTAATTTAAATGAAATTAAAGTACATAGACATGATCGTGAGGTTGAGACGAGCATAATGATATGTGGATTGCATGATATAATTACGTATTCATGGAGATTGGATAGAAAATGCAAATCAGCCAAACCCAGAAAACACGCGTGTTCTTGCTTGTGTTCTTGGCGCCATTTTCAGATTTTCAAATATTTGAATTTTGTGATTTTGTTTAATTGATTCAAAAATTAATTTCTCTCTGAGTTTTAATGATTTTGAGTTGATTCTTTTTTTAATAATTCACAAAAATGCTAAAATATTTTATTTTCACAAAAAATCCCAAAAATATTATTTATTTCATATAATTGATATTTTTGTAAAGAATTAATATTTTGATTGTTTTTGGCATTTTAAATATTTTTTCTACATTGATTTTGCAACTTTTAATGCTTTCTAATTATTTTGTAGGTCAATACTAAATTTTTGAAGCATTAATCCAAGATCACAATTTGTTTTCCATGTGTTAAACAATTTTTGATCATTTTAATTGAATTTTTATTCAATTAAATACATTTTGAAAACAAATTAGGGTTTTGGATTAATTCAACCCTCATAAATCATTTTCAAAACACTTTGGGCCTCTATTAGAGTGTAAGACCCAATCGTTTTTTGACCAAATCATCTTTGGGCCTCACTTATTGTATAAGTCCCGATACCGTAAAAAAAAACAAACGGCGCGATCGTCGCCTTTTCAAAAAAACATCTGGGCCTCTCCTTGAGCTATAAGACCCATTCAAAACACTTTGGGCCTCTATTAGAGTGTAAGACCCAATCCCCCTTTTAACCAAAACATTTTGGGCCTCACTTATTGTATAAGTCCCTCTGCGTTAAAAGAAAACCTCGGCGCGATCGCCATTTTTTAACGAAAAGTCATTTGGGCCTACCCTCGTGTTATAAGCCCTACACTTCTTCTTTAAACCTTTTTGGGCCTCTTGAGAGAGTGTAAGACCCATCCCTTTGTACAGAAAACCATTTTGGGCCCCAGTCACTTGTATAAGTCCCGTTGTACAAAGTCAAACAGTGCGCTCACTAATAAAACTCTGGGCCTCTCCTTGAGCTGTAAGCCCCAAATCTTTCTTTTTCAAAGCACTTTCTCCTTTGATTTTGAATATACTGTTGTTTTCAATCTTTCTTTGTTGAACAACTAACCAAACAGCATGGAAGCACTACAACCGAGTAAGTGGTTATCGCTTTCATTTACTGCTTTCATATTATAAACTGTATTGTGGGGCTGCTCACTGTAAGTCTCCTTTCATAAACTCATATCTACTGTGTAATAATAGTATAGATATTTCGAGTTTCCCCGGCAACTACGTCTAGAACTAGGTGACGCCGTTTCATTTATTCGTAGAAATAAACGCCTAGATCCCCAATAGGAGCACCAGATACAGTCTTCTCTTCGGCTGTCCTCCTTAGGAATCGTCAAGAAATTCTATCCCCCAGAGATGAATTATTCTCGGTGAAACTTCTCTTGAATTTCTTCAAATCGCCGAACGGTTCGGACTCTCTCTAAAAGTTAAAGTCACTGGATAGTAAACCTCGCACGTTTACCAGTGGTTTTAACTCTAAAAGAGTTTTCCTGAACTTTTCTTTGGTTTGGGACCCACGGGCTTCTTAAAAGCATCGGCCTCCTCTTGGGCATTGTACAAGGACCCTCCGCTTCCTAAAAGCAACCTAGCCTCCTCTTGGGCATTATTTAAGGATGCTACAGCTTCTTAGAAGTATTCACAGCCTCCTCTTAGGCTTCGTATAATGATCTCTTCCTCCGGGAATGATAGCCTCCTCTTGGGCTTCGTACAAGGACCCGTCGGCTTCTTAAAAGATTCCAGCCTCCTGTTGGGCTTCGTACAAATTGTCCCGACGACCTCCTAGAGGTATAGGAACAGAACCTAGTCATCCTCATAGAACAGTCCTTTCATAGAGTCTACTACTGTTTCTCGAAGCATAGTACAAAAGATAAAACTCTAGACTTGGACAGTCTAACTTACTTGAGTCTCAAAGACATTCTCAAGCACCCTTCGTTAAATAGGAAGGAAACCCGCAGACTCGGACAGTCTCAATACCCTTTGGATTTCCCGTTTCCTCAAAGAGAAGCAAATACCCCTGATCCTCAAATTAAATCCCTGAGTACAGTGTTGCTCATATAAGAACTGATTTTCTCTTTCAAATCAGTATATTGGATCTGTCACTCAACTGAAACAGTTACAATAGCCTCCATCTCGGGCATCGTACGAGATACCAAAATTCTCCCCAGTGGAGTCAAAACAACCTTTTAGCCTCTCTCTCAGGCTTTGTATGAGACACAAAAGATTCCCTCGTTGAGTCAATCACCCCTTTTTTTGCCTCCATCTCGAGCCTCGTACGAGATATAAATCCCTTAAGCAAGAGTCGAACTCTTTGTTAGCCTCCTCTTAGGCTTTGTATAACGATATGCCCCACTGGGTCAAAAACCTTTAGCCTCTCTCTCGGGCTTTGTACGAGATACAAAATAGCCTCCTCTTAGGCTTTGTATAATGATTTTCCTAGCGGAAATTAGCCTCCTCTTAGGCTTTGTATAAACCACTGGTTGATCCAATCAACCTTTTAGCATCAAAGTTGTGCCTCGTTCACAGTACACAAACATCAACAACTCCTTTCCCTTCATCTAATCGCTGTAAGCGGCAAGCCTCTGGATCATCTATATCCATGCCACTGTCCCTCTTTTAGCATGAGAAATTCCTAAGGAAAGATGGCATTGCTCTACACTGAGTTAAAGTCTTCTCCTTCAGGTTAAAACCCTTTCTTCGGAAATTATGGCATTGCTCGGATCCGCGTATCCCAGTTAAAGTAATTCTCCTTCTCCCCTCTTTAGAGATGACAAATTCTCTCTAAAGTTAAGGTCTTTTAGCTTCACGTCTTGGGCTTTAAACAAGACACAAATAGACCTTTTAGCTTCACATCTTGGGCTTTGAACAAGATACAAATCACCTTTCGCTTCACGTCTTGGGCTTTGAACAAGACACCAAAAACCAAATTCCTCCCATAGAATAGGAGGAACTACGAACGCTCTGATTTCCCTGTTTCGGTAAACGGGAATACGTAGGCATAAGATCGAAAGAAAAGATCTTAGTGAGCGCAATCAACAAAAAACCCAAATCCCATATCCCCATCAATCAAAAGCAGTAATTCAAAAGCACCACTCTTAACATCCTAATCCTTATTCCCCGCCAGAAACCCTTTGCTTAGAAAAAAGAAAGAAAGAAACCTGTATTGGCGAAATACGAATAACCAGTACAAAGGCCCCCCCACATTGATAGCATCCGTAACCTAACAGACCGCTGTTTAAACTCAGTATGCAAAGCAGGGTTAATTGGAGACATCTATTTCCCTTCCTTATTCATCTCACAATAGGATAAAAAATGAATCGACCTGTAGTTTTAAGCTCAACCGCAGAGAGCGACCAGCGCTTAAGAACCGCGTCCAAAATCGCTCGCTACAGTAGGTAGAACTACGACTGCTTTGACTTCCTCCTTCTGGTTAGATTAAGGATACGTAGGCACGAGACGGTGATGTCTTGGCGAGCAACCTCCCATTTTAGTGCGTAGTCCGTCGAACTACGTCAACTCTGATTCTTCGTTCGTCCACGAAGATACGTAGGCATAAGATTGCGATAATCCTTGCGGGTCTATTTTTGTGCTTTCCCTTCTCGTTCTAGTTTAGTAGTAGGCTTTAGATAACTCACCCTTTGATTAGACAACAAGCGTGGATCCCATCAAGTACGATGGACGCGTGGGGGTGCTAATACCTTCTGGAGCGAGTGATTTTGGACGTGGTTCTTAAGCAGTGCCGCTCAGGGGTTACTACAGGTCGATTCATTTTTTATCCTATTGAGCTGACTAAGGAAGGGAAATAGATGTCTCCAATTAAACCTACTTGCATACTGAGTTTAAACAGCGGTCTGTTAGGTTACAGATGCTATATAGTAATGGGGCCTCTTTCTTCTTACTTTGTTTAGAACGAAACACCGGGAATGTTCATGGGGAATTTTGTTAGGATGCTAGGACTGATGCCTTTCGATTGATATGTGAAGGTACGGGATTTGGGGCTTTGGATTGATGTGCTCGCTAAGATTTTTCTTTCAATCTTATGCCTACGTATTCCCGTTTACCGAAACAGGGAAATCAGAGCGATCGTAGTTCCTCCTATTCTATGGGAAGAAATGGTGTTTTGGTGTCTTGTTCAAGGCCCAAGACGTGAAGATGAAAAGGTGGTTTATATCTTGTTCAAAGCCCAAGATGTGAAGCTGAAGGGTCTATTTGTATCTTGTTCGAAGCCCAAGATGTGAAGCTAAAAAGGTGTTGTCTTTAGAGAGAATTTGTCATCTCTAAAGGGGGTCTGTTTGTCACGACTGTTGGGTGACTGACTATAAAGGAGTTTTACTTTAACCGGGATATGTGAATCCTAGCAACGCCATAATTTCCTTTATAGGGGGTTTTAACCTGAAGGAGAAGACTTTAACTCAGTGTAGAGCAATGCTATCTTTCCTTAGGAATTTCTCATGCTAAAAGAGGGACAGTGACATGGATGTAAATAATCCAAAGGCTTGCCGCTTACAGCAATTAGATGAAATGAGTTGTTGATGTTTGTATCCTGTGAACGAGGCACAGTTTTGATGCTAAAAGGTTGATTGACTCAACCGGGGTTTTTCTTATACAAAGCCTAAGAGGAGGCTATTGACCCAACAAGAGGATGCTTTTGTGTCTTGTACGAAGCCTGAGAGGGAGGTTAAAAGGAGTTGACTCAATAATGGAGTGTTTTTTACATGTGTCTTGTACGAAGCCCAAGACGGAGGCTAAAGGTTGACTCAACAAGAGAGTCTTTTATACTCAACAAGAGAGTGTTTTCTATCTCGTACGAAGCCCAAGATGGAGGCTAAAAGAGAGATTGACTCAACAAGAGAGTCTTTTATACTCCACAAGAGAGTGATTTTGTATCTCGTACGAAGCCCGATATGGAAGCTAAAAGGATTATTGACCTAACAAGAGAGTCTTTTTGTATCTCGTACGAAGCCCGAGATGGAGGCTAAAAGGATTGCTGTTTCAGTTGAGTGACAGGTCCAGAAGGTTGGTTAAAAGAGAAAATTAGTTCTTATAAAGTGACTGATTAAAGATAAGGCTATGCTTTGGGATTGATCAGAGGATCAGGGTTATTTCATGTTCTTTAAGGAAATGGGGAATCCAGAGGGTATTGGAGACTGTCTGAGTCTACTGGTGTTTTTCCCTACTTGAGAATGCCTTCGAGACTCAAGGAGATTAGACTGTCCAAGTCTAGAGTTTTATCTTTTGTACTATGCTTAAAGAAACAGTAGTACGTTCACGGTAGAAAGATCTAGACTCTTTGAAAGACTGTTCTATTAAGATGACTAATTTTTGTTCCTATACCTCTAGGAGGTCGTCGGGACAATTTGTACGAAGCCCAAGAGGAGGCTGGAAACTTTTAAGAAGCCGAGGGACAATTTGTGCGAAGCCCAAGAGGAGGCTCTCATACCGAAGGAAGAATCCTTATACGAAGCCTAAGAGGAGGTTGTGAATACTTCTAAGAAGCCGTAGGGTCCTTGTACAACGCCCAAGAGGAGGCGGGGATGCTTTTAGGAAGCCTGTGGGTCCCCAAACCCCGAGAAGTTCAAGACATGCTATTCACCGAGAATAGATCAAGCCAGTAAAATCCGAGAATTTGGAAGAAACTCAAGAGATGCCATTCACGGAGAAAAGATCATCTCTGGGAGTAGAGTCTCTTTGACAACTTCTAAAGGTGACAGTCTGAGAAAGGGTTCAAAAAGAATCTGCCTTTCACATCTCCATATTGTTTAACCCCAAGAGGAGGGAAGACTGTGTCTGGTAATCCTGTGGGGATCTAGTTTTGTCTATTTAAGAGTGATCAACAGGGCTTAGTGCTAGACGTAGTTGTCGGGGAAACTCTAAATATCTATACTAGTATTACACAGTTGATATGAGTTTATGAAAGAAGACTTACAGTGAAACAGCCCCACAATATAGTTATATGTATATGAAAGCGGATAAAGAAAGCATATAAACACTTACTCGGTTGTAGAGCTTCCATGCTGTTTGGTTAGTTGTTCAACAAAGAAAGATTGAAAACAACAGTACATTCAAAATTAAAGGAGAAAGTATATTGAAAAGATGTTGGGGCTTACAGCTCAAGGGGAGGCCCAAGGTTTATCAGTAATCGCACTGTCGTTTTGTACAGAGGGACTTATACAAGTGACTGAGGCCCAAGAAAGGTTTTCTGTGCAAGGGGATGGGTCTTACACTCTCTCAAGAGGCCCAAGTGTTTAAAGAAAAAGAATGGGGCTTACAACACGAGGGTAGGCCCAGATGATTGGTTTTTTTATTGGCGATCGCGCCGAGGTTTTCTTTTAACGCAGGGGCACTTATACAATGTCTAAGGCCCAAAAAGTTTTGGTTAAAAGGGGATTGGGTCTTACACTCTAATAGAGGCACAAAAGATTTATTTTTGTACAAGTGGTGGGGCTTACAGCTCAAGGAGAGGCCCAAGGTCATTTGTTTGAAAATGGCGATCGCGCCGAGATTTTTGAAAACGCGGTGGGTCTTATACAATGCATTGAGGCCCAAAATGGTTTGGTTTTCAAAAGGGGGTTGGGTATTACACTCTAATAGAGGGCCAAAATATTTTGAATGGGTCTTATAGCTCGAGGAGAGGCCCAGGGTTTGTTTTTCAATGGACGATGATCACGTCGAACTTTTTGAAATACAACGGGACTTATACAATAAGTGAGACCCAAAATAGGTTTGTATTTACAAAGGATTGTGTCTTACACTCTATTAGAGGCCCAAAAGTGTTTGAAATTGTTTGATGAGGGTGAAAATCAAAGAAACCCTAATTTGTTATTCTTTAAAAGTAAATATTTAAAGAAAATCAAATAAAATACCAAATAAGTTTGAATAAACCATTTTTGATTTTTGTTTAAGGTTTGAGAAATGAGGGATTAACACAAGATGAATTAAAATTCACTTGGTTTTGATTTCAAAGTAAATATTCACTTTTAAAATGTTTAAAAACATTAAAAAGGAATTTATTCACAAAAATACTAATTATATTAAATAAATAATATAAACTTAATTTTTTTGTGGAATAAAATATTTCAACATTTTTGTGATTTTTTTTGCGAAAAGAACCAATAAAAAATAATTAAAATTGAAAGAGTTATTAATTTTCCAATTAATTAATAAAACATGAAAATATGAGGAAAATAGCAAAAATATGATAAAACACAAAATGGCATGGATGGGGTTTGAACCCACGACCTCAAGGTTATAGGGCGCGCGCCTTACCACTGGGGTGGTGATACATCCGTTGATTGAAACAAACCAACAAATATACAAGGCTTGCCTTGTTTTTGGCATGGCCCAAGGCAAGGCAAGTTTTGGGTCAGAAACGTGAAGGTCATAACTTTCTCATTTCTCCATGGTTTGAGACAAAACTTATACGCATCTGGCCTAGAATTTCACAAGGAATCCAATGGTGGTGGTATTTTTTTCAGATCATACTCCCTACTCAAAATCTGATAGTGGTTTTTAAAAAGGCCTATAATTGCATTTTCTATGCTACACTTTGATACAGGCATGAATTACATGATGAATTGGTTCAAACACAACATATATAACATGTATGAGGTGTGTATGATCAGTGGACTTCAAAGCAATGCATATTTTGGAAAGTTCCAGTCATGATCCTTACCTCTTTTTGAGCTTTTGGAGTTTTCTGTGCAATCTGCCAAACTTCTTGTTCCAGAAATGGTTTGATGCTTTGGACACTCTCATATGATCCATTAGAATCTTTTAGGATGGTTGGAATCAGCTGGTACCTGAAAAAACACAAACTGGCCCTTTCTTGCAAAAGGGGTTAAAATGACCAAAATAGCAACTCTCTCAAATGGTGTTCCAGATGGAGGGAACCATTTGGGACAGTTCAAGGATGTTATTTGGAGTGTGTTTGAGGTTTTATCTGGTTTGGAAAGTGACTGAATCAAGACACGGCTTGAAAAATGCACAAAAGGCCTATTTTGAGATTTTGAGAGGTGACTTTGTGATTTTGGTGTTACAGGTCACTTTTGATAGTTTGGATCACCTACATATGATGTTTATGAGGTTTTAGGATCATGAGTTGTGATGGAAATGCTCTCTAACTCAAAAACTCAGAGTTACCTTGCTAAAGAAGGCATTTTGGCCTAAAGAGAGGGATTTTGAGGAAAGCATCTGTTTGATGGCTTTGGTGTACTCAAACTGAGCGCAAATGAGCTCTATTTATAGTAGAGCAAGTTTGTTTTGGGATCAATAATGAATGGCAACTGCAGCAGAGGTTTGGCCAATGTTGAGCAATGAGAATCCAAGTCTCCTCTAGCCATTGACTAGAGGTTAGGGCACAGGGTTGTGGTTCCCTTGGTCTTGGATAAGTCTTGACTGAATTCAGTTACAAATGTGTCAGTCCATGCCACCTTGGTGTATGTATTGAATTCTCCAATCCAAAATTGGAGTCTTGCCCCTCTTTTAGGCAATTCTAGGTTTGGCATGCTACTTCTTGTTCCAAGGACTTTGGAGGCTTGGCTCAGTGTTTGTCCCCTTTAAATTTGATCCTCAGATGTGTCCAAAGTGATGACAAGGCTTGGAATTATCTGATTTTTCCAAATCGAACAAAAATGCAAAATTCTGCCTAGCCTTGGCAGTTTTCAGCAAGGCATATTGCCATTGTCATATCTCATGGCCCAAGTGGAATTTGGTGATGTTCTTGGCCATTTTGGAAAGCCCTCATATGATACAACAACTGTTTGATCATATTTGGTTTTGATACCTTTTGAATCCAAGTGAAAAATCCCCCTACATTTGGAAAAAAGTGAAGGTAGATTCTGACTTAGTGAAAATTTCACTAGTGTTGGAAAAAGTGACATTTTCACTTTTTGTGATTTTGATCATTCCATAACTCAAAATCCATGATGAATTTGGAAGGAGGTCAGTTCTAAGCTTTTGTAGAGGGTAATGAGAGCTACAAATCTAGCTTTGGATGGGAAAATGGCCTTGTGGTTTAGGAGTTATGATCCTCCAAAGTTGGTACCCTTGCCACTTTGTTCATAACTTAGAAAATTTTCTAAGTTTTTATGGTTACCCCTTTTACAAGCTATCCCATTTTTCTTGATTTTTCTTGATGAATGATGATTCAAATCATACATTAATATCATTTTAGGGTTAAAAAACCATTTTTGTGAAAAATCTCAAAAAGTCAAAGTTGACTTTTGTGCACAGTTGACTTTTTTGTCAGATGAATTCCAAACTGTGCGATCCTCTATGAAATCAAGTCCTTGACCTAAATCAAACTTGATGGATTGATTTCATAGTTGTTATAAGGTGTATTGAATCATGTCCTAGGGTTTGGGAGCATGTCCTGGTCAAAAGTCAAAGCTACAGTTGACTTTTCTCGCGAAATCCTGATTGTGGTACTGATGAAAATGAGACTTGCTGCTCAAGCTTCCTGGATCAATCCATTGTTACAAATGGATCAATGTGGTATGTTGGAGACCCTCAAATCATGTCTTGAGGTCTTGGCTCATGATTTGTCCCAAAAGTCAACTTAGGGGTGAATTAGGTCAAGAAACCCTAATTCCTGATTTTTGATGTATGCATCCCCTGAGGTCAAATTGACTTGGTGCTTGGGCCCATGAGGTTCCATGGAGTATTTTAGGATATGCTTTGAAGCATTGGCTCATGCCCAGAGGAAAATTTCCATCTGGAGGCCCTGGTCGACCAAACCCTAATTTGGTGACACTGGCGATCTTGAGGCTTGATCCACCTGGAAGGGAGCAGTCTTGTGCTTAATCCTTAAAGTGGGAGTCCTCTTGATCCATTGTTGATGTTTGGGAGGTTAGACAAGTTGATGATTATGTCATTTCTTGATTGATCTTTTGTCTAAGAACTCTGAGAGGGCTTGAAACCCTAATTTTGACTGTAGTAAGTGTTCACCCATCTTTGGGGAGACTGATGAGGGAAAATGGTTCGCCCATATTGTGATGATGATTTGCACAATGATGGGAAATCTTAGTGGTCAAAATTTGGGGTATGACACCTTCCCCTCGCGTAACCGACTCCCGAACCCGGGCTATGGTTGCGATGACCATTCCTTTCCCTTTGTTGAGGTTTTCTTCGATCATTTCCTTTCCCTGCATCGGGATAAATAGCGTTCAGTGGCGACTCTTCTGTTCTGTTTCCGCCGGTTGTTTTTCGCAGTTGTGACACACTTCACATGTCTCTGGTGCTCGCGTAGATAATGTTGCTGCCATTGGTGCTCTATAGTGCCAAGTGGACACCCTTAGGGATGAGATCACTTCCATTCGAGGGGACCTCATTGGATTCATGGATGTTGCTAATGAGCAGTTTGACCATTTGTTCCAGCAAGTCCATTCTTTCACTAGGCATTTTAGCAAATGAGCTATGATTTGTATCGATGGAGTTCTTGTTGATTTTATGTTTTAGTTTGGTCTGGTTTTTATTGTATTTTCATTCCGTTGTAATTTATACTCTTTGTATCGTCGATTCATCGGCGAAGACATGATGTTCTGGTTTTTGAATTAATGTGATCTTTCGTTTATGTCTTTTATATTGTTTCATAATATTTAATGTTTATTTTATTTTTCTGCAATCTTAATCTTGCAATAAGAATTATGCAGTTGGACTGATGTTTTATGTTTGTTTAATTTATCTAAAAAAAAATACTGTTTCTTAACCAAAAGTTGAGATTTGCGCAATTCTGCCTAATGGTGTTCGCCATGGCATGATGGGGTTCGCCGTCCGTTCTTTATTTTTCAAATTTCCAACGTTAAACACATGGCGTTCGCCATGGAGACGGAACGTGCAGTTTTTCCTGCACGTATTCTGTTGCAGAAAACGTGCGGGTTTCAAATAAAACCCTTCCAACTTCCCATACACTTCTGTAACCACCCAAATAACTACCCATTAATCATACTATTAACCCCTAACCACTCTTATACCCTTTCTTCTTCTATTTACACCTTCCAAACCTTATTCTACATCATCACCACCAACAATCTCTTGCTCACTGCTCTTGTTTCCTAACTCTCCCAAACCTTTCCAAAAAATTCATAATGTCTCCTAGAGTTGCTCGCGACATTGATTTCATGCGGATCGAATTTCCCGAAGGTATCCCTGGTGAGGAATAGCGGGATGTTTTTCTCAAAACCCATAAAAGACCTGTCGAAGCCACGCGATATGCTCATATCGATTGTGTCCCTGCACTAGGATTGTTCGACATCATCAACTGAATGTCGACTAATATAGGTTTGTCTTACTTTTTCTCTAATACAAGCCATACTTTTGTTAGATTAATCTATGAATTTTTAAGTTCGTTTCAATACTTGTATGACCCGTCACGTACCTCTGGCACCGTGAACTTTAGGATGTTCAATAGAGATTATTCACTGCCCCAAGAGAGGATAGGTGAGATTTTTTAGTTTCTGAGTGGGGAAGAATACACATGTTTAACACCACTTGAAAGTGAATGGCAACCCAATGCCTTAGGATTCTGGCGCCAAATCACTAGCAAAACACCATCCACGTGGGAAGGCATAAAAGCCACTTCTATTCACAACCCCGCGATTAGGTATTTTCATCGCGTTATAGCGAGCACCGTCTATGGTAGAGAAAACATGGGGAATGTGAATTCCAAGGATTTATTTTTCATTCACTGTGCATTATCGGAAACAAAGGTTAATCCCACACCTTTCTTGTTAGCTCACCTTGGTTTTGTCGCCAGTCGATCCGATGGTGACATCTGTGTTGGAGGTGTGATAACCTCCATTGCTTTAGGTATAGGATTGCATAACGAGTTGGATATCCTCGAGAGATTGGCCATTCCTTTTTGTGATTTAGAGTAGTGTCGCAATATGCGACTTATCAAGAATGTGCCAAGTGGTAAGTATAGGCTTATGATCCGGAATAGGGATGTGAGGAGTATAGATTTACCTTGTGTATCACAGATTAATGTGTGCGTTAGCAAAAATTGGCTATTTGATACTGAGGCCCCGAACTTAGATGATGAAGCTGTGAATAGGGCCTATGCTGAGACCATGGGATTTGCGCACCAGCCTGGCCCCCGTGCCAATGCTGACATCCCAAGGCCGAGTCATAGAGCACACAGAGGACCCACTGCACCCACTTTCTCTGACCAATTTTCAGGTACTTACCAGCCTCGGGAGGAGAACGACTACATCGTCATCCGAAGCAGTTTAGATGATATTTTGTCCGAACTGAGGTATCAGAATGATAAGGAGACGGAGCGTGACTTGCTACTCTAGAACTTACAACTTCAACAGGAGGATATCAGAGCTGCTGTAGATCTTGCCAACCAACAGCAGGTTGACTTTGCAGAGCGTGTAGAGCATGATATGGCAGATCTGACTAAGCAGATGGAGGGTTTGAGGATGCAGGTTACCACTTTGCGAGAGTATGTTCAGCATGTTCCTAACCCTGCCCTTGGCAGAGGTTTTGGATGACCACGCGGTCAAGGCTGCCATCATTGATTATTCCAGGTTCTTCCACTCCTTTTTCACCTTGTACTAAAACATTGGGGACAATGTTCGATTCAAGTGTGGGGGAGGAGCTTTACTTGCTTTGTTTTTTGTTTTTTCTTTATTTTCATGTTATTTTTATGCTTTCTAGTTAGTTTCTTTTATGTCGAGTCGTTTATGTGTAATTGAGTCTTATAGTACTTTACCTTTTTTCTTTCGTTAGAAAAATTCCCCTAAGATTGATAAAAACAACCCCAACAAAATTTGTTTAATCCGAATCTATTTCCTGACACTTTTTCACCTTTAGACTTTGTTATTTAGACTTGGGAACATATTGACATTGTCGGTATCATTTTAGCACCCTAGACTCCCTAAGTATGCGGCACCAATCTAAATAACCATTATGCCGAGACCTTGATTTCCGAGTTTATATAGTAGTCTCTTGAGTAGTTTATGTTAGCGGTCAGCACCATCCCAAAAACACACGCTAAGTAATGAACCGATGCAAATATGTGGTGATCTCGGAAAATTTAATAATAATTTCTATTGAGCTGTATTATAGAAAATCGGATGAAAGAATTCGTTTCCTTCTAAGTTAGGTGGCCCTCACCCGGACACTTAGCGCAACAGATCAGATTCTTGAAATTCGAAAAGAAAAGAAAATCTAATGCAAAATGTTGAAAAATCGAGATCATAAACACTAACAGGCTCACTTACCATGCGAGTGTGGGGATAACGGGTTTAATGTGATCGCGCGAGAATGAAAAATAGGGAAAGAGAAACAAGGAATATAGGTCGAGTTATAATGGTACGATTTGGATTAGTATTGCATAGGGGGAGTCCTTATCCGCAAGTACGGATATGTGACATCACGGTATCCGCGTTGTCAAAGTCTAGTACCTATCTTTTAACATTAGCCTATTAGTTGTGTTCGAGTTTAAAGTCGTGTCGTGCTTTCGTTTGGAATGCCTCACTTACTGTTTTTAATTATGTCGGGAGTTTGCTTGAGGACAAGAAAAAGTCTTAGTGTGGGGGAGTTTGATAACGAGAAATTGTATCATACTTTTTGGCTCTTTATGCATGTGTTTCGTTCATTTTTATTCGAGTTTTATTAGTGTTTAATCGTGTTTTATGAGTTTTGCAGTTGATAACTTCATCTGTGGAAAAGTCGGGCAAAGGATCGAAAAAGAGCAAAAGAAGAGGAAAATCCAGCAAAGAAAAGAAAAATCTGCATTTTTACTTATATGGCGCTCGCCATCCCCAAATGGCGTTCGCCATGAGCAAGGAAGCCACGTCATTAAAAAGGCAAGGACCATGGCGTTCGCCATGGCCTGGTGGCGTTCGCCATCACTGCGCAGCTGCAGAATTTAAAAACTGCAACTGCTTTGGGCAGTTTTATCCACCCTAGTTTCCCTCCACTTCCTGTGCATGTTTTGGCAGTTATTCTTGGGACTTTTCTCTATATATATGACCTTCCATTCATGTATTTTGTAACCGATTTTAGACGCGGAAGTTCTGTCGAATTTCGTTTAGGCATATAACTACTTTTTGAGTGACATTTACTCACATCGAGGATTTGTCACAAATTTCTTGTAATTTACTTTCGGTGTTGTACTACTGATTTCGAACAAGCCTTCCGGCATTTTCTTCTTGCAATTCAAGTTTCGTATTTACTTTTACAGGTTATTTATTTTTGCTTACTTTTATTTTGCATTTTACAATTCTTGTATGCTATGTACTTTTCCATGATAATTACCATAACTATGCTTATAATTAAAACCAAAATGTGTTGCTAAATTTGCTTGAGTTTGGCGTGTGAGGACCTTCGTTACCGACGGGAGTCCGTAGAAAATGTAGGTGCAACTTTAATTTATTGCATACTAGTTTTGGTCTTTGTTTCTATTTTTCATGTTTTATTATTCCGACACGAAAGTGAGGAATATGCTAAGTTCGGATCGATAGTGAAAGAGTGTGAGGAAAGAACGGATAGTAGAAACTAGGCACCGATCCTAAAAACAGCGAGAGCGCTTTAGGCATCGTTTAGGATTTCATTAACTTCCAAAATACGCTTTTCAATTAAAACGGGAGAGCGAGAGCAAAATCCTGTGGTTGTTAGGTGTGGTTCTTGTCGATAGCGCGAGAATGTGAGACGGAGTCTTTAAGTTAGTACTTCCTACGGAACGAAGTGCAGTCGTAATTAACACCCGACATCTACAAGTCCCTTAGGTACGCGGAATCCATATTTCGGACTCGATTTTAGTATCATTTCCTAAAACCTTTAGAATTAGTATTTTTTCCTTTCTGTTTAAATTTCGTAAATCCTTTGCCTTAGCTTTACACTACAACTATAGATTGCATTAGTTTGATTATCCCTTCCCTGTGGGTTCGACATCCTTATTTAAAACTACGCGAATAGCTGTATACTTGCAGTCTAAGATCGACGGTCACGTTACTGCCTTCGAGGCGCATCAGGTTTGTTGATGGATTTTGACTCCCTGACTCTCTGGATCTTGATAACTCTTGAAGTCGCGAGATAGATATGGAAGTCCTTGGTGCCCCAAGTTTTCTCCATTACTGGAAAGCTGCACGTTCATTCTTATGGAAGATCAGCGGTTTTCGTGATTATTAGGCCACGATGACCTGTAGATGATTTCAGGTTTTATGCACCGAGCGCATCACAAGAAACAGTTGATTCACTTCAGACATTTCCAAATCAAAACAAATTTCTATTATTTTCAGCGCTTTTATTATTTCCAAAGTTTTAATGCAGTGTTTATAAAAAATAATTAACATTTCGCAAACATGTAGAAAAAAATAGAGAAAGCTTTGATGAAGAAATTTTATTCAAGGATGAATTGACCTATAAATGGGTGATAATACATAAGAATGCAATTCATATTAGAGAAAATTGCAAAGATAGAAAACGTAAAATGGCAATGAAACTTGCTTGAGTTTCCATGGAATTACAACACTGATATCTTCCCATATGTATTCCAAATTGCAACATTTTCCTTCTGAGGAGAGTGTCGGGATTGATTTTTCCCATCCTCAATTTACATTGTAGAGTGGGTTTGTGGACCGCATTCTCTTTCCTTCTGGAAATTCCCTAACTTTTGCCTGGACCACCCTTTCTGATTTTCAGTCCACCATGATACCATTTTTTTGCCTAAGTCTCCCTTTCGGGTTTTCGACTTAGTGGGTTCTATTCATTTGTTTTTTCCCTTATTTTTGTCTGGACCGTTCCTTTTTCGTCCACCGGGATACCTTTTTTTTCCTAAGTCACCCTTTCGGGTTTCGACTTAGCAGGTTATGTTCTCCTCTTTTTTAGGCAAAGTATTTTTTGACTACGTCCAAATTCACTAGAAGTGGAAAGTCTTCTGATGACATTCTGTCATTGCATGATTTCGGTCGAAGAAACTGATCAAAGTAAGTTAAAGAGGAGAAAAAATGAAGAAGAAAGACCAAAGAATGAGAAAAATTAGTTAAGTGTGAAGAAATAAGGACTTAGTGAAAATCAGGTGAAAAAGGGAGCAAAAGTGTGCAGCTACTGGAATAATCGCGTGCAGCATCGCGCGCACGATACAAATATATTAGCTGCATCACACGGAGATGCAAATCATTCAACCTTCTATGTTCTTGAAACCGAAATTTTATTCATTCTTCATTCCTTATAAATTATCATCTTTTCTCTTCATTCTCCAAATATCACATTATTGTCAAATCTCTCTTAGCACATCTAAATGCCTCCCAAAATAGTAAGAAACAAAAGTGACAAGGGAAAAGCTGCCACATCCTCAACCATTCCAGAAAATGTGGTGTCTCAGGTTTCAGACAATTATGTGGCAAAATTTGAAGAAAAGTTTTTACACCGCCTTGTCATGAAACAACATGTATGGCAGCCTGCAGTTGTTGGATGTCTGGAAATTCCAGAATTTGTTAAAATTGTCAAACACCAGCACATAAACTATTTTTTGCAGTTGGAGCAGGACTACAACGAAGATCTTGTCCGATTGTTCTATTTCGAATTGCATGAACAGAACGAATTTGCGTTCAAATTCACTATTGGAAACAAGGTTTATGAGGTTACTGATGACATTTGGAAGAGGTTATTTGATATCACTATTAGTGATCCTGATGTTGAGGATGGACCTGATCAGTTGGTAACGGACGTCGACATTCATATGGATTTTGAGTGGGATACTCATCTCAACGAGATGCTCAAAGTCCCTAGGCCAGAGGACTGTCATGAAGCTATAGTAGTCAGTTAACTCAAGATGGTTCCAAGAATTCTCCTTTGGTTAGTTTCACATATCTTACACCCAAAGAAAGAAGGGTATTCAAGAGTAGACAGTGCAGAAACATACCTTGTGTATATCCTTATGCACAAGATTCGCATTAACAGGCCACACTACTTTGTCTCCCGCATGTTCACCATCAAGGAATGTAATAAAGGTACATCCTTCTACTACACATCAATGATCTTAAAACTTCTCAGCTTCTTCAATATCGGTGTGCCAAACCTGCTACTCATCTCGCCTTGCCCAGTTCAAGAATTCTTCCAACGTACCTTAACAAATATGGGGTTCTTCTGGGATGAATTATGTCAGGCGTATTACCTCAGATTGGGAAAGCATCACTACTATGTAAAACCCCTTTAACAACGGTTAAAAAATATATATAATAACGCAGATCAAGGCGTTGTTATGTAGAGTGTTGTGGTAAAAGCGCTTCTTATAATCACGGCCTTGGGACCGTTATTGTATTCTGGAAAGTGTGCGGTATATCACAACGGTTATGCTTAACAACCGTTGAGATAGATAAGGTACAGGGTTTGAAATCCAACAACAGCAAATTAATTACATTATATGACTGTTAATGTATACAACCGTCATGGAAAGTACTCATAGTTTATTATATACAGATGTATATTGCTTGGTTTACCATACACCTATTTAAAGAAATACAACCATTCAAATTGGCAAAGAAATTTATAATCTAAAAATTAAACTATTCTTGAAAACCAACTTAAACACATCAATTTTTTCCGAATTGAATCCATCTCATTCAGCACATTTTATGTTCTTTAACACATAATATACGATTCAATGGTCTGATTCCTTCAATGCATCGATATCTTTTATTATAGTTTACCTCATCATCATCGCTTATCAACGCGATTGTAAATTATATCGGTGAATTGAAGCAAACAGACCATTGAACCATATATTATGTGTTAAGGAACATAAAATGTGTTGAATGAGACAGGTGCGATTCGAAAAACATTGATTGATATAGGTTGGTTTTCAAATACATCTTAATTTTCAGAATATAAGTTTCTATGTCAATATAAATGATTACATTTTCATTAAAAGGTAAGTGAAACAAACAATATACATAGTATATAATAAACTAAACTTGTCAACCTGTATAAGAATTTAAAGAACAAAACATTGCTAAGTCATAAGAAGCCTCTATCTTGTGACTTAGCAATGTTTTGTTCTTGTTTTGAGAACATTTGTCAACAACAACAACATACAACAAAACAACATGCAACACAATAAAAAAACATACATTATTTAAGCAACAAAACCCCAAGTGGTGTTGTAACAAATCAAGATACATTAAGTCAATAACGCACCTCTTATTGAAAATAATCGTGGAACAATAACAAATCAGGATATATCAAGTTCATCTAGTTTGTGAAGCAATGAAGAAGAAATATAAGGTGGATGAAGTTTATACAATAACTTCATACTTCTTATATTTTTCTTCATTGCTTCAAAAACCATATGAAACTTCACCATAGTATACGCTTGCTACCACCATACGCTTGCTACCACCATCATCACCATGCATCTATAAGGAAACACACACAAAATCAAACGTAACCTTAAAACATCAATAACATAATGTTTTCCACAGCATCCTAAAACCAAACCCTAAAACAATAATCCTAGAAAGAAGAGAGCAGGAGAACATACCATCTTCGCCGCCGTAGGAGTTTGCGCCGGACGTTGCTCCAGTCAGATATCCTTTAAGCTTCTTTTCTCCATTCACTTGTAAAAGTATTGGTTAAGATTCATGAGATGAGAGGGTTGTGTTAGGGTTTTATTTAGAGAGAAACGACAGTTATGAATTGGGTCACAGATAGTTTCGTTTATATATTAAAAACTATCGTTACGGTTTAAAACTACAACCGTAATTATATTTTATATTTTAAAATAATAGCAAAGTATATCACGACGTTTACTCATAATAACCGTAATGATATCCCTTATTTAAAAAATAAATAAAAAAGAAAGGAGCGCCTTAACCTTGAATGAAAAACATTTTTGCCACAGCTGAGGTTCGAACCCATGAAAGATTGATTCTATCATATCCGTTATACTTACAACCGTTATTTTACCCTATAAATTTTTAATTAAAAAATATAATATAAAGTTAGCGCCTGAGTTTAGAGATATCACCACGGTTTTTGGAAGAACCGTGGTGACTTGGGCGTTATTGTTTGCGCGTTTTGTAGTAGTGCATGGATGAAAGATGTACAATTTTGATGATCCTACATAATTTGTTGACTACACTACTGAGCAACAAGTTGAGGAAGGTGAGCCTATGCAAGACGTGGAACATGTAGTTGTTCATAGGAATTTTGATGCTCATGAAGATAATCCTCCATCACTTCGCTTCTTCAAAATCTGTTGATTAAGCAAGATGCTCAAATGACTCAGCTTTGAAATATGAAATAACATATGAAGACCTAAGATGAAAACTTTGAAGCCTTTGCATCTTTTGTTATAGAGAAACTAGTCTCCTTTAAGGATGAGATGGATGCAAACACAACCTCTACCATTGCAAGGGTCAATCACATGATTGTCGCCCAAAATGAAGATCACCATCACTGCACACAATTCTATCAGGAAATGTGTGACTTCTTGGACCGTAAGTTTGGAAGCGATGGTCAAGGCTAGTTCCATGGAGTAAGGCCTAGAGATCGTGTAAAACCGTGATTTGCGGAGTCTGAGTCGTCTTTGTCGTGTCTTAGGATTTATTCGCGTTGGTTATGAATTCTGTTTTTTTTTGTTTATATGTTTCCATTCATTTTCATTTAGTTTGTTTTGATGTTTGCTATTTTGGTTTATGAAATGATACAATGCATGTATTATGATTAATAACAATCAATAAAAATGAGTATTCTTGTGTGATTTATTAAGCTTGTGTTCTTTACATATGAGTTGTGAAATTCTGGCATGCAGATCACATATGTCCTAACAACATGTCAAGACATTGATCTCCGCATCACTTTAAAACAAGGATAGAATAAATAAGTTGATACTTTGAATATCAGCAAAAGAGTCCCAACAGATGTTTCAGCATCTGTTACAACATGTTAATCAATAAGCAAGTACTGAACTATAAATTTGCATAATGATAAATAACACAAGATATATTAACCCAGTTCGGTGCAATTCACCTACATCTGGGGACTACCCAGCCAGAAAGAAGAATCCACTATTAGTAGTATAGTTTTATGTAAACATCCTCTGGTTTACAGTAAACAACCTCTGGTTTACCTATCACTACCCAGTGAAAATTTTATCATTAGAAATCCCATCTAATTGATAAGAGAACCCAATCTCACTCCCTTAATCACCTCATGTGATATCTAACAGTTATAATCACAATAACTGCATCATCTTACTTAAAAGAACCCTCTTTCAATGTAAAGTTCAGCCAAGCACTCTTGACTAACAAACCTACTTGGATTTGCTTTAAAGCTTCATCCAAGAACAATATACAATTCATTACCTCAAGGCTTCTGAATCTGTATAAACAACTATGTCTACCACAATGTATCCAACCGATACAAAGGGAGACTTACAACACAAGAAAGCCTACGACTCTCAAAACCCTAAACCCTTATTTTCTACTTTACAAGCATTACACAAGGATTCGTTTTTCAGCCCTTGGTCTAGGTCTTCCTTTATAACCATAAAGAATACTGGATTTGGGCTTCAAAAATGTAGCAATTCTGCTCCTCAGAATCTGCAAAATATTCTTCTCAAGAATAGTTTCTTTAATCCTAAGTTTCCTAAAATGTTTCCACACTTAGAAAATGACACATCTTCAAGTTCCAAGAGAATCTCTAATTCGTTAATCTGAACGCCACCTAGGATACACAAACGATCTTCTTCAATTTGAATTCAAACTAGATTTAAAAACTGTAACAAACAAAGATGTTGAATAACCCTGTTAGGACATCTTGTCAAAACATCTTGTTCTTCAAGTTCTGCTACATGTTAGGACATCTTGTCCAACATGTTTCTGTTAGGTTTGTTTTACCAAAATTAATTCCAATCAAAAAACTAAGGAGCCTTCAATCTCCCCCTTTGGCAAATTTTGGCTAAAACAAACCAAATAACCCTTGCATGCAAACACACAATAGTTAAAGGAAAAAATCAGTCAACAACGAAAACAACACAAAGCTAGAAGCCTCTTCCTCTACTTAGAACTTCCTCCTCTACTTAGAATTTCTTATGCTGCAGCAAGAGATTTAAAAAATCTCTCCACCTCAACAGCAGCCAGCAACCAATGATTACTTAAGTTAGTACTACTCCCCCTTTTTAGCCATAATATGACAAAGGTAGATTACTAACTAAGCAACCATACAGAAGCAAATATGTAAAGTACAAGAAAGCACAATTCTCTGACCAAGGCCCATAGTATTGCCCCAATAGTCACAGACATACAAGATTTGAAGAATAATCACGACCCTCTGCACTCAACTCTAAACAAACTCCTTTCATTCAGAATTAGTAACCTTGATCATGATATATTCAATATATCCACAGAAAACTTCCGTTGATCATGACTTCCAATCGGCAGAGAAAAATAAATTCTTCTAGATAAAAATAATGATTCTCAGGACACTCCTAAAAAGCTTGTACAAATCTGATTCAATCCATTGACACCCAATGATAAAACCAAAAAAAATACACTATCAAGTTCACCATGAGCTAGAACAGTAACACAATGTCACGAAATCTTTTCTGACATTACACCCTCACCAGAGGAACATAATCACAAACTGCTTGAAACCACAAACAATCTTGATAAACAATTGCACTACTGCAGCAACAGATCCTAGACAGAAGTCCAACTCCCCCTATCAAGGATAACCAATGCTCCTTTGCAAGAAGAACACCTTAAAGAGAATGAAAAATATAAGACTCATCTTCATGTCTTCAAGAGGTCACTCCTTATTCAACACACCTGCTGAACGCATTCACTCATTGTTTGATCCACAAGCAATCTATGTACCACAATAGTACACCCATCAGATAGAAGTTCCCCCTATCTTTCATAAATGATGCTTCTTCCAACAAGAAACACTCAAAATCACCACATGATATCACATGACCAACTTCATGCTCATATTGTGAGAAAGTACCAGGATTACCATCTTTTTACCATAACTAACGAACTCTTGGATTGAGACCAAAATCACCATTGATCCCTTTCATCCTGAACCCATCCATACCCTGTAATGATATCCTTGTTCCTTGAGAATAAATCCAATTAAACCTGAAATGCTCACATTCCTCAAAGAGACATACAAAATCTCTTAGTTTTTTAGCTAGCCCAGATGTCATTCACGCTTGAAAGACATCAAATACATGCTCCAGAAATACTCATCTTACTTGCTTCACAAGCACCAAACTAATCCACTTATTTCTAGAGATACTTGCAGCAGAAGAAACCACCTCTCCACAAGCATTCTGACCTCAACAAGAGCCAGCCTACTAGATAGACACCCCATAATCCAAGATAGTCTTCACCTCATCATTCTCCCGTATGATAAGTTATAACACTTTTGATTCAACTGGTGAATATCAGCTTCCACAATCTGAATTCCACGTTCAGAAAACATGATGATGTTCTAACATCAGTTAGGACATCCTGATCATATCACAGACACCATACACTATGGTTCTTGATAATATAACAATTGGACTTACTATTGCATAGTAATCCAACTGAAGATCTTCAGAGAACACAGCTCTTACCAGCTTGATCATCATGAACTTCAGACAAGTGTAGAGAGAAATAAACTCTCATACTCCCACCAAAACAAGCTCCTTAGGCGAAGATCCCTTCAACAATCAGCAAGCCAGGAGCAAAACCAGCTCCTTCTTTGGTCTTCAAACAACCTCCTTTCTCCACAAAGGTAATTGTTCCAAGGACAAGATGAAACACACATCTTGGATTCAAGTGACTATGGTTAAACATAGACAAGTGTCACGACTTCCTTCAGATCTCCAAGAAACAGAATACTCTTGGTTCAACCAAGAATCTGGGTCTTTAGCAAGACATCTTAGATACACTAAGACTATGAAATGTAGCCTCTAATAGCTTCTGCAATTCCCATACATTGCATAGGCTTTTTGGAGCATCCATTCCAATCACATCTGAGAAGATGAGCTTCTCTCAAGATGATAAACTTCCACTGTAACCAGATCCCACAGAGGGAACAGTCTCATGATAACCCTGATGTCAGAACATCTGATTTTGACATCAATGTTATTACTTACAGTTGATGTGCTCAAGTCTATCTGATACAGTTTTGATCAACTTTCCCTCAGACATACCGTCTTAAGGAACTTATCCACTTCTACAGAACAAGAGTTCCATGCTCTCATAGACTTGATTAAGATATCAAGTTTGAGTAGATAACCTCTATCATGTTTATGAACCATACCTAAATTGTTCATGGACACATACCTTAATGAACAACTGCTTCAGGAACACATCTTCAGAAGAATCAAACATGCCAAAGTCTGATTCTTTAGAAAAGGGTAATCAAGACCAGACTATACAATAGCTATGCCAAAAGAAATCCAGCTTTCCTTAAGTAGAGAATTCTTCAAGGAGTCAGAGATAATATCTTGGACACTTATCCAGAACCTCTATGTTGAAATGGATCACATTCTCTCAGCAGCTGCACTCCTAGATCAGAAATAAACTGACCCAAGTAATATTCATCAAGATTAAGATGTCTTCATCTTTACTTCCATCAACCCCTGTTAGCCATGAACTCCTCCACGGCCATGGCCATGGTATACCCCAAGTATTGCTTAGCCGTAATACATGCAAGCTTCTGGTTATTGAGAGGAGCATTCAAGAAGTTACCTGCAAGGGGGAGATGGAAGAGACAGGAGACATCATCTATCGTAATATTCATCTCACCAAATGGAATATGAAAGGAGGGTCTCTTTTTATGCCATTGCTTGCCAAAATCGAACAATAGTGGAACGTCTAAACATTTGAGACCTTTTTCAACTTCACCCCCATGGGTGGGCACCTTTATGGAGGTGCGATCATGCAACATTTAAAAAATATAAATCATCAATTATTTTCAATTAATCAATAATAAATAAAAAACTTAAAATAAAATAGTTATACCTTTCCATGCCATAGTCTAAATTCCACATGATCGGAACACGCGGTGAACAAGGTACGATCATTGTACCCTCTAGTGAACCCCCCCGTCTATGTGTACATATGGCTCTGTATCAGCCTGAATCGTCTCCTTTTGTGTTAGTCTGGGCCTCCACCTCTGTGTCAGCCTGAGTAACCACCTCTATGTCAGACTGAGCCGCCACTTGTGTGTCATCCTGAGCCTCAGCCTAAATCTCTATATCCTTTTGAGTTCATGTCTCTACACCGCTAACAACAGTAGCATTAGACTCTGCGTCAAGATATCTGCCACGTCCAACTCTACTTTTTATGCATGTGCTGAAGAGCACAGGGATCACATGAATGCTCAATCCTCTTCCTGTAAGAATCGGTGGAGACTATACTACCCTCTTGGATATGCGAATCCTCTTCTTCATGTGCCCCCTGCATGATAGCTCTCTACAGCTGCCATATCTGCTCTATCAGTCCGTTTAAAAGCAATCATGTTGTCTTATCCCTTGGTTCTCACTATAGCAAAACAAACAAAAATAAATAAACTACCTGATTTTAAAAATCCAGAAATTAACTTGGTTATCGAAATTTTGAAAATTGTGGTTACCAACATACTTTTATCGTATATTTTAAAATATTTGATACATATGGATGCATTTTTACCGAACATTTAAAAAATGTTGGTAAAAATGCATGTTGATTACCGAATTTTCAAAACGTCCAACATAAATACATGTAAGATATGGGATATTATCGTATATTTCGAAAATACCGATAAAAATGCATGATTTTTTTTTAAATATGACAGGTATATTAAATTCTGGTAAAGAAAAACATAATATTAACGAAAAATATGATTTGTTTGTAAATATCCGGTAAATGACTCAAAAAATATGATAAACTTTTATAAAATACCCGAAAAATGACAAATGAAGTGTAATTTTTACTTCGTGATAAAAGTATATGTTTATGTGGGGTGCAACTTTAAATTCAAAGGGTATCAAGACAAATATTTCCTAGAATTGCACAATGTCTTATAAACTTGCATCAAAGCCCAATAATTATAGTTGAATTACCACTGGAGCAGGGCTTTGCCAATTTTCATTTAATTCACGGCAAATTTGATTTTCCTCCAACTCAAATTTGATTTTCCTTTCTTCGGCCTCATTGATTTTCACTCAACTCAAATTTGATCTTATCTTCTTCTTTTTTTCTTTTTAAAAAAAAAAAAAATTATTTTCTGACCAACTAACAAATTTTATCTTACTTATAATGACACATATTTTTAAAATGTGATTTTTAGATATAAATAATTGATTTAAAACATTTAATAAGTGTGTTTTGTGTGAATTTAAAAAATATATGAAAGTGTATAAAATACAATATATGAGGGAAATAAAAATAAACACACACCATGTCAGTAATTTGATATTAAAATAACATTTTTTATATTTCTTAGTTTAGATCAATCAATCATATATTTGATATATTCCTTTTGCACGTTCTAAATAGAATTTTTTTTTTTTAAATAACACATTTTTTTAAAAAAATTTTCAAAAAAACTAACTTTTCAGATTAATTACAGAAATGGCGGGATTTGTAAACCCAATACAAGGGTGGCGCCATATGAAATGTCGCCTCAGTTGGAGGCCACAAGCCATTTCATATGGCGCCTCAGGCCATATAAATTTCATAAAAAAATGCCTGAGGTCAAGCCATATGAAATGGCGCCTCAGGCCATTTGCTTTTTTTTTTTTTTTTTTTTTTTTAATGTTTGTTTTTAATTTTGTGTAGAGGTATGGGTAGGAACAGTAGAAAAAGAGTGTAGGCACGCATTGTTGAGTCATGCAGAGTGTGATCTTGTCAATAGTATAGCCATGCAGAGTTGTGTGGTCTTGTCAAGCTTAGTGTAGGCATGCAGTCTTGTGTGGTCATGTCAAGGATATTGTGTAGGCATGCAGAGCAGCACATGGCTCTTTGGCAATGTTTTTCTGAAGCAATTGACAATCAAATATTTTTCTGCCTATTAATACACATGAATTATACATCCTATCATCACTTACATTCAAACCAGTTACAATCTGCAAACTATTTTTCTTCCAAATTTTCAGATATGGCTCAAAAACCACAATACTTGATAACTGCACATATCCTTGGTGAGATATTTGATTGTCCAATGAGTGGTTTCAATTTTAGGGATACAGAAGTGACTAGGTTTTTAATTGATAGAAGAACAAATTTCTATCATTTGAAAGCCTGGTTAGAGAAGAAATTGCAGTGCGGTCCAGTTGGGCAAATTATATACAAAAACCCTATCTTTTTTTAGGGGTGTGATGTGTGCAAATTTTTTCAGATGAAAATACGGGATGATGAAGATGTGCGTAATATGTTTCTCAGCCATGAGCATTCCGGTTTCAATGAGGTTGAGTTATATGTTACGTTACAAAATCAACCATTGTCTCAACAACTTGAGGTATCGCAGGTTTTCAATGATTCTGACAACGAACAAGCTTGGGTGGATGCAGTTGACGAGGAGGAAGAAGAAGCAGAGGACGTTGTTGACGAAATGATAAACGGCGACGAGGCAGACCAATTGTCAGACAGTCATGTTTATCGCCCACCCCAACACATGACAACACTAAGCCTAGGCGACGATAAACCATCAACAGATATTTTTTACGACCCATACAAACAGACGGATGAAGTACTAAAAGTTGGAGACAATTTTCGTACAAAAGAAGACTGTGTTCGAGCAATTAAACAATACTATATGACCTTGGCTGCAGATTATAGAGTCGATCGAACAAATCCGACTCTATACAAGATCTACTGCCGCAACGAGGCCTGCCCTTTTAGACTAATGGCATCTTTCAGGAAGCGAAGTGATTCCTGGAAGATAGGGTCAATGGGTCCGGAGCACACTTGCATACTAACCAATTCAAGTCAGGATCATCGCAAGCTCGGCTCTCAGATGATCTGCAACGAAATTTTATCAATCGTGAGCGACAACCCTTCTGTGAAAGTCAGTACCATCATAACTCATATGGTGCAAAGATACAACTATACTCCCTCGTACAGGAAGGCGTGGATTGCTAGGACGAAGGCAGTTGAAAGGATTTTTGGAAATTGGGAGGACTCTTACAAAGAACTCCCAAGATACCTTGTGGCCCTAAAACAATATGCTTCAGGTACTGTTGTCTTGTTAGAGACGTTGCCGGCATATACGTCTTTGATACCAGACGTACTAAATGGGTTTCGGTGATACAATCTGGGAAGCTGTTTAGTGACTATTCCATGGCATTCATGAAGGACGAGGCTGCAAAGGCTAACACACACGTCATCACGGTCTTCGACCGTTTTGCAGGACACTTCAGTATTGCAGAGTCTATTGATCACAACGAAGGATTGCCTTGGGGATCTTATCGAGTGGAACTAGATAGGAGTTGGTGTGACTGTGGAAAGTTTCAGGCATTTCGTATGCCTTGCTCCCATGTCATAGCAGCCTGTTCCAAGGTCCGACTGGACCCAACCAACTATCTCCATGTTCTTCACCAAGTCAGTACTCTATGTAATGTGTACCATAAAAGCTTTCAAGTAGTCGCAAAGAAGGACTACTGGCCTACATACGAAGGCGAAATTGTGTGGCATAACGACTTGATGCGAAGAAATAAAAAGGGTCGCCCTATCAGCAGCCGGATTCAAACGGAGATGGATACAGGTGAAAAAATGGTGAGGTTGTGTAGTTTGTGCAGCCAGCCAGGCCACAATCGCACTAAGTGTCCAAATGTATTAGGTCCTAGCACAGCGGCATAATTACTTATGTAATCTTGTCTATTTATAATAAGAACAAATTTCATTTCATTAATGGCATACATAACTCAATACAACAACATAACAAACCTAAACGAAGCATCACTTAACGAAACCTATTACCAAATCATAAAATAACAATAACAATAATAATAACAATAAAAATAACAATAACAACACATAAAAGCAGCTTATCTAGGCAATTACAACCATCAACTTAATTTCCTCTTGTAACATCATCTTCATGAGGACACCAGCATCATTTTCCGCTTTCCTCCAAGTCCGGGTGACTCCGTCTGGACCAGACTTCTCAACCTGCCTCTTTATCTTCCTGATCTTTTCACCTGCCTGAAATTCTTCTGGTAGTCAGCGGCGAAGTTCCCTGTGCAAATGCTCCAACGTCTGGGTGTTCCAGAGTAGCATCTCCAACGGAGGCTTGACAACTGAATATATAACTAGGGCATTTCGTTTCATAAGTGGAAACTCTGACCACTTTTCCTCCGTTGCTGATGACGACGAGGGCCGGCTATTTGAGGGTGAAGACAGCGTGTTGAGTAAGGGAGAGTTTGGGATATTGGTGAGGAAAGGGAGGCAATTAGGGTTTAGATGACAATTGATGTGCAAAAACAAGTGAGGGAGAACCCTTATTTATAGGCACAGTATAACATATAAAATAATATAATTTTTAGTATATTAAAAAAATATAAATTAAACATAAAAAAAAAAATTTTTTTAAAATGGCCTGAGACGCCATTTCATATGGCTTGACCTCAGGCATTTTTTTAGGGCATATCAAATGGCCTGAAGCGCCATATGAAATGGCTTGTGACCTCTAACTGAGGCGCCATTTCATATGGCGCCACCCTTATATTGGGTTTTCAAACCCGGCCATTTTTGTAATTAATCTGAAAAATGGGTTTTTTTAGAATTTTTTTTGAACATGTATGTTAGTTTTAAAAAAAAAATATCTTCTAAATATATTAAATTTTCTGTCAAAAAATAATTTTCCTTTTTCTTGAGAAAAATTAATTTTCTTAAACATTTCAATATAAGTACTTTCAATTTCTAATGGTGAGTATATTTTTCATTTTTGCAGTGATTTTTTTTTGTTGAAGCATTACTGCTAGTGCAGTTACTATTGTAGAAGTGTTGCTGAAAAATTTTCATGAAAGAGAAATTGAATCAAATGAAAAAGTGGCAAAAGATCGAGTAAAACTTGGGGTTTGCTAACGTCAAAGGAGACATGATTTTTTTAATAGCTAGCTATGGTTGAATTTACTTTTAATTGAAAGATCGTTAAAAATATGTTAAAGAAAAAAAAGTACTTATTTATAGATTTGAATAGCAGGAGCAGGTAGAGGATGTAAGGAAAATCAGGCTACGGCATATAGACAATTGTTACTGTACAAATCCAACCTACGTTACCTAACCACTGAAATTTTAAACTTATCATTTGATATTATGCGTATATCTGATTTTAGTTCGGCAAAAAAGTCTAATAAAGCAATTATTTCTGGTTTTCACCTAATATCCGAACTACCGAATCAATTAATTCAATTTAAAGATTAGTTCTGAAATCAAATAATTTCAATCATTCTCCATCAGTTGCAGAACAAAAAATTTACCTCCAACGGTTACTTGACTAACAAGTAACAAATACATATTTAAGGTAATATTTTTACAATCAACTCTCTCTTTTATATATTTTATTTTTCATACAACAAAGACGCATAAAAGACAATTTGTCAAAGAATATAACAAAAGAAAACAAAAAAGCCATAAAGCTGCAACCTGCAGGTGAGAAAAGGATTGAAAAAAAGATACATCATGAAACATGGAAGATTAATATTTTCTGCATAATTTGTTGTATATATTGAAGACAAATGAACAGACAACAATGGAGGATTTTTTGAACTGCAACTGTTATCTCTTTATATTGATAGTTCAAAATGTCTTCACATTCAAATGAGTTACAAAGTGGTCTTTATATAGAGATCAAGGATAGGAGAGATAAATATTACACTAATAAATATTACATGAAATGTCGCTGGGTCCCAAGAAGAAAGACTTATTTACTCCCCAAGAGAATCTAACTTTTCCACTACCCAATACATAATTTAAGTTTATCCCAACAAAACTCCCCCATAAACTTAAATGTTTCTACGGTTCATCATTCCCAGCATCTTCTTTCCTCTGTCGAACAGCTCCTTCGACAGTGGTTTTGTGAAAATGCCAGCTGCCTGGTCCTTGCTTGCAACATGCTTTAGTTCGACATCTCCATTCTTCACATGTTCTCGAATGAAGTGGAATCGAACGTCAATGTGTTTGCTCCTTTCATGGTTTACTGGATTCTTCGCCAGTTCGATTGCAGATTTGTTATCCACTTGTATTATTGTTGCATCTTCCTGCTTTTGTTCCATCTTGCTCAACAATCTTCTGAGCCGTATTGCATGGCATACACACCAAGATGCTGCCACATATTCTGCTTCACATGTCGAAAGTGTTACAATTGGTTGTTTTCTCGAAAGCCAGGTAAAGACAGTGTTTCCCATGAAGAAAACATAGCCTGAAGTACTTTTTCGATCATCTATGTTACCATACCAATCGCTATCAGAATAGCCAGTCAACTTGTATTCTTCTGCTTTTGAATAGAACATTCCAAGTGACACAGTTCCTTTGACGTATCGAAGGATTCTCTTCAAAGCTTTCCAGTGTGTGTAGGCTGGTTCTTCCATGAATCGACTCACAATTCCAACACTAAGCGAGAGATCTGGCCTTGTGCATGTCAGATATCGAAGACTTCCCACCAAACTTCGAAATTTGCTTGTTTCGACACGCTCCCCCCCATCAAATTTCGAAAGTTTTACTCCTGGTTCCATTAGAGTCGAAATTGGATTACAGCCTTCCATCTTAAATTTCTGCAGGATGTCCTTTGCATACTTCTCCTGTGAGATAAAAATTCCAGCTTCTTCTTGTCGAACTTCTAGACCAAGGAAGTACTTCATCAGACCTAAGTCTGTCATTTCGAATTCCTGTGTCATTGCAGTTTTAAACTTCTCTATCAATTGATTGTTGTTGCCCAAGAAAATTAAATCATCAACATAGATAGCAACAAGCAGCATTTTTTTTTTATCTTTCTTCACATATACAGCATGTTCGTGGGGACATTGCTGAAAACCATTCTTTTTGAAGTATGTATCAATTCGTGTGTTCCATGCTCGTGGTGCTTGCTTCAGCCCATAAAGTGCTTTCTTTAGTCTTAGCACTTTTCCTTCGTTTTCGATCTTCATGTATCCTGGGGGTTGTTCGACATAGACTTCTTCTTCGAGCACACCATTCAGAAAAGCTGACTTGACATCCATTTGAAATATTGGCCATTTGTATTGAGCTGCTTGAGAAATGAGTAGTCGAATTGTTTCCATTCTCGCAACAGGTGCAAACACTTCATCATAGTTGATTCCTGCTTTCTGTTTGTATCCTTTCGCCACAAGTCGTGCCTTGTATCTTTCGATTTTACCTTCAGCATTCATCTTTTTCTTGAATACCCATTTCACATCAATTGTTTGACTTCCTTTGGGTAATTATGATAGTTCCCAGGTATCATTTCGTTCGATGGCATTTATCTCTTCATTCATGGCATTCTTCCAGTATTTGTTTCTCACTGCTTCTTCAAAACTGACATCTTCAGAATCTGCTAATAGACATACAAGGTGCACTTCTTCTGTGTTTTCGTACAAGTCTTGTAGACTTCTCATTCTAGGTTGTGAAGACTCATCTTCATTGTCGGAGTCTTCAGTCGAAATTCCTCTGTCGAGTTGCTCCAATCCCACTTCGACAATAACTTCTGTCGAATTGTTCCAATCCCACTTGCTTGCTTCGTTTACTCGAACATCTCTACTCACTATCACCTTTCTGTTTATAGGATCGAAGAGTCTGTAACCTTTCGTTTTCTCATCATACCCAATGAGTATGTATTTCTGACTCTTGTCCTCCAGCTTTGTTCTTCTTTGATCAGGTACATGTGCATAGGCTACACTTCCAAACACTTTGAAATGAGATACAGTTGGCTTTTGTCCACTCCAAGCTTCTTGTGGTGTTTGATCTCCTAATTTCTTATGTGGGCATCTATTTTGAACATAGATTGCACATTGCACAACCTCTGCCCAAAATTCTTTCGACATGTTCTTGCTCTTAAGCATTGAACGAACCATGTCAAGAACTGTTCGATTCTTCCTCTCCGCCACACCATTTTGTTGAGGTGAGTATGGTGCAGTTAGAAATCTTCTTATGCCCTGTTCTTCACAATACTTCATAAAGGCTGTCGAAGTATATTCTCCCCCTCTGTCTGATCGAAGAGCTTTGATGTGTCTGTCAGTTGCTTTCTCTATCATTATCTTAAACTTCTTGAATGCTTTGAAAGCTTCTGACTTTTCTTTCAGAAAATACACCCAAGTTTTCCTTGAGAAATCATCAATGAAGGAAATGAAGTACTTTTTGCCACTGAAGGATTCTGGAGTAATTGGTCCACAAATGTCGGTGTGAATCAATTCCAGAATATATTTAGCCTGATATTCTGCCTTCTTCTGAAATGAAGTTCTTGTCTGTTTACCAAACACACATTCTTCACAGAACTTTCCGTCGAACTCCATGTCTGGTAGTCCATGCACCATATTTTTCTTCGCCAATCTCTGTAGTCCAGCCTGATGTAAATGACCAAAGCACAAATGCCATAAAGATGCTTGATCTTCGACATTGGCTTGTAAGCATTTTCCTTGAATGTTTCTCAAGTTCAGCTTGTACATTCGATTTCTTCCCATTTCGACCTGAGTAACCAATCGTCCTGACTTGTCTTTCAGATGCAGATTTCGATTTTCCATGAGTATCAAATAGCCCTTTTCAGTAAGTTGTCCCAAACTCAAGATATTTGCTTTGAGGTTTGGTACATAATACACTCCTTCGATTGATCCTATCACATCATCCTTCTGTAAGAAACAAATTGTTCCTTTTCCTTCGACCTTCACTTTCAACGCATCTCCAAACGAAACATGGCCATCTTCAGTCTTCTTCATTTCTTTAAACAAGTGTTTGTGACCACACATGTGATTGCTAGCTCCTGAGTCCAGGTACCACATGGTGTCATTTTCTTCGTCTGCTTCCTTTTGAGTCATCAATAAGAATCCTTCGTTCGATTCTGTTTCTAAAACAAAATTTGTTGTCTCCTCCACCTTTCTTCTGAGTCGACAATCTTTTGCAAGATGTCCCATCTTTCCACAGTTGTAACAACTGTAGGAGTTGCAATCCTTCGCATAGTGCCCCTGCTTGTTACATTTGTAACATTCGACATTTGTGTAGTTCGACCTACCACCTCTTTGTCCACGTCTTCTACCACGCCAATTTTGTTGACTTGACTGTCCTCTTTCGACATTCTGGTAACTTCGACCACCATCACGTCCTCCACGTCCACGTCCTCTACCACGCCAATTTTGAGAAAAGAGTGCTTTTTCGTCTCTGTTGAGTTCTGTATCCTCAGTCTTTTCCTCCTTCTTCTTTGTTTTACGCTGTTCATGTGCTTCGAGTGAACCAACAACATCTTCGACAGTGATTGTCGAAAGGTCCTTTGCCTCTTCTATTGCGCACACTATGTTTTCGAATTTATCTGTCAAAGATCTTAGAATCTTTTCGACAATACGAGCATCCGTCATCCCTTCTCCATTTCGATTTAACTAATTTGCCACCGTCTGTACTCTTGTGATATAGTCTGACACGGGCTCTGTCTCCTTCATCTTCATTCTCTCCATCTCTCCTCGAAGAGTTTGTAAGCGGACTTGCTTGACTCTATCTGCTCCTTTGAACGCTTTCTCTAGCGTATCCCACGCTTCCTTTGACGTAGTTGAACCAACAATCTTTTTGAAGGCTGATTCGTCAACTGCTCTAAACAACATGTACAGTGCTGTTTTATCTTTTGAACGCGTCTCTTTCAACGTCTTGTTCTGGGCTGCTGTGAAACTTGCTGTGCTTGATGGTTCTTCATACCCATCACTTGTTACCTCCCACACATCAAGTGAGCCAATGAGCGCCTTCATCTGAATGCTCCAATTCTCATAGTTTGATCTTGTTAAGCGTGGCAGTGGCATTTGACTCGTCATGCTCGCCATGAGCTCTGATGCCAATTTGAAGACAAATGAACAGACAACAATGAAGGACTTTTTGGACTGCAACTGTTATCCCTTTATATTGATAGTTCAAAATGTCTTCACATTCAAATGAGTTACAAAGTGGTCTTTATATAGAAATCAAGGATATGAGAGATAAATATTACACTAATAAATATTACATAAAATGTCGCTGGGTCCCAAGAAGAAAAACTTATTTACTCCCCAAAAGAATCTAACTTTTCCACTACCCAATACATAATTTAAGTTTATCCCAACATATATAGTATACCCCCACCGTCAAAGGTACAAAATTCAGAGAAAAAATAATTAATGACACTTATATCTTTTTCTTGAGAACTTAACAGATCAATGCATCACAAACTTTTTCTGTATATAATAACCAAAATTGCAGGAATCGTACAGTACTTCACCAACTACTATATAATACAGTATACTCCAAGAAACAAATAACAACTCTCTGATTCTTACTCTCTCGAGGCTATTATTATTATGATATGACTCTTCTATTTTAAAGTATTAATCATTCTCTCTATATCCCTAGTACTCTTTTTTCTCAAGAATTATATTATTATTATTTATTATAAGTGCTTTTTGCAGTGTTTTTTCAGTAAGTTTTATGAATATAATAATTTATTATCTTTAACTTATAGTAAATTATTTAATAAGTGCTTCTATCACACTTGCATTTTGTAAACTTGTTCTTTGTTTCAAGTAAAAATTATCTTAACAACTGAGAGAGTACAGAATTTCACTGTTTGGAGCATGACATATATTTTCTAATAATTTGTTCTGAGAAGTTGTCTCTATTGCTGGTATGTTGTTTTGTTTTGTTTGTGCCTCCATTGCACTGTTTCATTTATTTTTGCATGATACTGTTTTATATAATTTGTGTTGAAGATTGGTTTAATTTTCATGGCATGTGTTTATTTGATATAATTTACAGTTCATTCTTGTTAGAGTCATGGCATGGTTTTCGGTGCTCTTCAAGTTGAATTGGAATTGCATATTCTTGGTAAGACTAGTATTCTGATCTTTTGTTAACCACATTCTATAATGTGTAATACATTTCTTTCTTGTAGTTGATTTTTAATCATAGTGTAAAGTAAATGATGTATGTTTCTATGTTTTCTTTGATAAATTGAATGTTGCATTAGTATAAAGAATGCAGCAAAAACTTATAGGGCAAGGAGTCTTTAAAATGAGTAGTTTAGATAAAAATGTAGGACATTGGTTTGCTGCAGTCATAGAATTCCTCAGGTTAGGCAGTTGTGGTTTAAAATAGAATTTTTTAATAATAAAATAAAATTTAAATTTAATTTTTCAAAATTGTGTAATCAAGTGTTAGTGCAAGCATAGCTGCTTAGGTTGAGGGGGAAAGGATAATTGAGATTGAGATTGAGAGGATTGATTTGTAAAAGTTATTGATTGTATTAAAGTAAAACTAACAACTAATGCAACAAGTTAATTACTTGTGTAGTAAATAACTAGCTAATAACAAACTAACTAGCTTGTATTTCTATTACATATAATTGAATTATATCATAACATACTCCTTTATAATACAATCTATACTCTTCAACTAACATCAACCAAGTTAACTATTAAATTGAACAACTCCTACCTTCTTCCTAAGGGCTAAAAATCTCTCAATTTTCAGTCCCTTTGTGAGAAAATGAGCAATTTGAGATCCACTTAAGCAATGTTTAACTTCAAGTTGTTATCGATTCACCTGTTCCCTCAAGAAATGAAACAAAACACTGATGTGCTTGTTTCGGCCATGTAAAACATGATTTCTTGCATGATTGATTGTTGACCTATTGGCAATTTGTAGAACAAATGGCTTTCTAACTTGGACCGATAATTCACAAGCACTGATTTGATTTAAATGGCTTCACAAGCTGTATAGGATCTAATTTGTTATGCCTCGTGTGAGGACAAAGCCACAACAGGTTGTTTTCTAGAACACCATGAAATTGGAGCACCAATCACCTAAAAAAAGTAACAAGTTGTGCTTCTCCTATTAGACTTGTCTCCACACCTATCTGTACCTGAGTAGCAAGTAATTACTGTATCATTGTCATATGAACTTTATGGAGAAAGAATTCAACAATTGAGTGTTTTCTTTAAGTATCTCAAAAATTTCCTTGCAGCCTTCATATAGGAGACTCTAGGATCATCCATGTATTTGCTCACTAAACCAACTGAAAAGCTTTTATCAGGCTTGCTATTGTACACACATCTCAATGAGCCTACTATTTATTTGAACAAAGTTGCATCATCCTTGTCCTCATCACAATTCTTCTCAAGTCTTAGGTTTGCTTCAATATGAGAGGTTGTATGGTTTGAATAAAGTATCTTGAACCTCTTGAGAATTTCCTTAACATACTACCTTTGGTGTAGCATCATGCCTTTATCACTCCTTAGAAATTTCATGTCTAAAAAATAAGAAGGATTTCCTAAGCCTGACATCTCAAATTCTTTCATCACTAACTTCTTGAATTTCACCAAATTATTGATGTTATTGCCATTTACTAGTAAGTCATAAGCATACAAGCATATGAATGTTTTTTGCTTGTGCCATGGCATGCACATAAATACGAAATTCATACTTACACTTGGTTAAACCTAATTCCACTAGATAAGAGCCAATTTTCTTATTACATGACCTATGTTCCTCTTTGAGGCCATAGAGACCCTTGTATAGCCTATTTACTTTCCTTTCATATCCTTGTGTAACAAAATTGGAGCCTGTATACTATTTAATCCAATCAATCGTAAGATCATTGTTGCGATAGCTAACTATTATCACAGGTTCACTTTTATTGTCTAACTTCATTCTAGCATTAGGTACATGTTTGTAAAAAATAGAGCCAAACACCTTCAGATGGTTCACAAATGATTTCTTACCACTCCACACTTCCTCTAGAACTTTATTCTTCAATCTCCTAGTCAGACACCTATTTAGCACATAAACAGCTATGGTGACTGCTTCACCCCATAGTGTGTTAGGCCTACCCTTTTGTTTCAGCATGCACATAGCCATATCCAATATACTTATATTCCTTCTTTAAACTATATCATTGTGTTTGGGGGTATATGGAGCTGTAACCTCACGATGAATCTCATGCTTTACACAAAACTCCTTAAACTGCTTGGATGTGTATTCTCCACCTTCATCAGTTCTAAGTATCTTGATATTCTTCTCACTTTGATTTCCAACAAGTATTTTGAATCTCTGAAAGATTTCAAATACCTCATCTTATGCATGATCATGTACACCTATATCTTTATACTATGCTCATCAACAAAGGAGACAAAATATATGTTGCCACCAATAGTGTGTTCCTCAAAAGGATCACATACATCTGAGTGAACCACTTTTAATATGCAGGATGATCTCATTGGCATATAAGTTTTGAAGGCCTTTCTAGATTGCTTCCCCACTAAGAAGCCTTCACATAATTTTGTTGGCATTGCAAGACTTGGTATACCAGTCACCATTTCTTGTGTGACAAATTTATTGACCAGTCACCATTTCATGTGTGTTAAGTTGATTGAGTGATCTAAAGTTTGAATGACAAAAACTCAAATGTCACAACCAACTTTGCTTGTGGTCTACCACTGCTTACACACATTGAATTTTTATGGAATTAATCATAGTCTTAAATGTCCTGTTCTTGAAAAGAGGATATTTCAAGACTAATTTATTGTTAGCATAAAACAATTAAAAATTTGTATTTTTCATGATTATTGAGAACCCTTTCTCAATCAGTTCTCCAACATTCAAGAGGTTGCACATCATTCCAGGCACATATAACACGTTTTCAATTATGGCTTACTTGCAAATATTTCTTCTAATAACCTTGTTTCCTGCTCATTTTGCTTACAAAAACCTATTGTCTGCCAATATAATATTGTTTCTCCTTGTCTCATCAAAGTTGGTCAGCCAAGTTTAATGACCAATCATGTGATTTGAACATCCTGAGTCCAAGAACCAGGTTTTGGAATCAATTTGATCTTCTGAAACTACAACCATAATCACCATGGTTTCAGAATCATCTGACTCCTCGTGAGTAAGATTTGCTCATTCACCATCTTTGTCCTTTGCAACTCTTTTTTTACCAGGATTTCTTGGCCAAGTGTCCCCACTTCTTGTAGTTGTAACACTACACACTTTTCTAGTCAAGCTTTACTTTCTGATTTGAAGCTCCTCCCTTTTACTTGGAGGATTCAAACAACTTTTCATCATTCTTTATATTTTGAGAGTTAAGACAAGATCCCTTCTTGCTATAACCTTTGTCAAATTTTCCTTTATCTTGCTAGAGCCATCATGCTTCTTCCTGGTTTGAGCTTGCAAAACCTGTATTGATTCTTGAACACCTCTTCTCTCTATCCTCAATTCTTGAGCCTCCAAGGAGCTAACCAAATCTTCAAACTTCAATGTGTTTAGGTTGCTTGCTTCTTGTATGGTCACAATGACATGATCAAAATGAGAGGTTAATGTTCTTATTACCTTTTCAACAATCATCTTATCGGACATTTTTTCACCACAACACTTCATCCAATGAAGAAGATTCCGAACCATTGCTACATAGACTACAACCTTCTCTTCTTTACCCATCTGCATTAATTCATAATATTGTCTTAACACCTGCACTTGACACCCTTAACATTCTCACCACCTTCATAATATTTGAAAAAACATCCCATGCTTCTTTTGCCGATTCTAAAAGAGAGATTCAATCAAAGTTTGCAGCATCAATTGCGGATTGGATTCAAAATGAAGCCTTATAGTCCTTTTTCTTTGCATTTTTATGTGTAATCTTCCGAGCTTCAGTTGCGTGTGCTACAAGCTCTGGTACACCATTGAGGAGGAATTCAAGAGTTTCTTGAAATCCAAATAAGGACTTCATTTGTTTATGTCATAGGTTCAAATTCTTGCCATAAAAATCGGAAGAGACTTAGAATTTCATTGTTATCATTCATTGTTGCAGCAGATGCGGATCATAATCCTTGGAAACACGACCACCTATGCGTAAAACCAAAGAACTATGGATACCCATTTGTTAATGCAAGCACAACAGCACTTGAGTTGAGAGGGAAATGATAATTGAGATTGAGATTGAGGGGATTGAGTGTAGATATTATTGGTGGTATTAAAGTAAAAGTAACAACTAATGTACTTTTATACAACAAGTTAATTACTTGTGTAATAAGTAAGCAACTAATAACAAACTAACTAACTTGTACTTCTATTACACATAATTGGATTATATCATAACATCAAGATCAAACAACTATTGATAATTTGTCCGCATGAATGCTGCAAATATTGATAGTAGAGGGTCAATTTTCAAAAATGTCTTGTTTGTATCCAAATTGATTTAATAAAAAATTATTTTAAAAAAAACAACTTTTTTATTGTTGTTTTAATGGCAAAATAATATATAGTTAAAAAATGAAATACACATCAATAGATCTCATGCCAACTTAAACAAGGTTTAATATAAAGGGTCGAATTTACTTTTGAACACATTTTAATAAACAACTTAAGACATACGCTACTATCATAGAGTGTTACAATTCGTTATGTGTCCAATAAATTTAAATAATTTTAAATAAGTCGATTCAAATAAACATATGTATTTCTATTGATACATTTATTTGACAGAGAAAAAAAAAGAAAGAAAAACCACATAGAACCTAAGTAATCAATATAAAAGCATGTCACTAAGTTAGGATGATTGAATCTGGGAAAAAGAAAGCATGAAGACAGTGCGATAATGTGTTTTTGAAAGAAAGTACACTACCAAAAGAATATTTTTCTGATAAATCCTCAGCAATTTAGAAAATGAATTGAGAAACTCCTTCATATAATTGGAGCTTGGTTGGTATAGTAGGTTTCAATCTTTATTTTGTTGGGCCTATAACCCCTTACTTTTTTTTTAATAAAAAAAAAAAGTTGTGCATGTATGGTAATTCATTTTGTATCCAGGCAGGCCTAACTATTCATTACACCTGTAGGACATAAAAACCTAACCTATATCAACAACACCTCAATATGTGGGCCATGCACCCTTAGTCCTTTATTTTATCTATCGTCCTTCCCTAATTTTTTTTGTAATTTTTAACGATTAGGGTTGTAAGGCATGCATGCCCGTGCCACCTCCATTTTCTTAGCAGATGGGCATGTCCGCATGACCTGATTCAAATATCTTGAATTCTGAAAGTAAAATTGTGTTCATAATAATTCAGATATTTACAGTAACAAGATAACTAAATCTTTAATTCTCAAAACAAAATTAAACCTCGTCTGATAATTCACCTCAACTGATAGATGCTGAAACACCAGATTGCACAGTAATTTTCAAATTGTGACATTTCACTAAATGATGTATATTGAAGCTACATATAATTAATGAAGAAGAGTTAATAGCACTCTTTATAAGTTGGCTAGGGAGCGTGTTGATTAAGATTGAAAGTAGGAATAATGGACGTGCCATGGTTATAGGTTTATGGCCATCTTCCCTTTTTCTTATTTAATTTGCTCCTTATTATTAAAAGCTAGGCAAGTACCTAGCACTGGTCAATTTCATCATGGCAGTTGCATTTTGTTATAAAGGACAAGCCTAACTCTATTCATGTGACTAACAGTTACACAAATTTTTTGATTTTCTTTGTCTACAAATTACTTCTTCTGACTACATATATTATTAATGTCGGCATTGTATATGACTTCATTAGTTTCAATTCTAGATTCAAGTACAAATCACATTTCCCATTGTTTATGTAGTTTCCTAAAATGATTTCACCTAATATATTCTCACTCAACACTGCTAGTTATATTGATTGGTATGTGTATAAATTTGAATTTTTTGTCTTATAAACCAAGATTAGTTGTAGTTTGCAATCAATATATATTTTAAAATTTCTCATAAAAGTGTTCAAAATACTTGTGAAACGGGCTGCACAATACTTTACATTAAGGTGGTTCATAACACAGTTTAGTCTAAAAATCAAAATGAATTGAATTGAAGTACACTAAAAAGTTATCCATATCGAACAGAATCATTTTAATTTATTTAGAATCGAACCGAACCAACATTATTAGATAGGTATAATGGGTTTTTAACTCTAAATTGTATCAAACTGATAAAAGACAGTTTTTTCTAAACAATATTATTTTGGAATGATTTTTTAATAAAAAATTTAAATTTGTTTTTAGCATTTTTCATTTTTCAGTTTTGGTTTAGTTTATGGATCATTTTGTTAGATTTTAGAATTGTCGATTCTCTAACCAAACATAATAATTTAATTATTTTAACTTTAATTTAGCTCGGTATTCGACAATTTTTTACAATTTCGGTGTTCTAAAATTGTTTTAACAATTTTATTTCATGTTAAGAGTCTCATATCGGACAATATATGACATGAATATTTCTTTATAAGTGGGAGAAATCCTAATGCTATAAGTCAGTTTTGTATGGTTGAGTTAGATCCAACCACATTTCTTAACGTAGTATTAGAGTCTCATTTAAATATCTGGTGGACCACCTGCTACTAGGTTTCCGCTATCGAGTCACTCATCCTTTATTTTTACATTTTAGATGTTTAATCGGAAACATGAGAGAGTATGTTGAGAGTCTTACATCGGACAATCACATAGGGTTGAATTAGATTCAACAACATTTCTTAACCCTTCACACTAATATCATAATTATAAAAAAAAATCAAATGACCTAATAAAATTATAGGTTCAATGGCATATATTAAACAATAGTTGTAATATTGAAGCACGGTTGAATTATAAATTGGTTTGGTAACAATGGTTGATTTTACTATGCTAGTACCTTGATTTGGATGTTTGAAACATTTGGACCATGAAAGTACACAATTGTTTGGGCTTGGCAAAGCAATGGATGGTGTTGGTAAATTTGAATCACTCAACATGTGCTTGTGCTATTTGGAGAGGGTTAGTTAATGCTTGACTGTGTTTTGGGGACAGATCGTGGGACGAATTTATTGAATTTAATTCAGGGTTCCAGAAGTGGGTGCTATACGTATCAATTACCCTACGTTGTGACCACCCTTTTTCGAGGTATGTTTTCCACTAATTAATATCTCACAATCACAATATATATAAATGGATATATTGGTGCCTAAACTATATTTTGTTTTCATTGCTTTAACTAGATTGTTATTGTCTTTGTTTTGTTGAAATTCTAACCTTCCTTAATAAAAGTGCAACATTTATTTATTTTGAAAAACAAGTATTATAATTAAATTAATTTGATTGATATGGATATACATGACATCATGTATCAAGTTTCACAATAACTATATGACATTGTTAAACTTATGGCTCACTACAAGGTTTAACAAGTCAAGATAGTTAGATATTATGAAAGCCAATTTTGGTGTATATTTTGTCACTTCAATCACTCATGAAGTTCAATGGTGTAAATGGTTAGGAAGGCATTGCAATGCAAAGTTTTTTTTCTTCTGAAAGCAATGGAATTAACAATCTGCTGCACAAGGGGTGCAGCAACTCTTACAAAGCAAGACATAACAAAACACAGACAACTACCCCTTTACACAAACAATATGGGCAGTGTATCAGTCATAAAAAAAGCACAAAATTAGATGAACTAACACCAAAAAATCACTTCCAGCTGAAGTATTTAACAGAATTCAACAAATCTGTTAGAGACACTCTTAGATTCAAAAATACAACAATTCCTACTGTACCAAATATACCATAAGACAGCACACCAAATAATAACTCCTACATGGCTACCAGAAACTTTGTAGACAGCAGCTTCAAAATCCAGTATAAAATCAACACAGTTTTCACTATTAATACTAGATACGCCCAACTAACTTTCAATACCTCTCCACACATCTCCAGCTACCTCACATGTAATAAACAAATGGTTAATCTCTTCCTCTTCAAAACCACACCTAGCGCAGTTTAAAGCTCCTTCACCTACAACAATGTTTCTCTTAGCCAATAAAGTCTTAGTAGCTATCCTTTCTCTAATAACACGCCAAATTAAAACATTAACTTTAGAAGGCATATTCATCTGCCACACCTTCCTTAAAGCTATAAGAGCCTTATCTCCATAATTGATGACCTCCTTTTCCTTTCTTAAACACTCATAACAAGACCCTACTGAGAAACCATCAGTATAAGAAGAGTTATGAGGCTTGACAGAGTCCCACAGGAAAACATCTTCTATGTCCCTCTCAGGTTTAACAGCCTGCAACAGATCCATCAAGTCCTCCTTGTCCCTTTCCACCACTGAACCAGGAAGGAAATCACTAAAGATCAAGTTCCAATACCAGTCCTCTCCACACCAATATCCTGACTCAGCTACTGTGGCTTTAGTATTGACAGCAAATTGAAAAAGGTTAGGAAAAACATCCATTAAAGGGACCTCTATGACCCATCTATTATGCCAAAAGGAAGTATCCAAGCCATTCCCAAGTTTACTTCTTACGTTCTCAACAAACAAATCTCTTTTAAAAGCACTATCAAAACTTATCCCCCTCAAATCCCTCCACCAAATAGAGTCAGACCTTTTAGCATCTTCCCCTTCAAAATTGTTGATGAGCAAAGCTAACCTATTATCATACTTACTCACCAAAAGGCCCTTCCACACACTGTCAGTAGAGTTGAGAAGTCTCAACTTCCATTTCAAAAGAAGAGCTTTATTGAAGCAATCCAAGTCCTTAATGCCTAAATCCCATTTCTCATAAGGCAAGCACATAGTTTTTCAATTCACCCAATGAATCTTCTTCTTGATGTCACTTCCACCCCAGAAAAACTTACTTTGAATTCCCTGCAGAACTTTCAAAACTCCAGATGGAACTTTATAAAAAGAGAAGGCGTACAATGGAAGAGCATTTATAACAGACTTTATTAGGACCAGCCTACCACCTATAGACAAAAGTTTCCCTTTCCAATCTGCCAACCTATTTCTGACACTATCAATAATGTTCTTCCACAATTAGCTTTTCCTTGGGATGTCACCAATAAACACTCCAAGAAAAACACAAGGAAGCTTCAAAATATCACAGTGAAGGAAAGAAGAAGCAACACTCAAGAACTCAGGGCTAATATTGACCCCACCAATGCTACTCTTGAATAAGTTCACTTTCAAATAAGTCACCAGTTCAAAACCTCTCAACATTGCCTTAATGCACCATAAATTGTTCCACTCAGCCTTTCCTAACAAAAGAGTGTCATCAGCAAACTGAGTGACACTGTACTGCTCTGCTGACCCAACCCTGAACCCTTTATATAGACCTAAACCCTTAGCTTTCTTCACCCATTGAGTTAGGACTTCCATGACAAGAATGAAGAGGAAAGGGAATAAAGGGTCCCCTTGCCTCAAACCTTTACTAACCATAAAGTCCCTTGTTACACTACCATTCACCAAAATAGACATGGAACCTTCACAAACCAAACATCATATCCAAGCTAACCATTTCACCCCAAAATTCAACTTAACAAGCAAGGACTTGAGAAAATTTCAAGAAATACAATCGTAGGCCCTCTCAAAATCTAATTTCAAAACCATACAGCTCTTCCTACTACATTTAGCACAATCTAACACCTTATTTGCAACCAAAACACCATCGAAGATACATCTATTAGGCACAAAAGCAATCTGTTCCGGGGACACTATCGTGTTAACTGCTTTCTTCAGTCTTAAGGCTAACAATTTTGACAGAATCTTCTGATAACAATTAACTAAACATATTGGCCTGTAGTTCACTAGAGATTGGGGGTTCTTTCTTTTAGCTACTAATATAAGGAAAGAGGCTTTAGCAGCCTTAGTCAACACAGGTTTATTATAGAAATCAAAGACAAACCTGAAAATATCCTTTTTCACTATCTCCCAGTACTCTTGAAAGAAGGAGAAAGTGAAACCATCAGGTCCAGGGCTCTTGCCACTATTACAGTTCCAAATAGCTTCTTTGATTTCCTATTCAGTGAATTCTAAATCTAGCCATCTCTTATCCTCTTCAGATAATCTCTTCAAATTAATATCTTCTATGAAAGGACGATTGTTACAAGCTTCTTTAAAATTCTGTTCAAAATAGTTACTAACCTCCTTCTTAACCCCTTCCACATCTTCAACTAAACCACTATCAGTTTGAACAAACCATATACCATTTCTTCTTCTCCTTCTCCTAACAACATTATGAAAATACCTAGTATTACTATCACCTTCCTTAAGCCACAGTTCCCTAGCTTTCAACCTGATAAGTTCCTCCTTAGAATATAAATTCTTCCACACCTCATCACTGCCCTTTGTTCTCTTTTTCACCATATCATCAAAGTCAGAAAAGCCTAAACTACTAACTTCCTTATCCAAATCATTAAGGTCTTTTATATCATCATCAATCTTTACATCAATCCACCCAAACACCTAAATACTCCATCTTCTCAACCTCTCCTTAAGTCTACTCAATTTCACCTTAAGAATGTAATCCCCTATCCCCTTAACTTCCACAGAATCCCAAACAGACTTAACAAACACTTTAAAGTTTGGATGCTTCAGCCAACTATTCACAAACCTGAAAGGTTTAGGCCCCCAATTAACATAGTTGGATTTCAACCAAATAGGGCAGTGGTCAGATAACTCCCTTCTACCAATGAGTTGGCCAGAAATCTTCCACACATCAATCAGCTTCTCAGGAAGAAGAAACCTATCTATTCTGCTCATGGAATTACCCGACTTGTTGAACCAAGTAAAGTTTCCACCCTAGCAAGGAACATCGACACACTCTAGTTCAGAGATGAAACACCTAAACTCCTCCATTTCCTTGCACCTAATTCTCCCCAACATACCATTTCTTTCCTCTTTGTAAGCAATGGCATTAAAATCTCCACCAACTATCCATTCTCCCCTACCAAACCTCTTTTTAATACTTAGTAAGTCAGACCAAAACCTCCTATTCTTCACCATGTTGCACGAAGAGTATACATTAATAAAGAACATATCTCATCCTTTCCATAACGCATTTATCCCCACAAATCCTTCTCCCCTAAAATTGCAAATGAGATCCAAAGATTCTTTCTTCCACATAATAACCATACCACCAACACTCCCAATAGCATCTAAAGCTGACCACTCAACTTCTGAACTTCCCCACAAAGAAAACACCATGTCTCTATCTAACACAAATTGTTTGGTTTCTTGAAAAAAACAAACATCAACATCTGCAGACTGAATCATCTTTGCAACTCTCTTCCTCTTCACCAAACTACTACTCCCTCTCATATTAAGAGATAGAATATTCATAATGACCCCTTAATTTTAGCCTCCCTCAATCTCTTGCCCTCTTCATCTCTTTTCTCCATCGCTAAAATCTCCTTCTCCATCCCAATAAAATCTTTTCCTCCTGAAACACCTATGGAAGCAACAATATCTCTAACTTTGCTAGATGCCTTGCTATCTAAAACATCCCAAAACCTTTATTTCCCAATCATATCTTCATAATCAGTTACATAATGGCAAGGATGAGTTATATTTTCTGACTCTCTCCATTTTCTTACACTCTTCTCCTTCTCAAAAACCTTTTTAGGCATGTTTTCTTCTGAACCTTCAATAGAGTCTTCAGCTAACTCCACTGCACTAAGGACAGAGGCTTTCTTATTCTTCCTTTTAATACATTTGGATGGAGATAACAATGCTAAGCCACAAGCTAACCCCAAACCTTTCTCTCTAATGTCCGACCCATAAATAGATTTATTGTTAACAACCCTGTGGGCCTTAGAGTATCCAAAGTCCTCAAAACCTAAATCCACCCCTACTGAACCATTTTTCTGAACATGGGCCTTAGATTCCAATTGGGCCAAGACCAATTTGTCAAAACTCAAGTCTTTCCCAATGGACTGAAAAGATTGATTATGAACACGACACCCAACTGAAAGGACTTCCCTCCCTTCATTAATGTCTGCTGCCTTTTCTGACTCTCCCCTCCCCAAGCTATTGACAGAAGTAACATTCATAAACCTAGACCCTACAACATGGAGCCCCTCACCTTTCACACAATCTTCACTTTCTGACACCTTTTTTTTTCAACACAGAAGAGACAAAGGAGCCTTTAGAGAAACCTACACCAGGAATAGGCCTGCTACTCTGAGAGCCTCTACTGACACTATTTTCATCACCTCATTCCCAATCCTTCTCGTCGTCGGAACTCCACCACCGGGAGCTATCTTTCATTAAGGAGTCCTTTGAATCTGATTCCAACTCAACCGTTGAACACTTCACGACCGTTTTACAAACTGAACCCAACGTTTCTTCAACCAATCTTATCCTATAAATCATACCATTAATGGATACTTTGAGCACCTCATTAATGGTCATCCCACATGATGTTCTGATTATAACGTTAGCGACATCCATCTTAGTGAAACTAGATGAGACCTCTTCATAACTCACATATTTCCCCACTTTCGAAGACAAAAACTCAAAGAATGGCACCGACCACGCATGGCAAGGAATGTCGTATATTCTCAACCACGTTACTCTTTCAGGGTCTAAGTCACCTGGATCCCATCTTCTTACTTCCAAAAACCATTGGTCTAACCAACTTTTAACACTTTTGATGAGCTCCTCAATCTCCTCTGAATCATTCTTCTCAAGCAAACAAAGATTTGCTCCCAAAGGTGTCACCTTAACACCAAAGTATCCTTCTGAATGAAAGCACCTTTGAATGTTGAAGATCATTCCAGTGGATAACACCCTACCAACATAAGCTTTACTGAACCTATTCAGGACGTCACTCCCATCATCAAACTTCAAATCCCATTTCTTCTCCGCTCGACCACCCCTAACAGCCTCTGTAAATGATTGGTTTACAGGTTTGAAAGGTTTGAAAGAGTATTCTCCTTTACGATGGGCTGGGAAGTATTCGTGATGATGAGTCGTCTTTGTTTTAGCTTTTGTCTGGGCATCTTCACAGCCTTTCACGGAACTCTCCTGCTTACTCTGACGCCCAGGATTCTTAGGAACTCTATGTTGTTTGTCGAATCTGGGCACGTTCGCGAACAATTTTCTCCCTTCCATAAAAATACTATCAAGCTTCAAACTCATACTTCTAACATCTTTAACTCCGAAAAACTTTACAAAACAATACTTCATTCCCCTTCTATCTCATTTCAACGGAATGAAAACTTCATCCACCTCTCCATAATCAGCGAAAACGTTGTATAAGTCTTTTGCTCTCATATGCTCTTGGAACTCAGTTATGAAAAATGATGTAGAATCATTATTATGCTTTCCTTTGCCTCTCCCAGCATCATCCCATCTTCCTCCATGTTTCTGTTTAAACGAAACATTCGTCCACTCTTCCATTATTATTCACCCAACTTGCAAATATGTGAATGATGTAAAATAGGTTAGTAGAACTATTGGTGGTGCATATTTGAAGAGGCCTGATTTTACGTTTCGCGATACGTTTCCCAAAAATCCGCAAGGGCCTAAACTTCCTGATAGATGTGAGCTATCAGCATCATTGCAATGCAACGTTGCTATGCTATCGTAATGGGAAGGCCTTTCAACGTCTATCTGAATTTTATACAACATGTACTTTTTGTCTCTTCAAGTTCTTAGCCTAGTACACTTTTTATAGCTAACCAAGGGGAAATTGGTGGTGAATACTGCATTTAATTAGGGTAATAATCAATTTAGATAAGTACATGTGGTTGGGAAAAAGAGACATTAAATAAAAAAGATAATCACTATATAATGTGGAAACTTTAAAATTGGAGGAAAAAATCACGTTTGTTGTCAAATAACAATTAAAAAATAACAATATGTGAAGGTTGTTATAATACATACTTTACCCTCTAACACCCCAGATTTTTAATACACTCACACCCCTAAAGTAAATATTTAACTACATCTTTAACACTTTAAAATAAGAGTATAAGAGAACAAAAAAAGTTAAATACAATCTTAAATTCTTTTGGAATAGTGCATTTTATAATGAAAAACTTGAATCCTTTATATAGCATTGGACTCCCTCTTTATTTACTAAAGTAAGTTGTGTGAGACTTCTTGAATATGTAGATATTCAATCAACCTCAACAATTTCCACCTTGTTTGAAAATAAGACATCAACATTCGTTTTCTTTAGTGACAATCATTGTTCAAAGAGAACAATCATACTTCATCATAAAGAGTATAGCTACGTGAGGCTACATCACTCCAAGAATTTTCAAATTGTCTTCAGAAATAATCATAGTTCAAAAACTATCATACTCTACCATAAAGAATATATTTTACTTGGAGTTAAATCATTTCAAGAATTTCACATTGTCATCACCAACAATCATATAATATATCATGAAGAACATATTTCACTTAAAGCTAAATAACTCAAAAAATTCACCGAAAATTTGGCTGAATATTTATTGTGCAACTTCCATATTGTCAGGAAGCTCTTCAACCACCTACATAATCTCATAGTACACCTTGGATTAATGTCTATCAATGCCCACATATTAACCACCAACCAACATTTTGTGTAATATTGATTGTGTCAACATATTTTTAAGTTGAGTTTTCTAGAGGTAAAAAACAATTCTTCCATCAATTCTCTCTAGCGCAAACTGCACAATAGAACTTGTGATTGTATCTCAACAACTCGTTCATTACACCATCCTTATATTCAAATGTGGAAAATCAGACAAAGCTGCAACCACATATCATACTAAGAACTCTTATATCCAGATCAAACTAAAAGCTTTGATACTAGTTGTTAGGAAAATACTGACATAGAGAAAATAAAATAACATAATCACAACACAACGACATAACATGGAAACTCCAAATCGGAGAAAAAACCACAGTCGTTGTCAAATGAAAATCAAAGAATAACAATATTTGAAAATTGTTAAAACATATAATTTACCCTAAACCACCCTCAGGTCTCCAATACACTCACAACGTCAAAGCAAATATTTAACTACATTTGACAACACTCTAACACAAGAGTATAATGGAACAAAAAATTTCAAATACATGTTTAAAATGCTTTTGACATTTGCATTTTGTAAAGAAGAACTTAAATCCTGTATATTGCTTCGAACTCCATCTTCCTTTATAAAACTAAGCTGTGTGAGACTTATTCAACATGTATATTTTCAACAAACCCGAACACATGTGGCTAAAAGGTCACTTAAGTTCAAGGGTACCATAGGTGAACGATAAGTCTTATGTTGGAGGACAAGGCTTTGGTACACAAGAAGAATCCAAAGAATTGTTAAGAATTCAACTAAGTAAATATATGGCAACTACTAACTTGTATAGGCTAATCGAACAACATACCAGCTAAAACCCAAGATACATGTTCCTACCTTAATGCGTTCAAACCAATTAAGACTAACTTGTGGTCATGTTGAATATCACAAATAGTGTTTAATCCACCTTACTAGTAAAATACTCTAACATTAATAGAGAATCACGTGAGAAGTCATGTGAAATTGGGTCAAGAGCAGCCATGGAGAGACACCCTACCTCATTATCAAAACTAACAAAGTTTTATAATCCCCATCCTCTTCCAAAAAAAAATCATATGTAACACCAACATGCTGCATTGAGATACTCTTTGATAGGTACACTGAGGTAATATGCCATGAGCCCCATGGGTGTCATCTCAAATTCATTTGACATGTCTTTCTTGATAATTTTGAACATACTTGGATTGTTCCATGTGAAGATTAATTTATCTACATACAATCACACAATCAATATATCTCCACTTTGCGCTTTAATATAGAGTGCATGCTCATATGGACACTTGACGAAGTTCTTGTCTTGAAATTACTTGTCGATTCAAACATTCCAAGCTCTTAGTGTTTGCTTGAGACCGTACAATGCCTTTTTCAACTTCAATACTTTCTCATCACGCTTCTTGTTGGGGTACAGTTTGTCAGGTAAACTGCACATGCCACTGCTTTGGCCCAAAACTCCTTCGATATCTCCTTGCTCTTGAGCATGCTTTACACCATGTTAAATATGGTCCAATTCTTTCTTTACACTACTCCATTTTGTTGTGGCAATCTTGGCACTGTCAGTGGACGATAGATTCCATAGTCTTCACAATATTTGATCAACTCATTTGAAGTGAACTCTCCTCCTCGGTTAGATCTGATGGCCTTAATGGAAATACCACTTTCTTTCTCCACAAGGGTTTTGAACTTCATAAAGATTTCAAACACTTATGAATTCACCTTCAAGAAATAAACCCATGTTTTTTATGGAATAATCATCAATAAAGAGGAGAAAGTATTTACTCTTACCAAAAGAGTTAGGTTTGATTGGTTCATAGACATTGGCGCGTATTAGCTCTAGCGGCTATGTCGCTCTTGATAGTGATTCATTTGGAAAGTTTTTCCAGAATTGCTTCCTCGTTAGACATCCTTTGTAGAGTTGGTCTGGGTGGTTGATGCTAGGCAAGCCTCTAACCATATCCTTCTTTGCAAAACATTCTAGACTGTCAAAGTTAAGATGCTGAATCGTAAATGTCATAGCCATCAAGAGTCGGTATAGAAAGCCTTGAGACACTTTTCACATCATTTTGAATGTTCGAGAGGAACATTATATTCTTTGACATAGGCACCTTAGAAATCAAGTAATGTCTACAATCTTTTAAGAAAAGACTATGTTCTTTCAAGTGGATTTCATAGCCCTTCACCAATAATTATCCCAAGCTCAAAATATTATTCTTCATGTTGGGCACATAAGAGACATTGGATATGAATTCATGACTCTCATTGCTTAAGCGTATGAGAATTTTATCTTTGCCTTTGACTGGTCTCTATGAGTCATCTCCAAATGAGACATTTCCAGTTATCACTTCATTGATCTCTATGAACATGCTTCGATCGCCGCACATGTGGTTGCTTGTGCCGGTGTCGAGGTACCATGTAACACCCCCTTTCTATACCCCCAAATAATCACATTTAATCATTTAGGCACATATTAAAAATTTCGTCAGAGTATAATTATAAACATGGTATAAAAGAGATATGTCACATTATACTTTAAATTAAAACATACAACACCTGCTCAACAGTTGATATGCAACAGTGGGGTAACTTTGCAACAGAGGAACTTAGTCCTTACACCCACATCTCAACATTTAGAATAACAGCGGAAAATCTAAACATTGAATAACAACAAACATATATACATATATACATACATCATCAAGTATTCTCCACCAACATCATTCATGTTTACATAAACATTCATCAACAAGATACATATACAAAGGTATCCCAAAAGAATCATAGCCATCCTAGCTACCCGGTGCTACATATCAGAGCCGACCGACCAAAAGAAAGAAGACACGCTCCACAAAAAGACCACCAGCATACCTACTCTGCAATGCCTCATAGAGCATTATAAAACAGCAGAAGGGTGATAAATATTATCATAATAACAATGCATATAATTATATATCTTAACATAAAAATACTCATATTCCACATTCTCACCACAATTCATCACATCTCACTCATACACATCGCAATGTATACATATATATTCAAACCAAGCATATACCTCATGCATATTTTCACAATTCTTATCAATCCACATAAACATACACATATATGTTTATTCATCAAAGCACCATTTTAAAGATGATAAATGCAAATCATAGAGACCAACTCACGACTCTATGCAAATGCAATGCGGTACCGACTCAATCATCTCAAGTTCACTCAGGAACTCTGCTGGAACCATCGCTCGTTACATCACTGTAACTCCCCGTCGGGCATACGATATTCCCCATCGCTCACACCTCTTATTTTTAAGGCACACGATCCAATCTGATCGCTCACACCTCTTATTTTTAAGGCACACGACGTTTATGGATCGCTCACACCTCTTTGTCTAAGGCACACGACCCGATCGCTCACACCTCTTTGTATAAGGCACATGATCTCCTATACCCATCGCTCACACCTCTTATTTTTAAGGCACACGATCCATCCGATCGCTCACACCCCTTATTTTTAAGGCACACGATGTTATAGCGGATTCTCATAAGAATTCCTCAACACAAGAATGCACATCATTATGCTTCACATGCAAATGACTCAAGACATTCTTGAAATGCATACATATTCATAATATATTCATGCATTCTTCTCATACAAGTACATACAATCTATATACATTCACATCAATGCACTATTGTATGGTTCACATCCAAACACACGTTCAAAACGGTAAAAGTCGCTAAATAACACTATTCCTGACTTTTCCGACTTATATAATTGGCTAACAATCTCCAAATCATCATAATAAGAAAAAGCATTTCATAAGCTTCCTAATGCATCAAACCACGCCTCAAACCGAACCACAGATCAAAAGTTATGCAGAAAACAAAATTACACGAACAGCACTGTTCGCTGGGCGAACCTCCCTCGCGAGCATTCGCTAGCTCCTTCGCTAGGCGAACATCCCTCGCGAGCATTCGCTAGCTCCTTCGCTAGGCGAATGTTCCAGCGAACCAACTGTTAGATAAAAACAGACACAAAGTTCGCTAGGCGAACCCCTTGGCGAACCAAGGCAGCAACTACCCACATTCAAAACACCCAAACTTCGCTAGGCGAACAACTCAGCGAACCTTCGCTGACCTTCGCCAACTGGTTCGCTAGGCGAACCCGCGAAAACCTCACTCGCCACCGCTTCGCCCCAGGTTCGCTAGGCGAACCAAGGAAAACCCAGAATTTTCCTGCGCTATCAAAACCCCAAAAATCCATATTTTTCCAATCAAAACCTTTCCAAAACACCATATATCAATCAGAACCCAATATAATCATGGCAACCAATATTCTACCACATTTACGTCGATTTCCAACCGCGAAAACATCGATTTCTCAAAATCACTCTAAAATGGAAAACTATGAAAACACCACCAACAATCCAATACACACATACATAATCATACATAATGATACACATTGATAAGATAATAAGATTTCACACCCTTACCCGATTAAATCGATTCCTAGAAGTTGTTTTTCTTGATTTTCCTCTTCTCCTTCTCTTTTTCTCCTCTTCCTCTTTCTTTCTCTCCTTTTTCTCTCTATTCTCCTTTCTATCTCTTTCTCTTCTATTTCCTTTCTATTTTCCACTCAAATACAATTAATTCATTTTCTCACAAAATTCTACACTTAATCATTTTTCCAACAATTTTTACTAAATTTCTAACTTACTAATAATTGAGAAATGTCTAAAATATCCTTCATTCTAATTTTCCCCGAAAACTCTCAAAACGATCAAATAACATAACACATAACATATTAACACACCAATTTCACAAATAAAATAATTTATCACCCAATTTAAATAAAAGACTCAACAAAATGGGAATAATTGGAATCGGGGCGTTACATACCACTTGTTTCTTTTCTTTTCAACTTGGATTTTGCTCGTGAGTAGCAAAGTTTCTTCTTCTCCGCTTTTTTCTTCTACAAATTTAGCTTTCTCCACAACCTTCTTTGAGAATCTACACTCAGATGCGTAGTGATTGATCTTGTTGCACTTGAAGCACTGGATTTGTAATTCATCACACTTTGACCATGAATTTCTTCTTCCACGACCTCTTTGTTGCATGTGGATTCCAACTCCTTTCTCCATTGTTGAAGTTGTTGTATTATATATTGTAAATGTCTCTTCCTTTTCCTCCATGTCCTTGTCCACGTCCACGATCTTAGCCACGACCTCGTCCTCTTTGCCTCTTGTAATTCGCATAGTTTGCTTCCTCTATGTTGAGTTGTAGTAGTTTCTTCATATCCTCTTTTTGTTTAATTTTTCTCTTTTGTTTTTCTTTGTAGTAGTTTCTCAATAGTCATGGTCTTTAAATCCTTGTTTTCTTCAATGTTGATAACAAGGAAGTCAAAACTTAGATTTAAAGTGCGTATTATTTTCTCCATGACTTTCACCTCATCAGATTTAAGTTGATTGACTACGACCAATACTCGAGAAAAATAATAAAATATGGACTCGGATTCATCCATAAACGTTTAAAGTCACCAATAAGAGTTTGAAGACAAATCTTTTTCACCTGCTCCGTTTCTTTGTTGCAAGTTTGAAACTTGTCCCATACTTCTTTGACTGCCCTTGCATTAGAGATCTTCTTAAATGTATCTTCATCCACTTATTGATAAAGAGGAATAGAGCTTTATTGTCTCTTTCTTGACTCCTTCAACGTCTCTTTTACACCTTGGCTTAAGGAGACTTCATCTTACTCCTTGAAGCCTTTTTCAACAATATCTCATACATCTTGAGCTCCTAGTTGCGCCTTCATCTTGATACTCTAATTGTCATAGTTGTTCTTTGTGCGCATCAACATTTGGAAAGGAAAACCTCTATTTTCCATCTTTTGAGGACCTTGTAGCTCTGATACCACTTTGTTGAAAATAAGGCCCTTTTTGTTTAGGGAAAGTGTCGAAATATTAGAGGTTTGAATAGAAACTTAATAGGTGAGAGAATTCTTTGTGGAAGAGAGAACTTTGTATTTTTTTGCTTAATACAAGATGTTCAGCATGATAGAATTCCAGATAAGCCAGCTGCTAGAAGAAAAGCTATCAGAAGTAAATCCCATGAGTCTAGCAATTCTCTGTTTTGCTGCGAGTCCATCACTGAAACTGATATTATCAGAAGTAATAGGAGGTGTCGCAAAACTTTAGATGAAGTTCCCTCGAAACTTCGCGATTCCTTGTTGGTTCTGGGAGTTTCTGACAACGCAGGAGTAGGATTAGACAGTGCACTTAGGAAGTTGGATTCTGAAGATAAGTTGAGAAGAGAAGGAAAGAAGTTTGTAGCTACAGGTGGATTATGAATATGGTTTCATATAATGTTCGGGGGTGCTGTAGTCTTCTTAATAGGAGGAGAATTTCCCAAACTATTTCTAGAGGGGGAGCGGATATTTGTCTCATCCAGGAAACCAAAGTCACTAATTTGAATTCCAACTTGGCTTCTAGCTTATGGAGCAATCAGGATATGGAATGGTCGGGCACTAATTCTATTGGGAGATCAGGTTGTTTAATCACGATGTGGAATGGTAAAGTTTTAGAAGCTATTTCTAGTTTTCGGGGCCATGGTTTCTTAGGGATTCATTTCCTTTGGAGGAATAGCCACCTTGTAGTGGTTAATGTTTACTCTCCGTGTGGCATAGAGGACAAGAGGAGATTGTGGAGGGATCTTATTGATATTAAGAGAAGGCATTCTGGAGGAGGGTGGATAGTAGGGGGCGACTTTAATGCTATTAAGAAAAGGGAGGAAAGAGTGGGAATTAATGATCTTTGCAGGAGAGGGATGAGGGAATTCGATGAATTTATTGATGACATGAATCTGATAGACCTCCCTGTTGTGGGTAATCGGTTCACTTGGATTAATTCTAATGGCCTTAACAGGAGTAGATTGGACCGTATTCTGGTGGACGATATAGCCATTAATATCATGTCCTTTAAGAATCAATTGGTGGGAGATAGGGACGTTTCCGATCATCGTCCGGTGTGGTTGAAGTCCAAAGCAATCAACTGGGGTCCTAAACCATTTAGGTCCTTTAACTGTTGGCAGAATTATATAGATTTTCACAAGTTTGTCAAGACTTCCTGGGAGTCCTATCATTTCTCTGGTTCGGCGAGTTTTATTCTATCCATGAAGCTCAAAGCTCTCAAAGTGGATTTGCGCAGTTGGAACACAAATATTTTCGGTTGGTTGGATTTGAGCATAGAGGGAGAGGTTCAACAACTTAATAAGTTAGAAGATGTGTCAGTGAATGATAAAGTTTTGGATAATGGGGAGGATCTCAAGTTGAGACTTAATGTGCAAGAGGAGATGTAGTTTAACTTGAGGAAGAAGGAAAGTATGATAGCTCAAAAGTCTAGAGTTCGTTGGATGCGTGAAGGAGACAACAACACGAAATACTTCCACAATTTTCTCAAATCGAGGAGCAGATCCAACTACATTGCAGCCGTGAGAATTGGAGATGACCTTGTTGAGGATCCTGATCAAATTAAGGAAGAAGCTAGGAATTTCTTTGACGCCAAATTCCAGAACCAGTCAGAGCACATCAGAAGTTTCAACTCTAACAATTTTTCTTGTTTTGCAGATGAAGATAGATGCTTCCTCGAGTCAGATTTCACAGCAGAAGACGTGAAAAATGCAGTCTTTAGTTGCGACAGCAACAAATGTCCTGGGGCCGATGGGTTTAATTTTCCTTCATTAAATTCTGCTGGGATATAGTTGGAGAGGAGTACTTCAACTGTATTGATGAGTTCTTCAAAGTTGGTTCTTTGCCTAAATTGTTCGTTTCTTCGTTCATTGCGTTAATCCCGAAGATTGATAATCCGCAAAGTTTCAAGGACTTCAGACCCATCAGTCTCGTGAGCAGCATATCCAAGATTATCTCTAAGTTATTGGCAACCAGGTTGAGCAAGATTATCCACAAAATTATATCTCCTTCCCAGACTGCTTTCATCCCCGGTAGGCAAATTTTCGACGATGTACTTCTGGCTAATGAGGTCGTTGACTATGCCAAGAGATGTAAGAAGGACTGCTTGTTTCTTAAAGTTTATTTTGCTAGGGCATATGACACTGTTGATTGGAGGTATCTTGATGGTTTGCTTATTAAGTTGGATTTTGGTCCTAAATGGATGTTGTGGATTCGCGGCATCGTATTCAACAGCCATTTTTCTATTCTCATTAATGGCAGTCCGTCTAGGGATTTCAAGGCAGGCAGAGGGTTAAAACAAGGGGATCCCCTAGCCCCTTTCTTGTTTGCGATCGTTGCAGAAGGCTTGTCGAGCTTTGTTAGAACTGCTGTCGAAATTAATCTTTTATCTCCCTTCAAGATTAATGATTGCCTTGCTCTGAGTATTTTACAATTCGCAGACGACACTTTGCTTTTAGGAGACGGTTCTGTGCGTAACATTTGGGCTTTCAAATCAATTCTTAGAGCTTTTGAAGTTTCTTCTGGCCTTAAGATCAATTATTCCAAGAGCTGCATTTTTGGTATCGGAGTTGGAACAGAGTTGATTTCTGCTGCAGAACATTTCCTTCATTGCAAGTCCGGAAATTTCCCTTTCAACTTTCTTGGTCTGTCGGTTGGAGGGAATCATAGAGGGTTATCTTTTTGGGAACCTATTTTATCTTGTCTTAGAAAAAAGCTCTCAAGCTGGAGTAACAGGAGACTTTCCATAGGAGGCAGAGTTACATTACTTAATTCGGTGATCGCGAACTTGCCTATTCACCATCTCGCTTTTTACAAGGCGCCTAAGAAGATTGTGAAGGATATTATTTCGTTACAAAGAAGATTTCTGTGGATTGGTTCAGCTGAGAAAAGATACATTCCTTGGGTACGTTGGAAAATCGTCTGCAAGTCGAAGGATTCGGGAGGTCTCAGCATTAAACATGTAGGTTTGTTTAACAAAGCTCTTCTTACTAAATGGGTTTGGAAATTCCTCACAGGTGCAGAAGAAATTTGGAGGGATCTTTTAGAAGCCAGGTACGGCAGCTTGAGCTTGAAATTCCAAAGGTTTGAAGAAGTCGGTAGTTCGAGAATTGATTCGAAGTGGATAAGGGATATCATGGCCAGCTCTAAATCAGATTCTTCTTTCTCTTCTTTTAGAGAGGTTTTGGATTGTTCCATTGGCGACGGGAACAACGTCGACTTTTGGCATTCTTCGTGGCATGGTAATGAGACTTTGAAAGTCACTTTCCCTGCGCTGTACATTGCCAGCAGGGACAAGCTATGTACTATTAGTGAGATGGGGGAGTGGGAGGGAGAAAGATGGAAGTGGAAAATTACCGTCCAATCGCAAACTGAAGATCTCAGCCTGCAGCAGGATTGGAATAAGTGCAGATTAGTCCTTGAAGAATTATCCCCGAAGAAAAATGAAAAGGATGAATGGAAGTGGGCAGCTAGCGACACATCGGTTTTTTCGGTGAGTTCTTATTACTGCATGTTGAATTCTGGTTCGGATTTGTTGGACAATGATTTGGAAATAAAATTCCTGCTTCAGCTTTTGTGGAAGTCTGTTATTCCTCCTAACATTAAAATCTTTGGGTGGAGATTGTGCTTAGATAGATTGGCAACTAGAGACAATTTGGCTTCTAGGTTGATAATTGTTAATAATTCTGATAAGAAGTGTATCTTCTGTTCCCACTTTCTAGAAGACTTGGATCACCTCTTCTTTAATTGCCAGTTTGCTATTTTGGTTTGGAGGCAGATTTGTGTCTGGTTAGATATCGAGCATTTTTCGGTTTCGAATTACATCAATCATGCTAAGGAGTGGATGAAAAGACTTAAGGGTCGCGGTAACATGGCTACGATTTCGTCTTTTTGGTTTATTACTTGTTGGAGTATTTGGAGGACGCGTAATAATTGTTTATTTAGCGACTGTGGATTTAATGTAAATGATATTGTTAATGAGATCAAAGTGTCATCGTGGAATTGGTTAATCCTAGGTAGGAAAAGGTAGGGTCCCTTGTCGACTCTACGATTGGTACAAATTCCCTTTCGATTTCTTATAACTGTACTTTTTGGTTTTGAGATTTCCTTAATCTCGCTTATTGAAGTGCTTATCAAAAAAAAAAAGTGTAGGTTTACATTTCTGTTTATAGTACTCTAAGGAGAACTCTAGACACACTAATTTTATAGAGTTTTCAACTCTATAAATCTCAAGAGTATTTTAGAAAATATTACAACCATAAGAAATATCTAGACATTTCAAACACTAAAAAAATTTTCTAAAATCATTATCCAAAATTACCTAAATTCAAAATAATTAAGCCCAAAAAATAAAAAAATATAAATAATAAGATTATGTACAAAATCAAATTTAATATTTTAGAACGTGGGACTTGAAATCTTCCAATTTTCTCCAACAAGGTAGGGCATGGCTTAAGGATTATCACAATTCACACCATAGAGAGGACGAGGATAGGGAATCCAAACATACACTTTGAGACACATATTTTAGGAAAAAACCATTTTGTTGCTTAGAGTTTTCTCAGTCAAACTCTTTTCTGTGCAGCACGAGCTCACCTCTGTCTTAACAGGGAACTCACACTGTTAAAGCATTTAAATTTTTTCCTCTTCCGGTCAAAATCTTGCAGCGAAGAACATGCATGGTAGATTCTTAAGAACTCTAGAATTAAAGGACACTAGAATTTATTTAAACATCTGTTTCCATTCAAAATTTAAATTAAAAAATTAACCATGTGTTTATATAATTATATTATATCAAGTTCCTTATTTTTGTTTAGTTATTATTTTTTTATTGAAGTATTATTGATTAATTATTTTAATTAATGTTTAATGAGTTCATTGTATATTAACTTCTTAATCATACTACTGTACCATTTTTGCTTCGGAAACATAAATTGGTTTCTTGTTATTTAAAATTAAACAATTTTAATCAATTCACATTTATTATATAGTTTTTTGAATTTAGTATAATTTCTAATTTAAATTAATTTTAATAAAGTATTATTACAAACGTTCACAATTATTTATTACTACCTCCGTTTTTAATTATAAGATACTCTTGCGTTTATTTATCGTCTCTTTTTGTAAAACCCTCTTCAACTTTCAAAATTTATTAATTATTTTTTACAAACATATCTCAAATTATATTACATCTTTTTCTGCAATATTAATAAATACTATTGTATAAACATTGATTATTTCTCTATTTTAAAGATACACTTATAAAATTATACAGATAGTCAATAAATTTAATATTGTTACCAACTTTTTTAATTAGCGTAAGGTAGTCTATCAGATCTTATATTTAGAGACATAAGTAGTATTATATAAAATATTTATTAGAATATAAGTAAATTAACTCATCTACAAATCTTGTTCTTATAAACTCACTGACTTTTAATTTTAATTAGTATAAATTATTTTGTCGACTTTTGGTTATGAAAATATTTTTTATCATTGATCTTCAAATTTCACCGTAGACTGATTGCATCATATTTCAAATTTTTGGATATTAATTTTTTTATATGTTCTCTTTATACTAAGTTCACACAATTAATTTAGAAATTTTGAGAATTATTTATTTTAAAAATAATAAAAATCCTATTTAAACTCCATTTCCATTCTAAGTAGCTGTTATTTTAATAAATGAGAAATACACATTAATTATAAGAATACATTTCCTCTTCCTCTCTATCACCTAAATACATCCTCGACCTTTCTTTCCCCTAAATTTATTTGGTATTCAGTGGCCGTCATTGCCTTGTTGTGATGGTGGTGATTCTTTTCTATTTTATTGGATCTGATTCGTCTAAGTAGTGCAATATGAGTTTGGTTTTTGATCTATTTGTCTTGCCTCTAATGTTTTATTCTTTTCAAATTCGTTGAAATATGGAATTTTCAAAGCGTTTGGATTGTACCACCACCCTAATAGTTTTGTTTCGTTTCCTATCTTATTCTATTCGTGTTATGTGCTTCTCATCTAATATATCTCAAGTTTCTCAATTATGGTTTACAACAATTTAGGTTTGTTTGGTATAAGAAAGCTAATTATGCCGTTAGATTGTGAAGACTCACACAATATTTTTGTTATTTGGTGTCACATTCGTACGCAGGTTTCCTAAAAAGTATATGAGTAGTTGAAATGTCTATAATTTTTATTAGGGATGATTAATACATTTTGATAATGTTTATCTAAGTTAGATTTATGTTCCAATATTATTTAATATTTTTTTTATTTTTGTTTAAAATATAAAAATTAATAAAACATTTGTTTTTTTTTTCAAATAGTTTATGATAATTCACAATTTTTATAGATAAATAAGAGAAATGTTGCAAGTTCGAATTCGCTTAAATTGATGTTATTGTACAACTATCAATTGAGTCAACTTATCGAAATTGATAACAAATTTATTAGTAAGACAAAGACCTTTTGAGTTATTGAAAAAATCCACATGAAAAATGTGACAAGAACACTAAAATTTAAATATAGTACGGATGTTGAAAAATAGTCCTTTAAGAATAAAATCAACTAAATTTTTTAGTGTTGGAAAACAAAATTTGATAATTTATACTCATTAAAAATAAGTAAATCATTTGGTATCCAAGAGTTTTTGTCAAGTACGACTATTTTTAGTGAAAATAAATTAAAAAATTAATTTATTTTAAAATAAAATAATCTTGAAACGTGATATGATATTGAATTTTATTGTTTTATTAGATGAAAGTAAGGAAAACTTAACTAAATTTAAGGGTATTGGAGTGTTCATTTTAAAAATATATCAAATCCAAATTTTTATTTTTATTTTGATATAATGATTTTATAATTTTTTCTTAAAACAAAATGAATTGTGCATTGATTTTACAAAGTTAATTAATGAACCCGTGTATTCCGAAAAATCATATTTTTATTTTAAAATACCGATAATGACAAATATAAGACAAATATAATTTATTGTATGTGTAGAATTGTTTTATCTTTGTACTACCTTTAAACTTTTATTATAATTTATTACTTTAGCAAAACTTGTTTTAATTTTTTTTTCATTGGATCATTTGTCTTTATTCTCTTCATTATCTTTCTAACACTAGCTATATTCATAAGAGGTTAAAAGAAGCTTGAAACTTTTTCAGACTAGTGAACAATATCTAAAGACAACCAAACAAGCGGAAAAAAAAGAAAGTTCCAAAAATAGAGAAGAAAAAGAACTAGGTAAGCACCAGAAATAAAGTTTAATAACATTTTGTGTGCGTGGCCGCATCATAGCAACTAAAATAAAAAACACTTAGATTTTAAAGATTGTTCTGCATTAGAAGTGAAATATATGAATAATTTGGCCATAGTTATTTTTTTAAAGAGCAAAAAAATAAAGTCCAACATTAAAAAGATATAAAACTAAAAAATGATTTATAAAATCATTGAAGAAAAATCCTTGTCTATCAGCAAATTTTGTAAGAATGATTTTAAGGTAAATTCAAAGCTCAAATATTGTAAACAGTGTGGTGGTGTACTGAAAGGTGTTGATACTGATATAGTTGTTCATTGTTTTTATGACTAAAAAGAAACTATGATTAATTCACATCGAAGACATCAATCTATATAATAATATCTGTAACGTCCGAAATCGCATAAGCTTATACGGTATCGTTATTTAAAACTTGTAGAGAGATTATGAAGAGTCCCACAGGACACAGAAGAGAGGTAAAATAAATAAGTTAACGCAAGATTGGAGTAATGAAATTGACTGTAGCCAATTCCCTCAAAAGCCAGATAACTCACAAACTAGGCTCCCTTTATTCATTTTCAAGAGAAGAAGGAGCTTCCAATCCAAACACATTCAAAAGTCAACTTGTCACATCACAATCAATGCACTTTGCAATGATAATTTCGGAAAAAGATACCGTTGCAAATAACTTGTTTGCTTTTTATTATCAAACCAGCTTATTCACAACTGGTTTTTGAGTTTAACTATCAATGCTAATTCGTAAATGTAGCTCCAAATTGGACCACTTCTTTACATATATATTGAATACAGAAGATATATATCATTTTTATTAAAAATAAAATCACTTGCAGGAAGTGGTAGCAGGAAAGATTTGCAATGTTTATGAGAGAAAGAAACCCTATTTCGCAGAATCAGAAAAAAACAGCATAGAACAAGATAACTATGTTCTTCAACATGTGTTTTATTTGATTAAAACAGCATTTATAGGCAATGAGTGTTGTATAGTGTAGCACTTGAATCTTTGATAACTTGCAATTTTTCATTCCTTAAAGTTATTAGGTTTAGGGCATCTGAGACTACTTGTTTGCTATGAAGCAAAGATACGAACACCAGACACGATACTGACACCAGCACGTCGATATCGATATTGGTAATAATTAAAAAAAATTAATAAATTGAACGTAATCACAATTATCGGTCTGTGTCGATGTTAGTGCGAGTTCGTTTTTGATCACACCGACAATATTTCATTGAATCCACTTTTGCTATATACCAATAAGTAATAACCACTACACCATTTGTGTAAGCTGTTATTTCACACAGTTTAAGTTGTGAAATAGAAATCAGTTTAAAAAATCAACAAGACTAAATTTCTCTTTATAACAGTAACATTGAATTCACACAGCAGAAACCAGTTTGCCGAGGAAACTTAAAGGGCAGCAGATAATCAAAATTGCATAAGACATATAGATCAGTTCAGAAATCGGAACAATGTTTTACAATATCAGCGAAGATCAATTCAGTATAAATTCTGTGTGCAATAATTAATAAGAGAAGCTTCAAATCAAAGCAGAAAACCCTAATCTTGTGTAGAATAAACAAACCCTAATATACAAACAAGGCAAAATAGGAAAAGGAAAATGAAAATTATAAGAGTAGATGTGAACTGTTACTGTAATTTGCAATCCCTTTTACAGCAATCAATGCATTTTATTTATTTATAAAAGTATTAAAAAGAATCTGAGTGGATGAATTTATATGCCCTAATCATCCATTTTGCTTTTGTTCAGATACTTCAATAAAGCAGGCAGCCAATAAGGACATAGTTGGTGGCAACCACATTTATAATACATATAGGGTTCTGCTAGCTCTTCATGAGTGCCTTAAGATATTGAATGTTGAAACTTTTTTTATCAGAAAATGTTAGTGGTTAGTTTGTTAGGGCACTCACGGTCAATACTTCTTCACCATCTCAACCAATTTCTCTGAGCCTTACCTTTGAGGAATCAAGTATTGGAATTGTGACAAATCACAAGTTAATACATATGAATCTAGGTTTTAGAAAACTGTCCCTTACACTGAGACGTCTGCAATAAGCATCGTAATACCTTTTTTTTTTATAGGCAAACTTCATTGATAATGAGAGATTAAGAGGGTCTCTCACCCAAAATAATACAGACAACCGAAGCTAGCAATAGCTTAAACCAGTCCAACACAAAACAGAAGCAGACTTAAAATACACAAGCAGCCCCCTCAACATTAAATAAAATCAAGAGGAAATTTCGACCCAAATCGAGACGCAACACAGCAGTTTTTGAAAACATATATGATATGGGTATCAAACATACTCTTCTACCTGGGGCTTTCTTGAAACATAATATGTAGCAATAGCTATCCATTTGCACTCACCACATACTTGAAACCAATTTTGATGGATTAAAGGATTGCAGCATTATATATATATATATATATATATATATATATATATATATATATATATATATATATATAATTTCTGAAAAGGGATTGAAGATTCCCTTGAATGAAAGAACTTATTTCTTGGGATTTATATTTTGTTTTGATAGGCCAAAGAAAGATGTACTAATAAAATTAGAACAAGTAATAAATGGATCTTTTATATATAATAATCAGAAACGCTAAAACTTAAAGTATTAATTTATGATAAGAAAGCTTGATTTTTATATAGGTGCAAATTAGTAGAAATTGCTGTGTTTCATAATTTTTATATTGAGACAAATAATTTAAAGTTTGTGGATTTATCAATTTAAATGTTAGAAATAAATTCACTAAAATATTGAAACTCACTACAATTTTAATTAGTTTATTTCATATAAAATAAAATAAACTTTTTAAATTGTTAGAATGTTTTAAAATTTTGTTATAAAAAATTGGGATATTTAGGTTAATATTTTTTTAAGTGATCTACTTAGAAGGATATGAATTTATAAAAAAATTTCAGTTAAATTTCTTAGATACTTGGATTTTGAAAATCAGCATATTCAAAATAATTTTTTCTCACGAAAAATATTTTTTATGTATATCAATTTGCTTATGAGAAACTACAAAAGTAACCTTTTAACTTGAAATTTGATGCTGAGAAATCTTCCATACTGCAAACACTGAAAAAAAAATTTAGAATTTTCTCCTGAACCCTGATTTCTTCTTGCTCCTACATCACTGAGTTCACCATTAAATTAGAGTAACAAGTTATATATAAAAATTAAAAATAATAAAATAGTAAAATACTAATTAAAAGGTGCTTATGAGTGGCTCCAGAACTTTTAACTAATCAAACTTTAATAATAAAATCAATAATACAGGCTTAGGACAGAACACAGAAAACCTTTATGAAAACTTTCATATGCCATTGGCTGGTAATCATCAAGAATCAATACAAAAAAAAACATTGTAAATAAGAATATAGGGCAGAAAAATAAAAATAAACTTAAGAAAAAAAAATTAAAGTAGTTGTCACTGAAAGAAGATGCGATGATGATTACAAGGCAAATCACTTGAGAGGTTTTATTCTGATCAGATATTACCGAAAACTAGCAAATTTGTGTTGCTTCTGATTCTTTCACTTCTTCCAAGATTTTCCATAGTTTTCAACCTCTACAAAATCAACACCTCAAACATTAATTAATTACAGTAATCATCACAAAAAAATTTAATACTAAATATATTTCATATATTCTTAATTACTCACCACTGATTCATGAAGCATGTAGATAAATTCATGGTGGCTATTCCACAAAAGTTGGACATTCCTCCATTATTATTCTCCCAATTTGAAGTTGAATAAGGGAATAAAGAGTAATCATTAATATTGTTGTTGAAACTTGGTAATTCCTTAGGGATATTAGGAATTAGGTTTTGTTGATGATGTTGATAATGAGATGAAGACGACGACATCAAGTTCCTTTTTATCATAATAGATTCTTCAATCAAATTAAATCCGCCATGATCTCTAGGTATTTCACTATCCATTAGGTTATGATGATTGTGACTGTAGGTAGGATTGTTATAGGTTTGAAGCTGAAGAAGATGACGCAATCTCGCGTAAGCCTCGGTTTCAGTAGTATTATTGACCGGAGATGATGTTGATGACATCAATTGTTGCAACATTTGAGCATTTGCAGTTGAATCTGCGGCGGAAGAGTACCTAATTTCTTCCTGCATTCTTCCGCTGCTACACATCTTGTAACAAGTCCTTTCTCTTGCTCGAGCTCGTGCTCTTTCTCTGGACTCTTTTTTGGTTTCTTCTTTTTGTGACCATTTTAGTTTTCGCCCTTTCGAACAACCACCCTCGGCTCCACCGCCGGAGATTGATTTGTTGCTATTCGAATCAAAAAACCCATTGTTGTTGTTGCTGTTGTCGTTGTTGTAACACGCGTTTTTAGTTCTAGCTAGCTCTTTGATTGCGGTATCAGATTTATTGAAAAGCCACTCAAGTGTGTTACTTGGTTTGTCAAACTCCAACATATCTTGAAGATCAAAGAACTTTCTAGCTATTTCACTTGACAATCTTACCCTTCTATCTCTCAAACCCTGTGATGTGTGAATCTTACTGTGCCTATCTTTTTTTCCAACAATCACCGTCGGTTGTTTTTGCGTCACAAGAAAATTAGGAAAACCACCAAGGTTAGAACAATCTGGAGGCTCAAACATTGAAGTGTTGTTGTTGTGATAATCAGAAACAGCCAAATTAGAAGCAATAGTTGTTGTCTCATGATCATGGAATAAAGGAACAACAACATCATGATGAGTTGTTGATGTAGTGAAAGGAAGAGAAGAAAGTGGATCATCAAGAAGAGATGGAAAATCATTATTTTGAGGGTTGTTGTCAATAAAAAAAGAAAGGGTATTATTATTATTATTATTATTAGTAGTAGGGTAAGAAGAAGAAGATGAAGGGAAATTATTAGGGAAAGAGAACATTTGGAACAATTTTCAATGGTTGAAAACCCTAGTTTTTTGTTTGGAAAGATCACAATTCAACACAGTGGTAGCTTCTCTGCTCCTATACTTAACGGTCCAAGTACAGTCCTATAGACTTATATATATAATCATTTTTTTTTCTTTTTCTGAGATTCCAACTCAATCTTTGAAAGGAGATTTAACTAACCACTAAGTACTACTACCAAATACTCCATCCATCCGTTTCATAAAAAGTGTTTCATTTGCACTTTTTTTATGTCTTAAAATAAATGTTTCTTTAGAATACCAATACAACATTTATTATTATTTTTTCACTACTATACTCCTATTTATTAACTTTCACGCTTTTCAACTACTCCACTAATCATAAAGTAAGAGTATTTTAGTACAAACATATAATTTTATCTTTAAAGTTAACACTTCCAATCATTTTTTTAAAAACCGCGCATATTCTATTTCAGACACTTTTTATGAGTCGGAGGGAGTACTAACTATACTAAGTACTATTATAACCATTTTAGAGTTAATTTTATAGTTTATTTTTAGGGAATTTTTTTGGGGTATGAGAAAGGAATAGAAATTAAAAAGGAAGATTTTAATTTAGGGCAAGAAAGTACTTCGAGTTTGTACATAGCTACATTTATTTTTTGAATTATAACTTCACTGATACCAATCTGTGTTGGGGCAGAGAGACGAAAATATAGGTCAAGTATATATTACATTATTGACCTAAAGGACACAATAATTCTGGTGGGTTTGTAGCATTTATTTAGACAGTATATTCTTGGCCATTTGATTTTGTTAAATGTATGTATACAAAATTAAACGATATTCATGTAATTTTAAAGATGATTGTAAGTTTACATATGTATGTACGTTTTTTTGTATTTTCCTTTTGTTCAGAAAGCATTTTCCATTTTGTTAGACTACCTTCCAGTGTCGCTAATCAATGTTTCATAGGCATTCTTTAAAAATTTCAAATAAACACAATATTTTATAAAAAAGTTAATTATTTTAATTTTCAATATATTTAATATGATAAATTTTCAAAAAAAATTTGTTATTTTAAAGTCTTAAAAAGTGTCTATGGATACTCGTTAGCATTTTCCTTACCTCTATTACAATATTATTTCCCTTATCTCTATTACAATATTAATCTCTCCTATCTTCTCAACAAAGGATAATTTAGTAGGAAAAAGAGTTACATTCAATTTTCAATAATTTTTTTGAATGAAATAAATTCCATATTTCACAATAAATGTGTATATCTGCAAGATTAATATTTTAATGTACAAGTTAGTGAAGAAAAAGAGAAGAAACTTCTCGACGTATAAAATGGATCCTTCATTGTTATGACGTGAAGTCACACTTATATACGAATGACAGGTAGAATCATCCTTAGTGAATGTGACGCTTTGTATAAGGGTTGTTGAATGGATTCTAACGATTGGGACATACACAGTGTTTGTTTTCGGTGCACGATTCCTTATTGAAAGTACATTTGTTCGTTGGTCTGAACTTACAAGGTTTGGATTTGGCAATAGTATTTGAGTAGTTTTGTTGGATATTTTGTCTAATCTAGAACTGTAGTTTAAACAAAAATGTATAATATGTATTTAGTTTAAATGTAAACTTTTTTTTTTAATTAATTTATATATTTCATTTGTTTTTGACTTTTTATTTTTATAAAAATATTTTTAATTAAAAATAATGAAAACTTTTGACTACTTTTGAAAGGTTTGCGTTCGATGCAACTCTAAATAAAGTATAAAATTATCAGAAAGTTAGCTATAAAAAAAATTGAATCCCCATTTTATAGATGCATTGATGCACGATTGATACACATTTAAAGAATTAAAATATTTTTTTTTTGCAAGAAATTTTAAAAACAAACAAAACTTATAAAATAAAATAAAATATTATTTAGTAATTGATTAATTTTTGGAGGAAAACTAAACTTTAGTATGTTGATTTGAATTTAGGTCATGTAGAGTATCTCATATTGTGCGTTGCCTATAATCGAGTTGATCAAATATCTATAACTAATTCATCATATTACGAGCATGTTTATTTTAAATTTAAAAAAAAAATTGATATTTTTTTCAAAAATAATTTTTATGAAAACATTTTCTAAAATATTAATTTTTTTTTCAATTTTTTTTACAAATTAAAAAACTAATTTTGATATATTATAATATAAAAAACATTATTGAAGACCAAAACATAATTAAAATTGTAATTTTTAAAAAAAAATATATTTTAAAAGTAATTTTGAAAAAAAAAACTATTTGTAAGTTAATTGATTTTTGTTTTTTTTTTTATTTTGATATTAAAAAAAGTATCAATAAGATAATTAAATATCTAAAATAACATTTTAATAGTAATTATTCAAACCAAATTTTTATTTCAAGTTTTTATTATAATTTTTTTTGTAAATTTTTCATTAACAAAAATATGTTACATTATACAAATCATTTAAAAATTTCATTTAAAAAAGTATAATTAAATTAAAATTTTAAAACTTTTTTAGTAAAACAACTTAAAACTCTTAACTAACTTTACTTCTTTGACACTATGTGCTATATTTTTTTTTTTTATAAGCAATTGTATTAAATGGAGAAAAAGGGATTCTCCAACCCGGACAAAAGACCAAACAAAAGCGACAAGCAGAAAACACTCCAAAACGAATTACAAGAAGTCTAAAGGGTGTTACAACCAATCATAAAAATTGCATCTCTTGCGACCTATTTCTAACCATCTCCACAATGCAGAAACTATACGGTAAAATACCTCATCCCCGTTCCAAACCATACCATTGAAAATAATATCATTCCTCATTTTCCAAATACACCCAGAAGAGACAAACCACACGAAACAGCTCATGTCGTCTTTCCCATTGTGATGAAGAGCTAAGAACCATAAAAGAGCATGGTTACGTAAGTTATCCGTATCAATCAGCTGGACTCCAAGCCAATTGGAAATTTTCAGCCATAACACTTGTATTATCGGACAGAGAAGAAAAAGGTGTAAGGCGTCCTCTTCATCATGAAAACTTTTTTAGTAAAACAACTTAAAACTCTTAACTTTACTTCTTTGACGCTATCTGCTATATATTTGGATGCATTCTAGTTTTTATTAAGGTGAATTAATTAAAGCTAAAAACCAAAACTTTTGAGTAAAAGCGAGTTTTGTACTTTTAGACCTATATTAACCAACCTACAACTAGGAGAAACTTTTGGATTAACCTTTATTATTAAAAATTAGATTCCACTTAACTTTAATTATGAAAAAAAAAACCCTAAGAAAAGAAATTGAAGTAGTTACACACACCTGAAAAAGTAGAAAACCCTATCCCAATGGATCCAGCTTTTGGTGGTTTTTATCCATAAGGCAATGAGTTTAGAAACCGTACAAGAGAGTGTAAAAGGTAGGTGAGAGGATGTAATAGCAGCTTACCTGTCTCTTTTCTGTATAAAACTCAACCGCAAATATACCAACTGGTCAGAAAATTTGCATTTTCATTTTTCTGAAAGGCTGAAATCTGAAAATTATAGTACAAATTGGTAATGCAAACTTCAAACTCGGTGTTGTTTTTGAATCCGCACCAACATTGCTTCATTTCAATCCCCAAAAAAGCGAATTCGTATCTGACATCCTTTTCAACTTCACTGAGATATCAAGTACTGTATTTTTCTATGTATATAATACGTACGTGCTGCTATTTAGTTATTCAATTTTGCGTTAATGAAATTTTTGGTCCTCCTAAATATTTTATATTTCACTTTTAGTTTTTTCAAAAATTTTCTTCAAAGAATGATCCTCATAAAATTTTTAATTTTAACTTTTGATCCTTCATGTCAAAATCGTTGCTAAAACCGTCGCCATTTCCGTCGCTAAATAAAAAACCGACTAAAACCGTCGGTAATTCTGTCTCTAAGTTGTAAAAATCGTCGCTAATTGGCAGGAGGGACCAAAAGTTAAAATAAAAAATTTTATGAGGACTATTCTTTAAAGAAAATTTTCCTCATAAAATTTTTGAAATGACTAAAAGTGAAATTAAAATATTTATGAGGACCAAAAACTTCATTAACCCTTTAATTTTTATAGCACTTTATATTCTTTAAAACTTGATTTAATGCATTAATAGCACATGTTTGGTTTAGTGTTTTATGTAGTTTTATTTTATCACATCGCAATTCATATGCATGTCCACCACAAAAACAGACTTTTGTTGAAACAAGTAAACTTGTATACACTAATGTACAAATGTTATTGAAGTAATATTATTACACTAGTTTTTATTGAAAATGAATGTAAGAAGACTTCATTATACAACTTTGTAAATATGTTGTTAATTTAATGCTATAGAAGGTAACATTATACCCATGTTGTTAAATATGCAATTCTTTGTGTTAAACATGAACGTGTAGCTGCAGAATTCGACTGAGTTGAAGCAACATGTTTTTGATAGAGTTGAACTTAATGTGAAGTAGTTGAATCTACATGTATTTGATAGAAAGTCGAATACATCAATTAGCAGTCGAAGTTGTGTGTATTCGATAGTTAATCGAATACAGTTTGTATTAAGTTGAAGTTAAAAAGTCGAATGCATGTTGTTATAAGTCGAAGGGAGTTATTTTAAAAACTACTTGATGTGCAAGTAACCTCATTATAAATAGAAAGAGTTTTGTACTTGTAAAAATGAATTCAATACATTCTTCTTCTCTTCTCCCAAAACTAATCTTGTCTCTCTTCTATTTTCTATTTCATTTCATTAAACTCTCTTCAAATCCTTGAGCATGAGAATCGTCTTGAACCAAAGTGTGGTTGAATCACCCGAGTAAAGAGTGAGGAATGAGGAACTTGAATCAATCAAGAAAGTGATTGAATCGTATTTTATCAAGAACGAATCCAACATGTGGTATCTAGAGCACTGAATGCGATTCTCGGGAAGCATAGAGCAATGAATTCTCATCCAAACAGACATTTTCCAGCAAATCTTCCCATCTTGAATGGTAAGAATTATGATAATTGGTGTAAGCAGATGAAGGTTGTCTTCTGCTATCAAGATGTTTGGGATCTTATGAAGAATGGAGGAACACTAATTGGCGACAATGCCACAGATGAACAAAAGGTTGCACATAAAAATTTAAAGAAGAAGATTATAAAGCTCTCTTTATATGCATCAATGCGTTGATTTAGACAACTTTGAAAAAGTTGGTAATGTAGATTCATAGAAGGAAGCATAAGACATCCTAGAGAAATCTTTTGGAGGTGCTGAGAAGGTGAAAAAAGTGAAGTTACAAACTTACAAATGAATGTATGATTTACTTCAGATGGAAGAAAGTGAAAGTGTGTCTGATTTCTTCACTAGGGTTACAAAACTGGTGAGTCAAATCAAGATGTGTGAAGTGTTGACATCAAGATCGATAGTTAGAAATATCTTGAGGTCATTGCTTCCAAAATTCGATCATGTGGTTCTTGCCATAGAAGAATCGAAGGATTTGTCAAGCATTACCAAAGAAGAACTTCAAGGGACGCTTGAATCTCATGAACAAAGAATTGTTGAAATATCTACTGCCAAGACGAAATATCTCATGAACATGGGACGCTTGAGTCACCAACAAGAACAAAATCCTTCGAATTAGAGACAACCCACAAACCAAAGATATCAAAGAGGTGGTACTGCAGGAAGAGGAAGAGGTGGTGCTGCAGGAAGAGGAAGATGTGGTGGAAGTAAATCTGATATGAGTCACATTCAGTGCTTCAATTGTCTAAAATAAGGTCATTATGCTAGTGATTGTCCTAAAAAAAAAAGAAACAATAGAGAAAGTGATGCAACACTTGCAAAACACGAAGAAGAAGAAATGTTGTGGATGGTCATAACAAAAGAAGAAGAAAGATTCAAGGATCAATGGTACTTAGACTCGGCTGCTCATCAACATGATTGGAAGGAGATATTGGTTTGTAAACAACAATCCCTCTATGAAGAACAACGAGAAATTTGAAAATGACAATACCCTAGCTGCTGAAGGTATTGGTGATGTTTAGATCATGGGGAAAGATGGCAAAATGTCAGTAGTTTCCAATGTATTGTACATACTAGACATGAAAATTAATTTGCTCAGCATATGACAATAGATTGAGAAGAACTACAAAGTGTTGGTAGAAGATAATATGATGAGAGTACTTGACTCAAGTGGCAAGTTAATCTTGAAGGCACCTAAGTCTCAAAACAGAATCTTCAAGATTGAACTTGATGTGATGGAACACAAGTCTCAGACAACTGCAGCTAGCAGGGATGAATGACAATGACACTAGAGATTTGGACATCTCAACTTCCAAGACATCAGAAATATGAAGAGAAGAAACATAGATTTAGGTCTATCAGAAATCCAGATTCCAAATGAAGTATGTGAAGAATGTGTTCAGGCAAAGCAACACGAAAACAACTTTAGCAAAGAAACAAGAAGTAATTTGAAAGCCACTATTGAGATCATACACTCAGATGTGTGTGGTCCTCTTCAAGTAGATTTGGTTGAAGGTAACAACTACTTTGTTATATTCACAGATGATTTTAGTCAAAAATTGTGGATACACCTAATCAAGAAGAAAAAATATGTGCTTGAGGTGTTCACAAAGTTTAAATCTATGGTAGAGAGACAAAGTGACCAAAAGATCAAGACCTTGAGGACATATGGTGGGGGATAATATGTTTCAAAATAATTTGATGCACTATGTGAAAGAGAGTAGATTGTGCATGAGGCGGTGCCACCATATACTCCTAAATAAAATGGTACTGCTGAAAGGAAGAAGAGGACCATCATGAACATGGTAAGAAGTGTGTTAAAGGTCAAGCATCTACCGAATAAATTATGGGGTGAAGTTGTGTCGACTGCAACATACAACTTGAACTGATGTCCAACCAAGAAGCTCTAAGGAATCACACCCGAAGAATATTGGTCTGGTGTTAAGCCTAGCTTAAGTCATCTGAAGGTGTTTGAATCCATAGCACATAAACATGTGTCTGACCAGTTGAGAAGAAAACTTTATGACAAGTCACGCAAGATGGTCCTGATAGGATATCACTCAACTGGTGGATACAAAGTGTTTGATCCCTTAAACAATCAAGTTGTAATCAACAGAGATGTGATCATAGATGAGCTGAAGGAGTGGGTTTAGAATATCAATGTTGAAAAGGATTCAGTGAAAGTTTTAGGCTTAATATCCTTTTTGGTCCCTTACCTATATCTCGGGGTCCATTTTGATCCTCTTTCTTTTAAAAGTTCCAAATTAGTCTCTTACGTTGTCTAACAGGATCAAAGTGGTCTTTTCTGTCAAATACTGGTAAACGGTGTTAGTTTAGCTGATGTGTAAGCTGAGGTGGATGAGTGAATTGTCTAATCACCACCTTCTTCTTCCTTGTTGCTGAAACATTTTTACATTCTCCCCAAATTGTAACCTAACGTGAAATTCATCCAAAAATCTCCTAATTGAAAAACTAGTCTTTACAAAATCTTTCCATTTTTTGAACAGATCTTTACAAATCTGAAACAACAAAAAAATTGATTCCCTAATTTGGAACAAATCTGAAACAAATCTTTTCAAATCCAAAAATCCCCTAATTTTATTTTTATTCATTGAAACTAGTTCAAATTCTAAAAGCATACACCTGACTACGATTTTGTTTCGGTAATCAGAGGTACTGGTTTGAATGATTTTTACTATTTCAGTTTTTATTAGCATTGGCTACTTGCTATGATTATTTACTTGCTACGGTTTTTATACTTCGATTTAGTTCATTAGCATTGGTTATTTGCTTTAGTTTGAATGATTATTTACTATTTTGATTTTTGTTTGATGTTCAAAATATTACTGTGCCTTCTGTTTAACTACTGATATGCTTGAAATTGGAGTGAATAGAAGAAGTTTCATGTGTTGTCATGGGTGTTATAGATGCTAGATACTTCTATCAGTCTCTTTTTTTTCTTATAGCAAAATAATAAACTCTGGGAATATTAGAAATACAGTTTTTGGTATTTTGTGAAAAAAAAGGTATTGAGCACCATCTTACTACCCACGTGAAAAAGGTCATGGAAATGACAAGGTCTGGGTTTCAAGTTCTGGGTTTCAAGTTCAAGCTTTGGGTTTGTAAATAATTAATATTTGATTATATATTTAATTTGTAAATCTAATTCCAAAAAGATGAAGTGGCCTAGTGGTATGGTGTATTACTTAGAAAAATAACTTAGTCAACCTGGCACATGTTGTAATACTTTTAACACGTCAGCAAAACATCTTAGTCAGTGTGACACATTATCAATCCTTCATATACACATAAGCTAAAACATACCACATCAGCGTGCAAAACTAACGTTTCTAACGGATAGGACAAACGTGGTACCATTTTAATACGTAAGGGACCAATTTGAAACTTTTAAAAGAAAGAGGACCGAATTGGACCCGAGGGTATAGTTAAAGGACTAAAAAGAGTATTAAGCCAAAGTTTTATATGATGAACTAGCTAATGAAGCTGACAGTGGGATTCGACCAAAAGGATGTGAGGTTCAAGTAGGAAGAAGTAGAATTTAAAGGATAATAAACATGCCTACAAGGTTGCAGGAATGTGTGATCACATCAGATGATGTGGTAAATGATGAAGGTGAGCTAGTACATTATGCTTTCTATCTAGATACCGAGCTAGTCAATGTAACTGAGGAAATGAGGGACTCGAAGTGGATGCAAGCCATGATGGAGGAACTCAAATCCATAGAGGTAAACAAAACATGGTCATTAGTCGAATTGCCACAAGGTAAGAAGGAAATTGAGGTGAAATGCGTGTACAAAGTGAAACAGAATCCAAAAGGAAAGATAACCAGACACAAATCAAGACTTGTAGCAAAAGGAATTCTTCATATAAAAGGAATTGCACCAGTTGCTAGGAACCAAACAATCAGGTTGGTTGTTGGCCTGAAAAATATGAAAAAGTGGTAAATGTGTCAGATGGATGTGAAATGTGCATTTCTAAATGAACCCTTAAATGAAGAAGTTTATGTAGCACAACCAGTCAGTTTTGTAAAGCAAGGCCAAGAAAGCAAGGTAACAGGATGCATAAAAACCTGCATGGACTCAAAAAGCTCTAAGAGCTTGGAATAAGAAGATAAATGGTTTTCTAAGGGTGAATGAGTTTGTAAAGTGCACAACTAATGCAAGTTCATGATCAACATCATAAATATCGATAAACCATAGCATGAAGATAAACTATTTGCTTGAGTAAAGTTAGATTTCAAAACATATCTAGATCAACAGTCAATTATTCGTCAGAATGATGATCTAACTGAGTATCTTTCAATGGTTAGTGTTTCCATCATAATTGGAATATGAAGGAACTATAAAAATATTTTTATTTCATTTAAGCAATATCACAAGATACATTATCAGCCATGGATCACTAAATTCTTTCTTTTGGCTGTAACGTGACTGGGGTTACAAAAAATATTAGTTTTTATTTGGATTCAAAAGCCTAAAGATAATAGAGAAAAAATTCATTTGGTAAAAAAATATTTTTTTTAAAGTAATTTTCTTTGATTCCACTATTTTTACAACCACTTTTATTTTGGTGGTTTTCTTTTGTTTGCTTTGACTTTTTAATTTTTCCTTTTTGTTTTGTCAAAAGAATATTATTTTCTTTTCTTTTCACCAATACTACTTTATTTTCTTTTTCACACATTTCCTTTTCTCCCCAACTTTGTTTTTGAAATACCCTTGTATTTTGAAGTGCTCTTATATCCTTAAGACAAAGTGGTGAACATTGTGTTTCTTTTAAAATTGGCTGAGAGTTGTATTGTTTAAAAAACAAAAAAAAATTCATTTTTGGCTCAAAGGGTTTGTCAAAGGATCACACCTTTACTAGGTAGGATTTTTGGTCAAGTAATATTCACTCAAAATCAAACAATGCATTGATCATATCCATGACTTCAAATCTATCTAGTAATAGCAAGACCGATACAAAATAAACATAGTTAACATGCATGTCCACTCGTTTTATTTAAGTAAAACACGAGGTTGCACATCTCACTTTTGTTGGCTTAAGGTTCTTGTCCCACATTAACATGTTTTTACTAAACCATAGTAAAATCAAACTTTTTGTAAGAAAACGGTTCATTGTTATGCTATTTTTTCAAAAATAGTCAAACATTGATTTTGAATAAAGAATTAAAAAATAATAAAAACCTTTTCATCTAAAATTTTCTTGACCTTCATCAATAACCTAGTTTTTGTGATTCCCATGCATTTGAATGTTCAGATCATTGATTGAACCATCTGCAGACAAACCATTAAAAACAATTTTTTAAAACAATTTCAAGTTTTGAACAAGTATAACTCATGAAAACGTTTAAATTTCATAGGCATAGAGTCTTGATCCTCTCTTGCACTCCACCCGTTGTAGAAAAGATTTCATTATCCTCAAAAACACAGACAAGGAGTGGACTTGTAGAGATTACTCGCTAAGCCCTTTTTTAAGGTTTTCTCGCATAGCCCCACTTTCCAGCAAAGTGTGATAGGCGGCGCGCTCAATGGCTCGCCCAACGAGCTTTCTGCTGCAACATATGTACCTATTTTATTTGTTCATTTTCCTCATCATGTATACATAAGAATTCAAGGGATAAAGACATTCATAATTAAAATAGTCAAAATATGTTGGAAACTTGGGTGTGCTCATGAACTTAGTACAAAATGGACATCACACCCAAGTCCATTATCCATGGACAATTTTAGTTAATATAATACATAAAAAACAAACAAAAACTATCAAATATGGTTCAACAAACAATTAACTCAAAGTAATAAAAACTTCATAGTGATGTGGCAAACTGTAGCACCAGTTTAGTCATAACTTTCACTAGTCATCTACTAATCATCTTCATCCTTACTCCCATCTTCTTATTCATCACCTTTCTTTTTTTCTTCATTTCTCGGTTGTTCCCGCTCCTCTGCTACCCCACTTCCCCAATGTTAGTAGAATGGAAGCCCAAGGAATCATGTGAAACGAGGAAAGTGACATATCCTTATGACCCTCTCTATGAATTAAATACTCTACATGATTTTTTTGCAATGTTAATAAATAATATGCTAATTGTTAAACACTCCAACAACAAACAATCTTGTAATTCCATGTAGGATGGTGTAACACCCTAAACCCTGAAACGTGAAATGATGCAAAAATAAAACAATTACACACATACAGTGTCACTCAAACACAACATAAACATGCTCCGTAACATGAGTTTGATCAAACATGCATTAATTTAAATAGATCTCATCACACGCTCACCCTTACATAGGCTCATCGCAGAGGAAATAAATTAATTGGACTGACTTAACAACCAATTAAGTCTCATAACATAAAACATGGTCATGGAAAATTCCCTCAACATCAATGACATCAAACGAATAAGAAATAATGAGATTAATCGCTCACTCGCCCAGTGCTACAGATCAGAGCAACGAATTCTAAAAAATCACATAAAACAGGAAACAGTAGAACAACCTATACGCCATCCTTTAGCCTCTAAGAAGCTACTCACTTAAATTCTCGTCTATACCCCAAGACGGAGCACATAATCACACAAACAACAAAGGAGTGAGAATACGCTCATAATATATATTGGTGCAAAGGTATGCAAGGGTAGCCTAAACAAACATCGACAATTTTTCAGAACAATTCGTTCGCATACATTACCAAAGTGTTACCAATCCCTAACATCAAAATAATCAACAATTACATATGCAACAATGAATGCAATTTACTTAACACCATGACTCGACAATGCATGCGGTACCATTAAGGACAACATAGGTCTATCTTGCTCTTGAATCCCTATCATAGGACCAGAGCACACCAAATCATTACCATCACCATAGGCAACGCTTCACTGATTCCTGTATGGGACCAACTACTCGTTCTTGAATGCCAACCATAGGACCAGAGCACACCAAAATTAGATGTTATCACCATAAGCAACGCTTCTCTAATTCCCCACTAGAATTAGCTAGTCGCTCATGAATCCATACCACCGGACCAGAGCACACCAAAAATTATACTGAAGCCTGTACACCATGAAGCATGATTCACGATAACATGTAATCTTTCCAAAAATGATCACCATGAAATTATCACCATATAATCACTGTAATAAACAAAAACATTAATATCCACACCAAACAAGCAAATTAAATCAAACAACATAATGAGCAATATTCAACACCTCCAAACAGTGGCCAAACAAGGGCATAGTCACACTCACAAAAACACATTAAAAATCGGAATGTCAAGTCAATTCCAAGCAATTGCGCGAATGACACTCATTCTGATAGTGTGAAGGGTTGCCCTTCACCAAGGTGATGCTTGTCACCCAAAACATCACCTCACATGTCGTCCCAGTGACGACCGTTCCTAGGGACCATGACTGTCTGCCCGTCAGGCAGTTGACGTCCGTCAGCGCCTCCCAAATGACACGACCAGGGCCTCATTAGGGTGACGTTCGTCACCCTGAACTAGAAGGTAGAAACTGCATTTTTCCATGGAAGTTCAAATCAGAACTCTGATTTCACATTCCCTGACCCCAAATCAAACAACAACATCAAGGGAAATCACATCTAGCATCAAAACAATAATCATCCACCAATTAACATGCAATTTCATCAATTAATCACATATTTTGCATACTTTATTCATCAAATTATCACCCACATATGAACACCCACACATACAAACATCATGAACATGAACACATTAATCCCGTGGTAAAATAGTGCACGAAAATCAAATATTACATCATATCATTCATGTTAATTCAGAATATCATTCATGTTCATCGTTCATTCAAGATAAAGGAAAAGTTTGTGAAAAACCTAATGGGATTAATGATTTCCCTCTACGCAAACCTACAATCCACACCATATTAGGAGAAATCCTCCCCCTTACCTTAGGTTGCTTGAGAAATTCAGAAATGGCTCCAAGTTCTTCTATCCCCTTCAAGCCCAAACCTAATTATGTTTTTCACGTACCAATTCTCAAACCCTTACTAACTTCTTCTTATTAGAGCCCTAATCTCCCCAATTAGTTACTTCCCACCTTACCCTCACTTATTCGTCTATTCACCAAAATGCCCTTCTTGACTATAATATTATTTTAATAATGACACTAATAATATTTTCTCTTGCTCTATACTATTTTCTAATCCTCCATTTTGTTCAAATAAATTAGGTAAAATAATTATGTTCTAATTATTTTAATAATAATTCTCATTATTCTAATATTATTAATTTTATTATTTACTTAATTAACCAGAACTTTGCACTACCAACCCAAAGCATCAAACACTACTACTGATCACCCAAACACCATTCAATGCACATAGAAATCAAATTAAAGAATTAAGTACACACGATTTCAATTAAGTAAATAATCTAGGAAAACGGGGTGTTACAACTCTCCCCCACTTAAAGAATTTTCTCCCTAAAAAATCACCTTAAAGAAACAGAGTCGAATACGACTCTCGCATCTGGCTGTCCCGCCCTAAGTCACGCTTCCACCAGCTGGTCCTCCCCACACTACCTTCGCCAAGGAAATCTCCTTACCACGCAATTGCTTCACTTTCCAATCCCTTATCCACATGGGTGATACCTATACAGTTAGGTTCTTTCTCACTAGCACACCGTCCCTTTAGATCACATGAGATAGATTCAGAATGTACCTCTTCAAATAATAAACATGAAACACACCATGAAGATTAACAAGCGTGGGAGCAAGCCAATCTGATAGGACACCTCTCCTGTCATTTTCAAGACCTAATACAAACCAACAAAACATGGTGTGAGCTTTCGAGACTTCAAAGCTCGACCAACACCATTTACTGGAGTAACTCGCAAGAAAACATGATCTCCCTCTTGGAACATAACTGATTTCCTCCTTTTATCATTGTCACTCTTCTGGCGACTCTGTGAAGCTTTCATCTTCTCTTGGATCATCTTAATCTTCTAAGATGTTTGCTGCATAATCTCTGATCCAACCACCGTACTCTCACAGGATTCATTCAAAAACAGAGATGTCCTATACCTCATACCATGCAATTCCTCAAAAGGGGCCATTCCAATACTTGAATTGAAACTTTTATTGTAAGTGAATTCAATCAATGACATGTAGCTAACCCAAGCATATCCTTGTTACGAAATAATACTCTACAAAATACCATGCAAGTTATCCACCTTCTTGATATACTACTCCGCCACTTTCTAAAAAGGATAATTGATCTTAATAAGTATGAAATGAGCCAATTTATTCATTCTATCGACAATAACCAAAATGGAATCACATCCCTTCGTCTTCTTCGGAAAACTCGTCAAAAAATCCATGGAAATGTTATTTAACTTCCACTCATGAATACTCAACCGTTCCATCGAACCCAACAGCTTCTGATGTTCAATATTTGACTTTTAAAAAGTAAAAAAATCATAGACAAACTCATTTACAACCTTCTTCATTCTTGGCCAACAAAATAATTTCTTCAAATTTTGATACATCTTAGTGGCAGTGGGATGAATAATCAAACAACTCCTATAACCTTCCTTAAGAATTCTCTTCTTAAGCTCTGGCACATCAGGTGCACAAACTTTGTCTCTGAATATCATCACACCATTCTCATTGATTCTGAAATCACCTCATTTACCTTGATTAATTAAAACTAGTTGGTCAACCAATCCCACATCGACCTTCTAACATTTTTTAATCTCTATAAGGATACCACTAGTCAGCTTCAACATATCCAACTTCACACTATTAGGAGTCTTTTCACAAAACAAACTCATGTCTCAGAACTACTCAATTAATTCTAACTCTCGCACCATCAGTATCGACATATGCAATGACTTTCTACTCAATGTATCAGCCACAACATTAGCTTTACCTGGATGGTTACTCAAGCCAAAATCACAATCCTTCTGAAATTTGAGCCATATCCTCTGCTTCATGTTCAAATTTTTCTAATCGAAGAGATACTTCAAACTCTTATTGTCACTGAACAGTTCAAAACTGGAACCAAACAGACAATGTCTCCAAATATTCAGCATAAACACTACGACTGGCAATTCTAGATCATGAGTAAAATAATTCCTCTCATGAACTCCTTCTTCTCTAGAAGCGTAAGCTACAACCTGACCATTCTGCATTAACACACCACCTAGACCCATCTTCAAAAATGAGAGCAAAATCAAAATTAGAGCAAACGTCAACTTGTTCTTGAGTTCTTGGAAACTCTCCTCACAGTGCATATCCCAAACATAAGTGATCGATGGTTTTCATACGTTATTTTACTGTTTGTTTTAGTTAATCTTTTGTTATTGTTTATTTGTTTTATATCTCTTTTACCGCATTTTATGTCTTGGTTGTGTCCTTTAGTGTTTTCAGGTTCATATAAACATTCAGGAGGAATCGGAGCGAAAAAAACGAGAAAAATCGCAAGATTCGGAAGAATTTGAAGTAGGAAGACAGTTGCCTGACACGGCCACACGTGTCGCCTGACACGGCCCGTGTCAGGATAGTACCAAGAATACAAGATTTTGGAGATATGGAAAGGGGATGACACGGGTGCCCGTGTCAACTGACACGGCCCATGTCAGCAAGTCTGATACTGAGGATTGTTAACGACAAATGCCAGGGAGCCAACACGGCCGCCCATGTCGCCTGATACGGCCCGTGTTGGCTGGGTCGTGTTGTCTTCTAATTTTCTTGAATTTTTACCTTTTAGATCCTTGAGGGTATTTTGGGTAGTTTCCCATTAATGTATTGGACCTGAGACTATTTAAGACACTTTTTAAGAAAGGAAAAGAGGACTTTTTGGACAGAAAAGAAAAATTACGATGAAAGATTGAGCGATCAAGAACCAATGGAGAACGAAAGGTTTTTATACACGGGAGCAATTGAAGAGCAACATAATCTAGAATTCTTGTAATGTTTAGTTTTCATATTGTAAATTCTTCGAATATTATAAGTAGCTAAACCCCCCATTGCTAGGGGGTGTCCCTGAATGCTTCTTAATGACTTTTCTTTTCTTAATTCTATGACATAAGTAGTTATTTTATAATCAACTTTTATTGTTCAATGTTCTTAATGCTTCTTCTATCGGACAAATAGGATTTGATTTACGATTAACCTTAGGTCGGACAAACCGTTGTTAATGCTTTTGAACGATAATGCACCAGTAGATATTACCTAGGACGAGGAATACCGTCGTGCACTTGGAAAACTGTTGGCATTATAATTCTTGATTTCGAATCTGATTACATCTAGACAGAGTGGTCAGATTATGAAATCAAAGGTTTTTTCACTAATGACTTAGGATTAAACACCGTGCAGTCAAGAAATTAATTAAAATAAGTCGTGTCACTGAAATAAGATTAAGGTTGTTACAGGGCAATTCATACACTTTCCCTAGCATGCTTCTCATAATTGTCTCATATCTCAATTTTATTATTTTATTTTATTTCACCTTGCACACTATTACACAAAAACCACAATCCTTATTACTTTTGTTCAATTGAGTTACGATAAAGCTTGTATTTTCCCACGCAATCCTTATGATCGATACTGGGGATAAAACCCTTATTAAACTACAATCGGCAAAAATAGTACACTTGCAATTTTTCTGATCAAGTTTTTGGCGCTGTTGCCGGGGACTGCCAAAAGTATAAGTTTAATTTTAGTTCAATTGAAATTTTGTTGTTCGTCGACTAAAATTTTATTTTTAGTTTTTTTTATTATTTTATTTTATTTAGTTACTACTAATCTGTGTCTAACATTTTTATGCGGGAGAATCCTCAGCTGCTTTATCTTTTGACGCAGAAATCGAAAGAACTCTACACGCAAGGCGTAGACAAGCAAGACTGACAGCTTCTGAAGCAGAACCTTCAGTTCCAGCACCAGAAAAAGTGTCTGTTCATTCGGAGCAGTCATACTCAGGTTCAGAAACAGGTTTAGAGTTAGATAAAGACACTGTGATTATGGCTGAAAATCCACCTGCAGAGAGACTCCTTGGTGATTACGGTGTAGCAAATACACATGCGGGTCGGTTGACAATTGTAAACCAATAGCTGAATGTGATGAATTTTCAGCTGCATTCGAGCACCATCACTCAGCTTGAAAGGAGACCTTTCACCGGAAAGGTCAATGAAGATGCCAACAAACATTTACAAAGGTTTATGACTATGAGTACAACTCTCAAGGTTGATGGGCACACCGAGGAAGCAAAAAAGTTTAAAATATTTCCTTTTACTCTTTCGGAAGATGCTGAAGAGTGGTTCTACTTATTACCTGCTGTTGTACCCCAAATTTTACCCTTAGATCCATTGATCGGTTGCACATCATTTTAGGTCAATCATCCATGCATAGCTAACCACTTTACTAGGCTTTGTTCGTTTGTTTGTTTTCATTTATGAGATAGCCTGCCCGACTTACAACATAGATCAAACTGAGCAGATGCAGATGTTCGTAAATGGCCTCCGAATGAAAACTAAGCAACTTATTGATATAGCTGCTAGTGGATCATCCAACTTCACCACCGCAACGGGTATCAAGAAGATTATTAAAGCTATTGCAGCCAATGAACATTTGGAGTTATATGATCAAAGTGTGAATAAACCTGAGGGTGTGATTGACTTAAAATCAAATAATCAGATTGTGAAGGTGGAAGATCAGATTGTTGTGGAAGTTGAAAGAAGGTTAAAGGCTATGAAAGTGGGTACTCAAAATGTGGCACAAGTTTAAACTGGTCAACCCATGAGTTGTGAGATTTGTAGTGGACCCCATTATACTGCACATTGTGTTGCGACTCCGCGATAAATTGAAGAGATAAAATTCCTGAAGCAAAATAATCCCTACGCTCAAACTTATAATCCCGGGTGGAAGAATCATCCTAACTTCTCCTGGAAAGATCAGAATCAATACCAATACCCACAGCAGCAACAGGCTCCCCAAAAAGCACAATGGGAGATCGCCATCAAGAAGATGGCAGCTTATAACATGCATTTCCAAGAAGAGACACGGAATAACCATGGGAATACCACAACCTCCATAAAAAATCTGGAGGTTCAATTGGGTCAGATAGCTTAACAATTTGCAAATTCTCAAGCGCCAGGCACCCTCCTAAGCGCCACAATACCAAATCCGAAGAATCATGAGAATGTCAATGTTGTTACCACAAGAAGCCGGAAAGTTACAGAAGCAGAAGAAGGGGCAGCCAATGAGTATCAGTGTATAGAGGTGGATCTAGAAGTGCGAGAAAGTCAGAGAGAGCCAGAAGAAGCCAGGCCACCAATAAAGCCAACCGAAGAGAAAAAAAAAGAGGCGATTAAAACAAAGATTAAGTTACCATACCCATCAAGAGTGACAAAGAAGGAGACACAAGAAAAAGACTTTGAGAAATTCAGCTCATTGTTCAAAAAGTCAGAGATTAATATGCCCTTCTTTGAAGCACTAGAACAAATGCTTCTATATAAGAAATTCATGAAGGAGGTCATTACGAAAAAAGACCTAGTCGAGAGGAGATAAAAAAGTATAATTGAGGAGAGCAGTGAGGGATCACATGGTAGGGGAAATCCCATCAAACAGAAAGATCATGGTTCCATAACAATCCCCTGTACTATAAAGGGCATAACTTTTAAGAAAGTCCTGATTGATTTGGGTTCTAGCATGAGTCTCATGCCTCTCTCGATGTTCAAAAAGCCGGGTATAGGAAAAATAAGTGAAACAGGAACAAATCTGAAGTTTGTTGACCACACGACCAAGCGGTCATACGGCTTAGCAGAAGATGTGCTTGTGACTATTGATAACTTCACCTATCCAGTGGACTTTGATATCATTGATCTTCCTGAGGATGAAGAGACGACTATCAAACTGGGTCGACCATTCTTGATGACTAGTCGGTGCAGTGTGGATATTGAAGCAGGCACTCTAACTTTGAAATATTTTGAGGAAGAAATAACCTTAAAAGTGTTGGAGTTCGAGAAGCAAGGTCAAGAGGAAAGTCACCACCCCTCAGTATGAATGGTCCGAATAGTGGAAAAGTGCAAAAGCTCAAAACCACTTCATGAAAAAGTCTCTGGAATAATCCATAAGGTTGCAGCATCTGAGTCATTTGTTGCACACATGACGACTCCAAAGTCCAGGCTAGAAGTAAAGAGGAGGAAAAAACATCTAATGAAGGATGTAGAAGTTGAATGGGAGTTGAATCACAATGTAGCTCTTGTCTCCGAGCCCGACCGTTCCTCTGTTGCGGAAAGGTCAAGCAACAAAACTTGTAAGTCGAAGTATTCCCCATAACATTGGGGAGTGATCCGTAGTGCCATGCGACGTTAAATGAAACACTACATGGGAAGCAACCCACGCTTGTTTGATTAATTACTTTATTTTTGCTGTTTGTTTTGTTTTGGTTGTAGGAAATAATCTAGATCCTACATGTGCAAACGATGATGTAGCAGTGGTGTTGCATTACCGTTGGCATCCTTAGTAAGGATCTCTGTGAGTGACCTCTCTCACTCTTGTTCTAACACATTGGGGCCAATGTGTAGTTCAAGTTTGGGGGAGGATTTACAGCTTTGAGTTTTTCATTTTTGTACGTGTCATGTCTGTTTTGTGAGTTGTTTTAAGGAAACCACTAAGAATTTTCCTCAAATTAGCACCGTAGTAATTTTTTTCTTCTTATGAATGCTGTGTTGTGTGAGGTAGTCAGGAAAGTATATAGAGTTTGAGGGAAGAAAGTCCATGACTAGGGACATTGGGAAAGTCCAAGAACTTAGGCACGAGTCAAATGCCCTAGATTCCCCGGAGTAAGAAAACGAGTCCAACGTGTAGATTTGTGCCATAGTACTTGAATTTGAGAAGTATTCCCCGATTAGTTCATAGTGATAGTCCGACATGATTGGAAAAAGAATTGCATGTATAGGGTTGATTGAGAGCATGACTTAAGGCACCGAAAAAAGTGAAAAAAGGCGATAAAGACAACCTATCCTTCTAAGTTGGGTAGACCTCACCCGTTTACTTAGCCTAACGTCGCGAGAAGAAGAAGAATAATGGTGCGTGGAAAAAGTCTTGATCAATCTTGTACATGTGAGAGAAATCGATCAAAAATGCCTTAATCTGATTATTTGAATGAAAAGGGTAGAAAATCTAAGAAAAGACTTAAGCCCAAAGCATTGTTGGAGAGGTGACCAAAAGAGGGATTTAGGTTCGTGGTTCTACCGCGGTATGTGTTTGTGTAATACCTTCGTTAACTGACGAGTACAAAGATAACTAGCTTTAGCCGTTCGGAACAAAGGCTCACGTATGAGTATCAACGCACCTTACCTTCACAAGTTTTTCATTTGAATGGTACCGTTTAATCTAGAAAGTCTGTATGCAAGCGTGTTGCTTGAGGTCAAACAACTGTTTAAGTTTGGGGGAGTTTGATCGGTGGTTTTCATACGTTATTTTACTATTTATTTTAGTTAATATTTTGTTATTTTTATTTGTTTTATATCTATTTTACTGCATTTTATGCCTTGGTTGTGTCTTTTAGTGTTTTCAGGTTCATATAAACATTCAGGAGGAATCAGAGCGAAAAAAATGAGAAAAATCGCAAGATTCGAAAGAGTGCACATCCGAATGTGCACATCCGGACGCACCATTTTTTTTAAAAAATGTTGATTTATTCCGGATGTGCATATTAAGAATAATTCTTGATGTGCAAATCCTGATCCAATTCTTATAACTTGGCGCCAGAGCTTCTCCCCCCCCCCCCTCATTCTTTAGATTTTTACATTCCAAACTATCAAACTCTCTCGAACTCTCAATTTCTCATTCCCACAAATCCCGACTTTTTTCACTCGAGTTCGGCACAGAGCAACTTCAACAATGATCAAGACACTCCAAATCCTCCGTATCTCAATTTAATCGATAAGTTTTTGAATTTTAGAGTTTCAGAGTTATTTTCGAGTAATCGATTTAGGGTAGACATTTAGGTGTAGAAATTGTTAGGTAGTATGAATAATATAGGTTAGAGACAATGTAGGTAATGTTTGCTGCTTCAAATGGACGATCAAGGCATTAAAATGCCATTTTCTATGGTACAGTAGCCATGGCTGCGTTTTTTAGAACTTGAAATACGTACCGGATGTGCATATCCAGAAAATTTTTAACGTTGATTTCTTTCCTGATGTGCACATCCGGAAAAACTCAACGTTAAATATTCTGAGTACTTCCGGATGTGCATCCACGGAAGTTTTCCTGATGGGCAAATCCAGAAGCAACTTGGTTTCTATTTTTGTTTTTTTTTTGTTTATTATTTATTGTTTTTTTTAATTATTTTAAAAAAATTCTAATTTATTTATTGTGCTTTGCAGATTACATGGCTGCCAGAGACCATCGTATGATACATGGACGAACAGCTCAGCATGCATCTGTCCGACGTGAGCAGACGTAGTCTACAGCCGAGGGTTCTGGCGCAGAGGTAGTTCCAACGGGCCCTACAGCTGAGGGATATCCTACACCAGACCCTTCCACATCACAGGTTCCGGCCACTCCCTCGTCAGCCACCGTTTCTACATCTCGGAGGCGTCGGGCTCCTACTGCTGGTTCATCAGGGACCCCGCCCGCACGCAGGCTTCGTCGGGAGACTCCTATTCCATCACCTGCTCCTATTCTATCCCCTGTTCCTGAGGGTGATCACCCAACACATTAGGATGGTGACGGTGATGACGATTTCGATGAGCTGAAGGGTTACCCCAGGGGACCGTCTGATATGCCCCTACTCCTGGGGTACTCTGAGTATACTGCCAGATATGTCTGGCTAGGACAGGTAACCTTTCTCCGTTTATTTATAGAATTGTTTTCGTTGAAAATATTTTCATTTGTAACATTGTTTTATTTGGAAATTTTCAGGAGAAGGATTCTCAGAAGTTCTATAACCATGGGGGCAAGGTTATAGACATGATTGCGGAGCTGCCAGAGGATGAGTGATTCTAGTCTGGACTTGCTACCACTGGTCTCGGAGGCCTTTCTAGGATTGAGTATCCCCAGATCATGTATGGTATACTGATGGCCTTTGTTAAGAGATGGCACCCTGAGACATTCTTAATCCATCTACTGTACGACCACGATCACACTCGACGACATCTCGTGCCTTTTACATCTACCGATCACGGGTACCCTTCTCCGTCACGGTAAGATGTCGAAGGTAGAGGTGATAGAGATGCTGACTGGGGAGCTTGGGGCTACTCCAGATGATGCACTTACGGAGGTGACCCAATTGAGAGGCGCACACGCCCGGTTCTCCTTTCTGACATGCAGATTTTGTGAGGAGCTTATAGAGGCAAGACGGGCAGCAGGTGACCCAGCTGAGGTGGAGATCCACAGGCAGCGTGCCCTGAGATGCTACTATCTCTTTTTGCTCGGCACACAACTGTTTGTGGACACCAGCGCCACTTACGTTGATATCGTTTACCTCTGGTACTGTTTGGATCCCACAGAGATCCATGGGTACAACTAGGGGGTGGCTACGCTGGCATACACCTATTATAGGCTCTCAGATGGTTGCCTCTGGGCAGCCAATACTGTGGCAGGCAGCTGTACACTATACGTGGTAACAATCTTATATTCTAAGTCTTTTTTTTCATTTCTTTTCTTTCTATATTCATTATAATGTTTGACACCGATGTTATGTTTTCCATTTCAGGCGTGGATATTACAACACTTTCCCAAGATTACTGGTTGGGGGAGTGTCGAGGGGTACACTGAGGATATGCCGCGTGTTACTGTATTTCTCCTGCTGAGAGGGAACCAGGTGCCCGAGCCCTACAGAGTTTATCTTGATCGGATGGCTGCTGAAGATATTTTTTATGAAGCCTATGCCGATCACCGTGTGACACGCCCGTTCGATGAGGTTTCAGTGTTCTCAGGATGGTTGGCATGCAGTTCGACCATTACTGCTTGATACCTGTCGGAGCGCGTCTTGCATCAGTTCGGTTACACGTAGACGATCCCCAGGATGCCTCATGAGTCTGCTCCTTTAGGCTTGAATCGCACGCAGATAGGTGAGACATATGCTGACTTCCAGTCCCACTTGGTACCGGAAGAGGCTCGGGCGACCAGAGCGCCGAGAGACTGGAGCGTTGTTGCCGGGTACATCATGTGGTTCTATACCGTCTCACACCCATGCATGGTGGCCACTATTGAGGGATCGCCACCCAGACCTGCTCATCAGGAGATATTAGAGGAGTGGCAGTCTCAGCTGGACCATACTCAGGATGTCCTACCCCGCTGTCGTGAGATAGAGGAAATAACGCGAACGACCACTGCGGACGGTCACCTCCCTGAGGGCTCTGGTGGCAGACTTGCCATAGATAGGATTATTGAGATTGCTCGGGGGGCACTTCAGTACCGCAGACATCGAGCCAAGACGGCGGGTAGGGGCAGATGAGCAGGGGAGCCAGGAGAGATCCTTCGACATACACAATAGTTTTTTGTTTGATGTATTCTATTTTTATTACATTGATGTACTGTATTTTGACTGAAGTATTATTATGTATATATATCATTTTATTTTATATATGGATGTTTTCGAATGTATATTAAGTTGCGACGATATATTAACATCTGCGACCAACCAACAAAACTGATTTTAAAAAAAGAAAGGCTTAATTGCAATTTTAGTCCCTCTGTATTCATTTTTTTTTAGTTTTGATCCCCCTATTTTAAAATTCGAAATTTTTGTCCCTGCATTTTTAGTTTTTTTGAGTTTTGATCCCCCTATTTTAAAATCCAAAATTTTGGTCTCTCTGTTTTCATTTTTGTTTAGTTTTGGTCCCCTATTTTAAGTTTTGTTTTGGATTTTAGTCCCCTTTTCAATTTTGAACTAATTTAATAGGAGGACCAAAAGTTAAAAAAAATGAAAATAAGGGGACCAAAATTCAAAAAAAATAAAAATGAGGGGACTAAAATTTTAGATTTTAAAATTGGGGGACCAAAACTCAAAAAAACTGAAAATAAAGGGACAAAAATTCTGGATTTTAAAATAGGGGGATCAAAACTAAAAAAAAATAAAAATAGGGGGACCAAAATTGCAATTAAGCCAAAAAAAATAAAGTTCTGCTATTTTTCTGGATTTGCAGATCAGGAATTATTCCTGATATACACATCCGGAACAAATCAACGTTTTTAAAAAAATGGTGCGTGCGGATGTACATATCCGAAAACTGAGGGCAAAAACAGAAATTCGCGTGATGCCTAAAAAACCTATATAGTATAATAAAAAATTGCCTATTTTTTTTATGAACATCATGTATGGAGAGGCCAGAACGAAAGAGGAACAACGAATAACTGTAATGGTAATTTATTGAAGTTGATTAATCATTGAATATACATAAGTGTATGAGGAAGGGAACTCTAAAGCTATATCTAAAAATGTTTTAAGGTAAGAGCTATGCTATAATGACACCCATTTACTACACCGTATCTCATCTACACCATATGCATGTATTTGCTTTAGCTTGGCACATATTTCAAAACGAGATAAAAAATTATTAAAAAATAATAAGTACTTTTTTTAGGGTAGAAATTACGGTGTAAGTGTGCATTTTGGTGTTAGAGTATCATTTCTCTTTAAGGTAATTTCAAAGTTATTATTCTTTTTTGGTGATTTATTGTAGTTGTATATATGAGTTATATTTACTCACATTTTAAACATTTTGGTTGCCATGTTTTATTTGTTCAAATTGACATTTAGTATAGAGAGGTCATGTATGATAGAAAGAGAGTCTAACCTTTTGTGTATATATAGTTTAAGTAGCTTCTGATAATTTGTGATAATGTTGAACTAGTTTCATTAGATAATTGGTAGATGTTCTTGCTTTTCATTGTTTCGTCACTTTTTTTTTTTATTTGGCTGAGTTAGGTACATTTTGTACATTTTCTTGACCGTTCTATTGTTAAAAATTTATCTTAAAATGTTTCGCAATGAAATTAAGGATGACAAAATAGATGGATTAAATGAATATGAATTGGATTAAAATAATTCATTAATTCATTAATAATAATTTTATTAAAATATTCAATTTAATCTATTCATTAAGAATAAAATCTATCCAATCCATTTATTAATATATTTTTAATAGATGAACTAGTAACAGACCCGTGCGTTCGCACGGGTGTTAGTAGTTTTGTTTAAGATGGTTGATCAAAAATAAAAATATGTATAAAGAATAAATTGGACATAAGTCAGAACAAATAAAAAAGATATTGTAGTGATAGTGACTCGTGAATATAATGAATTTAAGTGATAAAATTCATAGAAGTTGGTAAAACTTACATATATCCTTTTTATTGTTTCTTTAGAATACAATAATAAATTGTTATAAAATCACTAATTAATTAAAATATTTTTTTAATTATTATTTTTCAGAAGTAGTGTTGTCTTGCTTGCTGGGTTTGTTTTTCACCTTGAAACAATAATCACTCATTTCATAATAATTGATTTAATTAAAAATTGACAGATTTTTTTTTTTTTTAAATTGCATAAATGAATTTCATAATAATAAGTTTAATTAAAATGTACATGATTTTCTTTCCTCCACCATTTAGTGGAACTTGTGATGTCTTATTCCCTTGCTACTTGGTAGGATCTCTTGCTATCTGGCAGAAATCCAAATACATGCCTAGCAGGATTGAAAACAAATACTAACAGAAAGGTGAGGTGCCTCCTGAATTGAGGAGTGTTCAAATAACTCAAAGGAGGTGCTCTAGAAAGAATGCAAAGCTTGTTCTGAACAGCATCCATTATATGTTTATATAGAAGATGCCACTTTATCATACACCGATATTAACTGCTAAAATGAAAGAGTTAAAGGTTTATGAAAGAAAACTAATGGTCACAAACATAAAGTGAAAGCACACAACAAATACTTACAATTAGTATCTTCACAAGATTGGAACTGAAAAAGAAGACAGTGAATTGGATTGTCATAATCAGAATAAACCAATAAACAACATTTATCAGAAATCATTTGAAATTCTAAATAACACAGCAAGGAAAATCATAATGAAATTAACCAGAACTTGAAACAAAAAATATTCTGCAAACAATTTATACCACATTAGACACATAGTAGACTCTTAGTTATTATTAACTAAACATGAAATATATATTCTAATAAATCTTCTAATAATTTATACCACATCAAGTTGGCTTTAGTGCACCACCTGCAAATAGTTCCCCCCCATATTATAAAAGCAAATTAACAATGGATGACAAATATAACTGCTACAAAAAAGTAAAAAGGGGGAAAAGGCCATTTAAATGTTAAGTGAACAATGCTGCCACTTCAGTATCAGTGTATGAATGAAAAATTGCCCATTTTTCACTAAAGAATAATTGGGCTGGATCCAGAGGTTACTAACTTCATGAAGAATGTGGTATAATGTAATATGTAGCCCAATATGCGACCTCAGTATACTCTGTTATGCAACAGTACCTGAAATAAAGCAAACCAATGCAAATAACCCACAACCAACATAGAGGCTATACCATACTGAGTAAATAAAACATTACAAGAGATACATCAGGGGAACAAAACAACCACGTGGAAAACTAATACTTACCACTAAACATTGCAACTTTTGACACATGATGACAACCACAATTTTGTCTTGGCAAGTTAATTTTAAGAGCTTCAGTATAGTACAAGGTTGAGTCAGCTCAAGCATTTGATTGGTTATGATTAGAATCCTTTTCAGGTAAAAGATTTGTCATCAGGATATGAATTGTTCCTAGAGTCTTGAACATTGTTGTTGTTGTTGAAAGAAACAATCTTCTCTTTTTGAAATACAGATGGTGTCATAATAGAAGCTCATCCCACCAGATCTGCTTTTTGTAATTCCATTATCAGTTGGCATAAAGGAACTAGATAAGGAAAGAATTTCAAACCGTCCCTGTAAAAGCACATGGTGCGAGGTATGAAACTTGAAGATAATTTTAACACCAACTTAGTATGAATTTAGTAAAATAATGCCACCGAAGGATGAGTTATAGAAAAATGCAGCTCATAAATGAGTTTTCCCTTCAAGGATATTCATGTAAAATTAATATATGATATCTAGAATCAATACATAAAATACAAGAGGGCAAAAGGTTGTATGTAAACCAAGGACATTATGGTACATACTTTTCATAATAGACACGGTATTGAACTCACCTCATATGTTAAAGTACTCTCGGAAGAAGTCGACTGTCAAAGTGTAAAATTTGAAATTGTGCCAGTTGTAGAGAGAATGCATATAACATGCGATCCTTGTTGGGAGGACATAATTTTCATGGTGACATCCCAAAACATAGCATATAAAATCACAAATGCAAATGAGACAACGTACATAGTAAAATACCATATGCACTATATCACATCACTATTACATGTAAAAGAGATGATTAATGAGCATACCCAAGGTACATAAACATATATATGGGATATGGACATACCAAAAAAGGACAATATTATTTGTGTTTTAAGTAAGGCATTCATACATACATGAATTGATTGGTGTGAATTTACAATAACATTATAACTTAACTTCAGGATATATGCACTAAAAGGGATAAGAATAGATTACCTCACCAGAATTCACTACAAGCATATAAGCCATGAAATTGGCACCTACTGCATTTGCAATTCCCTCACCTGCACTTGCACTTATGCTTACTCCTACATAAAATACATAAAGGATAATTAATGGAAGTCCAAAGTTGATCTTCTTTTATAATTCACAAAATAAAAACATCAACCAGTTCATTCATAATTCACATCATCCTGGTCATTAATGTGGAATTTATCCTGCACAATGGGGCCTACTTGGTGTCTCAAGGTCTAGTTTTACCAAGAACTCGGTCTCTCATGTTGACAACTTAATTAACTAATTAACTTAAGATATCATGCTTATGATGGTTAAGAAGTAACATACAGAAAGTCAATAAACTTGACATAAAATAGGTAAAAAGCAATTGGAAATAGTAACATTACCTTGACTATTTTTAACATCTGAGATTCAATATCAACTTTGTGTTGCTCAAGTATATAATCAACCATGTTGACCGACATTTGTTCATGTGACCTACAAAGTACAAAATATGCCACATTGTATAATGTATAATGACCACAAAATTGTATAAAAAATCATATATAATTGTACCTTAAAAGGGTAAATAAATATACTTGATAACTATTACGCTTTTCGACAGATTGGCCAACAATCCAATACACTCCAAGAGAATGCTCAAACTTGGAATGGATAACACCCGGATAGACCAAGTGTGTGAAACCTGAAAACATAAAACAAAATGATTTATTGGAAAAATCATACAACTGAAAACTAAAAAAAAAAGGATATCAAGAATTGTATACACTAAAGATATTCCAATGATAGGTATTATGTAAAATTGTATATAACATGGTTTCAGAAACTTGGAAATCATAACCAGAAAAAATCTATTCTCAGCAACTTGATTTTCTTCCAAGATACTTTCATCCTTAGGCACTTTTCCTTTATAAATAAGCATTTGTTGTACAACAGAGTAAACATCAACACCTTGCACTACCTCTATTTTTCTTCACATCAAGAATCTAATATATCTATTCAACCACAAAAAAATTAAAATTTCCAAATCAAATATTCGACTGCATTATTATACATAAATACAAACATTCAACACAATAATAAAAATTAAATTGAAAAAAAATATAGCAAAAACCTAAACAAAAGTTAGAAATTAAAACCATTATTATCCATTGAAGGCATATATGTGAATCAAATGAATTGCAAATGCAACACCTACACCAAAGCAATCAGTTAGATATTGAATCAAACAGCTTCCAAAGTAAGGCAATAAAAACACATAAAGAAGGTCATATTCCTCACTGTAAAGTAGTCCAAGCAACATTTACAGCATACAAAGTGACCTTCAAGGGCATCTGCAGCAAACCATCATTGGGGAAAACAAATTCACAACTTAGCTTAAACGATTCAAGGGCATCTGCAACAAATAAAAACTAAGAAAATAAACAATTAGTTCAAGATGAAACAGATTTTAAACAAATAAAATCCAATGTAAAATAATGAGAAAACATCAAAATCCAATGTGAAAAGAGAAAGAGAGGCGAGAATGAGGGAGTTGAATGAAAGAGAAAGAGAGAAAACGGCGGGGTGGTGGTATATATGGCAGAGAAATGGGGCGGCGGCGGGTGTTGGATTTAGGGTTTGTGGGAAAGTGAGAGATGGAAGAGAGAATACGGGAGAAAGACGAAAATACAAATAAGCAAGGAAGAGTAAATTCTAGAAGTACGTACAGTATCAGAAGAATTCATGACACAACAACCAGGACATAAGCATTAGTCAAGTTTGAAAGAGTACTTATCTTGGTTGGAGACACTGACTTGGAATTCGCCTCTCCTATTACACTTGGAGGATTTGGGCTAGGTACCCTTGTAATGCTTCTACTCAGCCCTGCTTTAACGATCATTGTCATCAACGAAAATAGCCAACATTATTAATTAATCAGGACTTCAACAAAAGCTACACTCACTCCATTTCCTCACGATTATGCGCATGACCTGAAATGATTAAGTTACACACCACATTAGCGAACAACTCTAAATGCCCTTCATCCATACACAATCCAAAATAAGAGGAGAAACAACTTACTGAGTTATGTGATTCCTCACCAAGGAGAGTGTTACAGCTAAGGGATCACAATCATCAACCACCTCTTTGAGACGTTTTGCAAATGAACCGTATAAGGCACGCTGCAGCAATGACTTTGTTTTGTCCTGAAGACATTTGAGTTAAATGAGTATCAATTTCCTTATCAATTATGCAAATCTTGGCCAATTCATATTTCTAAAACAATTGCAAACATTTCTAAACACAACAAATCTCCAAATCAAGAGCCTTTAAGGTCAAAATCGAAAAGTGTTTAAAACTGTCAAGAATTTGGTTTTGAATAGGAAAAGAAATGTGAACATGTTCAGACATAATTTTTACTTCCAAAACAATAGTAAACACGCATCTGAAAGTATTGAACTTTTCGAATAAGACCCAACATCAAAAGAAGGCAACGTATCAATGTTCAAACAGTATATTTTCTTTCCAAACAAAACCAACAAACTTCAGACAACATTATTTCTTTCCCAAAACAATTTTCAGACAACATCAAAGGTTTCCAAAAGCGAATCTTTTGGTTCTTCCTCATAGGCCTATATATAAGAGCGTATTTTCATCAAGAGAAGGGGAATCGACAGAGCAAACCATCAAATCATTACATAACCATCCATAAACATACACAAAAAGTTCATTCACAGAGAAACATCACAAAATTACGCTACGACAATAGATAGCAGTATCAACACACCAACCGTTCAGACAGAAGATCATCATACATGGTCAGAGAAAGAAGAAGAGAACTTATATGTGAGCGAAGTTTCTTGAAGGTCTCGATTACTTCTCCTCACCTTCCATCTCCGACGGAGAAACGGGGCGGCGGTGGGTGTTGGATTTAGGGTTTGTGGGAAAGTGAGAGATGGAAGAGAGAATACGGGAGAAATAGAAAGAAAAGTGGCAAATGAAAGAGCAAGAGAAAGAAAAGTGGAAAAGTGGCCAATGCACTGCTGACACATGGTCTTCAAAGAGGTCATGGAAGCTATGAATTTTGGTTATTTGGCTAGTTACGAAAAAAGCCTTTTGGTAGTGGAAACAAATTTTGGGGAAAGGGCAATTTTGGCAGTTTGGGCAACTTAATAGTAATGGGTAGATAGTTGATATACATTCATCCAAAATATAGTTTTTTTGTTGAAAGACAATTCTTTTATATTTTCAAAAAAATTATTTTCTTTTAATAATAAAAAAATTTTATTTTCAAAAAAACCGATTTCTTTATTTTACAAAAAAATTGATTTTTTTTTATTTTCGGAAAAACATCAATTTTTTTTTTACTTTCGAAAAAATCATTTTTTTTACAAAAAAAGACTTTTTGTATTTTCTAAAAGAATCTATTATTTATTTTTGGAAAAAAATGTTTTTTTTATATAGATTTCTGAAAAATAGAATTTTTTATTTTCAAAAAAAATTGGTTTTTTGTATTTTTCTGAAAAAAATTAATTTTTTGTTTTTACGAAAAAAAATTTATTTGCGGAAAAAAATCATGTTTTTGTTAAAAATCGACTTTTTGTCTTTTCCAAAAACTCGATTTTTTTATTTTCGAAAAAAAATCGTGTTTTTTTATTTTTGGAAAAAAATAAAATATTTTATTATTTTTTTGAAGTTAAATATAATGGTGATAAAAATAATCTATTGAATAATTAAAATATATTGGATGGATTGAATTGAGACAGACATACAAATAAATGAATTTAATTCAATTCATTAACTTATTTTTTTTGTAATGGATGAATTGGATATAGTTTTTAGTGCATGAATTGGATAAATTTTATGGTGGATGAATTAAATCACTTTTGCGGAAAAAACATTATTGAATCACTTTTGAAGATCACAACATGAAGAAAAGGAATCCTCATACTCGATTAAGATGAAATTATACCAAACAAGGTAATTGAGTTGAAACATATCAGACAACTTAATGATTCATAGCTAGAATTTGTATCTTTCTTTTCACATGCAAAATCAATTACGACGCAAATCAATAATGCAACATAGATCCACTTGACTTCCTTGACTTCAACTAACCTAATTCACCCTTCAAACTCATAGAGTAATGCGAGAAAGTCCATAAACAAAAGTAAAATAAAGAGAGGATCTCAATACCAACTATTTCAATACACCCTTCTTCTCGACTAGCCACTCAATTTTAAGGCCAATGCCACAAATCCACCTTGATCCAAGCCTTACATTCGGGGCATGGCCGAGAAAATAATTCTTAGCCGATGAAATTTTCTTAGAGATAGACAATAAAGATTATGAAATTTTTTATGAATCAGGTCCTTCTTGAGCACTCGTGATAGGTTGGGAGAGAAAAAAATGCTCTAAAATGTATGAAATCTAGCATGCATGAAAATATCAAAGCACAACCTTTAAAGTTACATAATCGAAGAGATACTGACATAGGTTTAAAACATATGAGGATTTTTGACGAACCTTGTGGCGTAACTAATCGACTTGGGGGAAATTGTTCCAGCATGAAAAATTGGAGTATATAAGACTTACACCCACTTCATTTAGGTTGTATAAGCCTCATACCATAAAAATTCAAGGAATACATTATTCTAACCATCACCCCCACCTTAAGCTTATACTAATTTATGTGACACAATGTTTACAAGTACTTCTCCATCATCGACCATTACCTCCACCTCGAAATCTGGCCAGAAACATTCATCCACAAAGCATTTCTTCCATCGTTCTATCATCATTAAATGTGAGAATATGTCAGACCAACTAATAGGGTTTACAACCTAACCTACATAGACTCTGATCGAGTCTTTTTTTTTTTTTTAATTTTAAATATAAGCAATTCTACAAACTTCTTGATTTGTTCTTTGAAATTGGTGTTTTCTAGGATGAAAGATCAACATAAAATTTTTAATGTTATTCTTTTGCAACCTTACTAGAAGTTTGGCCTGGCTCACTTTTTTTAGTTTTTCCCTTATCTTTCTTACAAGCGTCCTCTAATTGTTTTTCACTTTGTAATGTAACATTGTTCAAATGCCCTTTGGATTTGGCTAGGTTTTCTCGAAAATGTTCGGAAGGGGCAAATAAAGAAGCTTATTGTTGTGCTACTTGAGTGTTTTAAGACTCTAACATCCTATTTTACGTGGCTATAGAGTCAAACTTAGCCGTTAGTTGTCTAAGAACTTCATTGGTGTACAAATTATGATTTATGAAATCCTCGTTTTCCCAGGTTTGTGTTATGACAAAATTTTCCATTAGCATTTTGAGGTTGGACTTTTTGAGAGTAAGAGAACCCTTTAGTCCTTGGAAGTCAGAAAGATTAGCTGGTGTAGGGTTCGCTACAAACTAGCGAGAGTTATTTTTGTAGGAAAACCTTTGGTGATATTTCCAGCCAGGGTTTTCCCCTTTGGGCATTGTTCACATAATTATCCATGTCTCGTATAGGTTCTCCCATTGCAATCATTTGACATGCATTACTAATGTGGATTCCTATTACACAAATCTTACATGTTAGGGCTACATCACTAACAATGAATTGTCAAATATTTGAAACAACGCTTCAATTTTAGCATTAATATGATATAGAAAACTTACCCCATATAAGCCTCCCTTTTGGGGTAATTTCTTATTAGCGGCACGTTCGCTTCCCCATTGATAATGGTTTTGCGTCATGTTTTCTATGAGGGCATATGTTTCTTCCATATACTTATTCATTAATGCTATGCCTGGTGCTGCTTCGATTAACATTCTTATAGAATATAGAAGACTATTATAGAATGTATGGACGATCAACCATTTCGCAAGTCCATTGTGGGGGAAAATCCTAATCATTTCCTTGAATTATTCCCTAGCTTCGTAAAGTGATTATCTATCGCTCTGCTTAAAACTAGATATCTGGTTTATAAGTTGGGCAATTTTATTTGGAGGGAAATAACGAGTTAGGAATGTAATTTTTATCTCATTCTAGTCGTAACGGAATTTGAGCCTAGGGATTGAAGCCATGTTCTGGCTCTTTCCTTTGGAAAATTTAGAAAATTCACATCCAAATCACATATTGGCCTACTTCATTCATTTTCATAGTGATAGAGAATTTGACAAAAATAGACAAATGCGAGTTTGGGTTATCTGTCAGTAAATCAAAAAACAGCTCTGATGTACCATGGACAACAAATTGGTTTCAACTCAAAATTGTTTACATCCACAGTAGGAGGTTCAATGCTCAAATGAGGTTCCTTATTTGTGGGGTTTCAACCATTGCTAACGGGAATTATTTACTTCTTTGATGTATATAACTTTTTATTTTTTCAATCTACTCAACGTAATCAGGTTCCTAGGACCTCAGATAATTGTCTACTATGATTTTTATCTTATACTCACTAAAGTAATTTCTCGTTTTATATCAATTAAGATAATTTGTGCTTTGTAGAAACAAATCGATAAATTTGATCATACCTTATTTCGGCAGCGTATGATATTGTCATAAGCCAAGGAAATACCTACTTTCGTAGCGCAATTCATTCATCTAGGATCCTTTAAGTTTGACTATTTAAAAAAACTTTTTCTTGGTTAAACCAAAGACACTTTCATAACGTTAGTTAACTATTTCGTATGTCTAGAACATGTATCAATCATACCCTTTTAGTATATGATTGTGCACTGGTAAAAAAAGTACAAGTGTGTATGTTAACTTTACAAGGGAAGGGATACTAAGAGGTCTTAGTAGGTATATTACGTTGTATGGTTGTTATGGATTTCCCACGGCGGCGAGAAACCCTGTATGGTGGTGCTATATGGTGATTTAGAGAACCTTCTCACATGAGGGGAGAGGCTCTATGGCCGTGTTTGATACTTTTATGTAAGCTTGTGGAAATTAGGATCTATCCCTTCCTCCCATTATGGGAGAAATATTTATAGAGGCCTTTTGAGCCTAGGGTTTGGGAAACCCTTATAGGAAGCAACATCTTCCCCATGATTTGAAGAGACCGTTGACTATCAATTTCAGAGGGATTCAGGGATGTGACTCCTTCTAAGGGGAGATAACGGTGTTGTAGATATCATATGTTCCAAGGAGAACCCCTTTGTTCCATGGGTATGTCTCATGGGCGACATCACTTTGGAACGGCAACCTCAAGAATCGCCTTTGCTTGTTACACACACACACACACACACACATATATATATGGAAATGTTAACACACACCTAAAATTGGTGGGTCCCACACAAAAATACACTACATCTATTTTCTTTTTATTTTTTTTCCTTCACCTTTCTAATGTGGGCCCCACCCAAAATTGGTGGACCCCACACAAAAATACACTAAGGTGTATGTTGCTAATGCACACCTACATGGGTGTGCATTAGCATAACCCATATATATATATATATATATATATATATATATATATATATATATATATATATATATATATATATATATATATATATATCAATACATAGTCCTTCAAGCACGGGGACATAGTAAAGGGAAAATTATTTTTATTGCTTCTTTCATTTGGGAAGCACGTCCCTCAACTTTGGGCAAGTCATGCAGCTGAAGGAAACCATTTTTTAATAACAGGCGAGTACCTCAGCTTGAGGCGAGTCCTTCAGTTGAAGGTAACCTTTTTTTAATGAGAGGGGAGTCCTCATGTTGAGGCGAGTCCCTTAGCTAAAGGCGACCTATTTTAACATGAGGCAATTCCCTCAGCTTGAGGCGACCTTTTTCCTTGCATAAGGCCTTAATTAATGGTTGATTCATATCTCCTTTCTAGATGTCTTCTAATTAACTATAATGTTAATTGTGAATGTCAATCAGTCATTTAGATGGCCGCACTCACTTCTATTTAATGTAAGCAACTATGGCCTATTTTTTGAGACCTTAAACGATAGTGGGACGTGTCAAAAACGTGGTACGTTTTTCAAAATTATATGGGAGTCTAAAGGATCCCCCGTGGATTCCCCACACCCCTACAAAAATTTCTCTTTCCGTATCATATGCTCTATTTTTCTCCCTATGTTTTCAAGCTTGAAATTCTGGTAACACATATGAGATATTGAAAGAGATGTCATGACACTAATATCGAAACTTCAAACAACTTAAAGACAAGGTAATAGAATAGAATTGCAAAAAGTAAATAACACACTCAGTTATTAACCCAGTTCGATGCAACATCACCTATATTTTTTGAGCGAGGTTGGTTTTGACACTCTCAGATTCAAGAGTTCTCATCTTCCTTTATCCAAGGAGTTTTTGGCTGACTACTAGTCTCTCTGTTCTAAATCGACCTTTTCCATTGTAAGCATAAAGGATAACCTTCTTCTAAGGGCGCTAATGCTGTAGGATGTCAACTAGGAGAGACGAGATAAGGCCAAGAAAAAGCTACAAGTAAAGCTACAGAATTATGTGGATGCCTATAATGAGAGTCTAAGGCTACTGAAGTCCCTCCAAAAAGACAAGGAGAAATGGGAGAATAATATGGCGGATGTGGAGGCCAAGTTTGAAGAGATCTCCAATGAGAAGAAATCCTTGCAGGAATCCTTGAACGCCTCCCTCGTTCACCAATAAGAGTTAGGGGAGGAGGTGTCATAACTTATTAATGAGGTTATGTCTTATTATGGTATCTACTTAGAACACACTAAAAAATAGGTTTCTTTCATGTAGCCTGATCTGGATCTAAGTCAAATAGATTTCCTCAAAGTTGTTTGTGGTGTCTAGCTGGTGAATGAGGAGGCAGTGGCCTCCCCAAATCCTAAAAGTCCTGATCCCCTCGAGGAAACCCATAACAAAGGTGGGGAAATGGAAGATGGCGAATCTGGAGTCCCTCAGTCAGAGAATGCTATTAGTAAAGAAATGACTCATTAGGAGAATCAATGATTTAATTGTAGTGTTTGTTGGCGCCTAGTGGCCTTTTTGTTGTATTTCTTCTCCCCTTGAGTTTTTATTTTTATTTTTATAATTGTACTAACAAAAATGCCCCTTGGGGAGTGTAACACCCATATATAACAACATACATCAAAGTATATATATTATACATGAATCCAAGTATTTGGTACTGAAATACTATAAGTTCCTAGTTAACACATTATATACATTAAATGCCCTAAATACAAAGTCTAAAGTCTACGACATAACATATATAAGATGTCCCAAAATGCACTAAGAACTAGATCAATACAATGATCTCAAAATAAAACGTCATAGAGGAAGCCATGCCATCTCAAGAGCTACGATCCATAAGGAAAAATCAAACCACTTTGTCCTTACCCTTTGCCGAACCTGTAGTACCTGTGATGTAAACAACAACGTGGGGTGAGATACATCAAATCTCAGTGAGTTCGCTATCTTATAGTCCTCTCGTCTTTACAAGGTTCTAACATCCTAACTCAAGTCAAAAGGGAAGGGAAGTGACTTTGAGTACACACATGCCATAAATGGATCCACACTCGTGAGCTTGTTAACTCACACTAGTACCAAAGTAAGTCCTGAGCCTGTTAACTCAAGAATCTTGTTAATCAATAACAGTACCAAGGCATCCCCTTTTCCCGTCCGCTTCTACGACTAGAAGACGATCCGAGTCATGGATCCTTGTAGTTACTTGGCATACGAAATGGATTCGGGATCATCGGCCTGTTAACCGTGAACCGTCACTTCTCATGGCCTGTTAACCATCACAAGTCTCTTTACCATATAGGCTCCATTCGTACTACACACGGGAATCAAAACTGCCAAGTAATTGTGCATACGTTTCAGAGGAGGTGCTCGAGTCTCATGAAACTACACCATAAGATAAACTGGTTATGATTACTAGACACACGCCTCGACCTCTCATGCACGAGCGTTGTCACTATGTTATTTCCACACTAACCGTCCATTGTTTGCGGTAATATTCCTCACCCTACCTATTTCGTATTTTAGCATGCATACATATTCAAACATGTTAACAACAATAGCATAGGCATATATTTGTCAATCACATAATGGAAACACATAATGCACCATATCACACATTACACCAATTCACGATTCCCTTTGATTTATTTAATCGGGCAATAAACATATGTTTCTCACTACCATTAGCTAGAAGATGTTCATAGCTTCACAAGATACCAAGAATACTCCCATCGGATAAACGAGTCAAAATTTATGGAAGAAACAAATTGGATGATCTGTCATGTTCACAATGCGAAGAAGCCAGCGAGTGCTCGCTACTCATTCGCAGTGCGAAGCTCCCAGCGAATGCCTAGCCAACACTTGTTCGCTGCACCATTCGCAGTGCGAACGTCTGGCGAACAGTGGCAGAATCAAAACAAGCTAAGGTTCGCAGTGCGAACCACTGGCGAATACTTGGCGAACGTTCGCCTTCACCTTCGCCGTGCGAACATCCAACGAGTGCACGATTTCCCCTTCGCTAGGGGATTCGCAGTCTGAATCTGGGAAATATCAGAAGTTCTTTAGCGTAACAGCTGAGTTCCCATGGTCCAAAACCTCATCCAAACATATCCAAACATCCAATAATCAAACATAAATGATTCTACACCCATATAGCTTATACTACTCGGTTTTCAACATATTTCAACCGTTAAATCTCATCGATTACCAAATTAAGCAATTTCTCATAAAACCTAACTTAAGCTAAAAATCATTTCGAACTCTAAAACTTAAGTTTCTATCTAGAACCCACCTTGAATAGATGAAGATGGTGAATATTGGAAGATGATTGATGAAGATTTAATGATGTTCTTGATGATCTTGTCCTTGAACTTTTTCCTCTTTTTCTCTTCCTTTCCTTCTCTTTTCTTTCTCTCCAAAATCCTTTCTATCTTTTTCTTTGGAAAATGAAAGGAAAGAAATGATATAGGGAAAATATCATCAATTAGGAATACTACTAATTGTCCAAAAAGTCTCTAAAGTTCAAATACTTAAATATCTCAGAGTCAGATAATATTAATTGGATTTACTCTAAGTTCAACAGTTACCCTAATTATCTCTGCAGATAATTTCTCAGAGCACACTGGGACTCGGTTGATCACAACCAATATTATCTAGAGTAAAATGATTTACAGGGTATTACAGGGAGCCATTTATTTTAATTTCCTTTATTGTTATTATATTTTGTATTCATTTTTGTATGATTAATCCTTTGGCCCTTTGTTGAAGGCGTCTATTATCTTCGCTACCCTTGAGGTAATATGGATGCTTTTAAGAGTTGCAAGGAGACCCAAAATTGTGTCCGGCCCAAAGGTGGCAAGGTTTTATTTAGGAAACCATCATTTTGGTTGCCTATCTATGTGGCAAGGATGTCACTTAAGAATCCAACATTTTGTTTTCCTCTATGGGAGGTAAGGATCACACTTAGGGATCCAACATTATCATTGGCACTATGGGCAACGAGGATCTCACCTAGGGATACAACATTTTGATCGGCTATATTGGCGACAAGGATCCCACTCATGGATCCAGCATTTTGATCGTCTCCATGGACGGCAAGGATCCCACTTAGGGATCCAACATTTTGATCGCCTTTATAAGCGACAGGGGTCCCATTTAGGGATCCGACATTTTGATGACCTCTATGGGGGGGGGGGGGGTAAAGTTCCCTCTTAGAGATCCACCATTTTGATCGCCTCTATGGGTGACAAGGATCTTACATATAGATCCATCATTTTGATCGCCTTTAGAAGGACATCCTCTTTCGAGATTTTAGGTTTCGAGCAAAGAAGAGAGTAGTCAGCAAACACAAATTTGATAAGATGATAAAATGAGGGGTCTCATTAAAGACCCTTGCATTGTGAAAAGCGCAGAGGGAAAAAAGTGCACCCCATAAAATAAATTATTCTTACAATTGACATAGATGTAATACTTTCCTATAAAAGATCAATAACAAAATAAATAAACAATTACAAAGAAAGACAAATAAGTGACAGCAATGCAAGGGGCTTCAAAGGACATTCTTTCAAGCCTTCAATATTCTACATAACATTTTATGGTGGTCTCATGATCTCCTTGAATAACCCCCACTTGTCTATTCAGGAGCAGGTACTTCATGCCTAAATATAGAGTGGACAAGGTAGTACCCGATTGGTTAAAATTTGGTTGTCCTATAATCATATTGTAAGAAGAGGGGTGTTAATAGTAAATATCTGACCTTTATCTCTTTGGCATGGTCCTACTCTCAAAAAGTTGTCTTCAACGTGATGTATTACTTGCACATGCTCCCCAAATAATCCAACCAACAAACCCTTGAAGGGTTTTAAGTCTTTTGGGTCGAGGTGAAGTTTTTCAAATTTCTCCCAATACAGAATGTCTACAAAACGTCCTTGGTCTACGAGAAATCTTTTGATCTCCCATTTGTCGCATCTAACGTTAATGACCTTGAGTTCATCATTTTTAGGATGGATGCCAGCTCCATCTTTCTTAAATAATTGATCTTGTCTTTTGGCACGTTGGTTTTTCCTTCAACGTTGGGGAGGTTGTCGCGGTGAGAATCGTAGACCAAAGCTATTGGATTAGCTTGACTCGCAAAAATATGATATCACCACCAAACTTTTATTTTTCCAAGGGAAGGGACAAAAGATCGAACAAAAACCATAAGTAAACATGGAAAGCATAAGAACGGCCTAAAGCTAAGCAAAGAGAGATCAAAGGTACGGAGGTTGATTATACTAAGGGAAGGTACTAGCACCCTAAGCATCTATAGTACTCTACAGGAACTGTTGAAACAGTTTTAGGGGGGGTGTTTTATCGTATCCACAGAAATTGTGTATATTGCCGCCGTTCGATAGTTAAAAGGTTTCAAACTTTGATCGTAATAAAGGTTTTGGTAATTTTCAATCGGATCATTTGCAGTCGAAGTTTAGAAATTAATGGTAGAAAGATTTGTTTAAGGGTTTTGATAAAACATGTCAAGATTAGGTCTCAGAGACCCGTTTCACACGTATTTTCTCGATTACGAACTTGAACTTGTTAACAACAATTATAACCACATATCCTCTCAACAAGTTTCTCTCGAACACTTGTTGTGGGGTTACCGTTTTGATCCTTTGTTGATCTCTCACACAAACTAACCAAACGGTACATTCAAGAACAATATTTATGAACATCAACATTCAAAACTATCTCTAGCTTCATGAATATTGATGGAAGGACACTTCAATCAAGTTTTATAACATTTCTCTCGAACATGAAATAAAACAAAATATACAATGTAAACAAAGTTTTTCTTCTATAAATATCATCAACAAGGTTCACAAGCTTACAATCAAGAAGAATACATACAAAATAATGGATCACCTCCCACTAATCTTGACACAAAAGAGCTTTATCTAGCCATAGACATGGTAGCTTGCTTGACAAGTAAATTGCAAAGCTTTTGGAGCATTAATCTTCAAAGATTCAAGGATTGAAGAATAAAAGCTTTGGATTCTAAGAAAAATAGTAAAAGATGAAGTTTTTGATCTCTCAAGAAGTTTTTAGGTTACAAAGATTATTTCTCCAAGTGTTGTCCTAAAAAATATCTAACAAACACCCTAAATAGCACTTTCTGCCCAGACAAATTCGCCAGGAGAGCTACAAAATTCTCCTGGCGAAACCTTTAAGTACAGCCCACGTGCCAGAACAGTGCAAAGAAACCTGGGAAAACATCTTGAATTCCCCAGGAGAATTTCAGGCTCGCCAGGCGAATTCCTTTCTCCACACCTTCGCCTGGCGGATCTTCCATCGAAGCACTTACAAAAGCTATTGAAATTTGAGAACTCACTCGCCAGCAGACTCGCCAGGCATTCACCTGGCGAATTTCTCCTTCCGCCACCCATTCGCTTGGCGAGTTCACTGTTTGTTGCAGTCACGCAACATTGCTCATTTCATCATGTTTTCTTCCGATTTTTGCCGCGTCCCTTTTACGAAAAATGCTGTAAAACTAACAAAAACATCAAATAGACCAAAATAAAACATTGATTCAAAAAATCACTTAAAAATAAGTTGATTCGCATTCAGGCATTAGGAAAAGAGCTTAGACTGCAGAAAATTGGTCTCAAATACATTTACAACCAAACACTTATCAAACTCTCCCCAACTTGCCTTGTTGTTTGCCCTCAAACAAAAGTAAATTTCTCACTCAAAAGCAAGAAATCTAAGCACTAAATCAACCGAAAACATCAATGGTTCAAACTCGACACATACACACACAAAGTATTTCCACAAAGTTGCATAGAATCAAAACATAATTATGGACTAAGTTCTAAACACAACATTACACAATGCAAAATCATGTACCTACAAGCTCAAGTTGAATCACCTAAATTCACTTATTATAAACACACTATATACATAATTTCACAAGGGACAAAACACTCTCACAAGCAAAAGTGCCACATCCATAATCATTCATGCATTCATCTCACAAAATTATCAAAAATAAGTAGAAACAAAGATCACAAATGACTTTTATGGTTGTAATTTGGCTTGGTTAAAAACAAGGGTCATATCTAAACGGACATTGAACACAAACGGGTAATAACATTGAAGAGCATTTCTTTTTCAACTTTCTCATTCTTTTTCACACTTAATTCCTTCTTTTCACAATGCATTCTCTTCTTTTAATTTTCTTTTTCTTTTTTATCTTTTTCCATCTTTTTGTTTTTGATTTATTCTTCTTAGAATGCATTGCATCACCAATTCCTTTCTCCTTTCAAATTAAACCATTCTCCCCAACTTCAACGATATTACAAGTTCATTTTAAATGCCCTTCAAAACGGGTTAAAATTCGGGCTCATGATTCACAAAAAAATTGTCTTTTTAGGCTCAAAAGGAGTTTCAAATACGCGCACACTCACAATATTACTTAGAAGAGTTTTTGGAACGGTGGTTTTCCTCATAGTGCACAAAAATTGCCTTGATCATTTCTAAGTTTCCAATCATTAAAAACAACTCACAAGATTAAACATGACCAAAACGAGTAAAGCAACGATTACTTGACTCTATTTTTGGTGAACAATGGAAAGCATCTCACTTTTGTGGTTTTGTCCTAATTGATTCACACTTGAACGAGTATTTACAACACAATGCATTATCATAATCTTGTATAAAGCACTAACTTACAATCATGCTAAAATTCTACACAACACATTCACACTTTGATTGTGCACCAAAATCAAGAATTCTATCATCACCCTCAATGTTTAATGCTAACAAAGCACTCTTCTTGTGCTAACACAAAATTTTCAAAAATTAAGGGCAATTATCACTTTCTTTGCGCAAACACATAAAATAAAAACAGAATTTAAACTAAACAAAATTTCACACCAACTGAAATATATAAGTACTGGTGTAAACACACCAAAATTATACTCGCTAAAGCGATCCAAAATACTACAACAGAAAATTCTCGCCGAAGCGATCCAAAATAATAACTGTCATATACAAAAAAAAAACTGCAAATAAAATTTTGAAAATAAAATTCATAACACAAAATAAAAATCCTTCACTTTGAAGCCTCCTCTAATTAACCAAATCATTGAGATCATCCTGCATCTCGTCACCACCACCACCACCACCATCATCATCATCATCATCATCATTATTAGCTCCACCTTCACCTTCAGCACCAACAGCTCCAGTTGCACCCCCCCTGAAAAGAAAGGACGCCTGCCCACAAGCCAGGTTGCATAATTATCGAAATCCGTCCTAGTAGGAAAAGAAACAACTTCCTGCGGCGTGGTTTGAAACTGGTACAGCTGTTGCATGCAATTAAAATTGAACTCCGATGATCTCTGGTAAGCCTTAGGCATATCCCACGAGTAATTAAATGCAGCTCGCATTCTAGGACCCCACGTTGAATAATCCAGAGCCTTAGACTGCTCACCGGGCTGCTCACTAAGCTGCGAGCGGGATGACTGACCAACACTAGAACCCTTCCTCTTTTCAATCAGCTTGTTCTTACAATACCTCTCAATATAATCATCATTAATAACCCCCCATCCTTTTCTCGTTAATCACGTCGGGCATCATGATCCACTTTTTGAGACAAAGAGCTGTTACAAAACAAGGGAAAATAATAGGGGCAGTCGCATGTACCTCGGGTCGTCGCGTATTCTCGATGAAAATTTTCATTTCAGACGCAATGATCCGAGCAACATCAACCTCTTTGTCTTCCATGATGTAATAAAGAAGGAGGCCAACATCAGGCGGAATAGAGGAACGGTGCGATTTGGGCCTAATGTTGTGGAGGATTAGAAGAAGTACAGCTTGCACATCCGGGGACATGTCCTCCCTCTAATAACGGATGGCTTCTCCTACAACATACCTTTCCACACTTTTTCCCGGAAACAAAATGGTCCTGGAAATCTTATGATGATCAAGATGAGTGCCAAGCTCCTTAGTGTAGGCATCATTCTCGAACATTCCTAAAGAACTCGGCTTTCCAAAAAGGTTATTGATGTCCTCAGGATCGAACCTAATTTCTTTGCCACAGACATAAGTGATGTACCGAAACACTTGCATATCTCCTTGAGTTTCGGGGAATTCAAGAACATTTGCGTAGAATTCACGCACCATCTCGTAGTTGAGTGCTTCCAAAGGATTTATCAAATATCCCCACTTTTTATTGTTGAAAATTTTAGCCAACTTCTGGTACGGACCCTCAGGGCTGATACCAAAACCTTTTCTCGGATAAAAATTGCCAGCCTTCAAGCATTGTGTACCGGGCAGCATGAGCTACACTTAAGAACCGGTTCGGATCATACTCGGGTTGTTGCCTGGAACCGCTTCCTGCAACCATCTTCTGCTTCTTTCCACCGGTGACTTTGGTTCTTGGCGGCATCTAAAAAATTAAAAGACACAAAGCAAAGGAATTGTCGTCTAATGTCAGCAAAGTCCAAACAGCAAGCAAAGTCAAAACAGAAACTAAAACACATAAAAAATAAGACATATTTGCAAAATAGAACAGAAAAGAAAAATGAAAAATGGCCATTTGCCCCATGCTCGCCAGGCGATTACCTGGCGACCTCTTGCGGCACACTCGCCTGGCGAATGCCTGGTGATTTCTGTAAAATCCAGAAAAATTCAACATGCAGGGTTCATCTTTCAAATTCTAGGTAACCCAACAATAATCCAACCACAACAATTCAATAACACTATCATCTAAGCATTTTTCCTAGGGTTTCAACAACATCCTAACAATGTGAAATTCAAAACCCTAATCTAACAAAGTTGAGCCAAATAAGTGAAAACAGAACTAAGAAAAAGAATTAAAATGAAAAACATACCTTAAATGGGGTGAAAATGATGGAGAAGGAAAGGTTTAGAGTGAAAGTGTAAAGTGTGAGGAGAAGTGAGAGTGAAAGTGAAAGAGGGAAAGTGAGAGAAAAAGTGGAAGAGTGAGAGTGAAAGAGGGAAAGTGAGAGGAAAAGTGGAAGAGAAAGAGAGATAATGAAAATGAAAAGTGTGGTCCCTAGTGGACCCTAATAAAATTAACTTTTAATTAAATAATTTATTATTCTTTTTCTTTTTCTCTCTGCAGACAAAAGATCACAAGTCACGCCAAATTCGTCTGGCGAATGTGTGGCGAGTGACTGGCGAAATTGAATTCGCCAGGAAAATTAAGGATTCGCCAGACGAATTACACCAGAAGCAGAATTCTCTGCTGTCAATGGTGTAATGCAGAATTTTCTAAAACTTTGCAAAATCACTACCAATATCACACAATTTCTAAATTAAAACAGTAAAGATGAAATACTTACAATGTTGGGGTGCCTCCCAACAAGCGCTTGTTTAACGTCGGCTAAGCTCGACAATCCAAGATGATCAACGATCATCAAGAAACACAGAACCCAAATCGCGATCAAAATCGCCTCCGAGATAAATTTTCAAACGTTGGCCATTCACGGACCAACTTTCTTTTTTCTGCAAATCTTCAATCACAACAGTTCCATAACTTTTCACCTCTTTGACACGAAACGGTCCTGACCAATTCGCTTTTAACTTTCCTGGGAAAAGTTTCAACCGAGAATTGAATAGTAATACCATTTGGCCAACCTTGAAATCCTTTTGACGGATCTTCTTGTCATGATAACCTTTCACTTTCTCCTTATACAACCAACTAGAATGATATTCGGCATTCCGCATTTCCTCCAATTCATGTAGTTATATTTTTCTTTTTGCTCCGGCCAAGTTTTTATCAAAATTTAACAATTGCAGGGCCCACAATGCTTTGTGATCCATTTCAACGGGTAAATGGCATGTTTTACCATAGACCATTTGAAACGGAGTTAAGCCAATTGGAGCCTTGTAAGCGGTATGGTACGCCAACAATGCCTCATCCAATTTTTGTGACCAATCTTTTCTTGAACTTGACATGGTTTTTTCCAGAATTTTTTTCACCTCACGGTTGGACACCTCGGCTTGACTGTTCGTTTGTGGATGGTAAGGGGTCGCCACTTTATGCGTTACACCATAATGTTTCAAAACACATTCATGGGATGTACTGCAAAAGTGTGACCCGCCATCACTTATAAGAACCAGAGGAGTTCCAAAACGGGCAAAGATGTTTTTCTTTAAAAATTTTATTACCGTTTTGCCATCAGCCTTAGGTGAAGCAATTGCTTCAACCCACTTCGAAACTTAATCAACCGCCACTAAAATATACTCATTTCCATAAGAGGGTGGGAATGGACCAACAAAATCTATGCCCCAACAATAAAAAATTTCAACCTCTTGGAATTTTGAAGGGGCATTTCATCTCTTTTTCCATTTCCACCAGTTCTTTGGCAAGTACCACAACTTTGTGCATGGAGATTTGCGTCTTTAAATAGAGTAGGCCAATAAAAGCTTGATTGCAAGACTTTCATGGCTGTTCTCGAAACATTAAAATGGCCTCCATACGGCGAGTTATGACAATGCCAAAGAATACTCTGAGCTTCATCACTCGTGACACACCTTCTCAAAAGGTTGTCACCTCCTAACTTGAAAAAGTAAGGGTCATCCCACACATAATAATTCGCATCCTATAAGAACTTCCTTTTTTGATTACAAGTTAGGTCTTCGGGTATCCAACCGGTTGCTTTGTGGTTAGCAAAATCCGTGAACCACGACCTAACTTAGACTCGAAACAATTTTTCATCGGGAAATTCCTCTCGGATTTCCTTTTCTGTTTTGGTTACCTCCACATTGATCAAGCGGGACAAATGATCTGCCACCAAATTCTCAGAACCCTTTTTATCCTTTATTTCCAAATCAAATTCTTGAAGTAAAAGGATCCAACAGATGAGCCTTTGCTTCGAATCCGGTTTAGTGAGCAGATATTTGATTGCCGAATGATCAGTGTGGATAACCACTTTTGACCCTATTAGGTAAGAACGAAACTTCTCAAGTGCGTATACAATCGCAAGCAATTATTTTTCAGTTGTGGTGTAATTTACTTGCGCCTCATTTAATACCTTGCTTGCGTAATGTATAGCATGAAAAGTTGTGTCCTTCCTTTGACCTAACATCGCTCCAACAGCGTAATCACTCACGTCGCACATTAGTTCAAAATTTAAAGTCCAATTTGGCGTGATGATTATTGGAGCGGTAATTAGTTTTTCTTTCAAAATTTGGAAAGCAATAAGACATTCATCATCAAAGAGAAATACCTGATCTTTGTTGAGCAAGTTGCTCAGTGGCCTTGCTACTTTTGCAAAATCTTTGACGAATCGCCTATAAAATCCCGCATGCCCTAAAAAGCTTCTGATTCCCTTGACGTTGGTAGGGGGAGGCAACTTTTCAATCACTTCAATCTTCGCTTGATCGACTTCAAGGCCTTTTGAAGAAACTTTGTGCCCAAGCACAATTCCCTCCGTCACCATAAAGGTACACTTTTCCCAATTCAACACCAAGTTTGTCTTTACACACCTCTCAAGGACGGCTTCCAAATTCTTTAAGCATAAATCGAAAGATGCTCCAAACACAGAAAAATCATCCATAAACACCTCCATTGTCTTTTCTATGAGGTCGGAGAAGATAGCTTGAACACACATTTGGAAAGTTGCCGGCGCATTACATAAGCCAAAAGGCATCTTTCGATAAGCAAAAATGCCAAAAGGACAAGTAAAAGCGTCTTCTCGTGGTCCGCTGGGTCAACCGCAATTTGATTGTAGCCTGAATAACCGTCCAAAAAACAATAGAATTATTGCTCGGATAACCTCTTGAGAATTTGGTCAATGAATGGAAGGGGAAAATGGTCTTTTCTTGTTGCGACGTTCAACCTTCGATAGTCAATACACATTCTCCACCCTGTCACAATCTTTGTTGGGATTAACTCATTCTTCTCGTTTCGGATAACGGTCATGCCACCCTTTTTAGGAACAATGTGCACGGGGCTTACCCATGGACTATCATAGATCGGGTAGATCATTCCCACATCCAAAAGCTTCACAACTTCTTTCCGGATAACCTCTTTCATAGTAGGATTCAAGCGGTGTTATGGTTGAGTAACCTCCTTGAAATCCTCTTCCATTAGAATCTTGTGCATACAATACGATGGACTAATTCCTTTAAGATCGAAAAGAACCCACCCTATAGCTTCCTGATTTCTTTTCAACACTTGAATCAAACAGGTTTCTTCTTTATCGGACAAAACGTTGCTAATAATAACTGGCTTGTTCCCACTTTCATCAAGGAATGTATACTTCAAATTAGAAGGAAGCACCTTCAATTCAAGTTGAACTTTCTCATCACTTGGTTCTTTCTTCAACTCTTCATTCTCAACTTCCCATGGTTGTAATTCTTTGAGAGATTCAAGCTCTTTCAAACATTATTCAAGAGCTCTTTCTTCTTCATCAGAAAATACTTGAAAAGCATCATCAAGAGTCATTTCCAAAGGAGACACTATATGAACATGCTTAGAAACCTCTAAAGTTGCTTCTTCTATTGCATCAAGATGAAAGCTATCATGTTTGTCTTGTGAATGCTTCATTGCTTCGAATAGATTAAAAGATACCTCTTTATTTAGCACCCGCACTTTCATAAGGCCATCATCAACATATATCATCATGCGAGCGGTCTTCATAAAATGGCGACCAAGAATTAGAGGAGCATCATCATCCTCTTCCATATCAATAACAATGAAGTCCACCGGAAAGAAAAATTTATCAAGTTTCACCAACACATCTTGCGCCAACCCAATCGAATGAGTGGTAGATTTGTCGCCCAATTGCAATGTCATCCGAATGCCCTTAATTTCAATGTTCCCAAGCTTTTTCACAATAGATAATGGAATGAGATTGATGCTTAAGCCCAAATCAATAAGACCATTTCCAAAAAAGACATTACCAATTGTAACGGGTAAGGTAACTCGCCCCGGATCGGTTTCCTTCTTCGGGAGAGTTATTTGAATAATAGCGCTACAATTTGCCGCAAGAACAACGGTTTCCGGCTCCGAATATTTCTGCCTCTTTGTATGAATGTCCTTCATAAATTTGGCGTACTTCGGCATTTGCTCTAGAGCTTCGAAAAAAGGGATGTTGATTTGTAGTTGCTTAAAGATATCCATGAGTCTTGAGTATTGCCTAGCATTTTCTTTCCTTGTCGGCACATGAGGGTAAGGCATATTTTGAGTCGGTATCGGATTCATCTTCTCCTTCTCCTTCTTAACTCTCACATGTTTCTCTTTTTTCTTCACTTCCTCCACACTCTCATTTTCAACTTCAACAATATCATCATTTTTCTTTTCAACCACTACCTCATTATCATTTTTCTTTTCAACTTCAACAACTTTATCATTTTTCTTTTCAACTTCTTCCTCATCACTATCCTCCTCAACAATACCATCAATTCTTTCCTCCTCCACCCTTTTGTCATTTTCTTTTGCTAACTCCTTCCCACTTCTCGTAACAATTGCTTTGCAATGCTCCTTCGGGTTTACGTGAGTATTTGCGGAGAATGAAGGACCCGATTGTTGCTCGGCTATTTGTTTGGCAAGTTGCCCAACTTGATTTTTGAGATTCTTTATCGCCGCATCACTACTGTTTTGGTTGGCCATAGACATTTGAATGAATTGATTCAAAGTGTCTTCCAACTTAGAGCTAGGAACCGGAGGTGGTGGAGGTTGATAAGGATTTTGCCGGCTTGAAGAACCACCACCATAACCTTGATTATTTTGATAGTTCCGCCTCAGTTGATATCCTTGATTGCTTTGGTAATGTTGTTGAGGATTGTTTTGATAAGGTAGTTGTTGTTGTCTTCCTTGATAATTCCGTTGATTGTTCATGTAGTTCACTTCTTCAAATCCTGGTGGAGGACAAAATCTAATGTCATACTCTCCTTTGCAAAGTTCACAACATGCAACTTGCTTACTCTTGCTCGATTGCTCATGTATTTCCTTCAATTGTTGTGGAAGCTTCGACATTTGTTGAGTCAAAAGTTCCACTTGTTGAGATAAAAGCTTGTTTTGAGCTAGGATAGCATCATTAGTTCCCAATTCCAAAATTCTCGGAGTCCTTTGAGAAGGACCACGGTTATGACTTTCCTGATGGTCATTCAAAGCCATCTTATCAATTATGGAAATGGCTTCTTCGGCACTCTTGCTCATCAATGATCCACCCGCTGTTGCATCTAACAATGTTTTCTGCACTAATTAAAGACCATTCCTAAAAATGTGAACTTGAGTCAACTCGTCGAAACCATGCCCTTTACATTTCCTCAACATAGATTTGAATCTCTCCCACGCTTCGTTGAGAGATTCGTTTGCACCTTGCGTGAACACTGTTATTGCGGTCTTTGCCTCCATGAAATGATTATGTGGAAAAAATCGCTCCAAAAATTTTTCTTCAAGTAAATTCCAATCAGTCATTATTGCCGTCGACTGATCAAGATACCATTCCTTGGCCTTCCCAATGAGGGAATGCGGGAATAGTCTCTTAAACAGAGATTCCTCTTCAGCTTCGAGCGCACCAGTTGCTCCCGCAATCTCATAGAACTTTGTCAGATGTGTAAAATGATCATCATGATCCATACCAGTAAAAGGACTCTGATATAGAAGCTGAAGAATACTAGTCTTCATTTCTGAATGCCGACCGTTGTGACCATTGCGAGCAAACTGTGCATTATGTCTTGGACTGTTGGTACATGGTCTTGAAGCAGGTGGTGGTGGTGGTGGATGTTCCATAGCTGGAAGTAACTGTGGAAATGGTGGTGGTGGTGTAGAAGTCGAACTTCCCTCTTGTTCTTGCCTTTGTCTAGCTAGTTGCCTCCTTCGTCTCGTTCTGCTATTGATTCTACGAGCAGTTCTTTCAATCTCAAGATCGAACATAAGTTGGTCCGCCGGTAGTTTCCCTCGCAAAAAACAAAGTTTGCACACTAAACAAAACAAATCAACAAGCTCAAGAAAAAGTTAACAAGTGTAAAAATTAATAACTATTGCAATGTTCGCAATACAACAACAATCCCTGGCAACGACACCAATTTGTTGAAACAATTTTAGGGGGTGTTTTATCGTATCCACAGAGATTGTGTATATTGCCGCCGTTCGATAGTTAAAAGGTTTCAAACTTTGATCATAACAAAGGTTTTAGTAATTTTCAATCAGATCGTTTGCATTCAAAGTTTAGAAATTAACAGTAGAAAGATTTGTTTTAGGGATTTGATAAAACATGTCAAGATTAGGTCTCGGTGATCCGTTTCACACGTATTTTCTCATTTACGAACGTGAACTTGTTAACAAAAATTATAACCACATATCCTCTCAACAAGTTTCTCTCGAACACTTGTTGTTGGATTACCGTTTTGATCCTTTGTTGATCTCTCACATAAACTATCAAAACGGTACATTCAAGAACAATATTTATGAACATCAACATTCAAAACTATCTCTAGCCTCATGAATATTGATGGAAGGAAACTTCAATCAAGTTTTATAACATTTCTCTCGAACATGAAATAAAACAAAATATACAATGTAAACAAATTTTTTCTTCTATAAATATCATCAACAAGGTTCACAAGCTTACAATCAAGAAGAATACATACAAAATAATGGATCACCTCCCACTAATCTTGACACAAAAGTGTTTTAGCTAGCCATAGACATGGTAGCTTGCTTGACAAGTAAGTTGCAAAGCTTTTGGAGCATCAATCTTCAAAGATTCAAGGATTGAAGCATAAAAGCTTTGGATTCTAAGAAAAATAGTAAAAGATGAAGTTTTTGATCTCTCAAGAAGTTTTTAGGTTACAAAGATTATTTCTCCAAGTGTTATCCTAAAAAATATCTAACAAACACCTTAAATAGCACTTTCTGCGCAGACAAATTCGCCAGGCGAGCAACAAAATTCGCCTGTCAAAACCTTTAAGTACAACCCACGTGCCAGAATAGTGCAAAGAAACCTAAGAAAATATCTTGAATTCGCCAGGAGAATTTCAGGCTCGCCAGGCGAATTCCTTTCGCCACACCTTCACCTGGCGAATCTTCCAGCGAAGCACTTACAGAAGCTATTGAAATTTGAGAACTCACTCGCCAGCAGACTCGCCAGGCATTCTTTTGGCGAATTTCTCCTTCCGCCACCCATTCGCCTGGCGAGTTCACTGTTTGTTGCAGACACGCGACATTGCTCATTTCATCGTGTTTTCTTCCGATTTTTGCCGCGTCCCTTTTACGAAAAATGCTGCAAAACTAACAAAAACATCAAATAGACCAAAATAAAACATTAATTCAAAAAAATCACTTAAAAATAAGCTGTTTCGCATTCTAGCATTAAGAAAAGAGCTTAAACTGCAGAAAATTGCTCTCAAATACATTTACAACCAAACACTTATTAGGAACCTCTTGAAATATTTGTGTTTAAGATAAAATTGTCTGCTAAAGGATAAAAGATGGGCAAAGAAAGACAAAGACATGCAAGGTAAAGCAACAAACATACAATGGACGTACACATGACCATAAGTCAACATACAATCCCTTCCCTTGGATTATGTCACAAGCATAGAAAGAAAGCAACAGATACATGGAAAATCATCATGTATATGGCATCAAATAAGGACACAGACACATGGTAAAACATCATGTAATTAAACAACAAGAAATCACATAATACACATGGCAAGGCATCATGTAGGAAAGTAACAGATACATGGAAAATCACCATGTATCAACAAGGAACACACTACATGGCAAGAACATCATGTATGGCCAAATAATAAGAAAATCAACACAAATACAAATGAAGACACAAAATTTACATCCCACAACATCTTGTAGAGACATCAACAAAAGCACATATGACAAAGCATCATGTATGATCAAACAGTAAATAAGATCAACAAACACATTACACAGATACATAGAAAATCACCATGTAGAAGAAACAACAAATAAAATCCACAAACATTCACGACAAAGCATCGTATAAAATAAAACGTCAAGGATACGTGGCAAAGCATCACGAATATATCGTCACCACATAAAATCAAAAACATACACGGCAAAACATCGTGGTATCAAGCTAAATGATATCAACAAACAGGAAGTCCACGACAAAACATCATGGTATCAGATTAATCAAGGAAGGGCATCAAGGTTAAATCAGAGAGAACAAGCCCAAAACATGAGAGCAAGCAAACCACAAAATCAAATCAGGCGACAAAAGAATTATTTATCAATTTAAATATGAATATTTAATAAGATTAATTAGTAGTTTAATTAATCAATATTAAATAAAAATATTTAAATTAATTAATAATCATAACATTATTTTTTACATTTGAAATATATTCCTAAATTAAAAGAAAACTAGGAAATATGAAAAAAAAATATTTAAAAAAATAATAATTAAAATGTTTTTTTTATCTCTAATGCAGTAATTCTATCTTCATTGTCATGTGTACATGTAGGTCCATAGAAAATTGATACCAACCTTAAATAATAAGAGTAACAATAATAACAATAATTAATAAAAAACAATAGTAAGATTCAGAATAGTACATGTTAAAAAACATATTACCAATTAAAAATCTTATCTAGAAAACATGAAAACAAAAGAAAAAATCTACTCTCTCGTGACTCTCATGTCCCCCTTTCTCATGCACCCTTTTCATTCTTAACCAACAACAAACTCAAAAGCTAACATGTCATGGTCACATTATTGTAAAACTAGAGCCAATGACTCATATGAGCATTGCATATTATCTAATTATTATTCATATTCAATCATCACAAAGGTTCCCACATTACACATACACACTAATACTAAACTATAAACATAGACATTCACTCACACATGTATAAAAACTACATTACACACATACATGATAGTAAAAGAACAAAAGAAATTACATTTTTTTTACCGAAGATATGCTAAGCATTCTTCTTCTTCACTTGCTTCATGGAGGAATGATGACAGTGGTGTTATTGTTTCATGGTTGTTGGCGGAAAAACATGGTGGTGAGTTGTGATTGTTGTTGTTCATCGAAAGTTGCAGCAATGGGTGAAGGGATGTGTTGTTTGTTTAATGAAGATGGAAAAACATGGTTTGTGCGTGAGGAAAAGTGTCAAGGTTTAATGAAGTTATGTGATGTTATGGTGTGGAAGGGAGGTCATGAGGGAAGACGCAGGCAGTGTGTAACAACCTTTTTTCTACCCAACAAATATCACGAATAAAACAACAATTTAATCAGAGTAAAGTCCCCAAAAGGGCATCACATGTCATCACAAAACATAATATAATCACCTGCTCCGTAACACGGGTTTTACCATCATGAATTTATTTAAACATCACGCAGCGGAAATCAAAATTTAAAGAAACACTTTTATAATCCAAAACTTCTTAAAATAAAACTCATGAAAAACATCATGCCAACAAAACAAAAGAACGTAAATCGTTCGACTCAAACATCCCAACCCGATGTTACATATCAGAGCAAGACCATCTAATCGACAGAGAAATCAAAATACTTCAAAAGCTAAATCTTCATGCGCCAAGAAAGCTAAGCCTGATCACCTGCACATTACCCACGTGGAGGCAACATTCAAGCAGGCAGGGTGAGTAATCACGAATCAATATATAAGATATACGTAAAAGATAAAGTACAAACACAAACATCATCAAGTCATTCACCACGTAAAGAATACATCAATCACATCAATATAATGCAATGCCACACAATATGCTATGCAACATCATAGACTCATGCATGTGGTACCAACTCGTCATAATTGATGGACACTGGGCCATCACCCTCGAAAGATCCCCACTAATAGGATCGATTTTACACAAGAACCGGAGCACGTCATAAACCATTTCAATCCACACAATGGGATTGAAGCCACCAAATGGACCGGAGTCCTAACTATGCCATGAATGCATGATGCAAATCTTCATAATAATCATCATCATAAAATCGTCATAATTGCATCATCATTCATGAATCATCATCAAACAAACATCATTATATAACACCAAGTCGCACTCATCAAAATTCGTCACTATACCTCACACTTCGTCATATTATGCTCATCACATAAAGTCCCCGATTTCATCCCGTTCATCCTCATTACTAGTTTACTGATGTTTTATTACCCCACAATAGCCTTACGTTTCAAGGAAATTGCATCGCAAGCGAAATCGGGACAGAAGTCGTAAAAACTAGAAAATCTGCCCAAAGCCCTGTCCATACGCGTATGACCATACCCATACGCGTATGGCTCATTTTCACGTCCACTGGCCTGCGTATCATACGTGTAGGGCCCCTTGCCCAGGCTTCCATTACGCGTAAGGCCACCCTTGTTACGCGTATCACCAGAGAGGTTTCCCTCTCAAATTCCTCTTCAGATTCCCCTTACGCGTAATGGCTAACCCATACGCGTAAGGCTCGGGTATGCCTCTTCCTTCCCAGTTCCCATACGCGTATTACCCTCCCATACACGTATTTCCTCCATTCTCATACGCGTATGCTACACGTACTGTAAAGGGCCATGCTGGCCCTAGGGACGAGTGCGTATCCTACGCGTACCACCCTGGGAATGTCCCCTATTACGCGTAACGCCTCCCCTGTTACGCGTATTGCTAAAGAGTACTCCAAAACTCAGATTTCGTATCTGAACTAAAACCTCCCCATTCCAGCACCTTCGATCCTCCAAAATCAGACTCAAACCAACTTTGATCCATCATAGATCTATGTTTTCATCCTACTTCATTATTCTCATCAATTTCTTCCTAATTATTAAGTCCTAATTCGTTAAACCCAACTTCGATTACAGATCTGGTTTGTTCCCACATTCATCACAACATAAAAAATCATCCACACGAATTTCGCAGAAATTACAGCAACACACACAGATTCATGACAGAAATCATACACATACAGAGTTACGAAAATTCACCACAGATTCAGTACAAATTCAGTACAGATTCGTCAAAAACACAAACACACAAAATACCTCTACCTTGAACCCATATCAAACATATGAACCCAGATTTACCCCCCATACCTCGAATTTTCCAGCAAAAAGGTTCTTTGTTTGGGTTCTACGGTCGATTCCTCGTTTTATATGCTCTAGCCTCCTTTCCTTAGATCTCTCTTCACTTCTTAGGGTTGCACATACTAATTCTCCTAATTCCCTATTTTCTTTTGTTAAACCTATCTTTTGGGCCTTAATAATGATTTACCTGCATTATCCTCAATTAATCTCCTCAATATTACCGTCTTACCCTTAATGGCTCCCCTAATTATTTTAATTAACCATAATAATAATAATCTAAATAATATTGTTAATATTCAAATTATTCTACTATTATTATTAATAAAATATTCTAATGAATTACTACTTCTAAGAGACCTCAAAGTTCCCTTAACCCAACGCTACCCCACAGCACCACACAAAGTCATCAACGTCACAAAATCCATCAAAATGCACCAAAACACCAAATAATCATAATAATTCAATTAAATAAATATTATAATTATTTTGGGGTGTTACAACTCTCCCCCACTTAAAGAGTTTTCGCCCTCGAAAATTACCTGAAGGGAACAGAGTCGAATACGACTCTTTCATCTGATCTTCACACTCCCAAGTCCAACTTTCGCCAGCAGGTCCACCCCACAACACCTTCATAAAGCTATGTCTTTACCCCGCAGTTGCTTCATTTCACGACCATCAATCCGCACAGGTAATGCTTCCACTTTCATAATGACCCTCACTTGTACATCATCCATCTGAATCACATGCGATAGATCTGGAATGTACTTCCTTAACTGAGACACATGGAACACATCATGCAAATTCGCAAGCGACGGCGGCAAAGAAATCCGATAGGCTACCTCCCCTATCTTCTGGAAGATTTGATATGGACCAACAAAACATGGGGTGAGCTTCCTAGACTTCAAAGCTCGACCCACACCAGTCACTGGCGTCACCCTAAAAAACATGTGATCTTCATCTTGGAATTAAAGTGCTTTCCTCCTCTATTCATGGTAACTTTTCTGGCGACTCCGCGAAGCTCTCATCCTTTCTTGGATCATCTTAATCTTTTCAGTCGTCTCTTGCACAATTTCAGGTTCGAGTACTGCACTCTCGCCTAACTCATACCAACACAAAGGAGTTTTACATCTCCTTCCATACATAGCTTCATAGGGTGCCATTCCAATACTAGTATGAAAACTTTTATTATACGTGAACTCAATCAATGGTAAATGGCTATCCCAAGATCCTCTGTGAGCCAACACACACGCCCTCAACATACCCTCCAAGGATTGGATAGTCCTTTCCGTCTGACCGTATGCTTGCGGATGATATGCAGAACTCATCCACAACTTAGTTCCCAAAGCATCTTGCAAACTCTTCCAGAACCTCGATGTAAATCTCAGATCTCTATCCGACACAATACTCGAGGGTATCCCATGCAACTTCACAATGTCCTAAATGTACATCTCAACTAACTTCTGCATAGAATGATTAATCTTCATCGGCAAGAAATGAGCCGATTTAGTTAATCTATCTACAATCACCCAAATCGAATCATTTCCCTTAGCAGTTCTCGGCAAACCCAACACAAAATCCATGGAAATGTTATCCTATTTCCACTCTGGAATATTCATTTGTTGCATCATACCTAAAGGCTTCTGATGTTCAATCTTTAACTTCTGAAAAGTCAAGCACGCATAAACAAACTCCGCAATATCCCTCTTCATCCCTGTCCACCAAAACAGCTTTTTCAAATCTTGGTACATCTTCGTAGCACCGGGATGAATACTCAATCTACTTCGATGTCCTTCCTCAAGAATGCTCTTCTTAATATCTGGAACATCTGGGACACACACCCTGTCTTTGAACATCATCACATCATTCTCACCCATCTAGAATTTACCTCCGTTACCTTGGTTGATCAATGTGAACTGGTCAACCAACTTCAAGTCAGATTATTGTCCCACTTTGATCTCTTCCAGGATACCACTAGTCAACTTCAACATCCCAACCTCACACTGTCAGGAGTCTCCACACACACCAAACTCAAATCTCAAAATTGCTCAATTAATTCCAACTCTTTCACCATAAGCATCGACATATCCAATGACTTCCTGCTCAATGCATCAACCACTACATTTGCTTTACTAGAATGGTAATTCAAATCAAAGTCATAACCCTTCAACAATTCCAACCACCTTCTCTGCCTCATATTCAACTCTTTCTGATCAAACAGGTACTTCAAGCTCTTATGATCGCTGAACACTTCGAACTTAGAGCCAAACAGATAGTGTCTCCAAATCTTCAACACAAATACCACAACTGCCAACTCTAAGTCATGGGTTGGGTAATTTACTTCATGAACCCTCAACTGCCTGGAAACACAAGCAACAACTTGACCATTCTGCATCAATACTCCTCCAAGACCCATCTTCGATGCATCATAGTACACTACAAAAGTTTCATTCGAATTAGGCAAAATCAACACTGGGGCATTCGTCAGTCTCTTCTTCAATTCCACAAAACTCTCTTCACAAGCTACATCCCACACAAAAGCCTGACCCTTTCGGGTCAGCTGAGTCAAAGGTAATGCCAACTTAGAAAAGCCTTCGATAAACTTGCGGTAATAACCCGCCAATCCCAGAAAACTTCGTATCTCAGTAGTAGACTTCGGAGTCTCCCACTGTAACACAACATCAATCTTAGAAGGATCAACAATAATCTCACCACTTGAAATCACATGGCCAAGGAAACTCACTTCCTTCAACCATAACTCACACTTTGACAACTTTGCATACAACTTATTCTCCTTCAATACTTGCAACACAGTTCTCAATTGCTCAGCATGCTCTTCTTCAGACTTAGAGTATATTAGAATATCATCAATGAAAACCACAACAAACTGATCTAAATACTCATGGAAGATCCGATTCATATACTCTATGAACACACCGGGTGCGTTGGACACTCCAAACGACATCATAATGTATTCATAGTGACCATACCTCGTCCTAAAAGCTGTCTTCGGAATGTCATCAGGCTTAACACGAATCTGATGGTAACCCGACCTTAAATCAATCCTGCTAAACAAAAAGGTGCTTACTAACTGATCCATTAAATCGTCGATTCTCGGAAGTGGGTATTTATTCTTCATAGTCACTTTATTCAACTGCCGATAATCAACACACAACCTCATACTTCTGTCCTTCTTCTTCACTAATAGCACAGGAGCACCCCACGGAGAAACACTCGGTCGAACAAACCTCTTCTCGAGCAATTCTTCCAATTGTTTCTTCAATTCACTTAGCTCAGAAGCGGACATCCAGTAAGGAGCCATTGACACTGGACTCGTACCTGGTATTAAGTCCACTGCAAACTCTACTTCACGTTCTGGAGGTAAATCACTGATGTCATCTGGAAATACATCTGGAAATTCACAGACAACAGGTAATTCGACACTCGCAGCTTCACGATCAACCTGCAATGATTCAAACATTGCAAACACCAAGGCCTCGTCTTCCAGAAGTTCGTCTACTTGCTTAGGAGATAAGAACATCAACTCCCCACCATCACCAAACTCAGGAAACTCTACGGTCTTATTATAACAATTGATATGAACATGGTTGAACCCCAACCAGTTCATTCCAAAGATTACATCAATTTGGTGCAAGGGTAAACACACCAAATCCACCATAAATCTCTTCCCAAAAATCGTCAAAGGACATCTCAAACACACAAATGTAGTAGTAACAGAACCATTAATTAGAGTTTCCATTACCATATTACCATTCATATCAGACAATTTCAAACCCAATCTATTAGCACATTCAAGCGAGATAAACGAATGAGTAGCACCAGTATCAATAATAGCGACCAACTCGACATTATTAATAAAATAAGTACCTCGAATCAGGTTGGCCTTCTCTTGAGCCTCTGCACCACTCAAAGCAAACACTCTGCCATTGGTCTGAGCAGCAGTAGCAGTCTTCTTCGGTTTCTGACACTAGGTACTGATGTGACCCTTCTCACCACAATTAAAAAATATCAGTATAACACAATCAAAACCTCAAGGAATCTGATACCTCGACTCTTCTATAAGCCTCAGCAAGAGTTGATTCCCTATTTGGACCTACCTTGGGATCTCAACAATTCCCAGCAGAAGTTAGCCTCCTCTTAGGCTTTGTATAATGATCTTTCCTCAGCAAAGTCAACCTCCTCTTGGGCTTTGTACAATGATTCTCCCCAGTGGAGCTAATCTTTTCAGACTCTCTTGTTGATTCAAAACTTTCAAGACTCTCTTGTTGAGTCAATCCCCTTTTCAGACTCTCTTGTTGAGTCAAGCCCTTTTTAGCCTCAATCTCGGGCTTTGCACGAGATAGATAAAAACACTCTCTTGTTGAGTCAATCTTTTCCAGCCTCCTTTTAGGCTCGATATAATGATTTCCCTTGCAGAAGTCAGTCTCCTCTTAGGTTTAATGATTTCTCCATCTTGTTCAGCCACGATCCTGGGCTTCGTACAGGACATATAAAAGCACTCTCTTGTTGAGTCAAACCGTTTTAGTCTCAATCTTGGGCTTTGTACAAGACATAAATCTTCATAACCTTCTCTCAAGCTTGGGACAAATATCTTCCCCAACGGAGTCAATTCCTCTCAGCCTACTTTTAGGCTTTGAGAAATAATTTCCTAAGCAGAGTCAAACTCATTTCAGCCTCTATCTTAGGCTTTGTATGAGATACCTAAAATATCCTTAACCGATCAGTAGAGTCTCCGTTTAGCCTCAATCTTGGGCTTTGTACAAGACAGATAAAGATTTCTTTCCCATGAGTCAGTTTCTTTTCAGCCTCAATCTTGGGCTTTGTACAAGACACATACAAACCCTCCCCAATGGAATCAAAACCACTTTTAGCCTCAATCATGGGCTTTATACAAGACAGACATAACATTTTCTCTGGAAAAGTCAAACTTTTAGCCTCCTCTTAGGCTTTGTATAATGATATCCCTGAAGAGTCAGTGTCTCTTTAGCCTCCTCTTAGGCTTTATATAAGGACTTCCCTAGTAGAGTCAATCAACCCCTTAGCTTCAACCTTGGGCTTTGATCAAGGCACACAAAAATTAGCATCCCCTCAGAGGAAATCAAAATCTCTCTGTAGGAAGTCATTTCTCTGTTCATCACCTATCAAAGTAGACCTTCAAAACAAACCCTAATCCCAGATAATTATTATAAGTGGCACACTCGTTGATTCAAATATCTAAGTTGTTGTCCGTCTTTTATCCTGGCAAATCCTCTCTTTCATCTAATTGTTGTAAGCGGCAAGCCTCTGGATTATTTACATCCATGCCACTGTCCCTGTCTTAGCATGAGAAATTCCTAAGGAAAAATGGCATTGCTCAACACTCAGTTAAAGTTTTCTCCTTCAGGACAACTCCCTCACAAAGGAAATTATGGCATTGCTGGATTCATATATCCCAGTTAAAGTAATCCTCCTTTATAAACAGCCACCCAACAGTTGTGATAAACAGACGAGATGTCTCCCTTTAGAGATGACAAATTCCCTCTCAGTCAAACCTTTTAGCTTCAATCTAGGGCTTTGAACAAGACACGAATCACCTTTAGCTTTAATCTTGGGCTTTGAACATGACACCAGACATCTTTTCCTCCCATAGAATAGGAGGAACTATGATTGCTCTGATTTCCCTATTTCGTTTAAACGGGAATACGTAGGCATAAAATTGCGAAATCTTAGCGAGCATACTATTAAATAACTCTAGGTCCATCACCTTCATATCAATCAAAACTTAGGTCCAGTACCTTACCAAAAACATCGAAAAAACCCGAACATCAACATCAACTCACTCTCTCTCTCTCTCTCATACTTTCCCAAAAAACTTTCCCAACCAATTAACGGATAAACACCATCAAGTACAAAGCAAAACCTAAAGCTAACATCCTGTGGATAACCACATATAAGATGGATAATTGACAACTCCCCATTGTATAACCTGACCCCGACTCCCCGAATCTCTTTAAGCGTTTGTTCAGTTAAACATTCGCGTGCAAGGTTAGTTTTAGATAGCTTCCCTTTCCCTTCCAGCTTCACATGATAAATAAGAAATCAAAAAGCAGCAACCCCTCCTCTTCGTTGAGGAGAAAAGCCAAATTTCGCGATAAGGTGGTCGTGTCACCGACAAAAATCGTGCGCTACACCCCTTTTGTCACATCATAAAGATTTAAAAACAAAAGAAAGGACAATTAAAGTAAATGAAAATTAGAAGGTCTTTAATAATTCCATGACTGTCTTTAGATCAGAACCAATTTCTTCTTTCCTCTCAACCACAAACTTGTATTGAGCATCCACTGAAAGTTGGTTGCTAGCCATCTGAATTTTTCATAAACTCTTGACATTCAATAACTACAATAACTTTAGTTTCAAGATTGAGCAGTTGCTTTTGGCTAGTTGCATCTACTTCCTTTATTCAAAAATTCTTCTGATCTTCAATGACCGAGTAGACAGATCTTCTGAAGCTTTCCCATTTTGCATCATAAGCCGCAAAATTAGTGGATGTGAGTCCTTCTTCCACAAGTACTTTTTCCTCATTGAATAACCTAGTCTTAGAAACTTCTAACTGAGAAAGTACATGATTGGGAAGAGGCTGATAACTAGTTATGTGCTAAGATGGTTTGGAGGTGTTTGTTTCATCTTTTTAGTTTCATGAACAGATTCAGATGGAATTTCTTTTCCTAAGGCATGATTTGATGGAGATTTGTGTTGGGTAGTTTCTTGATGGGTTGATGTTAAAGTTTGGTCTAGGAGATTGTTTTCTTTTTTTTTTTCATACTAAGCATACTCAGGTCTATCATTGAGATAGTCCTAAACAAGTTGATCTGAAATGGTTCTAGGGGAAATGTTTGAGGGTGAAGCAACATTAATAGGCTTGGCATCCAAACCACTTCCAGTTTCACCAGAAATTAGTGAAGTTTGATCAGTTTGGATGTAAACATTAATGTCTCTAATGGTTTGGTCAAGAGATGGAGCAATATTGTCTGGTGTTTTGAGTGAAGAGGTCTTTGAAAGTAAGGAAAAATCAGTGTTTAGAGGGATGATTGATAGTACATAGGTTTGGATGGATTTATAAGGTGATGGTGAGGGAGACTTTTTTAGTAAAGTATTAAGATTAAAGTCATGAATGGGTTCAGCCTTAGTACCTGATCCTGCTGCTAATGAGACGAGTTCTTCTGCGGCTTCTACTTCATTACCATTATCAACTGGAATTTCATTTAACCAACTTCTGGACCCATCATCCTTCTCTGCAGATACTGCTTCCACTTCTGCCTCTGGAGTGACTTCTTCTACTTCCTTAAACTCATGAATTGTACATTCTTTAGCACCAGCAGTGTCCATTTTGCACATTTCAATAAACTCTTGAGTTATCTTAACAACTTCAGGAGAACTTATGACCAACTCAAGTTTGCTTCCTAGTCATTCTCTTAGAACCTCCATGCTTTTTCTCTTTTACTGCAATTGAGTCTTTAAAACGACTTCTCTTAATCAATTCTTCTGTTACAACTTCCGTACTAGTATTAAAAAAAAACTGTAAAGAAATTGTCAACTTCTTTCAAGACATGAGCCTTTTTAGTTTCCTTTTTTTCTTCTTCTGTCTAACTTAACTTCAACAATTTCCTTTTCTTGGACACAACTATTTCCTTGTCTATATTGCTTCTAGATCCTCCTCATCTAGTCTTGGTGGGAAGAATCTCAGTGGTTTCCTTGAGTTCTTCAAATTCATGTTGTAAAGCCATTTTGGAGTTATGAAGATCCCTTTTCTTTCCAATCTTATGATCAAATATTTCTTCATCCTTTTAAACAGCTTTTCCAGCATCTCCTAACAGTTTCTTTCTGACAAGTGCAAGAGTATCAGATTCTTCATCTTCATCATACGTGATTACCATCCTCTTTCTTTTTCTCTTAGATCCATACTCATTTTGAGCCTTATCATAAAGTTGGTCATGGATTATAGTCAGACCACATTCCTTTTTAGCTTTATTTAATAAGAATTCTGATGACCTCAGGAGAGTCTTCCTTGGTCAGCATAGGAAAGTGATCTAGAAAATCTCTTCTCTCTTCTTTCCTGATTCTGATAGGATTAGGAATCACAACAACATCACTTTTCCTTCTTTCTTTCATATGAGCAAGAATTGATGCAAATAGTACATTTCCATAGGTAACATCCAGGTCTTGAGTAGCTCTATAATATATCAATGTATTAATCAATTTACATTGATAGAAAAGTTAATAAAGTTGCCTTGCATAAGGTATTATTCTTTTGAGCTTCTTAGTTGAGTCCTTGATGGATTCACAATGATGATGAAAGATGTAACCTGGAAGATTTAACCTTTGATTAATTTACAGATACCAAAGGAACATCTTGTAATCCCATGAAATTTGATCAGAACTTCCTTCTCGAGGAATTAGACAACCAATAAGAATCTTGAACATAAGCTTCTGCATGAGATGCATGTTCTTCACCTTTCCATAATCATTTTTCTTATCAAACAAAGACTTCTTAATTTCCCTAGAAAAATCACCTCTATCCTTTTTGTTAAGTATCACCATACCTCTACTTTCAGCCCTAATTAGCTGAGCAATGTTTTCTTGAGTGATGGCAATATCTAGGCCCATAACAGCATATCTAATTTCCATACCCTTGAATTCCTTTAGACACATTTCTGTTCTTGATTTCCCTTTTAGAGTTCTGTCATTTTCTACATCATTTCTCTTTTCATTTTGTGCTGAGTACTCATCATACACTTATGCTCTAACCCAAAAATCTTTTACCAGAGTTGGGTAAGTTGGTGCATTCAGGATATCAAAGAAGTTTATCCATCATTGGAATTCAAAATAACCTTTTAATGGACAACCATTTGCTTCAAAACTGTTAAAATCCACTACTTGCTCAATGAGAAGCTTTAAATCATCTTGGTAGAGCAGAGAAGTCTTCGATTTAATCTTAAGAGTTTCCATGGAATTTATCTTTAAAGGGTTGATTGATGAGGATGCCATTGAAGAGGTTTTAGAGATTTTCTAGGGTTTTTAGTTAAAGCACGAAAAAAATAGTGATAAAGGTTGTGTGTGTTGAGAATGTGTTGATATAAATAAATGACAGTATAGAGACTTTAAACACAAAAATATTTAAAACAAATTCATTTCCCTTCAAATTCAAAACACAAATAATTTTAACTGTGTAAAGAGTGGTACAGATGTCAAAAGGAATTTCCACTCTTGTCCATGTCAGAATCAAAGATTTCTTTATGCAAGTTTCTGAATCAGAGATTTTTCAGAAATTAACTTGGATCAAAAGTTTGTTAAGCAAACTTTGATTGAGACAAATTCTGACTAAAATCTTATTCATATTCTTTATTTAGAGTAAAGCATACATTACTATGTTCAGAACCTATTTTTCACTAAATAATTCTTGGAAGAATTATGAGTTATATCTCTACTGTTAGTTCAGTGAAGAACATAACATATACATGTTTCTTCTGATCAGTACCAAGAGGGCTTTCTTCAAGAATGTTTAAAGAAAACTATTTATTTCAACATTACACAAATATTATCACAAACGGTTATAATACCTAATTTACTAGTCTGAAAGTTCTTAAGCAAATTTCTTCCAAGGTATCTGAGCGTAAAGATTACACACACTGAACTACCTTGTACAGAAAATTCCCATTGAAATAGAAAATAATTAACAAAACTTACCTGAATAGAATTTCTGATTAAGAATCTCCAGTCTGTTTTGATGAAGTATGTTTGACTTGTTCAGGAGCCAGCATATTGAACTATCTTCTTTAAAAGGATAACACCATAGAGAAAGAGACTAGTTGCTTTCAATAGAATCCTTCTTCTTTTTGTCACCCTTCTTTTCATACTAAGATGAAAACATACTTTCCGCATAAGATCTTTCTCTGCACCACTGTAAAGTGTTATGCACAGACCAAACTCTAATGCCAATTGAAGGTGAGGAAAATACACAAGAAGGGGGGGGGGTTGAATTGGGTTCAATAAAAAATGTTTCTGCTTCTGAGCAGAGTTCAGATTCTAAACATTAGCTCAGAACCTGATAACATGTGCAGTGGAAAATATATCATAAGTAAACCAAATAGAACAATGAACACATTAGATTTATCCTAGTTCCTCCCAAATTGAGAGTAGTCTAATCCCCTTGCAGCGTAAGATATTTTCCATTATAATAAACTCATGATTACAACCACTTATGCCCTTAAGCACAAGACTTTTACAGCTCAGACCTACAGGCTAAGACTTCTTGCTCAATTCGCACCTGATCAAGACTTCTCTGCTTAGATCCTCAGATCCTAAGACTTCCCTTGCTTAAACCCTTCTGGTTGAAGACTTCCTTGCTCAGACCCACTGTCTAAGACTTCTTTGCTCAGATCCTCGATCCAAGACTTCACTGCTCAGACGCACCGTCTAAGTATTCTTTGCTCAGATTCTCAATCCAAGACTTCACTGCTCATACACACCGTCTAAGTCTTCTTTTCTCAGATTATCAATCCAAGACTTCACTTGCTTGATAAAAAAGATCAAGACTTTCAATGCTCAATCACATAGCAAGAGAATTACTTGGCTCAAGCTTTTCAACTAGAGACTTTTATGCTTAAGCACTTAGCAAGAGACTTTGATCTAAACTGCTAAACGACATGTTCAGCAAAATAGAGAACAAGGTGTACTTGATAATAAGATCAGAAGTACAGGGTAATCACCTTAACAAACACCTTAAGCACTTAAGATTTCCAAGATATTCAATGTTTAGGAAACCTTAAATCTTGTTACAATTTACATTAAGTAACAGAAGATTCTGCATATTCAATAGTGTTGCTCATTGTTGATATTGTTATGTCTTCATTCAGATAGAAATATTGAACACTTATAATCTTCTTGGCATTCCTTCTTCTTATTATTCCTTGTTAAAGATTGCATTTGAACCTTCGGCTACTTATATAGCATTTGCAGAAGACTAGTCGTTGAAACAATAACTTGATCAAATATCTTTTCTTTCTCCATAGTACAAGAGAAGTTGAAGATAGATGCACCAAAACATCTTGATCTAATCTGTAACATGTTTAACCATCGAGTCTTCAAAGAGATCATGTACTATAGAGCCATTGAGATTATATATCCGTAAAGCATGCCAACTTTTGTTGAGCCTTGTGAACTAAGACTCTAGATGAAAAACTTATTTGACAATGCAGCTTGCGTTCTGCAGTGCGGATAACTTCAGCTATTATCACTAACTCTGAATGATCACCGGAAGCCAATTTACATCCACCTAGTGTAGAGAAAATTATGTTGCTTCTTATAAAAGTGTTCTTTAGATTCTGTACGATTAAAAGCAAGTAACTCAGCTTCTCTCAAGTGCGCTTTAATATCAGATTCTGAATATATTTCTTTAAGCATAAGAACCTGCATATTTGTACACACATTAGATAACACCATTGCTATTTTAATACTTTTGTTATCATCAAAACCAATGATATATGTCATGAACAAATCTTGTTCTAGCATGTTCATGTCAACTCAGTTGACAAGGGTATGTGGGGCGCCATCATGAATGGCCCTAGTGAAATTACAGTGACCAATGGCGGAGGTGTTACCGTACCTAAATAAGAAGCACAATGAAATGATAATGATATGAAATTATGGTCACATTATTGGAAGGCATAAAATATTCTCAAATCCACACTCGGTGTTGATTTATATTATCGTGTCTCTCTTTGTGAGCCCGCCAAATCTATGTGGGACGCATTAAAAGGTGCCCATGAGGAAACTAATGAGGTCAAACAAGCTAGGATCAATACCTTAAATCAAGAGTTTGAAATATTTTGCATGGAACATGATGAAACAATTGCGGACATGCAAAACCAGTTCACACATCTTATTTATCGATTGAATGCTCTAGGTAAGCCTATTTCTAATGATATTGCTACTAATAAGGTTTTGAGATGTCTTAATAGGGAATGGCAACCTAAGGTCACTACAATCAAAGAGGCGAATGATCTTGAAGTACATGATCTTACTACTTTGTTTGGAAAATTGGAAAAACATGAGCAAGAACTCACTTGCTTGGAAAAATATGAAAAAGAGTATGAAAAGAAGGTAAATAAGGAGAGGGGTAAAGACAAGGAGGTGTAGAAGAAGTCTATTGCTCTAAAGACTTCAAGCTCAAGGTCCTCAAACAATGAGTATAGTGATTGTGAAAGTAGAGATGACAAGAATTCCAATGATGATGATATTAGGTTATTTGTCAAAAGATACCAAAGGTATATAAGGAAAAATGGAGTCAAGCATTCCAACAAGAACCTAACAAAATTTAGAAGGCTAACAAACTCCTCAAAAGAAGATGAGAATAGGAAAGGTAAACTTGTAAGTTCTTGCAACAATTGTGGGGAAGTCGGGCACTATAGACCTGATTGTCCTATGATGAAGAAAGACAGAGAGAATGTCCATCACAAGAAATCTAGCAAGTCTTGAAGAGCTTATGCCGCTTAAGAGAGTGCAAGTGATTCCTCAAGTGATGAAAGCACAAGTTCAATTGTTGAATTGGCCCGAATTTTCCTCATGGAAAGAAAAAATAAAAATAAAAATAGAAGTCTTTATAAGCTTGAATCTATTAATTAATGAACTATCTTATTCTCAATTATAAACAGATTTTGAAAACCTTCATAGAGAAGCCATAAATGCTTTTAAAAAGTTAGCTTCACACAAAAGAATGTTTTTACAATTATAAGCTAAAGTTTTAGAATCTGAAAAGAAGATGGAAACTCTTAAGCAATCTATGATATATGTTCAAAAGGGCAAGATTAAGGATGTAAAACCTTCAAGGTTTGGTTATGAACATTGTCACAATTGGCAAGAAGAGGTAACTACTCTTCAAGTCAAATTGGACAAAGCCTTACAACCTAAGAGTGTATTTGCTATTGATCCTTTAAAATTTGATAAATATTTGAATCATTTAAATAAAAAGCATAAATATGTGCATAAGGACTCAAATAGCAAAGGTACATCTCATCACAACTTATCTTGTCACTATTGTTGCAAGAAAGGTCATACTATTAAAAAATGCAAGTTTAGGAAACTTTTTGTCCCTAAAGGAGTTGTTCAATGGTTTCCTAAATGAAACTTTGATTTCACTCACTCTCAAGGACCCAGTGAAAATTGGGTACCTATTTCTCTTGTTTGATTTTATAGGTTGAATGTCTTGACTCTACGGATAAGATGTGGTATCTTGATAGTGGATGCTCAAGACATATGATAAGTGACATATTCATTGACTTTATGCCAAAGAAGAATGGGTTCGTCACTTATGGAGATAACAGCAAGGGAACAACACTCGGAAAAGGTAGTGTAGGTAATTGATCACGACTTTACGTGTTTAGTCGGATAGATACTGCAAGCATACAGGGTATCGCGTAGTTTTAAAAGATTGTCGAACCCACAGGGATTGATAGTCGAAAGGCAGTGTCCTAAAATTGTGGTGCAAGGCTAAAGCAGGAAGTTGTCAGGGAAAAAAAGTGTTAAAGAAAAACAACTAAAATAAAAGGTTTTAGAACAAATACGGAAACTGAGACCGTAGAATAATTTCTGGGGTTCTTAGGGAATCTATAGGCTCCGGGGCTGAAATGGATGTAGAAGTTGTTCTGAAGGAAATACCGATCTAAAGGATTAATCTCACACTCTCGCGCTATTGATCGAGCCACGCCTGATAACCCCAAGATTTTGCTCTCGCTCGCTCGGTAATTAAAAGGCGCTTTTTGAAAACTGGCAAGACCGAAAAGAATACCTAAAGCGCTCTCGCTGTGTTTAGGATCCAGTGTTTTGTGCCTACTATCTGACGTGTACCTCAAACTCTCGCTCTGTTGGACTCGTCTTAGTGCATTTCTCACTCTCGTGACGAAATGCTGTCAGGCAGCCTCTCGCCGTCGCGACTAGTCTACTTGAAGTTAACTTAGACAGCAAAACCAGAATTTTAAACATGCAAGACAACGTTGGTTATACTACAGAGTCCCGTCGAGACGACGGTCCTCAAACTACGGGCTCATGCAAATTTAGTTAGTCATAATTAAACGTGATATTGAATACTAACAGTGCTGGATTTGAAAACATACATATTACTTAGGGTTTTTTTATAAAATTATGTTCTTAGGTTTTTATGAAAAGCTTTTGAAACGTTTATGCAGTAACAGTAAATATAATGCAATAAACAATAATTGGAACAATAAAGTAATAACCTGAAAATGCGATGAAATAAACTGAAATAACTTGTATTAATCTGAAATTTGATCCAAGTACAGCGACGGAGTAAAAAGAAAAGAAAACAAAAGTTGTGATAATCACTCAGTGTGAGCAATTATCACTATGGCTAATAATTTGTAGTTCTGGAGAAAATTCGGCAGAGCTTCCGCAGGGTGTAGATTGGATGATGAATGCTGGGCTGGGAAGTGCTATAAATAGACAGAAACTGGCTCTAAAAACAGTTGGAATAATTTTGAATTCAAACTACGTGCAAACTGCTTCTGGAAAACTGCTCCCGCGATGCATGGCGAATGCCATTTGGCTAAAGAAGAAAATCTGGCATTTTGGGACAATGGCGAACGCCATTTGGTTCCCCTTAGGAAATGGCGAACGCCATTCTTTTAGAGGAAGGCAGAAAGCTCCAGTTCTGCTCTTTTTCCAACTCTTCTGCCACAGTTCTTGTCCTTTTCTTCAATCAAGCTGATACTGGACCTGAAAACACAAAGTAAAGAAAAACAGAAGTAAATGATAGAAAATATGATAAAGACTCAATAAAAATATGACTAAACATGCACGAAATAAATCGAAATAACCTATACAAAATCGAGTCATCAAACTCCCCCACACTAAGACTTTTGCTTGTCCTCAAGCAAACTCCCAATGCGAATAAAAACAGGTAAGCATGGTATTTCAACTCGTAGGCACACCGAAAACGATTAAGCACAAGGTTGCTAGGCTAAAGCAGACAGATAGGTACTGAATAGTGCAAACAAGAGTATCGCAACGACACGACTCCACAAAAGCGGACAAATAATTCCTTCCTATGCGATACCGGTTCAAGGCATGATATCATACCTTGACCTAATAACTTCGTTCTTATTCACCTCTCTTTCATTCTCGCGAAATCACATTAAGCCCGTTATCCTTTTGCTTACATGGTAATCGTACCTGTTAGTGTGATCTCTTATTCAACATTTTTTTTCTTATGAATTTCAAGATTCTGATCCTTTGGGCTAAATGATCGGGTGAGGACCACCTAACTTAGTGAGAACAGGTCTTTAATTCACATTTTCTATAAAAACACATAAACACAATTTGAGATCAACACATATTTGCATCGGTACGTCACTTAGTTCGCAAATCAGGATGGTGCTGACTGCTAAGATAAACTAATCAAGAGGCTACTTTTAAAGAAACTAAGAACAAGGTCTCGGCATAATATGTATTTAAACTAATATTGCATACTTAGGAACTCTAAGGTGCAAAAACGATACTGATGTTAAGAAAACTTTCCCAAGTCCGCCTACTTAGCCTACATCAAAATATAACAACCTATACTAAGTGTGTCCTACCCTAGAGTCGATTTTTTTTTTAAATTGGGGAAATTACAGACTATGCGAAAACATAAGGTAAATAATGACTCAAACGTGCATATGACTCAATGACGATACAAAAGAAACAAACTAAACTAGGAAAACGGGAAATAACATAAAGCAATAAATGAAAAGCGATAAATGACTCCTCCCCCACACTTAAATCGAACATTGTCCTCAATGTTTCAATTTAAGGTGAAAAGAAAGGAGCGATAAAACCTGGAATGACAATCAGTGGTGGCGGGCACGACCTCGGCGCTGATGGGAATCATCTCTGACATCTGGGTCCTCGTGTGGATAATGGGCTTGCATTCTACGCACATCTCTGCGCAGACCTAGTACCTCGGAAATAAGATCTCAAAGGCTAAGCTCGATCCGGTTCATGAATTCCACTTGCCTGTTTTGAAACTCGTAGTACTCCTCTCTACGCTGCTCATCTCGCTCTCTCTGTTGCCAGAGCTCGGACAAAATCTCATCAAGCGATCCTCGCATACCTGCAAAATCATCAGATAAAGGTGCAGTGTGTGGTGCGGTACTAGGACCGGGTGTGTCAGAAACACGAGTTTGAGCAGCAACCCCATTCTCTTGTTCAGAAACAAGTAACCAATTAGTGCAGTAGCGCACATCAATACGATCGGGGGCAGGAAGAGAAAAACTACGGTGCTCACGGTCACGAATCAAGATGCGGTACTTGCCATCAGTTAAACCTTTGACAAGACGCGTGCTCTTCCAGAAATCTAGGTCGGCGAAAATACTGCCAAAGCACTCATCTGCATCCAAGATAATATCAAGATTAAAAGCCTCAGCAATGGTGGTAATCATGCTGCCGATACAGATGGCGCCTCCGAATCTGTTAGAGACACTCACCAGGTGGGCAAGGAAGAAAGGCATGGGGTCTACAGGGGTTCGGTTTAGAGCACAGTGAAGGAAGTGTAGATCTTTTGAATTCACATTTCCTGTGTTCTTTCGACCAAAGATGGTAGAAGCAAGGATACGGTGAAGAACACGAATGGCGGGGTTTCGAATAGAGGTGGCCTTAAGGCCTTCCCATGTGTCAGTGGTATTACCCGTAATATTTTTCCAAAACTCAAAGGCACTGGCTTGCCACTCACTTTCCAGGGGTGCAATGGTTGCGGCTCCCGCAATGGGAACAGGGAAATCAAAAATCTCTCGAATTCTCTCAAAGGTCAGTGAAAAGTCTCGGTTGAGCAACCTAAAGTGTATGGTTCCGGAGGTACGAGTGATGTCATGCACATAGCGAAGAGAACTAAGGAACTCATAGGTAGCTCTAACAGAAATTGTTTTACTAAGAGTACAGAAACGAGTCATACCTAAGTTCCTCAGCATCCAAGCGACGCTTTGCATGAGACCTAAAGTACGAAGAGCTTCCGAGTCTGGATACCTCGTAGCTTCGACTTCTCTCTTAGATATGCGGTGGAAATCCTCACTCATGTTGTTTCCGGTTTCTCCCTCTGGGAACACAATACCCATGTAGTCAAACTCTTGGTTTGCTGCCATTTTTGGTTAGAGAGAAAAGAAAGATACTTTGAGAAATGGGTTATGATAGGAAATGGGTTTTTGATGATGAGTGAATGGATAGTGATACGGGGTTTAAATAGAGAGGGAAATGGAATGTGAGTGGTTAGGGAATTAATGAAAACGAGTGGGAAAGGAAAAGGTGGTGAAAAGAATTCAAAGGGCGGTCTATCCAAAAGACGCGCGCCTTCTGCCTTCTGCAGTGAAATGGCGAACGCCATTAGGCAATGGAAAATGCCATTTACCTGCGATTATGGTTTTTTTGTTTTTTTTATTTATTATTATTTTTTTAAACAAAGAACTGAAATGAATTGAAAAAGGAAATAATGCAATACTAATTGAAAAGGAAGAACTTACAGTACGGGAAAGGGAAAAACAGTACAAGGAAATGCAAACTATCCTAAGAAAAACAGGGAAAAAGGTTAACAAAACTAGAATCATCCGCGAAGTCGTCTGACTAAAGAGTAGATGACATTGCGGAGTGAGAACACGATCTGGTAAAGGTGATCAAATTGCTCATTCACGACATCCACAAACTGAATATGATCTACTCGAAGTGATGACAAATCAGTACGGAGATCATCTACTCCAACTTACAGTGTGTAAATGGCATCGGGAATAGCTATTGTGGTATGGTAAGTATCAGGTCCAATAGTGGTAGAACTATTTGTGGCTTCCTGAGGTATAGTGGTATCCATATGTTTATCAGGCTGAGGTGAATCTGGTGGAGTAAATGTTTTGTTCAACACATCGAAGTCATACAACCAGTTATCCTTGTTGTGCACACTTGTTCTCTCATGATTTGGCAAGGTGAAGGCATGGACAACAACATTATCAATTAGTAACTCAAATTCCACCGGTCCTAAATTGGCTATGATTCCACGGATAAAACAGAAGTTGATATCCATCAGGCGAATACCACCAAAAATAACAGAACGGTTCAGATGGTAGCGCAAGCCAATGGCATCAGTGATCATAGTCACTAATCCTCCAATGATAATGGGGTGAAATGAGTCACGAGCCAGCTTTAGAAAAGTAGCTAACATAAACGGGGCAGCATTGACCGGCCTTCCTTGTGAGGCACAAAGCATGATATAAAGCTCATCTCGGGATACAACATAAACATTCTCTTCCTTCCCGAAAAAAGTGTGAGCAAGGATCTTATAGAAATACCTAATTCCAGGATTGTGAATACTCTCAGAGGACATGGCCTTTAGGTCAGGATGGTAGTTACCTGTAATAGTACCCCAAAATTGTTCAAGGTCATAACCAATAAAAGCATCTTCAGGGGTTTTAGTTACAGCATCAGGATCATTGGGAAAACCCAATAATTCAGCCATCTCATGGTGAGTGAAGCGGTATTTGTTTCCAAACAAATAGAAAGTAGCCAATCCATGGCCAAATCCATACCCTCGAGTTGGTTCATAGTATAGGGAACTTAGGAACTCCAAGGTCAGGTTATGGTAGGTGCTGAAATTTTTTGTTAAAGCAGAATTGGTCCAACCGAGCTGGTTAAAGAAGTAAACAACACTGTCCCTAATGCCAAGGGTAACCATAGCTGAGTCATCCGGATAAATCGACAGAGAGAAGTCTCTTTGAGAAAGAGCCTCAAAGCGACTCCTCTGAAGGTCATTTCTGAACACAACGGTGTGGTTTTCAAAAGTTTGCATGATGGATCTATCCTAAGGACTGCGAACCTGAAAAATCAAGAAAGAAAATAATATATTGTTAGGGAAAATATACTACATGCAGGGGTTAGTGTTAATAATAGTCACAACAAACATAATGCAAATGGTATGGTAATACGGTAACGAAAACACAATTTATGAAGATATTAATTAACATGCTAATACTTATAATAACAATACTAACAATGAAATGCAATCATGAACAAAAGTAATAACAACTATGCATGAGCAAACAAAAATAAATACCACTACTAAGATTTGTGATTTAAGCTCTCACTGAGCGCTCCGTTTAATGTCGGAAGCTCGACATTAGAAATAGGGAAGAATTTCAGTCGTCTGGAGGAGTGGGAAGCTCTTCCAACTTGCAACTAGAGTAAAATTCTTTGTTTTCCGTCGAATGGTAATGCTTAAGTCTTTGTCCATTTACTATGAATGGTTCACATGAATTTCCTTCGATTTCGACTGCACCGCTGTTTAGAATCCTAGTAACTTTGAATGGTCCAGACCATCTAGAACGTAACTTTCCAGGGAAAAGTTTAAGTCAAGAGTTGAAAAGAAGAACTGTGTCCCCCTCTCTAAACTCTTTTCTTGCTATTCTTTTGTCATACCACTTTTTGGTTCTTTCTTTGTAAATGCGGGCATTTTCATAGGCATCAAGTCTCAGTTCTTCAAGTCTATGGATGTCTAGAATCCTTTTCTCTCCAGCTGCCATGTAATTGGTGTTTAGGGTCTTTATGGCCCAATACGCCTTATGCTCAAGTTCTACGGGCAGATGACACGACTTTCCATAAACCAGTTTAAACGGGGTGGTTCCTATAGGAGTTTTGTAAGCAGTTCTATATGCCCAAAGAGCCTCGTGAAGTTTAATCGACCAATCTTTCCTAGATGTTGCAACAGTTTTCTCAAGTATCTGTTTAATTTCTCTATTGGAAACTTCGACTTGTCCGCTGGTTTGAGGATGGTAAGGTGTCTCTATTCGATGTCGGACCCCATATTTGAGCAATAATTTTTCAAATATGTTTGAAACAAAATGAGATCCTCCATCACTTATAACAACTCTCGGCACTCCAAATCTAGGAAAAATAGTATTTTTAAATAACCTAATAACTACTCGTGCGTCATTGGTGGGAGAAGTTATCGCCTCGATCCATTTTGATACATAATCTACTGCGACGAGTATATACTTGTTTCCACAGGAGGAGGGAAAATGGCCCATGAAGTCAATACCCCACACGTAAAAAACTTCCACTTCTAGAATACCTTTTTGCGGCATCTCATCGCGTCTAGAAATGTTACCTGTGCGTTGGCACCGGTCGCAGTTTAAGACAGCGATATGGACGTCCTTCCAAAGGTTAGGCCAAAATAGCCCTGATTGCAGAATTCTTGCGCAAGTCTTAGAGGTGCTCGCATGCCCTCCATACGGTGCGGCGTGACAATGAGATATGACATCTTCTATTTCAGATTCAGGGACACATCGACGAAATATTCCATCGGCGCCTCTTCTAAAAAGTAAGGGCTCATCCCAATAATAATTTTTTAGATCGTGAAAGAATTTCTTCTTTTGCTGGTAGGTTAAATCAGGTGGAAGCACTCCTGCTGCTAGGTAGTTGACAAGATCAGCGTACCAAGGCAGTGAGGCTTCTACACGACATGAGACTTCATTGGGTTCTTGAAACTCCAAAGGGTCTTCTTGGTTCTCACTTTCATCTTCCATATGGGCTATAAGTCTATCATACGGAGAATCATAGTTAATGGGAACTAGTTTCGGTTCTTGGTGTTCTATCCTAGAAAGGTGATCCGCCACTACATTTTCGGCTCCTTTTTTATCCTTTATTTCCAAATCGAACTCTTGTAGAAGCAGGATCCATCTCAAAAGTCTAGGCTTAGCATCCTTCTTATTCAATAAGTATCTAATTGCAGCGGATCAGTGTAGACAACTATTTTTGCTCCTACCAAATAGGAACAGAATTTATCTAATGCAAAAACAACAGCTAGAAGTTCTTTTTCTGTGGTTGCATAGTTCAGTTGTGCGCTGTCCAAGGTTCTACTCGCATAGTAGATAACATGAAGCTTTTTGTCCTTTCTTTGACCTAAAACAGCGCCAACGGAAAAATCGCTAGCATCACACCTTATTTCGAATGGTTTACTCCAATCTGGTGGCTGCATAATAGGTGAGGTAATTAAAGCATTCTTGAGTAGCTCAAAGGCTCTCAAACAATCTTCATCAAATATAAATTCAGCATCTTTCATTAGCAACCTGGTCAGTGGTTTAGTGATCTTAGAGAAGTCTTTAATGAATCGTCAGTAGAAACCGGCATGTCCAAGAAAACTGCGGATTTCTCTAATGGTTTTCGGAGGCTGAAGGTTTTCTATTATTTCTATTTTGGCTTTGTCTACTTCAATCCCTCTTTCGGATACAACATGTCCTAACACAATCCCTTCTCGAACCATGAAATGGCATTTTCCCTAGTTCAGCACTAGATTGACTCTGACGCATCTCTCGAGAACCAATTCTAAGTTCGATAAACATCCCTCGAAACTTTGCCCACAAACAGAGAAATCGTCCATAAATACCTCCATTATATTATCTATAAAGTCGGCAAATACGACCATCATACATCTTTGAAATGTTGCAGGTGCATTGCATAGTCCAAACGGCATCCGTCTATATGCAAACGTTCCATAAGGACAAGTGAATGTAGTCTTTTCTTGATCGTTGGGATGAATAGGAATTTGAAAGAATCCTGAGTATCCGTCTAAATAGCAGAAATATGAATGTTTAGCCAGTCGCTCAAGCATTTGATCTATAAAGGGCAAAGGAAAATGATCTTTTCGAGTGGCTTTATTCAGTTTTCGGTAGTCTATGCACATCCTCCATCCAGTTTGAATACGTTTTGCTACAAATTCTCCTTTTTCATTACTGACAACCGTTACTCCTCCTTTCTTAGGTACAACATGTACTGGACTGACCCAGCTGCTATCTGATATCGGATATATGATACCAGCTTCTAAGAGTTTTTGTACTTCTTTCTTGACTGCGTCGCCTATGATAGGGTTTATCCTTCTTTGATGTTCCCTAGAAGTCTTACTATCATCTTCCAGCATAATGTGATGCATACAAATGGACGGGCTTATCCACTTGAGGTCAGAAATATTATATCCCACTGCAGTCGGATACTTCCTTAGAACATGGAGTAACTTCTCAGTTTCTATCTGTCCCAAGTCAGCGTTAACTATGACTGGTTTTTCAAGCTCTGTATCTAAGAATTCGTACCTTAGATTTTTGGGTAGCGACTTTAATTCTATAGCAGGTTTTTGTTCATCGGACGATGGTTCGGGTGCTAATGCAAGACATTCTTTTGAATAGTCATCGACGAATGGTTCGTTACAATTATCATTTTCGAATAGAGAAGATTCAGTGAATTCAGGTGATTTCACTTCCACTTCTTTTACGCATTCGTCAATGATATCTAGCAAACAACATGAGTCATTAATAGCAGGGGCTTTCAAGAATTGAGCTAAAATGAATTCGACTTTTTCTTCTCCTACTTCGAAAGTCAGCTTTCCTTTCTTAACATCAATTATAGCTCCGGTTGTTTCTAAAAATGGTCTTCCTAATATAATCGGGACATTGTAGTCCTCCTTTATGTCCATTATCACAAAATCAGTAGGAATGAAGAATTGACCAATTCGAACATGGATGTTCTCCAGCATACCTACAGGATATTTGACAGAACGGTCCGCAAGTTGCAGAGACATTTTGGTTGGTCTCAATTCTCCTAATTCGAGTCTCTTGAACGTAGATAATGGTATCAAACTAACACTGGCCCCTAAATCGCATAGACCGTTGTCTATAGCGTACTTTCCTATTACACAGGGTACTGAGAAACTCCCTGGATCTTTAAGCTTAGGTGGCATGTTATTTTGAAGTATAGCACTACACTCGGCAGTGAGCTTAACTGTTTCGTTATCTTCGAGCTTTTTCTTGTTAGATAGAATTTCCTTGAGGAATTTCGCATATGAAGGCATTTGGGTTATGGCTTCCGTGAATGGTATAGTAACATTTAGTTGTTTCAGAAGTTCCACGAATTTCTTAAATTGTCCTTCATTCTTGTTTTTGGCTAATCTCTGCGGATAAGGTATAGGTGGTTTATATGGTGGTGGAGGCACATAAGGTGCTTCCTTCTCCATGTCTTCGTTACTCTTATCATCCACATCATTGGTTTTTGGTTCATCTTCCTTCTCAGTTCCTTTCTTTGGACTTTGATACATGGCCAGTTTTGTAAGTCTCGGGTTAACCGGTCCTTCATATTCGGTTTCGCTTCGCAAAGTTACGGCATTTGCTTGCCCTTTTGGGTTAGGTTGAGGTTGGCCAGGAAAATTTCCAGACGGGGCTGGTATTTTTGGTTGTTGTTGGGCTACTTGAGTAATCTGGGTTTCTAACATTTTGTTATGCGTAGCCATTGCATCAAGTTTGCTAGTCATTTGCCTCATCAATTCGCTTGCATGAGCGTTTTGGTTCGCAAATTCCTTATTCTGCTGTATCTGGGCGTTCATGAAATTTTCCATCATATTCTCCAGATTTGACTTTCTAGGTGCTTGTGGAGCCGGTGGTCCTACCTTATGAAAACCAGGTGGTACAGCAGGTGTCGAACTTGGTGGTTGCAAAGCATTATTGTTTTTGTAAGAGAAGTTCGGATGACTTCTCCAACCAGGATTATAAGTATTTGAGTATGGGTTTCCTTGGGTATAATTCACTTGGTCGGTGGAAACACCGGTTAACACCTGACATTCAGCGTTTGTATGCCCAGGGGTACCACATACTTCACAGTTAGGAGACACAGCAGCCACGGTAGAGGCTTGTTGTGTTACGCCAAATTTTTGATTTTTTGAGTTAATGCATCCATTTTAGCATGTATGCGGTCTATTGCACTAACTTCGTACATTCCGCCTTTCGAAGTTGGTTTCTCTATAGAAGCACGTTCTCCTCCCCATTGGAAGTGATTTTGAGCCATGTTCTCTATGAGTTCAACGGCTTCCTCGTACGGTTTATCCATTAAAGCGCCACCAGCAGCAGCACTTAGGTTCATTTTCGTGTTGTACAACAGACCATTATAGAAAGTATGGATTATCAGCCATTTTTCGAGTCCGTGATGTGGGCAAAGCCTCATCATGTCTTTATATCTTTCCCACGCATCAAAAAGAGATTCATTGTCTTTTTGTTTGAATCCGTTAATTTGTGCCCTTAGCATAGCTGTCTTACTTGGAGGAAAATAGCGGGTCAAAAAGACTATTTTTAGGTCATCCCATGAAGTAACAGAATTCGCAGGCAGAGACTGGAGCCAAGCTCTAGCTCTATCTCTTAAAGAAAATGAGAAAAGACGGAGTCTAATTGCTTCTTGGCTAACACCATTTACTTTCATAGTGTCAGCATATTGCACGAAAACAGATAAGTGTAAGTTAGGATCGTCCGTAAGACTCCCTGAAAATTGGTTTTGCTGAACGACTTGTAATAGCGAAGGCTTCAACTCGAAATCGCGTCTTTCGATTTCAAGGGCAGCAATGCTGCTATGCGGTTCATCTTGCGATGGGACAGCGAAATCCTTGAGAGGACGGTTTTGCGGGTGTTGGGCCATGTTTTTTTCTGATTCGGTTTCGGTTTCGGAATCAGAATAAGGAACGATAGGATCTGGAAGGAGATATCTTAACCAGTAATCGTTGATTCGGCGCCTCAACAAAAGAAAGCGCTCGATTTCCGCAATCGGTTCCACTGGCTCTTCGCTTTGTGAGCGGGTGCTGGGCATACGATTGACAAATTAAAAATAAAGAAAAATTACCTTAGTCGTTACTGTGCAACGAAAGAGACACAACAAGACTAATTCAATCCCCAGCAACGACGCCAAAAACTTGATCGCGACTTTACGTGTTTGGTCGGATAGATACTGTAAATATACAGGGTATCGCGTAGTTTTAAAAGATCTTCGAACCCACAGGGATTGATAGTCGAAAGGCAGTGTCCTAAAATTGCGGTGCAAGGCTAAAGCAGGAAGTTGTCATGGAAAAAACGTGTTACAGAAAAACAACTAAAACAAAAGGTTTTAGAACAAATAAGGAAACTGAGACCGTAGAATGATTTGTGGGGTTCTTAGGGACTCTATAGGCTCCGGGGCTGAAATGGATGTAGAAGTTGTTCTGAAGGAAATACCGATCTAAAGGCTTAATCTCACACTCTCGCGCTATTGATCGAGCCACGCCTGATAACCCCAAGATTTTACTCTCGCTCGCTCGGTAATTAAAAAGCGCTTTTTGAAAACGGGTAAGACCGAAAAGAATACCTAAAGCGCTCTCGCTGTGTTTAGGATCCAGTGTTTTGTGCCTACTATCTGACGTGTACCTCAAACTCTCGCTCTGTTGGACTTGTCTTAGTGCATTTCTCACTCTCGTGACGAAATGCTGTCAGGCAGCCTCTCGCCGTCGCGACTAGTCTACTTGAAGTGAACTTAGACAGCAAAACCAGAATTTTAAACATGCAAGACAGCGTTGGTTATCCTACAGAGTCCCGTCGAGACGACGATCCTCAAACTACGGGCTCATGCAAATTTAGTTAGTCATAATTAAACGTGATATTGAAATACTAATAGTGCTGGATTTGAAAACATACATATTACTTAGGGTTTTTTTATAAAATTCTGTTATTAGGTTTTTATGAAAAGTTTTTGAAACGTTTATGCAGTAACAGTAAATATAATGCAATAAACAATAATTGGAACAATAGAGTAATAACCTGAAAAATGCGATGAAATAAACTGAAATAACTTGTATTAATCTGAAATTTGATCCAAGTACAGCAACGGAGTAAAAAGAAAAGAAAACAAAAGTTGTGATAATCACTCAGTGTGAGCAATTATCACTGTGGCTAATAATTTGTAGTTCTGGAGAAAATTCGGCAGAGCTTCCGCAGGGTGTAGATTGGATGATGAATGCTGGGCTGGGAAGTGCTATAAATAGACAAAAACTGGCTCCAAAAATAGTTGGAATAATTTTGAATTCAAACTACGTGCAAACTGCTTCTGGAAAACTGCTCCCGCGATGCATGGCGAACGCCATATGCCAATGGCGAACGCCATTTGGCTAAAGAAGAAAATCTGGCATTTTGGGATAATGGCGAACGCCATTTGGTTCCCCTTAGGAAATGGCGAACGCCATTCTTTTAGAGGAAGGCAGAAAGCTCAAGTTCTGCTCTTTTTCCAACTCTTCTGCCACAGTTCTTGTCTTTTTCTTCAATCAAGCTGATACTGGACCTGAAAACACAAAGTAAAGAAAAACAGAAGTAAATGATAGAATATACGATAAAGACTCAATAAAAATACGACTAAACATGCACGAAATGAATCGAAATAACCTATACAAAATTGAGTCATCAGTAATCCCTCATCTACTACTATTTCCGATGTTTGTTAGTTGATGGTCTTAAACATAACCTCCTTAGCATTAGTCAACTTTGCGATAAGGCTTTTAAAGTTACTTTTACAAATACTTGTTGCTTATTTGTATATAATGAGAAGACTGTTTATATGTTTAAAGACTTGAGGGTTAATAACACCTATATGCTTTACTTAGATGATGTATCCTTGGTTGGAACTAAGTGACTTGCTACCATGAGTGAAAACTCTTGGTTATGGCATAGACGACTAGCTCATATCAACTCTGACTTACTAAACAAAGTGACCTCAAAGGATTTAGTAACTAGTCTACCAAAAATGAAGTTCTCAAAAGACCATCTATTCAAAGAATGTCAAATGGGGAAGCAAATGAGAATCTCATTTAAATCTAAAAACATTGTTTCAACTTCGAGACCTCTTGAGCTTCTTCATATGGAACTTTTTGGTCCCTCAAGGACCAAAAGCATAGGTGTTAACTATTATGGCTTTGTGATTGTAGATGATTACTCAAGATTTTTTGGGGTCATGTTTTTGTAATGTAAAGATGAGACCTATCCGACTTTTAAACAATTTGCAAGATTGTCCCAAATAAGATGAACTTGAAAATTGTTTCCATCTGAAGTGATCGTGGAGGAGAATTTAAAAATCTCCTCTTTGATAAGTATTGTGATAAACTTGACATTCATCATAACTTCCCAGTTCCTATAACTCCACAACAAAATGGTGTTGTGGAGCGTAAAATCGTGTTTTAGAAGAGTTGACTTAGACAAAGCTTAATGAAGGAATATACCAGAGTTTTTTTTTGTCGACGCCATTAATACGACTTGTTATGTCTTAAATAGGATTCTAATACATCTTATTTTAGACAAAACTCTCTATGAATTACTTAGGGGTAGAAAACCTAATGTTTCTCATCTACACGTTTTCGGATGTAAAAGTTTTATTTTGAACAAAGGAAATGATATCTTGGCAAGTTTGATGCAAAAGTCGATGAGGCTATACACCTTCTACTAGCTTATGCTTGCTCCAAGGATTTCAAGTTATTTCAAATGGACGTGAAAAGTATGTTTCTTAATAGCTATATTAATGAGGAAGTGTATGTAGCTCAACCTCTCGGCTTTGAAAATCACGAGTATCCAAATCATGTTTAAAAACTCAAAAGATCTTTGTATGGTGTAACACCCTATTTTCAATTATTCATTTTAATTGAATTATTTGTGAATTAAGGAAATTGAGGGTTAATGAGGTAATTAGAAATAGTGGTGTAGAAAACCCTAAGTTTATAATTGGAGTTAAGAGAAAAGTAGCCAAAAATTTATCAGTATGTGATATTGAGAAAAGAGGCAAAATGAGAGAAAGAGTTTTGAAAGAAAAGGGAGCTAGGTCTTGAAGAAGGAGACCCCATAGAAAATTTCTTGCTTTGCTAGAGAAATCTTAGGTAAGGATGGGAATTTGGTTCTATAATAGGGGTATGATGAAGAGGTAGAGTATGATTTCAGTATTTTTTTCCGAATTATTATGATAATACTATCTTTGATATGCAATTGTATGGATTATGTTCATGTGTATTGACATGTTTTTAAGGTGTGCATAAATCAATTGAAACATGATAAAATTGGTATGAATTAGATGTTTTAGGGCACGAGTATGATGAGTGATTCATGAAGAAATTTTTGAAAAGTTGTGTTAATTGAGATAATGGCCATGTTCTTATTGATACTGGTTTAATTTTGGAAGAAAATCACCTTACAGGGGGGAAATTGGGATTTTTGAGTAAATACACAGAGACAATCGATTGCACGGAAAATCAATCGATTGTCACGCTTTAAAAATGTTTTTTTTTGGTCTGGCCATGATGACAATCGGTTGTCATTCTATAACAATGGATTGTCGCTGTAACATTTTTGAAAAATAATTTTGTTTTGGGAACTATGATATGCCTTGATGTTTTAACTCATAACTTTTGATCTGTAAGTCCAAATGATAGGTGATAGGTGAAACATTTAAGTATTATTACTATTCCTACTATGTTGATGAAGTTATTGATTTATATGTTCGATTAAGGAATTGTTGCATTGTTGTGATAATGTTGTGTGATAATGATGTTGTTATATTGATACTGTTATGATGATATTGTTAATGATGTTGTATGTTTAAATATATACTTCCTATTTTGATGGTGATGTTGTTGTTGGTGGCATACACGGTTAGAAGAGGTGCCAATGTGTATGTGTTGTTGTTGCATTATTGAAAGTCCACGCATTCATGTTGTCTGAACTTCGGTTCTTTATGATGAGCCTCGATCCTATGGTGATGGTTTGGGTGCGAGTATATAATTCCTATGGTGGGGAATTATCAAAGTGTTACCTATGGTGATGGTAGAAATTGGGTGTGCTCTGGTTTCGAGAGGGAATCGATCTTATAGTGAGGATCGTGGAGTGAAATGGACCTAAGTGTTCATAATTTGGTACCACATTCATGTTGAGTCAGTTGTTGAGTACATTTTCATTTGTGTTGCCTTTGGTGATTGTGTAGTGTGATGATGTGTGAATGAGAATATTTGATATGTTTATGTCGATGTAGTTGGTGCGTGATGTTGTTAATTGATCTACTTCCAATTGTCTCTACCACTAATTATTGAATTGTATCCTGATCCCTTCTGTTTGAAAGTTGCCTTTACATGGGCATTATGCAGATACTCCGGAGTAGCATTTCTGAAGTAGGTAGAAGATAGCTCTTGGAGTTACTTTTTTATTTTGTTGCTTTTACTGGTGGTACCTTGCTCTGATCATGTAACATCAGGTTGGGTTAAATGCTTGTTTTATTCCTTATTTTTGAGTATATTGAAGTTATAAGACTAATTTTGTTGTTGAGCATTCTTAAGATGTTGAGTTGATTGATTACAACTCTCTTATTTTGTTATTAGAATGGAAGTTTGAGATTAAATGTCGTTACTTACTTTATCTTCCATAATTGTTGATGATAATTCCACTGCGATGATACTTTAAAATGGAGGTGAGTGCCTGATGACAAGTTATGAATGTCTTATTATGTGAATATGTGATACCGATCAGATGATATCGGTGTCGTGTAAACATCCCAGGTATGATTTAGACAAGTTGGATGTCGTGTAAACATCCTTATTACAAATGTATGTATTGAAATTTACTGTTGAAACCCATGTTACAGAGCAGGTCGCATGTTTTATGAATGTGTGACACCCTACGTAGTTATACTTTATATTTAAATTATGCGATAAATTAGTTGCATGGTTTAGGTTGTTACATATGGTCTCAAACAAGCCCATCGGGCTTGGTATGATCTACTAAGTAAGTTTTTAATCGATCTAGGATACTTTAGGGGAAAGGAAGATTCTACACTTTCCATTAAGCGCCAAGGAAAGAATACTCTTCTAGTTCAAGTTTATGTCGATGATATTATTTTTGGATCCATTAACATGCAACTTATGGAGGAGTTTCTAAGCTTATGCAAGGTGAGTTTGATATGAGTCTTATGGGGGAGTTGAATTATTTTCTTGGTCTTCAAATCAAATAACTCAATGAAGGGACATTTGTGTGTCAAACCAAATATTCCAATGACTTGCTAAAGAGATTTGGCATGGAAGACGCAAAATCTATTGACACTCCTATGGCCACAAATGGAAACTTGATAAAGAATGAAAATGGTAAGGATGTAGATGTCAAGAAATATAGAGGTGTGATTGGCTGTCTTCTACATCTTACTACATCTAGGTCGGACATTATGTTTAGTGTGTGTGTGTGTACTCGTTATCAATCAGCTCATAAGGTATCTCATTTAAAAGCCGTAAAACGTATTGTTAGATATCTTCATGGTACTTGTAAGTATGAGCTTTGGTATTCTAAGGGAAGCCATTGTAATTTGGCAGATTATACCAATTCCGATTTTGTCGGTTGCAAATCGGACAGGAAGAGTACTTGTGGAACTTGCCACATGTTTTCAAATTCCTTAGTAAGTAGGCATATAGCAAGAAACGAGTTTTTGTTGCTTTGTCAACCGCCGAGGCGGAATACGTTACAGCCGCTAGTAGTTGTTCTCAAATTTAGTGGCTTAAACAACAACTACTTGATTTTGATATAAAACTACAACGTATTCCTATTATGTGCGAAAACATTAGTGCTATTAATCTAACCAAAAATATGGTGTTACATTTTTGCACTAAGCATATTGAGATTCATTACCACTTCTTGTGTGGCCATGTTGAAAAAGGAGACGTTGTATTTGAGCATATTGATAATAAAAATCAACTTGCTGATATCTTTACAAAACATCTTGCGGCCGAATCATTTTTCAACATTCGAAGGGATTTGAACTCAAATATTGCCTAAGTATGATTTGTTGCATGCACTTTATATACACTTGCTCTAAACTTCCTTAGAAGTTGAATCACATAAGAGTGCATCCTTCATCAATTCATCAGAGAGGTAATATTATTCCATTTTTCTTTTCCCTTTAGTAAGTGAGGTTTTTACTTTTGCATGTTGCTTGTGTTTCAAATTATTGATATTTTTGATGTATGAAAAAGTTCATAAACGTTCACTTCCAAAAATATATATTGATGTATTCCAATTATATGTTTATAGTGACTTTGTGATATTCTATCTATATGACTTGAAAAATGCTTGTGGTGCATTGTCTTGTTATGTATTCTTGCATGAAATATGGCTGAACGTGTTATAATATTGGAAAAATTCTTGTAGTGTGTCATTGTCATGATAAAATCTCTATATTTTATTTGAGTGGTGACAAATTCATACATCGCCTTGCTATAGCACATGCGTGTGCAGCAGTTCGGGAGCACCAAAGGCATATGTCACATAATCGAGTCACTTTTGTAGCAACTCAAGATTTCTTAATTACATTGTATCTTTCATGTTTCTTGTAGTGTTATGTTATAAGTTGTGACAATCATGTTCTCTTGTTGCTTTATATGCTTGTATTTATGTTTTTCAATATGAAAATCAATCTATGTGAATGTTATCGTATTAATGTTCTTATCTTTGTAAACCGCCTCTGTGTGTTATATTGGTTTATGCATGATTTAAGACACTTATCATGGATTACTTCATTTACTTTTTCTGTTGTCAAAGGGGGAGAAAAAAGATGAAGTTGGGATGCATATATTAAGGGGGAGCCTTTCATTGAAATCACAAACACATCGTCAAGTTTTGCCATCATAAAAAAAAAGGGAGTATGTGAGTGCAACTTCCGTTAGATGTATTTTGCTTGATGTCAAAACTAGGACATTTAAGCTTTACTGTATTTTGGACGGTTTCCTTTGATTTCCTATGTGCATCTTAGCATTAGGAAGCATGAAAACATTTGGAAACAACTTGGAAAAGGTCTCATGCATCAAAAATGCATGAAAAATAAATTTTGGTGAAAATATGCATCATAGGTCAACACATACTTCTACAGGTCGACCTATAGAAATTTTTTCTCATCTATAGTTTGACACATCCATCTCATAGGTCGACACTTATGCTATAGTATTGGAGCTTGTAGCTTCTGTTCCATGTGTCGCCTCTTCAGGTCGACACATAGGCAGCACATGACATTTAAAGTTCAACACATGACCTTATACATGTCGACATATGCGTTGAGCAGGTCGGCACGTGACTTTTATAGGTCAACCTATGCGACAAAAATTTTAAAAAATTTATAATTTTTTCAAGTCTTTTGCATTCCTCTTGCTTCCAAATGCATATAAATACCCCGTACATTCATCTTTGACTAGGAAGATTTCTAGTGAATAAAACCTATACGAAATCATGATTTCAAAGCATTCTCATCATCTTCAACCTCTCTTCTATGCGTACACACAATCAAACTACACATAATCATTTTTCATTGGGTGCCATCTAGATTAGGGTTGAGAACGTCCAATTAGGTAGATTGTACCATTTACATTGGGTTGAGAACTTTGAGGATTTTAAATCAGAAAACCAAGCTTGAGTTTTCCTTCAAGATCTTTAGGGTTTGAATGTTTTGGACAAGATTATGCAATACGGATCCAATCGAGTGAAAGCCTTAGGACAAGGGATGCGTTTCAAGGAAGTAGTGTGAGACGGTGGATTGTCTTGTTAAATCTTGGGTTTCAAGAAGTGTGCGCTTAAAACTAATTTGATCGAGAGAAAGCCTTGAGAAAAGGGGTGTCTTGCAAGGAAGTAGCATAAATAGGTGAATTGAAGCAGAATTGTTGGTTACTTGATCAATCTTTGATCAAGGGTTTTGGAGGTGTCAGAATTAACATCAAACTTAGGGTTTGTAGGGTTGGATTTCTACATCTCTTGTATACATACTTTTTCAAATTAAGGTTAATTGCAATTATCTCAATTCAATTTCGAATTGAGGGTAGACATACCCATGGAGAGGTCAATTATGGAATTGCCTAAACAAATCGTTGTGTACTCTCTCTCTCTCTCTCTCTCACACGCACACACACACACACACACACACAATCTCTTTTAATTTATGTTTGCAAATTATTGAATTCATTGTTTGTTCAATCAACTCGCTTGAAGATTATTTTTGATCATATTTTGAAATAGGTGTTGTTGAGTTAATTGCAATCAGTGTGATTGTGATTGGATTTTAAGATCAACAAAACCAAAAAAAACTTCCAATCGATATCGATTTCACACTAGGTGCTCGATAAGTTGCCTTATTTTGTTTTTGTGTGTTTTGATAATTGGAAATAAGCTTTATGTATAGCTTTGCATTCAATTGTTTTTGATAAATAGTTGTTGAATAATTTGGGTTCATTATCATACGTTTGTGTACCTTTACGCATATCCGGGCTTTTTGATAGAGATTTGATTAGACGATTTAATTCGGGTTGTTTCTGTTGTGCCATAAAACTTTTCAAATTAGTTTTTGCCAATTTTTTTAAACTTTTGATCTATTCATCCCCCCTCTAGATCGAAGCCTATCATCTAACACAATCCACCCTGCTCGAATTGCAACTTCCTTCTTTCATTAACAACAACGACATAATGAATGCATTCTACAACACATCAAAGAAACATCAACAAAATGTTTAAAGTCTACTGCCTACAATAAAAAAAACATGCACTAACCCAACGATAATAGTTTCCCTCCCGAACTATCATCCCACAACAACATACTCATAGTTCAACAACATAATTCATACTCACACAACAACATATCATCATCACAATTCACAAAAATTAACATAATATCATCATATAATTAAATTCAATAATTATATTATAACTAAAAAATTATCAATAACTGAGCAAAGTTGTATTACTACTCAGCAGCTCAAAAATTAACCATATATGCTCAAAATGTCTCAACATAGTATTTTTATTAATTTACCATATACTCTTAACTCATTAAAGGTTATAACATATATAATTGTACTTCACGTAGTTCTCAAGGAACTCTAAACAACTTTACAACAATTCCTGCAACACTAAAATAACTCTAAGGTACTAAAAAATACTTTCCTGCAAACTCTTGCCCATAAAGATAACTCTTATGAACTCAATTGGTTGTTCTAACAACTCTATTGACAACTCTAAATAATAAATATCTTCTACAAAACTCTACAATATTATAATTTATAATATTAAATTATTATTATTATTATTATTAATATTATTATTATTATTAAATTAAATTAAGCTCATCAGATTTACCTCTAAACAATCCGAAGACAACTCTGACAACTCTAAACATTACATAGTTACTCAACAACTCAGTTTTAACTCTTTTGTCCTAACAACCTTTAACAAATTAAAATATTGCTCAAAAGATCATTCTAATGTCAACAATGCTCCAAACCCAACTCAAGTGTATCCTATATTCTGATCTCCAACTCTAAACAAATAAAAAACAACTCTGAAAATTCTATAACAACTCTAAACAAATAAAATAGGACTCTTAAACTCTTCAAAAAGGTAACAAAAGGTCATCACACTCAAAATTGCTCAAAACTCTGGACCTAACTCTTAAATTGTCTAACTTCAAAATAGCACCAAATATTATAGACTTATGATAAAAATTATGAAAATCTCCAGTCTAAAAGATATTTAAATCATATTTCCAACATACTTAACGAAATCACAAA